>OU343055.1:14033667-15313093 GCA_910593695.2 Ocypus olens | reverse complement strand
ATTTCCTTCTACAATGTGTGCTTTGTTACGCTTTGTTAATTGTTAAAATATTAAGATTTTATTATTAAATTAGTTTATTTTTAAGTTATAGTTTTAGAAACAAGTTATTATTTATAAAATGGATGTACCGTTAAAATAAATAATTAAATAAATAAATTGACACACATTTACAAATGACCTCAACAGACAATTATACAAGCGGTCGTTCAGCCTTCTCAGAGCAATTCTTAAAAAAAATCATTTTTGAGAATCATAATTTGTTTTCTAGTACAATTTATTTTATAAAAATATTTTTTAATTCAATTTGAAATTATACTAAATTGGCTACGATTATCCAAATCCAACAGAAATTTTGGCAATTTTCAAAAACTAAAATTGCGTTTTTGTAGTTTTAAGACTTGAAAAACGTGTGACTTTGACGTTTTAAATTAATTCTACATAATTCTTAATTATTTTTGAAATTGGCTATTATCAAAACTAAAAATTGTGATTTTGGAGTTTTGAAAATATCGGATTTTACGGTTTAAATTAATTCTATAAATATATTTCTTATTTTTTTTTAAATTGTACTAAATTGGCTATGTTTTTACGGTGGAATATCCAAAATTCAGAAGCAATTTTGGCAGCTGTGCAAGTTAAAATAAAAATAAAACGCGACTTCTAAAATTTTGCACTTGGAACAATGCGCGATTTCTACTTTTAACATAAATACCACGAAACCATTCTGAATCTGTTCATAAATCATACTGTATTGGCCACATTTGGGTGTTTGTAACATCAAAATCCTACACCGCGTGAGGCGGTTGTACAATTTTCAAAAATGGAAATGGCGATTTTGAGGAATTGAGACTTGGAAATGCGCGATTTTGACCTTTCCAAATAATTGTATAAAAATATTTCTTATTTTTATTGCATATTAGCTACATATTGACTTTAGAATTACCAAAATCCAACAGAAATTTTGGCAGTTGAGCAATTTTCAAAAAGTTGCGATTTTGTAGGTTTGTGGGTTGGAAACTTTTTAAATTAAATCTATAAAAATATTTCTTAATTATCTTATTATACTAAACTGGCTACATTTTGAGGTACGAATTATCAAAATCCAACAGCAACTTTGACAGCTATGCAATTTTCAAATATTAAAATAGCGGTTTTTAAAATTTTGCATTAGAAAAAAGTACAATTTTAAGTTTTAACGTGAAATTCATAAAAAATTCTTAATCTGTACCTATATCATATTTAATTGGCCAATTTTTGGCGTTCGAAACATCAAAATCCAACAACGCGTTCGGCGGTTGTACAATTTTCAAAAATGGAAATCGCGATTTTGAGGATTTGAGACTTGGAAATGCGCGATTTTGACCTTTCAAGATAATTATATAAAAATATTTCTTATTCTTATTGTATATTGGCTACATATTAACGTTAGAATTACCAAAATCCAACAGAAATTTTGGCAGTTGGGCAATTTTCGATAACTTGCGGTTTTGTAGGTTTATGGCTTGGAAACTTTTAAAATTAATTATATAAAAGTATTTCTTAATTATCTTATTATACTAAACTGGCTACATTTTGACGTACGAATTATCAAAATCCAACAGCAATTTTTACAGCTATTTTTAAATATTAAAATGGCGGTTTTTTAAATTTTGCATTAGGGAAAAAGTGCAATTTTAATTTTTAACGTGAATTCCACAAAAAAATTCTTAATCTGTACTTATATCATATTGAATTGGCCAATTTTTAGCGTTCTAAACATCAAAATCCAACAACGCGTTCGGCGGTTGTACATTTGGAAAAATGTGCGAATTTGACCTTTTAGAATAATTATATAAAAATATTTCTTATTTCTATAATAAATTGGCTACATATTGACGTTCAAATTACTAAAATCCAACCGAAATTTTGGCAGTAGTGTGATTTTCAAAAACTAAAATTGCGATTTTGTAGGTTTGAGACTTTGGCGTTTTAAATTAATTTTAAAATTTTCACTAGGAAAAAGTACGGATTTTTAAAATAATTTCAAGAAAATGTTTAATCTGTTCTTAAATCATACTGAATTTTGTAGATTAAAGTAATTTGTTGGTGTTCGTGTCTTGAAAACTGTATATAATTTTTTCTCAATTATTAAATTTGAAATAATTTATTGGGGTGGTTCATGCGATATAGATATAGTTTTTATATTTATATTTACGTTTTCACGGTTTATTTTCAATTGAAATCATATTTTAAATGTACATCAAGCGTTGCGTAAACTCGGATGAAACTGACGTCTAAAACATCAAAATTATGAAAAAATTTAAAAACTCGGTTTACTCAAAAACTAAAGAGATTTCGGAAAAAAACTTATTCTTTAGAAGTTGTTTATTTTGGTATTCTTTACAATTATTATTCGCATAAATTTGCTGTAACTATTATCGTTTCATAATTATAAACCAAAAATTGAAAAAAAATTAATAATTTTTTTTCTCGAATAGCAATGATTTTATGAACAATATTTTCAAGCAAAAAATGTTAATTTCTTTGTTGTCTTCAATGTTTGTTTAAATGTTTTTGTGATATTTTTCATATTTAAGAAAATATTGGCAAAAAACAAAAAATAATTATGGTAAACACCCACTTCCAATGTACGAAATTTTACCAAAAGCTTTTCAGTTTTTTAGATTATCAAATAAGACGTATGTTGAATGTTTCATATCAATTGCTGTATTAGTTTTTGAGATACAGCGCACAGAGACAGACACACACATATAGGCAAACACACACACACACACACACCGACACAAAAAAAAATCCAGAAATTGTTGAAATGGCATCTAGCGACCCCAAAACCGATATTTCCCTAAAAGAAAATTTTGAAAAAAAATCACGAGAAACAATATTTTACCTGTATTAAAAAAAAAAATACTCGACTCAATGTAAGGACTTTATTTTACCTCGATAGAAGTTATCTAAGACTAGCAGAAGTACTTAGTAGAGAATAATGAAATGGTATAATACTTCATCCACCAATACGTAAATTTTAAAACAATAAATTAGAATAAAAATTATTTAAACTTGCTCTATCAATTTTCCTTAAAAACCCAAAATGTTACAATATTTTCAAATGATTGCACATATTAGATAGATGTCAAGGATTTCACAAATTACGTATAAGATTAATTCATTTAAAGAAGATTATACTAATCTATTATTACATTTGACCAAGGTAAAATTATGTGCCTAAACAAATTGAAGATAAGACGAATCGAGTTACAAAAATTGCCGCAAACATAAAAACAAAGTCGAACGTGTTTATAAGGAGTCATTTAATTCACATCCGTACGATTGAACCTTCAGTATTAATTTAATTCATTTTCAAACATATAATAGGTAAGTCAAAAGATTATTGCATTATCAGTAAATGTATTTCCAACGTTTACAATTTTCTAACGAAAGTGCACCGTACAAACTATAATTTAGGGGATTAAATAAAGACAAAAAGTAGCCCAATATCCGGTGTGGCATTAGCCGAGGAGCTGGTTGTTTTAATAGGTTATTTGTTTTTAGTCTTTGTAAGATTTAATTTGGAGAGTTACAAACGGGTTGAAAATAAATATATATTCAAGTTACTTTTCCTCTTTAATTTAATTTTGTCAATGCTTTGGCAGGAAGTGAGGCTTTCAATTTTAATTATAATTTAGGGATACTTAAAACAATTATTTATGTTCCATATTACTGTATACGGTGTTATAAAACATGGCGTTTCATTTATCCCGGTAAATGGTGAACCATATAGTAACGGTCGCAACCATCTCATCTCAAATCTCTTAAATTTAATTATAAAAACTTCTTTATATGAGGGCTGAAATCAATAAGGGTCAATCCCTATTAAAAATCAAATAACTCCTGTTTTCAACTCTTTGAATATATTACAAACATGGGTAAAAAAATTAAAAAACAAATAAATGTCCTTTTCAAATTAAGTTGGTAGATTTGATACGGATTGATACTTAAATAAAATGCTTGCAGCAGCTAACAGACTTCGATGGACAAGTGCAAGTTGACACTTCGACATTCACTAGCGTTGCAACTTCGTTATAAACTTTCTAATCAATCACGAATGTTCAAATTTCACTTACATTTGAAGTAAAAACCACACACAAGTTTTTGTTCTAATATCAATATTGGAGGTAGTTTTTGTAACTACTTGTAAATTTTGTAATAATAATGTTCTGTGCAATAAATTATTTTCTTTTTTACAGTTTTCTAGAAATGAATTATTCCTTTGCTCTACTACTATTCGTCTGCTTTGAAACCTTTATTTTATCCAGCATTAATTGTTCTCCGATTAGCTATCAAGATGAGGAAATAAAACCAGGAATTTTGGATAATGAAATTCAAACTCGAAACAAAATATATTTTGAAGGTAAATAAGTCAAAACAACAATTGGAAAATTTAGGATTATTCTCAAAATTATTAAAACTGGACTTAAAATGTAAAGTGGTAACCACAATGAATTTTCCAATTCCGTCCAAGTTCAATTGCAACAAGTGAAATATTTGAAACTTAATTTTGCTATTTTTCAGGTACAAATCAAATAGTTTTTGGTGGTCCAAAAATAAATTTGGGAGAACGGGTCAAATTCAACGGAGGAAATAAAGAGAAAACCATGGATGTATTGAATTCTTATGGAAACAGACACATTATTGATGTGCCCAAGAAATGTCCACCTGGGCAAAATTTTGATATCAAAGGCGAATGTGTTCATATCTTTCAATAATTAGAAGTTAATATAATAAAATTTTTATGTACGATGTGAATGTTCTTTCTACTTAATTTGGAATTATTGTGCTCATTCTTAGCGTTCTACAGAATCATCTAATTTTGAGCAAATTGTGACGCACCAATTTTGTTTTTGATTATTGGGAACATCTTTACAAGGATAAAATAATTTTTGTTTTGCAGAAATGGATGCTTTAATATGTTGAGATATATGAGGATTTAGGAAATTTTCTCATCCATTCACGCACAGTAAAGAAAAATCTAGATAATAATATCTAATATAAAAATCAAATTATAATTTATAAAAATCACAAATAAGTTTGTTTTTTAATAAAAAATATTAATCTTAAGACTTGAGGTTAAAAATTATTATAACTTATTATTGATTATTATAAAACTATGATAGTTATCTACAATTACCTATAATTTATTTAATATAGTATAACAAGTACTTAATGATGAAATTAGTAAGTGATTGATATAATTCTGTTGCATATGTTGTATTCAATTAATATATGATATATTAACACAAACGGTGGTGGCAGATGACCTCGCAGTCGACTCCAAAAGAACAAAAAAAAAACAATTTATATCATAAAGTAATCCAAAATAATTTTATTTTTTTAAAATTCAAATAAAACACGAAAATTATGAAAAGTATCACAAAAAATTGTAAATACCAAACTGGATTTCCAGTTGCATCAGACAATTATTCTTTCAACCTCAGTTGCCAAATAGCTTGAAAGTAAGTAATTTAATTTGCCGTCATACTCCTCGATATAAAATTATTTTATTGCTTAATTTGCCGTTACCTAACCTATCCTATAAATCAGTTGTCTTAGCCCACGAATTTCATAGAAAACGATCGTTACATGTGAAAATCCGCCAACCCAAATCTAACATTAGTTAGGTATTCCACAGGGTTCCCCACTTTGCCCTTTGTTATATGAAATATTTTGCGTTGTTGTGTACAATTCTTATTCGAACATTTTTAATCCTACCCAATTTGCATATGATACAGCCGGCGCAGGATTACCCTATACGCAAAATAGGCACGTGCATATAGCAGAAAATTTCTACACACGGTAAAATCTGAGATATTGAACAACGGCGCAGAATAGAGGCAAATATTCGGATTTTTTAAAGCAAGCGTAATTCCTTTTGTTGGATAAAAAAACATGAATTTGAAAGAATTTTATCTTTAAAGAAAAACATAAAATTTAAAAATATCTCATCAATAAATCATCTGTAAATAAATGATATTATTATTATCTAGAAACAGTCCGATTAAAAAATGCATGTATTAAAATATAAATTAATTTAAAAAAAATAATTTATGAAGCAAAGAAAAAGTTTCATTCAAAAATTGAATCTATAAAAAAACAGTTGAATTAAAAAAAACAACATCAAATGTTTTAAAAAACGTTGTTTAAAAACACAGTTGAATTTACAGAATTTACCTATAGGAATAAACTAGAATTTTATAAAAAGTCTAAAGAAATACAGTTAAAGTAAAAAAAAGTTGAATTAAAAAATCTTATCTATAAAGTCGAAGATTGATAATTTTGCACATAAAAAAGCTGTTGAGTTTAAAAAAAAATCAATTATACAGTGCGCACCTAAAGTATAGAATAAATTCAGTAAAACCGAAATAAAATATTTTGGGAAAATAGAGGATTGTCACTAATGACGTCATTGCTCAAAAGCAAATGATGACTGAAAATCAAATTTCATGCAATAATGTATATTTTTTTCAAAGAAAATCGACCTGTTGAAGGATTTTTTCCCAAAATATTTTATTTCGGTTTTACAGAACTTATTCCATACTTTAGACGTGCTCTGTATATCAAGTCAATTAAAAAAAATATATAAAAATATCATTTGATTCAAAATAAATCAACATCTGAATTTTAATCTAGAGCAAAAAAGAGTTGAATTTAAAATAATAATCAATAAAAGAAAATTTAATATAAAAAAATCTCATCTGCAAGAATCTACAAGAAACAGTTGATTTTCAAAATTGATCTTTTATAAATCACTAGAAATTCAAGTATAAAAATACAGTTGAACCAAAGAAAAATATTTATGAAAACAGTCAAATTAAACAAAATTCATCTATTAAAGCAGTTGAATTAGCAAAAATAATTTTAAGGTAGAAACGCCAAAGTGGCGGAATCTATTGCCTGAATGCTGTACTGAACCAAATCCGTTTGAAAAAATAATTTTAAATTAAAAACATTTAATCTGCAAAGAAAACTGTTGAAAAAAATTCATCCATAAAATAAGTTGTTTCAAAAAGAAATCATCATCAAAGTATAATTATCATTAATGAAATCAGGCTAACTTTTCATAATCGAATAAATTTGCACACTTGTTCTAGAATTCATTTCCAAAGGTGATATCCTCTGCAAATAAGATTTTTTGTCTTGAAATTATTAATTATTAAACAACAAATCTTACTTATGTCGGCCTGTCATCCAGGAATGACTTCTCAAAAAAATGCCAGAATTTGAAATAATGAAACCTCCCCAAATACATTCTTATTGAAAAAAAATCATGTCGGCTTATTCACCACGATTTTCTTTTCTCGGTAAAATCTGCAATTCTATTTTGATCATCATTAATTGTTGACAACAACACATTACTATAGACGAATATATCTATTTGATTTTTGTATCTATGTCCAAAATAATTAATATATGTTTCAATAAAATATACTTTAGATACTAAAAGAGTTTTAAAATTCCTTACCGTTTAATAGAAGAGAAATATTGGCTGAGGAAGTCCTTCGCATATTCCAAAACTAATTCCGGAGCCCTAGGAAGGTTTGAGCTCTTCCCAGTTTGCCCCATGATACTTCCCAAACAAACATCTTTGGTACATCCTGATCCCTAGAAATAAACGAAATGGTTAAATATAATTTAATGTAGGCTACAAGAAATGTGAGCAATTTTTTGAGGTAAAAAACAAAATTAGTAAGTTTTTAATACCTCTTATTTTATTACGTTCTCCGTTTCGAAGTACGGGAGAGTAGTATGATCGTAAAAATTTTAAAAAAAATGTGGTTTTGAGGTGCCTAGAGGCGATTACAACGATTTCTGGAAAAAAGGTGTGTTTGCTATGTGTGTGTCTGTACGTGCTATATCTCAAAAACCTATAAAGCATTATCATAAAACTTTAAACATAAGTCTTATTTGATAAGTAATCCAAAAAGCTTTTCGTAAAATTTCGTTTTTTTTTTCTTTATTCCAATATTTTTTTCAACATGAAAAATATTATATAAACATTTGAACGATAATTGAAGACAACAAAAAATAAACAACTTTTGTTTGAAATTGTTTTTCATAAAATCAGTGTTTAAAAAAAATATTTTTTGGTTTATAATCATGACATGGTAATAGTTAAAAGAAATCAAATTTATATATTAAACTGGCGGCAAAGATTATGAAAATTTGAATTTGCCATTTTCATCTTCCATAGTTTTGATGTTTCAAACGTCAGTATCATTTTTGAACAATATAATAATAATAATAATAATATATATTTACGGGATTCCCCCTGTACATTTAAGTATTAGAATATAAATTATACAACAAAATATAAAATATTATTATTAATATAAATAACTATTATACTATCAGATCACTGCTGAAAATAAAATGACAACACCCAAAACCTGAATCAAAGAAAACAAAATTCTGCGATTAGAAAAATTATTAGAAATGTATCTTTGCCGGAATTAGCTTCATAGTTTCTTAATTCGTCCAAAACTGCCTTAGTATTGACATACTACTAAAACAATTAACACATCTCGGCTAGAAACAAAACGACAAAACTTAAAAATGTATACATTGCATATAAGTACTCCATTTCATAGTTATTGCCCTCAAAGTTGGCCTTGGAATTTTTATTTTTAGTTGACCAAAGATCCTTAAAATATATTGACCGTGGACCGACGAGAAGTTAGCCACAACTTTCCAGCCACGGATTTTGGCGCCTCCACCATCAGCCGAATTCTAACAAATTTCATTTAAATGTTATTTATCTGAAAGATTAAATTACAAAAACGTATTAAGCGACATTCAATAAACAATTTATAATTATAAGTATTCGATTTTAATTAAAATTGGCGACGAATTAAATTTTTGTAGTTGGCCATGGATACGCGCGAGACAAAAAAATCTATAAGTGCCGTTTGGCGCTAGTTATTTTTAATATTTCAAGACAGATGTGTTAATATACATTTAAGGTAATTTGTTTATAATAGTCTTCATAAATAGCGACGTAAATGGTCAGCCACGGATCCGCGGGGACAAAAAAATCCATAACTGCCGTTTGGCGCTGATTATTTTTAATATTTTAACACAGGTGTGTTAATAAACATCTAATAAACAATTTAAGGCAATTTTTTTATAGAAGTCTTCATAAATAGCGACATGAATGGTCAGCCACGGATTCGCGGGGGAAATAAGTTTCATAAGTGCCGTTTGGTGCTAGTTATCTTTGATATTTCAATTCAGGTGTCTTAAGAAACACCTAATTAACAATTAAAGACTTTTTATTAACAGTAGTCTTCATAAATGTCAACGTAAATAATTTTTGAAGCCCACGGATTCGTGCGTGACAAAAAATTCCATAAGTGGCGTTGGCGCTGGTAACTTCTCGTCGGTCCGGTTAACCGTGGAAGTCAAAAATCAGCTGTAGCCGTAGCTCGTGTCAATTTTTGTGAATTTTATTAGAACTTATCCGTAAGCTAACTTGGGGAATTGATCATCAGCAGTGGATGATGTCACCCTAGAAGGGCCTGCTTTGTGAAAAAAAAAAACTCGTTATACAGTCCACGGAAAATCATAAAAAAATTTGACACATTTTTTTTGTCAAAATTCATTTCATCCTTTCATATTCGATGTTGATTGTATTGATCTTTTGAGGACTTCTAAGGTGTGAATATGTTGGAGGCAACGCCGCAGATCGAGTCGGATCGACGCCTGTTGCAGTTCACTACTTATGAAGATTACCTCGACTCTTTAGTAACACCAGCTGATCTTTGCTATTTGCAGAGTGTCGCTGCTTCTAGAGTTTTGGCAGAACTTGGCTACAGGTAAAAATTGCATGCTATGGTAAATTATAGAATCGGAAACTATAATAATACCATTTTCGGTTACTAAGAAGGTCATTGCGTGAATGACGCATTAAACCCTTAAACCCAAAATTCAAATTCAAGAAGGTCAATACACTTATAGTAATTCATATTTACAGTTATCTGGCTCTACTGTGCTAACAAAGATTTATAACCGAAATCGCGTTTTAACCATCGTTGAATGATAATAATACTAATAAATTGTATTTATTGGGAAAATAAAAATAAAAATACAGGAAATACTATAGTAAGAGTAGGCGTACTTCAGGGGGGTGGTGATGTGGATGAAATTCCAATTCTTCTTTCTTTACATTTATCTACTAACCCTTAGCTAAAGAGTTAGATTAAATAGTCGCTACCATCTACAGACAATTCGACACAAATAGCAGCATCATAGAGGCATAAATACACTGGGTTTATAAAAAAATTAACCACCCTGAAGAAGTTGACGCAGAATTCTGAAATTCCTAATAAATAGTTAGTGTATGTTGATATACAATTGATAGAAAAATAGTACTCCTAATATTTATTTAAAAAAAAATAATACGTTACATCTCCGGGTACTCTTATGCATGCGGCAACCCTTCTAGGCATACTAGGAATTAGATGGTCTAATGCAGTGGTGGGGAAACTTTTTTAAGACGGGCCATTTGTAATAACTAGACAATCGTAGCGGGCCAAAGAATAAATAATGCTTAATCGTTAACTAATTTATGTGTTCTATAAACATATACATATATTATTACATACACTTATTATTTTAATAGTAAAAAAGCAAAAGGTAACAAAATTATAAGAACAAAATATAAAATGAATTTAGTGTAGTTCTTGATGTGAAGTATTATCACTTTATTTTCTGGTGTCATTACTGGTTGATGGTGCATGAGAAAAATGAAATTGAGACAGTTTCATCAAAATTTCATCATAGTCCGGTTCCATTTGCGAAGCAGAAATTCTTAAAACTGATGAAAGGTGCTCATCTCTAATTCTGTTTCTTAAAGAAGTTTTCCTAAGCTTCATTGTTGAAAAGATTTGTTCGCATACATAAGAAGAGCCGAACATTGTCATTATCTTCATTGCATGAGTAATTAGATTTGGGAAATTATCTGGACTTAAATTTTTATAAAATTCTAGTAATGGTACTGTATGAAAAGTTTGTTTCAGGAGAGTATTACAGTTCAGTTCTATTGACTCAAGTTAGAATTTTGCATCAACTTCTTCGTAATTAACATTGAATGGGGTCGCAAAAATACTAAACTCTGGTTCCATTTTTCTAAAGTCACTCCTTTCAAATTCTGTAGATAGTTTTCTCAAATTAATTTCGTATATTTTAATCTTATTGTTTGATATAGTGAATTTTAAAGATTGTATTCTTGGAAAATGAGAAAAATCAGATTTAGAGATCTGATTAGCAAATAATAATAACTGTAATTTGAAACTTTTCAGGTATTGCCAAATATCGTGAAGAAACTGATTTTTTCCTTGCAATTTGAGATTAAGTTTATTCATGTGTACGAAGAGGTCTGTGAAAAAAGCGAAATCATAAAGCCACGTTTCGTTTTCTAAGACGTCAAATTGATTATAAATGTCTTTATCAAGAAGAAAATTTACAATATCGTCTTTTAAATCCCAAATTCTTTCAAATACTTTTCCAGCACTTAACCAACGAACTTTTGAATAATACAGGATATCGGAATGCTCAGCATGTATGGACTCCAAAAACTGTTGAAACTGGCGATGTAATAATCCTCTGGAACGAATCATATTTACTAGTTTTACAACAATATTAAGTATATAGTCAATATCTAAAGCCGATTTACAGAGAGCATCCTGATGTATAAGGCAATGCAAAAAAACAACATCATTTTCCGGATACTTAGAATTAAATTTCCCAACAAATCCTTGATTGATTCCAACCATATTAGGAGCACCATCTGTAGTTACATTACATAGCTTGTCAATAGGTAAACGAAGTTTATCGATGCAATTTTCAAATTCACAAAATATATCGGCACCAGTCGTTGTTCCTTTCATTGACTGCAGCCCTGCAAGTTCTTCTGTAATTTCAAAGTGGGCGTTGATTCCTCTTACAAATATGAGTAACTGCGCAGTTTCGCTGATATCTGTACTTTCATCCATGGTAATTGAATAAAAAATAAATTTTTGAGTTTTTGTAGTCAGTTGTGAAATTAGATTTTTATCAATATTTTTAATTGTCTCGGTGATTGTTCTTCTTGAGAGAGACAGTGACTGAAAATCCTTTTTCTTGTCAGGGCACATAATATCGCACACATCTATCATGCACTGCTTTATAAATTCACCATCTGAAAATGCTTTATTAGATTTAGCAATATTATAAGCCAACACATAACTGGCTTTCGTAGCGCATCTTTGAGAATGATTAGCTCTCTGAAATAATTGTTGTTGACTTGATAATTTCTTTATTAAATCTTTCGATTTAATTTTTTTCACCTCTTCACTTAACGATGAGTAGGAGTGGTTTTCATGTTTGCTCTTGAAATGGCGTTGAATGTTATATTCTTTTAAAACTGCAACAGTTGTATTGCAAAGTAAGCACACAGGTTTTTCTTTAAATAAAGTAAAGAAATATTTCCACGTCCATTCTTCTTTAAAAACTCGACATTCTAAATCCACTTTTCTTTTTTTAACATCCATTGTAGACGTTACCTACTACGGAGAACAACACACAGAAACGCAATTGACGAAAGGTTACTGCTAACTAATGCTCTTACGCGGGAGTTTGTTGAGGCACTGGGAGTTTGGAGGATTACACAAACAATTACTCGAGTCACAGCGGGTCGTTGCAGATGACTGACTAAGTCGCTAACTAACTGATCTTCGGGCGGCCTCGCTTGTATTTATACCTACCTGCGAGAGTGTCTGGAATTTTCGAGCGAAGATGAGTCATCTGTTTAGGTCGGATGGATTTGTCCAGAATACTATTGTGTTTTGAATATCGCCGCAGGTAGTTTTTATGCGGGTCGTCACATTACGAAGTAAGAACGCGTTCAAACATTCTCACGACAGCACTCTTAAACGGGTCGGATTAAACCTTTCCGCGGGCCGTAGTTTCCCCATCACTGGTCTAATGCATCTTGAGTCAGCTCGTCCCAGGCTATCTGAAGCTGGTGACGCAGTTCATCTAAAGTGTTTGGAAGATGCTGTAAACGACGCAATGTTCTGTCCATCATATCCCAGACATGTTCTATGGGGTCCAAGTCGTGTGATCTCGATGGCCAAGGCAAACGATTAATGTTGTTTAGTTCTATGAAGTCTGTAATTACGTTAGCAGTATGAAGTCGCGCATTATCTTGCTGGAAAATTGCCCTTAGATGGTCTTGGATGAATGGAAGTAGAATGGGTTCCAAGACTGTATTAATGTAACGGTGCGCGTTAATTGTCCCCGGAATGAATATTAAAGGGGTCCTTCTTCCGTGGCATATTGCCCCCCAAACCATTACACCAGGAGTTAATGCCGTGTGACGATGTTAAACAAATTGTAAAATTTTCTTTGACCTCTAGGTCGTCTAACTCTTAACCTCTTCACGCCCAGATTGCCACATGTGGCGACAAGTGAAAAAATAAATAAACAAAAATATTTTACAAAAAAGACCTTTACCGCCATCTATGGAATATTTCTTTCATATATTTTGCATAAATGAGTAAGTTTGTGACAGTGGAATAATATTTCGTTGAAAAACGTAACATTTTTTTTTCAATAAACCTGGGATTATGCTATAACCCAATCAAAGCAGCATGGGCCAGAAGTGGTTAAACGTCCGTCAGGCAATTTCTACCCATTGATGGTACCAGTCTTATCAGTCCTGGCTCCACTGCAGCCTGTTGGCCTTATGCTGAATTGTTAAAGCGAGACGAAAATAAGGACGATAAGACCGCAAACCAAAAGAGCATATTCGCCTATAAATGGTGCTCATAGAGACTCTATGACCAATTGCTCTTAACCAATTTATTGCAATCGATCGTGTTGGTTCTACAGGATCTCGAATTGCATTTCTCCTCAAGAGTCGATCTTCACGTTCTTGTGTCACTCTGGGACGTCCACTGCCTCTACGGCGAGCTTCTAGGCTTTCTTCCTGCCAATCTCTCCAAATTTGACTTACACTGACGTGTGGTCGACCAACGCGTCTGCCAATTTCACGGAATCCTAAACGAGCCTCATGCATTCCGATAATTCGTCCTCTTTCAAATGGTGTAATTTGATGAAATTTTCCACGTCTTAGCACTCGCGGAATTTTTTAAGGCAATAATAATTGGGTCAAACAATAAAAGGCTGCAAACTAATACGATAAATAAGGTAAACCTAAATAAACTCTAAAGATGAAATGAAAGAGATAATAAGAGATAATTTCTTTTAGAAGTGACACTTGGCCTTCAAAATTTAATCAATTGTATATCAACATACATCAACCATTGCCAAGAAGTTCTACAACTCCTTCAGGGTGGTTCATTTTTTCTGAAACGCAGAATATATACCACGTTTGATTAAAATCGGTTAGGGAGGCTATTCGTTTATTTTTGACTCAAAACAGGCATTTACGGGATTTGTAAATTATATCATCAAAACGATATTTAAATTTTGTTTAAATTTAGGTTTTTAGGTAGTTAACCCCATTTCTCTATTCCACGTCACACAAGTGTACTGAATCATTATGCTGGGTTACATGTTTAAAAACACAATCAACACCCCCTCACTGCCTCCTTTGATAGGTGAAAAATCGTCTGGGCGCGATTTACATCGGCGCACTAATGGCCAATTTAAAAACAAACGAACGCCGAGCCCCATTAATATTCAATCTCCTTCCACCGACCGATAATGGTCTGGGCGGAAAATAGGCGAACGGATAATTGCACTCTAATATATCTTCTATTTGTTGGAATTAAACTAAATTGCAGTTGAAATGTGGTGTAATGTCATTCGGAGTGAGATAGAAAAAAAGTCTCGTATATTCAAGGGAAAAAGTGGGAAAGGAAAAAGGACGCATTCGTCAGTTCATTCAGTTTTAAAAGGGGTTTGTAATTTCCACGAAAAATATATTTATTTATTGTAATGGATCCCGTAGGGGAAAGCTTTTATTCATTGACAATTGTTTTTTTAGGCCTGGGTCTAAGGTTGGATGGGTGATCGGTACCATTCGCCATTGGGGTATAATTAATGGCGCTTTAGAGTACAGGACGGCAAATGTAAGTTGGCCAGACGCGCAGAGAGCAAGCGAAAGCTCTCTCTCTACAGCCGGCCGAGTACAGTCTCTGTAATAAGCAAGCACATATTCTTCGCGTGCGCTATTCATTTACAACTCTATCGGGCGCTCTCCTCCACATAATTAATGCACTGTCACTTTTGAAAATGAATGTACCAGGCGCGCGAACTCTTCACGAAATCTATCGAGAGCCCCCTTCGAAGGTTCCGCCCACAATTTTTCCACTCCGCAACGGCAAGTTACGTTTGCCGTCCTGTAACGGGAGCGACCCTCTAAAGTAACAACCTTACTTACACAAACAGAAATACTCAAACCGACACGGCTGTTATTATAGAAAAATATTTAACACTAAATTTATTTTAAATGTTTATGATTCCAACAATGATAACTGTAAACATAAAAAAACTCCAATTAAAAATAGTTGAAACTTGACTTGGATCATGAAGTACACTTGCGCAAAGCTGGATTAATTTGGTTCAAAAGTCGCTGAGTTATGTGCGAAAAACCTTAAAATGCACTTTTTTCAAACAACCACAACTTGGTGCCAAATTATCGTAGGAACTTCATTCTTTAAGTCCAGCATAGGTTTTTGATCAAATTTGAATGTCTTTATGGTGGATCGTAGGAATGGGCGATATTTCACGAATCTGTGATTTTTAACTGGTATTGAAAAATCACAGGTCGTTACTGTTTAGGCGAATTTCACTGCTATTTAAAATAACTGTTACTTAAAATCATCGTTACTTAAAATCACTGCTACTTGAAATCACTGCTACTTAATATCACTGTTACTTAAAATCACTGTTACTTAAAATCACTGCTACTTAAAATCACTGCTACTTTAAACCACTGCCACTTAAAATCACTGCTATTTAAACTGTGACAAACTGTGACTATTACTTAAAACATAATTGTAAGAAGACAGTACAAGGTATCATTTCTAAATGGTATTTATTATTCATTACATTATTCTCCCTTTTTTGCAGGATATTGTATTTAAATTTTGAATAAATATTTAATAAAAAAGACAGATATTTATAAAATGCCATAGTACCATATTAAATTGAAATAAATTTCAATATATGTACTAACAATTGTTAATTAATTAATTGAGATTTCATAAAAATGAAAAAATTATCTTGTCCGGCATGGAATTGAACCACAAACTCGCTATGATCGAAAGTAATGAGTCCGACGACTTAATAAACCCAAAATGTCTCAAAATTAATTTTAATTTAAAATTCAGTGCAAATATCTAAACAAACATTTTAAAATAATACCTCGAAATTAATTTTGAAATTGCAAACTTCATGAACTGATAAAAAAATAAAAACAATTTACGAAACTGCGAAAATCTCCAAGTGTAAATTAAAACTAAAATATTCAAAAATCCATACCTCCATTAAAAACTGTGGTATTTACAAAAACCAAAGTGATTTTGAATAAGCGATACTACTACCATTAAGGATATTTCTTATGGAATTTTGTCGGAGCGTTTTATATTTTTTTCTGCGATGTTTTCATTCAAGTGCTCAAAAAATAAAACTAAAATTTTCAAAAATCGATATCTTCGTTAAAAATTGTTGAATTTACAAAAACCAAATTGATTTTAAATAAGCAATACTTCGACCATTGAAGATATCTTTTTAAAGAATTTATTCTACGCGTTTTAATTTTTTTTCTGCGACGTTTTCATTCAAGTGATCAAAAAATTAAAACGAAAATCTTTAAAAACCCATATCTCTATTGAAAATTGTTGAATTTACAAAAACCAAATTGAGATTGAATTAGTTATACTTCGGCCATTGTGGATGATTTTTTTTATAGAATTTTGTTTGCGTGTTTTATATATTTTCTGCGATGTTTTCATTCAAGTGCTCAAAAAAATAAATCTAAATTTTCAAAAATCCATATCTTCGTTAAAAATTGTTGAATTTACAAAAACCAAATTAATTTTGAATACAAGATTCTTCGACCATTGAAGATATAGTTTTAAGGAATTTTTTCTACGCGTTTTATATTTTTTTCTGCGATGTTTTTATTCAAATGCTCAATAAATTAAAACTAAAATCTTTACAAATCCATATCTCTATTGAAAATTGTTGAATTTAGAAAAACCAAATTGATTTTGAATTAGCGATACTTCGGTCATTGCGGATAATTTTTTATGGAATTTTGTCTGAGCGTTTTATATTTTTTTCTGCGATGTTTTCATTCAAGTGCTCAAAAACAGAAAACTAAAATTTTCAAAAATCCATATCTCCGTTAAAAATTGTTGAATTTACAAAAACCAAATTAATTTTGGATAAACGATTCTTCGACCATTGAAGATATGGTTTTAAGGAATTTTTTCTACGCGTTTTATATTTTTTCTGCGATGTTTTCATTCAAGTGTTCAAAAAATAAAACTAAAAATTTCAAAAATCCATATCTCCGTTAAAAATTGTTGAATTTACAAAAACCAAATTAATTTTGAATAAACGATTCTTCGACCATTGAAGATATTGTTTTAAGGATTTTTTTCTATGCGTTTTAGATTTTTTTCTGCGATGTTTTCATTCAAGTGCTCAAAAAAATAAAAATAAAATTTTCAAAAATCCATATCTCCGTTGAAAATTGTTGAATTTACAAAAACCAAATTAATTTTGAATAAACGGTTCTTTGACCATTGAAGATATTGTTTTAAGGAATTTTTCTACGCATTTTATATTTTTTTCTGCGATGTTTTCATTCAAGTGCTCAAAAAACAAAACTAAAATTTTCAAAAATCCATATCTCCGGTAAAAATTGTCGAATTTACAAAAACCAAATTAATTTTGAATAAACAATTTTTCGACCATTGAAGATATTGTTTTAAGGAATTTTTTCTACGTGTTTTATATTTTTTTCTGCAATGTTTTTATTCAAGTGCTCAAAAAATTAAAACGAAAATCTTCAAAAATCCATATGTCTATTGAAAATTGTTAAATTTACAAAAACCAAATTGATTTTGAATTGGCTATACTTCTATCTTTGAGGATATTTCTTATAGAATTTTGTCGGCGCATTTTATATTTTTTCTGCGAAGTTTTCAAGCAAGTGCTTAAAAAAATAAAAATAAAATTTTCAAAAATCCATATCTCCATTAAAAATTGTTGAATTTATAAAATCCAAATTAATTTTGAATAAATGATTCTTCGACGATTGAATATATTGTTTTAAGGATTTTTTTCTACGCGTTTCAATTTTTTTTCTGCGATGTTTTTATTCAAGTGCTCAAAAAAATAAAACTGAAATTTTCAAAAATTTATATCTCCATTAAAAATTGTTGAATTAACAAAAACCAAATTGGTTTTAAATAAGCAAATAGTAATTTTTCCTACGCGTTTTATTTATTTTTTTCTGCGATGATTTCGTTCAAGTGCTCAGAAAAACTAAACGAAAATCTTCAAAACTCCATATCTCTATTGAAAATTGTTGGATTTACAAAAACTGAATCTATTTTGAATAAGCGATACTTCGGCCATTGAGGATGATTTAATATGGAATTTTGCCTGCATTTTTATATTTTTTTCTGCGATGTTTCTGTTCAAGTGTTTAAAAATTATTCTTCAAAAGGATTTTTGAGGATTTTCCGAATTGAAAATTGTTGAATTTATAAAAACCAAATTTATTTCGAATAAGCGGTACTTCAGCCATTGAGCATATTTTTTTATGGAATTTTGCCTGCACGTTTTATATTTTTTTTCTGCGATGTTTTTGGCCAAGTGCTAAAAAAATTACAGCGAAAATTTTCAAAAATCCATATCTCTATTGGTTAATGCTTTTATTTCAAAATAATCCTTCGAGCAAATAATATTCCGAAAGATGCGCAAAATAGGAAAACATTTGCTACATACCTAAAACTTTTCAAATTTACTGGACAAACGTTCTGTTTTCTTGCAAAAATCTCCAAATACTTCTCAAATTTTGAACTGAATCAGGGATAAGATAAGATAAGATAAGAATTTATTAGTCTGTTCATTGCTTATAAAACAATATTAGACACGTCATAATTTTAGTGTTTAAAAGCGATACTTAAAATATAATAAAACAAAACAAGATAAAATCAACAATGATACAGGTTTACAACTAATGTTCCTATAAAATATAGTAGGATAGTCGTATATTTATTTGGTATAGCAGATAGTATAGCCAAAATATGACCTTTAGTCACAGGTATAATATCAAAAGGAACACTATTTACGTGACCGGGTGGACAAATATCATATCGAAAACATTTTTGAGAAACCATTAACAATTTCAGAAGGTGTTACGACGTTTACTAGCCGTGATCACAGTCACAGTTTAAAATCAATGATATTAGAAAGTAGCAACGTGATTCAAAAGTAGCAGTTTTGCCCATCTCTAGTGGATCGAGTCGACATATTTTTTCCAACTCTGTACACATCGTCAAAGTTGGACATGGTTTCCTGAAAAAAACATTTTTTCACAGGGGTGCTAGAGGGAGGCGGAAGGGATTGCGCTTAAGTTCACATGCATGTATTTAAAGAAGACACTTCAAAGTTTTTCGCCCTCAACGATTCATCAAAATCAATTGAAAATACGCCGAGTTATAGCAGTTTGAAAATGGTCGAAGTTTAATTTTTTTTCAAATTTGACAAAAATGGAAAACTTAATTTTAACGTAAGCTCTAAGTTTGATGTATTTTTACATCTTTTGGTTATTAGTGAAAATTATTGTGAGACTTATAAAAACATAGAATGCCGATTCAAATTTCTTGTCCAGATTGGTCCATTACTATTCTTAACCCTTTCAATAAGCGTTTTAACGTAACTTACAACAAAATTTTCTAATATTTTTTATCCGTTTCAAAAATTAGTTATTGATGAGTCGTTATTATTATTCAAAGGCAGAAACATGTATTTTTAGTTTCGAAGCAAAATCCAACACTAGAAATCGATGTTTGAAAAATGGACATTTTTTAGGTCCGTCGGGTGTGATATTGCCAAATATACCCGTACCGAAAGGGTTAAGAGTAAAACATTGTACATTATCCCTTTTGCGCTATATGTCCCTTTTCAAGACTCAAACTTTCAATAAAACTATTTGTGTATAATTTAATTTCTATATGATAATATTGGATTGACGAGTCTGTTACTTAGTGGTATTACTTACGAAATAGGACTGAATAATTGGCCGAACGACTCGATTTTAGCAATTCTCATGATATATTAAACGATACTTCCCTTTGTTGTAACCCACGGACCGGTATAATTCACATTGATCAATCAATAAGGATAATTAATTCATGGCAACTGATTGATGTCAAAAGAAATAAGAGGAAACTTAACCGGAAAATTTGCATTTATGATTCTTTCATTACGACCACTTGATATGCAAGCAAGTTTTTAGGCGGGTTACTTAATTATAAAATTATAGTATATTACTTTAAAACTACACTCGGCGTCAAAAAAAAAGCGCCACTTGAAAAATCGAGTTTTAACAGTCGTAACTTGGTTCAATTTGGTCGAAAATCGATAAATCTTTCAGTTTGGGAAAGTTTCAAGTTTTATCTTTAAGAGTGTGTAGTTGATTTTGATCCCAAGTCCAACCCACCCCCCGTAACAACGCGATGGAAAAAAAATGTTTTTTATGTAAAAAATTGTCCAACTTTGACAAGCTGTACCGTGCACAAAAAAAAATCGGCGGAAAATTTCACCACAATGGCAGAAAAATTTAATCATTTTTCTTCAAATGCCTTAAAAAATCGAGTCGTTTCGATGATTTGGAGCAAAGTTATGAATTTTTGAAAAAAAATTACGTAACGGAGAAAGTAAAAATAAAGTCCCTAACAGAAATTCGGAGGAGAGTATAAATAATATAAATATGGTTGATTACTTTACAAACAACATTCGCGGAGTGACGAAAATGACTCGATGCAAATAATTCATCTTTTTTTTAAAGAATCACCAATTGCACAAGGACCGAGGAGAGATATTGTGTCACAAAATAATATAAAATAATAATGTACTGATTAATACATAATTTTCCACCAAGTTCATGTTAGTCCACCCCTTATGTTACAAGCAATATTTAAATCATAAGAAAAACTTCACTGACAAAAACTGCCGGGGGTTTTGTCTTATAAAAAATATAAAAGTACTCGGTACATGTGAATAATTTGTATTCAGTACAACCCTTACTTGTTTGTATATTTTTTTTATTACAGGAGCACCGGAGAAACTTTAAGCAGAGAACAATATTTGAAGAGGAGAGCAACTGTCATTGCTTATTTATATCCGACCTTCAAACCTTATGAATTGGCCAGTGAAAAAATGCCCGCGACGGACCCTCTCCAGACTGAACTGGCCATGAGAGAGAGGCCAAATCGCCTTGGAATTTTAGCAGTACGTATCCGCAAAAATTGATAAACGACGTATATTTTCAATCAATTAAAGTCGAAAAGGGTTGATAACAAAAATGCTAAAATTAGTTTCTTAAAAAAAGATTAAGGATAGTAATATGAAATAGATAAAATGCTAAAATTAGTTTCTTAAAAAAGATTAAGGAGAGTAATATGAAATAGATATTATTAATTTTACTAAAAAAAAAACACAGTTCAAATTCTGAATCTGTATAAAGTTCTCGACTAGTTAATTTTTTTTAATGCTACAGGGTGGCCCATCTATCGGTTGCTTTTTGAACTATCGATTATTTCGGCTTTGACAGATCGAATGACTTTGCCAATGTGTCAAATATTTAGTAAAATGTTTACGGTTTACGAAATGGTTAAGTTTACGCTCGAAGAAAATTGGGAAATATTGAAAACTTACTTCCAAAATGGTGAGTCTTCAACCGAAACTGTAAGAAAAATGCGCACAAAATTCGGGAAAAATGAAGCGCCTTCCAGGAAGTTTGTGGATAAATTTCTGAAGCGTGTGCGTGAAAGTAGGTGTTGCAATTTTTATGGAAGTCAGTATAATTAAATAAATGCTTTTTACATTGTTGTCCCTAAGTTACTTTAACTCTGTTTAAGAAATGACAAATTATAATCGTAGTTAACACTGATTTTACATAAGTAAGTGGCGAATTGTCTCGTCTAGAATAATAGAATAATCACATCCATCCAGCTAAATGGGGCCCGAGTCGGATAACTTACATAATCGACTTAAATATTCGAACGGTTAATTCAATCCCAAGTTGGGAACTTGCAACTTTAATCATCGCCAAATTCGAGTCGACAATTAACCGAAAGTGCCGTATATGCATGCCTTGCTAAATTGTAAATTATAACACACACACATGGCCTCACAAACATATATTTTTATATGTATATATAAAATTTTTTGTCTGCAAACGGGAATTGAACCCACGACCCTGCTTTTGCCGGGCGGATGTTCAGATTACTAAGCTACAACAGACCTGTAGCTTACAAGGGGGTGACTCACCGATTTGATCCATCTTTGGCACACGTGTAGGTCATGACGAGGAGTGTAACACGTGCAAGTAATAGGCCGCACTATTCAGCCGTTTTCGAGAAAAAAACGTTTTTTTTTTTAATTGTGGCTTATTCGTATGTTTATATACCTTTTGCGATGAAGCAAATACACCGAGCTTTTGGCGCATAAGTAAAACTTACGATTCGTAGTCAGAAGGTCGAAGGATCGAACCCCATTGTTGAAGTTTTGGGTTCATTCATTTTATTTTTTATAGTTTTTATAAATCCATGTTTATTTAAATATCTTAATTTTAAAATCAATTATATTAATTTCATTTTTAGAGGTAAAATAATTCTTAAACAAATTAAACAGGAGATTGAGAAATCAATAATTGCATTTCTAAACTATTTTTTTTATAAATCCTTGTTCGATATTATTTTCTATATGATATTGTGCTTTTCGGGCGATGAAGGACTGGACGAACTAGGATAATTAATTTAGAACAAAATACTGAAAATAAAAATATTGATTTTTCAATATCCTGTTTAATCTGTTTAACAATCCTTCTCCTAAAAATGAAATTAATGTAATTTATTCTAAAATTAACATTTTTAAATACTCACGGATTTATAAAAAATAACTGCAAAAAAAGAAAACTATTAAGAACTTGGCCAAAAGGATTCGAACCATCGACCTTGCGATTACGAAACGGAGATCTTATGAATACGGCACGGGGTTGGTATTGTTTCATTTACGTAAATGGTACATAAACACGCAGCTAATAAAAAAAAACTTTTTCTCGAAAACAGCTGAATAGTGCGCCCTATTATTTGCACTTCTAGTCATGACCGACACGTGTGCCAAAGATGGATCAAACCGGTGAGTCACTCATCTGATCCTCCCTTGTTAGATTTGTTCCGCTGTTAATTATCGCTTATGAAAGGTTTATTTTAAATCCCAAGTAACCTAAAACATACAGGGTGTTCATTAAAAAAAAACATGTTTGGTGTGTAAATTTGTTATGAGACACCCTGTATAAATTTCAATATTGATATCAATGATATCATTTATTTAGTCACCTAAGCCACCATTTACAAACAACAGAGAGTTATAATATTAGCAGCGGATGTGAGCGTCAATATATTAAATCTAAATGATGGGACGTACTAATAAATACAAACACAAATACACTATTCTGCACAACTTTTGTATAAAACATGTTTAGACTTTTTGACGAATAAGCACCTGATTGATCGTCCCCAAAGATCTGGAGAGAAAATTAAAATGTTTGTATTAAAAACTGAATAACACAAAAACAGCACGGTTTTAATCACCACAACTTAGATAATTTTAAACCCCTGGTAATAAGGAATCTAAAAATGCTAAAATATACAGGGTGTTATGTTTAAAAAATAACATAAGTTTGGTCTGTAAATTTGTTATGAGACATCCTGTTTAAATTTCAATATTTTTAGGACGTATAGCTCACTATTCTGCAGAAGTTTTGTATAATTTTTGAAAAATAACCACGTGATTGATCGATCCCACAGCTCTGGGGAAAAATTAAAAATTTTGTATAAAAAACTGAATAACACAAAAACGGTTTCAATCACCACAACCTAGATCATTTTTAACTTCAGGTAACAAATAATCTAAAAATGCTAAAATATACAGGATGTTCTGTTAAAAAAAAAACATTTTGTTATGAGACACCCTGTATGTATTTAAATATTTTTAAGATGTACAGCTCACTATTTTGCACAACTTTTGTATAAAACTTTTGGAAAAATAAGCACGAGATTGACCATTCCCAGAGCTCTGGGGAAAAATTAAAATATTTGTATAAAAAACTGAATAACACAAAAATAGCACTGTTTCAATAACCACAACCTAGATAATATCAAACCCCAGATAGCAAGGAATCTAAAAATACTAAAATATACAGGGTGTTTCATTTAAAAAACATAACTTTTGTCCGTAATTTTTTTAGAGACATCCTGTATAAATTTCCATATTTTTAGGACATACAGCTCATTATCTGTACAACTTTTGTATAAAACATTTTTCGACTTTTTGACAAATAAGCGCATGATTGACCGTTCACAGAGCCCTGGGAAAAAATTAAATGTGTGTATAAAAAACTGAATAACACAAAAACAGCACTGTTTCAATCACCATAACCTAGATAATTTCAAACCCCAGGTAACAAGGAATCTAAAAATGCTAAAATATACAGGGTGTTTCATTTAAAAAACATAACTTTCGTCCGTAATTTCAAAAAAATTTGGACGCACAGCTCACTATTCTGCACAACTTTTTTTTATAAAACATTTTTCGACTTTTTGAAAAATAAGCACGATTAACCATTCCCTGAGCTCTGGGGAAAAATTAAATGTTTGTATAAAAAATTGCATTGTATGTTTCAATCATAACAACTTAGATAATTTTAAACTCCAGGTAATAATGAATCTAAAAATCCTAAAATATACAGGGTGTTCCATTTGAAAAACATAATTTTGGTATGGTACTTTGTTATGGGACACCCTGTATAAATTTAAATATTTTTAGAACGTACAGCTCACTATTCTACGCCTAAATAAACTTTGGTTATTTTTTTTTACACCCAATTATGACTCACCCTGTATATATGCATATGTGCAGGGGGTCGTATTTCGTAGAAATCAAAGGGATCTTGATTATTTGAAAAGACTGTCAGTTAAGTTGGGGAAAAGTTGCGTTTTTTTATAGCTCAATAATAATCTGGAAATAAATTTCAAATATCTTTCTTTTATATTCGAAATATTTATTTTTTATTTTTTTGCCTCGGGAACGTAGCCCATATGGCCAGCTCAAGGCGGCTGCTATATTGTATATATACAAATTTTGGGTGAATAAATGAACAAATTAATAAATGATCAATGTCAGACGTATACACAACAACCATGGACCCGAGCGAATACTTCTCGATCCCCGAAAAATCTTTCGCCCGGGCTGGGATTCGAACCCACGCGGTGCAACCGGCACAAGCGCTCGCCTGTACTCACTACACCAACGGGCCGCCTAGGATATTTTTTTTTAATGTAGTTTTTGTTTTATTATTATTAACTATTAAATCTGGATATTTACAACTTTGCCACAATAGACATTTTTTAATGAGGAATCTTGTAGCATACTTGATTTTAAAGTATTAAAATTTAATCAATTTTATTTTCTCTTATGGGCGCTATTTTGGATTATATTATTAATTTTTAGAATTTAGTGATGTATTATCACACTTATAATTTATTTGAAATTTGATATGTAAAATTATAATCTTTTGATTTTTTATAAATAGTGCCCTTATAAGAAAAATATTAACAGTAGAGGTGGGCGAAATGACTCTTTTTGGTGAGTTGCCTCAGCGAACACAGACAACCGGAAAGACGAAGAAAAAAAGGTTCTCACTTTCCGCAAACTTTTCGTGACTCAAATTGAGCTGCAAATTTTTGCATTCAATAAATACAGATTAAAAAATTTATTCTTTCAAAAAATGTTTCCTTTTTTTACAGTCTAAGAGCTCATGCCGAACACTATTTGTTTGTGAAAAAAAATTGTGGGACTTTAGTCGTAAATAGTGCCTAAATCGACTGGAAACGACTAAATAACGATTCAATTTTTTTTTTTCAAAAAAAATTTTTTAATTTTTTTTTTCAAGTCGTAAGAACTCATTCTGAACACTATTTGTCTATTAAAAATCTTTGGGCACTTCCGTGAACGAAGATACGCAAAATGGCTCTTGTCGTAAATAGTGCTCAAATCGACTGAAAACGCCTAAATAACGATTTTTTTTTTCTTTTTCGAAAACTTTATCTTGTTTTTCTTTTCAAGTCTAAGAGTTTATTGTGAACAATTTTTGTCTATAAATAAAGTAGGACTTCCGGGAACGGAGATACGTAAAATAAATTTTGTCGTAAATAGTGCTCAAATCGGCTGGAAACCCCTAAATATCGACTAATTTTTTTTTTCTTCAAAAAGTGTTTTTTATTTTTTTTCAAGTCTATAGCTCATTCTTAACACTATTTGCCTATGAAAAATCTTTTGGCACTTCCGTGGACGAAGATACGCAAAATGGTTTTTGTCGTAAATAGTGCTCAAATCGACTGGAAACACCTAAATAACGATTTTTCTTTCTTTTTCGAAAACTTTTTCTTATATTTTTTTTTCAAGTCTAAGAGTTTATTGTGAAAAATTTTTGTCTATAAAAAATTGTAGGACTTCCGGGAACGGAGATACGCAAAATAAATTTTGTCATAAATAGTGCTTAAATCGCCTGGAAACTCCTAAATATCGACTAATTTTTTTTTTCAAAAATTGTTTGCTATTTTTTTTCAAGTCTAATCGCTCATTCTGAACACTATTTGTCTTTGAAAAAATTGTGGGATTCCCAAGAACGAAAATACATAAAATGACTTATGTCGTAAATAGTGCTTATATCGACCAGAAACGCCTATGAAATTTTTCTTTTTTCAAATTTTTTTTCTTATTTTTTTTAGTCTAGGAGCTCATTCTAAACACTATTTGTCTATAAAACAATCTTTGAGGACTTCCTTGAATGGAGATACGCAAAATGACTTTTGTTGTAAATAGTGCTTAAAACGACTGGAAACGCCTAAATAACGACTAAAAAAAATCTCTTTAAGTCTACTCACTCATGAGTTACTAGCCTCTAATTGACAGTAATCATGCAGTTTTCGCAAGTAATGTCAAAATTGTAAATGTCTAAATTGAATAGTTTTTGAATTATAAAATAAAATCGAAATTTCACTTTTTGATTCGAAAATGTGCAACTTTTTCTCAATTTAATCGATATCCCCATGCATTTCCACGAAATACGGACACCCTGTATATAAGAATAAATTGGGTGTTATGTAACAGCTTTCAAAAATTCATTCGTCTATCAATTTTCCTAACCTGCCATCCTTATCTCCGAAATTTATGAAAGGCGTCGCGACGCTCGCCTCTCCCGTAATAAGCACGTGCGCTCTCCCGAATCAATTCGTTCCCTTTTTATTACCCCCGCATTATTCCTTTTTATTTTTGTTTTTCCTTCTCGGGGAGTATTGCTGTGTTGTGTATATTTTTTCGTAATTATGTGCGCTCGTAAAAGTTTTACTCCGGATTCCCGAAGCCGGCGTGTAAAAGTCGTCGTCTTTGGGACGGCTTATGTCCCGGATCGATGCTGGCCAAATCATAATAATAATATTGGACGTGTCGTCTCGATTTGATATTTTATCCTAGATCGAGGATATCCTGTCAGGTTGTTTCATCGCCCTTTCCCGCCCCTTATATATTACGTAGCCTTAGGTTATACTGTAGCGTATAATTCTATTAGTTTCGGTGATGTTAAATTTTATACCGGCGCGAGTTTTAGTGCTCGGTGTAAGTGTAAAATAAGAGAAAACGTTAAGTTTTTGTCGGCTTGGATTCTGGGAATGTTTTAGAACCGAAGGCGGTAATAGTCGGTACTAATGATTTTACTAATGTTCCTAAGCTGGCTACAATAAAAAATATAATTCTGATCGAATCAACTATCTTTTTATTTAGTGGGCTAAAATAGCTTAGTAATTGTAATATTGAACCGGTTATTAACCCTTGGCTGACGAGTAGTTAGTTAATGTAATAATTTCTAAATATTATGGTGAAAGCGCCGGGTACTTTAGTATGCAACTATGGCGGTACTTGGATTGTTAATAAAAGATAACCAACAGAAAATTTATAATAATTATTATTTTCTTTTAGACTGTAATTTTTATGAGGAATTTCACAAAAGGTGGTTTTGAAGTTTCCGGGTACATAGATTTTGGAGACAGATTAAAAACCGAAGATTGGAAACCATTTTTTAGAGGTAACAACAGCCTAATTTATCAACTAAAAATATTTAGAATTGTATAAATTGTATAAAAATAGTCAATCTTAGCGCCGAAAAAAAGTAAAAATACGAATAAAAAGGAATGTAAAGAGAATTTTGCACAAGTAAAAATGTATCTTATCAAAGTTATACAACTACATGATCTCTGTTCTTCGTTATTTTTCCTTACAAAATTATACAGTGCGCGCCTAAAGTATGGATCAATTGTCATTTACTCGAAAAAGTTCTTATGTAAGATGGCAACATTTTTATACTGCCAGTTCGACAATGAAAAGATCTCTCAAAATCAAAAACAACATTAGGGGGTTGCCATTTAAAAACAAAATGGATGACGTCATTGCTCAAAAACAAATAACGACTGAAAATCGACTTTCGTGCAAAAATGTGTATTTTTATAAAATAAAATCGACCTGTTCGAGGATTCTTTCCAAAAATATTTAATTTCGGTTTTACTGAATTTATTCTATACTTTAGACGCGCACTATATGTATACAGGGTTTCCCGAAAGTAACGGATAAATTCCATAGAATTGTTGATAAAAATTGCTCGGACAGGTCGATTTTTATTTCATAATTGTCATCTAGAGTTGTAATTTTTAACCCCGCACTAAGCACTAGCAACCCCCACTTTTAAAATTCAAATAGCAAAACACCTTCGGATACTTGATGGCTTATTATCTGTTGAATACAATAAAAAATGTTTTTTTTTAAATCGGTTGATAAAAACATTGTATTTAATTTATAATTTATACATTGTTTTGTTATTTACCATGCATAAATTTTTAATTTTGATGTTTTATTGTTTAAACCTATCGCAATTTTTATCTGACATACTAATAAAGACAAACTGTAATTGTTTTCGCCACTTATTGCTAGAGACTGCTTCAATATTGAAAATATTTTGGTAAACTTCTCCGTTTTTTATCAACCGATTTTGAAAACCGTTTTTTTTATTGCATTTAACATTAAACAATGACAAATTAATTTTTTATTTAAATTAAACATTATTAAATGAGATATCAGAAGGGGTACTTTGCTATTTGGATTTTAAAAGTTCGGGTTGCTGGCGCTTAGGGATTGAAGGGTGCGGGATTGAAAATTACATCTCTAGATGACAACCTAAAAATAAAAATCGACCTGTCGGAGGAATTTTTTGAAATATTTTTATCAACGATTTTATTGAATGTATCCGTTACTTTTGGAAAACCCTGTATATACATACAGCTTGTCCAACTTCATACAGTGCTATAGAAAATCGTAACTACGGTGGGGTGAGTCTGTTCTAAATTTAGACTGATTTGATACGCGATCGACTGCCGAATACAAGAGATGGGCAAAGCTGCTACTTTTTAATGACGTTGTTACTTGTAATTGCTACTTTTTAATATCAGTTATTTTAAACTGTGACTGTGATCACGTAACAGGTAGAACTTGTTTTATGTTTCAATTTTAAGTGAATGTTATACAGTGAGGGTAAAGTAAAACGCTTGTTTTGTTCCATAATTTTATTTTCAGTTGCCTGACACGTGTTTCGATCGGTTAGGATCATTTTTAAAGTTTAACTTTGAAAATAATCCTAACCGATCGAAACACGTGTCATTTTCAAAGTTTATCTTTGAAAATGATCCTAACCGATCGAAACACGTGTCAGGCAACTGAAAATAAAATTATGGAACAAAACAAGCGTTTTACTTTACCCAACTTGAAAATATGGTTCCATCAAGAAAGTAGCACAACAAATATTATACAGTGAAACCTCGCTTGTTCGAAGACGAGCGGGAACGAAAATTATTCGTATAAGTAAATACTTCGTATATGTGAATAGGTGTCGCTTCCTTGTATGAATTTTACTGTATTGTTTTATAAATAAAAAATAAAAATCGCTGAATGAATTTTAATAAATTCATCAGGAAATATTCACATATGCAGTTATAAAAAAAAGAAAAACTCAAAAAGACGTCATCACTAGTTTTTTTTTTTGAATTTTTCATCAAAATCTCTGCTTTGGAAATGTAAATTTTGGACTAGATTTTCGTAATTTTAATAATTTATTTTTTGAGGAAATACTCCAGACATATGTAGCTATAAAACGAAAGAAAAAATCTAAACAGACGTTATCACTAATTTTTTCAGAATTTTCATCAAAATCGCTGTACTGAAAAATGCGAACATACGACTAGATTTTCTTAATTTTCTCAAAAATCCCTTGATAAATTTTAATAAAGGTTTCAGGAAATATTCCAAAGATATAAAGCTGTAAAACAAATGTAAAATCTTAAAAGACGGTATCACTAGTTTTTCCGGAATTTTCCATCAAAACCTCTACTTTGCAAAAACAAACATTCGACTGGATTTTCTTAATTTTCTCAGAAAACATGTAATATATTTTCATTACATTTTCAGGAAATATTCCAGATATATGTAGCTATATAATAAAGGAAAAATCCAAACAGACGTCATCTCCAGTTTTTCCGGAATTTTTCATTGAAACCTCTGCATTGAAAAAGTGAACATTCTAGTAGATTTTCTTAATTTTCTCTAAAACCGCTTAATAAATTTTAATAAATTCATCAGGAAATATTCCAAACCTATATAGCCATAAAATAAAAGAAAACTTCAACAAGGCATTATCACTATCTTTTTTGGAATTTTTCATCAAAATCTCCGCTCTGTAAATGTAAACATTCCACCGGATTTTCCTCATTGTCTCAAAAACCCTTTAACGATGTTTTTATAAATTTTCCAGAAAATATTCCAGACATATGCAGCTGTAAAATGAAGGAAAAAATGCAAAACGATTTTTCCAGATTTGTTTTGATCAAAATCGTTGCATTGCAAAATACGGGATTTTTCTTAATTTTCTCAAAAATCCTGAAACGAATTCAAATATTTTTTTTAGGAAATATTCGAAATATTTATAGCTATAAATATAAAGCAAACACATAAAAAGACCTTATCACTACTTTTTCCGAAATTCTTTTATAAAAATCGGTGTTTTGCAGAATGCGAACAGTCGACTGGATTTTTTTCATTTTTTCAAAAACTGTGCAACGAATAAAAAAAAATCAGGCAATGTTCTAGATATATGTAACTATAAAACAAAATAAAAACGCAAAAGATGGCATCACTAGTTTTACCGGAATTTTTCATCTAAATCGCTGCATTGCGAAATACGGTTGACTAGATTTTCTTAATTTTCTCAAAAACCCTTTGCTGAATTTTAATAAATTTTCCAGGAAATATTAAACTCATATGTACCTATAAAACAAAAGAAAAATCCAAAAACGTGTTATCACTGTTTTTTCCGGAATTTTCCATCTAAATCACTGCATTGCAAAATACGTTTGACTAAATTTTCTTAATTTTCTCAAAAACCCGTTGCTGAATTTTAATAAATTTTCTAGGAAATATTCTAGACATATGTACCTATAAAACATAAGGAAAATCCATAAAACGTGTTATCACTGGTTTTTCCGGAATTTTCCATCTAAATCACTGCATTGCAAAATACGTTTGAAGAGATTTTCTTAATTTTCTCAAAAACTCGTTGCTGAATTTTAATAAATCTTCGAGGAAATATTCCAGACATATGTACCTATAAAACAAAAGGAAAATCCAAAAACGTGTTATCACTGGTTTTTTCGAAATTTTTCATCTAAATCACTGCATTGCAAAATACGTTTCACTAGATTTTCTTAATTTTCTCAAAAACCAGTTGCTGAATTTTAATAAATTTTGGAGGAAATATTCCAGACATATGTACCTATAAAACGAAAGGAAAATCCAAAAACGTGTTATCACTGGTTTTCCGGAATTTTTTTATCTAAATCACTGCATTGCAAAATACGTTTGACTAGATTTCCTTAATTTTCTCAAAAACCCCTAAGGGAATTTTAATAAAATTTTCAGAAAATATTCTAAACATATGTAGCTATAAAACAAATGAAAAATCGGAAAAGACTTTATCACTGGTTTTCCCGGATTTTTTCATCAAACTCTGTTTTATAAAATACGAACATACGATTAGATTTCCTGGATTTCTTCAAAAACCCTGTAATGAATTTTTTTGAAATTTTTCATAAAATATTCCAGATATATGTAGCTATAAAACAAAAGAGAAATCCGAAAAAACGTTATCACTAGTTTTTCCGGAATTTTTTATCAAAATCTCTGCATTGAAAAAAGCAACCATTCGCCTAGATTTTCTTAATTTTCTCAAAAATCTCTTGATGAATTTGAATACATTTTTGAGCAAATATTCCAGACATATGTAGCTATAAAACAAAAGAAAAATCCAAAAACGTGTTATCACTGTTTTTTTCCGGAATTTTTCATCTAAATCACTGCATTGTTAAATACGTTTTCTGAAAAAAAAACCTAGGGAATTTTAATACCATTTTCAGAAAATATTCTTAACATTTGTAGCTATAAACCAAGTAAAAAATCCGAAAAGACGTTATCACTAGTTTTCCCGGATTTTTTCATCAAACTCTGTTTTATAAAATACGAACATATGATTAGATTTTCTGGATTTCTTCAAAAACCCTGTAATGAATTTTATTGAAATTTTTCAGAAAATATTCCAGACACATGTAGCTATAAAACAAAAAACAAAAATCCAAAAAGACGTTATCACTAGTTTTTCCGGAATTTTTTATCAAAATCTCTGCATTGTACAATGCAACCATTCGTCTAGATTTTCTTAATTTTCTCAAAACTCTTGATGAACTTGAATTAATTTTTCAGGAAATATTCCAGACATTTGTAGCAATAAAACATAAGAAAAAATATCACTAGTTTTTCCGGAATTTTTCATCAAAATCGTCGTTTTGAAAAATTGCAAACAATCGAATATATTTTCTTAATTTTCTCAAAAATTATTTTTGGAAATATTCCGAAATCACCAATATTGTCACGCAGAATTTAAAGTTGATCGAAAATCAATCAAAATTCAAAAATATCCCTTGCCTAGTTATCGAGTTATTTTTAATCATGAAAGTGATGATTTTACATCAAAAGGTATCTTCAAGGGAGAATTTCCCTCGGTGTAAAATCTCTAAGTTTGGCACACAGATTTACAAAAATATTCTTTGGAAATAAATGAATATTAAAAAAAAATATTATTAAGTTATTTTGTCTTAATTGTGAAAATGTGATGATGCCAAAGAGGCGGAAATTAGTGCCTGAATGTTGTACTAAACTCAATCTTAATAATATTTACATTCCAATAGTAATTTCCGTTTACCCATCACTAACTAACTGCGCTGATGAGACCTGAAAGATCGAAACTAGTCCGTAGGTGTTCTCATGGTAAAAGAAAATTCGTAAAAAAATAAACTTGCAGTTTCGGGAACGGTGTTTCTCATAGCAAAAACACTTTTAACATTACAAAAACGCTGCTTTTCGAAAACTTTTATCACCACCAAAATAAACCCCGATGGTCATCGGTGGTGGAGGGTGGTTCTGTTCGTCACCAATAATCGGAGTAGCACTCAGTTTAAGTAGCGGTGACAGTTGTGATTTTAAGTAACAATCACGAGTAGCAATAAAAGTTTAAATAGCAATTACAGCCACTGTGAAATCCGCGCATTGGTAACAGTAGCGACCTGTGATTTTTTAATATCATTGAAAAATCACAGGTACGTGAAATATCGCTCATCCCTACCGAATTTAAGTCTATCCAGTAGATAATTTTCTGATAGAAGTGTTACTTCGTGCATAGTTTAATAGTCTGTACTGAAATTATTAAATTTGCAAGAAATAACTCAAATTGTTAAATGGTACTTTGCCGGTCATTTCCAGCAAAATAATAATAAATATATTTATTTATTGCGGCATCTGTTCGGGTGATCAGTAATGTTTTAAATAATTAAACATATGGATGTGTTCTTCCAAAAGTACACCAAAAAAGCATATGCCGATTCTCTCGATCTTCTAAGTCTAACACTTGGATGGCTCCCGCGAACAAAGCCCATATTTTCACATTGCACAGAATAAAACTGGACAAGCTATATAGCATTTAATTGAATTAAAAAAGTCTACCGACCAGCGATCGTTCTGCCATCTTCTTCCGGTCTTCATCTTCTTTATATATAAAACGGTGGTCAAAGTTATATTTTATTAAATAGTTCGCATAGATAGTAATAGTTTGTTTTCAACAGGTGTCAGAAAAATTTGGCCACGAGTCTCAGACCTTGGCTACTACCACTGGCGCATGGGACAAAGCACCGCCAACGACTCGTTCAACTACAAGGTAAATTCATAAATTCACACACAATTCCCAACAAAAGAAATACAAACGGCCGTGTAAGATGATAAACTAAAGCAGTATTTTCCGAGTATTCTTTCGGGACGTTTCTCTTTATATAAATGCGGATCAAACGTGACGGCGTACAAAAGGCGCGACGCTATGCGTTTTCCGACTCCTCGGGATGAAACGGAGCAAATTTACATTCCAAGGTATTTCCTTCCAAAACGCAAACACAAAAAAAAATACTGAGAAGAATGGAGTGCACGTCGGAGGAAGTGTGCTCCTAAATAATAAACGAACCATACGAACAGCAACTCGACAAAACAAAACGCAAACGGAATTCCCAAGTTTCAATTCGGCACGCGTGAATGGAAAACGCAAAAAATATAATATATAATATATTTAAAAATCAATTGGTTTGTAATGAAATTCAGGGGTGAAAAGATTATCTTGCATTTTCTAAAAAAAAAATAGCATGACCTAAGAAAGACCATATGTTTACAAATAATACAATTAAGTCTTAACTTAAGATTAATATAATGTATAGGCTTCAAAATATGAAACGTGAAACCTACGTAAAATCATACCAGGTAACTTTAATTTAATTTAAGTACCTTAATAGGTATTAGTCGTAGTTGTAAAGTAAATTCATTAAACCAAAACCTCAAGTGTGCCATGACTTTTTATTTTTTTAATTTAAGTTGGTAACACAAATTGAGGTTATGTTACTTATGTTATGTTCCTACCGATAAAATCCTGAGTACATTTGACTGGTCTACCACTTCCTGCTTTACGGAGACATAACTAATCATGATAAGGTATATTTAAATTCATCATAAATAATGGGAACGTTAGGAAATTATTCCTCAAACTCTGCTAAAGGTACGTCGAATGAATACACCCAATGTCCGTCAACTTTATTCCCATTGTGACCACGAAATAATTGTGACTTTTAAAAGGATCTGAAGTTTGGTATGTTAATTCCTAACATGTGTGCCAACTTAAATTTAAAAAAATAAATAATCATGGCACACTTTTTTTTTATAAACATACGATAGGTAGTATACCCGGCTTTTTTATTGGCCAACCAGATTTGGGATTTATTTTTCTTAGGTTCTTTGACAATTTGGGTGTTCCTAGTGTTTGTCATGTAATGATATAATTGATAATGTTTATTTGTGTTCTTACAAAGATGTTTACATACGTCAGATTGGTTACATATATGAATGTCATGTTGCATTTGATTAATTATTTGACAGAAAAGTGGTAATAAAATGTCGAAAGCAATATCCAATACTTATGCCAACCAGGTGTAAAAAATAACCTCTAATTTATTTGAAGGTAAAAGTCAGAATGACAACCAGAGTTTCCAACGACGTATCCAACATTATAAAAAAATCACCAGATCTGGTTGGTCATAAGAAAAACGGCTACTGGTACTACCTACACCAATGTTACTAGGAGTAATTTTTAATTTTCCCCAAATATATTATAAAAACCCCCAGAATACCCCGCGCATAAAATACCCACCCCAAAAAATACCCCATCGATTGAAGTTCCCCAAAATACACACCAAAACCCTTATTTACCCCCATTTTGGAGAACCCCCCCATCTGACAACACTGGGATTAGAGAAGACGCGCTGATAAGATTTCGGAATTTGCACAAAAAAAGTTTTATAACTCCGTTTTTCCGAAAATATGTAGGTAGTACAAAAAGGCCATTTAAAAAATCAGAAAAATGGTGCTGTGGTATTTAAAAATTACTAAAAGAAACTAAATTTACTGCAAACATTATTTTTTGATTTAAAAATTTTCGAAAAAAAAATTAAAAATCGAATCGAAATATTTGAAAATTAAGTAATTCCTTAGACACAAATCGCACAGTCTATATTTTCTATCTAAATAACAAAGTACATTAGTTTTATCCCAAAACAACCACTAAAACAAAACAAAATCAAATTAAATAAATAACTTAAAATTAATACAAAAACCAAGTACAGGCCAAAAGTATCAAAAATTCTGTCTGCAAAATCTAAATTATAGGGTAAAAAAATCAAAAACTTGGACCAAAAAACTCGAAAATATCGCTCATTAAAATGAACAATTAAACAACATTAATAACTCATGAAGATATGACAGTACAAAACTGCTTGGGTAGTAGTAACTAAAAACATTGCTAAAAAATTTAAAACTCTTGGGAAAAATAAAAATGCAGTCAAAAAAACATTTCAACTAAATCGAAGATTTTGGTTTGGGTGCCAAAATATAGGCCAAAAAAATCAAAAACCCTGGTCTAACAAATAAAAATGCAGGCTTAAAAATGAAAATTCAGGCAAAAGGAAAATAATTTGCCATTTTCAGCCCCAAAACTCTTTACCTCAAAGTAAATTGCCAAAAAACAATAATTCAGGTTAAAACATCTAAAATTTGGTTAAAAAAAACTCGAAAATACCGCCCAAGAGTTCACACACAAAAATCAACAATTCAGGTTAAAAATCTAAAGTTAAAAAAATCTAAAATGAAGGGCAAATAATCACAAAGAACTCGAAAATACCCTCAAAACTATTTTCTTTTTAAATCATATTTTAAATGTACATCGAGCGTTTTGTAGACTCGCATGCAACTGACGTTTGAAACGTCAAAATTATAAGATGGAAAAAATATACTTCAAATACAAAAACTCAGTTTACTCAAAAACTAAAGAGATTTCGACAAAAACTTATTTTTTATAAATTGTGCATTTTGGTATTATCTGCAATTATTATTAACATAAATTTGCTGTAACTATTATCGTTTCATAATGATAAACCAAAAAAGAAAATATTGACAAAAAACAAAAAACAGTTAAGGTAAACGCCCACTTCTGGTGTACGAAATTTTACCAAAAGCTTTTCAGTTCTTCGGATTATCAAATAAGATGTATGTTTAAAGTTTCATATCAATTGTACTCTATTAGTTTCTAAGCGCACACAGCCACACACAGATACACACACACAGACTCAAATTTGTTTTTTTCCAGAAATTGTTGAAAGAGACCCCAAAACGGATATTTCCGTAAAAAAAAATTGAAAAAAAAATCACGATCACAATACTTTCTCGTACTTCGTAACGGAGAAAGTAAAAAATCGCCCATAAAAATCAACGAGAGTGTAGACCAATCAAAAATTCGCTTGTTAAAATTAATAATTAAGATAAAAAACTAAAAAAATCGAAAAATTAAAAATGTAGAAAATTTCAACAAACTATTAAAAAAAAATTGACCAAAATCAAAAACTCTATAAGTTAGAACAAACAAAGAAATCAAAAATACAGAACAAACATCTAAAATATAAGCAACTAATAAAATAGTATATTATTAACGAGTGATAAAGTTGGCCATTGCCACGAGGGTGGCCTACGGCTCGTGTTGCAATTCACCCGAGTGGCAATGGCCAACTTGTTCACGAGTTTAATACTATACTTTTTCTCATTATATTAAATAATGACTTAAAGATTTTTCTGTTTGTATTAAATTTTAACGAATAAGTTTTCTATTTGGAACTTGCGGCAGTTCGCTGACAAAAAAGGAATCGTAGCCATAGTAACAACGTAACTGTTGGGCAATGAAAACGCCATCATTTGATTGGACGTCACCTGTTGGGCAATGAAATTGCTATTTGATTGGACGTCACCTGTGGAGAAAAAGATTCGGTCGAATAATGGACAACTTCCTCAATCAAAAACGATTTAACAATGTTTATATTATTTAATAAGATGCGAAAAATAAAATTCCTGGTATAAAATATAAAAATTGAAAAATCAAGCAAAAGAAAAATAATTTGCCATTTTCAGTCTCAAAAAATAACTCCAGCTCAAAATAAATTGCCAACCAGAAACGCGAAAATGTTTAAAGAAAGATAAAGGACAAAAAATATAAAACTCGAAAATACCGACAAAAAATCACGCATAAAAGTGAATATTTCATGTTGAAATATAGGGCAGAAAATCAAAATTTGCCTAAAAATAAACAAATGCCGACCAAAAAATTGAAAATTTTAACAAACAAATCGAAAATTTAATCCAAAATGAAGAAAAAATATTCAGTTATACAGAAACTGCAGTTCAGAAATCTAAAATAAAGGTAAAAAAAATAAAAATCCAGGCCTAACGACAAAAAATGCCAACAGAAACATTGAATATTTAATATAATAATAGTTTATTTACGAGCAACAAGTGTTGCCAGTAGTAATTTTTAATTTCTCAAATATTTAATAAAACGCCGCTGTCCCTCTCCAAAATAATGAATTTTAAAAATAAAACGTAAATACAGTGGATTTATTGGAAAATATACAAAATTAAAGCATTATAATCATAAAATTTATTAAAATTTATTATTCATCTTCATCCTCAATATTTTTATTTTTTATTTTATTTAATTAACGGAATCACCTGTTTCAATAATAGTATACATTAATAATGACAAAAAATAGAAAATAAAAAAGAAATACTAGTACATGGTAAAAAGATCATAAATTAAAACAAATTCTCTTAAGTTCTAATTTAAAACTAAGTAGGCTAGACTCGAACAGATTAACACTATCCCTATAACTAATATCATTGGCTAATGACATAAATCTAAAAATTGGATTGTTTAAATCATAATTTGTGCGCACAACAGGTAATCTAAATAATGGTCTACGACGTACATTTATATATGAGAAGCTAACTGTAAAATTTAAAGATGTTAACAGCTCAGGACAATTAATTTTACCCGAAATTAGTTTATGAAGAAAACACAAATCTAATATTATTCTACGCTTTTTTAAAGAATCTAAGTTTAAAAAACTATATAGGTAGTCATAATCATGGTTTAAGATACTCGCATCACCAAATTTGCGATCCATATACTTCACAAATTTACGTTGAACTCGCTCTAAAGGTAATATTTGACAATTGTACTGAGGAGACCAAATAGTAGATGCATATTCTAAATTAGATCTAACTAAACTTATAAAAAGGGTTCTAAGAGCATAAGGTTTAAAATTATAACTGTTCCTGAAAATAAATCCTAATACTTTAAATGCTTTATTAGTTATATAACTGACATGATCCCTAAAAGACAACCCCCAATTAAATAAAACCCCCAAATCTTTGATAGTATATACTCTTTCCAAAGCCTCATGATTTATGGTGTAATTATACAAAGTTACTGAACATTTTTAGTGAATGAGATTGAGTTGCATTTAGAAATGTTCAAAAATAAATTATTTTTTAAGCACCAGTCATGCAAATTATTTAAATCATGCTGAAGCTCTAAGCAGTTAGAAATATTTTCAATCGCATGATATAACTTTAAATCATCAGCAAACAACAAAAAAATTTCATCTTCTTTTCGGTACACATACATATTTTTTAAACTAAAGTGCAGCATCTCATTGGGGTAACAAAATTACGAAAACGGCAATAATAGAATCTCTAGGACAACTTCCATAAATGATATCACAGGTTTTTCCTTATCGCTGAGGAAAATTACTGACTTTTTTATGGTAATGATGATTTCTAGCAAATGTAATAACATGTTCATTAATTTCCCCAAAAATACCCCTCGTATAAAATACCTACCCCAAAATATACTCTACTGATTAAAGTTTCTCAAAATACACCCAAAGACAATAATTTACCCTCATTTTTGGGGAAAAAAACCCTTAATCTGGCAACACTGACCTACACTAATAAATGATTAAGTAAAAACTCATTGATTATCTCCAAAGAAGAGCTGATTAATCAAATTTGAATACGATTGAATTAAGCAATTGCAGGTATGCTCACGTTGTGTTCATTATGACATTAAATTCAGACTAATTTGTGACGACCTAATTCAATATTCATAGAGGAAATTATGCATTCTAGTTTACTGTTAATTTCCCACTCGATACAATAATTAGTAATTGGATTCCTGCCGTAGTGAGCTGAGCCAGGATGTTTAAATTGTAATTTTGAAGTCGGTCCTGAAAATTTATCACCGTTCCTCCTCGGTTCTTCTTCAAATTTATGTATTATAAGTAAGTGTATACAAATTTATAGTATGTCCAAATATATTTTCATCGGAATTAAATGTATTCATAAAGTATTCTCATAAATATCGGATGAACTCAAATTTTGTATCCCGACAAGAGGTTGCGAGACATAAATTTAAAAAAAAAATTGGTGATGTGGCCATCACGTAACTTTCTCCGAAGTCATGGAAGAATAGTGTTAAAAATGGTGCTTTTAACACACAATAAAAATGCTTATACATGCATGGTTTATTTTCAATTTAATTGGTTAAAATAAAAATTCCCTGACTTCTTATAGAAAAATACAATAAAATAAGAAATACGACACTATCCGTCTTCTACAATTTAAGAGTATCTAAGAGACTACAATTAACAAATCAGTTATTTCGGTAAATGATTTGTTAATTGTAGTCTTAGAGACTTTTAAATTACAGAAGACGAAAAGTATCGTATTTCTCAATTTAATTGGTTCTTAAAATGTACATCGAGTATTTTAATCAGAAACTTTCACATGGAATAGGAGATTCCGTAAATAAACAAATATATGAAAATTTACATCAGATTTATATTAACAGTAACTGTAGAGAATACCAAAATTAATCATTTATAAGAAATAAGTTTTTTCGAAATCTTACTAAATTTTGAAAAGAAAACAATAAAAGTTAAAAATGTCACTAAATTTGAGAATGTAACATTCATGCTACATCGCAATTTCTTTTTTCAAATAAATGAGTATTTGTAAAAGTATATTACATAACTAGAGTTATAAGTAGCAAATTACACGTAAGTGAAAGAAATTGCGTTACAACTCGTGTTAGGTACTATACTTTACCTTAAAAATTACTATACTTTACCTCACTTAGCCTTAAGACAAATTGAAACTGAATCTTGTTAGGGTGATGTTTAAATTTTCAAGGCTCTATTTAATTATTATAGTCTATTTATATCAGCAAAAGATATTTATATAGTCGTAAAGGATCACTTACGATTGGTGAAAACAGTGTGTAATTTATCAATTATAAAGTGGGAGTAGGTAAACATATTTAGACATACTGTACGTAACGTATATGTAGACGTAGGTGTTTGTGGCTGCTTCGAAAATCCCTAAATCTAGCCGTAACTACGTTTTCTGCGGGATGTCGAGGGTGGCGGAAGATGTTAAGGGGGAGCTTATTGAAATATTGTCGGATGTTTTATCGGCGGTTCTATGCCGCCAAGACTAGTTTTAATTAAATTTCAAATTGTAGTCCCCACAAAGCTACTCCATCGATATTTTCTCGGCAATAAGATGATTTAAAACAGGATTTTAGTCTTATAAGGATTCGAATGTATTCCTGATAAGCAATTTCTATAAATAATAATACAGTATTTATTGAAGTCTTTGTGGGACTCAAATACCGCATTTTTATTGCAATTTTATTTAATACAGTATTTATTGGAGTATTTGGAAGACTCAAATTGTAGATCGTTTTTTTTATTGCAATTTTATTTAATACATTAAGTATTTAATGTATTCTTTGTAAGACTCAAATTGTACCTACCCTACCCTACGACGAGTGAATCACATTTATTGAAAATTTCGCTATGCACCGTCAAGTTCTACAGTTTCACAGTTTTCCTGTTCCACTGGGAAGACATCCCAACACTTACTTAACTTTGTTAAAGGGTACAGCGGAATAAGATGGTCAAAAGTGCCCCCAAATGAAATGAGCTGGGAGGGTAAAAATAATGTTTAGGATCAGATTCGACAAAAAGGTACCCCCCATCCCCCACACATCCCTTGCTATAGTCAAAAACGTGTTTTTTTGGTTTTTAATTTTCATGTGCATCCAACTAACTTTTGACTTTCGGTAGGTATCAGTACCTTAAGATAACAATATTATCTAATGAATTTTTATAAGACGGGAATTTTTGGCGGGAAATTCGAATTTTGACTATATAAAATATCACTAAATAGCGATTATTTCGTAGACGTTAGAAGGTGCACCTCTAGAAAAAATATAAAATGGGTGTCTATTGTTTCTTAATATGTGTGATTTTTTTCAGAAATAAAAAATTGCTTCACGTTCAAATATAAAAAAAATTAAAAAAAGATAAAAACTAATTATTATAACTGCTGTAATTTTATTTGGGTTCGTTTTTTATCCATTTTACCTTCATAATAGATTTGTCCAATTAACTATCCAAAATTGGTAGAAATAGATATACTGGGTGGCCCAGGGAACTGTAAATGCCCCATAACTTATTTGCTATTTGAAATATTGACTTCTATTTTTCATAAACTGGTACCCACACATATTCTACATATTTTAAAAATATGTATGTTTTTGTACAGGGAGTCCCAGTATAAACAACAAAACAAAGTTATGTTGTTTTGAATGGAACACCTCATATTTTATACTTAATTTTTAGTCCTCTTGAGAAGCTGATAAAAATAGTATAATATACTATGGGTCTATTATAAAATGTTTGTTAGTTATGGGCAAATTTGTGGCAAAAACATGTACACATTGAAAAAATTTCAGAAGCATTCCTAGCATCATTATTTATACATTAGAGAATTTTCCACATCATGAAGAATAATGCACATCAGCTTTAGTTCTTTTTTGTTTATACTGCTATACAGGGTGTCGACATACGCAAAACAATTAATAACTATTATTTTTTTTCAAATGGAACACCCTATATATTTTGCCACCAATGCATAGCATTTTTGATAAGATTTCCAATGACATACAGTTTGTATAATGAATTATTAAGGACTTGAGATTTATCCATAAAAACATTTTTCTTTTGTCACCTCCTGCTGATTTTTGGATTTTCAGCCAAAACTATGCATTATCAGAAAAAATTATAGGAGACCAAAGTTGTAGAGCGGAAAATTTCCAATCGATATATGTCTTTAGACTTTTCTAATAATGCGTACATTGCCCGCCAGAGTGCGCAAAATCGTGACTGTATATACATTTTAGGGTTTATATTCAGTTGCAAAATATGTCAGCTCTTTGGATAGAATACGAAACATTGATTAATCCTGGTTGGAGTTAAGAAGTTCCAATCTAATTCTAACATAGATTAATTTTTTAAAGATTTATCAAATCGTAAAATGTGATTTTAGTTATCTTTAGTTCAAGTTTTGCGTGTTGCTATTTCTATTTCTCCGTGCGCGACAGTATTATTTTTGGGATAATTTTTGAATACGAAATTTTGGTTTCAAGTCCCTTCTAGACGATTCCGACCATTTTTTAAAGAAATCAGCCTGTAGGCGCAACGTCTCAAATCTCTACTCGTAGATTTAAACTTATTTTTTTCTCTATTATATGAACAGCTCCTGAGTGTTTACTCTTACAATAAGGTTATTTTGTTTTGTTTTACTTTGAAGTACAAAGTACGAGAAAGTGTCAAAAATAAATAAAAAATAACGTATCTATCTAACTTGAGGTCATCGGAGAGGATTTCCTGAATTTTGAAAAAAAAGTTGTGCATGTGTGTGTTTTATACAGGGTGTCAATTTGAAAACTTTCAATGCGAATATCTGTGAAAATAAAAGAGTTAGAAAAGCGCAATTTGGTACAAATGTTATACAGGTAGGGGAAACTAGAACCACCATATTTTGGTTATGGGGTGAGTGATTGTTATTTGTTGAAACCTGACCCACTGCTTCGAGTATTTTGAGCAAAAAATATTATTATCCTTTTTTGTGGCCCAAAATGGAATGAATTATAAGAATCCAATCAAATAAAATAGCAATTCATAGAATTTATTTTATTTTAGTTATACTTTTTTGTTAGGCCCTGTATTAAATTTAAAAAAAAATCTTGTACTGGTGAATACTACTTGAAAAAACGTTTAATTTAAGGGATCACAAAAGGGGTGATGCCATTTAAAATTTTGGGGTTAGGGTGAATGGGGCCCAAGGGGTCACTCACCCCATAACCAAAATATGGTGGTTCTAGTCCCCCCTACCTGTATAACATTTGTACCAAATTGCGCTTTTCTAACTCCTTTATTTTCAGAGATATTCGCATTGAAAGTTTTCAAATTGACACCCTGTATGTGTGTCTGTATATCTGTATCATGAAGACTAATACAGGAATTTGAATTAAAACTTTGAACATAAACTTAATTTTATAATCCGAAGAACTGAGAAAGCTTTTGGTAAAATTTCGAAAACCGGAAAAAACCCGTTTTACATTTTTTCCAAAAATTAAATATTAGAAATAACTTCATACAAGTGATAAACATCACTTAGAACTGCACATATTTTGTTATTAAATGTATTTCATAAACTCTTTGCTTCTCGAATACAAATTCGAAAAAGTAAAATGTTAATTATTTTGGTCTATAATTAAAAAAAAATGATAATTGCATCAACCCTATATTAACAAAAAATATAGAAAATGCCATAATAGACCACATATAAAAGAGATACGTTTTTTTTTCACTAGTTTTTGAAAAGAATCGATGAATATACAAAATATCATGATGGTCACATCAACATTTTTGTTGTAATTATAATTGGCTAAACACATAAAATTTAAAAAATCGAAACTCCTGTTTTAATTGATTTACAAGTGAAGCTGGGAATTTGATGCGCTTAAAGTTGATTAAACAAAATGGGGATTATTAAATTGAAACATCTGTAAAACTTGTTTTTAATTTATTAGGTAAATTAAAACATGTCTTTGGTTTCGTATTCATATTTTTAGTTTCCTGACACGTGTTTCGGTCAATGACGAAATTACATGAATAACTATAACTCGTTATTCTTGTAATTTCTTTGAGAATGGTCGTCATTAACCAAAACACGTATCACGAAACTGAATATTTGAATATGGAGCTAAACAAGTGTTTTAATTTACCTAATATTACAATTTCGTTTAATCAAGAGTGCAGTGAACAAAGTATTTACCGTATTGTTTTTAATTTTTCATTTTTGTGAGTTCACTTACATAATTTTAATATTAAAATAATAATAGGTAATCCAAAGAAAATAGGATATTAGTCACTTATTTTCAACATAAGTTCTTTTTTTAACCTCCCACCCAATGATATTTTTTGGCTGCGCCACCAGTGGTTCATAAAACTCGATTGTCGCCAGCGGTTACAACTTTCGATTAAAAGAGTCAACTCTTAATGTCGAGAGTCAAGTGACTCCTTAAATTGTACATTTCCTGGGTCATAAAATTTGAGAAATACAGGCCACATTAAAATTTGGACGTAAGGACACTTTTTTGCACTTCATGTTTTACCGATGTGAAGATAGCCACGGATTTTTCAGCCGAGGATTTCCCGGCGCAGTCACCTCCAAATAAAAATGTTTTCAATATTAATGATTTATAATAAATCAAACGCTGAGAATGTAATTAACATTAGCCTATAGATGTACAGTCAATTCACAATTTCAATTCTTTTTTTTTCTCGAGTCCACGCGAACTCTCTTTTTAAAATGGCAAGAATTCAAAGTCCAATATGGCACTCTTTGACGCGTTTGAAATTTAATTTTTTAACAACAACGTGTAGATAAGAGTCTACTTAAACGATTTAAAGCATGAAATTTTGGGTAAAATTGTTTATAACTTTTTATGAATTTTTTTTCTCGGGTCCACCCAAACTACCGGGTGTCTCAGACCACCCGTACCAGCCTTTTATTTCGACAACGCTTGATCAAATGTGACTGGGATAAAAAAATTTATTACCAAAGTGAACCTGATGAATTTATTTTTTTCCGGAATAATCCGGAAGTACTCGGAACCGGAAGTAACTTTAACATTTCAAATGGTAACATAGATCCAGTATGGTATTAGTTGATAGGTCTTTTTAAAAGAAACAACTTTTATTAAAATGTTTTTTTAATATTTTGCATATTTACAAAAATTAACGTAAATATACAACACATCTATTGGATTATTAAAAGCATGATAAAATAAAACCGGTTTGTAATTTCATCCTTACTGAGGGATTTTTTTTTGTTATAACCACACGCCCTTCGATTAGCGCCTGGTCGCAAGAACTATGAAGTAATTAAACTGTCTATGGTGCTCTACTGCTGTTTTTGTCATTAGTGACACCATTGTGTTGTATTTTATTGTCTGAGTTACCGCGGTTCGGAATAGATCAAGCTTACAATCTGTCCAAAGCGCCCCATGCGGACCATTTTCTAACTAATAGCAGTCCAGCAGTCATCTATTTTTTTTTAATCTATGCCCACGTCTGTCATTTAATACTTCCCGACTCGGTATGTAATATAGTATTACCTACTCTCACTTTGCAATTGATAAATTCACACTGTTTCCGCCTATTGTAAGCAATAAAGTTACAAATTTCTATATGTAATAACTGTAATGTAGTATTAAATGTAAAACAGTTTTTTATTAAAACTTCAGCGCAGTTCAACGTAGCCAATAATTCGTCCAAATTTACTAATACTCAAGTAGAACCAGCGCCGGCTCGTGGATATTCGGCGGTGGGTCAACGGAAGAAAATTTGACCAAAACAGTAACGAAATATTTGCTTCCTTTATAAGAGTAAGTAGTGCGACACGAGAGACATCTTTGCCTTAGCCAACCAATTTGCCCATAACTAACCAATCGTCCATAATAGACCCATACTATCTTATACTGTTTTTATCAGCTTCTCAAGAGGGTTGAAAATAAAGTATACAATATAGGGTGTTCCATTTAAAAAACATAACTTTGTTCTGTTATGTATATTGAGACACCCTGTACAAGAACATACATATTTTTAAAATATGTAGAATAAGTATGGGTACCAGTTCAAGAAAACTAGAAGTCGATATCTCAAATTGTAAATAAGTTATGGGGCTTTTACAGATCTCTGGGTCACCCGGTATATGGGGCATTCTACCAGAGATTTTTTTTCGAAATGGCCTCCTGACTACGTCAACGGAGCTCTAAACACCGTGAATTTTTTTAGATTTTTCTTCGCCCGCGTTCCCGAGATATCCACGATTCAATATAGCAAAATCCAGGTTTTTGTGCATTTTTGTCAGACTTTCATGTGAAAATAACTTTGAATCGACGCGTTTTTATGAAAAATTCTTAAGGACCAAAGTTCAAGTGATAAAGGAATAAGAGCACGAGGTGGAAATTTTATTTTTGGGCAAAAACATAACCTAAAAATTGCGTTTTTCCGGAAAATTCGCTGAAAACCTATTTTAGCCCATTTGAAAATGGCTGATCTTGGTCCGAAAACTTAGATAAATGCGTCGGCAATAACCTGACAAATTTTCAAAATGATTCTCGACAAGCATCAGACGCAATATCATTATATGCTAGAGAGATTTTGTATGTTTCGAGGGTTGAAGTGGGTTTTCGGGGTTCTCCGAGTTACTTTCGAGGCATATTTTTCATGGGAAATAACCTTGGAAACATCCAGGATACATGTTGCATTATCATGTTTTATTTTCCCCGAATTATTCAATTTTTGCCTCTTTTTATGGCTATTTTTGATATTGCATCTGATGCTTGTCAAGAACCACTCTGAAAATTTGTCAGGTTATTCCAGACACATTTATCTGAGTTTTCGGACGAAGATGAGCCATTTTCGAATGGGCAAAAATAGGTTTTCCCCGAATTTTGCGGAAAAACACAATTTTTAGGTTATGTTTTCGCCCCAAAAAAAAAATACAATTATTCCTCTATCCAAGCCGAACAATTTTGGACCTAATGAATTTTTCATGAAAACGCGTCTATTCAAAGTTATTTTCACATGAACGTCTGAGAAAAATGGACAAAAACCTGGATTTTGCTATATTTAATCGTGTATATCTCGGGAACGTGGACAAAAAAGTGTTTAAGGACAAGTAAACGAACATTTTGAAGTAGTCAGGAGCTAACTTCCATTTCGAAAAAAAATATCTGGCGGAATACCCCATATACAAACCTATTTGCTTTTCATTGCATAACCCTGTCTGTAATGATGCATTTACAAAAAATATAAACCATTTGTAATTGACTAGTTACTAACATAAAATAAAGTTAGGGTATTTTTACTTTAATATAATATACTTTCTAATGATTATTTCTTATTTACACCTGAACAATTAACTTATTTTTACAAAATCCACCCCCTTTGAATCTGAATTGGTTCGTACAAATCGCTCACTTTAAACGACCAAGTCGTGAAATCAATGCGGTTAAGCAGACGGAGGAGTCGGTAAATAAATAAACTTCCGAATCGTCGGTCACAGAGTGGAGAATATTCAAGAGGAAAAACCGGCGGAAAAGCACGGCTTCCAAAGAGTTCTACACGCCGAGATTTCTACAAAAAAATAAATAAATAAAAATAAGAAAATCACAGAGACTCCCAATTGAATTTTACATCCACTTTCTGCTGAATGGGTTCACTTAAATTTCAATGAATACCAAAACTTACTACAACAGAAAGTGTACTACATTCTTGGATAAATCAGTTCTTTGTATAAAATAGATTGCGTCGAATTCGGGTGCTCGACAACTAATTGAATTTCATATAAACTCATTCTTTAGAAGTTAGGTATTTGTAAATTATAAATTAAATACGATTTAAATATCGTTTTACTGAATTTATTTGTAAATTAGTTTTAAATTATTATGTAATTATCGGAAATCAAATATTTAAATTAAATTAGCTTAAATATATTAACCCTTATTTAATGAATGCCACCCAATTCGATGCAACAAAAAATATTCGTCGCCCTAAAAATATTCTCATGGCATACATTTTAAGTTCCTGGCGCAGCCACCATAAGATCAATTCAAAATTAACTCATTTTAATTGTCTGTAAAGCGATTAATTCATTAGCTAAGGGTTAATTTTCAACCTGTTTGTAATTATACAACTCTTACAAAGAGTTTGTTTAAATTACAGTAAACAATTTAATACTTTAACTAATTCAAGACCTTTCGTTTAAATTTCCAAACTGCCTGTTCATTCCCTGTAGCAACCAGATTTTTTATGATTACCCCCTAGCCCCATTACATAATAAAACGAAATGTGCTGCTCCTTAAAAATTATCGAGCAATCCATTTAGAAGAAACTGCAGCGAGAAAAAGTTTTTATAAAGCGTCCACATCCCCGATATTGACTCTCGTTATGCTCGGCGTCGGAAAACTTAATTCACCCCCGCGGCAGTGGTTAATAATTCCCCACTTAATTGTCCTCAGAAGCCCCAATTTTCGGGCGTGTTATTAATTAAACGCGGCACCCTTTAACGGCGATTAAATTAGTAACCGGTGTAACCTGTTTATTGGCCGCCTCATCGATTTCCGCGCCGCGGAAAATTGTTTTTCTTTTTTTATTTGGCGGTCATTTCTTAATGAATAATTAAATCGGGAAAGTTTCCCGTCCCGGAATCTCACGTGTTTCACGTAAATCTGCACAATGATATCGTGAGCACGCGAATCGGGAGAGATTTTATCGGAATCGTGGTGAAAATATTTAATCGTACACGCTTGTTTTTCAAAGTTTTCCGTGGATTTAGCTATTTTTATACGGGGGAATTGGCGTTGTTAAAATTAATGGTTTCAAGTATAGGCTGAAACGCATTGGGTCGATATAATCATTGAAATTGAATAGCCAAACTTATTGCAGATGCGTTAGATGCATAAATATTGAAAGGAAATTTTAAAATTTCAAAACAATTTAAATAAAATCAAAATCGAAGAACTCGTTGGGAGTTTTACAAAAAACATTTGTAATTCATAATCATTGAAATTGGATACCCTCACTTGTTGCAGATGCATTAGATGCATAAATATTGAATGGAAGAGATAGAGGTTTAAGAGGAAGAACATTTATTGGCAGTGATTTATACGTTCAATTTTTTTTTGTAGGCAAAATTAAGTTAATAATAAATAAAAGTAATATTTTACGATGATTATAAATCAAAATCTAAGGTTGTTATTTAATAATGTTCCAGGTAATAGCTGATCCCAAGAAGGGCTTAATGTTCCAGAATCGGTTCGACAGGAAAGTCATGTGCGTCGACCCAAATATGTCTTCGCCTGGAAGCAACAGCACGAGATACAGGGTGGTCACTCCGTTATACGAGCATGTTATCCTTTACGATCACGTTGTCATACAACGTATATGACATATTTTTATTGGAAAATTCTCAGCACACCCTTATCAACTTTATTGCTCCATTGAAAAATGAATCTGCAACGATGAAAATTCAAGTCGGCCCAAATACTTCTTCTGTAATAAAATATCAATACATTTATACATATCAAAGAGTTTTATTCAAATTTAAATATTGTTATTGATTGATTGAATTTTATTCGATACTAAGGAATCTCTTTTATATTATTCTACCTAATTCTCGGCTGTTATAGAGAATAGAGGGTAGGTTTAAAATTGGTACTTTTGCAGAATTTGTATGCTAATTAACAATCCGTTGAATAATTTACCTAAAATTCTTCTGTTTTCGAGTTACGTCCTTTTTATGTTTTCCTTTATATCGTCGTTATTGAAGGGTATATTTTAAAACGATAAAGACCTTATAGCACTATTTTATTATTTAAGACAGTGGTAAACCGTGTGTCACAACCCCTGGAAGGGTCGCTAGAAATATGTGTGGCTTGCCAAATCAAAAAAAAAAAATTGACAATAAAAAATTATTTGACAATAGAAAAATAAGGCTTTTCTTCAGATATCGGGTACAAGTAAAATAGTAAAATAAAATTATACTCCTATTATTTATAAAAATAGAACTACATTTTTTTAAGCAGACTATTGTCTGTCCCTAATACCTATATTTTTCACATTATATATATATATATATAGACATATTTTTCAGATAAATATCAAAGTAAATTAATTCTACCCCTAAAATTTCGACATACCGACTAAACTATTTGCTATTGGAAACGAAACGAAACTATTGAAAACTTATCCCGAGTTTTATATTTTATACTTACTAATACTTTGATAGCGAGAATTATGCAAACTTTGACTGCATTATTATTATACCTACTTGTGACTTGTGTAATACTATAATAGCACCAATAAAGATTATTATTTTGATTAAAATCCACTGATATATAAAATTACAGAGATAAAATTAAGCCAATAATAACCTTAAAACTACACAAAACATTAAAAAATTAAGGAAGGAAAAATAAAAAAATTATAAACGATTTTTTTTTTAATAATTTAGGTAAGAAAATCGAAAATTTAGACTAAAAATCGAAAACTAGTGCCTAAACATAAAAAAATGCATACAAAAACAATCGAAAATTTCAACAAGCAAATCGAAAATTTTGGCTAAACTAAAGAATATTAAAACTCAAAAATAAAAATATGGATCAAAAAAATTAAAAATAGCGGCTAAAGATCTAAAATATAAGCTAAAATCAAATTCAGGCAATAGAGTCAAAACTCAAGTAATTCGTTAAAGAAATCCCCTCACAACTATATTTTTCTTTAATTTCAGTGCCAAATTAATTGAAAAAATACACCGACTGGGAGTTAGCCATAAAATTCAGCCATAAATCCGGCGCCTCCTTTGGTACATTTCGAAGTAATCTCTACTAAATTGCAGAAAATGGATTAAAATTCATAATTAATCAAATTGCTGTGGTGCCATAGTAATAACAATAAGCTTTTAACTTAAGATTTTCCCCGATTTTTCGATAAGACATCTACCGAAACATAGTCAATTTTCAAAAAATCAAAAGTCATCGTTACGCGTAGTTTAGGTTCGATATTTTTGGCCACAAATGTTTAATGGGGCTTTGTTTACAATATTTAGTCTTAAAAAAATTACACATATTCTTCATTTTGGTTTAAATAATTATTTACCTATACACTTTTACGAAATTTCGACTATTTTCAAAAAATCAAATGTCATTGTTAGGTATAGTTTAGGTTCGATATTTTTGGCCACAAATGTTTAATGGGACTTTGTTTACAATATATAGGCTTGAAAAGTGACACATATTCTTCATTTTTGTTTAAATAATTATTTACCTAAACACTTTTACCAAATTTCGACTATTTTCAAAAAATCCAAAGTCATGTTAGACGTAGTTTAGGTTCGATATTTTCGACCACAAATGTTCAATGGAGCTTTGTTTACAATATTTAGGCTTAAAATAATGACACATATTCTTCATTTTTGTTTAAATAATTATTTACCTAGACACTTTTATTTTCTAAAAATCAAGTCATCGTTAGGCGTAGTTTAGCTTCGATATTTTTGGCCACAAATGTTCTATTGTTCTTTGTTTACAATGTTTAAGGTTAAAACAAATGACACATATTCTTCATTTTTATTTAAATAATTTTTTTAACTTAACGCTGTTATGAAATTTCGTCTATTTTCAAAAAATCAAAAGTCACCGTTAGGCTTAGTTTGGGTTCGATATTTTTGGCCACAAATGTTCTATGGGGCTTTGTTTACAATATTTGGGATTCAAAAATTATACATATTCTTCATTTTTGTTTGAATAATTATTTACCTAAACACTTTTACGAAATTTCGTCTATTTTGAAAAAATCAAAAGTCATCATTAGGCGTAGTTTAGTTTCGATATTTTCGGCCACGAATGTTCAATGGGATTTTGTTTACAATATTTAGGCTTAGAAAAATAGCACATATTCTTCATTTTTGTTTAAATAATTATTTACCTAAACACTTTTACGAAATTTCGACTATTTTCAAAAAATAAAAAGTCATTCTTAGGCGTAAGGTTCGATATTTTCGGCCACAAATGTTCTATGGTTCTTTGTTTACAATGTTTAAGGTTAAAACAAATGACACATATTCTTCATTTTAGTTTAAATATTTTTTTTAACTTAACGCTATTATGAAATTTCGTCTATTTTAAAAAAATCAAAAGTCACCGTTAGGCCTAGTTTGGGTTCGATATTTTCGGCCACAAATGTTCTATAGAGCTTTGTTTACAATATTTAGGCTTAAAAAATCACACATATACTTCATTTTTGTTTAAATAATTATTTACCTAAACATTTTTACGAAATTTCGACTATTTTCAAAAAATCAAAAGCCTTCGTTAGGCGTAGTTTAGGTTAGATATTTTCGGCCACAAATATTCAATGGAGCTTTGTTTACAATATTTAGGCTTAAAAAAATCACACATATACTTCATTTTTGTTTAAATAATTATTTACCTAAACATTTTTACGAAATTTCGACTATTTTCAAAAAATCAAAAGTCATCGTTAGGCGTAGTTTAGCTTTGATATTTTTGGCCACAAATATTCAATGAGGCTTTGTTTACAATATTTAGGCTTAAAAATGACACTTATTCTTCATTTTTGTTTAAATAATTATGTAGAACTTTTGTGGCCGAACATATCGAACCTAAACAACGCCTAACGGTGACTTGATTTTTTGAGAATAGAGTTAAAAAAATATTTAAACAAAAATTAAGAATTTGTGTCATTTTTTTAAGCCTAAATATTGTAAACAAAGCTCTATCGAACATTTATGGATGAAAATATCGAACCTAAACTACGCCGAACGATGACTTTTAATTTTTTGAAAATTTACTATGTTTCGGTAGATGTCTTTTCGAAAAATCGGGGTAAATCCTAAGTTAAAAGCTTATTGTTATTACTAGGGCACCACAGCAATTTGATTAATTATGATTTTTAGTCCATTCTCTGTAAATTAGTAGAGATTACTTCGAAATTTACTAAAGGCAAAAATGGTGGAGGCGCCGGATTCGTGGCTGAAATTTATGGCTAACTTCCAGTCGATAAAAAAATACGACCATGAAATCAACTGTTTCAAACAATTGCAATTGTTTTATTATTATAATTGTTTTATTATTATAATTGTTTTATGGCTAACTATTATTTCTTTTTAAATAAAATGAAAAATTTATAATTACTCAGATATTTTTAATATGTATGTCAAATGCTCTATCGGATTAAAGAGACAGAAAATGTCTTTCCAATAAAGCCATAGCCAACTATGGTTTCCATTAAAAAAAAAAATGTAAGTTCGTGTTACATCTCAGAAACTAATATCGATAGAAAAATTCTAATATAATTTTATTATTTAGTCTAAAATTATCTAAAACTTTGCCCATTACAGTTTTTTTTTTCTATGTCTTATACCAATCGAAAAAATCGATTTAAAAAAATCTGCACTTTTTACCTTTTTAAAAATATCAGTTACCATTGACTTTTCATAAAAAAATTATGTCATTATATTCGGCTCGTGAAACTGCAATTCTTTCCCCATTTAATCGTCTCTCTATCTCCGCTAGTTTCCGAGATACCCATACTAAACATCGAAAAAAACTGTATAACAAATAGAAAGAAATATTAAATGCAAATTTTAAATATACTACTTCGTAGAATGACTCAAGGTCTTCAAAATCGACCGGTTGATTTTTTTTGTACGACTTATGGATTCGACGATACCACGTTTTTCGTAATTTCTTGCAATTTACAACCGTGCACATCTTCTTCAAAAAAAAATCTCAAATTTTTTTCGCGAAACATGACTGCCATTATTTCATGTGTAGAATGCGTCTGCAAAATTAAAAAAAAATCGGAATCATCAGTTTATATTTTTACTAAAAACCGTCCGCTTTGACATGGAATGAGCGATATACGATTTACCCAAAATCATCATCAGTATCACAACATATGCTGATGATATAGTTTGATCAATGGATCTTTGCGTGTGCGCCATTGTCGAATACCAAGTTAAATTTCGTACAATGGCTTGGTAAATAATTATTTGAACAAAAATTAAAAATATGTGTCATTTTTTTAAGCTTAAATATTGTAAACAAAGCCCCATAGAACATTTGTGGCTGAAAATATCGACCCTAAACTACGCTAACGATTACTTTTGATTTTTTTTAAATAGACGAAATTTCATAATAGCATTAAGTTAAAAAAATATTTAAACAAAAATGAATTTTTACCGAAAACCGTCCGCTTTGACATGGAATGAGCGATATACGATTTACCTTTCTCGCCTTGGACGATATACGTACACACATGATTGCGCCTAGTTTAACTTACCGTAGAGAGAGTAAACGCATGAAAATGTTGTCTCTGACGTGCGCGTAAAGATCCATTGACCAAACTATACTAGCCTTCTAATATCTGGTCAAACTAAAATTGAAACAATTCAAAAACAAATTCTATTCTTAACCTCGCTCAAGAATGGACGAAATTGAATAAATCATCAGTATAATAATCGATATTCCTTGACAGAAAACAAAATGGCAGAAGTGATCACGTGAATCAGTCTGAAAAATTTGCATTTTACGACTAAAACAAATCGAGAAATTGGCTTTAAAATTTACAAATCTATACCCTATTGGAGAAATAGGAAGAGCTATGGAATGCACGTGGAATGTGCCGATAGTCGTTACCAGTGGCACAGCATAAATTCTGTAATATTATGATTTTAATTATAAATAAAATATCTTAAAGTATTTTTTTGAATATCACAATATATAATTAAACTTAAAACATATTTAAATATGTTTATCGTTTAAATTATTTGTAAATAATGGACATATACGACAAACTTTATAATTCCCGTTTCGAAAGACGTCTACGTTCATGGACAAGCAAAGGGATAACTTTTGGTTGAGTGGTCCAGCGGTCGGGCCATATGTTCAGCGAGATATGAACGAACTATCACAAAAAATATATTGGTCCACAGCTTATACCCTCGAACACACGGTGAACAGAGCGGCCCATTAAAAATAAAAAAAATATTATTTTCTATTTCATCGCTGCGCTCACCATTTTAAAGGCACATACTATTTACATTCTTTAAATTCCATAGCTCTCTCTATTTATCCAATAGACTATAGTCAGAACTGACATACTGGAAATCGATATCCTCGGCCGTGAACAAAATGATAGCACAAATTTGATCTCATTGAACACCTGAAACATAACTAATAATAATAATAATAATAACTTTAAACACAATACTTGGTAGTTTCTCAATTCAATTTCTTTATTCCGACATGTTTAGGTCTCGCGAACATTCTTAATACGTTCGCGGACGGTAAAAATTTCAGTGAGCTGCAAAAATAAACTTTTAAATCAGTATAAGAAAGTCTTTACCGTTTTAAAATATTGCCTTAAATAAAGAAGATATAAAGGAAAAAGATAAGTAGTTTTTTTTATCAGTTATTTAAAAACTCGAAAACAACAGTTTGCGTACGTTGGGTGTGTATGTGTGTGTTTATGTGGGTATGGGTTTTTTCATATTTATATACAAACATAGAAGTGATTATTCGTTTTGAATATCTATCAGTTTATCAATGATCGAGATAATGCCTAATTTTATATGCACTAATCCTTTTCTAATGATGAAAATTTAGTTAATGTTTACATTCAAAGCTATATCAATAACCAATGTATATTTTAATAATAAAGGGGAAAAAATATATTCCTCCATACTTCTATGATTAGTAGGCTGGCATTAAGTTTAAATAAATACGACAATTAATTGATTCAATAATAATCAAAGTAGATTTCATAAAAAAAATTGGACTGAATACATTGGCGGCTCGTGGAACATGTTGATGGTAGAGCCACTTATAAATATATACCACCCCCCCGCCCCCTTCTTTTTGAAGAAATAAAGAACGATTTATCTTCCTAGACCAAAGTAACTGGCGAAAAAGTGTTTTAAGAATGAATTAAAAGTTCTTGCTGAGCTTAAAACTGCAGGTAATGCCATGGCTCTACATAACGAACCGCCCCTGCTTCATTTGATAAAATGATTATTTGCAAATCTAATTTAATTTTTGTTGAATTTCGTCAACAAGTTTTACATATATATTTTTTTTAATTTTTCATAATTTGAAAACTGAAATTTTAAAAAATTCACAACTCCTGAAATAATCGGTGGATTTTCAAAAACTGCACTTATTGTGATAAAACGATGATTTGCAAATCTAATTTATTTTTTGTAGAATTTAGTCGATCCGTTTCATATTTTCTTTTATTTTTTCACTCGAGAATTACACAATTCGAAAATTAAAATTTTCAAAAATTCACAACTCGCCAAATAATCGGTGGATTCTCAAGAACTCCATTTTATCTGATAAAACCATGATTTTTCAATCTAATTTAATTTTTGTAGAATTTAGTCGACACGCTTAATATATATATATATATATTTTTTTGCTGGAGTATTACACAATTCGAGAACTAAAATTTTCAAAAATTCGCAACTTTCGAAATAATCGGTGGATTTTCAAAACCTCTATTTAGTTTGATAAAACGATGATTTGCAAATATGATTTAATTTTTGTAGAATTTAGTAGACACGTTTTATATATTTTAAAAAAAAATTTATCTCGAGTATTACACAATTCGAGATCTAAAATTTTAAAAAATTCAAAATTCGCGAAATAATTGGTGAATTTTCAAAATCTCCATTTAGTTTGATAAAAAAATAATTTGCAAATCTAATTTAATTTTTGCACGTTTTATTTTTTTGCTCCAATATTACAGAATTCGCAACTCGTGGATTTTCAAAAAATTTACTTAATTTCAGTGGCGGCTTGTGGAACATGTTGGTGGTAGATCCACCTATACAATATACCCCGTAACCCCCTTTTGAAGAAAGGATGATTAATCTTCCTAGGCCAAAGTAACTGGCGAAAAAGTGTTTCAAGAATTAATTAAAAATTCTTGCAGAGCTTGAAACTAAAGGTAGTGCCATGGCTCCTTGGCTCTATATCACGAGCCGCCCCTGACTGAATATATGAATTATCAATTTACAGTATTAAGTCTTACTGAGATAAATATTTAATGAATTAAGGAGAGGATCCGATGTGTGACTCACCGATTTGATCCATCTTTGGCACAAGTATAGGTCATGACTAGGAGTGTAACAGGTTTATTCTAAAACTAAGATATTTAAGTACACATGGATTTATAAAAACTATAAAAAGAAAATGAATGAACTCAATTTCAACAATGGGGTTCGATCCTTCGACCTTCCGACTATGAATCGGAGGTTTTATCGATGCGCCAAAAGGTCGGTATGTGTTTGTTACCTCAAAAGGTATATAAACATACGAATGAATAACAAATTGAAAAACTATTTTTTCCCGAAAACGGCTGAATAGTGCGCCCTATTACTTGCAACTGTTACACTCCTAGTTATGACCTACAAGTGTGCCAAAGAAGGATGAAATCGGTGAGTCACACATCTGATCCTCCCCTTGTGAGATGAATATTTAATGAATTGTTAATTTCCGGTATTAAGTTTTACTAAGATGAATATTTATTTATTCGTGCTGATTTAGTGCAAAAAAATAAGAATTTACATTCCCAGTACGTTCTTCCAGAATCATATTTTATATTATTAATTAATCTACCTACAGCTCTGTCTGACTATTAACGGTATATTAATTTATTTAATTAAGTATGCGTTTGACCATTTTCCGACATGTAATTAGCGTTAATTAAACCGTGACCTACTAACTATAATAGGAGATAATTCTGGCTGGATTTTCATTATATCCAATTTAAACGCATTCAAAGCGGGTATCAATGATTTCGTGCACAACCATATTCATATCTTTGGGTGATAATAGCACAACACTCCTGCATGTACGCAAACAGCCTGTTGATTCACTGTTCTGTTCATAAGCCAGATAAGCAGAGCAAAGTACAATTCTATTGACACAGAGAGACATACATGGTTATGTGTGCACCATGGGTATTAGGAAGATGTATGCATACGAGAACGACCATGTGAGGAAGGGTGTAAATATCAAGTAATGCATATGGTGCATACAAACGTTTTTTTCTACAATTGGCGGACGTAAAGTAGAACTTTACGCTCTAGGGCGAAAATGGCAGCGTTAGCAAATGAGGCAAACACGCGAGCAATATGATGTCGCGTAATAGTACATTATTATACAAGTTTAATAAGAGGGTATATTATGGCACGAGTGGGATTGGAGTATGACTCGCGCAGCGAGGAGAGCTCCAATGTAACGAGTGCCCCACAATGCCTCTTATTAAACAAGTATAATATACAATTTTTTCTACTTTGGTTTTAGTTAAGGAATTATTTCTAAAATAAAATATATACTTAAAGCTAGTGAGTTTTATCTTTTAACATTTGGCAGCACTAAAAACATTTGATCCTTTCGAACGAATTTAATATTTGACGTACGTATTTCTACGGCGATTTCAATAGTTAATTTTAAAACATATTAAATCAAGAATATTACTTACACACCTCCAAAAATAAGGGAGGTTGCCAAAGGTTCGATAAACAAACTATTTCCACGTAAGTTGTAACCAATTTAAGCTTATAAAATAATGCAACGCCTAAATGATGATCGAAATGTAAGGTTATGTTTACATTTGTTTCTCGTTCCTCGTGTCAGGCATCAATCGACACTAATTAAAAATCCACACCGAATTAACACACCGACTCACGCGGCTCTTTTTCGCCGCGAATGAAACTTGCAATATACTCTCGCTGTTTCTTCCGTGATATTCGTTTTGCAAACAAAGTCATAATACATATAATAAATTACAAGCTTTCCTCTGTGTATATTGTGTTGCCTAAACGTCGTCAGCGAGAGCCAAGTGAATTCATGCGTCCGGCCATTGTCACCGAGTTCCTACATTTTCCACGCGGATAAAAAGTGAACAATATGACGCCTCAGTTTTCTTTAACCTTAGTGGTACTGGTGGCGAACTCCCCAATATGAATTCGAACATATTCAGTGTGTAACGCATTGGACGGTTCCAATTATCCTATGAATTAACGGCAATTTTACATTTTGTTGTCGACATATGTCACGTTTAAGTACTGCCAATCGCAACAACTAAAATGTTACCACAAATAGTTTAATAATGAGCAAAACTGTAAAATAAAAAATCTCATTATTAAACTATTTTTGATATAACAAAAGGTCGATTGTTAAACCAAAGTAGAGAAACATTTTTTTTCCTACGGGATTAAAGAAATTAGAAACGCAACAACACCTTAATGCACGAATCTGACGCACGTCATGAAGCTGTCAAAATTTGATAATTTGCATGCACGCTTGATGAATGCAACCTCTTACAACAAATAATATCGCACTAGTTCGATATGGAATTCTGTATACACGATTGAAGAGTGAAACTTTATGTACTTTATATGGGATTTCTGATAGATGAATTATGTTGTCAAGTTGGTGATCAGTTTTTTATAGTATCGCGGGAAAAAGAAACTTGTGCAATATTTAGATAATAGATGTCACCTTTACGCTGTATCTATCTTAAGAAGCTATTTATAATAAACGAGATGTTAAATAGGTAACTTTGAATTAAACAACTTCCGACGTTTTTTTTACGACTATTTTTTTACACCAGATGTTAAATATTTACCAGCATTATTGGCGATAATTATGAATGCATTAATTTTTCTTGAGTTGCTTCTGATTGAGTAAAGAATGAATTCACAACAGAAATTGTCCACCGGCTATAATTGCGATAATTATTGTTGCATTAGTTTTTCTTCGGATTAAATTATTTTACGTTTTGCTATATTCTGTAAATGAATACACAACAGAAATGAGAATTACGAGTTCGTAAATTAAAAATAGAACAGTAAATTACTTCAGCAGAAGTAATTATCATATGGAAGTAATATTAGAACGAGCATTTTGTGAAACATGTGTGCAATTACCGTGCGGATAATAGTCCTCTCAGCAAGGTAATAATAGCGAATGTGTTGCTACAAATTGCAGCATCTTAATTTTCCCCCGGCGCGTCGGAAACTTTAATGTTCTCGTGAGTAGCATCGCGACGCCTGCTCTATTTTAAGAACGCCCGTATTATACACGCACCGCAATTAAGTTGGCGGTTGTAATCTTATAACAGGTGCAGAGATATTATGTAGAAATTCGCAATTGCAAGGAAATCTAATGGTTTTTTGTAGATTTTAATTAAACAGTCGAATATATGCATTATTAAAAATAAAGGTTTTTCTCGAATTGGGTGTTTTTTTCTTGAATAAAACACACAATTTGAATTCATTAAAAAAAATATTGGTAATAACTGGACTAAGGGCCGGTATTATAAAGGTCATTTAAATTTAATTGGCGATTAAATTTTAATTGACATTTGTCCTACATGTATTTTGCATATAACCAAACTTCATTTAAATTTTAATCTTCAGTTAAATTTCACTGACCTTTATTTATTTGTTTATTTTACTAACTTTCACATCCACTGCAAATTATATCGTATGTTCATTTAAAAAAAAACCTCAAGTGTGCCATGACTTTTTCCTTTTAAAAATTTCAGTTGGCACACTTGACACTTGTTGGGAATTGACATATAAACGTCAGATCTTTCTAGAAGTAACAATTATTCCGTGCTCACAATGGTTTACAGCAACCAGCAAAAGACGTTTCTAATTTAAAGTTATTTCCGAAATGGGATTAAAGTGGGCGGAAATTGGGTGTATTTATTCGACGCACCTTTAGCAGAGTTTCAGGAAGAATTTCCTAATGTGCCCATTATTTATGATGAATTTAAAAAACCTTATCACCAGGGACGTCATTTGGGAGGGGCAGGGAGGGGCATTTGCCCCCCCCCGAATTTGATGGAGATATAGTCGGGACTATATCGGAATATAGAAAGTATTTTCTTTTTTAGGTAATTCTTAACCATGTAATAATAATAATAGTAATAATAATTAATAATATTATTAGAAATTTGGACTAGAATAATCTAGTTCGAGAATGTATCGCTCGGTCGCGAACAGTTTGCATTAAGCCGTTTAAAGCCGCTATGTTTTGACGCGCCATTTTGATTTCTCGCATCGTTCGCGACTGACCTCCCATTGTTTTATCAGCAGACTGAAAACCAGGGGTATGACAAGAGATATGGAAAACAGGGCATAACAAATCGAGCTTTACGCCGCTAATATTGGATGGCGCCACTATAAAAATTCGTTGGATTTCTGTAAATTATGTTTGTTGCTAACATTAGACGGCGCTTTTCCGGTAAAATTTATCTACGTGCCTTGTAATTCCCCGTGTTACTTGAAAGAAACGTAGAATGTCAAACAGTGCGGAAATCGAGGACGAATAAAACAATCATTTCTTGTGTTAGCCTCATAGCGCAATATGTACAAAATATATGTCTACATCACCCAATGAAACGTTATTAACAAGGTAAATATTGGTAAACAAAATCACTTTGTTTTACTATTTATATTAAGTAGAATAAATATTATACAACTTGCCCAAGTAGTTTGGTTCACACGAACATTCTCGAAAGGAGAATGTATAATGTTTAATTAATATAAATTGTAAAACAAATAAAACCAAGTGTTTTTGATTACAAATATTTAACTTATTTTAGTGTAGTACGAAAGAATATATACACACACACACACACACACACACACATACGTATCAGTTGTGTGCATGCGTTGGTGTTAGTTCACGCCGCTATTCACAGATGGCGCTTAGCGATTCCAATTTATCAACATGCCTTGTCGCTTCCTGTTATTCCATGCTGCAAACCAAACAAACGCGCTACGCCCGCCTGCGAGTTGGTGCGTGTTCTACCACTTCCACCATAATTATTCATAGTGCGCAAATTGCGAGCTGTGCGCTGCGTGTATTTCTATGTTAAGGTTCTGTTGTGTTAGATACCAATCTGGAAATGTATAAGATGTAACGATATTTGTTGAGAGTTCTTCCATACACATACTCCACATACTGGTAAGTAAGCTTCTTTTATGCATAAATTAAATATATGTGTAAGTTACAAATGACATGCCATGGTACTGACAAATTTCCTTATATTTCATTGTTATTCCATAATAAATAATAATTCATTGAAATTTTATGATGTGTATCTTAAAGAGAATAATAAATCGAGCAATTTATATTATGGTATTTTTATTGTAAGGTCCATACCCACAGTATACACACTGTGGCTAGCATGCGGACATCAAAAGGGACACTTTCGTGAAAATCACCCATATATAGTGCCCGTTCGAGTCCCATTTTTAAATTTTCAGCGTTTCTTCAGAATTGACGTACACGATGATATTTTAAACAAAATTTGTAAATACAATTTATAAATAAACAAAAAATCATTTATTTAAAAATGTGAATTTCATATATACCAGTTTATGAAACGATTCAAAATCTTCAAAATCTCCCTTTTAATTTTTTTTGGACAACTAATGGATTCGACAATACAACGGTTTCAGTGTTCGCATGTGCGACATTTTTTCCTATTTCTTGCAACTTACAACCTTTCATAACTTCAAGGGAAAAATGTCAATTATTTTAACGAAACACGTGTCATCTGTAGAATGCGTCTACAAATAATAGACAAATCAAAGCGTGATCAATATGTGATTGTTTCAGAGTTACAATGTCGAAGAAAGCAGCACAATCATCAATGTTAAACTTCTTGAAAAGAAAAAGTTCTCCTGAACCAGAATCAGTTGCAAATAAAAAACATATCCTATATATAAATATATATATAAATCTCAATCACCAGCATTACTAGAAAACCAAGTATCGATTGCAGATTTATCACGTTCTCATCACGAAGCTCCCGTTCAACCAATACTAAAGGAATATCCTCAAACATCAAAACGCCGTTTCAACTGTGGATATTTTGAACAATTTCCATGGATCGAATACTCCATTGATAGGGATGCTGTCTTTTGTTATAGTTGTCGTCATTTTTGTTCCAATATTATCCATGCTGGTGAGACGCATGGGAGTATTACGTTCGTCAACAAGGGATTTAGAAAATGGAAAGACATGAAAGAACTTTTGACACAGCATGATTCCAGTCGTAAGCATAAATACGGGACAGTAGTGTGGCTAGAAGCAAAGAAAGTGTCAGCTGGCAAGACTGAAGCTGTAGAAAATTTAATAAATGATCAGAGAAAGTCAGAAGTTCTTGAAAATAGAAATCATCTTAAGCTTCTGATTTTAGCGACTTCGTATCTAGCTCGCCAGGGTTTGGCTTTTCGCGGAGATGATGAATCAATCGAATCTTCGAACAAAGGAAATTTTATTGAATTGCTTGAAACAATGAGTGAGCTTTCTCCTCAACTACATAAAAGACTTCAAAAAAGATATGGACACTACACGTCAGCACAATATCAGAATGACATTTTATACTGCTTCGCAAACACTCTTCGAACAAATATAGTCGATTTGCTTGGACCCTACTGGGCACTAATGGTCGATGAATCAAAAGATATAGCTCGCAAAGAGCAGTTGAGTTTCGTCATCAGATCCACATCAATGGAAGGTTTAGTTTGGGAAAAGCCTCTAGGAGCGTTTCATATGGAGCAGGTAGATGCTCAGTCACTGGCAACTGCCATCAACAACGCAGTTATGGAAAACAAATTGTCTTGGGATAAATGTGTTGCACAATGCTACGATGGTGCTTCAGTCATGAGTGGCCGCCTTCGAGGTGTTCAGGCACAAATTAAACAAATTGCTCCACATGTCATCTACATCCATTGTCATGCCCATCGTTTGAACCTGGTTTTAGTAAACACCATTAAAAATATTCCCAAGATCGTTGACATGTTTTCCATCATACAATCAGTGTATGTATTCTTGGCAGTTAGCGGCCCTCGTCATGAACTATATGTAAAAGCACAAATTGAAGATAATTTGAAAGTCTTGGAGCTTGAAAGATTGATTGAAACCCGATGGTCTTATTGGTATCGGTCCATTCAATATCGTTTCTTCGTTGTTTGCTTGTGGCTGAAAAGTAACTTGGGGCAGTTCATTCTTTATCACAAGAATTGCAAAATGCATCAATCGATTATTTATCAGCCGAAATATTGCTAGAATGCACCAAAAAAAGATCTGATGGCATTTCGAACGAATGATACTTGGGATAGTATTTTGAAAGAAGCTGATGCAATAGGAGTTCGAATTGGAATCTTGCTGAACGACAAGACCACCGTTAATAGACCAAAGAGAGCTCAGGTGGTGTCTAAAAAACTATCCGAATATTTCGTCTTGTCAATAACTGGTAAAGAGATTACAGAAACGACTCAAACTATTGATGATTCAATGCGTACAGAAATCCTTTTTGCGTGTGTAGACCAGTTTATTTCTGAAATAAATGCACGGTTTCCAACTAACTGCAGTGTTCTAAAGGCTGTGATGGCATTGAAACCAAGTTCACCAAATTTCCTCTGCCCAAATACAATCAATGAAATAGTGAAGCTATATCCTTTTTGCGGTATCGATACGATGATTCTTCACACTCAACTTTATTCGGCAAAGTCCATTATTCAATCATTAGATAAAGATATAACATTATTGACTATTCACGAAGTTCGAACATGTTTAAGTCGTTTCCCACATGGTTTTAATGAGCTGTTAAAACTAATTGACCTTGTCCTAACATTGCCAGTCACATCAGTTGAAAATGAACGTTTTTTTAGCTGCATGAAACGCGTAAAAACATATCTAAGAAATAGATGTGGAGATCAAAGACTTAGTGATCTGCTAGTAATTGCATGCCTCCAAGAAGATGCAAAAATCATAAACATCGAAGCAGTTATTGATGATTTTGGTCGACTCAAACAAAGACGATATCCTTTGTTTTAACAAATTGTTTAATTATAAATCTGTATTCTTAAAACGGCATAACCAGTTAATAAATTAAATAAATAAATTACATATATAAACTAATACAGGACTAGAGTGTGTATAGATTTTTATCAAATTTCTGGTCTCTTCACTACTTAATACAAGCCTCCTCCCCCTTCTGTCTTTCTCATCCCGTTCGCGCTCTCTGTCTCTCTCTCTGCGCGCGCGCGCGTTTGTGTGTATGTGTGTGTGTGTGATAAGTTATATATATATATATATATATATATATATATATATATATATATATATATATATATATATATATATAATTTTGCCCCCCTCTGAGAAAAGCTGAAATGACGTCCCTGCTTATCACGATCTGTTGTATTATTTCGTGAAACGGGTAGTATTCTCCGTAAACCAGGAAGTGGTAGACCAGTTAAACGAACTCAAGATGCTATTAACACAGCCCAAGAAATTTTGGAATTTTGTCACAGCAAATTAATTTATCGGTAGGAACATGCCACAAGCTTCTACAAAAAGATTTGCAAGTATACCCTTATCGCATAACATCGGTGCAAGAGTTATTACCTGTTGATTACCACCGACGACTGGAATTTTGTCAGTGGTTTTTACAAAATGTAAACGAGGATGTGCTACAAATTACTTTTTTTACCGATGAAGCTTGGTTTTACAAGGATGAGTACATTAATTCCCAAACTATGAGAATTTGGTCGGATGAAAATCCTCGTATATATCGAGAGAAACCACTACATCCAGAGAAAGGCAGCGATTAGTGGGAGATGATTAGTTGGACCGATATTCTTTGAAGGTAAAATCCTACTTTTATTATTAATAATAACAATTCAATAACCGTGCATTCATTTTAGGTACAAAAACTGCAAACCGTTATCGTAAAGAAATCTTATTGCCTTTTATAAATGAATTAAATGATGACGAACTGCAAAGTGGATATTTTCATCAAGACGGAGCAACTCCTCATTGCACAGTGGATAATTTGGCCATTTTGGAGGAATTTTTTGAGGACCGAATAATAAGTCGAAATGAATGGATTCCCTGGCCGCCCTGTTCATGCGATTTAACACCATGCGATTTTTTCTTGTGGCCATACCTGAAAAATTGTATTTATGCACAACCAGTACACAATCTAGAAGACATGCGGCAACGAATTCGAGATAAATTTATAGAAATTAACAATCATCCAGTGTTGTTGCGGAGCGTAATGGAGGGTGTGCGACGAAGAGTTCAGGCTTGTGTTCAAGAAGAAGGAAGGCACATTCATCATTTAATATAATTTTATAGTAAAAAATGTAACGTAAGTATCTATAAATTGACTACAGTTCGTTTAATTTTGAGAAGTAACATAACCTCAATATGTGTAACCTACATAAATTTTTAAAATTAAAAAATCATGGCACACTTGAGGTTTTTTTTAATGAACATACTTTATCTACTCTGTTAACAATGTATTTTTTGCATATGGTGGTTTACGTAAAGCAAAGCATTGAATTGATGTATAGTGTATGATATTTAAACACGAAAAACAATATCCACCAAATGCTCTTGCAGCTCCACAGATATACATTTTGGCATAATTGCGGTTCTAACTCATTAATTACCCGAATAATTTCGTCCTTTAGATCAGGAATAATAGACGAAGCTTTTCACGTAACCACAGAGAAAATAGTCCAACAGTGTCGGACTCGTGACCAATTATCACTATTTGTGGAAATTTACCCGCAACAACTTGGTTTCACGAGCAGTACGCTTGCGCCGTCTTGCTGAAACCGTATGTATTGCAGATTATTGTTATTCAATTCAAGTTGAAAAAAAAATTCACAGTTACAGCATCACCAGCATAATTATTGATGAAGTACAGACCAATGAAACTCCTAATGATAATGCACACCAAACAGCGAGGATTTCGGATGTAAAGTTTTCTGATGATCAATAGTGGATTTTGCTCAATCCAAATACAGCATTTTTGTTTACTCAATTCTTATAAGAAAAATTCCTCAAAGGGAGAACAGGTACTTTATTCACGTTTATGCTGCATCGGGGTCACCAATTTATTTAACGTCTGGGTGCTAAATAAATTTAAAAAAAAAACTCAATTCTTATAAGAAGAATTCCTCAAAGGGAGAACAGGAACTTTATTCACGTTTAATGTATGTGTACCGACGTAAAAAAATCATTATTATTATTTTTTATATATCCATATCCTGGGTAACGAAAACTGCTTTTCCTTTACAACTGCCTCGATCCTCAGATTTTCCTTGCTCCAAGTAACCCTACACTGGCATAGCCAACAATTTCAAAACGAGTTTCATCGGAAAAGATGCGATTTTGAGAAACGTCATCTGGTTTCTCTTTGATTCAGTTGACAAATGTTTGACGTTTCAAATAATCCACTGGCTTTAATTACGCCTTCAGAGCTAAATCCTTTCATAAAATACCACAATAATCCACTGGCTTTAATTATGCCTAAAACCTTTCATAAAATACGCCATGCTGTGGATTCACCAAGTTTAATTTGTTGTGAATGGCGACTAGTGGATATGTCAGGGTCTTCAGCAACACTTTCACGAATCAAATGATTTTTTTTGTGAAGAACTGCAACGACTATATCTTTATCTTACATCGCAGCAATTTTTTGAACAATTCGATTCATGATTGCGCTTTCAGATGAACCGTAAATAGTATGTACTTTTCTAAAAGAATTTCTTTCACTGAAATTCCATTTTTATAAAATAATGCAATAATTTTAACGCACCGTTGTTACAGTACCAGTCAAACTTTACAAGACCAAGGCAAATTTACAACGCCATCTGTGTTTTGTACAACGATTTAAGAAACCGCCCAATTTAAGAGATCGTTTTTCTCTACGTGGACAATATCGCCCACGATGCTTGAAGCTTTCTAAATTTACTCAAACTGTATTAAAGATAGGGCTCGACGTTTACTCCGTTTTTCGTTTAAACGTTTAAACATGTAAACGTTTACCGTGTCGTTGTAACGAAAAAAACACGTTTAGCTTGATAAACGTTTACAACACGTTTAATCCGAATAAACATTTACTCGTTTGCTTAATAAACGTTTGCAACACGTTTAGCTTAATAGACGTTTACAACAAGTTTAGCTTAATAAACATTTACAATACGTTTAGCTTAATAAACGTTTACAACCCGTAAACTAGAAACGATTTCTCATATTTTTATACTCCAAAAGTCATATCTCGGCGTTTCGTAAGATTCCCAATATTTTTACACATTTGATTCAAACAGGAACCACCTGGTCTATAGGGGGTAAAACCCTTCAAACTTAGGATGCTGACATTTCGGACGGTTTTCGAGAAACTATTTAATTATTATGGTGTCCCAAATAATAATAATTTATTCATTTTTTTTCCGCTACCGGAAATATTGTAAAACACAGCGAACGAACTTCGAAACAGATATTTATAGGGTGGGTTATACGTTTCTATATTAAACGATTTTCGTCAACACGTTTAAACAAAGAAAACACGTTTAAACGCAAAAATCCGTTTAAACGTATACACGTGTAAAGGTGCATATCCGTTTAAACACGAATATCTGTTTAAATGCGAATATCCGTTTTAAAACCGCTTGCTAACTAAGAACATGTGTATCCGTGTATTAGCAAGCCCTAATTAGAGACGAATTTCGTAAAAGCTACAAGTTGTATGCCACTGGATTTTAGGATAATTTTATGTGGACAGTGAGTAAAGTTGTCAAAAATTGTAATAATTTTAGTGCCTTGGAAAAAATATAAAAGCAATTGCCATTGACTTAAAACTTTCTAAATTGTAATTGTAATTATTTTAGTAGCTTGAAAAAAAAATAGAAAAACAATTGCTATCGACTGTAAACTTTTTAACTTTACTCAAAATTAATCCGAGATGAATTTGGTAAAACCTACAAGTTATATACCACTAAATTTTAGGATAATTTTATGTGGAGAGAAAGTTGTGAAAAATTGTAACAATTTTAGTAGCTTGAAAAAAATATAAAAACAATTGCTATCGACTTTACTACTTTTTAAATTTACTCAAAATATATACGAGATAAATTTTGTAAAAGTTATAAGTTGTATGACACTAGATTTTAGAATAATTTTAGCTTGAAAAAAAAAATTGAAAAACAATTACCTACGACTTGAAACTTTCTAAATTTACTCACAATATAGTCAAGATTTATTTCGTGAAAAGCTACAGGTTATATGCCTTCAGATTTTAGAATAATTTTATCTGAACAGTGAAAAATTTTAATCATTTTAGTAGCCTGAAAAAATATATAAAAACAATTGCCATCGACTTAAAACTTGAAAATAACAGAAAAACAATTTCCGACGACTTGAAACTTTCTAAATTTACCCAAAATATATTCGAGATTTATTTTGTGGAGAGCTACAGGTTGTATGCCACTAGATTTCAGAATAATTTCACGTGAACAGTGAGTAAAGTTGTGAAAAATTGTAATAATTTTAGTGCCTTGGAAAAAATATAAAAACAATTTCCATTGACTTGAAACTTTCTAAATTTACTCAAAATATATTCTAGATTTATTTTGTGGAGAGCTACAGGTTGCATGCCACTAGATTTCAGAATAATTTCATGTGAACAGTGAGTAAAGTTGTGAAAAATTGTAATAATTTAGTGCCTTGGAAAAAATATAAAAACAATTGCCATTGACTTGAAACTTTTTAAATTTACTCAAAATATATTCCAGATTTATTTCGTAAAGAGCTACAGGTTACATGCCACTAGAGTTCAGAATAATTTCATGTGAACAGTGAGTAAAGTTGTGAAAAATTGTAATAATTTAGTGCCTTGGAAAAAATATAAAAACAATTGCCATTGACTTGAAACTTTTTAAATTTACTCAAAATATATTCCAGATTTATTTCGTAAAGAGCTACAGGTTACATGCCACTAGAGTTCAGAATAATTTCATGTGAACAGTGAGTAAAGTTGTCAAAAATTGTAATAATTTTAGTGCCTTGGAAAAAATATAAAAGCAATTGCCATTGACTTAAAACTTTCTAAATTTACTCAAAATATATTCCTGGTTTATTTTGTGGAGAGCTACAGGTTGCATGCCACTAGATTTTAGAATAATTTCATGTGAACAGTGAGTAAAGTTGTGAAAAATTGTAATAATTTTAGTGCCTTGGAAAAAATATAAAAACAATTGCCGTTGACTTGAAACTTTCTAAATTTACTCAAAATATATTCCAGATTTATTTTGTGGAGAGTTACAGGTTGCATGCCACTAGATTTCAGAATAATTTCATGTGAACAGTGAGTAAAGTTGTGAAAAAATGTAATAATTTTAGTACCTTAAAAAAAATTGAAAAGCAATTGCTTACGACTTGAAACTTTTTAAATTTACTCAAAATATACTCGAGATTTATTTTATGAAAAGCTATAGGTTGTATGCCACTAGATTTCCGAATAATTTTATATGCACAGTGAGAAAAGTTTTGAAAAATTGTACATTTTAGTAGCTTGAAAAAACATATAAAAACATTTGTCATCGACTTGAAACTTTTTAAATTTATTTAAAATGTATTTGAGATCAATTTCGTAAAGCTACAAGTTGTATGTCACTAGATTTTATAATAATTTTTTATGGACCGAAAGTTGTGAAAAATTGAAAATAATAGGATAGAATAATAAGAAAACAATTTTCTAAATTTACTCAAAATGTATTCGAGATTTACTTCGTGAAAAGCTACAAACTATATGCCAATTGATTTCGGGATACTTTGAGAGTACGGTTTTAGATAATAAATAAAACACTATTATTTTGTATAACTTGGAAAAATAGTTTTAGAAATAGTAATCATTTTGGTGACTTGAAAATGAATACATTAAAACAATTGTCATCGTCTTGAAACTTTTCAAAATTGCTCACAATGCCTGCTAGATTTTGATACTGAAGAAATTACAAATACCTCTTGGGAAAAAATTATGTGAACAGGACGTGAGTTGCTAAAATTCTAATCAATTTGGTGACTTGATAAAAAATAAATAAAAATATTTGCTATTGACTTTAAATTTTCAAAAGTTATTCGAGAATAATGCCGTGAAACGCTGAAGACGTTTGAAATTATATGATCTTAACTTGAGAGAATTTTTACGAAATTGAAATAGTTTTGTTATGAAAAAATCATAAAAACAACTATGGACTTAGAGCTATCCAAATTTACTCATAGTGAATCCTAAGTTGCGATTCTTTTAAAAATGTAAAATCTTCATGTATAGATTTTATGATCATTTAATTCGAACTGAATGCAAGGTTCTGAAAATTATAATAATGGCGATTAGTTAATAAAAAAATGACTTGAAACTTTCCAAACATACTCTTAGTGGCATCCCAAATACGATTCTGTAAGAATGGCAACTGCTTCATACATACAGGGTGTCCCACGAGGTAGTAGACAGCCGATATCTCGCAAACGGTTAGTAGTACGAAAATGAAATTTGCTGGCTTTAAATGGTTTGAAATGATGCCCCTTTCTGAATACATAGATTTAATTTCCGTTACTCCATTTCCGAGAAAATGACATCAACTTCAGAATTTCAAATGGGACACCCTGTATACTTATGGATTTTTGGAAAGGTGATCCAAAGGTGATTATTAATATCATTATTTATTATTTTAAGGACGCCTATTTACAGTTTTAATTTACAAAATATCGTCTGTGCTCCACTAAGGAATCTGAAAGAAACCTCGGCTATGCTGTAATTAATTTTGCTTTAAATATAAACGGAAATATTCTTTATAATTTTAATTGCAGTTCTGACATAAATCTCTGAAAAGAGCAACGTAATGAGATTAAAACTGGCATACTCTAAAAATTCTGGAACGAGGTGATAGGGCTCAGGAATATAAGAGCAGGAGTAATAGAAAATTCTGTTTCCTTTAGTATTGCTCTGACAATTTTAAATTGGATATGACCCTAATGAAGTACATGTGATATTCTCATTTACTGAAGATTTTCATCCCACGCTCCGGTATTTAATATACGTTTTAGTGGTTTTAATAAATAAATTTAAAACACAATTATACCTTCCGTATCCAATTTATGTTTTATTGGATTTGTACCCTCATTAGTACATTTTATGTATTCATTATTTTTAATTTAGACAAAATATCAGGCAACAAAAAGGTTTTGCTAATACTAAAACTCCCAAAACATTAATCAAAACTTATACCTATAACTCTGTTGCGTAAAAGATCACAATTTTATAATTTCAGATATGTTATGTTTTAATAAATATTCACAGCACCATATTGATTTCATTTCGTCTTTTCATCACATTTGCAGACTGAAGAAGACTGGCTGAAAGACCTCTGGATGATAGTCGACGAATACGTAACCGTAACAACGCGATAGAAAAAAAATGTTTTTTATGTAAAAAATTGCCCAACTTTGACAAGCTGTACCGTGCGGCGGGAAGTTTCACCGCAATGGCAGAAAATTTTAATCAACTTCCTTCAAATGCCTTAAAAATTCGAGTGGTTTCGATGATTTGGAGCAAAGTTATAAATTTTTGAAAAAAAACATAAATAACTATTAATACATATTTTACCTGTTTTACTTATCTCGAACGTAATTGATGAACATTGCAACTTACCTGAAAAAAAAAGAAAGTATTATTTACATTATCCGTATGTAATATTATATTTATGGCTCAATATGGATCAAGTTTTGAAACAATTTTCTGTGAGCGAACGGATATTAAAGATTAACGAGGGATGAACGTTAAAGCTGGATGATATTATGGTCGTTTATGGCGTCGTATCGGTGATGGACAATGAAGCCATCGTTAAATCGGCATTTAAAGTAAAGTGAATTCGAATATCAATTTGATTATTACAATTTTATCACCTCCGGAATAAAATAAATTATTGTCTGATCAGTATACATTCCGTTATTGTCATTAATTAATAATAAATTAAATCAGGCTGTAACGGTATTTATGTATTTGTTAAAAATATTTAATCTGATACTAACAATTAACATCTAAAACCCTATTGCAGAAGCCGTAAATAAGGGCGAAAAGTGGAAAGTAGCCTGAATAACTTGTTACTCCGCAAAATTAGGTCTTACAAATAACAACTACTTGGCTATTGAATGATGCAAAAGAAAATTGCATGTTATAAATAGTCCTGCTATTGAATTAACATTGGTTGAAGATCATTTATTTTTATGTAAAAGCATTAACTTGAAAAATATTTCAATTTAATTTGTAAAATTTAAACTGTTAATGTTATATTTAAAGTGTTTTTAAAGTTCGTCATTTATGTAAGTTACCTTCTTTGGTCCAAAATACGATAAAGAATCATAAACACTATTTTCAGTGCAGACGAAATTCTTCAGAACGAGCACCTTTTTCATACTACACTACGATTGTAAACGAAACAAAAAATCTCGACCACCTTCCCAAGTGGTTAGCTTTCAACGTTTCAGCTTAAACTGGAACACTCACGCCCCCGCCGACAGATAATCGTGTAATATTTATGCCAGCAAACACATAAACACGTTCATGCAAATGTGGTCCTGTTAATATTGGGCACGTTTCGTTATTCATTCGGCGCCTGTAAATATTTAGTTTTTACGAGGGGCACATTTTTGGCGGAGGCGCCGGGCGGCTCGAGCACTTTATGGCGGTTTAAGTGGGTTCCCCCGCTTGAAAAAAAAAATGCAAATTTCACGAGATGACACCTTTTAAACGTATACGTCCCCGGTGTACGGAGGGGCGGTAATTTAATTTTAAGCGGGATTATATTATCGGTAATGATTACGAAGGGTGTTTTTAATTCACTTTTATTGCGGAATCAAACATGTAAATTCATTCAAATTTTATGTAGAAATGTTTGATGATAATATATATTTATTTTTTTTATGCTCATATCAGGAGAGAAATGAAAATTGTGTGCACGAAAATATTTTATAATAAACAGTGCAGTATTTGCTATCAAAGGAAATTTGTTGGCTCGAAAGAGTCGATTGTAAACGATTTGTTAATGCTTATAAAATCATTTATAAAACGTTTCAATACCGCTGCAAATTTGTATATTTGTATCAGATTGGATTTTCACAGATAATTATAATAATATAATTTAATACAAAATGTATTCATACATCTGTGATTTGCATAAAAGCTTGTTTAGAGAATATAAAATAAATTATCTATTGTAACTATTACTTTCCTAACTAATACACAACGACTTAATAATTAAGAGTGTTTTTTTTCAATAAATTCACTTGATAATAATTCAAGACAGTCGAAACTATAGTCGATTGTGATAAAAATCAATGATTATTAAGGATAGTAATATGAAATAGATGTTAATTCTACTAAAAAGATGGTGATGTGGCCATCATGTTACTTTCTCTGACTTGATGGTATCATTTATATTTACGTTTTCATGGTTTATTTTCAATTGAAATCATATTTTAAATGTACATCGATCGTTGTGTAAACTCGGATGAAACTGACGTTTAAAACGTCAAAATTATGAAAGATGGAAAAATTATACTTCAAATCCGAAAACTCGGTTTACTCAAAAACTAACGAGATTTCGAAAAAAAACTTATTCTTTAGAAGTTGTTTATTTTGGCATTCTCTACAATTATTTTTCACATAAATTTGCTGTCGTTTCATAATTATAAACCAAAAATTTAAAAAAAATTAGTAAATTTTTTTCTCAAATAGCAATGATTTTATGAAAAATATTTTCAAGTAAAAGATGTTCATTTCTTTGTTGTCTTGAATGCTTGTTTAAATATGTTTGTGATATTTTTCATATTTAGGAAAATATTGGCAAAAAACAAAAAACAGTTAAGGTAAACACCCACTTCCGGTGTACGAAATTTTACCAAAAGCTTTTAAGTTCTTCGGATTATCAAATAAGACGTATTTCCAAAGTTTCATATCAATTGCTCTGTTAGTTTTTGAGATACAGTGCACACAGCCAGACACACACACACACACAGACACAAAAAAAAATCCAGAAATTGTTGAAATGGTATCTAGGGACCCCAAAACGGATATTTCCGTAAAAAAAAAATTTGAAAAAAAAATACTTTCTCGTAGTTCGTAACGGAGAAAGTAAAAAATGCTCGACTAGTTTCGCTTTATTATGGCATTTTTATGGAGTTTTATTTTGTAAAATTAGTTTGTTGAATTTGGTTCTCTTTTAACATGTGGTGAAATATTTTTATGTCGAAAAGTTATACTAGGCAAGAAAAAGTTTCGCCAAACATTGTAAAAAGTGAAATCAACCAAATGCCTGATTTTAGCATTCCTAAATGGTAGAATTGGTATCTGTTTCAAATTACTATTAAAAACAGTTTTTATAATTGTGTAAAATTGTCACTTGTAGTTTAAGCCATCGATATGATTGCATTAAACAATCTTTATCAGTAATTTAAAAATTAAGTATTATAACTGCAACAAATTTAGTACAATTTAATACCTTGGGTCATTCCGCCCAAGTTTCCGACATTGTAATTTTGTCCATTCAAAGATAAAGAGGATTAAATTCGAATATTGTTGTCGATGTGATATTTACAAAGAAAGAATTATTCGTCACTTCCTCGTGGACGCAATAAATTCCAAATAATACGTTTACAATTTATTTATTGATGTGTTGTAACTGGTTTATTCTGAAGGACCGTGATAAGAATAGACCTAAACTCGAGAAAGGGCTATTGAAACGTGCATTCCCCGATTTTTCACATTCTAAGAAATATTACAATCATTTCACGCGACGTGGAATTTGTTTTTTTTTCTCTTGTATTTTATTATCGACTCTCACCAGAAATGAGTCGCCATAATTTTCGATTACAGACCTTTATTGTGGACAGATCTTTATTGTGGCAATTTTTCATACCGAAAAACTCATAATTCACAAGTAAAAATCATTCTTAGGATCAACTGAAATCATGATGAGCATATTAACTTTTTACCAACTAATAATTCAAAAAAGTATTAGTTGCATTAGTATGTGCTAAAAAAAGTTATTCTTTCTTTGGTTGTTTTTCTTTCAAGATGAAATCATAATGACCATATTAACTTTTTTACCCGGGGGGCGCGGTTGTCTAGTGGGTAGAAGTGCGGCCTCGAGTCCCGTCCGGACGGTCACTTTTTCAACACGAAAAATGGCCGTACGGGTCCCTGGGTGTCTAGTGTTTGTCCCCATTTTATTTAAATATGAATATTACTACTATAAATTGGTTGTGGCTGAATGCCCTGCTGGCTAAGCCAAGTCCCCATCATCCTCGATTCCCTAACCCTTTCTTTCTTTTTATTTATAAAAAAACTTTTTTACCAATATCAGTAGCACAGAAAAGTTAAATCTATAAATAACCATAAGCCTCCCAAATTTTGTGTTAACCGCAGCCACAAATCCCAACAGATTACAACAGACTAAAAAAAAAACAATAAATTGAAAAGTACGATTTTTTCGTATAATAACACAAAAGCACTTATCTAAATCCATACGTTTTTCCCAACTGCATACGCGCTTAATAATACATGCTCGCATTGTATGTTTTGTATAAATAGTTCATTTCCTGCCTCTTTATAAGTTTATTCGTTTGCCCACCCTTTAGCCATACCTCGCATTGTGTCAAACACAAAGAGTATTTATGAATAAATTTAAAACGGCACAAACTGCAGTTCCTCAGTTTCTGTGAGATTGGCAATTCTCGCGACATATTTGCATGCCTCTGTGCAAATAATAGTGAGGGGCGGTTTTGTTGCACTTTCCGGAAAGCTCTGTTAAGCTGCAAACGACAGATATTATGTCGGTTTGTGAGTGAGTGCACTCAACGTGTATTAAGTACTAATGAATTCGAAGAACGATTTTCATCTCTGTACACAGGAGATTGGGAAATGGAAACAGGAATTCTAAACTAAGTTTGCTAATATAAGATATTGTATCATTTAATATCCGGTGTGGTATTAGCCACTAAGTTATTTGTTTTTGTCTTTAAAAGAGGAACATATCTGCTAAATTTAAAATAAGCCATGAAAGTATAAATATAAATAACTATGATACTTCTCCGACTTGATGGTATCATTTATATTTACGCTTTCATAGTTTATTTTCAATTTGAATCATATTTTAAATGTACATCGAGCGTTTTGTAGACTCGGATGAAACTGACGTTTAAAACGTCAAAATTATGAAAGATGGAAAAATTATTCTTTAAATTCAAAAACTCAGTTTACTCAAAAACTAAAGGGATTTACAAAAAAACTTATTCTTTGTAAGTTGTTAATTTTAGCATTCTCTACAATTATTATTAACATACATTTGCTGTAACTATTATCGTTTTATAATTATTAACCAAAAATTAAAAAAATAATAATACATTTTTTTCTCGAATAAAAATGATTTTATGAAAAATGTTTTCAAGCAAAAGATGTTCATTTCTTTGTTGTCTTCACAGTTTGTTTAAATATTTTTGTGATATTTTTCATATTAAAGAAAATATTGGCGAAAAATTTTACCAAAAGCTTTTCAGTTCTCCAGATTATCAAATAAGACGTATGTTCAAAGTTTCATACCAATTGCTCTATTAGTTTTTGAGATACAGCGCGCACAGACACACACACATACAGACACACACACACACATAAACACAAAAAAAAATCCAGAAATTGTTGAAATGGCATCTAGGGACCCCAAAACGGATATTTCCGTAAAAAAAATTTTGAAAAAAAAACACGATCACAATACTTTCTCGTACTTCGTAACGAAGAAAGTAAAAATGTATAAATTGTATATACAAATATCTTTATTAACAGTAATTTATACATTTTAAGACATATACAAAAATTTCGTCACATCACAGTTATTAACTGGCTATCGACCAGAGGTCTTTCAGCTTTGTATATATTATTTTAACATAACATTATATTGCCTATAAGATTCTGTACCATTTATAAATGAGCTATTGACCTGATGGTCTCTCTACTCATATCGATATTTGTGTTGAAATATATTATTAAATTGTATTGAAAAATTCAAAATAAATAATTAATCCAATAACGTTTGATTCAATTTATTTAAACACTTATCAACAGTTGGAATTATCTTCATAAGTAATAATTAAAATCATTTCTATTAATATTATTTTTAATATTCTGCACACTAAAGCTACGCGCACACTTGTCGGAATCGGACGGACGGCACCCATCGGTAAAAATTGCTTAACACAGCTGTAAATGAGTCAACGCTCATTTATCCGCTCCATGCCGTACCGATAAATGTGCGTTGACTCGTTGTTAAGCAATTTTTGACAATGCGTGCCGTCCGTCAGATTCCGACAAGTGTGCGCGAAGCTTTAAACAGGTGAACACTCAGTGGGTGGAAGATAAATAGCCAAATAAAACGATTTTCAATGATTAAAAAGAGATTTCATTTGCTGAGATAATTCATCGTATAATGTGTTTTTGCGATCATTACGCCGGACGCTAATTGTCTCCGGGGCAAAAGTCAGACGATTTGGCGGTTCGCACCTGATGAATGTTGAAAACAACGCAATGAAAAATTTAATAACACAAAATACACATTTTACCACTTACATTTTCGTAAAGTTAGCGACAAATTACAAAAAAAAATCGACGTCTATTGCCCCCATTAATATCCCACCCCTGGATCCGCAAGTGGTTTCACGAGAAAATTTTCTAATTCGTTTTAAACTTATAACAAATTTGCCATATTTTGACTTCTGAATCATCAAAATCGACTGTCGCATTTTTTTATTGAAATCGGGGGTGGTTTTCTTTGAATAGCTCCTCGGGGGCTGGAGATATCAAAAATTCGCAAAAGGCATAAAATGTAGAGGGGAGTTAGTTCTACAAAACTCTATGAAATTCGGAGTCGTGGCCATAAGAGGAAGCGCGCCTTTTTTTCCGGAAGCGTCCGAAATGTGAATTTTTTAGAAAAACGCTTAAGGGGTTGCAACGGATTTTTTTACGGGAACGTGCGAAAGCAAACGTTGCGTCTAGATGCATTGGAGATTTTTTGAGCCATATTTGAATCCTCCAACTTAAAAATCCTGGGAGGAGATAGGTTTGGCGCGAACCTCTGCATCGCGAAAAACCGATTTTCAAAAATTCACCTCCGAGTCTAGGGGTGAGTTCGAAAATCGCGGTTTTTACGGAATCCTAGAGGATGTTTCCAGCTTTCAGAAAAAAAAATATCGTTTTTTTTGAGGGGTTGGCAACCCTTTTTTTAAAGGGGTATTTCTAAATTTCTTGAAATTTTAATGGTATATTTCTTGAATTATATGTGATTTTTCATAAAAATTTCAAATCGATATCTATAAGGGTTTAGAAAATATTCAAAAAAAACGTGATTTGGGCCTTGGGCTTTTAGTATATATTCAAAACACAATTTTAAAATCTCCGAACTTTAAATTAAAAAGTGCGATTTGTGCATTTTGTGCAGAAGCGTATCTACAAGGTTTATACTCGAAACAAATATTCAAAAGAATTTGATGAAGAACACAAAATGCTACCACTGACAATTTTGTAAAGATACCAAACGACAAACAAGGGACGGGCGTCAGTTGCAGTATTGTAATCTGATTTTTTTTCCAAAAATTGGTTTGTATGTGTCTATTTTAAAAACTAATACAGGAATTAGCAATAAACTTTGATCATAAGCCTTGTTTGATAATCCGAAGAACAGAAAAACTTTGGTAAAAAAAAATTGTTTCGTTCACCGGAAGTGAGTGTTTACCTTGATCGTTTTTGTTTTTTGTTAAAAAAATATTACAAAAACAAATATTGAGATTCCAAAGAAACTATCATTTGTTTTTTTTTTTAAGGAATGATGGTTGGCAGGAATTCGGGTTGAGGAAGTGCGGATGATTTGGAAATTGACGTAGCCAACTAGGGCCTTCTACCACAACCGATAATTTGTATAATAATCATTTATAATGATGAAAGGGATATACACTAAACATCCATGGACCCGCACGGCCATTTTTCGTTCCGAAAAAGTAACCACACGGATGGGATTCGAACCCACGACCAGGAGGCCCGTAAGCAGGAGATCTACTAACTGGGCCACCGCGGCCCCAACTATCATTTGTTTAAAAATATTTTTCATAAAATCATTGTTTTTGGAAAAAATACAAAATCACAATAGCCGTTAAAATCTTTATAATATTTATTATAAGTTTTTCACAATTATAACTTTATTTTAACTGTATACTAAAAATAATATAAAATGTAAATATCTTTTAATAATTTTTGTAGTTTCCGCCGATGATGATTCATCAGATGAATCGAAACTAGTCCGGAAATAAAATCTAATATTTTCTTTAATTGGAAGTACATTATATACCCCATCACAAATATTTAACCAATTAAATGGATCACATCACATAACTAATATAGAACAAAAAAAGTTTGTTTTTTTTTGGTCTATGATTATAAATTTCGTTTACCAGCTACGGCAGTATAAGTCTGAAAAATCGTATTTTTGAGAAAATTTCCGACGGGTTACTATTTTAACTAGCTGAACTTTTAAAACGACATTTGATTTCTTCCGTTCTGATGATGAAAAAATTAAATCATTGTTTTTTTAGCGTTGTTTTTGTTATTTTTGTCTATGATTATGAATTTCGTTTACCAGCTACGGCCGTATAAGTCTAAAAAAATGTATTTTTTTTTTAATAATTTTCCAACTGGTTTACCAACTTTGTTACTATTTTGAATAGCTGTAATTTTAAAACAACAGTTGATTTCTTTCGTTCTCCTGATGAAAAACAAATGTACTTTTATTTGTTTAAAATTCTTATTAAACAAGCTGATTTTTACCATTTATTATATTTTCGAATTTTCTTTGTGATCACGTCACGAGCTTCAAGGTAATATTTTTTCTCAACAAAACCTCAATGAGGCCTTTGCAGTAACGTGTAGAAAATCAAAATTATTTCTCCAGAAAATCATTTGAAATGCAATTTTTGAGCAAGAATAAGAAGGGGACCATGCTTTTCGTCAAAATTTTCAAATCGCCAGTTCTACTTGAATCCGACTGATTTGCGAACGGCGTTTGATTTTAAGTTTTCGTTTAGCGAGTAAACGACCGTTCAAATTCTGAAAAATCGAGTTTTTCTAAAATGTAACTATTGTTACTATTTTAGCTAGCTGAAATTTTAAAACTGCTTTCGATTTTTCTAGTTCTCCTAATGAAAGAAAAGATGTACTTTTATTTGCCTATCACGATTATTAAAAATATTGATATTTCTGATTTTTTACTTTAACACTTGTGATAAATAACCATTGGGCCATCAAATCGAAGATAGTAACATAATGACATCATAATTTTTTATTCATTATCTCCGTTAATAGAAAACTTTTACTAGATTTTTTTATTAATCAATACCAATTACAAGCTATCATTCCTCAAGTTTATGCGTGTAGGTTATAAAATACCCTGTATAGTATAGAGTAAAAAAAATCAATATTTTTCTTCAAAAATGGGCACCCTTCAATGACTATGTATGAGACCTAGTAACAATTCTGTAAAATATTTAATTTTTACGACGTCATCTCGAATATGCACATATAGCTTAAAATTTTTGAAATTGTTTACATTTTTACAAAAAACATAAAAAACCCTTGACGGGTAGTCACTAAATAGCTGAACAATGCCTTAAATATAGACAGGATTTTTTTTAATTTTCTCAGGCGGTAGTTTTATTGTACACATTCTGTGCCCAATAAAACCACCGTCTAAAAATTTAAAAAAGAAATCCTGTCTATATTTAAAACCTTGTTCAACTGTTTGGTGACTACCTATCAAGGATTTTTTTGTTTCAAGTACTTAAAATTCTTTTGGAAAAATTTCAAAAATTCCAAAACATTAAGTCAAATGTGCAGACTCAAGATGGCATCGTAAAAATTAAATACTTTACAGAATTCTTACTAGGTCTCATACACAGTCATTGAAGGGTACCCGTTTCCGAAAAAAAAAGATTTTTTTCACTCCACCCTACTGTATATCTCCAAAACTAATCAAAATTGTAACTCATCCTATATTTATTTAAACTTATTTAGAACTTCCTGCAAATATTTTACACCAATATTAGTTATTATTTTGCCTAATCAACTTTCTTTTATTATTTATATCTAAAAATCATTTATTTCAGTAATTTCAGTTTGAGTTGCTGAAATTAAATTAAATATTTGTTACAGAAACAATGTCAGTGTATGTACTTAGTAAACTACGTACACAGTTTACTTTGTTACAAAGGGTGTCCGCAAATTGTATATGGACTTCTAATTAATTCATTATAATGAAATTTTCAACATTTATGAAGTGTGTGCTTTTCAGTGAATATATTTTCAAGATTATACGACATCTAGTTATATCGAATGTTAACAACAACTTTCAAATTTTTAATGAAATTGTATATTTTTATTGCAAATTTGGATTCTACATAAAATTCTGTAAAAAAGTATCTTAACTTTCAAATTTAAGTAGTTTCGCGATGTTTATTTTTTAATTTAGTGCTTTTTCATAATACACTTTAAAAATACATATCTACGAACAAAAGAAAATCGAAGAGTTGTAATGTTGGCTATAAAAAGCCAATATCCGAAGGTACCCTAGAGGTGATTTGTTTTTAAATAAAATACAGAGTGTTCAAAATTTCATTCCAAGTTAGTTTATATATTATATTATAATTTATAATACACATATATTATGTATACAAACATCTTTATTTGCAGAAATGATACAAAAAGCAATAGTTCCCAATAAATATAATTCTAAAAGTAAATTTCTGCTTAATGGCTATCGACCTGAGGTCTTTCAGTCTGAATATATATTATTATTAATTTTTTCTTTAGATTACCAATTTAGTTATGACAAATGATTATATGTATTATCTAGGAGTATTATTTTATATAATTCTCTAAATCATAAATTACACACTCTTAAAATAACTTTCCCTTTATTTGCAATAATTTATCATTCCGATCGTAACGATAATAATCGCTGTAGTTTACATGCTGAGCGGATTATGCACACGTAAACAATGACAATTTATTCTATGTAATAATGTACATAAATATCGTGCGATGACAAACAGTGTCACGTTTCGAAAACGAAGCTTTGATATTTCTCATTCGGATGTTTACAGATTCGGCGCTCCACGGGAAAAATAAAACTGCGAACTTTGATATTAACGGAATTGCAGAATTTTTCCGAAAAATGGCAGTAATTGTTTATAAATATTCACAGAGTTAATTTGTTAATTTTTTCTAAGGTAATATTGCTTGTGCATTATTTGCTTTTCAAATTAAATTAAATGCTTTTATTATAAATGCTTACAATACGTAAGTAAATAATCTATGAATATATGTGTGTATCAATTTAGCTTAAATTTATTATTGAGGATTAACTGTGTGTATGTGTGTACTTAGGTATGAATGTGTGTGTGTGAGTATGTGGGTAAACGTTTTTATACAGGGTGTCTACCCTACGGTTTACGGAGTTGCCGTTGTACATTTTTTTTAAATCCTTAATACACGATTCCATTTCTTACAGAAATAATAATGCAAAAATTAAATAGTAAAACAATAAAATAGAGTAAAAGAAGATAACGTATATACATATGAAGAAAAGTACATACGTATACATCTATATATACAGGGTGTCTACGCTAAACCGTTCGTCAAATGTTTACGGAGTTGCGTTGTACTAAAATTTGAAAAAAAATCCTCAATATACGGTTGAATCAGTTCTCCTCATGTGAAATATTTTTAATTTTCTATCACTTCTGGTTCCAATAAAAGTAGCACCAAATTTGTTATTTTAAATAGAACACCCAACATATTTATATAAATTTTAGAAATATTTTATTTTTCCTGAACATACTTTCTAACAAAATATGTTGCAATTTAAACGAGGAATCCTAAAATATAATAATATACAGGGTGTTCCGTTTAAAATGACACCGTATACTCTCAAGATTATTTAGTATGTTGCATCTAGCTGTTGAATAAGCAAAGAAATTGTACAAGTTTTCCACAAATATTATGATCTATTAAGAAATTTGACTTTCTTCTATTTTTGTGAATATTTTAATTTTTTGAGCGCCTATTGCATTGTGCGAGGGGCTTTTGTAACTTTCGACGTCCCCGTAACGGGGCCATCTGGCGGGTGCAGCCCTATTAGCCCCTATAGTTTAGGTGGGTCTGGTTAGAAGCGTCTGATGAACGTTGTTTGACGTCAAAGATAATTAAATTGTTTAAGTGCAATGATGAACTAACTAATAAGAAAATAATAACTATAAGTTATCTCGTTTGTTAAAGGGATAATCAAAAGTAATTAATTCATAAAAGTGACATTTTATTATTTTAGAAGTATTTCTAAATCAGTATGCTACTTTACGGCCTATATCTATGGATCGTTATCAATCCTTAGCTAATGAGTTAGTTTATAATAATCACATCCATCGCTTAACACGTTCGCTACCACTATAATTGAGATTGCACATACTTAAGTATAAAGTTGAACGCAATAGCGCGTCGGTGGCTGCGAACGTGCTGCAGAAATAGAAATGAACTTATTTGTAAATATATCTTATGGAGGATGCGCCGGGATAGTTAAATGCACTAGTCAATTTTGCAGCCAATATTTTTTATCTACAACTAGTAAATAATGTACGCGTTATGTATGCAACTGTAAATACATGAGGCTGATCATATTACCCAAGTGTAATATGGAATTTCATATTATAAGTCATTTTTAATAAGTTAATCACGTTGCTACGGATATTGATATATCAAATTTGTGAAGTTAATAGTTATTTGTATAACAAGGCAATAAAGTGACAGATTCATCGCCGAGCGAGCTTGTTATCTATTATTAATATATGTAATATTTTTGTAATGTTTATAAATGATAAATAAATATTATTATTATTATTATTATTATTTAAAAAGTTATGCACACTATCCTAGTGAACCCGGTATTTTGAATCAGTCACAGCGATTTAAACTTCAACAAGGATAAATTATTTAAAAACACATAAAATAATCTGTCTACATTACTAACCGAAATTTAATATTATATTATAAATAATTAATAATAATAAACGTTTATTGTACTTAATATATAATACATATTAAATACAATCAACTGAAGTACTCCAGCCAGGTATGAATAATTATTTGCAGTTAATATATTGTTATTGTAAATACATCGTTTTATACAGCTCAATTGCCAAACTTGCCTAGAATAATATATAAATAGATTTTAAAAAATATTTATAAAACGTAAAAGTATTTTGTTTTCAAATTTGTTTTCAACAATGCAAATAGTTCATTTCATATCTCTGTAAGAATGTCAACATTATTTAACACTTTTCAATACTGGTGTTAATTAATTAATATATAAACATAATTTAGTTAATCAATAAGTTTATTTCAACGAATGAAAATGAATGTGTGGATATGGAAAACTAACGAGCAATTTTTGAAATGCAGCCATTTGTTAATTGAAAATGAGACGGTTACAAAAAAATTATTTTATCAATTTCATTTCAATTATAATTTTCAATTTTATAAAATACTCGTAACAATTAAATTCAGATGCACTGGACTAAAACTAACGATAACTGTAATCTAAATGATAAACAGAATCGATTCTATTTGTAAAGCGAAATTACCATTCAAAATAATTTAAACCATTCACGATTCAAAAGTGCCCCAAACTAAATTTTACTGTACAATAGTGTTTTTTTACATTTCTATTGGTATTGTCTATTTAATCTTTAGTATCATCTAAAAATGCAACACTATGCATAGATTAAAATAAGCGGGTAGAAATATAAATTTGGTTAAATTGGGAGAAGAAAGAGCCAGAATTAAAGTGTTATAAAGAATTTAACTTGTTGCGTTATTATTTTGACATATTCACTTCTTGCAAAGATTCTGACTAGAAGTTACGAGTTTTCAAAAATGCTGCTTCAAAGATGTTCAAATTTTAGGCGGCATTCAAATATTGTAAAATAATTTAAATTGTCGAGTTATTACTTTAAAGAACTTCTTTTGATAAAAACTCACAACTGTCATGTAAATGACAATTTGTCAATTATTTCATGAAGCTGTTCATAGGTTTCGGCCTTGTCAAGCCGTTCAGGGATGGCAGTTTGAACATTTATTTCACAAAAGCGAATACTTAGATTAATATTAAATTTGGGATTTCAAACGTCCTGCAAAGAATATTTTCAAAAATATAAAATACTCACATTTCCTTGTATTTATCTTTATCGGTGTTTGATTTTAGTTAAAACAAATTGGAATTATTATGAGAAAAATTCTTCTAACCATATGCCAAGGGTTACTGCACAGTCCGCAAAATTCGAAAAATCGCCATCATACTCAAGCGCTAAATATTTTGCTAAATTATCAAAGGGCGTTCAAGCTTTGCCAATTAAAATTTTTAAGAAAACCGTCAAATTTTTCTTGAGTAATAAAGCGTATTATTCTATTAATGAATATTTGAATGATGATTTGAAAAACATACTTGTTTAAATATTTTATATTCCGTCTATTGTAATTGTATAATTTGTATAATAATAATGTAATTATTGTATTGTAATAGTAATATAATTAGTAATTAATTATTGACGTGTACACAATTTTTTTTTTTTTGACAAAAGTACCAATAAATATCTATCTATTTACTATATTTAATTGTTTTGCTATTTGTTACTAATTTTGTTATTTTTTTAACCGTTTGGTTAAAATAAATGTGTATGTGTGTGGGAAAATATTCTTAATTTGAAGTTCAGAAATTTGTATTAAATTGCTTATAAGTCACTAAAAAATTATTTATTTTATAAGAAAAATATTTCTACAAAAAATTCTAGAAATAAAAAAATGTAAAAATATACAGGGTATTTTATTTAAAAATAAAAAGGTTACTGAACACACTGTATATTAGGGTATATTTAAGCGATAGCTAGTTTACACCTAAGAAACCTTTGTTTGAAAATTTGTATGATTTTTTTTACGGTTGGAGAATTATTAAGTATTCTTATAATTTTGATTAACCCTGTATATAATAGCAGTCATATTAAACTGCAACTCAAGATAGTGATAAAAATGGCGTGGAGAAGAATGTTCCTATTATAACGCTAAATAAATCTTTTCACGTCTAAGTTCCTGTCAATTAGCCTTAACGAAAGCGTTTTATATTCCTGTCACACTTTTATTAATTCTTGTGTGCTCTCCTCTAGCTTCAATCACTAAGCGAATTTCTTATAGATACTGCAATGGACTCCATCATTTCACCAAGAAGTAGAAAAATCATGAATTCAAAGTTAAAATAATGTTTATAACAGTATCACATACCGTCAGTAATTCTTAAATTAATTATTCTTACCGACTGCAGATTTAATTAAAAACACAGTATTTCTAATTATTGATAGAAAAAATAATACATACAGGGTTGGGATAAAATATGGAACCAAGTAAATTTATGAAACTTTGCAGGCAAGTATACTGATATATAACGCATCTGATGCCATATTTTTTGTTACTACTGTACTTCCGGTTTCACCGGAAATACCGTCAACTTTTTTAAATTTAAATGGGACACCCTGTATATTTTTACATTTTCGAATAGATACTTTTTCAACAATTGCAATGATGTATGGTTCGTGTGGGTAGTTTTTTAAATATTAAATAAAATAATTCTACATCGAGTTGGCTTTTTACATCTTTTTACACTGTTTTCTAATAAAACAATTTCGTGTTTTTTACGTTTTCTGTAACTGATAGATAGTATCCATGTGAAATATTAACATTGCTGTTCAATTCTAGGTGAACTAACTGAACGTGAAAAAATTACTTTGTTAATGATGGTTAGTTTTGGAGATTTATAGAGATCTCCACAAGATGCATGCAATATTTTTAATACAACATTCCCTGAGAGCAATTCTAATATTTATAAATCAAAATTTTCAAGGGTTGAACAAAATTGTTATGAAATTCACAAATTTCATTTTTTTTATTATATTTATTATTTAAAAAAAAACATAAGTCTAAACCTTATATCATTGTAATTGTTGAAAAGGTGTCTATTTGAAAATGTAAAAATATACAGGGTGTCCCATTTAAACTAAAAAAGTTGAGGGTATTTCCGGTGAAATTGGAAGTACAGTAGTAACAAAAAATATGGCATCAGATGCGTTATGTGTCATTATACTTGCCTGCAAATTTTCATAAATTTAGCCCTTTTTATATTGAATACTTGTTGTGCTACTTTCTTGATGGAACCATATTTTCAAGTTGGGTAAAGTAAAACGCTTGTTTTGTTCCACAATTTTATTTTCAGTTGCCTGACACGTGTTTCGATCGGTTAGGATCATTTTCAAAGTGAAACTGAAAATGATCCTAACAGATCGAAACACGTGTCAGGTAACTGAAAATAAAATTATGGAACAAAACAAGCGTTTTACTTTACCCATCTAAGCCCTTTTTGTTTTAAAGATATTTACTTGGTTCCATACTTTATCCCAACCCTGTATAATTAACAGGCATAGAATGAATTAAATGATTTTAGTTTTTTATTATCGTTTATCGACCAGTGGTATTTCCGGTCTATTTTCTATTATTCTCAGCGAATTCAAGTAAATCACCCTTAGATTCCACGTTAATTACAAAAATAAAACATTTCCTGCCATTAAAATCCAGTTGCTCGGAGTTGAATTGGAGAGATTAGAATGCGAAGCAATTAAGGTTCGGTTTTCATAATTTACGTTCGGCGACTGTTTTGCATCTTGTTTTCGGTAAATAAAATAAATTTGCGTTATAATTAACAATTCTTAAGTTGAATTCGCAGCAAGCGCAGAATTCTCTAATTCGGCGTGGGCAAAACATAAGTCCCTCAAAGCGGGACAAAGTTGTTTTGCAAGAGGACCCAAGTTTAATTAATTAACACCAGTATAAATAAATAATTGAATCTCGTTTTCTTGTTGATGTAATTAAGTATTTAAAAAGCGAGAGGTTCCCAAATCATTGTGCTTTTATTTAACAAGATATTTACCTGCCCTTCCAGGTTTGATAAAATCGGTTTTATAACGGAATTGAATTTATGAAATTTAGAACTAGGTCGCCTATGAATAAAACAGATGAATAGCAATGGGACTAAGCAGATTACTTGTTATCACCTGGTTATAAGTGGATGATCAGTGAGAGTGAACTCAAACCAATATTCAATATTTTTGTGAAAGTTTATTGAAAGATTCACTTTTTTGTGTTAGTGTGAATTTACTAACGATTATGTTATACAGGGTGTTGAATTACGAAGCGGGCCATAGGGATTTACATGTTAAATATGAAATGTATTAATATTAGCTCCCCTAATTATTTGAGAGCTTCAGTCTTCTTACATTATTTTTAAAGCTTCTTAAGCTGAATGATTTGGTATCTTATAGTTTCTGCAGAGTATTTACCGAGATATTTCCAAAAAACTTTACTATTATTTTGAATTAAAAACAAAGGTATGCCATGAAATCATAATGGCGGATATTTCATTTTGCTCTAAAAAGTGACAGTTGCCGTCACATTACGATTTACAACCGGCGGTGTATTATACACACGAAAAAGTATTTATAAATAATTTACTCAGTCACTATTTAAGAAGTGCAAGTGATTTGTTTAGTGTTGAATTTCCGGAGAAGGCAATACGCAGCTAAAGTACTATTTAATGAGTATTAAAAATAATGTAAGTACACCGATATTATCAAATAATTGAGGGAGCCAATTCTAACACATTTTAAATTAAAAAGTAAAGTAGTAATTATTCATTAAATTGTACATTTGCTGGATATTGCCTTTTCCGGAAATTCACGTACAGTTCTTAAATACTACCTGAGTAAAACGTTTAAATCATAAATACTTTTTCTTATGTAAAATACACGCCCGATTGTAAATCGTAATGCGACAGCAAACGTCACCTTTTAGAACAAAATGAAATATCCGCCATTATGATTTCATGGCAAACCTTTGTTTTTAATTCAAAATAATAGTAAAGTTTTTTGTCAATATCTCGGTAAATACTCTGCAGAAACTATTGTTATAATATAAGGAGACCGATACGGTCAAATAATTAGGGGAGTCAATATTAATTCATTACAAATTTTACAGGTAAATCCTTATGGCCCACTTTGCAATTTAACACTTTTAACATTTAGCTTTTCCGGAGGACACGACCATTATCGAAAACTATTAACTAATTAGTTGTGGTTATAACATAGTAAATTGTTCAATTCAGTTTGATTTGGTCGGAATCACCCTCTTCATACTATTTAGGTGTTTTTGTAAGCAGCTAACATTTTTCTAACATTAACTGTCTCAAGTTAATTTTTTACTGTCTGCATGACAACTGCATCAGAGGCATCTTCATTTCAATAAAAAAAGCGATTGCGATGAATTTATTTTTAAAACACACCGTAGAATGTTGGCGAAGGTCTTGGCGAATTCTCTCGTCACTGTCTTTGAAGTAATAAAGGGTATGAAAAGGAAACAGAAAGCAAGAAGCGGCAACACAATTACACGATTTATGGTACGGATCTGTCACGAGTAAAACAAATACGTTTATAATTCAGCCTAAAAATACACAACAACGTAATCCCAGTACAAAAATATATTCATTGAGGTAAAATGTATATCTTCATACTTTTCTAACTTTACAATTCACACCCTGTATAATTTTTTTCAGTTTTAACAGTAATTGCAAATAAATTATCAACTCACCTTCACCCCTGATTTATTCCTAAACTCGTATAAAATACCCGCACACGTTTGTAATAAAAATGTGTATCCTATTTAACCGCCTCGGTTTGCAATTTTTACGGCCCCGACTCTCTTTTATTGCCAATATTTATCTTTATTTACAATGTTCGCGGACCAGACAAAGTTGCCGCACTAAATTTTAATACGTTAAAATTTTCGAAAAGCCGTAGCCTCCCTTAATCGGCTCTAAACTAATTAAGCGCGTTTTAATGCGAGGGATAATTTAATTTAGAAGGGATTGCAGAATTTTGAGGAACATTTCCATGAGTTTAGTAATACGACTACAACCGGAAATCATGTTCAATATTTCAGATGATAAAAAGTCTGCATACTTCGCACCTGCGATACATTTCATAATTAAATCTCCTCCTGGTGGAAATCTTACCGCCCTTCCGGCATCATTAATCCGGCGCAAATTGGGGGATTTTTTCCATTAAAAAAATTGATACGTCTACCAATTCTACAATTTAAATGTTAATCAAGTCGAGTAAGTTATCCCGGAGGCGACTGGTAAATGTAATGGATATTTTATAATTCGCTGCTAGGAAGAGTGGAGGAAGGGCCTTTCTCGTTAATTAAAAGAAAAATTTGCACCATTTTTTCGCTAATTGAAAAATTCTCTTCTGTACATAAAACGCGTTAATGCCAAAAGTTGTACAACGAATATACGAAAAGTATGAATAAATCTGTGATGAAATTAATATTCATATATTACTTAGAGTTGTGATTTTAACATGTAATCGGTTGCCCTGTTTTTCAATTAGTTTACTATTTATATTTTATTATATCATAATAAATAATTCACGGTAAATTAAGGAAATATTTTTTTTAACTTTGATGGACGGAAATTATTGATGAAACGTAATATTGATTTAAATTTTCTATACATATTATTCATATTTTTAATGAAGAGAGGCAACCACAAACATCCATGCCCTCGCCGGGATTCGAACCCAGGACTATCCGCATTAGTTCTGGAGCGCTAGCGCATAAGGCAAGGAAATATTAAAATACAAAAATTTGTAAACAAAGGTCGGTAAATATATCGCATGAAAGATTATTTTAAAATTATGTTAATCAGTAATGTACCATGTAAAGGTTTATAAAGTTGGCGGTGCACCGAGCGTAATGGCAAAATATTTAAATTTAGAAAATTCATCGCTATTTTAGACGAACTTTTAGCAAATATAGAAAACATAATACATCGTGGAGGATATAATTTAGAGTTTTGTTCCTTCCAAATGTATAATATTATTGGCTTGAATATGTTCTTGTGTTATTTACAGAAGTTAGTTTATGTTGGCAATTTCTGTTTTGCGATAAGACACACAGTTACATATTATTGTCAGAATATTGGATTTAAAAATGGTGATGTGGCCATCATGTAACTTTCTTCGAAAATATTTTTCTGGTATTTTTTGTATTTATCCATGTTTCCAAACTTCGTACGAAATAAGTAAAATACATTTTGCAGAGTTGAAATCATTTACAACGTTAAAAGAAAACGCCGAAATAAAATGATAAAAAACAACTGGGGCGGTTATATTTATGTAAATCATTTTTGTTTTTAAAAAGACTTCATTTTTTAGGTGAGTTATAAATGTTTATATTTTACGAGGATTCTTACCATTAATTGCTGTTAAATTTTGTGTCCGTGTAATGTAATTTTTGGCCAACTTTGATCCACTATAATGTGAATATTATAATTTTAATCTACTCCACCAATAAAGAATACTGAATACTGAAAAACTCTGGAACCAGTCTTACTCACTAAATTTTCATCATTTGTTTATGTCGTAAAGAAATGTTACCCGTGTTAATTTAATAATTTTTCACTCAGTCCCTTTTGATATATTCCACTTTAAATATTGCCAAAATACGATTTTGGGCATTTTTGAAAAATTATATAAAAAGGACAAAATTCTCAAGCGTGAAACTTCTACAGCAAGTAGTCCTATAATAAATCTATACAAAAACATAACAATAAAGGTGAGTCTTTCTTCCTTTCAATAATTTTGCAGCACTAAAACTAACATTTTAACTTAATTTTTAATTTATAGTAGTGAATTTTTTTCTTCACGTTCCTAACTTCTTATTTAATATTATGTAAAGTCAAACAATCTAAAGCATCATTCTGATAGTTTTGGTTTTTATTTTGTTTTGATATCAATAAAATTAACAGAGTTTGATACAATTACGCAAAATTTGTTTTCGGCTGAAAAACGGTTACGGAGCCAACTTACAATGTCCGGCAAAAAAAGTATGAGCCTAAAATATCTTCTTACTACGGTTTTGAACTCGCCTAGTATTGGGAAAGAACGGTAAAAAATTATAAAAATCAAAAATGTTGAGCAACGTGGTCTGGGAAATTCCTGAAAGCGTTGAGCGAAAAAAATCGAAAACAAAATAAACGCCTAAATGCAATTAAATTAGCTAAGAAAGTTTTTTCTTGCGAATTGAAAAATTCATGAAAAATAAGAAACACCGATATGAAATAATGCGAAAATTAATAAACAACTAAGAAGTCCTAATTCTTTAAAAATCAAAACTGTTTTTGAAAATAGAATAATCGTTAAGTGAGTTATGAATGTTTAAAAAATCGAAAAAAATATGAAAGCCTGAAATAAAATTAGAAGCAGTTGAGAAGGCTATATTCTATCAAAATCAATATGGTCTTTAAAAATACCAAATTTCTAAGAGAGTTATAATTGTTAAAAAAAAGCATTGGAAAAAAATTAAGTGGAAAAAAATTAAAAATAAATTGCTGACATACAAAAATGCAAAAATTAAAACAACAAATTCGTCTTTGTTTAAAAAAATCATTTTTGGTTTCAGAAATGCACCAGTTTTCAAGTGAACTATAACCGTTTAAAAAGCTTTGATTTAAATTGAGAAGTGTTGATTAAAGATAGAAAAAATATATGAAAAACCGAAATAAAATTATACAAAAATTAAAAATAACTGAGATGGCTATATTCTATAAATAATCATTTTAGAAAAAATATATGAAAAACCGAAATAAAATTATACAAAAATTAAAAATAACTGAGATGGCTATATTCTATAAATAATCATTTTAGTTTAAAAAATAATTCAAATGTTAAAAAAATATTTGAGTGTGGAAGCGTTGAATGAAAAAAATCGAAAACAAAATAAATGCCTAAATGAAATTATGCAGCAATTAAATTAACTAAGAAAGTTTTTTCTCCCGAATTGATTTTCGCTCTTGAAATTACACTACTTTTTACGTGAGTAATTAATAAAATAAAATGATTCGAGTTTTAAAGATTAAAAACATGGAAAAAAACGCTAAAACAACTGGAAATGCTTTATTTTTACAAAGGCATTTTGTTTTTTGAAAATATTTTATTTTTTCAGGAAGTTATTGAACGTTTTAAAAATTTTTAAGTTGTGCATCAGGAATTTTTACATATAAAAATAAAATTTGAAACGCTAAAGCCACGAAAGCGATTTTATATGTTGGAAGTCATTTTGGTTTTTAAAAATATTTTAATTTTGAAATGAATTTAAAAATATATTTTTTGCGAAGATTGAAAATATGGAAAAAAAATGAAACGCTAAAATAACTGAAAATGCTTTATTTTTACGGTTATTCCGTTTTTTGAAAATATTTCAATTTTTCAGGGAGTTATTGAACGTTTAAAAAAATATTTAAGTTGTGAACAGGAAATTTTTAATACAAACATAAAATATGAAGCCACGAAAGCGGTTTTATATTTTTTAAATCATTTTGGTTTTTAAAAATATTTAAATTTTCAAATGAGTTATGAATGCTTTAAAAAATAATTTGAGTTGTGGAAGCGAAGATTAAAAATACCGAGAAAAAAAAAATTAAACGCTGAAACAACTAAAACGGTTTCTTTTTTTTATGTTTAGGGAGAATAAAGTGAGTTACGAATGTTAAAAAAATATCTAAGTTGTGGAAGCGAAGATTGAAAATATTAAAAAAAAATTAAACGCTGAAACAACTAAAACGGATTCATTTTTTTATGATCAGGGATAATGATCAGGGATAATAAAATGAGTTACGAATGTTAAAAAAATATCTAAGTTGTGGAAGCGAAGATTGAAAATGTCGAAAAAATATGAAACTCCAAAACTGCGGGAACGGTTTTATCGAAGTTATTTTGGTTCTTGAAAATATTTAAACTTTTAAGTGAGTTGTGAATGTTTTTAAATGAGTTATGAATGCTTAAAAAAATAATTTGAGTTGTGGAAGCGAAGATTGAAAATATCTAAAAAATATTAAACGCTGAAACAACTAAAACAGTTTTATTTTTTATGATTACGAAGAATATAGTGAGGTATGAATCTCAAAAAAAAAATCTGAAATGTGGAAGCGAAGATTGAAAATATCGAAAAACTATGAAACGCGGATATGGTTTTATTTTTTTTTAATTTTGGTTTTTGGAAATATTTATATGAAAGTTTACAACTTTTTATATTGAATAGCGGCAGCGTTGTTTAAGAAAATATGAAAATATATTTTAAACAGATTCTATTCTTTGAAGACCATTTTTGTTTTTGACAATTTCAAAGCATGTTATAAATGTTTAAGCTAATTTAATGTTAGCTGTGGAAGCGTCCAGTCAAAGTTTCAAGTTAATTGTTTATTGGTTTTTAAGATACAGCGTGTACAGACACTCGGCATACAGTCATACACGTACACAGAGAGAGAGAGGCAGATTTTTTTTCCTAGAAATCTTTAAAATCGCGTCTAGGGACAAAATTTTTGTTAAAAAAATACTTTCTCGTACTTAGAATTAGTAGAAAATGCTTTAAATTCCAATGTTTAATGATAATTTCAAAAAGAATAAATAAATAATCAAATTAAAAAGAAAGCATGAATACATGAATATTCAACTTGTTCGTATCTCTCTAAAGTGAAGTCGTACTATTTGGAAAAAAATGATTATTTGGGTACCAAAATATGCAAAAATTAAAGGTTTATTTTTTAAATATGTTCGACTCAGATGTCTGGAAAATTTTGTACATTTTTAGCGTTTCCAATTTCAAAGTAAGAGTTGATTTTTCTTTAATTTCATCTTCCGAGCGCATTGACCACTTCTAAAAACTTTTATACATCTTTAGTATTTCCACTGATTTAATTTTATTTATTTAACGGATTCCCCATTTTTACGGATTTATTATATTTAAATAAACTAAATCGGTAACATAATATGAAATTAAATGAATAAAAGAAACGTAATAGAAAGGAATGAATTTGAAAGCAAAGTTTATATTTGTTAAGGCTCATATTTCAAGCGCATTCACCAAATTTTAATGTTTAAACCTTAAAATGTTTCAAAATTCATTGACTTTCGAAAAGCTTTAGAAAAAAATTGGTAATTTTTTTTTTCTGTTTATCCTATCGTTTCCATTTGCTTTCTTTAAATAACTCCTTGTAGGATGTTAGTTTCTAAAATACCGAATTGTGGCAGACTTCAAAAAAATTTGTAGTAAATTTTGAAAAAGGGATTTGCATATTAGTCTTAAAAATAGCACGTGTTTCTTGCTAGCTTATTTCTTAATGATGTAATCTTTGAACTAATTAGAATCATTTTTATTAATGTGAAGAGTTTGTTAATTATTTAAGTTGTGAGTTGGGGCGGAGCGAACCGCATCTGCTTTCGGTGTGCGACGTCGCGGGTTTGAACCCCGTAGCGATAGCTTTTATTAACGAAAAGTTTACCGATTCGGTCCATGGATGTTCAGGTTTGTCCTTATCCTTATAAATGAACTACAAATGATAGCCTTGTTTGCGCGATTGACACGTCTATTTTAATTTTAAATTAAGGATACACAGATGTAACAAAAAAATATTTTTAATTACAAAAGGTGCCAAAAAGTATATACCAATAATCCCAAATTTTAACAATAGAGAAACAATCATTACAAAATACAAGATTAGTTCTAGTTAAAAAAAATGGAGAAAGACGATTTACTCGTGCTGTTTCTGGATTCAGAATGAATGTTTTTTTTTTAAATCCTCAAAGACTACCGACTTGAAAAATTAAGGAAAGGTTTTTATTGCTCAAAATAACTTGGAGTAAAGAGAGAGATACGGAAATTAAAGGAAATAAAATATTCGGAAAGTGAAAACAAGTTGAATTTAGAGCACGAACAAGCCTAGTAGCTTACGCCAATTCCCTCAAAATCCTTCCTTAAAAAAATTGAGTAGCTCTAAGAATCACATCATAAATAAATTGTCTTGTTTTAGATACCGTAATTACAACGATAATTTCTTTTATCAAAAGTCAGTATGTTCAACTTAACCATCTAAATTCATAGCTTAATAACCGTAAATAATACAGATCTCTTGCAAAAAATCTTAATCATAATACCGAGTGTGTTATTCCATTGTTTTACAGAGGAACAAACAATTGCACGTTTCCAGCTTTTAGGTAATATATGTTTTATCTGCATTCGGTCCATTCAAGGGTGGCGAACAAAGGAAACGAGGAATGGAGAAGGGATGAATCGGCTCATTCATTCCGGAGGCATCAAAGTTTACAAAACTCCGGGCTGTTATCTGGCAGCAGGCCGGCGATATTTACATTTCTGAAATTTAATGAACCGAATGGCCCGTGAAATGCAAACAAAAATCCATATGCCATTATTAACTAGTTTCTAACCGGAAATGTACGGAGTTATGTGGCCGCGGTAATTGGGTTCATTATTTGCTGTATTGATCGGTGATCAATTGCTATATAGGGGTATGTACGGATAAATTCAAGTTTATGTAGCTAGATGAACGGGAAACCTACAAAATAGATTTAATCAATTATGTAAGTAATGTGATGATGAAGTCAGTATGGTCCAGATGAATAAATATCTTGTTAGTTAAAAGCGACTCTAAATGTGATGTAAGAATAGGGGCTTAAGAGTTTACTTTTTTATATATTTTTTATTGTTATATTTACGTATTAACTTATTTATAACTTTTTTCAGACGCGAATTTCCATTTACTCCTTTCATTAAAAAGGTGCATTCACGCATTCCATTTAAGATATTTGACCTTGAACTACAAAAAATCACTTACAGCGCAATTTTTTTCTGCTCATTTTATAATTTTATTCAAAATTAGCACTAGTACAAACTCTTTTTTATACAATACTATGCGGTAACCCTAGTGAATTTTTCAATCGAATTTATAAACAAAATAATATTTAAACAAACAGACATTTGCTTCTAAAAGAATGAATTTATTTATATTCGACTTTTAGCCAATTAACATCAAATATGAATACATTTATTTATAACGAAGTAACTCGTATGGAAACAAAATCAACATTTCACACAATAGACGTTTTTTTCCTTGCGTAATATTACACAATTGAAAATAACGGAACATTACTTATTCATCATAATCTTTTCCTTCGCTTTCATCCCTTATTTTACACAATATTTAGATTATTTTCAAGAATACAACGAGCATCTGTTATTTGCTCAGCCCATTATGGCGCCCTTTTAATTTCCTCTGTTGGATACGATTACATTATTATTATTTTGGTAAATTGAAAAACATCCGTCTCGTTTTCGTTACAACAGAATTGACCAATTTCAATTCTAAAATAGACTCTACTTCGGGCCCCGGACTGCGGACTTTGATTAAAAAAGTTCGCCAAAAATATGCAGAGACACTTTGTACGTTCTGTACGTTTGGTGATATTGGAAATATCTACTGCACTTATATCAAGTAGTGTCTTAAAATAGGACACGAAGAGAAGTTTTATCTGTTGCAGATTTTTCGAATTCAGGATAATCGTGATCGATATGTTTAAATGAGTGCACAAGAAGTATATTGACAAGGAACAAGGCAGCGTCGATAAATACTGCCTCTAGTTTAGGGGAGGGGAGAGTCAGCGGAATTTTTATAGTGAGAAATGCCTTGTTTCAAACAATTTGACACCACGAAATTGTTCATAAGAAAGCCTAATATTTGTTATTTAAAAAATGTAATAAAACAGTATTTATAAAATTATTAAAAAAAAAAATGTTCTTTCATGTTTGTAATATTAATAATATACAAATTTCTATTGAATCATTCAATATCTGGTATGGCATTAACAAGGGAAGTTGTTTCAATAAGTTCTTTTTACTTTCTCCGTTACGAAGTAAGAGAAAGTATTGTGATCGTGATTTTTTTTTCAAAAAATTTTTTTACCGAAATATCCGTTTTGGGGTCCCTAGATGCCATTTCAACAATTTCTAGAAGAAAAAAAAATTGTGTGTGTGTGTGTGTGTGCTGTGGGGCAGTGTGTCTGTGTGTCCGTGCGCGCTGTATCTCAAAAACTAATAGAACAATTAACATGAAACTTTGAACATAAGCTTTATTTGACAATTCAAAGAACTGAAAAGCTTTTGGTAAAATTCTGTAGGCCGGAAGTGGGTATTTACCTTAACCGTTTTTTGTTTTTTTCGAATATTCTTTTTAAATATGGAAAATTTTACGAAAACATTCAAATAAATTTTGAAGACAACGAAAAAATGAATATGTTTTGTTTGAAAATATTTTTCATAAAATCATTTTTATTGGAGAAAAAAATGTATTATTTTTTTTTTGATTTTTGGTTTATAATTATGAAAGGATAATAGTTACAGCAAATTAACATGATTAATAATTGTAAAGAATGCCAATTCGAACAACTTATATACAATAAGTTTTTTCGAAAACTCTTTGGTTTCTGAGTAAACTGACTATTTAACTGAACTTACGTGCCACAATTTTAGGTTATGTCGCAGACGATCGATTTAAATTAAAATGCGCAAAAACTTTGAACATGAGCCTAAATTGATAATCCAAAGAACTGAAAAGCTTTTGGTAAAATTTTGTACACCGGAAGTGTAACCGTTTTTTTGTTTTTCTCCAATATTTTTTTAAATATGAAAAATCGTATAAAAGCACTTGAACAAAACTTGAAGACAACAAAGAAATTAACATCTTTTGTTTCAAAATATTTTTCGTAAAATGTCTGGTTTTTGAAAAATAATAGTTATTAATTTTGTTGTTGTCATTTTTGGTGTATAATTATGAAACGATAATAATTACAGCAAATTTACATTTATAATAATTGCGGAGAATGCCAAAATTAACAACTTATAAAGAACAAGTATTTTTCGAAATCTCTTTAGTTTTTGAGTAAACTAACAATTAGAATTTAAAGTATAATTTTTCAATTCTAGCTTTCATAAATTTGACGTTTTAAACGTCAGTTTCATCCGATTCTACAAAACGCTGTATGAACATTTCAAACATGATTTAAATATATTTCTGAGAACTTTCGTACATGCCTGTAAATTAAAATTTGATTTTTTTCAAATGGGACCATGATTTTTTAAAAGGTTAATATCCTGTCTATCCAAATTTGTTAAAACATTTTAGTGCAAGAAATACAATTTTTCAATATACGCATTTGTTTTAAATATACAGGGTATTTCAGAGCTCTGGGAATGGTCAATCACGTGCTTATTTTTCAAAATTTCGAAAACTGTTTTATACAAAAGTTGTGTATAATAGTGAGCTGCACGCCCTAAAAATATTTAAATTTATATAGGGTATCTCATAACAAATTTACAGACCAAACTTATGTTTTTTTAAATAAAACATCCTGTATTTTTTGTCATTTTTGAATTACATGATGTGGGAAATTTTCTAGTGTATAAATAATGATTGTATCTTTGCTAGGAACTCTTCTGCAATGTTTGCAATGTGTACATGTTTTTGCCACAAATTTGCCCATAACTAACCAACCGTCCATAATAGACCCATACTATCTTATACTATTTTTATCAGCTTCTCAAGAGGGTTGAAAATAAAGTATAAAATACAGGGTGATCCATTTAAAAAACATAACTTTGGTCTGTTATGTATTTTGGGACACCCTGTACCAAAACATACATATTTTTTAAATAAGTGTCGGTACCAGTTCAGGAAAACTAGAAGTCGATATCTCAAATAGCAAATAAGTTATGGGGCTTTTACAGATCCCTGGGTCACCCGGTATAATGAACACAAAATAGTAATGTTTTTTGGATTTTATTATTTTATGTCTGGCATTCCATCTATGACACATTCAATATTTCGTATAATAAAAATGATATAAATAAAGTTCTGCCTTTGCAATAAATTTATAAACGAATGTAATTATAAAATACAAAGAAAAATTGAATTCAATAAAAAACAAACTCGAGCGTTAATGGGTTAAATAAAATTTGTTTATAGCCTTTTGAAAATAGTTTTTGACGGTCTGGATATCGTGAATTCATAAATTTGACGCAGCTTATCGGTTTTTATTGCATCCAATAAAGCACTCTACCATATTATATTTTTGGTTCGTTAAAATAGGCTGCAATTTAATTAAAAAAATATTTTTTTTTATATGTGTCAGTGAAAGTTGTTATTACAGTAGTTTTGTTGTGCTATTTGTTATTTTGAAAAATATAATAATATAGAGTGCTTTTTCGAGTGCAATAAAAACCGACAATCGAATTAATATTTTACAGCAATAACTATAAAATAAATCTTTTACAGTAGAATTAACAAACATTCAAAAAAATCATCAACTTTTGCAATATAAAATATTTGCTATAGGCTGACTAGTATTATATTGATAAAGATTACAGTCTGTAAATAAGTTAATTACCGATATAAATAAGGGATTAAAACGATTCATTGCACTTTAAATTAATTTCCGTAAACCCGTATGTCAACTGTTGTACGTGATAACTAGCTTAACGTCTTCAGCATCCTTTTTATTTCCCACCGTTCACTGAAGTATCGATTTTGATTGAGTTTTAATTAAAGCACGGCAAACAATTCGCTGAAACTCATAATTATTTTTTAATTTCCTTTTGCGCGTAATTATATTTTATTTGCAATGGTGCTCGAAAAGAAAACAAAGAAACAAAGGATGGAATTACATTTTTTAATACCGTCGGATTAATATCGATGTTATTAATTTATCTGCTTATGATTTACATCACTGAATTTTTGATATTTCATTACACCCAAAGGGTATATTTTGTTAAAATAAACATTTACGGCACCGAATCGGTCATATTACCGATTCGGTTATTTTGCCATCTTCTATAGTGACGCATGAAAAATGTTTGATTTATTGTTAAAAACAAAAAAAAAATTTCAAATTTGCACAAGCCGGCCCGTTAGCGCGCCAGAACTAATGCGGAGGGTCCTGGGTTCGAATCCCAGGGCATGGGTGTTTGTGGATGTCTATTTTCATTTAATATGAATAATATATTAGAAATTATCGGTCGTGGCTGAATGACTTATGCTGTCTAAGCCAATGTCCCCCATATCATCCATAATTCCCCAACCCAAATTTCCGTCAATCATCCTTCCTTTTTATACAAAAAAAAATGCACAACAAAAGATAAAAATGTTTGCCATGTAAATCCCTATGGTTACAGTTGAATAAAACAACACTGTATATATTTTTTAACCAGGGAAAATAAATCAAATTCTGCATTACTGTAAACTATGTTGTTTTGTAATTATTTTCAAAATTTGTGCAGGGATGTTTTTAGATTTTAATTGAATTATAAAGTAGAATCTATTTTGAGTAAATTTGTAAAATTTCAGGACCATTGCAATTGATTATATATATATTTTTTTAATCTGGAGAAAAGCGAGCAAATTCTCCATTACTATAAACTATGTTCTCGGTTGATTATTTCCAAATTTCGTAAAAGGACGCTTTCTGATTTTGATTAAATTATAAAGCTGAATCCATTTTAAGTAAAGGAACGTTTCAATTTCGTGGCGAGTGTCTTCATATTTATTTTATTCAGGAAAATTAAGCAAATTCACCATTACCATAAACTATATTCTGGTGTAATTATTTCCAAATTCGGGGAAGGGATGTTTTAAAATTCTGTTTGAATTATAGAGCGATATCTATTTTGAGTAAATTTGGAGAGTTTTGAGATTGCGGCAATTGTTTTTAATAATTTTTTTATCCGGAGAAAATTGAGCAATTTTTGCATTATGATAAACCATGTTCTCGTATGATTATTTCTAAATTTTGTGAAAGGATGTTTTTAGATTTTGATTGAGTTATAGAGCAGAATCTGTTTTGAGTAATTTTGGAAAGTTTTAAGTCTGTGGCAATTGTTTTTATATATTTTTTTAACCGGAGAAAAGCGAGCAAATTCTGCATTACTATGAACTATGTTCTGGTATAATAACTTATTACATTTTGAGTAAATTTGGAAAGTTTCAAATCTGTGGCAATTGTCTTTCTCATTTTTTCCCATGAAAAAATTAGCAAATTTAGCATTACTATAAACTGTGTTCTCGTGTGATTATTTCCAAATTTGGCGAAGGGATGTTTTCAGATGATGATTGAATTATAGAGTGGAATCTACTTTCAGTAAATTTGAAAAGATTCATGGCAATTGTTTTTATATTTTCTTTAAACCAGGGAAAAGCGAGTAACTTTAGCATTACCATAAACTATGTACTGATATTTCTTTGGTGAAAGGATGTTATCAGATTTTCTCAATGAATTGCAAAACTGAATCCATTTTGAGTAAATTTGGAAATCTGTGGCACTTGTCTTTAAAATTTTTTTAGCAATAAAAAAAAATGAGCAAATTCAGCATTACGATAAACTGTGGTCTCGGGCAAATAATTCCAAATTTGGTGAAGGGATTTTTTCAGCTGATGACTGAATTATATAGCATTATAAATTTGGAGTCTCAAGTCTTTTGGCAATTGTTTTTATATATTTTTGTAAACTTGGGAAAACCAACAAATTTAGCATTACTTTAAACTTTGTTCTCGTATTTCCAAATTTTGTGAAGGGATGTTTTCAGGTAATGATTGAATTATAAAGAAGTATCTATTTTGAGCCAATTTGGAAACATTCAAGATTGTGGTAATTGTTTCCATATTTTTTAAACTAGGTAAAAGCGAGCATGTTTATCATTATTTTACAAATTTCCAAATTTGGTGAAACGTTGTTTTTAGATTTTCAATGAATTACAAGTATAAAACTGAATCTATTTTGAGTAAACCTGGAAAGTTTAAAATCTGTGGCAATTGTTTTTATAATTTTTTTATCCATGAAAAAATGAAATTTAGCATTACAATAACCTGCTTTCTCGTGTGATTGTTTTCAAATTTGGCGAAGGGGTGTTTTTAGATAATGATTGAATTATAAAGCATTGAATTTTAGTAAATTTGGAAAGTTTCAATTTTATTTTTTCTATTTTTTAAACTAGGGAAAAGCGAGCAAATTATTTATATATACTAATTACATAAGAAATGTTTCGTCGCCCAGAAAAAAAAAAGCTATAAAGGGGCCTTGGCCGACCGGCACAAAAAAATCGCCCAAAAATATGAGGAGGATTTTGAAAATCGCGTCCCCCGAAACTCACCCTTAAAACGGGGGTAGGGTTAAACCTCACCCCTTATCGGGGCCTTATTCGGTAAAATGTTGTTAGTTTTTGCACGCAGATCGACTCCCAGATAACCGGGCAAGCTTTTAAAACCGGTGCCGTCGTTTCGTTTCACCCCCACCCCCGGCGGGGATTTTTCAAACGCAGATTTTCGATTTTTGCACGTTTCCAACAAAAAAAAAAAATAACTCCTCCGTAACCGCCGGAGCTGGACGATCCCGATATATCTTAAAGAAAATATCTAAAATTGATCGAGCCACTTTTTTGAATTTTTGCCCCGTTTCCGAGATATGATTTTTTTAAAACCGGGTAAAAAAATATATTTTTTTTCTTTTTTTAAAGACGTATTTTTTTTATTTTTAAGTCGAAAAGCTGAAACTTTTAGGGATGACGGGAGCGATGACTGACTTTCATCAGGAATTTTTTCGAAATTTTTGGAACCACCCCTACGCGCTATATGCACCCTCTGGGTTCGTTTTTCTTCTTTTAAGGACCATTTTTTTCTTTTTAAGTCGGAAAGCCGAAATTTTCAGGGATCGCAGAGGATACAACTGGCTTAAAAAAAAGAATAAAAAATAAAAATAAAAAATAAAATATTTTAAATAAAAAATAAAAATGAAACATAAAAAATGAAAAATGAAAATGGAAAATGGAAAATGGAAAATGGAAAATGAAAAATTAAAACTTGAAAATGAAAAATAAAAAATGAAAAATTGAAAATGAAAAATAAAAAACAAAAAATTAAAGTTAATTTAGAAAAAAAATATGTTTTTTATTGATGGCGCAGCGCAATTCAATCGTTTAATTTTGATGGGCACCGCATGGACGATGGTGCAGCGCAGCGGAGCCGTCGTTCGTCACCAGTTACTTTTCTTACATTTTTACACTTCACAATTTTACATAAAGAACACAATTTCACATACTTCAAACTTTAGCCTAGGAAAAACTAGTTTACTCTAAACTTGTTTTTATAAATTTGGCGAAAGTATGTTTTCAGATTTTGAATGAATTATAAATATCAAACTGAATCTTTTTTGACTCAATTTAGAAAGTTTCATATCTGTGGCAATTGTCTTTATATTTCTTTCGTCCATGAAAAAAATGAGAAATGAGTCTTTTATCCTTGTAGTTTATAAGTATGTTTACCATTTTTCCTTGTTGTCTTCTATGTTTTTTTTTTGGCTTCTTTCGTCCACGAATTTGACTCTTCTCTATTTTTGTTATTCCGTTGCTCTCCTTTGTCGCTCCTGTATAATTATTTTAAATGTTTCCCATTTTTCTTTTTTTTTCTTTGTAAAAGGTGGTCACTTCCTGTTTTTGCCTGTTTTGATACTATACATTCTTCATTTTGTTCCAAGTGTTTCTGTTGACAAGGTAGTAGTCTATCACTGATCTTTAATTTCTGGTTGTTTGTGTTTCTTCTGTTTGAACTTTGTGTTAACAGGTTATTTTTAACACATAGCTGGGTTATTCTTTCTCCATTGCTGATTTTCATTTATCCTCCTTTTTCTTTCTTTGCCTGTTCTATTCCATTGTTTTGTCTTCCTACTCTTTCAGTTAGATCTCCCGGAATTTTCCGTTTTCGGTTCTCTTATCTCTGTTTTATATATTCGTAGAACTTGCCGTTGTCTTCTTTCTTCGCGTCTTAGTTTGACTCGAATGCTACTATAATTGACCTTGTATCAAACTCTACTAATTTAATTTCTATTGTCTCTTTTATTTAATTCTTCCAAAATCAATATGTTTGCTGTTCCCGCATTTCTTTTTTGTTGTATTTATTCGTAGACCTTCTTCTTTCTTTGCGTTTTTGTTTGGACCTAATGCTACTTTAATTGACCATGTCCCACTCTCTGTTAACTCCATTTATATTGTAATTTTTCTTTTGTTTATGGAATACGCAATAAATTAAATAAAATTTGTGATGTGGCCATCATGTTACTTTCTCTGATTTTATCATATTGATTTATATTTACGCTTTATTTTCAACTTAAATCGTATTTTAAATGTACATCGAGCGTTTTGTAGAATCGGATGGTCAAATGTGAATGATGAAAATGACTTTCACTTCAAATTCTAATAGTCAGTTTAGTCAGAAACCGAAGAGATTTCGCAAAAAACTTATTCTTCATAAGTCGTTCATTTTTGGTATTCTTTACAATTATTAATTATATAAATTTGCTGTAACTATTATCATTTTATAATTATTCACCAAAAATTTGAAAAATTATAATTTTTTTTTCTCCAGTAAAAATGATTTTATGAAAAATATTTTCAGACAAAAAATATTCATTTCTTAGTTTCTTCAAAATTGAATTGAATATATTCGTAATATTCATATTTGAAAAATTATTGGAAAAAGTGGTTAAGGTGAATACCCAATTTTTCCAAAAGCTTTTCAGTTCTTCGGATTGTCAAATAAGACTTATGTTCAAAGTTTTATGTTAATTATTTTTTGAGATACAGCGCGCACAGACACACACAGACACATTTTTGTTCCAGAAATTGTTGAATCCAAAACCAGATATTTCCGTAAAAATGTTTTATCACAATACTTTCGCGGGATTTGTAACGAAGAAAGTAACAATGAAAAGTTGAGTATGAATGTGTGAATATTCAACTTGTTCATAACTTTACAACATTAAGTTATACAAAGATTTAAAAAATGGTGATGTGGCCATCATGTTACTTTCTCCGATTTGGTAGTATCATTTATATTTACGCGATCATTGTTTATTTTTAATTTTTTCTGCAGCCGTCCCGAAAATAAAACTTTCGGTATGATTTATTAAATCGAAAGTAGCACTTTACATAAATCGTACCGAAAGTAATTATTTTCGGGGCGATTTTGTTTCACTTTCGGAACAATTTCTATACTTTCGGGACGCTTTTTGTTACTTTCGGGACGATTTTCCGTATATATGTAGGCGGCCTTGACAACAACATGAACATCGTATTTAATTATGACAGCGCTTGTCATATAACATTCGTATGTGTTTTTGCTTTTTTAACATAACAAAACGGCTGCAGAAAAAATATTGTACGTAACTCGTTCCAAAAGTGATTTTACGGGACTCGCAGGATTCTTCCTACTCATCCCGTAAAATATCACTTTCAGAACTTGTTACGTAAATTACTAGTACTCTACTTACATTCATAATTACAGAGATTTTGGCATTATTAATTACTTATTGGATCTGTAAACTCGGTAATTGATGGCAAAATTGTCAAAAACAATTCAATTGTTATTATTAAAATAAAGTTCGTGGGCATTTCATTTAATTTGCCGTTAGTAGAAAATAAAATTAAACTGGATTTTTAATATGCTTGTTTTTTTTTTCGTGAATTTTTATGGATTTTAATTATTTATGTCATATCCATGAAACGCTAATTGAATATGTTATTCAATGACAAAAATGTACACATTGTGTGTCATCGAATTGAAATAAAAAATAAGCAAGCCACTAAATTCCGCGGAGAAAACTACACAAATAATAAATAAACTGTTTTTTTGTATATCTCACGTATTTTAAAATAGTCAACAATTGTACAACGCCCGATATGTCCCAAACTAATAGCCATGATCTGGTAAGGCTATTGTTATTATTTCGGAAAACGAGGTCATATCGTGTATATCAATTTTTATCTTGAGGTTACCGTGATGGCCCATAAAAAAACATCGAATTTAGGCCACCCGCTACATAAAAATAATAATTTTGTTTGTGTTTGGGTAACTAACTGACGGTACGATAATATAAAATTGTCATGCTTGAAAAAATTAATGCATTTATTCAGGGGCGGCTCGTTATAAAGAGCCACGGAGCCATGGCACTACCTGTACTTTCATGCATAGCAAAAAATTTAAACTGATTCATAAAAAAACTTTTTAAATGTTAAACAGCACCTGTAACACCGCTTAAAAGTTCCACATCAATGTCAACAGATGGTTAAAATTTTGACAGACTATTACTGAATAATGTGTTTTTACAAATTTCCAAAGAAAGCAATCGCAAGTTTACCACAACAAAAATGGTTGCACTAAAAAGAAAATTTTGATGACCAAAAAGGCGCATTTTTCAAAATACAAGTAGGGATTGCACATTTATTTTAACAGATGGTTTAAACTTTGACTGACTAGTTCTGAATAATGCGTCTTTACAAATTTTCGAAGAAAATCATCGCAAGTATACCACAACAAAAATGGTTTCACTAAAAGGCAAATTTTGATCACCAAAAAGGCAAATTTTTCAGAAATTCACTTGAGAATTACACATTTCTTTCGACAGATGGTTGAAATTTTGACAGACCAATTTTGAATAATGTCCCTTTATAAATTTCTTCAAAAAATTATCACAAGTTTGCCACAATACTATAAAAGTAAATTTTGATAACAAAAAAAGCGGATTTTTTAGAAATTCACATGGCAATTCTACATTTATTGCTACAGATGGTTGAAATTTTGACAAATTAATTCGGAATAATGTGTCTTCACAAATTTACAAAGAAAATAATCGCAAGTTTACCACAACAAAAATGGTTGCACTAAAAAGCAAATTTTTATGACCAATAAGGCGCATTTTTCAGAAATTTGCATGGGAATTCCACATTTATTGCAACAAATGGTTGAAATTTTGACAGACTAATTTTAAATAATGTGTCTTTGCAAATTTCCAAAGAAAATAATTTTCTTCTAAATTTTCGATTTTTTTGTTAAAATTTTCGAATTTTTGGCCCGCAATTTTGATTTTTAGGATCGAATTTTTGGTCAAAGTTTTTAATTTTTTATCCTATATTTTAGATTTTTTAATCCAAATGATTGCTTTTTATACGCAACTGTTTTATTTTTTGCCGATATTTTCAAGTACAGTTCCTGTTTTTTTGGTCTTCATTTTAGATTTTCTAACTTGAATTTTTTGTGAACGATTTTTTTTACTTTTTGGTTACTTTTTGACTGCCGTTTTCGAGTTCCTGGTCGGCAGCTAATTTTGAGTCAAAGAGTTATTTTGGGAGCTGACAATTACAAATTAATTTAATTTTCCTTTTTTTTTTTTTTTTGGTTTGCAATTTTTATTTTTAGACCAGCATTTTTGATTTTTTTGGCCTTCATTTTAGATTTTCTACCTTGAATTTTTTGTGAACGTTTTTTTTTTACTTTTTGGTTACTTTTTGACTGCCGTTTTCGAGTGTCTGGTCGGCAGCTAATTTTGAGCTAAAGAGTTATTTTGGGAGCTGAAAATTGCAAATTAATTTAATTTTCCTTATTTTATTTTTTGGTTTGCAATTTTTATTTTTAAACCAGCATTTTTAATTTTTTTGGCCTATATTGTAGATATTTGACCTGTATTTTTCATTTCTTCGTTCCAAATTTTAGAGTTTTTGCCCGAAATATTCTTTATTTTGGTTAAACTTTTTGATTATTTTTTTTGTTGAAATTTTCGGATTTTTGGTCTGCATTTTTTTAATCGCGAATTTTTTATATTTGTCTAAATTTTCGATGTTTTGTGCCGATATTTTAGTTTTTTACCTTAATCAAGAGCTAATTCTGCAAGTGATTATTTTTTTTACGATTTTTCAAAACATTGAGTGCAATTTCCGTTCCCTCCAGTTTTGAGTCAATTCTTGTTGTTTTCAGTAGCAATATTGCAATTATTTTTACAATTAATGAAAAGTACACTCTTTCTGCATGGTTTTAGTAATTTTGGAGTTCATTCTACAAGTGATTATTTTTTTACAATTTTTAAAAACATTGAGTGCAAATAATTTCCTTCACTACAGAGCAAATTTTGAGTTTATTCCCTTGTTTTCTGCAGGAACATGTCGCTGTTTTCAGGAAATTAAAAGTAGACTATTTTTGAATAATTGAAGTTTATTTGAAGCGAAACCTTCAAGTAATATTTTTTTTTTAATTTTTAAATCGTCGAGTGCAAATTTCCTTTGCTACAGAGCAAATTTTAAGTTTTTTCCTATGTTTTCTTTTCACCCCGCGTGCTGAAAATGGCAATTTTCGTAATTGAATTTTCAATCTTCTTGTTTTCATTTTTTATCTTTAAGCTCGGATTTTGATATTTTCATCTAAATTTGTAATCTTTTAGCCTTATTTTTTTTTTCTAAATTTTCGATTTGTTCGTTAAAATTTTTTGGTCCGCAATTTTGATTTTGAAGATCGAAGTTTTGGTCGAAGTTATGAATTTTTTATCCTATATTTTACATTTTTTCAACCTAAATGATTGATTTTTATACGCGACTTATTTTTTTGCCGATATTTTCAAGTTTTTTTGATGGTTCTTGATTTCTTGCCCTTGATTTTAGATTTTTTAACTTGAATTATTATTTTTTATGGACGATTTTAATTACTTTTTGGTTACTCTTTGACTAAAATCGATTAAATTTAATTTTTTTTTCAAAAATTTTGTTTGTTCTTTTTTCAAGACTGAACACTATTTGTCTATAAAATTTTGTTGTGGGACTTCCAGGAACTGAGATTTTCGAGTTTCTAATCGGCAACTTATTTTGAGCTAAAGAGTTATTTTGGGGGCTGAAAATGGCGAATTATTTTCGTTTTCCTTGATTTTTCAATTTTTTGCTTTGAAGTTTTTATTTTTAGACCAGCATTTTTGATTTTTTTTGCCTATATTTTAGATCTATGGCCTGTATTTTTCATTTCTTCGTTCCAATTTTTTTTTTGTTGAAATTTTCTGCATTTTTTTAACCGCGAATTTACGAAATTTGTCTAAATTTTCGATCTTTTGGGCATATATTTTAGTTTTTTATTGTTCAACGCCAATATCATCCGATCTAATAAACTGTGAAAGTGGCTCTACCATCAATATGTTCCACGAGCCGCCACTGCATTTATTATTATTAATGTAATTTATATTATGAACACGCTGTCACATAGTAAACGAAAAAACTGCCAAATATTTTTTTTGCTAGACTGTGCCGTGAGAAGTTAAATGTATTACAATTTCTTTAATATGCTCTCATTGTTTATACAAATGTTATTTTATGGAATTTGAACAGCTTAATATTCGAATTGTTGTATGCTCAGTTTGTTTATATTTTCCTAGAGGCGTTTACATAAGCAGAGTCAACCTTGGTTACAATAAGATAAACATAAATATTTTATTTCCCAGGCGTCGCCTTTATGTACATTTCAACGCAAATTTCATATGAGCGAAAGTATAACTTCGTCACATTGAAAGACAATAATTTAAAATAAAATTGTGCCTTTTTAGGTCAACAAGGGTGGTTTTATTAAAAACAATTCAATTTGTTATGAATCGCGTGATGTAAAACTATTTATTCTCATGTGTCGGTTTAACTAAGCATCTTACCTCAAATATACAGGGTGTATTTGAAATAACGAACAGGCTCGTAACCAAAAAGAGATTATATTATTTTTAAACAATATTTGCAATTATTTTGTTTATAACTGTAACAAAAAGCCCCCAATTAATTATTAAAGTTAATGAGTGAAAATACGCAACATGTTTGGGGGCAGTGGTAATGTGACCTAATTTTTAAACGGCATCGGCTTTAGATATCGAATTATAACAAGCGCGTAGGAAATATCTGAGTGCTCTTTAAGCGTTAATGAACTTGAGGACTGTTTATCTTTTACAAAAAAGAAACGTTGCGATAACACTTTAAATTTCGGAGGCAAGAAATCGAAGCTCGCGTTTTAAATAAACAAACACGGATTCCATGCAGACCTAATTAAATGAGATAAGCATCGGTTCTCAAAATGTTTAAAAAACCTTGAAAAATTAGGAAAATTAAAAAAAAAAATTCGAATCAATTTTGACGAAAATGGTTGCACAAACATTTTGTGTATGTGCCCTTAAATGCCTGTTCGTTATTTCAAATACACCCTGTATATAGGATCTTCCATTATAAAAAACTGTAAAAGTGTAAATTTTGCGTGTTGGAAAACCCTGTATAAATAGATTACAACTTGCTATAAAAATGAATACAAAGAATACAATGAATAATTTTTTCACGAAAAAAATATGCCAATAATTGCAATATAATTAAATGGGTGTACTTTATAAATTACTATCTACTCTTAAATATTGTAACTTATCAAATTCTTCTCTGTGTACGATTAAACTAACGTAAACTGATGTAATTGAAATATTTTGTAAGTTTATGACAACAAAGAAATACCAAATTAATTTAACCGGTTGCAACCATCGTGTATTGTTAATTAATCGAGTTTTGCATTTACAAAACAAGTTGTTGGATTTGAAACAAAGAGTTATTTATGCAAGCGACAATCAATGCGCATTCATTACAATTTGTCGTCGTGGTATTTAATGTATGTATTCAGTAGTGTTTGTATATTGAAGCAGCCCTAACTGCTTTACCGCTTTATTCATATTTTATGGATATATAAAAACTTTATTGTATTAATGTTTACACAGTGTGTTTTTTTCTTAAATACACCATGGGGATTTTTTTTTTTAAGGGAAGGACGTGGATGGAACTGCGGGGTTAAGGAGAGTGAATGATTCGGGAATTTTGGCGTCGGCTACTAGGCCATCTGCAACCACCATTGTTTTAATAAATTCCAAATTAAATGAATAAATGAATAATGAAAGGCAAATACAACGACCATGGTCCCGAGCGAATACTTCTCGATCCCCGAAAAATCTTTCGGCCGGGCTGGGATTCGAACCCACACGGCACGCGGTGCAACCAGCACAAGCGCTCGCCTCTACCCACTACACCAACGGGCGAGTTAAATTACATGTTAAAATTTTTGTGCATCTTATTCTTACGAATTTCTTCATAATTTTTGGCAGGCTTTAAGTTTACACCTTCCTGAATAATTCTTTTGAGTAAATTTTCTTATATGAAACATATTTATCTGGGTAAATTTGCCAATAAAAGTCATTTTTCTAAAAAAAAATTAAATAATTTGCTTGAGTAAATTTATTTATAAAAGTAGTTTTGACTAAATTTGCATGTATGAAAAGAAATTTTCTCAGTAAATTTGCTTACAACAGTCAATTTTAATAATAATAATGATGCTTTATTGGTGCACATTATAATAATAATAATAATTTATTTGTGCTAGAAGTTACAATAATTCAAGGAAATGTATGAACAGAGATTTAAAATGTAATATTAACACAAATTGCAATCGTATAATAAGATGCAATTACATTACAATTGCATTCATAAAAAATGTATAGAAACATGTTGCGTAGGCTTAATCATGGGAATTTTAGTAACTTTTAGCAATGATCGTTTTTGGAAAATTGCTAATCTTTGAACCACTGTATCTCCGGTATCCCATAATTCCCTGGCACAAAAATTTCAGGGGTTCTTTCGGAACATTTCAAGTTTCTCCAAATTTCTGTTCAAAATATTCAGGTAGAAAAAAGTTACGTGGTTTTGAACATATCAGTTTTAGCGATTTTCGATAAAATACGTATATTTGAACCATTGTATTTCGGCGATCTCTCAATCTTTTGGCTCCAAACTTTCAGAAGCTTTTCAGAAACATTCATAGAGTATACCTATTGAATTTCAGCTGAAAATATGCATTCAAGAAACAGTTATGTAAGTTTAAAAATTTGTATTTCGGCTATTTTCCCCAAAATAACGAACTTTGAACCGCTGTATTTTTGTTACCTCTAAATTTTTCAACATCAAACTCCCAGAGAATCTTTAAAAACATTTCCGAAGTACACTCTCAAAATTTCATCTCAAAATCTTCAGAACGAAAAAAGTTACGTAGGTTTAAAAGCTGGAAATTATAAGATTTCGGGAAAATGCTGATCTTTCAAAAATCGTAATTCACACCTCAAATTGTAAGTTTAACATCTGGGAAGCTGAAATTTGAGAAAACTTAGCTTTTCGATACTACAATCCATCTCCCAAAGTTTGAAAAAATTCAAGGACCTCGATTTTTTTACATCGGTGAAAACTAGTGGAATTACCCATATATATATACATGGACATGTTAGTACCTTTTGCGTTTTAAACATTTCACGCACATCATCTGTATAATTAAGACCCGTAATGATTCTTACTACCTTACGTTGCAAGCTAAATACTTTGTTACTATGTGCAGAACGGCCCCATATAAGGATGCCATAACTTATTAAACAACCAAACAGACTATGGTAGCAAGGCCATGACACTTTTATCGATACTAATCCCGCCATGTTTCTAATAACATAGATTGATTTTGCTAGTCGTTTTGAATATATCTATAACGAATACAAAATAAATAGATTTAAAAAATGTAAGGTAATATAAAAACACAAATTAAAATAATATCTGTCACAAATTACATTTAAATCTAGTTTTTGACGAGTCAAAAAATCAATTGCATGATGAATGTATGCATTAATAATCTGTTGCTTGCATCATTCATCGTACAATTTGTCCGTCTGAATTTTTGCTCTAGTAAAATTTGTTTTCTCGTGTGGTGTTGACGAACATTGCTTGCCAATTTTCAGTAAATAAGCTTATAAAAGTAATTTTTTTGGTAAATTTGCGAATGTGAAAAGATATATTTTAAGTAAATTTGGTTATGAAAGTGGTTTTTTGAGTAAATTTTCTCATGTCTTTTTTTGTGAATTTGCATATATAAAAGGAAATTTTCTTAGTAAATCTTCTTAATAAGTAATGTTTTAAGAAAATTTTCATATGTGAAAAGAAATTTCTCAGTAAATGTTGGGAATTTGTAGTTTGTCAAGTTGCAACCATGAGAACTTTTCATGAGGATGACGTAAACTACAAATTCCCAAAATTTCAACCAAATCCACCGAGACCCATTTTCCATAAGATTTGTGCGGGGTCCTTTGCTTACAAAATTGATATTTTGAGTAAATTTGCGTATATTGATAGATATACTTATACAAGACATTTTTCTAAGAAAATTTGCAAATATGAAGGAAATTTTGCCAATAAAAGTTATTTTTTTAGTTAATTTGCGTATTTTAAATAAAATTTAACAAGACAATTTGTAAAAAAGTCTTTTTTAAATAATGTGCATGTATGAAAAGAAATTTTCTCAGTAAATTTGCTTATATTTTTTTTTATTGTCAATTTGCGTATTTAAAATGAAAATTTCTGAGTAAATTTGCTTAGAAGTTCGTTTTTGTAAATTTGCTTACTAAAGTCATTTTTGGGTTTATTTGAGTATTTAGAATGAAATTTTCTGAGTAAGTTTGCTTAAAAAGTATTTTTTAACTAAATTTGCTAATAAAAGTTATTTTTCTGGGTAAATTTTCTTATAAAAGTCATTTTTTGGGTTAATTTGCGTAATTAAAATTCAATGTTTAAAGTAAGTTTGCTTAAAAAGTACTTTTTAACTAAATTTTCCTATAAAAGTTATTTCTTTTAGTAAATGTGCTTATAAAACTCATACATTTTCGTATTACAAATGAAATTTTCTTAGTAAATTTGCTTACAAAAGTAATTTTTTGAGTAAATTTGCTTACAAAAGTAATTATTTGAGTAAATTTGCTTGTAAAAGTTATTTTTTGAGTAAATTTGTTTATAAAAGTCATTTTTGATTTAATTTGTGTATTTCAAATAAAATTTTCTGAGTGAATTTGCTAAGAAGAGAAATTTTCTGAGAAAATTTGCCTAAAAAAGTATTTTTTGAGTAAATTTGCTCATAAAAGACATTTTTTGTCTTTGGTTAATTGCGTATATAAAATGAAATTTTCTAAGTAAATTAGCTTACTAAATTAATTTTTGAGTCAATTTGCTTATAAAAATTATTTTTTGAGTAATTTTGCTTATAAAAATTATTTTTTGAGTAATTTTTTTTGATAATTTAAAAAAACTAATTTTGTTTTTTTAAATTATTAAATAAATTAAATAAATTTTAAAAAAATACGTAAATACTCAACCTGTTCGAAACTCTGCAAAATTTAGTCTTTCTAAGACTATAAACAAATAACCTATTGAAACAACCACTTCCCTGGCTGGTGCCATGCCAAATTTTTTTAAGTAAATTTGCATATTTGAAAGTTTCTGGAGTAAACTTACTAATAAAAGTCCATTTTCAGTAAATTTACCTATATTAACAGGAACTTGCGTATAAAAGTAATTTTTCTGAGAAAATTTGCAAATATGAATGAAAATTTGATTATAAAAGTAATTTGTTGGGTTAATTTACCCATTTTGAATAAAATTTTATTAGTAGATTTGCTTATAAAAGTCATTTTTTGATTAGATTTGTCTATACAAGTCTTTTTTGAGTAAATTTGAATGTATGAAAGAAAATATTTCGGTAAATTTACTTATAAAAGTCAATTTCTTGAGTATATGTGATTATAAAAGTATTTTTTTGGCTACTTTTCATATTTGCAAAAAATATAAGTAAATTTTTTGAGTAAATTTATTGATAAAATTCTTTTCTTAAGTAAATTTTTATGCATGAAGGAAAAATTTGCTTATAATTTTTTTTTTTGAGTAAATTTGCTCATAAAAGTCATTATTTTGAGTAAATTTGCATGTGTGAAAGGATATTTTTTGAGTAAATTTGCTCATGAATGTCATTTTTTTGAGGTAATTAGTTTATATGAAAAAATATGTTCTAAGTAAATTTAATTATTTAATTTGAATATGAAAGCAATTTTTTGAATAAATTTATAAATGACATGACAAATGATCATGAAAATGAAATAGAACTGGTTATTTTTATTTTAAGATACACTGGTGGAAAAAAATTAAACACTTTCGTGAAATTTCGACCATTTTAAACCGCCATAACTCAGCGTATTTTCATTCCATTTTAATGAATCTTTGAGAGCGAAAAACTTTGAAGTATCTTTTTTAAAGTAATGCATGCGAACTTAAGCGTAACCCCTTCCGCCCTCTTCTAGCACCCCTGTGAAAAAAATGTATTTTCAGGAAACCATGTTCAATTTTGACAATGTCTATGGAGTTGGAATAATTTTGTCGACTCGATCCATCATAAAGACATTATTATTTTATTAATTCCCTATGCAGGAATTGAAGAACGAAGTTCCTACGACGATTTGACATCAAGTTATGGGTGTTTGGAAAAAAAATGTTTTTCGCACATAACTCAGCGACATTTCAACCAAATTTGATGATTCTTTCTGGAAAAAATCTCATTTTAGCCTAGTTTAAGGGGGTAAACTCAGATTGGAATGATCCGTATTCGAACCCTTCAACCCCCGAACAAAAAAAACACGTTTTTCGCAAAAAACCGTCCAACTTTGGCAATGTATACCGAGTTGGATAAAATGTGTCGACTCGATTCACCATAAAGACATTATTATTTGATCAATTCCCTATGCAGGACTTTAAAACGAAGTTCCTACGGCGATTTGGCACAAAGTTATAAGTGTTTAAAAAAAGTGCATTTCGTGGTCTTTTTATTTTTTTGTTTGGAGGGGCGTAGAGCCCTATCTTTTAGTGGGGGATAAAATACTGATTTAGTTTATTATTACTATTGATTCGGAAAAAATAAAATATGGTACTTCCCGATATGTAAAATTTTTATTTTCTGGACTAGTTTCTGTGTTTTACACTGACGTTCTTCTGCTGAAGATGGTGTAAAACACCGAAACTAAATTTAAAAAATTCCATATCAGGAATTATCATATTTTATTTCTTCCAAATCAATTTAAACCTTTTTTTTGATTAATTAAAACACTTGGTTTTGTTTCACTGCTTTTATTTGTCTCTCCAGGAGAGACCAAGTGTTTTAATTAATCAAATTATATAATTATGTTTCACCACGGGTTAAGTGAGAAATTAATTAATCATACAATTTAAACCTGATAAGAAGATGGATTTCAACCCTCAAATTATTATTATTATTTGTGCGTAATAAATTCTCTTATAATTAATCATTGGACAGCTCTTATGTTTTATTCTTTGTATATTTATTTTTGTATAAATAACTATACATTTTTAACAAATATAAATAAAATATCTCAGATTTAACTGCTGAATCCACTGGAAACAAGCAAAGCAGGTTTGAAGTCGTATATGAAAACGAATTTATGTGCACGCACATTTTTCAATTTAATCAAAAACTAATCATTTCCGTTAATACTAAGCGACACGAGTGAAGATATAAGGATAATAATATGAAAATGTAATTTAAATAAGAACCATATTCTATTATCTTTGCATCCCTATAAATCTTGAAAGAAATAAATGACGGTGCTCTCGAGGATTGAATATTGCGATATTGAAAAAAAAAACGTATGAAAATAAAACAAAATTGGAATTGAGAGACCTTTATCGATTTATTTTTATTGCGTAGTACTGTTACGATCATTTTTCTTATAAAATACCGTCTGGATTGTCACGCCTTTTAGAAAAATGGATCATCCTATTTCGTCTAACGAACACTAAATAATAATAATCTATTGTCATCATATAAACATTTCAGAAGTAAAATACATATCGATGTATAAAAATTAAAACTGAATTAGGATAAACATACAGCTCAGTTCACATATTTCTTAATATTCTTTCACTTTCAAAATAGCTGATATATACAGGGTGGAAACTTTAACTGAAACCAATTCGGTAATAATGAAATGAGAAGTTGCAGAAAAAAATCCTGGGACACGTCGATTTTTTGTTTTTTTTATTTTTGCCCCTCTTACACGTATCCCGTCATAGACGTTTTTTTTTAATAGAAACCATTTTTTTTTATTTCACAAAATTTGTAGCCCTTTTTATTCCCTGTACGACTATGTAAAAATATTTTGTTTTTTATTTCAGAAATTGATTTTTTTTTTGACGTTCAAATTAAATATTCCGCCTGAAGATTTGTTTTTTAATTTTTATAAGTATATGTAGTTTTTATAATTTTTTCCTGTAATTAAATGCAGTGTCTCTGGGGAAATAAATCTATTATTATTATTATTATCATTATTAAAATTATATTACCATTATTAACGAAACTCAAATTCAAGTCAGAAATAACATTCATCCTATAAATCGATTATTTTTAATTCAATAAAAAAAATATAAACGAAATTCAGGTTTAGCAAGCACTTATCGTTGAATACATAACTCGGAGATATTTTTATGAATCATTTAGAAAATTTTACATTTTTTACAGATATGTAGATGATATCATAATAAAACATTTAATATTTTTTAAATGATTCATGAAAATATCTGCTAGTTATTTATTTATTATCTAGCTATTTTGTCGTTTTCGTATCATGCATAATATTTTTTTTAAATCCATTAGCTTTTAAAGCTTATAGAAGTGTCAACAATAGGTTTTTTGATAAATTCTAACACTACATCGTTTCTTTTTAAACGAGAGCGTAACTTGAATTCCATTCTATTATGATTAAAAATCCCCACTTGTCGCAGAAGCATTAAATAAATCGAATAAATCAAATATTTTTTAATGGCCAAAAGGTCGCATGTCGATAACCTATTTAGACTCAGTTAACCACCACATTATCGTTTAAAAAAAACAACAATATTATTAAATTGTTAAATTTGGTTCTCGTTTATCATGTGATGACACATTTTCAATGGTGTTTGCCCTAATTACCTGAATGTACAATTTTACTATACCTATAAGCGATTTTTCTTCTGTAAATTCAATAAAGACAAAAATAGCCTGAATATATGAATATTCAACCTGTTCGTGACTCTGCAACATTAAGTCTTACTAAGACTATAAACAAATAACTTATTGAAACAACTATTCTCACGCTGGATATTGATACAAAAGAACAGGTTGAATATTCATATATTCAGGCTATTGTCGTCTTTATTGAATTTATTTAATGCTTCTGCAACAAGTGAGATTTTCTCAAATTTATTTTTCTACTGTACCATTCCTCGATAATGATAAAATGATGGTAAAAATCGAAATTAGTCGGAAGAAAAAATATTTTAAAAAATGTGAAACCAGCCAAGTGCCTCATTTTAATAATCCCAAATACCATATTATCTTCTATGTTGTTATGTGTAATAAGAAACCAAATAAACATAGTTATGTACAGGTCGGGCCTTTTAGGATGGCGAGAAGCGGCGCTGCCCGAATAGCTCCGAATGCGCCGTTTACCGTCGTTCGGCAGATTTAAAAGTTTCTGCTCGGCGCCCACTAGCGTGACATAGGGGATAAGGGAATCATTTTTTGGTCATTGTGTTGATTTATAATTAATAAAATATATCTTGAATGTGATAGTTATTTAAGCAACAAGGGACGTAACGACGTATTAACATTTGAGGTACGCGAATACGAGCCGAGGCGGAGCCGAGCCTGGTCGCCTAAAATGTTAATTGTCATTACGTTCCGTGTTGCTTATTAATTTTTTTCCGCTACCGGAAATATAATACTTAAAAATATCAGAAAATATTCTAAAATACGGCTTGTAAAATTTGGGATTCAAATTTTTATAGTCACCTATGCGTCCTGTGGCAACCCAGCAACCAAGAAAACAATATCAAATTTTGTTTGTTTGTGTCAATCCAGTGAAACTTTCTGCGGGCATGGATAAAAACCAAGCTGCGAATATTGCGTGTTAGAACCCGTAACCGACAAAATCGAAAAAGGCCTTGTTACGACCCTTTTAAGCAGTAGTTATGTAAAAAGAATGCCGATGCTATAGGTATAGACGAAAATGTGTTGCTCGTCTATATGTTGGAGCGTTACGTTTCTGTTTATTATTTTCCTAGGTCCGTACGTAAAAATTAAGTTCCGTCGCCAAGGACAACAAACATCACGAATGTTATCGGCCACTCACGGTACCTGTAACTATGGATGCAATGCTTATTTACGTTGTCGGTAGCGGAAAAAGATAGTTATGTATGTATGTGTAAAATCTTTCGTCTTTATTTGCGATCTATTATGTTCTAGTTTCCGATGCACAGTAGTAACATTACATGGAAAATGACATTAGTAAGGTATACACATGAGATGTTAACCGTGGTCACACAATCAGGAAAAGTATCCAATCGGGTTTGGACGTGCTGCAATTAAAGTAAAGTCTTCGGAAACATTTTGGAGACATGCATGCTGCATCTTGAGTGCAATTTGGAATCAAATACGAAGAGGATAGTTACGGCCATTACTGCGGAGTAATCCATAATTAAATTGAATTGATAAATTCACCATAAATTTATTTTTTTTTCTTTGTGAAACATTATGAAAATAGTAGGGATAAATCGAATAAAAACATTTGGCTTGTTTCACTAAACCATTTACCCAACTATGTACTTCTTACATATTTGTCAAGAGTGCATTATAAAACAAGCCTACTAGTTTATATAGTATGATAATTAAAAATTTCAAAATTTTCAAAATTTTCACAGTTTAGAAGAAAATTCTATAATTATTAAAGGGGGCAGAAAAAAGATTAAAATAAAAGTCACTTGGTTCGATTGCGCAAACTGAAGGAATCAAGTTAAAGTCAAATTTATCATGCCGGTTCCCGAAGTATTAATAGCAAACTTTCTTATTTTATGATTTTTACGTGATTTTCTTTTCCATATCTTGGTAATAATAATTACAAGCAAGGAACGTTACACTATAATAATGTATTTTATCCTAAAAATGTTATATACGACTTATACTTTACCAATTATTGTTACCAACATATGGAAAACAAAATTTATTTAATTTGAGATTTCGCGTGAACAAGTGAAGATATTAACACGCGGTTAAGGGGATAATGAAGGTCATTCATATGGCTACTTATGTTATTTGGCCCTTTTTTGTAAGCGCACAAGAAAGCTTAAAAAAACAATTTTTTTTCACGTTTTTCTGCTGTTTATACCAAGTTTGGAAAAAATCTGGAAAAAATGCCGTTTTCTAGTTTTAGGTGTAATAAAATTAAATCAATTAAATCCGATCACACAACTGACCGGAAAAAAATACACACAATTTTACACTGGAATAATTTAAAAAAAAACGCATTTTTTACCACATTTTTGGTAGAAGTCGAAAATGACATTTAATGAGAATACAAATCTCATTTCTTTAATATTTAAAACAAGGTCTCTACACTTGCAACTCAAATCGCGGGGGGGGGGGGGCACCACACCCATCTTATCCAGCTACCTCCTTTATCAATTAAAGAAAAAATGGTAAAGTAAGCAGTGTTTTGACATGTGAATTGTACCATACTAAAATGTTCACTGATGAAGAATATGCAAACATTTATATTATTTATGGATTTTGCGACGGCAATGCTGCAACTTCTGTGCTCAACAACTTTAAGTATCAAAATTTAAGATATTACGTACATTGCAAATAAATAGTATATTGTACAACGAGCATATAATCTCAAACGATTTGCTCCACTCGCCTACGGCTCGTTCCGCAAACATCGTTCTCGTGATTAATAGCCATGCGAGTTGTACACCATACTTTGTTCACGAAAATTAAAATCAAAATTAAAATCAAAATCAAAATAAAAAAAAAACAAAATCAAAATTAAAATCGAAATTAAAGTTGTAATTACAATTACAATTGAAAAAAAATCAAATCAGTATTAAACAGGGTAAACAAAATATTATCATAAATCGCGTTCTGTGAATTAAAGCGCGAATTAGGGTGTTTAATAACCATATTAAACACGCAAATGCGTGTGCATGTTTAATAAGCGTATTAAACACGCAAATGCGTGTTTAAGAAATTAAGTGTTAAATGTACCCCATTAAAGCTGCCCGTACAATTAAATAATGTGCACATTATAACATTTTCGTGAACAAAGATAATTAATTTGCTTGTCTTGTGATAATAATAAAATAATACTATAAATTCTGTGGGTTGGACAGTTTTAAAACTTTACCATCTTTGTTAGAAAGCATTTAAAGATACTTGTTTATAAGAACTTTTTATTTCTTTTGATAAAATAAACCTATTGTACAAATGTAATTATTTTAAATAAAGTATGCTATAAAATTTGAATAAAAATAGCACGTTTAAGCTTTGATGCAGCGCAAACTGTAAGTATTTTATTTTGAAACTATAATCAAGATCTACCACCAAGTAAAATCCAATATCCATGAATGATATAAACGGTGAATGAACTAGTCATGAGGTATTAATATTTAGACTCGAAACTGTCTTCTGATTTAGTTGTAAAGTTGTTATTTCATATATAAACTTGCATGCATAGAAATCGGCCCACTGTAAACTTTTGACATTCACTATTTTTTTTTTAGCAACTGTCCATCAGATAAAAAAAATATTTATGCCGTTTGAAAGACAATTTAATATGCAAATAAATTCAATAAAACGAAATATAGCCTGAATATGTGAATATTCAACCTGTTCGTGACTCTGCAACATTAAGTCTTACTAAGACTATAAACAAATAACTTATTGAAACAATTACTTCCCTGGCTAGTGCCATGCCGGATATTGAATGATACTTTTACTCAAGAAACTTTTGTTTGAAAAAAAATTTGAATTTTTTTACGGTTGGAGAATTATTTAGGTGTTCCGGTAATTTTAATATTGATTGATTTAGATCATATGTTATATCAGCAAAATCGGTATGTAATATACAATACAATAATATACTAAACTAATCATGCGAACAACAGATTATACCTAAATTCACAAATAAAACAAATTGCAATGAAAAAAGAGGACAATTTTGTCTTCTACAATTTGAGTCTCGTAGATAAATAAACAAATTATTGACTGATTTTCCTGGCTAATACCACGACGACTATTAATTTTAACAATAAATAATTCGCGTGTCTTAACTTGTAGAAGCCGTATTCCACGACAGATATTGAATTTGAATTTGAATTTCATTATTTTAAAATAAATTTTGGGAATCGTAACAACCATCTAGTCAATTGCAATAATTATCTAGAAGTTAAGTTTGATGCCTTATAAAGGTATTTAAATGTAATATATTTCCAATATTTTTTTTTAAATATGCAAAATATTACAAAAAAAATTAAACAAATATTGAAGATAACTAAGAAATTAACATCTTTTGTTTGAAAATATTTTTCATTTTTTAAGTTAGTTTTTAAAACTTCCAAACGCATTGTTCGATTATTAATTGTTTGAGAACATTTCCATTTACTCGGCGCTGTGCACTTACATACCTTCATCAAATAATGTCTATAAGACGACAACAGTCCCTCATCCATCCCTCAAAAATTTGATTCGAAAATTATAATCCAAAAACAACACTCCACCACATTATTAAACTCTTTTAACACCGAACTCCGGCACTCAACTGGAAAATTTCGTCAGGTGCCAACAGCATTATCATCCGACTTTTGCCTCGGGCGTAATTCGTGTCCGCGAGACCACTTTCTTTCTTCACCTGTTATCAGTGCTTATCTACGCAGCTCCGATTCGAATTCAATTAATTTCAATCTGCACACAAGATAGACAAAGATGCAAAACACCTGTTTTCATTGAAAGTCGGGCAGTTTATCTTCCGGCGAGTGAGTGTTAAGGTGTTTTAGTGTGCATATTGTGTATCGATTTTAATTATCAGTTGTGAAGATGAACTGTTGGTAAGTGATTAAATGAAATTGGTTTAATTTTATTGAATGCATTTTTCAATTCAGTTTAATATCTGTCAACACAAATAACGAATCAGTGGAATTACCATCAGTTCGATAGCCCTTTTACAGATGGTACAGAATGTTATAGTCAATATAGTGTTGTCTTACAATAGTATATAGTTCTATTAATTAAGATATTGTATAAAGTACGGAATAAATTCATAAAACAATTAACAATTGCTTACTTATAATATCTATCTGACATATCGATTTTTATTTATCAAAATACAGAATTTAGGAATGGGATGTTTACAGATTTTAATGAAACTGTAATCCCGAATGTGTTTTGAATAAATTTTTGAAATTTCAAGTTTATGGCAACTGTTTTTTTCAAGAGTCGAAAATTTTTGTATTTTCCGACAATTTCACGTACTGTTCGTATGGGATTATTTCGAAATTTTAGGATGGGGTGTTTACAAATTATAATGTATATATTATCCCGAATGTTTTTCTAATAAATTTGTAAAATTTCAAGTCAATGGCAACTGTTTTTGTATTTTTTTCAAGACTCGGAAATTTTTGTATTTTCCGACAATTACACGTAGTGTTCGTATGGGATTATTTCGAAATTTAGGATGGGGTGTTTACAAATTTTCATGTATATATTATCCCGAATGTTTTTCTAATAAATTTATAAGATTTCAAGCTGATGACAGCTGTTTTCGTATTTTTTTCAAGACTCGGAAATTTTTGTATTTTCTGACAATTACACGTACCGTTCGTATTGAATTATTTCGAAATTTTGGGACGGGGTGCTTACAAATTTCATGCATATATTATCCCGAATGTTTTTCTAATACATTTGTAAAATTTCAAGTCAATGGCAACTGTTTTTGTATTTTTTTCAAGACTCGGAAATTTTTGTATTTTCTGACAATTACACGTACCGTTCGTATTAAATTATTTCGAAATTTTGGGACGGGGTGCTTACAAATTTCATGCATATATTATCCCGAATGTTTTTCTAATAAATTTGTAAAATTTCAAGTCAATGGCAACTGTTTTTGTATTTTTTTCAAGACTCGGAAATTTTTGTATTTTCCGACAATTACACGTACTGTTCGTGCGGGATTATTTCGAAATTTTAGGATGGGGTGTTTACAAATTTTCATGTATATATTATCCCGAATGTTTTTCTAATAAATTTATAAGATTTCAAGCTGATGACAGCTGTTTTTGTATTTTTTTCAAGACTCGGAAATTTTTGTATTTTCCGACAATTACACGTATTGTTCGTATGGGATTATTTCGAAATTTTAGGATGGGGTGTTTACAAATTTTCATGTATATATTATCCCGAATGTTTTTTCTAATAAATTTGTAAAATTTCAAGTCAATGGCAATAGTTTTTATATTTTTTTCAAGACTCGGAAATTTTTGTATTTTCCGACAATTACACGTACTGTTCGTATGGGATTATTTCGAAATTTTAGGATGGGGTGTTTACAAATTTTCATGTATATATTATCCCGAATATTTTTCTAATAAATTTGTAAAATTTCAAGTCAATGGCAACTGTTCTTGTATTTTTTTTCAAGACTCGGAAATTTTTGTATTTTCCGTCAACTTCATTTTCCGTTTGAACAAGATTATTTCAAAATTTTAGGATGGGGTGTTTACATATTTCATGTATATATTATCCCGAATGTTTTTCTAATAAATTTGTAAAATTTCAAGTCGATGGCAACTGTTTTTGTATTTTTTTCAAGACTCGGAAATTTTTGAATTTTCCGACAGTTACATGAACTGTTCGTATGGGATTATTTCGAAATTTTGGGACGGGGTGTTTTCATGTATATATTATCCCGAATGTTTTTCTAATAAATTTGTAAAATTTCAAGTCAATGGCAATTGTTTTTGTATTTTTTTCAAGACTCGGAAATTTTTGTATTTTCCGACAATTACACTGTTCGTATGGGATTATTTCGAAATTTTAGGATGGGGTGTTTACAAATTTTCATGTATATATTATGCCGAATGTTTTTCTAATAAATTTATAAAATTTTAAGTTGATGACAGCTGTTTTCATATTTTTTTCAAGACTCGGAAATTTTTGTATTTTCCGACAATTACACGTACCGTTCGTATTGAATTATTTCGAAATTTTGGGACGGGGTGCTTACAAATTTCATGCATATATTATCCCGAATGTTTTTCTAATAAATTTGTAAAATTTCAAGTCGATGACAGCTGTTTTTATATTTTTTCAAGACTCGGAAATGTTTGTATTTTCTGACAATTTCACGTTCTGTTCGTATGGGATTATTTCGAAATTGTGGGAAGGGGTGTTTACAAATTTGTATGCATATATAATCCCGAATGTGATTTTAATAAATTTGTTAAATTTCAAGTCGATGACAAATATTTTTATATTTTTTTTAAGACCTGAAAATGTTTGTATTTTCCGACAACTTCACGTTCCATTCGAATGAGATTACTTGGAAATTTTGCGCCGGGGCGTTTACAAATTTTCATGTCTATACAGGGTGTCTATTTAAAAACGAGGAATGCTCTATAAATATGGACCTAAAAAATATATAAAAAATTTCTCAAACCCGTTTCTAGAGTATGTGGTATCAGTATTACCACAAAAATGACCTCCACTAAGCAATCCCTGGGGCTGTAGCCACCCCAACTCAATTTTGTTAGATGGAAACACCCCCTTTGTGATATCATTGAAAGCTCTTGAAAATTGCTATTTAACAGTACTAAACAAAATTACCTAAAGAAAGTGGTGATAAAGTTTCGCACAAAATTCGCAATTGTGCTATTAATTGTTTTCTTAAAAAATCGCTCGGATAGGTCCATTTGTTTTCGTTATTGCGCACTTTTTGGGCTGTTTAAAAATATTGTGACTGCAATGTAGTGTTTGTCATGTTACATCATCGGCAATTTCTTTAAATGGAATCCATTTTTTTTTTATTTAGCAACTTTTCTCTTTATAATCACACCTTTTTTGCAAAATTACTTATCTTTTCCTTTAAAAATTTTGCGTTAATTTAGGTCAATCTATTATTACAATCTCAGTTTTAACAAATGAAAACAGGTACCCGAAATTAACTGATTTGTAATGTCATACTATTTATTTACATAAAGATAACTATATTTTTTCAAAATTATAGCAAAATTAACAAAAAACTGCTTTGAAAAATTTCACTTTTTAAAGGAAAGGATAAGTATTTTTGTAATAAAGTTATGTGATTGTAAAAATAAGAGATCTGCAAAAGTCCGCAACTAAAAAATATCTAATTCTATTTAAAAAAATTGCCTATGATCTCAAAAACTTATGACGGCACAATATTTTTAAGTACACCAAAATGTGCGCAATATTGAACATAAATTGACCTATCCAAACGATTTTTTTGAAAAACATTTAATAGAGCAATTAAATAAATAATCGATGAAGATTCTCCGTATACAGGGTGTTAAATTTAAGTGAAGACATTGAAATATCTCGAAAACTACATATCGAATAAAAAAAATTATAATTAAAATTTGTTCACCTCGGATTCAGTGGTGAAAAATACATAAGAATACACATGTCTGATCTACATATTCGTACTTTTTTTTGTGGGACTGTGTTATAGCGTCGTCTGTCACGAATACAAAAAAAATCAGATAAAAATGTCTTCACTTAAATTGATTATCCTGTATACGGAGAATCTTCATCCATTATTTATCTAATTGCTCTATTAAATGTTTAAAAAAAAATCGCTCGGATTGGTCAATTTATGTTCAATATTGCGCACATTTTGGTGTACTTAAAAATATTGTGACGTTACAAGTTTTTGAGGTCATAGGAAATTTTTTTCAATGTCTTCACGTAAATTGAATACCCTGTATAGCTGAATCAAAATATATCTGGAGGTTGCAGGTTCGATCCCTGTCGGACGCTTGTTTACACTTTTGATTCAGCTATATACGGAGAATCTTCATCCATTATTTATTTAATTATATTATTACTTCGTAATCTTCGTAATTCGGGAAATCATCGAATATATTTAATAGAGCAATTAGGATTTTTGTGTGGACTTTGTGACCACACTATACCGTAATGTTTGAGGCTTACTTTACCATAAATAATTTGGACGATGTTCAAGGGTACTTTTTCTTTAGGTGGTTTAAAAGTTTACTATTTTATAACTCTTTTATAACCGGTCGTAACTATTTTTTTAAGTGCTATAAAATTATACAAAATTGAACAGTCTCAATATTTAAACCCCTGGAATGGTTTCACTAGTTGAATGAATCTCAACAGAATTCTAAAATTAAGTTATTCACGTACAAATTATTTAAAATTAAGAATGCTATTAAAATTGAATTGAAATAGCACGTTTAAGCTACGCGCACACTTGCCGGAATCGGACGGACGGCACGCATCGGCTAAAATTGCTTAACACAGTTGTAAACGAGTCAACGCACATTGGAACGGATAAATGTGCGTTGACTCGTTTACAACTGTGTTAAGGAATTTTTGCCGATGCGTGCCTTCCGTCCGATTCCGGTAAATGTGCGCGTAGCTTTAAACGTTGATGCAGCACAAACTTAAAGTATTTTATTTTGAAACTGTAATCAAGATCTACCGCCAAGTAAACTCCAACATCCATGAATGCTATAAACGGTGAATGGCGAAACTGGCCATGAAGTATTAATATTTAGACTCGAAACTGTCTTCTGATTTAGTTGTAAAGGTGTTATTTCATATACAGGGTGGAAACTGGAACAAATTCTGTATTTATGAAATGAGAAGTTCCCGAAAAAAATCCTTGGACCGCACTTTTTAGCGTCTTCAAAAATAGTAAGACATCACTAGTCTTTCACGTATGACATCATGGACATTTTTTTAAATGTTTGTTTCACCAAATTTGTAGCCCTTTTTAATTCCTTTTTTAACCTGTATTTTAACTAGTTTGTATTACCCTACTGCTTGCGTCTCTTATTTTTGTATTATATATTTATGTGTATCTAATGTTCCGTGATATTTATGCACAATGTTAATTTTAATCTGTGATCCAATGAGTTTCTGATCTCGCGTTAACTATATTTTATTTATTTACATGTATGTAATTCTGTGACTTGTGTAAAATATTTTGTATGTTGATAACATTAAATAAATTATTATTATTACAACTGTTTCAAAATATTTAGTTTTTTTTGTTTTTTTTTTATTTTAGAAATTGAAAAAAAAATGTTTAACTTATTTAATGTATCAAATGTTTAAAAATGAGCAATGTTCCTTTCTTGGCAAAAAGCCAATCGGTGATAAAACCCATCCCTTACATTTTAAAATATTTCTGGTCAAATTTGTCTCATTTCATTGTTTTAAATCTTCAATATTTTCTTAAATAAAATATTTTTACACAGTCGTAAAGAGAATAAAAAGGGCTACAAATTTAGCAAAATAAAAAAAATGGTTTCCATTTTAATAAAAATGTCCATGACGTCATACGTGAAAGACTAGTGATGAAATAGTAATTTACGTAACAAGTTCCGAAAGTGATATTTTACGGGATGAGTAGGAAGTTGGAATCCTGCGAGTTCCGTAAAATCACTTTTGGAACGTGTTACGTACAATAGTTTTCTGCAGCCGTTTTTTATGTTAAAAAAAGCAAAACCACACACGAATGTTATATGACAGGCGCTGTCAAAATTAAATATGAAGTTGATGTTTTTGTCAAGGCCGCCTACATATGTACAAAATCGTCCCGAAAGTAACAAAAAGCGTCCAGAAAATATAGAAATCGTTCCGAAAGTGAAACAAAATGGTCCCGAAAATAACTACTTTCGGTACGATTTATGTAAAGTGGTACTTTTGATTTAATAAATCATACCGAAAGTTTTATTTTCGGGACGGCTGCAGAAAATACTATTTTTAAAGAAGGTAAAAAGTGCGCAATAAAAAACAAAAATCGACCTGTCCGAGGATTTTCTTCTGGAACTTCTCATTTCATAAATACCGATTTGTTCCAGTTAAAGTTTCCACCCTGTACGTTTACAGGGAATAGTATTATGAAATAACTAAATAATAATTTTCGAGAATAAATATTTCATTAATTTTGTTATTACCTAATTTCCAAATTAAGGTAATAAGCAATACGATAAAAAATAAATCTTGAAAGAAATCATATGCCGTATTAGCCAAAATCGTTACTAAATAGTATATAGTGTATCAAGGGCCGAAAATAGGCTTTAGCAACCCGCCGCTTTTAGCAAGAAATTTCATCCACATTTAATCAACTTTAAAGCATTAAATCTCGATGTTTTTAAATGGAACACCCTGTATATTTTTACGTATTCCGACGCAGAATTCAATTCTGCATTGATCTATACTAGCATTTCCTATACCTATCTTCTTGTTCGATATTCACATGATTGTAAAAATACCTCAATTTTCTGTGCAATAGAAAAACAATGGGAATGTAATAGAAAATAAAGCAACCATTAATTATACAATAACACAGTCAATTGGTACGGCACAAACATGGAAACACGTCAAGAACAATTTACTTAATTATTGTTTGATTAAAATACTTATCCGTATTATATAGCTCTAATAATATAGCTTCGATTTATAAAAAAATTATTATCAAACACCACGAACCTTAAAACTTCCAAATTGCAGCTTCCAACAGTGAATGCTGTGTTCGTAGTATGAGCACGGTCCATATTCACAAACATCACTTACACTGTTATTCACTCGATGTATTTACAATAATGTACGCCCGTAATTACCACACCTGCATTACAATGTAAACGACAAATAAACAATTGTTTTGGAGACGTCGCCGCCGACTCGGCGAGAGAGAGAGAGGGAGAGGGAGAAAGACACGGCGAAGAAATCGTGCTTATCGGCTGTCCCTCCGTAAACGCATCCGCGCGGCGTCATTTTGGAACGCCGCTATTTTCAATGAATTTCAAGTATTTTTTGGATCGATTCGTGTGTGTGTTAAGTGAACATGTAGTGTAAATATGAAAGAGGAGTATTGTGTAAAAATTGCCGCCGGTAATGCATGGTAAAGTGAAGAAATAGTAAATAATGGTTATAGCGCCGGATGAGTTCGTCGACCGGTGGCGAAAATGGACAAATCCGAGGAAACAAAATGCGCCCGGGCATTCGCAGAAGGTTAGTACTTTCGATTAATATACAATGTGTAATATTGATTGGTTAGTAACCATGTTTACAATCATACGAAGAAGTGATGTGCACAAACACACACGCATGCACGGACAAGGGTAATAAATTAATCGCAAAATAAAAAAATATTATGTGGCCAACATATTACTTTCTCCGATTTTATGGTATAATAGTTATTTATACAGGGTTAAGCGAATGTGTCGGAACATCTAATTTCTGGCTAAACGTCTGTTGTTTTCTTATTACTTTAAAAAGAAAATTGTATATATCACAGTACTTTCTCGTACTTCGTAACGGAGAAAGTAAAAATGTTTATGTGGCCATCATGTTACTTTCTCCGACTTGATGGTATCATTTATATTTACGCTTTCGTGGTTTATTTTCAGTTTAAATCATATTTTAAATGTACATCGAACGTTTGTGGACTCGGATGAATCTGACGTTTAAAACGTTAAAATTATGAAAGATGGAAAAATTATACTGCAAATTTAAAAACTGAGTTTACTCAAAAACTAAAGAGATGTCGAAAAAAGCTTACACGTTATAAGTTGTTCATTTTGGCATTCTCTACAATTATTATTAGAATAAATTTAAATAATAAAACTATTATCGCTTTATAATTATAAACCAAAAATGAAAAAAAAAATTCTCGAATAACAATGATTTTATGAAAAATATTTTCAAACCAAAGATGTTCATTTCTTTGTTGTCTTCAATATTTACTTAAATGCTTTTGTGATATTTTTCATATTTACAAAAATATTGGGAAAAAACAAAAAAAAGTAAAGGTAAACACCCACTTCCGGTGTACGAAATTTTACCAAAAGCTTTTCTGTTCTTCGGATTATCAAATTAAACTTATGTTCAAAGTTTCATATTAATTGACACACACACACACACACACAGACACATTTTTTTAGAAATTGTTGAAATATCCTATATGGACACCAAAGCGGATATTTCAGTAAAAAAAAAAATTGAAAAAATTTTCACGATCACAATACTTTCTCGTACTTTGTAACGGAGAAAGTAAAAAATGAGATATTTTTGTTAAAGTTCAACTTTAAATATTATTTTTTTATAAATTCATAACTCGAAAAAATTGACACATACCAAAAATCGAAGTATATTCTAAAGGTAGATGTTTTGTGATTATATAAAAAAAAAATGTGAAATTCATCATATTAATATTTATTTTTTTTAGAAGTTAAATCTTTATTTTTCAAAAATTCACAAACCCAAATATGAACACATTTTCAAAAACCAAAGCTAGTTTGAAAGGTAGCCGTTCTGTGAAAATATTAAAATATTAGAGGAACTCAATTTTGTTTTGTTTGTGTTCGAAAACATAAAATATTAATTTTCAAAAACTCGTAACTCGCGCAAATTTGACTCATTTTCAGAAATCATAGGTAATTTTAAAGATAAATGTATTATGATAGTATTATAGTTTTTAAGGAATTCAATCATAACAGTATTAATTATGTTTCTATTTTTTCTTTGTTCAAATATTCGACAATTTAAAAAAAAATAATTTTCAAAAATTCATAACTCACGCAAAAATGGACACATTTTCAAAAATCGTGGTTAATTCTAAAGGCAGATATTTTATGAATATATCTACTTAAATTTTTGAGAAATTCCATCATATCAGTATTTATTTTGTTTGACAACTTGAAAAGTTAATTAAAAAATTCATACACCCAAAAATTAACACATTTTCAAAAATCAAAATTAATTTTGAAGGTAGTCTTTCTGTGGTTATATTAAAATATTTGAGCAGCTCAATTTTGTTTTGTTTAAGAGTTCGACAACTTAAAATATCAATTTTCAAATTTAAAATTTCCAAATGGTAATTGTATTACCGAAACTTAAGTCACAAAAATAAATATATATGTTATAAAAAACAAAGTTAAAAATGTTCTATTATAACATTTAAAATGTAAAACGAAGTAGAAGCCTCCAGCAAAAGTTTACAACTCAAAAAGTCACAGTCAATTTTAAAGATAATTGTATTATAATGCTTAGAGTTTTTAAGGAATTTAATCATATCAGTATTATTTTTTTTTATTTTTTCTCTGTTTAAATATTCAGCAACTTAAAAAAATATTTTGAAAAAATTCATAAATCACGCAAAAATTGACAAATTTTCAAAAATCATGGGCAATTTTAAAGATAAATGTATTATGATTGCCTTCGAGTTTTTAAGGAATTCAGTCATATCAGTATTTTTCTATTTTTTCTTTGTTTAAATATTCGTCAACTTAAAAAAATAATTTTAAAAAAATCACGACTCACGCAAAAATTGATACATTTTCAAAAATTGTGGTTAATTTTAAATTCAGATGTTTTGTGAATTTATTAAATACCTAAATTTTTGAGAAATCCCATCATATCAGTATTTATTTTGTTTGACAACTTGAAAAGTTAATTAAAAAATTTATACACCCAAGAATGAATACATTTTCAAAAATCGAAGTTGATTTTAAAGGTAGTCTTTCTGTGGTTATATTAAAATATTGAGCAACTCAATTTTGTTTTGTTAAAGAGTTCGACAATTTAAAATATTAATTTTCAAAAATTCACAACTCACAAAAATGGACACATTTTCAAAAATCTTGGTTAATTCTAAATGGAGATGTTTTATGAATTTATTATATTCTTAAATTTTCGAGAAATTCTATCATATCAGTATTTATTTTTTAGATTTTTTTGTCAAGTGTTCGACAACTTGGAAAGGTAAAAATTTTAAAAATAATTTTAAAAATTAATAACAACAAAAAATGAACACATTTTCAAAAATAAAAGTTATTTTTAAAGGTAATCGTTCTGTGGATGTATTCAAATATTTGAGGAACTCAATTTTGTTTACGAGTTTTGTTTTGTTAAAGTTCAAATATTCGACAACTTAAAAAAATAATTTTCAAATATTCACAACTCACGCAAAAATTGACACATTTTTTAAAATCTTGGTTAATTCTAAATGCAGATGTTTTGTGGATATATTATACACTTAAAATTTCGAGAAATTCTATTATATCAGTATTTATTTTTTTAGATTTGTTTGTCAAGTGTTCGACAACTTTGAAAGTTAAAAACTTAAAAAAATAACTAATAAAAATTCATATCACCCAAAAATGAACACATTTTCAAAAATCAAAGTTATTTTTAAAGGTAGTCGTTCTGTGGATGTATTCAAATATTTGAGGAACTCAATTTTGTTTCCGATTTTTGTTTTGTTTAAGTGTTCGACAACTTAAAATATTAATTTTCAAAAACTCATAACTCACGCAAAAATTAACTCGTTTAAAAATCAAAGTTAAATGTATTATGATTACATTAGAATGGAACTCAATCATATTAGTATTATTTTTTTTAGTATTTTTTCTTTGGTCAGATATTCGACAACTTAAAAAAATAATTTTCAAACATTCCCAACTCACGCAAAAATTGACACATTTTCAAAAATCTTGGTTAATTCTAAATGCAGGTGTTTTGTGAATTTATTATATACTTAAATTTTTGAGAAATTCTTTCATATCAGTATTTATTTTTTAGATTTCTTTGTCAACTTTGAAAGTTAAAAACTTAAAAAAATAATAAAAAAAAATTCATAACACCCAAAAATGAACACATTTTCAAAAATCAAAGTTAGTTTTAAAGGTAGTCGTTCTGTGGACATGATAAAATATTTGAGGAACTCAATTTTGTTAAGTGTTCGACAACTGAAAATATTAATTTTCAAAAATTCATAACACGCAAAAATTGACTCATTTTCAAAAATCGTAGTTAATTTTAAAGATACATTTATTAGCATTAGGGTTTTTTTATCAAGTGTTCGACAACTTGGAAAGTTACACATTTTAAGAATAATTTAAAAAAATTCATAACAACCAAAAACACATTTAAAAAAATCAATGTTAGTTTTAAAGGTGGTCGTTCTGTGGATGTATTAAAAGATTTGAGGAACTCAATTTTATTTTGTTTGAGTGTTCGACAACTAAAAATATTAATTGAGTGTTCGACAACTTGGAAAGTTAAAAATTTTAAGAATAATTTTAAAAAAATCATAACAACCAAAAATTAACACATTTAAAAAAATCAAAGTTAGTTTTAAAGGTGGTCGTTCTGTGGATGTGTTAAAATATTTGAGGAACACAATTTTGTTTATGATTTTGTGTTCGACAACTGAAAATATTAATTTTCAAAAATTCATAACACGCAAAAATTGGCTCGTTTTCAAAAATCATAGTTAATTTGAAAGATAACTGTATTAGCATTAGCGTTTTCTAGGAAGTCAATCATACCAGTATAATTTTTTTCTATTTTTGGTTTTTAAATAATTTTTTTTTACTTTGGCAAGTGCCCTCCGCTAACGCACGCGGCTAGTGGGTCGGCTTTTAAATATTTGTCAACCTAAAAAATTCATTTTTAAAAATTTATTTTTTAACTCAAGCAGAAATTGAAAACATTTTCAACAATCAAAGATTATGTCAATCTTGTCAATATATTAAAATTTTTGAGCAATATTCCATCGTAAATATTTATTTTCTTTAGATTTTTTTTGTATTCAATTGTTCGACAACTTAAAACTATAATTTTCAAAACTTCGCAACTCACGGAGAAATAGACATTTAAAAAAAATAAAGTAAGATGTTTTGTAAAGATATTATGATTTTTCAGGAATTCTATTATAGCAGTATTTATTTTTTTTAGATTTTTTTTTGTTCAAGGAATTCTATTATAGCAGTATTTATTTTTTTAGATTTTTTTTTGTTCAAGGAATTCTATTATAGCAGTATTTATTTTTTTTAGATTTTTTTTTTGTTCAAGTCGTCAAGAACTATAAATATTAATTTTCAAAAATTCATAACTCACATAAAAATTGAATACACTCAAATTTTTAAGGAATTTAATCACATCTGCATTTATTTTTCTTTCGATTTTTTTTTCTTTTTTAATTCGTACGCACAACGTTAAATTTAACTGCTAAACGTTAGGTTGAAATAAGAGCTTATTATATTTCCAATTAATAGAACAAGGATCACACATTTTTAATATTCAATTAACGTTTTGCATAGGAAACAGAGCTGAATGTAGATGTTCCAAAAATATTTATATGTTTTCAGAAGAAAATATTTGAAAAACGGTAAAAATCTGTGGCGGCAGATTAATTTAAAAATGGATTTAATAAAGTAGTTATTTATGCAACAAGTAAGTGAGTAAAGTAGTACTTTTTTCACGCGTGGGAAAGATTGCCACACGAGCCGCAGGCTCATCAAGTTTTCTTGATCGGAAATGAATGTTTGACGCTTATTAGCGGAACTCGAGGAGTGTTGCGAAGCGTTCATGACACACTTTGCGCAAACAATTTTATAGTAGCGTTAAAAAATGAACCACTAGAACTATAAATATTAATTTTCAAAAATTCATAACTTACATAAAAGCTCATCAAGCTTTCTTGATCGGAAACGAATGTTTGACGTTTATTAGCGGAACTCGCGGCGTGTTGCGAAGCGTTCATGACACACTTTACGCAAACAATTTTATAGTAGCGTTAAAAAATGAACCGCTAGAACTATAAATATTAATTTTCAAAAATTCATAACTTACATAAAAACTCATCAAGCTTTCTTGATCGGAAACGAATGTTTGACGTTTATTAGCGGAACTCGCGGCGTGTTGCGAAGCGTTCATGACACACTTTACGCAAACAATTTTATAGTAGCGTTAAAAAATGAACCGCTAGAACTATAAATATTAATTTTCAAAAATTCATAACTCACATAAAAATTAAATACACTAAAATTTTTAAGGAATTTAATCACATCTGCCTTTATTTTTCTTTCATTTTTCATTCCTAATAATATTCAGCCCTAGAAAAAAATTTAAGAACGGTAAAAATCTGTGGCGACAGATTAATTTAAAAATGGATTTAATAAAATAGTTATTTATGCAACAAGTGAGTAAAGTACTACATTTTTTCACGAGTAGGAAAGATTGAAGATTTGAAGTGAAAAAAAGTTGCTTTACTCTCGAGTTTAATATAATTTTTTTTCTACGTCCGTAACTTTAAATAAATTCGATAATAATAATGTTTATTGTTGTTAGTTACCATAAAGGTTTACAAAAGTCGAGCACATTAATGACAATAAAATCAAATCAAATACAATAAAATATATTAATCAATAATACTTTTTTTAAATGAAGAAAATCATAATAATCATCATCATTTTTTCACGCAAAATCGTGAAAAAAAAATGAACCGTTATGGCACTTTTTCACGCTTTCTACAGGGTTCAGGAATCACATATTTTATGAATCCAAATGAATGAAAAAAACTGTACATTTTATAACGGACGTAGAAATCGACCAGTCGACCGCGGTCGACTCTTTGGCCACCTCTGCTGTATAACAACATATTTATTACTAATAGTTGTATTTTATATATACAACATCTTTATTTACAGAAATAAAACTACCAGTGAGTAAAGGAATGATAGACAGTATAACAATTTTATTTTTCCTGTTCATTGGCTATCGACCCGCGGTCGTTCAGCCGTTGTATTTTATTTGTATGTATGATAACATTATTTTCTTTTATTTTATACAAAAAGCTATCGACCCGCCATCGACCAAACCAAAATTTTCCCGGCCCCTCGAGCGTCCCCACAGCACACGAACCGAAATATGAAATTTTAATAAACGGGAAGAAACACAAAAACAGCCATTGCACTGATTTTCTATTTCTATTATTTTTAATTAACGTTAACTATGTAAAAGCTCGTTTCGTAAATTATTGATGTTGAAATGGCAGTAAAATTGATAAAAAGTTGAATAATATTTATTTCATACTTTATTATCCATCTGACCGAAATTAATCAGCAGCGACTTTGGCCCGTTGATACAATTAAATTCGGCACCATTGATATCCAATATCTTATTGAAACCCAATTCGTTGACCCAAGTGTTTCAGTCAAATTATCTAATATTGAAACTTTATCTTAGAAAAAATAATTTAGCACATCTTTGTTACTAAATCATTACTTCAATAAAATATAAAATAAAATATTTTATAACACAAAAATGATGCATTTTATAAAAAATTATTCTTAGAATTAAAATATGTATAAATATACAGGGTGTTCTATTAGAAAAATAATGTGTAACTTTTAACATTATATATTTGGTACTAATAGATTTTTAAAAAAATGCAATTCTTACTTACCAGTGTTTGTTTATTATGTAGAAAATCAAATGTCTCCAATCTGGTCCCAACGTGTTTCAACTTAAAGGGCTTCTTGTTGTTCATCACTGGACATTGTCCCGTCATCTCCTGATGATTGTGCACTGACATGGCGATAGTTTTTATTTTTTGTTTAGTTTTCGGCAAATTAAAATTGAATTTACAAAAAAAAACAAAAACAATTAAAAAGTTTTATCGGTTTTCGAAAAATCACTCACACGATGTGTCAACAATACTCATAACTGTTTTCACAGTCGGTGGCTTGTTTGAAGCGCGAAACCGGACAAACAGTTCCGCGTTCTGAGCGAAGTCGGTCCACGATTTTACTAGTTAACCCTCCCCTCCCCACCACCGCAGCCGCCTTTATCACATCATCTTCTGCTGCCCCCCCACCAACAGCACACCGCCGATTCGCACCTGTTGACACTGCCGCCGCCGGCGTGCGTGCGTGTGCAGCTGTAGCGGGCATGTCGCGGACGTGGTGAGGCGGACCAACAAATGACGGATGACTTCATCCCTCTGGTGGAGCTTTTAAATGAAATACATCACATGCGAGGGGTAACATAGGTAAACCGACCCAGAAAAAGCTTCGGCTTTAAAAAAAAATTGATTTCTCAAGTAATTGTAGTCTTTAGTGTCAGTTTTTTTAAATTTACTTCTTTTTTACTTTCTCCGGACAAAGTTCGAAAAGGTATTGTGTTCGTGAAAATTTTTCAATTTTTTCTTTAATTTGTTGAGATCCTAGAAACAATTTTTACAATAAAATTTGTTGTGTTGTGTTCAAGGAATTGAAATGAAACTTTGAACACAACTGAAAACCTCTAGGTAAAAGAGTCCCGAAAGATAGGCGAAATGCCCCCAAATTCGAAATTCCTAATTAACCAAATAATGTTGTATCTTGAGGTAAGAATTATCGGCGGACATGGTTTATATACAGGGTGCCCGGGTTTCGTAGGGACAGCATGGGTAACTTTTGCATTTGAAGAGATAGAGGGATGGTCAAATTAGCAAAAACGTGTGGGTTCGAGAGCTCATTAAGAATCCACTACCAAATCCCACTTGTCATGGCCCACTTGTTAGAAAAAATAAAAACAAAATCTCCCAATTTTTTCAATTGGCCGTAACTTCCCTACTACCCAAAATACCGAGATGCGGCTCGAATCAATTTACATGGGAAATTAAACACTTTCATTGTCACTTCATAAAACCATTTTTATTTGTGCAAATTTTTAGTAATCTAACAGAAGTTGCCTATGTTGACCCTACGAAATCCGGGCACTTGTATATTATTTTTTGTTTTAATTTTTTATCTGATGATGTGTTTAATGTAAAATTCTGAAAAAAAATCATCAAAGTAGGTGATCAAGAGACCTATCAATAGATTTTTTTCAAGGTCATCCAAGGTCATTTGATGTCTCAAAAAAATTAAAAAAACAAATTTTTCATTTTTTAAGGTGGAAATCGTTGAGATGCACTCCGTTTTTTCACTATTTTATAAAAGTCGATTAATTTTACCTCTGACAGGAACTTTTAACGCATTTCGAGTGGTGCGTCATCCCTAAAAATCTATTTTTTTTTCGATTTTTTCAATTTTACAAAAAAGGTTGAGGTTTAGCCAAAAAGCTAATTAAAACTTTTTTTTAGCATTTTGTAAAATTTTTTTCTATCTCTAATAGTAAAAAGTTATAACCAATTTAATTTTTTTTTTCTACTTGATTTTTCAATTTTTGTCGATATTTACCAATTATAAGGGCACAGGTGGATATTTAGCAGAAAAACTCATAAGCGATGTTTTGCACCACCAATTTCGAAACAGCATGTTGCCGATTGCTGGATTGTGTTGTAGAATTGTATGTTTTCTACAAAATACCACCTTTTTACTTTTGCTCAAAAATTGCATGTGAAATGATTTCCTAAAGAAACCACTGGTTTGATTCGGGGTGTCTATATAGCATCGTAAAGATCCGTTCAAGATCCTTCAGAAATTGTAGTTGCGCAAGAACAAATGTCAATTTTAAGTCCGTAAAGAAAACTCGAAAATGGAAAAAATCGAAAAAATCTACTTTTTTAATAATCTCCGTTATGGAGTACAAGAAAGTATTGTGATCGTGAAAATGTTTTCAGTTATTTTTTTTTACGGAAATATCCATTTTGGGGTCCCTAGATGCCTTTTCAAGAATTTCGGGCAATTTTTAGTTTATAATTATGAAACGATAACAGTTACAGCAAATTTATGTTAATAATAATTATAAAGAACGCCAAAATGAACCGTTACGAAGTACGAGAAAGTATTGTGATCGTAAAAATAAAAAAATAAAAATTTACGGAAATATCCGTTTTGGACACAATTTCTGGAGAAAAAAAAATGTGTCTGTGTATGTGTGTGTGTGTGTGTGTGTGTGTCTGTGCGCGCGCTGTATCTCAAAAACTAATAGAGGAATTGATATGAAACTTTAAACATACGTCTTATTTGATAATCCGAAGAACAAGAACTGAAAAGCTTTTGGTAAAATTTCGTACACCGGAAGTGATTGTTTACACTAACTGTTTTTTGTTTTTTCCAATATTTTTTTTAAATATGAAAAATATCACAAAAATATTTAAACAAATATTGAAGACAACAAAAAAATAAACATCTTTTAAAATATTTTGAAGCTTTACTTTTTCATGAGCTAATAAAAAATATAAAAATAATTGCTGCAGACTTGAAACTTTTTAAATTCACTCAAAATCTGTATCAGAGCGGAAAGTAGGACTTTTCCGTATTGGTGCGGAAATTCCAATTTTTTTAAGCGCATGAGCTTCATGAAAAGGAAAAGCTTGTTTTTTAACCGGCCGAAGGAAAAAATGGTTGCCTTGGCAATTTTGTGATTTTTTGACGTGTTGAAAAATGACAAGTTTCGCATCTTGATAGGGATGTCCGAACGATTTACATCAAAAGAAATTTTGCTTGTCTCAGTTTCTGTAATTCTCACAAATAATTTTTATAACAAAATAGTGTTCAGAATGTGATTCTGGACTCGAAAAAAAAACGAAAATAAATTTTTGAAGAAAAATTAAATTTAATCGTTTTTCGGCATTTCCAGCAGTTGTCCGAACGATTTACATCAAAAGAAATTTTGCTTGTCTCAGTTTCTGTAATTCTCACAAATAATTTTTATAACAAAATAGTGTTCAGAATGTGATTCTGGACTCGAAAAAAAAACGAAAATAAATTTTTGAAGAAAAATTAAATTTAATCGTTTTTATAATGAATAATTTTTTTTTTCGAAATCTCTTTAGTTTTGAGTAAACTGAGTTTTTGAATTTGAAGTAAAATTTTTCCATCTTTCATAATTTTGACGTTCTAAACGTCACTTTCATGCGAGTCTATAAATCGTTCGATGTATATTTAAAATATGATTTAAATAGAAAACAAACGATGAAAGCGTAAATATAAATGACTATGACATCATCAGTCGGAGAAAGTAACAAAGCCACATCACCATTTTTTCATCAGAAGAACAAGCTAAATCGATTGACAAAAAAAAACATTCCAAAAAAGTTGGAAAGTCACTATGAACAGTGGCGGCTCGTGGAACATGTTGTTATTTTGATTTTTGAATTTGAAATCTGCCGAACGTGTTATCCGATTTTGATCATTTTAACGTCAAAATGTGACGAATTCAGTGCAATTTAGAAACTCGTTAAGAAATGTTTTTGTGAAATCTACGCAAAATGTCCACATTTTACGTTTTCAAAGTACAAAGATTTAAAATTGCTATTTTAATTTTTGAAATTACACAACTCCTGAACGTGTTGTCAAATGTTCATGATTCGAATCTCAAAATATGGGAAATTTGATATTTTCTCTTAAAATTAACACAAAACGCAAAAATCTATGCAAAACATTCAAATTACTCGTTTTTAAAGTACGAAGATTTAAAAATGCAATTTTGATTTTTGAAATTGCACAACTGCCGATGATTCAAATGTTAAAATATAAAAAATTTAGTTTAATAATAAAACGGATTCTAATATAAAACTCAGAAATCGCACTTTTTAAAAGTTAGAAGATTTTGAAATCGTAATTTTTATTTTTGAAATTGTACAACTGCCGAACGCGTTGTTTAATTATGATGATTCTAACGTCAAAGTGTGACGAATTAAATGAAATGTAAAGTCAGATTAAACGTGTTTTCGGAAAATCTATACAAAACGTCCAAGTTGTACGTTTTCAAAGTCCAAAGATTTAAAATTGCGATATTAATTTTTAAAATTGAACAACTGCCGAACGAGTTATAAGAATTTGATAATTAAAATGTCAAAATGTGGAAAATTCTATTTTATAATAAATACGCAAAAATTGCACTTTTTAAAGTTGAAAGATTTAAAAATTGTGATTTTGATTTTTGAAATTGTACAACTGCCAAACTCGTTGTCCACTTTGCTGATTCTAACGTCAAAATGTGGTGAATTTAGTAAAATTTAAAAACGAATTAAACATGTTTTCGGAGCATTAACGCATAACGTCCAATTTGCACGTTTTTATGATCCAAGGATTGAAAATTGCGAAATTGACTTTTGAAATTGCACAACTGCCGAAAGCGATATTATATTTTGATGATTTAAATGTATAGATTTTTTTTTTGTTATTAAAATGGGATTGTCGGTGAAATGAACACAAAACGCAAAAATTTCATTGTTTGAAGATTTTAAAATCGTGATTTTGATTTTTGGAATTGCGCAAACGCCGCACGTGTTGTCAAATTTTAATGATTCAAATGTTAAAATATCGAAAATTTAGTTAATTAATAAAACGAATTATAATATTGGTTGCATGAAATTGACATAAAATGCAAAAATCGCACTTTGTCAAATATCTTCGAAAAATCAATACAGAACGTTCAAGTTGCACGTCCAAATATTTAAATTTGTGAAATTGAATTTTGAAATTGTAAAATTGTTATTGTTAGATTTTGATGATTAAAATGTCAAAATATGTAAAATGTAATTAAATGGATTACGAAATTTTCTCGTGAAATTAACAAAAAACCCAAAAATGTACTTTAAAAACTGATTAAAAATATTTTTAGGATACCTACTCAAAACGTCCAAATTGCGCGTTTTCAAAGTCCAAAAATGAAAACGAAATTGCGATATTGGTTTATGAAATTGCACAACTGCCGAACGTGTTGTCAAATTTTGATGATTCAAACGTCAAAATATGGAAAATTTAGTTTAATAATAGAACGGAGAGACGGAAAGACCTAAGGTCGATAACCCTTATCAGGAATCAAAATAAAAAATTCTAACTGTACGAATAAAAAATGTACAAAATGCCGATAATAAAGATTTCTTATTTAAAATAGAACGGATCATAATATTGTCTCAAGAAATGAATATTAAACGCAAAAATTGCACTTTTTAAAAGTTCGAACTGCCGAATGCGTTGTTAGATTTTGATGATTCAAATGTCAAAATATGGAAAATTTTGTTTCTCACTAAAACGAGTTACGAAACTTTTCGTGAAATTAACACAAAACGCAAAAATTGCATTTTCTTCAAGATTTTAAAATTGAGATTCGCAAACTGCCAAAACTTTTTAAAAGTTCAAACTGCCGAATGCGTTGTTACATTTTGATGATTCAAATGTCAAAATATGAAAAATTTTCTTTCTCATTAAAACGAGCGACGAAACTTTCCGTGAAATTAAAACAAAACGCAAAAATTACATTTTCTTCAAGATTTTAAAATTGTGATTCGCAAACTGCCAAAACGTTTTAAAAGTTTGAACTGCCGAATGCGTTGTTAGATTTGATGATTCAAATGTCAAAATATGTAAAATTTTGTTTCTCATTAAAGCGAGTTACGAAACTTTTCGTGAAATTAGTACAAAACGCAAAAATTACATTTTCTTCAAGATTTTAAAATTGTGATTCGCAAACTGCCAAAACTTTTTAAAAGTTCAAACTGCCGAATGCGTTGTTATATAAACCACATTACATTATTTTTTATTGACGAGTGTAACTTTTGTTTAGCACAATAAACCATTATTATTATTATTATTATTACATTTTGATGATTAAAATGTCAAAATATGGAAAATTTTGTTTCTCATTAAAACCAGTTACGAAACTTTTCGTGAAATTAACACAAAACGCCAAAATTGCATTTTCTTCAAGATTTTAAAATTGTGATTCGCAGAACTGCCAAACGTGTTGTTCGATTTTGGTGATCCAAACGTTTAAACGTGGCAAATTTAGTGCTGGTTTACATTCTGCTATTTCCGGTGGAGTCCATTAAATTTTTGTAATATATCAGTAATAATAACACGTCAATCGACACGTAATTTAATTTGTTGTATCTTTTGTTGCACTAACAGAAACTCATGTTACACAAGACATAACTGATAAAGAGCTTGCTGTATCAAATTAAACAAATTTTAATTGTCTGTCTCATAGCAGACAGACTGGCGGTGTAACTAAATACTTACACAAATTAATTAAATATGATATAATGTTAACTGTAATATTTTGAATGCGGTGTGGCTTATTAGTATAAAATTATCTAATTATGAAATGATAAATATCTACAGATTACCCTCAGGAAGTATAGCTTCGTTCCTTTCTGAACTAGATATCATAAGGTGTGAGCCACATAATTTTGTTTCAGAGTTGGCCATGCCCGAGAGAGAAAGAAACATAGCAGTCATGTCTGAGATTAATTCATTTTTTTTAAATCTAATTCAATTGAAGTAACATGGTCTCATGACGTAATAATCATTTATTTCACAGCCAACGCTCAAACAAAAATTTGTGGCTCGTACGATACTAAAAAAATTAATTACAAACTTTTTAAATTGCTCAACTACCAAACGCATTGTTCGATTTCGGTGATTCAAACGTCAAAATCTGGAAAATTTATTGTAATTTTAAAACGGATTACGAAATTTTTTCAAGAAATCATTCGGTGGATCTAAGAGAAGCGGCAATTGCTCCTCTTGAGCCTTGATTCTTTGTTATGGACTTTACGAAAATGTCTCTGAAATAAATGTTTATTTTATAGTATTCAATGTTTCAATTAATTGTTAAAAAAGTGTCTATTTGTAAATTAAACAGTATTCAAGGTCATCTATTTAAAAAAATGCGGATGACGTCGAAATATAGGATAGTTGTTGGAAATTAAAGTGCGTCACTGAAAAAACTTTAAAAACTTCTTTTAAGAGTAATGAAAATGTATAGCCAGAAATAAGGTGTTCTAACGCATTTGCCCAACTTTGTAAAAATAGGGATGATATGATTTTGAAGTGACGTTTCGGCCATTTGTAATATGTCATGATCTGTCATTTATTTTTCATTGTATTCAGTAGTGTTTACAATTTCATCATGGAGAGATATACGCAAGAACAACGTTTACAAATTATTCAGTTTTATTATCAAAATAATCGTTCTCCAATTGCAACTTTTCGTGCGCTTTTGCCATTTTATGGTCCTAATAATCGTCCAAGTGTACTCGCTATTCGTCGAATTGTTGAAAACTTTGAGCGTACATTTTCTTTACATAATGTTAAAGTGCCAATAAGACAAAGAACCGCTCGAAGTAATGCAAATATTGCTGCCTTTCAGGCAAGTGTTGCTGAAGACCGCAATTTGTCGATTCCAAGACGTTCTCAACAATTGGGACTGTCTCAAATCACAACCTGGCGGATTTTGAAAAAGGATTTGGGTTTGCATCCGTATAAAATTGTTCTCACTCAAGAACTGAAGCCATTGGACTACCGTAAACGTCGTGAATTTGCTGATTTTGCCTTGGAACAACTTGAAAACGATAACGATTTTTTTAAGAAAATCATCTTCTCCGATGAGGCTCACTTTCATCTGAGTGGTGCGGTAAATAAACAAAACTGTCGATTCTGGTGCGAAGAAAATCCACAAATTATTCAAGAAAAACCATTACATTCACCTAAATTGACAGTTTGGTGGAATCATCGGTCCGTACTTCTTTCGAAATGAAGCTGGTAACACCGTTACTGTCAATGAAGAGCGGTATAGATCGATGCTAACCAACTTTTTATGGCCGAAATTGGAAGAAGTTGATCTTGACAACATTTGGTTCCAACAAGACGGGGCTACGTGCCACACAGCAAATGCAACAATTGAATTATTGCGAGAAAAGTTTGGAGATTCGATTATTTCAAGAAATTGAGATATTGAATGGCCTTCAAGAAGTTGTGATTTAACACCATTAGACTATTTCTTGTGGGGTTATTTGAAGTCATTGGTCTTTCGAAATAAACCAGACTATTTTCAAGCTTTACAAGTCAATATTGAACGTGCCATTCATGACATACGACTTGATTTAGTGGAAAAAGTGATCGAAAATTCGGTTCATCGAATTCGTTCCTGTAGAAGAAGTCGTGGAGGCCATTTGAATGACGTTTTGTTTAGAACTTAATTGTATCTATTGTACTTCACATTAAATAAAAAACATTTGAATTTCCTTAACAATAAGTGTGTTTGTTTTTAAAGAAATCATATCACTCTTATTGGAAAACCTTTTATAATGTGTCTGAGCTTGGATTATAACCAGCGTTTTTTTTTTGCTCTTCAACTTTTTTGTAAGTGGGGACCGTTGTTTGCTCATCAGTTTTTTCTGATATTTTATTAATTCTTCCAAAGAGTCAAGAGTCGAGCTCATTTCCGTCGATTCTTTTCCACGAAACGACTTGCAAAAAAGAGTCATTTCGCCGATCCCACACTAGTGACTAGGACTAGTGTAGATTTTAGTGTATCTAGCTTGCACGTACAGATTTTCGCAATTATTTTTAGTTGGCGTGGATGTGAAGTACAGATAGTTTATTGTGTTTAAATGATGAAAATCTTCAACTAGCTTTGAACCTTTGTGAGTTAGCTGCATACCTAGCGAATCCATTGCCTGGATTATAATTGATTGACAGGATGAAATGAAGTATATCTTTAGGATAAATATTTAAGTTCCTGCGAACACAAAATTGACGATCAAATTCAATTCGATTGATTGCTGTAGGTCGCGTCCGTGGAAAAAATTAATAAACCGAAGACCCGATCGCAGTCGCCCGTGCTATCGAATTCCACTAACTTACATATTGAATACATAACGTCGGTAACAATCAGGACGTTCGGGATGCCCGGAATCGATTCCAAAGTTTCCCGTTTGACATTTTAGAACGAGCAGTAGTGGAAACTAATTAAATCTGATTTTTCCACACTTTCCACTTCCGACGCACATTTAAGTTTACGATCGATCTGACTATTAGCGGCTAATGGAAATTCCATGAAACACATAAATCGCTCGCATTCCTCTCGCAAATCGGGATCCAATATTCAAAAAAGAATTTTCACGCAGATCCGATCAACTCAAGTATTCGATGGAAGCTTTTAACAGTCGAGCGTTGAACAGTAATAAACAACGCAGCGAAGGAAAGAAATTGTCAAGAAAAAATTTTAAATGACACATTAAATAGTATTTGAGAGAGAGATAATACTTTTATAAAGACACATTTAATTATAATCTCAACAGGAAACTGACCTTTTAGCCTTATAATATTTGATTATTCTAAAGTACCATAACAATTTCTTTGTTTTTACTTTCTCCGTTATGAAGTACGAGATCGTGAAAATTTTTCAAATTTTATTTTTACCGAAATATCCGTTTTGGGGTCCATAGATGCCATTTCAACAATTTCCGAAAAAAAAAATGTGTCTGTGTGTGTGTGTGTGTGTGTGTGTGCGCGCGAGCGCTGTATCTCAGAAACTAATAGAGCAATTGATATGAAACTTTGAATGCAAGTCTTATTTGATAATCCGAAGAACTGAAAAGCTTTTGGTAAAATTTTGTACACTGGAAGTGGGTGTTTACCTTAACTGTTTTTTGTTTTTTTCCAATATTTTTTTTAAATATGAAAAATATTACAAAAACATTTAAATAAATATTGAAGACAGCAAAGTAATGAACATCTTTTCTCTAAAAATATTTTTCATAAAATCATTGTTATTCGAGAAAAAAAATATTACTTTTTTTTTTACTTTCTCCGTTACGAAGTACTAGAAAGTATTGTGATCGTGATTTTTTTTTCAAAATTTTTTTTTACGGAAATATCCGTTTTGGGGTCCCTAGATACCATTTCAACAATTTCTGGAAAAAAAAAATTGTGTCTGTGTGTGTGTGTGTGTGTCTGGCTGTGTGCGCTGTATCTCAAAAACTAATAGAGCAATTGATATGAAACTTTGAACATACGTCTTATTTGATAATCCAAAGAACTGAAAAGCTTTTGGTAAAATTTCGTACTTCGGAAGTGGGTGTTTACCTTAACTGTTTTTTGTTTTTTGCCGATATTTTCTTAAATATGAAAAATATCACAAAAACATTTAAACAGACATTGAAGGCAATAAAGAAATGAACATCTTTTACTTAAAAACATTTTTCATAAAATCATTTTTATTCGAGAAAAAAAATTATATTATTACAGCAAATTTATGTTAATAATAATTACATAGAATGCTAAAATGAACAACTTATAAAGATTTAGTTTTTTTTTAATCGCTTCAGTTTTTGAGTAAACCTAGTTTTTGAATTTGAAGTATAATTTTTCCATCTTTCATAATTTTGACGTTTTAAATGTCAGTTTCACCCGAGTTTACGCAACACTCGATGTACGCGAATGTAGCGAATTTAACACATTTTGAATAATCATTGTAAAATTTTTATCTTAAATCAACGCAAATTGCCAAAATCGCAAATTTTTAAATCAAAACAAGAAATCGTATTTTTTGAAAATTATATAACTGTTGAACGCGTTGTTAGATTTTGATGATTTAAACGTGAAAATGTAGCGAATTTAATACGTTTTGAAAAATCATCGTAAAATTTCCATCTTAAAACAACGCAAATTGCCAAAAACGAAAATTGCCTAAAAACGCAAATTTCCAAGTTGAAACAATTTTTTTTTTAATTACGTAACTGCTGCACGTGTCGTTAGATTTTGATAATTTAAACGTGAAAATGTAGCGAATTTAACACATTTTGAAAAATCATTGGAAAATTTCCACTTTAAATCAACGCAAATTGCCAAAATCTCAATTTTTTTAAATCAAAACAAAAATCGTATTTTTTTTATAAAATACGTAACTTCGTAAGTGTTCAAATCGGTAATTGGGTGGACTGTTTTCATGATTTTTTTCAGAATTTTTCATCAACTCGTTCGTCGGTAAAAAAATAATTTAAAAAAAAACCGATTTAAAAACTTTTGGAATTTTTCTAGTAACTAAATAACCTTGAATGACTTTGGGAAAAATTGGTCAAATGGGTATGTGGGTGGACTATGTTCATGAATTTTTTCAGAATTTTTCATTCACTCGTTGGCCACTTTAAAAATAATGTTTGAAAAATCGATTTAAAATCTTTTAATTTGTTTTTAGTGTCGAAATAACCTTGAATGATCTTGGAAAAAATTTGTCAAATGGTTAAATGGGTGGACTGTTTTAATGATTTTTTTCAGAATTTTTCATTCATTCGTTCGTCAGTAAAAAAATAATTTAAAAAAAAAACAGAATTTTTCTAGTAATTAAATGACCTTGAACTACTGGAAAAAATTAATCAAATGGGTAATTGGGTGGACTATTTTCTTGATTTTTTTCAGAATTTTTCAGCCACTCGTTGGCCACTATAAAACTAATGATTAAAAAATCGATTTAAAAAGTTATGTTTGAAAAATCGATTTGAAACCTTTTAATTTTTTTTAGTGTCGAAATAACCTTGAATGGCCTTGGAAAAATTGGTCAAATGGTTAATTGGGTGGACCATTTTCATGAATTTTTTCAGAATTTTTCATCCACTCGTTCGTCACTGTAAAAATAATGATTAAAAAATCGATTTAAAAACTTATGTTTAAAAAATCGATTTAAAATCTTTCGAAATTTTTTCAGTGTCGAAATAACCTTCAATGACCTTGCAAAAAATTGGTCAAATTTTTTTCATATTTTTATTTCAAAATTTTTCATCCATTCGTTCATCAGTAAAAAAATAATATTTATAAAACTGAATTAAAAACATTTGGATTTTTTTGATTATAGTCGGTCTATATGACCTTGAATTACTTTGGAAAAAACTGGCCAAATTGAGCAATTGATATGAAACTTTGAACATAAGTCTTATTTGATAATCCGAAGAACTGAAAAGCTTTCGGTAAAATTTCGTACACCGGAAATGGGTTATTTGTTTTTTCCAAAAAATTTTTAAATATGAATAATATTACAAAAACATTTATAAATATTGAAGACAACAAAAAAATTAACATGTTTTGTTTGAAAATATTTTTCGTAAAATCATTGCTATTCGAGAATATTTTTTATTTTTGGTTTATAATTCTGAAACGATAATAGTTATAGCAAATTTATGTTAATAATAGCTATAGAAATGAACGATTTATAACGAATAAGTTTCTTTAGAAATCTCTTTGGTTTTTGAGTAAACTGACCATTTTCATCTTTAATAATTTTTACGTTTTAAACGTGTTTCTTCCGATTTTACAAAACGCTTGTTGTACATTTAAAATATGATTTTAATTGAAAGCGTAAATGTAAATGACTATGATACCATCAAGTCGGAGAAAGTAACATGATGGCCACATCACCATTTTTAATTTTTGGTTTATAATTATCAAACGATAATAGTTACAGCAAATGTATGTGAATAATAATTGCAGAGAATGCCAAAATGAACAACTTTTTTCGAAATCGCTTTAGTTTTTGGGTAAACTGAGTTTTTGAATTTGAAGTACAATTTTTCCATCTTTCATAATTTTGACGTTTCAAACGTCAGTTTCATCCGAGTCTACAAAACGCTCGATGTACTTTTAAATGATTTCAATTAAAAATAAACCATGAAAGCGTAAATATAAATGACTATGATACCATCAAGTCGGAGAAAGTAACATGATGGCCACATCACCATTTTTTCCAGAAATATTTTATTTCGATTTTGCTGACTATATTACATACTTTAGGCGCGCACTGTTTACGTTATCTTTATTGACAGTTTATATAAATGCATATAAATCATTTTTAATTACAGAAACATTTATTGCGATTGTCTCATGGGCTATCGCAAAATATCTTTCGGTCCGTCTTTATCAGTCTGTATACAAAGGATAATAAGTTGCGGGGAGTACACAATTGGTTAAGGATATGTAAGATTTAGAGAGAGAGAGAGACAATACATTTATTGAGACACTTTTACAAATGATCTCAACAGGCAATTGACCAGAGATTTATTTTTGTAGATTTATGAAAAGCTTAAATGTTTCGTCGTTATAAAGTTTATTTAATGCACTTACTATATTTTCTAAAGCCTAATTTTTACTTTCGCAAGTTACGAAGTACGGAAAAATATTGTTACCGTGAAGTAAAAAAAAACAAAATTTCCGTTTTAGGTCTCCAGAGACAACGATTTCAGAAAAAGAAAGAATTAGTCTCTGTCTGTTAGCGTTGTGACTCGAAAACTAATTTACTGTTTAAAATGTTTAAAAACTCCAAAGAACTGAAAACCTTTTGGTAAAGTGGGTTTCTTATTTTCTTCCAATATTTTTTTAAAAATGAAAAATATTACAAAAATATTTAAACAATGAAAAATATTAAGAAAATAACATCCTTTTTTTAATACATCATAAAATGCTTGTTTTTTGAGAATACGGTTAATTATTTTTTTGTCATTTTTGGTCTTTTTAACATCTTTTCTTTAAAAATATCTTCTCCTTGTTTTTGAGAATACAATTAATTACACTTTTTGTCATTTTTTATTTATAATAATGAAATGATAACAGTGACATCAAACATTAATAATAATTAAAAATGATGACGAAATGATACTCTCCAGTATTGTAAATAATTTTATTTCTCCAGACTAGTTTCGAAGACTAAACGTCTTCATCATCAGTGGAAAAACGTCTTAGTAAGGTGAAATAAAAAGAAACAGGATGTCATGAATGTAATTATATAATAATCTTTTTTTCAAAATCTTTTTTTTTTGTTTTTTAAGTATAATTTGTCATTTTTATCTTTTATAATTTTGACTTTTCAAACACCAATTTCATTCAATTCTGCAAAATATTAAAAATTACATTTAAATTAAAAATAAACTTTCATTTAAAGTCAACACATATTCTTCAATTAAAAAAATAATCAAACAACTCCTACGCCAAACAATTTTGTGGCAAGTGTGACATCATTTTTGGGAGATGAAAAGCTACTCAAAAATGAAATAAAAAATTCAGGTCCGTATTAAAAAAAAATAAAGTTGATGTGGGTATCTAAATAACGAAACGTCGAATTTAAAAAAAAAGAAATTATTTTCTAGAAAAGCTTATAAAAAAGTCTTAATACGGTGCTATTTGTTTTTTTTTTTTTAAATAACCAATAATAAAGGCTTAAAAAAATAAAAACCAAAATTTACTTTTTCGGTTTCTATCGAATATAACAGCAGGACGTTTGCTAAACGTCTTCGCATAATAAACGTGAGCGAAGTTGGTTATTAATTATTTAATGTTTACTTGTTTGGATTTTAAGTTTTGTTTATAATTACAATTTTCTCAGATTTGTAATATTTTTAGAGATATTTTTTGTATTATAAAGGGAAATTCCCGTAAATAAATTAAATTAAAATAAATCTCCGGAAGTAGTCGGAATATTTTTAATTTTTTTTTTGAGCAAATTATTCGGCATTAAAATAAGCAACTTTGTCTTAATTTAATCAACTATCTATATCTTACAGTAACCGAACTAGCAATGCTAATCGATGCATTAGCATTTGTAACACCCTATATATTAATGATAATAATAATAATTTTCATTTTAAAAATTTTAAAGTGGGTTTCTTATTTTCTTCCAATAATTTTTTTAAAATGAAAAATATTACTGAAACATTTAAACAATTAAAAATATTAAGAAAATAACATCTTAGCATCTTAGCATTTGTAACACCCTATATATTAATGATAATAATAATAATGTTCATTTATTGCTCAACGGATTTAAAAATAAATTAATGTATTTTAAAGTGGGTTTCTTATTTTCTTCCAATAATTTTTTTAAAATGAAAAATATTACTAAAACATTTAAACAATTAAAAATATTAAGAAAATAACATCTTACCATCTTAGCATTTGTAACACCCTATATATTAATGATAATAATAATAATTTTTATTTATTGCTCAACGGATTTAAAAATAAATTAATGTACAAAAAACAGTTAATAAAATTAAATTGACGATTAATCGCAAATACAATAAAATTATTATTATTTTAGTAGTATATGTACTACGTGCCTTGTCTCTCATCACCTTTGCGGTGTGAATTTCTGTTTTCAACAATTTCCTAGAAAATTTATGATTTTATTTATATTCCAAAGTGCACAGCTGTACGAATTAATTATAGAAAAACTATGGATATTTCCGCATGACTCGTGCTGCCGAAAAAATCGTGTTCTCGTCGGTATGAAACCGCAAAACCATTAGAGCTTGCTCAATAGCAGTAAACCATAAAAGGATGTGTTGGGGGAATTTACAACAATTTAAACCAGAAGAAGTTGATAAAAATCCAATCGAAGCTACAGGATGCAAACAAAATAGCTATCGGCATTTTAAATATCTATTAATGGATTTTAAGAATAAGACTCTACTTCACTACAAAAAGCTATTTAAATTAAATTGTCATTTATTATATTTATTTAAGATCATACATAAGTTAATATTTACTATAAAAAATAAATAAAAACATTACGTTGAATTATAGTATATTATTAAACGAGTGAGAAAGTTGAAAGTCGGGTGAATTGCACTTCACCCGAGTGGCAATGCCCAACTTGCTCACGAGTTTAATACTATACTTATTCGCATCATATTAAATAATTACCTAAAGATTTTTCTGCTTATATTAAATAACGAATATTTTTTCTGGTAATTGTGGCAGTTCACTGACAAAAAACAAATCGTAACCATAGTAACAACTAAACTGTTGAGAAAGTCAAATCATCGTCATGTCATTGGCTGAAACCTGTTGGGCAATGAAACCGCTATCATTTGATTAGACATCACCTGTTTGGCAATGAAACCGTTATCATTTGATTGGACGTCACCTGTGGAGAAAATGATTCGGTCGAATAATGAACAACTTTCTCAATAAAAAACGATTTAACAACATTTATATTATTTAATAAGATGCGAAAAAAATATTTTTGCAACCATAAACGCAATAAAAGCAGATAATCGAATTCATTTCGTTCCGGTTTACAGTTACGTTCCAAGTCATTCTTCTGTGGATTTTGAGGTTTTGAAAAAAATTTCTTAAATGATCATTTTTTACAATTTTTCAAATCTTCGATTGCAATTTTCATTTTCCCAGTTTAAGGTTAGATTGTTGTCGTTTAGTTTCCACTAAGAACATTGGAATTGTTTTTTATAGAGAATCATAAATGTATTATTTCCTTATGGATTTTATTTAATTGAACGAAAAAAAATTGAAACGAAATTAAACGTTATATTTTTATCGTTCTAACCGAAATTAACCGTTATTAAAATTTTGTACCGGTTTCGGTTTATAAAGTGAGCAATTTTACCTTGCGGTTGCAGTTAAAAATTCCGATTAATTTTAGTTTTGAGTTTAGGGTTCGGTTCCCGTTCGACTCTCAATAAAGTCATATTATTTTACATATTATTAAGAAATTTGAATATTTAGTTGGACTTCTATCGAATTTAAAACTTTCTTAGCATAGAATCCCGAAATGTTTTTTTAATGCTGTTAACTTATATCATCCCATTCATGAATTAATATTTTTGTAAGGCCATCTTTATTTGATTTTTTTTTCTTTTCTTTTTTTCTTCCCATAAATGTTTATTGTGATAAATCAGGACTCTGAGGCGGTGAATGTAACTGTTTTGGTACATTATATAAAATCCATTCCTAGACTAAATATTCTGTGTCCTTTGGATAGTTTTCCTATCTTCCGATAACCGAGTTCCAACTTTTAACAAGATGCACGAAAATTTTCGTTTAAAATTAAGTATTTGTATTTGTTCATAATACTTTCAATAAATACTCCGGAAGCGGAAATACATTCCCAAACCACAAAACAACCACCAACGGGGTTCACTGAATGTAAAATATTTTTAATTCCAAAATCTATTTCTTTATTTTTCTAGCTTAATATATGTAGACAGGAGAAGACAACAAACGTTCACTTATAGATCTAAAATTAGAATGAAACACTTAATTGCATAAAATTAAATAAATCAGTATACTAACAAAACTAAATATAATAATAGCCCTAAATTAATTGTATATGATCACTAGAGAGAGGATTTTATGCAAAATGCATATTTTTGCATATTTTGCATATTTACCCCTAAAATGCATTTTTCGCCTATTAATGAATGTTTTAACATATAATGGTAACATTTTGTTCCACTGCACATTACAACATGTGCATTTTTCGATTTCAGGCATAAACCAACATCTAGTCGTTCAAAGAAATACCGGCCAAATGTTATCAAAATAATTGCCAATTTGTCCTGCGATAAATGAGTTACAAATTTTTGATTTTCGAACAACTAATACTAGGACGTTGGAAAATAAAAAAATAGGCAATGTATAGAAAAAGAAAAATTGCAAACATTAAACTTAATTGACTCTTCTAATTTATTTTTAAACGAGTTAGAAATTAGGACGTGGGAAAAGAAAAAAAAATAAAAACATAGGAAACGTGTAGAAGAAATGTTACATGAATTAAACCTAATTACGAAAACATCACTCTTCTAAAGCAACTTTGGTTTTTGAAAATCCATTCATTTTTAAACGAGTTAGAAATTTTTGAAATTTTTGATTTTCCAACAACTAGTACTTGGATGTTGGAAAAGAAAATAAATAAAAAAATAGGAAACATTTTAGAAAAACTAAGTCTAATTAAAAAAAAACGTATATTTTTCTAAAATGAGTTGGGGTTTTGAAAATCCACCTCTTCTCAAGATTGTTACAGGTTTTTAAAGATTTTCCGACATTCTAACAAAAAATTGGAAACGTCTAAAAATGTTAACATCAATCTTAATAAAAAAAAAACTCGCTCTTCTAAAATAATTTTGGTTTCTAAAAATTCACCAATTTTCAAGTGAGTTGCAGATGTTTCAAATATTTGATTTTCGAGAGAAAAAATAGAAACGTGTAGAAACAATTTCACAAAAATAATTAAACCTTATTAAGAAAATACCGCTCTTCTCAAAAAATTTCGGTTTTATACACTTATTTTTAAACGAATTAATTTTTTTAATTTTTTTAGCAAATAATACTTGGACGTTGGAAAAGAAAATAATTTAAAAAAAAAATAGGAAACGTGTAGGCAAAATTTCTCAAAATTTAAGTCTAATTAACAAAACTTATTATATTCTTCTAAAATAAGTTGAGATTTTGAAAATCCACCTCGTTTCAAGAGAGTTACAAATTTTTGAAATTTTTGATTTTCGAACAACTAATACTTGGACGTTGAAAAATAAAGAAAAATAAATTTTTTTTTACAAAAATTAGGTCTAATTAACAAAATTTCAATCTTCTAAAATAAGTTGGGGTTTTTAAAAAGCGTCTCTTTTCAAGAAAGTTACAGATTTTTGAAACTTTTGATTTTCGATATTCGGCCAAAAAATTAGAAACGTGTAAAAATGTTTTTTTTTCCAAAAATAATTCTTATTTAAAAAATCTTTGGTTTTGAGAGTCCGCTTATTTCTAAACGAGTTATGAATTTTTAAAAAAATTGATTTTCAAACTTCTTATAAATGGACGTTGAAAAAGGAAGAAAAGGGAAACATGTGAAAGTTCACATATTTTTGTCGGCTTTGTTTGAAATATGCGTAAAGCGGCAGAGGTAGAACGAGAAAGAAATAGTTTAGAGCGTCCAGGAAATTCTCATAATTATCGGGACTCTCCATAAATAGAAAATTGAAGAAAACTGAATTTTCGCAAAATGTGATTTTCAATTTTTGTATAATTCAATATTCGTCGTGGCATTAGCCAGGAAAGTGGTTGTTTCAAAAAGTGATTTGTTAACTGTAGTCTTATTAATAAGACTACTAATTACAACAAGTATGGCATATTATTAACATTAATAAAAAAATGTTTTTCTTAAAAATGTATATAAATAAACTAAAAATAAACTAAACTATTTGCATATCATAATGCATATTTTCGAGGTTTTAAATGCATATACAGTATATTTTTTTTAATCGTGGGCCATAGGACTTTACATGCTAAAAATTATACCTTATGTTCATGTATATTTTACCATAAAATTTGGAAGGAAATTTTAATTAGTAATAAATCAATTATTTTTCTATATGATGCGCTGCATTATAATAACTTAAACATGTTTTATTCCAGTAAAAAATGAAATTATTTAATGTAAATAACTGAGCAAAAATAATCAAAGTACCTTGAATTTACGAAATGTCACATTGATTAGTGAGGCAAGAAATCAAACGGATTTTATTCTAGAAAATGTCTGCTTATACTATTAATCGGATGGAATTTGTAACGGCATTTATAAGAGGTTTGTCCAGCAGGGAAATAGTTATATTTTTCTACAAGAAGTCAGGGAATTTTTATTTTAGGGAAATAGTTGACAACTTTTCTGCAGCGTATCCCGATCGTTCGGTTTCAAGCAAAAGCACTTTTTAATGGAATAAAACATGTTTAAATGATTCTAATTAAGTGCATCATGTAGAAAAATAATTGATTTATATTATCAACTAAAATTTGCTTCAAAATTATATGATAAAATATACATTAACACGAGGTATAATTTTTAGCATGTAAAATCCTATGGCCCACGATAAAAAAAAAACATACTGTATATGCGCATATTTCAGAATTTTATAATGCATAAAATCCACTCTCTAATGATCACCAACAAAAATATCATTAAATATGGTTGACGATGAAAGCCATTACGTTGTGATATATTTTAGATTCAGGAATTTAGGAACTTTTCAATAAAATGCACTTTGTTGATATCACACACGTTTTTTTTTTTTATTTTGCGACTATAGCCAGTTTCGTCAATTCTGTCGTCAGTCGAGGGTTGAAAGTATTTTTTGTCGAATGAATCATAACATTTATTGAGCCAAATAAGTAAGAATAATAGATTTACTTTTGAAAATGTTCTGCAAATTTTCTTCACTGGGGTGTTTGATTCTACAAATCATGTCCATCTTCTTATATAATGAAAGATTTTTTAATTTCCGTCCAATGTGTCTTGCTGTGCTTTCATTCATCCTGTCCATCCCGTCCATTTTGATTTTTCATATTCCAAAATTAACTGTCTGATGTCTCTGTTTAAATGGTGAAATTTTGCCCTAAAGGGATGTGTCGTTATTAAATTTACAATCTCTGTACACTTGTCATTTAAATTTCAAAAGTCTGATGATATATTTGGAGAGTAAGTATTTATATCTATTTTAGGTGTGTGAAGTAAAATGGAATTTGAGAGGTTATTATGAAACTGGAAAATGGTGGTTAGATTTATTAGCATTTATTAAGGTTTATTAAAATTTATTAAAGCTTATTTTGATTTATTACATTTGATTCAAATTTGTTATTTACGATTGATATAAATTTACAATAAACCAATAAAATGTGTTAAAACGTGTTACTGGTAGGTTTTCATTAAAATTTATTACAATTTGATACGATTTATTCAATAATAATTTATCATGAGCAAGAAAAACCCTCCCCGCTTACTAAAAAAGTCGCCGTTGTTTTAGTTTGTTGATGCCTGCACGCATCATTTGATTTTCAATTTTATCCCACGGCTAAGAATGTTTACTGACCTGTTACTTATTAGTAAGCATAGCAAAACTTGTTGATTACAATATTTGTTGAATTACCATTTCCCAAAAACTAAACATTTCTTTCACATCACCTTAATATTTTATGTTCTTATAATATAGTTTATTATTCAATTCTTGTCCTGTATTATTTTCTTTTTATCTATCATCTCTTTTTTTAGTATTACCGATTCCCATCATCATAATTTTATTCGTATCTCTACGATACTACGCTTTAGCCCTGCGGGAACTGCTCGACCCTTTCACGGATTGTCTGTCTCCCTTGAACGTTTAAACCTCGTCTGTATGCGAGACAACATGATGTCAAATTTCAGCGTCCCCGTTTCAGTGCCCACGTCGACTTGGGAAATTCTTGATTCGCCTTAAATTTTTATTTCCTCAACGACCGATTTATATAAATTACACGACCGAATGACCTACACTCGTTGCATTTTTCATACCGTATAACTGCATACGCCCACGCATCGGCAAACAAATGAAATGAAATTTTGCACATCTAAGATATTTATTTAGAGGAAAGGTTTTTAAATTAAGTCGACAGTAGTTGCTTTTACCTATATAAAATTTGTCCCTGCACAGAAGGCGTTTTCTGTTGTTCTAACTTATCTTCATTGGCCTTATTTATAAAATGTGTAGTAATGTAAAGTAAAATTCGCTTACATCTACAATTGTATACTACTTATAATAGTAATTTACGATACAAGTAACGTTATGAAGGTTTTTACATTACGAGAGAAACGTTTTAAATTTTCGAGTAATGTAAAAGCAAATAGCGTTACGTGTGTCGTAACACGGTTTATTTTATCCTATCTCTATTTTTTTTTAATAAGAAAATGTTTAATGATAAACGTCCAAAAACGATATTTATATGCCAATATCTCCATAGCAACGAGTTGCGTTAAGATACATATAACAACACTAATGTTGTTAAGAATTTCTTAACAACACTAGTGTTGTTAAAGGTACCTTAACATTACTCGTTGCTAAGGAGTTATTGGGGTGATAACATTATAGGATAAATTAAAATTATAAACTAGTTTAAAATAAATTAACTAGAGACAACCTCACTTATTGCAGATTTATTGAATAAATGTGAATTAATATTCAGGATATTTTCGTCTTTATTACGTTCAGAATACTTCAATTTAAGAACACTGAACTAGTTTATAATTCATATATACTTAAGCTTCTTAAGATTTACAATCTTGTGCCTATTCACATAAGAAACCATACAGTAAACATGAATTGTTTCATGAATGTGATATTAAGGGTTGTAATCCGTTAAATGGGAGATAATTAAATATTCCTTATATCGGGATAATCCGAGGAAGCTGTTCAGGGTGGATGGAAATTGTTGCGGTTTGAGGGTAGTTCTCGTGGTATACAACTGCACGATTTCTTTTCATTAAGCTTGGAGATAATCAAGGTAATTTATTTACTATGTAAATTTTATGGTGCACCATAAACATTTATTTCTCCTTTAGAAGAAAACCGCATTGAAGTAAATACTACTGCTGTAATTAAAATTTGTTTTGAACATTTAATATATTCTGTTTGCCATTTGGGCTTAATATTATAATTGAAATTGGAAACTCGCACTTGTTGAAGATGAATTATTAATTTAGTTGATGTTATAATTGAAATGTAAACCAGTTGCAAATAAATTAAACACAAAATCTTTGTATAGGGCGTAAAATTTAAATTCTATAGAAAATGACATTAAGAATTTAGCGAAAGATTATCAAGAATTTTCTGAAGATCGATTGTAGATATTTTTATGGGCTTTCTAGAACATGACGAACATGTTTCTTTTTATTATAATTTATGTAAGCTTTATTTACTTATTTTTAACACCTTGTTTTTATGTCTTACAAAGAGTTTAGAATTGGGCTAACAGCCAGGAAAGTAGTTGTTGAATCGATTATATTGTAGTTGTCTTTGCAAGGCTTTTTTTTAAATCGTAGAAGACGCAAATCATCGTATTTCTCAAATAAATTAGAGGCAACCTCACTTGTTGCAGAAGCATTAAATATATTTACTTAAATATATCGTATTTCTCACTTTAGTTTTAGAAATATTTATATACAGTATGCAATCCGGAGCATGGGATAAAAACAAATTTATTGCTATCCAAATTCCTGGTCCTGGAAGCGCCCAAATGAAAGATGATTTAATTATAAAAAAATAAAATACACATAAATGATAATAGCCCAAAGAAATATGTATGTTTTCCCTGGCGCGGATTTAAATTCGTCGTATATATGTTGAAAACCGATTTCACATTGCTGATAGGCCTCATGAAAACATACCAAACAAAATAATCGATAATGATTAAAATTGTGAATCATTCTACAGAATGTTTATAAATAACATGAGCAATGATCTAAATAATAAACAACCTACTAATTGTAGTTGTGCTATAAAAAATAATTAAATTGATGTTATAATTAAACATTTTCTTTTGATACTATTATATATTAAATCAGGAAATCTTACTCTCGTGCGTGGATGAAGGTATCATTAAAAATCCAGAAACCGTGATTAACGATGGCGGACTTATCGAATCAAACTACGGAGAAAACATTCAACATATGTCGGTGGAGGAGTTAACTAAGCGTGTTATTCTTATACAGACTAATGAATAAATGCTTAAAATGGACCGGAAGATGATCGACATACTCCCTAACGGACCATATACGTGCAGATTTCGTTGTATCGGAAGATCCAAGGGATTTTCCTTCAGAGTTTCTTTGGGAATCGACAGCTTGTGTTATTTTACTGAGAACTTTACTTTCAAATCATCTTTACGTTCCTGTGAGTTTCTTTATGGGCAAACGACTTCTGAATTGACAGCTTATGTTATTTGACTGGGAACTGTACTTTTTAATGAAGGTATCATTCTCGCATTGCGGTGAAATTTGAATTTAAAAAAAAAGCTTATGCAACGGCACAAAAAAGCTTATGCAAGTTACGAGTGTTGACATTTTGATTCCAGTGAGAGTACGTCGATTAATTTGTAGTATGTCAAAAATACAATATTTCTGGATAGATTTGAGAAGTTTGAAGCTAATTTTGCTGGTGAGTAATGTTTTAGAATTTGTTAAATCGTAAAATGCAAATTTCGTTTTTCCTACATTCAAGTATCGAGTGTTGACATTTTGTTTCCAGTGGGGGTACGTCGATTATTTTGGAGTATGTCAAAAATACAATATTTCTGGATAGATTTGAGAAGTTTGAAGCTAACTTTGCTGGTGACCATTTTTTTAGAATTTGTTAAATCGTAAAATGCAAATTTCGTTTTTTCTACATTCAAGTTTCGAGTGTTGACATTTTGTTTCCAGTGGGGGTACATCGATTATTTTGTAGCATGTCAAAAATACAATATGCCTGAATGCATTTGAGAAGTTTGAAGCTGATTTACATAGTGGCCATTTTTTTAGAATTTTTTTTATCTTACGATGCAAATTTCATTTTTTCTAAATTCAAGTTTCGAGTATTGACATTTTGTTTCCAGTGGGGGTACATCGATTATTTTGTAGCATGTCAAAAATACAATATGCCTGGATGTATTTGAGAAGTTTGAAGCTAATTCTGCTAGTGACTAATTTATTTTGAAAGTTTTATTAACGCAGCAATTGTTTTTTTTTCACTTTACTCCAAAAACAACGTACAATCTATGTTCTCCGATGAGTATTTCAAAATCTAGAGAAAGGTCATTTTCAACTTTTTACAGAATCGTGAAGGATAATATATTTTCAGTAAAATTTGAAAGTTTTAATTACATTACATTTTCTATTTTTTTCATTTCACTCCAAAAAAATTATACAATCTTAAAGTGAAATGTTCTCGGATGATTATTTCAAAATCTAGTAAAAGGTGGTTTTCAGTTTTTTACAGAATCGTGAAGCAGAATGTATTTTCAGTAAATTTTGGAAGTTTTAATTACCTAGTAATTGTTTTTTAATTTTTTTCATTATACTCCAAAAAAAATGTACAATCTTAGTGATGATAATTATTCCAAAATTTAGTGAAAGTTGATTTTTTATTATTTGCAGAGTTGTGAAGCAGCATGTATTTTCAGTAGTTTTTGGAAAGTTTTGAAGTAAGTGGTAATTGTTATTCTTTTTTTCACTAAACAAAAATTCAATCTCAGAATAAGGATACATTCTGCTCTTGGATGATTATTTCAAAATCTAATAGACTTGTGTTTAGATTTATAAGAATCGTAAAGTAAAATGTATTTTGAGTAAATTTGTAAAGTTTCAAGAATGTGGCAATTGTTTTTCTGTTATTTCTTTACTTCTAAAACCCAGATCTTCAGAATGGCGATTTGTTCAATTAGATGATCAAATGATTTCAAAATCTCGTTGAGATTTGTTAAGAATCGTAGAGTAGAATGTATTTTGAATAAATTTTGAAAGTTCTAAGTATAAGGCAATTGTTTATCTATTTTTGTTCTTGTTTTGAAAAGGCGCATTTTCAGATCTGTTTTTGATGATTTTTTTTTTTAATCTAGTAAGGGAGTATTTGGGATTGATACAAAATTATGAAGAAGAATGTGTTTTAAGTCAATTTAGAAAGTTTCATGTATGTGGAATTTTTTTTCCATATTTGTTTTTATTTGTGAAAAGGCGCATCTTCAGGTCTGTTTTCAATTATTTTTTTTATCCAGTTAATAAGGAAAATTAAAAAATCTATACAAAATTGTGAATTAATATATATATTCTAAGTCAATTTGGAAAGTTTCTTTTATGTAGCAATTATTTTCTATTTTTTTTAACTCAATGGCTATATGATTGATTCTAGGATGATTATTTTAAAATCTGGTGAAGAAGTATTTTTAGATTTTGCAGAATCGTAAAGTAGAATGTGTTTGGAGTAAATTTGGAAAGTTTTAAGAATGTATCAATTGTTTTTCAATTTTTGTTTCGCTCGAACAGAAAAAATGGTCTCAGAATTACGGGATTGTGTTCGTTGATGATTAGTTCAAAATCTAGTGAAGGGTTACTTACAGGTTTTTGCAGAATCGGGAAGAAGAATGTATTTTGAGTAGTTTAAAAACGGTTTCAAGTAAGCGGCAAATTATTTTTCTATTTTCTTTTTGCTTGTGAAAGTATATATGCAAATTATGATCATCAAATCGGAGATCATATCAACATGTTTTATCTTCTCCAGAGCAGGCTAATATATATATATACCAGCGAGTCAATCAGTTAAGAAAGTACAACGTCACAACAAAACAAGAGAAAGGGGGAGACTAGTTGATGAACCAATAAATGCTCCAAAAAAATGTCTTGGACTCAGTGTTTATGTCTATAGGTTTCGACAGTTTTTCTGTCATAAGTTTTTTGTTTAATAAAAAAATTAAAAACCAAATACAGAAGAACTGATAAAATATTGTTCTGAATTGCAAAAAAAGTTAACGGTTAACTCGAAATGAAATATTGAGTGAAATTTGTTATACGATGAAATCTTGGGTGTGCAATGTTACATCAAAAAAGGTCAGGTAACGCCTGTTGAAGCTTTGGATTTTATCAAAAACTAAAACACTGTCGCACGTTAACATGCAAATAAAATTGGTTTTCCAATCAAAGTAAATCATTCTTATGCCTGATGAAAGAGTATATTTTAGACTGTCAATCATACTAATTTATATTATTATTGTAACTTTATTTATTGCGTTAACTTTAATGAAACATATAAGCCTATTATTGGGCACCTTTTTCAACATTTATCTTGTTATAAAAAATACTTTTATTGGACAAAAACAATTAGTACACACCTTACTAGACCATAACATCTTCTACTCGGTGAAAACCGAAGTAGAATATATTTAACCATTTAGCTTCAATTTATGTTAACAAATCACATGCATTTACAGAAACTTTTCTGTTACTTCCAACACTCTTAATATATGGACAAAGCTGGGCATTTTGTCAACAGTTATTCTTGCAAGTGAGGTTAATTTTCCAACCCTGATTCGATAAACGCCCTTTTCTTGGCTCTTTCCCGAAAATATGGTAGTTAATAGTAGAAAATAAGGGGCGCTGAAAAAAATCTTCCTGGATCAATAAGGCCGACACTGCACTTCCTTTCTGGACTCAAGGAGGAACATCAATCATTTTTAATTCAATTTCTGGGCACAAAGTCAAATCTATGTTAAGTAATTTCTGGTAAAAATGCTTAGAAATAATTAACTGAAACCAACAGTGTTGAATTCCGAAAAATATAAACATTTGAGGGTAAAAGTGACAATACAGTAAAAATGAGTTTTTCAGTAAGATAGCGAATGAGGGTGCTATATGTACTTAAACTTTTTCACCTACCCCCCTACGAAAACTCTGAATTCGCCCCTGGAACTAGTACGGAAATAAGATTGTAAATTACAATCTACATTGAACATATTCTTGCAAATGGAAAATATGTTAGCGACCGATAATGGTCACGTTATGTCCGAAGTATACATTTAAGGTCTAATACAATTTAAGTGCAGAAAGGAATCTAACCAGTGCTTATTTTGAATGGATACTAAAACTTATATTGTTATTAAGTTTGAATCATCCATAAAAAAGAAACTGCAGACTTACATCTGTAGTTATATCTTTCCTATAAAATATTATCCATTTGCAAGAATATACAACTCTGTACTGGGAGTATTTCAGGCGTAAAAATGCATCCAAATGATTTCTTTGTACGAATGAAAACACATTGTTGCAAACATAGGCGTCCGCAGTGAGAGCAAGATGAGGGCACTATCTGCTCCCAGGAAATTAAACTATTGTAAATAAACACTGGGAGTATGTAGTAAAGTACAAAATTCATAAAAAGTAAAAAAATTATAAATTGAATTGAAAATTAATATAATAATAGTATATTATTAAACGAGTGAGAAAGTGGGCCATTGCCACGAGGGTGAAGTTTTTCATTTAAATTCACCCGAGTGGCAATGGCCAACTTACTCACGAGTTTAATACTATACTTTTTTGCATCATATTAAATAATTACCTAAAGATGTTTCTGTTTATATTAAATTATAACAAACAATTTTTCCAATTGGAAATTGCGGCAGGTCGCTGACAAAAAACAAATCGTAACCATAGTAACAACTAAACTGTTGATAAAGTAAATTCGTCGTCATACCATTGGCTGAAACCTGTAGGGCAATGAAACCGCTATCATTTGATTGGACGTCACCTGTGGAGAAAATGATTCGACCGAATAATGGACAACTTTCTCCATCAAAAACGATTTAACAACGTTTATATTATTTAATAAGATTCGAAAAATATCTTTTATTTTACTTTCGCTATAATTGTTTCACCCCGCTTAAAATTTGAATACCAAATACCTTTGTATACGTTATTTAAATGTCATTAAAATATTTATTAAAAAAAAAAATGCAAAAAACATGTCAAAAAGCTTTTCTTGCCCCAATCATTTTGACGAGTGATATTCGTTAGAAATCTGACATCATTATTGTTTTTTAAAGGACAATTTATGTGTTTAGAGTTTAGCTAAGACATGTATCTATAAATAAAAAAATAATATGTGTAAAGGGTTACATAATAAAAAAAAATTAAAATTGATGTCAAAAATTAGTACAGCATTTTTTTTCATTTATAGAATATTAGAAGAAAAAAAACTGATTTAAACTTTTTGTTGATTTCTTGAATTAAAGATTTTTACTGTGTTTTATTACTTACGGAGAATATTACTGGAAAACAAGATATTTACAGTATATATATACATGATAAATTGTTTGTTTGTGTTTGAAAGAAAACCTTTTAGATAATGAATATTTCTCGTTTGAAATTCGTGCGGTGTTGAATTGTGCACCAACTACAATAAATACACTAAAAACCAATTAAAATATACATTACACGGATAATTGAATCCTGCTACCGTCACACCAAAACGGTTTTAAATAATGGTTATGTCCTCCTGAAAAGCTAAAGTGGATTTACTAATTCGTTTGTATTTTAATTTAAAAAAAAGTCTTCCTAGAAAATGATAACATAATTGTTAGTAAATTCACAAAAATACAAAACAAACACGTTTGACTAATTAATTGCGAGAAAGACAACAAAAATTGTTTATTGTCCTCATTAGGGAAATACAATGTAACCAAGGTTTTTAAGCCAATTATTACAAAAAATACATATAAACATAAAATTTGATAAATGTAACTCAATCTATTAACTTAAATAAAGTCAGGCAAGTGATGTAATCTTCACAGATATGAGTAAAGCTTTCGATCGATTTTTAATCTCAACGCTTGGGAATTGTGATTTAAGTGGCAATGTCGTTTCGGTTATTTCCTCCTATTTGTCTAATAGACAACAATTCGAATCGTTTATGGGAAAGAAATCTAACGGATGCATAAATAATAGTGGGGTTCCCCAAGGGTTCAATCAAGGTCCATTAAAACATTGTAAATTTATAAATATTGTGTGCAATCGCTTAGACTGTACATATTTAAACTAAATTTTAATGTAATCAGTGAGTAATGTTAATAAATACTAAATATTAAATTAATGGTGTACTGTAAACAATATTAATGTTAATATTTCAAAATGTATGCAGGGTGTCTACGGTAAAATGTTTGTTAAAAGTTTACGGGGTTGCCATTGTACTAAAAATTTGAAAAAAAAATCCTTGTCATACGGTTGAATCAGTTCTCATGTAAAATATTTTCAACTTTCTATCACTTACGGTTCCACCAGAAGTAGCACCAAATTGGTTATTTTAAATAGAACACTCTAACTATTATTGTATTTTTAGATTCCTCGTTTATATTGCAACATATTTTGTAGAAATGTATGTGTAGAAAATGGAAAAAATTAACTCTTTGGCTTTAACTCGAAAATATAATAAATGTAGTTTTCACCATTGAGTTTTTCTCGAAAAAAGAGATCGAGGATGCGCCATCCGCTTTTCTCTATCTATTATGGTTATCGAGTTACACAAGACCATTAAATTGATAATATGTAGTATAATTAAATGGGAACATTGAATAAATGAAATTTCTTCAAACATTTCTTCTTAATCATCATCTCAAAGAAACATGAAACTTAATTAAATCCAGTGCCCCGGGATCAAGTGAATTAATGGGAGATTATTGAGTTAATTTAGTTTTAAATCTTAATTAGAATGCAATAAATCCCCGCGAGAGCCGCTCAACTGGCGACGATGATATCGGCTTCAAGGAAGGAAGCATTACGGTTTTACGAAAAGCCGCACAGGAAAAAATGCACAAAACCTACATCCGACAAAATGCAATCAGAATGTGAACAAATATTTGAAATGGCATTAAAGTGCGGTCTGCCGTAAAAAAGGGTTTCCTGCCTTATCAGCGCGAGCTAATTAAACGTTGTGGTCAGAAATTCGGGACGAATTTATTAATTTAAACCATAATTGCTTGTTTTAATTACTGTTAATTTCATTAAAATTTAAACAATAAAATTAGCGTGTAAATATTGGCAATTTAGCGCTGTTCTAAAAATAGTAATACCAATGTTAATGGCAAATGTACACCTACAGAAAACTAATATTTTATAGCAAGTCAATCTCAAGATTATACAGGGTGTATTTGAAATAACGAATAGGCATTTAAGGGCACATACACAAAATATTTGTGAACCCATTTCTGTCAAAATTTATTCGAAAAAAAAAATTGAATTTTCCTAATTTTTCGAGGTTCGACATTTTGAGAACCGATGCTTTTCTCATTTAATTAGGTCTGCGTGGAATGTGTGTTTGTTTATTTAAAACGCGAGATCCGATTTCTTGCCTCCGAAATTTGAAGTGTTGTCGCAACGTTTTTTTTTTTTTTTGGATAAACAGTCCTCAAGTTCATTAAAGAGCACTCAGATATTTCCTACGCGCTTGTTGTAATTCGATATCTAAAGCCGTTTAAAAATTAGGTCACATTACCACTGCCCCCAAACATGTTACGTATTTTTACTCATTAACTTTAATAATTAATTGCGGCCTTTTTGTTACAGTTATAAAAAAAATAATTGCGAATATTGTTTAAAAATAATATAATCTCTTTGTGGTTGCGAGCCTGTTCGTTATTTCAAATATATTTATTTTAAATAAGAATGAAAAATTCTCAGTAACCTAGAATGTATATTTTTGGTTCAAATAAAATTTTCACTTGGGTATGAATAAAATATAAATTATCGTCGGAATAAATTTGATTAAATAAAGTAACTTGTGAAATTACTTACACAAATAAAATAAAAATTAATCGCCTTTGATAAAACATATCAAAAGTAAAAGTTGGAGAAATAAATTAAATTATTCGAACTTCACGTTTAGATAATTTTTCCTCGGCGAGTGTGTTACTTAGTTAATGAGCTTTCGGCTTAGGAGACGTGTAAAGAAGTAGCTGCACCGTATTTGGGCCAATTTTAAATTTCCAATTTAAATATTTGCCAGTGCAAACTTGGGAAAATGTAAATACATTTTATAATAACTTAATAATTGGCGCCCCTCGCGAGCTCTATTTTAAATTCTTTGCAATTGAGACACCATTATAGCAATCATCTGAGGATTAGCGAATTTTCACTCTATTATTAGAAATCTGCAGTTTATGCATAAAAATAATCAGTTGTAAATAATGAGTTTTTTTTTTGTTGGTAATATTTTACGTTATAAACTAAAATTGGAATAATATTCGTATGAATGTAAAAGGTGAATTTTAATTCCTGGCCGGATCCAAGGTCAACTTTGCGAAAATATGATCAAACCTTCATTGCTTCTACCAAATTTTATTCCATTAAATGTCATTAGTGTCATTGGCGTCGCTCAAGTTTGAACAAAATAAATATGCATTATATCACTAAGAACATTTTGTTCACAATAAATTACCTACTATTATACTACCTTATTTGATTTTATAATATAATTTGTGATATAAATTAGATATTTATTTATCATACTTTGAGGTAGGCAACCTATTGTCCACGCATATCCACTTAGATAGAGCGGCACATACCCATAAGTTTGAAGCGGCACGCGGTCACATATTAAAATCACCCTGTAATATAGGTGTTGTTGGTCGTACTCATTTATTTGTTTGTCAATCCCTTTCAAATTGCTTCTATTATTATTGAACAATGCTTTAATGAATCCATGTTTACTATGTAATTATATATAATATATATATTATATGTAATTATATATAGGACGTTGCGAGGGTCCACATAATGTTGAGAACAGCTAACTAATCGGTTCAAATTAAACATCTTAAATATTTCCAAAATTAATATTAATAAAAAGATATGAAAGACATGGCAAGCAATGTGTTAACAAGAGGGCCACAAATAATTTCAGAAAAAGATACAAATGGTAAATCAGAAAAAAAATGAAAAAGCCGGCTTCTGATATTTTTGTTTGATTTAAAAAAATAATTATTCTTTTATTATTTTTGAATTTTTGAAATGATAATATACTGAGGCAAAAAAAATGAAACACTTGAAATTCGTGAAATTTCGACCATTTTCAAACCGCCATAACTCGGCGTATTTTCAATCGATTTTGATGAATCTTTGAGGCCGAAAAACTTTGAAGTGTCTTCCTTAAAGTCATGCATGCGAACTTAAGCGTAACCCTTCCACGCCCCTCTAGCACACCTATGAAAAAATGTCCAACTTTTACGATGTGTACGGAGTTGGAAAAATTTTGTCGACTCAATTCGCCATTACGGCATTAAAATTTGATCAATTCCCTATGCAGGACTCAAAGAACGAAGTTTCTACGACGATTTGGCACCAAGTTATGGGTGTTTGAAAAAAAAAGTTTATGTGTGTTTGTGCTGTGTGTGTGTGTGTGTGCGAGCGCATTAAACTTTGAACATACGTCTTATTTGACAATCCGAAGAAGTGAAAAGATCAAAAGTAAGTGGGTGTTTACCTTAACTGTTTTAACTTTGTTTTCTTCCAATATTTTTAAAATGAAAAATATCACAAAAACATTTAAACAAATATTGAAGACAATAAAGAAACAACATATTTTGTTTGAAAATATTTTTCATAAACTCATTGTTATTCGAGGGAAAAAAAAATTATTTTTTTATTTTTGGTTGATAATTAAGAAAAGATCGTAGTTATAGGAATAATATTTGTAGAGATTACCAAAATGAACAACTTATAAAAAATAAGTATTTTCGAAATCTCTTTGGTTTTTGAGTAGCCTATTAGAATTTAAAGTATAATTTGTCATTTTCATCTTTCATAATTTTGAAGTTTCATTCGATTTTTCAATACGCTTGATGTACAATTAAAATATGATTTCAATTGAAAATAAGCCCTGAAATTATAAATTTAAATAACTATTATACCATCAAATCGGAGAAAGTAACATGATGGCCACGTCACCATTTTTTTTGTAATCTGATGGCAGACTCTGGTCTACTGCTTAATCCGGTCCTGCTTGCATCTGTAGACAAAGAATTCACAGTAATGTCCCATTTCACGAACATAAGTATTTTAATAATAATAATGTTTATTAACGGAATCTCCTTTTACATAATAATAATAATACATATATAAATATAAACAATTGAAAGATATAAGAATGAAGTATACAGGTTTTACTAAAATACAATGAATTAAAGGTGTAATACTAGCTTTCTCAACTCTGTTTTAATTTGTATAAAAAAAATAAGAAATGTTTGATTGTTATTTTCACTAGCGTCCAGGGGCGGCTCGTTATATAGAGCCAAGGAGCCACGGCACTACCTGTAGTAGTTTCAAGCTCGCAAGAATTTTGAATTAATTCTTAAAACACTTTTTCGCCAGTTACTTTGGTCTAGGAAGATAAATCGTTCATTCTTTCTTTTGTTGTCTAAAATTGTATTTCTTAGCTGACAATAATGGCAGTTGTCAAGAAAGGTGTGTTGAAAATGATATTTTTCAGTTGTCAAAAATGTTATTTTTCAGCTATCAAAACAGGTATTTCTCACCTATTAAAATGCTATTTTTCAGTTTCCAAAAAAAAATTTTCAACATTTTTACTTGTCAAAAATGGCATTTTTTTCATCAAAAATTGACTTTTGGCAGTCAAAAATTGTATTTTTTAGCAGGCAATAATGGTATGTTACAGTTGTCAATTATGGTTTGTTGTAGTTGTCAACATTGGTATTTTTCAGCAGTTGAAAATGGTAATTTTCAGCTGTCAAAAATGCGATTTCCAACCAATAAAAATGTTATTTTCAGCTATCAAAAGCAGCATTTTTTCAATATTTTTTTAATTGTCAAAAATTTCATTTTTCAGCTTTCAAAAATTGTACTTTTTGTTGTCAAAAATTGTATTTTTTGTTGTCAAAAATTGTATTTTTTGTTTTCAAAAATTATATTTTTTAGCTGACAATAATGGTATGAAACAGTTGCCAATAATAGTGTGTTGCTGTTATCAAGAATGGTAATTTTCAGCTATTAAGAATTGTATTATTCAGCTGTCAAAAATAATATTTTCAGCTATAAAAAAAAACGTATTTTTCAACATTTTATACTTGTCAAAAATGGCATTTTTCACATGTCAAAAATGGCATTTTTCACCTGTCAAAAATTGACTTTTTGCAGTCAAAAATTGTATTTTTTAGCAGGCAATAATGGTATGTTACAGTTGTCAATAATGGTTTGTTGTAGTTGTCAACATTGGTATTTTTCAGCAGTTGAAAATGGTAATTTTCAGCTGTTAAGAAGTGTATTATTCAACTGTCAAAAATGATATTTTTCAGCTGTCAAAAATGCGATTTCCAACCAATAAAAATGTTATTTTTCAGCTATCAAAAGCACAATTTTTGGACATTTTTTTAACTGTCAAAAATGGCATTTTTCAGCTGTCAAAACTTGTACTTTTTGTTGTCAAAAATTGTATTTTTTAACTGACTATAATGGTTTGTTACAGTTGACAATAATGGTTTGTTGCAGTTGTCAGGGATAGTATTTTTCAGTTGTTAAAAATGGTATTTTTCTGCTGTTAAGAAGAGTATTTTCTGAGAATAATGGGTTGTTACAGTTCTCAATAATGATTTGTTGTAGCTGTCAAGAATGGTATTTTTTAGCTGTTAAAAATGGCAGTTTTCAGCTGTTAAGAAATGCATTTATTCAACGGTCGAAAATGATATTTTTCAGCTGTCAAAAAGGTATTTCTCACCTATAAAAATGGTATTTTTCAGCTATCGAAGGCAGCATTTTTGGTCATTTTTTTATTGTCAAAAATGGCATTTTTTCAGCTGTCAAAACTTGTACTTTTTGTTGTCAAAAATTGTATTTGTTAGCTGACAATAATGGAATGTTACAGTTGTCAGTAATGGTTTGTTGCAGTTGTCAAGAATGATATGTGTCAGCTGTTAAAAATTGTATTTTTCAGCTGTTAAGAAGTGTATTATTCAACTGTCAAAAATGCTATTTTTCAGCTGTCAAAAATGCGATTTCCAACCAATAAAAATGTTATTTTTCAGCTATCAAAAGCAACATTTTTGGACATTTTTTTAAATGTCAAAAATGGCATTTTTCAGCTGTCAAAACTTGTACTTTTTGTTGTCAAAAATTGTATTTTTTAGCTGACAATAATGGTTTGTTACAGTTGTCAATAATGGTTTGTTGCAGTTGTCAGGGATGGTATTTTTCAGTTGTTAAAAATGGTATTTTTCAGCTGTTAAGAAGAGTATTTTCTGACAATAATGGTGTGTTACAGTTGTCAATAATGGTTTGTTGTAGTTGTCAAGAATGGTATTTTCAGCTGTTAAAAATGGTAGTTTTCAGCTGTTAAGAAATGTATTTATTCAACGGTCGAAAATGATATTTTTCAGCTGTCAAAAATGATATTTTTCAGCTGTCAAAAATGATATTTTTCAGCTGTCAACAATGGTATTTTCCACCTATTAAAATGGTACTTTTCAGCTATCAAAAGCAGCATTTTTCAATATTTTTTTTAATTGTCAAAAATAGTATTTTTCAGCTTTCAAAAATTGTACTTTTTGTGTTACCTAGAATGGTATTTTTCAGCTTTTAAGAATTGATATTTTTCAGCTGTCAAGAACGGTATTTCCCACCTATAAAAATGGTACTTTTCAGCTATCAAAAGCAGTATTTTTCAATATTTTTTTAATTGTCAAAAATAGCATTTTTCAGTTTTCAAAAATTGTACTTTTTGTTGTCAAAAATTGAATTTTTTAGATGACAATAATTTATAATATTTTTTTGTATACCTCATTTACAAAGTAGTATAATGAAATTAATAATAATATTGTAATGATACAGTTGTCAATAATAGTGTGTTGCTGTTATCAAGAATGGTATTTTTCAGCTGTCAATAATGGTATTCCCACCTATAAAAATGGTATTTTTCAGCTATCAAAAGCAGCATATTTCAATATTTTTTTAATTGTCAAAAATGGCATTTTTCAGCTTTCAAAATTTGTACTTTTTGTTGTCAAAAATTGTATTTTTTGTTTTCAAAAATTGTATTTTTTAGCTGACAATAAAGGTATGATACAGTTGTCAATAATAGTATGTTGCTGTTATCAATAATGGTATATTTCAGCTATTAAGAATTGTATTATTCAGCTGTCAAAAATTATATTTTTCAGCTGTCAAAAATGATATTTTTCAGCTGTCAACAATGGTATTTCCCACCTATTAAAATGGTACTTTTCAGCTATCAAAAGCAGCATTTTTGAATATTTTTTTAATTGTCAAAAATTGCATTTTTCAGCTTTCAACAATTGTATTTTTTGTTGTCAAAAACTGTATTTTTTGTTTTCAAAAATTGTATTTCTTAGCTGACGATAATGGTATGATACAGTTGTCAATAATAGTGTGCTGCCGTTATCAAGAATGGTATTTTTCAGCTATCAAAAATGATATTTTGCAGCTGCCAAAATTGGTATTTCCCACTTATTTCCCATTCAATTTTTAACTGTCAAAAATTGCATGTTTCAGCTATCAAAACCTGTATATTTTTTTTGTCAAAAATGGATTTTGTTTGTTGTCAAAAATTGTATCTTTTAGTTGCCAATAACGGTATGTTTCAGCTGTCGGGAATGGTATTTTTCGGCTGTCAAGAATGGTAATCCCCAGCTGTCTAAAATAGTATTTTTTAGCTGTCTTGAGTTGTATTTTACAGTTGTAGAAAATGGTATTCTTCAGCTACCAAATTGGCTATGTTTCAGCTGCCAAAACAGTATTTTTTACCTAGTAAAAATAGTTTTTTTCGACATTTTTGAATTGTCAAAAATTGTATTTTTCAGCTGTAAAAAGTAGTATATTTCGCTGTCAAACGTAGTATTTTTTACTGTCAAAAATAGTATTTTTTTCAAAAATTGTATTTTTCATGTGTCAGGAATGGTATGTTTCAGCATACAAAAAATTGTATTCTTCAGCTGTTGAAAATTAGTATTTTTCAGCTGTCAAAAATAGTATTTTTTTGTCAAAAATAGTATTTTTCGTGTGTCAACAATGGTACGTTTCAGTTGTTAAAAACAGTATTTTTCAGCTAATAAAAATAGTTTTTTTCAACATTTTTGAATTGTCAAATATTAAATTTTTCAGCTGTCAAAAGTAGTATATTTTGCTGTCGGAAGTAAGGGCGGCTCGTTATTTAGAGCCAAGAAGCCATTGCACTACCTGTGGTTTCAAGCTCAGCAAGAATTTTTAATTAATTCTTAAAACACTTATTTGCCAGATACTTTGGTTTAAGAAGATAAACAGTTCTTCAAAAAAGGAGGGGGGGCGGGGCATATTGTATAAGTGCCTCTACCATCAACATGTTTCACGGGCCGCCACTGCTAGCATCGATTTTAAATAGTTTGCAGGATTCAAAAATATTTGACGCCGTTTTAGCGCTTCCGGATAATTACCTGCCTGCTACCTGGGTGTTGAGTACCTATAACACCCCCTATTACTGGTGATGGTTCAATTAATAAAAAGTTGACATTATTTCATCTATTACTTGTTTCAATTCCGACCATCGCGTTATTGTTGATGATGGTGCAATTTATCGCCTGTTATATTTTTTTATAAATGTTTGCACGTCACACAAACGTGGCCTGTCAGAGGATCAGACACACATTTTTTTAATCGGGTAATGTGGGGTCGTAAACCACGGGGCCGGTTTACGATCACGGGATGATGACGTTTAAACGGATTTCACCAGTCGTTTCCGGCATTGACAGTTTCCGGCCGAGGCGTGATTCCGAATTGTCGCCCCGTCTAATTGCCAATGTTGTCCCGATAATCCCGTTAATCCGACCGCAGAACCTAAACTAATTCCTGGATCTGTTGCTAAATAGGGACTAAAAATTATCGTTGTATTAATCTAATTAAGAAAACGAAATTTATACCTAGTGGTCATACTTACCCCGTGGTAATCTGAATTAAAAGTTATGTAATGAGGTTATCATAATAAAGAGGCGAGTTTCGTAATTCATATTATTATTAGGTGCAAGTTGCAGATATAAGTTTATCTACGGCGTTATCAATGATGTCTGGTATTATTTATGGAACTTGCAATTCAAAATGTGTTACGTCTACTCCACTTGATAATCACAAAAAATGAACAAATAAAAAAACATTATAACGTCGAAAATTTTAGAGAACATTTCTTGCTGAAATAAGCATCCAATTAAATCGCTTAATTCTCAGTCAGGTGTGCTAAAATAACTAATCAACATAAACTTACATTGAAATCACCTTATGGGAGCTTATCGCCGCGCTATTATGACGTTGCTAAGGAAAATAAACATTTCAACATAATAATTCAAAATGGTTTAAAGTTTGAAATTTGGTTAGTAATTAATGTCATGTTCACGGTTCGTCAATGAAGATGCTCTTGAGGGGGTTTTCATTATTTATGTCTAGCGTATTGTATTATATTGTTTTTAACTTGTTTTTGTTTGTTTGTCATCTCAAAGTTGTCGCAATTTTAAATTTTAAATTGTAATTTTAAACGTTTGTAGTTTTATATTTTATATTAATATTTTATTTTATATTTTGTTTTATATTTTATATATTAATTAATACTTAAATGTACAGGGTGAATCCCGTTAAATATATTATTATTATTAGAACCAACGACGCCTCGTACGGAAAGCAGGTACCAACCCCCTCGGCCACGAACTGGTAATAGTTGTATTTTTAATAAATAATGTTGAATAATTTACTTGCAAGAAATGTTCTAACCGAATATCCCTCAGACATTGATAAATACTCATAATTATTAAAGTTTCCTCAAGCAATTAAGCAACGTGCTTTCGAAAACTTATCAAATTATAGCTTATTATCAATGTCCTTGGGATATTACAACTAAAGCAAAATTACAGCAAAATTATACGTACAAGTAACATACGTAAAAAAGTTAAATAATAGAAACTTAAAGTCTTAAGTAATAAATAAATTGTAATATCGAACAGGTCGTTTGAAAACGCAACCATTTCTTGATATCTAAAAGACGAGTTGACTATTGGCTTTACGGTTTTAGCACCACATCTTCTTTGTTTAGAAACCACTGCTCAGTAGTTTAAACTAAAGAACTAGAGGTGGGTGAAATTACTCTTTTTTGTGAGAAAACTCATTGTAAAGAGTGGACTTAAAAGAGTCTACTCTTTACATGACTCATGACGACATGGTTAATTTAATGTCAAGAATAAACGTTCTTGAGGAAAGCAAAAACAATTCAATAAATAATATACAAGATTCAAATCAAATTGTTGATGAGATTATTGACCGAAGAAGTAGGGAAAATAATTTAATTATTTTCAACTTAAACGAATCGGATTCTTCCCAAATATCGGATATAAAAGGTGGTGACATCTCTAGAACCTTAATAGAATTTTGGAAGATTAATAATAAAATTAATATTAAAACAGCACATCGCCTAGGGAAAAAATGGTGATGTGGCCATCATGTTACTTTCTCCGACTTGATGGTATTATTTATATTTACGCTTCCATGGTTTATTTTCAATTTAAATCATATTTTAAGTGTGCATCGAACGTTTCGTAGACTCGGATAAAAACGTCAAAATTATGAAAGATGGAAAAATGTACTTCAAATTCAAAAACTCAGTTTACTCAAAAACTAAAGAGATTTCGAAAAAACGTATTCTTCATAAATTGTTCATTTTGGCATTCTCTACAATTATTATTAACATAAATTTGCTGTAACTATTAGCGTTTCATAATTGTATACCAAAAATGAAAAAAAAAAAAAAAAAAAATTTCTCGAATAACAATGATTTTATGAAAAATGTTTTCAAACAAAATAATCGCATTTCTTTATTGTCTTAAATATTTGTTCAAATGTTTTTGTGATATTTTTCATATTTAAGAAGATATTGGCAAAAAACAAAAAACAGTTAAGGTAAACACCCACTTCCGGTGTACGAAATTTTACCAAAAGCTTTTCAGTTCTTTGGATTATCAAATAAAACTTATGTTCAAAGTTTCATATCAATTGGTCTATTAGTTTTTGAGAAACAGCGCGCACAGACACAAAAATGTTTTTTCCAGAAATTGTTGAAACGGGTCTAGAGACCCCAAAACGTAAAAAAAAAATTTGAAAAAAAAATCACGATCACAATACTTTCTCGTACTTCGTAACGGAGAAAGTAAAAAGTAATGATCGCAATCGTCCTCTAAAAGTCATCCTTGAGTCATCCCAAGATGTTCGTCTAATTTTACGAAATAAACAAAAAACTAGTCCTCATCTAAAAATTAAATCCGACATGAATCCTACACAGAGAGAGGCTTTCAATAAAATAATTTCAGAACTAAAAACAAGGCAATCAAATGGAGAAAATAACTTGAAATTGACATATATAAATGGCTCTCCCACAATTATCACAATCCCGAATCTCACTTCGGAAAACCAATAAATTCCCATCAGATAAACATCTTATCTGTTCAAAATTTACACGTCTATTATCAAAATGTTCGAGGATTGAATACTAAAAGTCATGAGTTTTATGTACACATGGAGACAAATAAATATGATATTGTCGCTATTTCTGAATCTTGGCTAAAACCTGGATTTTTTAATAATGAAATATTTCCAAACAACTATACTGTGTTTCGTAATGATCGAGAAAGTAGGAAAGGTGGCGGAGTACTTATAGCAATTTTGAACACTCTTAATCCTAAACAAATTGAATTAAATCTACCAGCGATACTTAAAATTGAGGCTGTAGCTGTTAAAATTTCAGTTCAAGGAAAGGATAGTATTATACTATGTACATATATCTCAAATCATTACTCATGTTTCTTTGAACATATTGAGACCAAAATATCACTTTGTGATTTAATTGTTGACGATTTTAATTTACCCAGTTATTGTAATTTTATAAATTACTAGCTGACCCGACAGACGTTGTCCTGTCTTAACTATGAATATTGAATTCGAATTGGTATAATTCATAAAAAAAAAATATTCAAAAAACAGTGTTTATTATTGTAATGCTCTATGATACACAACATTCTTCGTTTTATTTTCTGCCAACGTATTAAAATCGATACCATAATCATGAATTGAATAACAAAATTATTAAAGCTAAAGAATGTAAGAAGTGTATTGTTGCTAAAAAGATATATCGGCAGTTGAAATATTTTTTTTAGAATTTTTAAAATTCATAATCGCTTTAACGTGCAATTATTGCTTCAAAAATTCATAACTTTTTTAATAATCAACGGGTTTGAACTAAATAACAAAATCATTAAAGTTAAAGAATGTAAGAAGTGTATTGTTACTAATAAAAACATATATCGCGAGTTGAAATATTTTTTTAGAATTTTTGAAATTCATAATCGCTTTAACGTGCAATTATTGCTTCAAAAATTCATAACTTTTTTAATAATCAACGGATTTGAACTAAATAACAAAATCATTAAAGTTAAAGAATGTAAGAAGTGTATTGTTACTAATAAAAACATGTATCGCGAGTTGAAATATTTTTTTAGAATTTTTGAAATTCATAATCGCTTTAACGTGCAATTATTGCTTCAAAAATTCATAACTTTTTTAATAATCAACGGATTTGAACTAAATAACAAAATTATTACAGCTAAAGAATGTAAGAAGTGTATTGTTACTAATAAAAACATGTATCGCCAGTTGAAATATATTTTTTTTAATTTTTGAAATTCATGATCGCTCTAACATGCAATTATTGCTTCAAAAATTCATAATTTTTTTTAATAATCAACGAATTTGAACTAAATGGCAAAATTATTAAAAAAATTCTCAACCGCGCACAGAATCTTCCGCAGAATATTTTAATTCGTAACACCACCGCGAGCGACATTCCAACCACCAAGAGATGGCGCGCGTATTATAAATCAATCGTTATCACCAATTTATGTATTTAAAGCCGACTTAATTGTTCATCGGATGCAAGTGTTGCAATTGAGCTCAGTGCAGCATTTGCTGTTAATATTTTGTTTATATTTTTTTTTTTAATTTCAGCTACTTATTTATTTACATTTATCGATACGAATCTACAGGGTAAGCCCATTAAAACCCATTAATAACCGTCGGCGCAAACAATGGAAAAGGAATAACTGATCGAGCGGTCGATCGCGGAGAGTAGAAAATTATTAAAGTACTAAAATCGCTATTAAAAATAGGGGTTAGTGGTAGAAGGGTGAAAATTTAGGGTTGTATGTATTTTTTAATGCCGAATCATAAAACAATTAAAATAAAAAAATTTGTCCAAAAAATAAAAATAAAAAATTTGCGGTGGACCACCCTTATCATTTAGGGGTATTAAATAGTATATTACGTAACAAGAGTTGTAAATAGCAAATTACGCGCAAGTGAAAAAATTGCGTACGGGCCACGTAGCGGCGAGTAACGCAATTTCACGAGCGCGTAATTGCTTTACAACTCGCGTTATGTAGTATACTTTATCTACGACCACTCTCACCTTAATTTATATTTGATTCTCCAGTCCATAAATGTTCCTTAAACATTTTTGTATCGCGAGGCGTAGCAGGGAGAAACTTGTTGGCCGCTTATTTAATCATTTTCGTTGTTGCTGTTACTGGACATTATTTATCTTGCAAGAATTGAAAAGAGTTTCATTAACAATGGTTACATACCTCATTATTTGGTACTTACTTCTGGATATCATTGCATTTGAATGAGAATGTGCGGAATAGCGAAGTGACAGCTTCGGGGTGCGTGATGTGACGTTTAACAATCGCGGACTACTATATTTAATAAAAACGAACAAACGCGCAACTCTCAACCAATCAAAAGTTCGTAAACGAAACTCACTAGTATGTTATGGCAAACACACACGTACCTTTAATTTACAAGCGGGCTCTAACATACGTGGGTGTTTTGGTGTATTTACGCAGTACGCGCATTGTACGATAATGGGCATTTACAGTAGTGGTCGTAGATAAAATAGTTTACGTCCTATTCTCAAACCTGCTCAATATACAGACAAAATTTCATAAGAATCGGTCAAGCCGTTTCGGAGGAGTTTTGTTACAAACACTGTGACACGAAAATTTTATATATTAGATAATATTACTACCGCTAATTCATTTTTTGGAATATTCTGGGCTTATTGAAACTGATTATCTCATCGCCCAATCTCCAGTGTACAGTTGAACATTCAGTAGATTATGCAGTTCCTGAAGACGAATATCATCCGGCTCTTTGCGCTTATGTGTCTTCAGAAAGTTCTGAAGTGCCTAATTTTGTTGACAATATAGAATCCCAATATAATTTCAAGAAAGCTAATATTGCATCGTTATATATGGATATCGCTAACCATGATTGGAACTCCATATTTTCCGAAAACATTACCACAGATGAGGCTTGCCGAATATTCTACGAAAAACTTTATGGAATATTTGATAAAAATGTCCCTAAATACATAAAAAGCAACGGAAGGAAATACCCACCATGGTTTAACGGTAAAATCATTAATTTACTAAAAACTAAAGAGAAATAATAGTTGCCGACATGGATGTTGGGAGTTTCGTCGGTAAGTTGACAAAAACAGATCTTTTCACTAAAATGGCCAATAACAAAACGAAAATACGCAGGTCTCTGATTCAATCAACAGCCTGAATACAAAATCGCAAACATGGTGTTTTCAGTTATCAATACACATATTTGAACCAATAAAATAAGTCTACTTTGTATTGAACGAAATAATCACGAAAACAATACTACCCCGCACTTCCTACGAAGGAAGTAAAACTTCTAAGGATCCAAGAAATATGTTTAGTATGTACCGCAATTTAAATCCTCATTAATAATCCAGTCGTATAGTCCTGAGTCAACCCTTCTGCATCAAAGCATTTTCCTGTTTTCGAGGGACCGGAACATTATGTAGAGATTTAAATTAATTATCGTGCGGGACCGGCCGCTCTGTCCACATATCCCGAATTCAGCGTCCCGATTTGAATTAATTAATCCGGACGCAAAAATTGAACAAGTTTGAACACCTCGGGGCATACTAATTGAAAATATTTTCGAAATCCGTCGATCCGCGCAAATCGCACGTTGCCTCCGTCAAAGTCAAAAATTAGTTTTGCGGTAATTGGGTAAATTACGAAAGTGGGAAAACTGGAATTTAAAAGTGGATTGAATTAATTCGGAAAAATTCAAAACAAGTAGGGTTATTTTAGAATTATTTAGAGATCAAATTATCTTCCATATCAAATAAAATAATTAAATTTATTAACGTTCATTAGAAAACTGTCTCCAATAATAAATTACAATATATAAAATATAAATATTCTTTACATACAAATGCTTTATAAATAACCAGCATCCGAAATTTAGGTCTACCAGAGGAACCCTTACCAGAGCTCTCTGACTAGGCAAAAATGCTAATAATATAATTACACTATATCAAAGAAACACCTTTAATGAAAAACACAACTTATTAAGCGGTGAATGATGTTGGTGATTAGTCTATGAATTAAAAAAAAAAACTATATTCCCGAGATGCTCCTTTGGTACAGTATATACATAACCATGTATACTTCATCAAATCTTATAAACGCTATAGATGAAATGAAACATACAATGTTTTAATCACAATTTTTTATGATATTTTTTTATTGACGTCAAGAACACGGTTATCTGCCACTATTTTTTTTTTTTAAATAATTTATTGTAATGTACATACAAATTTACATTTATATACACCTAATATATTTGTGTATACATCACAACAAATAATTGTGCTTTAGATTCAGATTTAGTGATTTCATTCAATCTATATTATAGATTGCCAAGTAGTAAAGGCTAGTTCAGACTACGCTAGTATTTTAGTCGAGTAGCGAGTAATTTAGTAGCTAAAATACTCGCTACTGCCCAAAAATCGTTCGCACTTTGCACGAGTACAGTTCACAAGTGAGAGGTGTTTTGCAAAATGAATAGCCTGCAACCCAATAAATTTCATTTTAATTTCCTTTTCACCAAATCCAGGTATATAGATAGTAAAAACTGACGGGAACGGTTCCGAACCGGTTCACTCACTGGAGTGAACCGGTTCCTCAGAGTGGTTTGCGGGTCTTTTCTTTAGGTATATAGTCAGAAATGAGGCTTACAATTAATTAAAAAAATATTCATAGTGTGGCCACAACTGCAATATATTTTTTTTTCAAGGAAGGATGATTGACGGGAATTTGGGTTGCCCTCGCCGGGATTCGAACCCAGGACCCTCCGCATTAGTTCGGGCGCGCTAACGCACGCGGCTAGTGGGCCGGCTTTTGTATATTACAATATGAAGAACTGAAAAGCTACTGGTAAATATTTGTAAACGGGAAGTGGGCATTGAATATTTACATTGAATATTGCATGTTTCTGACATTTCTAAATCATTTGATCTTTAAAATTGCAAGTTTTAGTTTTCCCCTGTCACAGCTTCTGCTGTTTTCACATTATCATATAACTTTCACATTTTCCCCTCTCTGGTAGCACATCGATAGTAAATACTATAAATCAAATCTGGTAGATTTTTAAACTCTGAACATTTATTTACTCTTGTACTTTTTCTCAAAAATAATCGGGAGAGCAGGAAAATGCACACCCAGTATATCATACTCTTCTTAGTGTTTGAATGAAATAAATAATTTTAAAATTGTATTATTTCTTTATTACGAAATTATAAAATATTATTGAATTAAATAAAATAGAAACAACCTTACTTGTTGCAGAAAGTATTAAATAAATTCAAAAAAATGGTGATGTGGCCATCATGTTACTTTCTCCGACTTTATATTTACGTTTTCATGGGTTTATTTTCAATTGAAATCATATTTTAAATGTACATCGAGCGTTGCGTAAACTCGGATGAAACTGACGTTTAAAACGTCAAAATCATGAAAGATGGAAAAATTATACTTCAAATACAAAAACTCGGTTTACTCAAAAACTAACGAGATTTCGAAAAAAAACTTATTCTTTAGAAGTTGTTCATTTTGGTATTCTGTACAATTATTATTAACATAACATTTCTGTAACTATTATCGTTTTATAATTATAAACCAAAAATAAAAAAATAATAATAAATTTTTTTCTCGAATAAAAATGATTTTATGAAAAATGTTTTCAAGAAAAATATGTTCATTTCTTTGTTGTCTTCAAAGTTTGTTTGAATATTTTTGTGATATTTTTCATATTTAAGAAAATATTGGCAAAAAACAAAAAACAGTTAAGGTAAACGCCCACTTCCGGTGTACGAAATTTTACCAAAAGCTTTTCAGTTCTTCAGATTATTAAATAAGATGGATGTTCAAAGTTTCATATCAATTGCTCTATTAGTTTTTGAGATACAGCGCACACAGACAGACACACACACACACACACACACACACACACACACACACACACATAGCAGCACAGACACACAGACACAAAAAAAAAATTCCAGAAATTGTTGAAATGGCATCTAGGGACACCAAAACGGATGGACTTTATGTCCAAATTAATGTCAAAATTTGACTTAAAATCGAAAAAGTAAAAAAAAGGAATAATTTTAACTTAAAGACGTTAAGCCTTTAGAAAAATGTCAAATTTGGGTCGATTTAAGATGCTTTATGTGCAAATTTAAATATTATTGAATTTTTTATACTGCCTGTTAATTTATTTTTCATTTATTTATTAATTAAGTATCTACAAAAAATGTCAGTTTTAACTAAAGTTAAAAGACTTTACGATAAATTATTGTAGAAATTTGACTTAAAGTAGACAAGTTTCCAGAAAAAAAAAAAAATTTAAGCCTCTAAGAAAATGTCAAATTTAATTAAAGCAAAAGACTATGTCCCAATTAATGTCAAAATTTGACTTAAATTCGACAAGTGTTAAGAAAGCAAGATTAATTTTGACTTAAACCCTTAAGTCAAATTTGAGACTTTATGTCCAAATTAATGTCAAAATTTGACTTAAAACCAAAAAGGAAAAAAAAAGGATAATTTTAACTTAAAGACGTTAAGCCTTTAGAAAAATGTCAAATTTAGGTCGATTTAAGATGCTTTATGTGCAAATTAATGTCGAAATTCATGATGAGCGACAAAAAAGACGATTTTCGACTTTAAAGGCGCTAAGTCTCTAGAAAAAATGTAAAATTGAATTAAAATGAAGAGACTTTATGTCCAAATTACTGTCGAAATTTGGCTTAAAGTTGAGAAGCGTTAAGAAAGCAAGACTAATAGAAAAAATATCAAGTTAGGGTAGAATTAAGAAACTTTGTGAAAATTAAAAGTCTTCAAACTTTAAGAAAAACGACTAATTTTGACTTAAAGCCATTAAGTCTCTAGAAAACATTGATAAATTTAATTCAAGTTAAAAGACTTTGTGACAAATTAATGACAAGCGTCAAAAGATCGACTAATTTTGACTTAAACTCGTTAAGCCTCTGGAAAAAAATGACAAAGTTCAAAGACTTTATGACAACTGAATGTAGAAATGTGACTCAAAATCGACAAGTATTAAGAAAAAAGTCTAATTATAGCCTAAATCCGTTAAGCCTCTAAAAAAATACTTTAAACTGAATTAACTTTAAAAGACTTTAATGTCGAAATTTGACTTAAAGTCGACGAGTATTGAGAAAAAAGACTCATTTTGACTTGAATATTTAACCCTGCAGAAAAAAGTGTCAAATTTAATTAAAGTTAAACGACTTTATGTTCAAAGTAATGTATAAATTTGATTTAAAGTCATCAAGCGTTAAAAGAAAAGACTAATTTTAACTTAAATCTTAAAGCCTCTAAAAAAGTGTCAAATTTAATTAAAGTTAAAAGACTTTATGTCCAAATTAATGTGTAAATTTGACTTAAAGTCAACAAGCGTCAAGAAAAAAAGACTAATTTTGACTTAAAGCCGTTAAGACCTTGAAAAATATTGAATTTAATTAGCCGTTTGCACATTTTCATTTAAAATTCTAAATATAAATTTAAGTCTGGACTAAAAAAAATCACGAGAACCGCATGAAATTTCCGCGATAAGTTTCCGCAGATAACTTCAAGCGGTTCACAACGGGAACTTGATGCGGTTCCTGGTATGAACCGCATGAAGTTTCCGCAGGTGACTTCATGCGGTTCCACCGGAGCGCTTCTACAGATAGGGGTATGCGTCTGGTTTTCACTCTTGAAGAAAAAAACAAGTACATATTAAAGAGCAGAGGAACCGCGGTTCCTTTTGTCCGAACCGGTTCCTGAGCGCTCTTTGCTAAGAACCGGTTCATTGAACCGGTTCCTGAATTGTCTGCCCATCTCTATCCAGGTACATTCATCGTATTTTCCAAATCCGAGTATGCAGATTGTTTCATTTGCATGATTTTATAATGTGGGGACTTAATATTCCACAAGCACACATGTTCAACATATTTTGAAACAAATTTTAGAGTTGTTTCTTCGCTCCAGCAAAACGCCATTTTTGCGGCAACTAATAAACTCGACTAAAACTACAGGTTCAGCATGTTTAGCCAGTGAGCCAGCGACCAGTGACATGTGGTGGGGGCGCTACTCGCCCGATAAAAATAGAGTAAAATGGATCGACTCGACTTAATCATTCACTAAACTACTTGACTATTTTTTTTTCGTTCGCACCCATTTAGCCACTAAATTACTCGCTACTCTACTAAATTACTAGCCTAGTCCGAACTAGCCTTAACGGTCGCAACAATCATCAACACTTATAAAACGTCTTTATTAAAAAAAAAATTGAATGTAGAGAGCCGAAAATAAGAACTTTTAAACGCCGGTCCATGTTGCGAGTCTGCGCCTGCGTATGCGCATGCATCACTTACAACAAAAATCTAAATTAAATTTAAAGCTTCAATAAAAGCTTTACAATATCGATGGTCGCTTATTTTATCTTCTATACTGGTGGAAAAAAAAAATGAAATTCGTGAAATTTCGACCATTTTCAAACCCCTCAAAGCCCTCAAAAATCCATCACAATCGATTGAAAATTAGTTATGGTAGTTTGGAAATGGTCGAAATTTCACGAATTTCAAGTCTCATTTCTTTCCACCAGTGTATTAAGACGCATTACCTAAGTAAATCTGCACGGAATCAACATTATGATTGTCATACATCTAAAAAACTCACGACAATTATAAAAAAACATCAAGTGTTTTTAGCTGCGTTTCGAAAAATTCATTCAATTTCTTATGATGTGTAACATTTTTACGCATTGATGGTGTAACGGTACAACTAAATAAGCATCAACGCCCTAGAAGCAATCTTTCAATCGTTACTCAAATACCATGGCGAAAACATGGGACACACAAAGCGTATTTTCATTGATTCCGGATTTATTGTTTATTCGGAATTCAATTCGTAAACCCTGTTTGTTTCTGGAGATCGAGCCGCAAGCCCGATTCAATCAAAAATAAAAATCATGTTTTACAGGTAAGACCACAAGAAATCTCTTAACTGAATTGACAAATCACAGCTGATGCTATTACCATCCTCTTCATTAATTATTAGAATTCTAATAGATGTTTCGAAACGCAGCGTAGGGAAAATATCAATAATTCACAATTTTATAAACGACATTTATACAAAATATGATGTGGAGTGTTTAAACTTCGTTAAATAGGCGCAGTAGGTGCTGGTGGATACGGTGGCGCCACTTCCGCGTGGTTATTGGGGTTGGCCCTATTCCTCTGGGAGGCGAGGGACTGTCTCAATCTTGACGCTCTATTAGCTGCCCTAATTGTCCGCTCCTCTTTCAGGCCCTTATAGAACATTAAAAAAGACACGATTCCGGCTACCTGGAACACACGAGAAGGAAAAAATTAGATGGGGCAAAATGTGCGCGAGGGACGGGAGATCCGGGTTTATGAGTAATTGCTTACTTCTTGTTTCTCCCTGTGCGGTGGAAACAATTTGAAAGAAAGAAGCGAACGTAATTTCAGTCGGATTTATAATCAAGAATGGTTATGGATTATACTTATAAAGCATGTATAAAACCTTGAATTAAAGTTTTATGCAACTAAACATTTTAAATCGATAAGTAGCGCACCCAAGGGTGGAGTTTAAGGAGCTCAATCCAGATGCTATGATTAAATACGCCGAATATTAAATATTGAATACGGAAATATATTATTTGAGTTGTTTGAATATTTATAATATAAATTAGATGTGATGTATAATGAATATTTTATGATTGTGTACAACGCGGCCCCTAAGGTAAATATGCCTTTGGGTACGGATTTTTTTAGTATATTAAATGTCGAGAGAAAGAGGGAATACATTTATTGAGACACGTTTACAAATGACCTCAACAGGCAATTGAAGTCTTTCAGCGTTTAAATGTAGCAATTCTGCAATTTTTGCGATTTAAGGTGTTAAAAAAAATCTTCTCGCCATTTGGCAAGGCATGATATAAAGGGTTTTTCAAATTAAGCGGTTTATTTTAAATTCTTGAATAAAACACAGATGGCGTTGTAAATTTGCCTGGGTTCTATGACTTTTGAGAAGTCTTACGGCTCGTTCACACGGCACCGAATCCAGCAAGATATTCTAAGCACCAGTCAACTTGCTACATGTGAAAAATTAACTTTAATTTGTAAGTGGGGGTTTGACGGATCTGGACAAACGGAATACAAGCAAAAATTTGAAGCTGTTACAAGTGCTAGTGATGCCAATATATTTATAACTTCCTTAGTCCCTTTAAGGCTAATATCAGAAAAGCCTCAAAAGCAAGAAGAAATTATGTTTTGGCAGAACGATAGAAGTTCTTCTACTAGATACTGTAGACCGATTCGCTTCCAATTTAAACATGAGACAAAGGATCTGTCTATAGAAGAAAAGAAATACATCGAAGCTCAAATACAATAATTACGTCAATTAATATATGAATTCAATAATATGGAAATTGAAGTAAATTATAAAATGCTTTTCACAATGGTTGACGGAAAAGTATGTAATGCTTTTACGGGTACTACGCCAACTCAAAGATGTTTTGTTTGTGGCCTAACATCAAAGGACTTCAATAATTTTGAAAAAAAGTGTCAAATGTGCAAAGATAGTAGATAGTTCAAGACTTGGATTCGGACTATCTGTGCTTCATGCATGGATTAGATTTTTTGAATGTGTGCTGCATCTTGCGTATAAACTTCCATTAAAGAAGTGGCAATCGCGTGGAGATGAAAACAAGGAAGTTGTTGCAAATACTAAGAAGCACATACAGGACAGATTTAGAAAAGAGTTGGGTTTATTAGTAGATAAACCAAAGTCGGGCTTTGGAAGTACCAATGACGGTAACACGGCAAGACGTTTTTTTTTTTATAATTCCGAGATATCAGCAGATATTACTGGCGTTAATATTAAAATTATAAAACGTTTCAAAATTATTTTGCAAACTACTTCAAGTGGGCATGAAATAAATGTGGGAAAGTGCCATGCTTATGCACTAGAAATAGCAAAACTTTTTATAGGGCAATATCCATGGTACCCGATGCCACCAACCGTACACAAAGTACTTATACATGGTTCAAAAATAATTGATCACGCTATTCTTCCAATCGGACAACTTAGTAAGGAAGTTCAGGAAGCGCGCAATAAAGAGTTCAAAAGGTACCGAGAATGTTATTCCCGCAAAATATCACGGACTAAGGCCAATCAAGATGTACTGAATTTGCTGCTAATAACATCTGATCCGTTTATCAGTAGCTTAAGAAGGTTACCAAAGAAAAAAGCAGTACCTTTTGAAAAAGACGTTCTGGCATTGGTAAAGGCTCCAGATATCAGATATTCCCTAGACAGCGATGATAATGAATCATTAAGTGCGGGCGATTCCGATGCATCGGATGGGATGGATGTGTGAAAATTTATATTTTTAATATTAAACAATATTGTGATCACTATAAAACCATCTCTTCCTATGTTAAATTTTAAAATATGTATATTTGTCCATTATCAGAATTGCGCAATTAAACAAAATATCGAAAGATTAGTTTATTTAAAATATATTTTTTTTCATTGTCAACATTACAATTAATAAAAATTGCAAAGTTCTATTAAGTCTAATAATAGTATTTTATTCTACCCCTAATAATCCACCCTTTGTTAAGATATATTTTTTTTAATACTTTTTCCATCAATAGGAGCCCGTTTGTGAATCGTTTGGCAAATTTCATAATTTTGGCCAGGTTTTCAGGCGTTTAGCCCCACTGTGCGCCCCCTAGATACGAGTGCGTCCAACGATCGTCACCTCGTGACAATCTCAATCGACAAACACATGATGAAGTAAGCTAGAGCGAAAATTCCGACCACGAGTAGTCAAACCACATGCCTGCAGATCAGCTACAGTAGCTTCTCCTAGCTATCCAACCAGGTCAGCAACAAAGGTATTTTACTCACTACACAGCTTGCTTCCAAGTAACCAGAGATCCGGAGGCAGCAAAAGATTTCTTGGATTATATTATAAATACTAAAGACATATCAGATGAAAATGCTATACAGGAGATAAAAACACCGTTAGAAAGTACTGCAAATACCTGGTGAACAGCAATTAGGAACTCAATGACCTGGGAACAAGCTAAGGAAATTACGAATTCGCACCATGCATATCAACATATCAAGATCAAATTTTTTGTGGAAATCTTTCTTTTCGCCCAGAGACCCGATAAAGCTAGTTCCAACTTCATCGCGATGAAAGGAGCTTTCGAGAGCTATTGGACCAGATAGAATCACTAGAAGCGCACCTGCAGGAGAAACAGGACTGCCGGCAAAAACCACAACAAACCGCTCATGAATGTGTTGCAAAGATTACCGCCACACTAAGGAGGAATTCGGACAAACCACAACCCGTTGAAAAGAGGTTTCAGGAGCCCGATGTTGCGGATGGCAGTTGCCAGATGAATTGCCCTAAATTGTTCGAAATCCACCAGCTGTGGGATTCAGCTGACCTAGAACCAAAAATTCGAGACAGACCACTGAACTTAATTGTCAGCACGAATACTGAGTTTGAAGCGATATCTGTTAGTTGTGGAGCAATCTGTATTTTCTTCGTCTTTATATCATCCAGTTTTAATTTATGAGTGTAACACCATTTGGTTACCTTCTACCATATACTCCAGATATATATTATTATTATTATAATTATAAGGAGGTGTCATCTGCAAGATAACCTTGATCGGGTAAATCGTGTGTACACCAGAGGTCGCCAAAGTGGTCTATATAGACCCCCAGGGGTCTATTTGACAAAAGTAGGGGTCGATCTGAGCCAGGGGTCGAATGGGGGGGGGGGGGTTCGGTTGGGGGTCGTGTAAAAAAAATTGAAATATATATATATACATATCTCTATTGAAAATTATTGAATTTACAAAATACAAATTGATTTTGAGTAAGTGATACTTCGGCCATTGAGGATGATTTTTTATGGAATTTTTCCTGCGTTTTTTATATTGTTTTCTGCGATGTTTTTGTTCAGGTGCTCAGAAAATTAAAACAACAATTTTCAAAAATCCATGTCTCTATTGAAAATTATTGAATTTACAAAATACAAATTGATTTTGAGTAAGCGATACTTCGGCCATTAAGAATAATTTTTTATGGAATTTTCCTGGGTTTTTTATATTTTTTTTCTGCGATGTTAGTGTTAAAGTGCTCAAAAAACTTAAACGAAAATTTTCAAAAATCCATATCTCTATTAAAAATTGTTAAATTTACAAAAACCAAATTGATTTAGCAAAAGCGATACTTCGGCCATTGAGGATGATTTTTTATGGATTTTTTCCTGCGTTTTTGATATTTTTTTCTGCGATGTTTTTGTTAAGGTGCTCAAAAATTAAAATTAAAATTTTGAAAAATCCATATCTCTATTGAAAATTATTGAATTTACAAAAACCAAATTGATTTTTAATAAGCAATACTTCGGCCATTGAGGATGATTTTTTATAGAATTTTTTCTGCGTATTTTATATTTTTTTCTGCGATGTTTTTGTTCAGGTGCTCAAAAAATTAAAACAAAAATTTTCAAAAATCCATATCTCTATTGAAAATTATTGAATTTACAAAATACAAATTGATTTTGAGTAAGTGATACTTCGGCCATTAAGGATGATTTTTTATGGAATTTTTCCTGCATTTTTTATATTTTTTTCTGCGATGTTTTTGTTCAGGTGCTCAGAAAATTAGAACAAAAATCTTCAAAAATCCATATCTCTATTGAAAATTATTAAATTTACAAAATACAAATTGATTTTGAGTAAGCGATACTTCGGCCGTTAAGAATGATTTTTTATGGAATTTTTCCTGCGTTTTTTATATTTTTTTTTCTGCGATTTTACTGTTAAAGTGCTCAAAAAATTTAAACGAAAATTTTCAAAAATCCATATCTCTATTGAAAATTGTTAAATTTACAAAAACCAAATTGATTTAGAATGAGCGATACTTCGGCCATTGAGGATGATTTTTTATGAATTTTTTCCTGCGTTTTTTATATTTTTTTCTGCGATGTTTTTGTTAAGGTGCTCAAAAAATTAAAATATAAATTTTGAAAAATCCATATCTCTATTGAAAATTATTGAATTTACAAAAACCAAACTGATTTTAAATAAGCGATACTTCTGCCATTGAGGATGATTTTATATGGAATTTTTCTTGCGTTTTTTTATATTTTTTTCTGCGATGTTTTTGTTCAGGTGCTCAGAAAATTAGAACAAAAATCTTCAAAAATCCATATCTCTATTGAAAATTATTAAATTTACAAAATACAAATTGATTTTGAGAAAGCGATACTTCGGCCGTTAAGAATGATTTTTTATGGAATTTTTCCTGCGTTTTTTATATTTTTTTTCTGCGATTTTACTGTTAAAGTGCTCAAAAAATTTAAACGAAAATTTTCAAAAATCCATATCTCTATTGAAAATTGTTAAATTTACAAAAACCAAATTGATTTAGAATGAGCGATACTTCGGCCATTGAGGATGATTTTTTATGAATTTTTTCCTGCGTTTTTTATATTTTTTTCTGCGATGTTTTTGTTAAGGTGCTCAAAAAATTAAAATATAAATTTTGAAAAATCCATATCTCTATTGAAAATTATTGAATTTACAAAAACCAAACTGATTTTAAATAAGCGATACTTCTGCCATTGAGGATGATTTTATATGGAATTTTTCTTGCGTTTTTTTATATTTTTTTCTGCGATGTTTTTGTAATCATAGTCACAGTTTAAAATCACTGATATTAAAAAGTAGCAATCACAGGTAGCAACGTGATTCAAAGGTAGCAGTTTTATCCATCTCTAATAGTTTTATTTTTTATTTTTTATTAACTGAAAATTACTTTTATGGGGGTCGATGGAGATTTCGAAAAATTACATAGGGGTCGATGATCAAAAAAGTTTGGGGACCCCTGGTGTACACAGTGGGCTAAAAAAACGATACAAATTTTAAATATTCATATTTTCAATAATAATTAACGCATTAAATACTGCTTTGAAAAACACAATATTTACACTTTGTAGATGACAAAAGTAATTAATTGCATTTTTGAAAAGTTTTCTTATCGAGGATATTTCACATTAATGAAGGCGCTGCAAAGATGGGAGTTTATAAGGCCAAATATCACAGGAATTTAACTGTTCAAGATTGGAAGAAGGTGAATTTCAATCGTAAATTTAATTTGCATCATATTTTACGATTTATTTATTTCGTCTGTCATCAGCAGCCATGGCATTGGCCGCCTATACATCTTGGAAGGCACAATGCGACAAGACTAATATATTTAGGTTTTGGACACCAAGATACTTCCCCAGGAGCAGCCATGGCATTGGCCGCCTATACATCGTGGAAGGCACAATGCGACAAGACTAATATTTTGGACACCAAAATGCTTCCCCAGGTACATGAATGGTATCCAGATGGTGATTTTCTGTTTATGCATATAAGGCAAAAAAAGTTACGAAGTTCCTGCAAGACAAACAAATCAGGGTTCTGGGATGGCCTGGAAACTCACTAAATCTGAAGCCTATAGAAAATATTTGGGAATTGATGGAAAGGGAAATTTCTAGAGATCTCATCACTAACAAGTAACAATTGATAAAGCGATTAATAGAAGTGTGACACAGAAACGACACAACTACAAAAAAAAATGAAATGCATACAGAGTAGAGATGGGTCGACTCGTGGAAAAGAGTCGACTCTTGTGTCTTTGGAAGAAGTAATAAGGTATTTCAGAAAAAAAGTGATTAATTTCCATGACTCGACTCACTCATAAGTTACCCATCTCTATACAAGAGTATACCCAGAAGAATAGAGACGGCAATTGCTGCAAAAGGCAGCGTAACGAATTATTAGCTTTATTTGTTGTATTTTTGGCAAATGGTAATTAATACCAAGGCCAGGTGTAAGCCAATTTAATTTAAAAAAATTGTTGTATTTTAACTTACCCACCACAATACCATAGATTGTATTTATTTTTGGTTTGCTAGATACCTAAACTACATAAAAATAAAGAAATTCGATAATATTTGTCTTAGATTTATAATTTTATTATCCGCCAAATCCAAAAATGTGCTTTTACCCTTTGGCTCTAATATGATCACCCACTGTCCGCTAAATAGGTTGTGATATCGTTTTGTTGGCGTAGTTAAGTCCGAGTATCATACTGCTTTTTATTCTTTGGGTTGCTTTTATTTGTTTTTATAATTGAGAATGTTATTATATAACACATCTGTACTACCAAATAATTCTCAGAACATTTATTTACTGTTTGGATGCCTGTATATCGTATTTTTTGGCCTCCCATAGTATATATACTTGAATTGAAAAGTTAGAAGCAATTGGCGTGAAGGAGTGGTCAAGTTCTTGCTTTGTTTTTTCTCTATATTAATCATGCAAAATGTTAATACATATGTTGAATGATTTACTTAAGTTAAAGACCGGTTTCGGACTATAGTTCTCATAAGAGTAGAGTCGCTGATTGGGGAATCGGAATTCGGTGATGGATAAGAGATGCCGATAAAACGTTTCATTGACCAATTTTAATATTTAATAAGATTTTGTACGATTAAAGGTAACATAAAAAACAAAGAGAAAGAGTTCAGGTGCTCAAAACTGGAAGCTTGGTTACAGTACATGAAGCAAGAACACTGCCACTACTCCATAACAATCAGTTTCAAGTGTTGTATTCGCGGCGCATATAATGAAGATATGATGTAAATATGTCCCGGATGTTGAACTGAAATAGTCCTAATAAGTCCGATGTAACGTAACGTTCTATTCGATAAAAAAGCATACACTTACTGGTTTATGGTATATTGTAAATGTGGATTGTAATTCCTGTCAATGTCACTGTCAACGGTACAACAAATTGTGTTATTTTATTAATTAACAATGTCTGATCAAGTATCTGTATTTCCTAACATTCTCATTATTTCTGATGAATTTAAAACACCTTTTCACGATCTGTTGTATTATTTCATGAAACGGGTAGTATTCTCCGTAAACCAGTAAGTGACAAAAGCTCGTATAGTGACGAAACTAGAGGATGGATGGTCAATCAGAGCAGTTAGTCGTGAATTTCACGAAGTTAGAAAAAGTCCGAATCACATTAGCGAAATACTGTCGAAATCGGGTTCAGTGGTTGCTTTTTTATTGAATATCTTTTAAGTTCATTCAGATGAATTTCTTACAATTAACAACTGTATAACAACTTATTGCAGTACTGGGTGGCTGTGGAATCAAACATGAATGTCGATTTTCAATTTGCATCGTTGAATTGACGTTTCAAGTATTGACTGTATGACAATTAAAATTTTATTTACTTGATGTGAAAGCAATCAGGATTCCTACAACACAAAAAAGATGCAGATATACCTTTTCTCTTTCTCTGGAATTGATTTTGCATTTACAAATGTCAGGTTTAACGATTTTGTGTGGAGTAAGATCGGCACTCATATTTGAAACCACCGCCACCCATGACTGCAATAATTGAACAGCCGTTACTTTAGATCAATATCTGATTAAAAAACAACTATCCTACAGTGGCGTTATAGAGTAGAATGGCAAGCTTAGTTACACACGTACAAAATTACTGCTACTTATGAATCCAGTACACATTTGTCCACACATCATAGTGATAACAGTGAACATTCATCAGCATTCAACTTTGCAGTCGACGACGCGACGTTAATATAATTCATCTGGAACAGAGGAGGAAGAACGGACCGCGAGAAATTTCGTGCTACCTGATAAATTCCCGATAAGAATCCGACGAGGGAAACTTGTAGCAGCAGCCTCTCAATGTATTTGATGAAAGGCCCTCTGCAGCCCACTTGATACGATTCCAGGCACGTTTTGTTCTTATCAATTAAATCCTTTTCGTCGCACTTGAAGCAGGATAGCGGTATCTGGCCTTTCTCTATGTAGTCCTGTGTTCCGTTTAATCCACAACATTTCAACTAAAAAAAAAATTAAATTAAAATAGTAAACATAAACAAGAAATTATAATCTAAAATAAAAAGTTAAATCTAATCTCACTATTAATAAAAAAATATTCTAATTCTTTACACAAATTTAATACATTGTTGCAGATGTATTAAATTTGTGTGTGAGGTTGTCTCAAGTTTAATTATTAAAAAAAATAAATGGATATCAAAAAAATACTTGCAAAAACCCACTATAAATGTAAATAACTATTGATTAAAGCAGTTTGCGTATCTGTTGAAAATTCGGGAGTCACTGATTACATGCATTTTATTTCATTGTTGTGCTTGGCATGTTTGCGTATACGTTTTAGGTTTTCTCGATGAGTGAATTTATTTTCCATTTGTGGACTGTGGTATGATGAAAATGAAAAAATCATTGCTTTATTTCTACATCACGCTGCTTATTTATTTATCCAGTGCTCGTGTTTGTTAGCTTCTGGCAGTTGGCGGCTCGACTACTGCGAATTTGTTCAGCGCGTTACCGTTCGAGTTAAATTCGTTATCTGTATTTATGCAGAAGATATTTATCAATTAAAACTTCTATTTCATGTGTGTATTAAAAAATGCAATATAATTCCATACCACTTGATGAGGCAATCAAACAATATTACAATTTTAAACTTGGTAATCGCAAATAGAAAGATAATTTCATTTTTATCTAATTCAAATAAATTAAAAGTTCATTTAAACATTCCACTCGCAACAAGATGCACTTTTGCACCTAGATATGCGTAATAATAAATATATCTGATATAACTGACTGTTTATCTATGTTCGGCAGCTAAATGGCACGTAAATGACTAATAACACAAATGTAACAATATTAATAATAGGTAAAGAATGTACATTATTTACAAAATTTGACATAAAAGATTAGGTAAATATTTAAAGAAATCGTAAATAATGTGAATTAATCAGTACAGCATACTTTAAATTAGAGGACTATGATAAAACTCCAAAAAATTGAAGCATTTCTGCGAATGCACCGTTATAAAAATTGTTTCTTTTTTGGGGGTAATGCCACAAGAGGTATGTATGCATTTGGCCAGATAAATTTTATTTTGCACGAGTCATTGAATCCATACAAATTTCGAGAATTAATTGAGATGTAAAAATAAAGGAAAACTGTACAGAGTGGAAATTAAGTAGCGGAAAATATTTTTGGAAAAAATCCTCGAACAGGTCGATTTTCTTTGATAAAAATAAACATTTTTGCATAAAAGTTGATTTTCAGTCATCATTGGTTTTTGAGTAATCGCGTAATCCATTTTGTTTCAAAATGACAACCCTCTATTTTTCTCCTTGATTTTAAGTAGGTAATTTTCGCATTCTCTACAATATTTGTTCATATACATTATATGTGTAACTGTTATCGTTTTTGTAATTATAGACCACAAACATCCAAAAATTACTGTTTTTAATTGGGTCTGAAAATTTAAAATGTCTTTATTAACTAAAGATGTACAAAGATATATCAAGATGTTTATAATATTTTCAATATTTGTTAACATTGTGAAATAAAACAAAAATCGGTTTTCTAGTCTTCAAAATTTTACTGAATGCTTTTCAGTTCTTTAGACCATGGACACTGAAAGTGTGCTCCGCGGAGCCCTAGGGCCCCGCAAGGGCTCCGCGAGGGCTCCGCCGAAATAACATATTCTACAAAAATTCTGAACAATTTCATCAATTTACTGTAAAATCAATACCTAGTACCTATTTTTGTTTGATTTTCATTAAAAAATGTACGTAAAACCTGGTATTGTATTAAAAGGGTTCCGTCACCAAAAAAGCTTGAGAACCACTGCTTTAGACTATCAAATAAATAAAATAGAAACAACCTTACTTATTGCAGAAAGTATTAAATAAATTCAAAAAACGAAATATAGCCTGAATATATAAATAAACCAATGTTATTTCACTTAGTACTTAGTACTAGTAATAACGCAAATTTCTTTTGTATCATTCAATATCCGGCGTGGCACTAGCCAGGGAAGTAGTTGTTTCAATAAGTTATTTGTTTATAGTCTTAGTAAATACTTAATTTGCTTGCAGAGGTACGAACAGGTTGAATAGTTATATATTCAGGCTATATTTCGTTTTTTGAATTTATCAAATAAAGCTTAAGCTCAAAGTTTCACTTCAATACCTGTATTAATTTTTGAAATAAAACGCTTATCACCAGACACACGCTCGGTATACATTTAAAATAGCCCTTTTTTGCTTCTCGCATTCAAAATTTGAACTCCAGCCGTTAATTACACCTTCGGCTCGTGTGGCAATCTTTCCTACTCGCGAAAAAAGTACTACTTTACTCACTTGTTACATAAATAACTATTGATAAACGTATCATCGCCGCGAATTTTTCACGTTAAACAGAAAACATGGAACGTCAAAACCAGTACAAAAGAAGGTATTCGAACCCCTAACAGTACCTTTCTTTCAGATCAGAAATTAATTTTAAACACATCGAAAAATTTGAGGAGTTATTTGTAACCCAATAAAATAATAACAAACCCATCCTAAAATTGTACAATCTGTTGCAGGATTCCAGAAACGAGAAGTATTTATGACCGTCACAAGAAACCGCCTCCCAAGTAGTCGACCACTCCATCATCTAAAGTTATGACGACGGCAAATCATCGGCAACTCTACTCCCAAAAAACGGCCCTTTTAAGGGCCATAAAAACTAATTAATTCTATTGATTCTTCTACATTGTCAATGATGAATGAATGAATGAATGCATGTGGAATTAGAATTTAGAATTTTTAGAATAGAAATAAAAGATCGTCAGGAGATTAGGAACGAAAAGAGGTTTTTTAGATCAAATTTTCGTCTTTTGATTTCTGCAATACGGTTACTCCTGGTGGAAATGTTTGTGTGAAAATTTTGTTAAAAATAAATTAAAAATGTGAAATTATTTTCGCGCCCAAATTACTCTTTTCATTTCTGCGATCCTGTTACTAATGGTGAAAATTTTTGTTTGAAAAATTTGTTAAAAATAAATTCAAAATGTGAAATTATTTTCGCGCTCAAATTACTCTTTTCATTTCTGCGATCCTGTTACTCCTGGTGCAAATTTTTGTGTGAAAATTTTGTTAAAAATGTGAAATTATTTTCGCGCCCAAATTACTCTTTTCATTTCTGCGATCCTGTTACTCCTGGTGGAAATTTTTGTGAGAAAATTTTGTTAAAAATAAATTAAAAACGTGAAATTATTTTCGCGCCAAAATTACTCTTTTCGTTTCTGCGATCCTGTTACTCCTGGTGCAAATTTTTGTGTGAAAATTTTGTTAAAAATGTGAAATTATTTTCCCGCCCAAATTACTCTTTTCATTTCTGCGATCCTGTTACTCCTGATGGAAATTTTTGTGTGAAAATTTTGTTGAAAATAAATTAAAAATGTGAAATTATTTTCCCGCCCAAATTACTCTTTTCATTTCTGCGATCCTGTTACTCCTGATGGAAATTTTTGTGTGAAAATTTTGTTGAAAATAAATTAAAAATGTGAAATTATTTTCCCGCCCAAATTACTCTTTTCATTTCTGCGATCCTGTTACTCCTGATGGAAATTTTTGTGTGAAAATTTTGTTGAAAATAAATTAAAAATGTGAAATTATTTTCCCGCCCAGATTACTCTTTTCATTTCTGCGATCCTGTTACTCCTGGTCGAAATTTTTGTATACAAATTTTGTTGAAAATAAATTAAAAATGTGAAATTATTTTCGCGACCAAATTACTCTTTTCATTTCTGCGATCCTGTTACTCCTGGCCGAAATTTTTGTGTGCAAATTTTGTTAAAAATAAATTAAAAATGTGTTATTATTTTCCCGCCCAAAATACTCTTTTCATTTCTGCGATCCTGTTACTCTTGGTCGAAATTTTTGTTGGAAAATTTTGTGGAAAATAAATTAAATATGTGAAATTATTTTCGCGCCCAAATTACTCTTTTAATTTCTGCGATCCTGTTACTCCTGATGAAAATTTTGATGTGACAATTTTGTTAAAAATAAATTGAAAATGTGAAATTATTTTCGCACCTAAATTACTTTTTTCATTTCTGCGATCCTGTTACTCCTGGTCGGAATTTTTGTATGAAAATTTTGTTGAAAATAAATTTAAAATGTGAAATTATTTTCCAGTCCAGATTACTCTTTTCATTTCTGCGATCCTGTTACTCCTGGTGCAAATTTTTGTGTGAAAATTTTGTTAAAAGTGTGAAATTATTTTCGCGCCCAAATTACTCTTTTCATTTCTGCGATCCTGTTACTCCTGGTGGAAATTTTTCTGTGAAAATTTTGTTAAAAATAAATTTAAAATGTGGATTTATTTTCGCGCCCAAATTACTCTTTTCATTTCTGCGATCCTGTTACTCCTGGTCGGAATTTTTGTATGCAAATTTTGTTGAAAATAAATTTAAAATGTGAAATTATTTTCCAGTCCAGATTACTCTTTTCATTTCTGCGATCTTGTTACTCCTGGTGCAAATTTTTGTGTGAAAATTTTGTTAAAAGTGTGAAATTATTTTCGCGCCCAAATTACTTTTTTCATTTCTGCGATCCTGTTACTCCTGATGGAAATTTTGATGTGACAATTTTGTTAAAAATAAATTGAAAATGTGAAATTATTTTCGCGCCCAAATTACTCTTTTCATTTCTGCGATCCTGTTACTCCTGGTGGAAATTTTTGTGTGAAAATTTTGTTGAAAATAATTTTAAAATGTGAAATTATTTTCGCGCCCAAATTACTATTTTCATTTCTGCGATCCTGTTACTCCTGGTGGAAATTTTTGTTTGAAAATTTTGTTAAAAATAAATTCAAAATGTGAAATTATTTTCTTGCCTAAATTACTCTTTTTATTTCTGCGATCCTGTTACTACTGGTCGAAATTTTTGTGCGCAAATTTTGTTGAAAATAAATTAAAAATCTGAAATTATTTTCGCGCTCAAATTACTCTTTTCATTTCTGCGATCCTGTTACTCCTGGTGGAAATTTGTGTGTGAAAATTTTGTTAAAAATAAATTCAAAATGTGAAATTATTTTCTTGCCTAAATTACTCTTTTTATTTCTGCGATCCTGTTACTCCTGGTGGAAATTTTTGTGTGAAAATTTTGTTAAAAATGAATTTAAAATGTGAAACTATTTTCGCGCCCAAATTACTCTTTTCATTTCTGCGATCCTGTTACTCCTGGTGGAAATTTTTGTGTGAAAATTTCGTTGAAAATAAATTAAAAACGTGAAATTCTTTTCGCGCCCGAATTACTCTTTTCATTTCTGCGATCCTGTTACTCCTGGTGGAAATTTTTGTTGGAAAATTTTGTTAAAAATAAATTTAAAATGTGAAATTATTTTCACGCCTAAATTACTCTTTTGATTTCTGCGATCCTGTTACTCCTGGTAGAAATTTTTGTGTGAAAATTTTGTTAGAAATAAATTAAAAATGCGAAATTATTTTCGCGCCCAAATTACTCTTTTCATTTCTGCGATCCTGTTACTCCTGGTGGAAATTTTTGTGTGAAAATTTTGTTGAAAATAATTTTAAAATGTGAAATTATTTTCGCGCCCAAATTACTCTTTTCATTTCTGCGATCCTGTTACTCCTGGTGGAAATTTTTGTTTGAAAATTTTGTTAAAAATAAATTCAAAATGTGAAATTATTTTCTTGCCTAAATTACTCTTTTTATTTCTGCGATCCTGTTACTCCTGGTGGAAATTTTTGTGTGAAAATTTTGTTAAAAATGAATTTAAAATGTGAAATTATTTTCACGCCTAAATTACTCTTTTGATTTCTGCGATCCTGTTACTCCTGGTCGAAATTTTTGTGTGAAAATTTTGTTAGAAATAAATTAAAAATGCGAAATTATTTTCGCGCCCAAATTACTCTTTTCATTTCTGCGATCCTGTTACTCCTGGTGGAAATTTTTGTGTGAAAATTTCGTTGAAAATAAATTAAAAACGTGAAATTCTTTTCGCGCCCGAATTACTCTTTTCATTTCTGCGATCCTGTTACTCCTGGTGGAAATTTTTGTTGGAAAATTTTGTTAAAAATAAATTTAAAATGTGAAATTATTTTCACGCCTAAATTACTCTTTTGATTTCTGCGATCCTGTTACTCCTGGTCGACATTTTGGTGTGAAAATTTTGTTAGAAATAAATTAAAAATGCGAAATTATTTTCGCGCCCAAATTACTCTTTTCATTTCTGCGATCCTGTTACTCCTGGTGGAAATTTTTGTAGGAAAATTTTATTAAAAATAAATTTAAAATGTGAATTATCAAATAAGACGTATGTTCAAAGTTTAATATCAATTACTCTATTAGTTTTTGAGATACAACGCGCACAGACAGACACACAGACACAGACACAATTTTTTTTCCAGAAATTGTTGAAATGGCATCTAGGGACGCCAAAACGGATGTTTCCGTAATTTTTTTTTTATTTTTTAAAAAACGATCACAATACTTGTTCGTACTTCGTAACGGAGTAAGTAAAAAGTGTACTTAAATCAAGTAACGTTTTGCTATCTATCTACTTCTAATTCACCAACAAATATGGAATTCAATTAACGTGATAATTTGCATAATTAAGCAGCGCGTTATGCAAACGTCCGCTTCTAATTATACGAAATGTACTTACATCGACCCAAAAATCAAATCAACAATTCAATTTGTTCACCACGGGAACTACATTACGCATCCGTAAGGAAAATTATACAAAGCAAATACCGAATTATTCTGAATTGTGTTCCAACCGAATAAAATGATGAAGGATTATGATAATTTGAACGTCTAAATTATAATAATTTACTATTATAAACTAGAATTTTATATAATGTGTTTCACTAGAATTATTTTTGAATAATAATCTTATTGAGGTTGAAGCTAATGAAATTCAGGTGGAAAATTAAAGGTGGATATGATTTCTAAATTGCAGTAAATTAGAATATTATTGGCAGAAAAACCGATGATCGATATCCCAGCAAACACATTTTTGTAATGCTTTTTTTGTATTTATGTAAATGTATTGTCTTAATAAGATCTTGTATACCTATACGTAGCATATTAGGAGCAAATGAAAAATTAGATTTATTTTTTAAAGGAAGGATAGTTTGCAGGAATTCGGATGATTCAGGGTATTCAGCCTCAACAAATAATTAGGTGGTACTTAATAATTCATACTTTAATGAAATGGGACAATTACTAGACGGTCTATGGATGTCTAGTAATAACGGCCATTTTATGTTAAAAAAAATGACCATGGGCACCAACGGGATCGAACTTCACACAGACATTTTTGAACCTGACATTAATTTATTTATTTATGATTATCGTTAATGTTTGCTACTAATACAAGTGAGCACAGATTTACTCTAACAATTAGTAGATATTAACGTCAATTAACGTCAATATATATACATATAAATTACAAGTACATAATAATGCATAATTAGTACATCCGCGCGTTATTCTCTAAAAGCAAAACCAATCAGAGATAAAGACTAACAATGGTCGTGTTCGTCAGACTAAACAGTCAGGTGTTTACTGCTAACCGTTGGGGTATTTTTTGATCGTGAACAAGTTCGTCAAGCGGTCGCCATTTTACCAATCGTACAAATTAGACTGATTGCTGTTGGAATCAAGTGTTGAAGTTGATGCCGAAATGGAGGTTACAAAAGTAGCGTTCATCAAATACCAAAATTCAGCGTAAATCAAAATAAACATGTTGACGGTTAAAAATTCTGACGATTAAGACAAAGGCAAGATGCAACTAAGATTATTTGTACAGAATTAGATTTGCAAAACCAATTCGAGAGAAAGACTAATTGCAAGACAAAGACAAGGTGCAGCTAATTTATTTGATGAAGACTTGCTTTTGAGATAAGAAACCAGATCACATTTAATTATAAATCATTTTATAAAAGTGCTATACATCTTCGTCACAAATTAAATACTCGGTTTCACCAACAATGACCTCATCGTCTATTAATTTATAAATGTTGCAATCTGAGTGCCCCGGATAAGCAACAAGTCAACTTCCAATGAATATAGGCTCTGTATTTGATTCAATTCATCATGGAATTCGAACTGCAATTACCGCGTAATTATTACTAATTGAATGATACACTGCGTCATGTGGTTGCTGGATTGAAATCATTACATAATTAATTTCAAACGCTGCATTCAAACTCGTTCTTATAAAAAGACTACATTTATTAATGTATTTTAAACGACAACTAGAGACCGATCTTGATCTCCTTTGATGTCATCAGAACGGTATTCTCATTGACGGAGAAACGGCGCCTTAATTGCAGTTATTAAATTGCATTATTTTGGTAAACATAATCATTTAAAGAAATTGATTCACCGAAATTTTTTGTTTTCCATAAATTGGCTCTCCGTCAACATGAAATTATCCAAAAAAATGGTGATGTGACCATCATGTTACTTTCTCCGACTTGATGGTATCATTTATATTTACGCTTTCATAGTTTATTTTTAATTTAAATCATATTTTAAATGTACATCGAATGTTTCGTAGCCTCGGATAAAACTGACGTTTGAAACGTCAAAATTATAAAAGGTGGAAAAATTATACTTCAAATTTAAGAACCCGGTTTACTCAAAAACTAAAGGGATTTCGAAAAAAACTTATTCTTTATAAGTTATTTATTTTAGTATTCTCTAAAATTATTATTAACATAAATTTGCTGTAACTATTATCGTTATATAATTATAAACCAAAAATTTTAAAAAAATAATACATTTTTTTCTCGAATAAAAATGATTTTATGAAAAATGTTTTTAAGTAAAAGATGTTCATTTCTTTGTTGTCTTCAATGTTTGTTTAAATGTTTTTGTGATTTTTTTCATATTAAAGAAAATATTGACAAAAAACAAAAAACAGGTAAGGTAAACGCCCACTTCCGGTATACGAAATTTTACAAAAAGCTTGTCAGTTCTTCAGATTATCAAATAAGACGGATGTTCAAGGTTTCATGTCAATTTCTCTATTAGTTTTTGAGATACAGCGCGCACAGACAGACACACACACAGCCACACACACACAGACACACACACACGGAAATTATTGAAATGGCATCCAGGGACCCCAAAACGGATATTTCCGTAAAAAAAAAATTTGAAAAAAAAATCACGATCACAATATATGAAGCCTTTAATAGGATCTTAAAACCGACTGGATTTTGAGTAATTTTCAAAAGTTATAAGTCGACAGCAATTGTTTTTTTATTTTTTTCTCGAGTCCCAAAAATTATTCAAATTAGTAGAGTATTATTAAGAACTTTTTCTGGCTGTCATGGGTCTAGACCAGTGGCAGCTTGTGGAACATTTTGATGGTAGAGCCACTTAGTATATAATATACTTTTTGAGAAAAAAAAAACGATTATTGTTTCAAAATTATTCAGTAAATAAAATAAAGAGAAAAGTAGCCTTCATATATAAATATTCAAGCAGTTAGTAATTCTACAAAAATTAAGTCTTACAAAGACTAACAAACAAATAACTTATTGAAACAAGTCACTAGAACAAAAATGTATAGTTTATCTGTATCTATTCGATGGACTTTTCTGGAAGAATTTAACTTTGGTCGCCCGTTATCTTCTATAAACCAAAAACAGCTGAAAGAGTCTTAGAAATCCGATCATAAGTTCAAAAGTAAAAAAAAATAATTTAACAATTTTATTTTTTTAACCTACGTCTATTATATAAGAACAATACTTTTCTAACACTTCTCGTTTAAGACTTATCCTCAATAATAATAAAATATTTTCTGATCTTATCTGCCCAATGAGCACAACACTTTGAAAGAATTTTCGAAATCTCTACTCACGTTCATGAATTGAACTATAAATTACATGTGTTATATGCGTCTATTCGATGGAAGAATTTGCCAAATTAGGTCATCCGTTCAAGAGTTATCCTTAAACAACAAAAAAGCAATTAATGAAATAATTTTTTGGTCCTATTTACATTTACCCGATGAGTACTTTATTGACTCGAAAAAATATATAAAAACAATTGCTATCCATTTGAAACTTCTCAAAACCATTCAATATTAATTCAAGAGTGATTTGATAGAAAATTCCAATACATTCCGTCGATTGCTTTGGCGATTTTTCGTGGAAATTTATGAAAAATTATAATCTTTTTTTTTGCGCGAAAAAAATATAAAAACAATTGCCATCGACTTGAAACTTTCCAAAACAACTGAAACTCATGTGATTCTACATTTCCGTAAAAATTAAAAATGCATTGGTTCCAAATATTAGAATATTTCAATGTGAACGGAGATGAAATTTAGAAAAAAAAATGCAGTAAATTCGTCGACGCGAAAAAAATATAAAAACAATTGCCATCGACTTGAAACTTTCCAAAACAACTGAAACTCATGTGATTCCACATTTCCGTAAAAATTAGAAATGCATTGGTTCTAAATTTTAGAATATTTCAATGTGAACGGAGATGAAATTTAGAAAAAAAATGCAGTAAATTCGTCGACGCGAAAAAAATATAAAAACAATTGCCATCGACTTGAAACTTTCCAAAACAACTGACAACACATGTGATTCTACATTTCTGTAAAAATTAGAAATGCATTATTTCTAAATTTTAAAATATTTCAATGTGAACGCAGATAAAATTTAGAAAAAAAAATGCAGTAAATTCGTCGACGCAAAAAAAATATAAAAACAATTGCCATCGACTTGAAACTTTCCAAAACAACTGACAAAACATGTGATTCTACATTTCCGTAAAAATTAGAAATGCATTATTTCTAAATTTTAAAATATTTCAATGTGAACGCAGATAAAATTTATAAAAAAAAATGCAGTAAATTCGTCGACGCGAAAAATATATAAAAACAATTGCCCCCCACTTGAAACTTTACAAAATCACTCAATATTAATTCAAGAGTGATTTCGTAGAAAATTCAAATACCTTCCATTGATTGCTTTTGCGATTTTTCGTGTAAATTTATGAAAAATTATAATCATATAAAAATATAAAAACAGCTGTAAAATACTTAAAAAATTTTAAATTTACTTAAAATACAATAATCTTAATAACCTCCCAAAAACTCAAAAAACTCCATCACAGATTTTCCAGATGACCGACCGAGAAAAGCGCTTCAGATTTTTTTTAATTTGCACGAGTGAAAAAAAACTGCAACACAATTGAAATTTTCCAAATTTACTCAAAATACACTAATCTTAAGAATGCTCCAAAAAACTCAAAAATCCCAATCACTGGTTTTCAAGATTTTAAGTTTCACTTCTTCAGAATGAAAAAAAAATATAAAAACAAGTGCAACACACTTGAAACTTTGCAAATTTACTCAAAATACATTGATCTTAATAAACCTCCAAAAAACTCAAAATACCCCACCACTGGTTTTCAAGATAATAACACAAAACATAATTCCGGAAGAATTTTTCAAATCTGTTAATTTGTTCAAGAGATATATTCTCAAATAAATTCATTGCTATTTTTCTCGTTTTATGAAACTTTCGCAGGCATCGTTTAAACATTTAAAATGACAAATCAGTGTTTTTAGAATTAATAAAAAAAATCTTGTTTCGTTTGAAATTAGAGGTAGTGCCATGGCTCCTTGGCTCTACATAACGAGCCGCCCCTGGTCTAGACCATTTGGGATAATACAATATTATATATTTTATTGTGATTTGTGTTTATAGTATTAACTGCATTTCTATTTTTGTATGTAAATTTATTAATTTATTTTTATGTAAATATATTTTTATAAAAAGGAAATTACGTAAATAAATTCAAATTCAAATTTTCACAACTTGACATTTGCGCGTCTAAAGGAAATTTTTCTAAAATCTAAACAAAGAGTATTTGTAATTTACATTGAATTATAAATTGGTATCAATTTTGAGTAAATTTGAAAAATTTCAAATCAACGAGAATTATTTTAACATTTATTCATGTTCCAAAAATGTGTTAAATTTCCTTTCAAAACGAATTATTTCAAATTTTAGGGATGGAAAATTTGTATTTTTTACTGAATCTTAAGTTGGCATGAATTATAAGTACATTTTGAAAGATTTTAATCGATGACAATTGTTTTTACATTTTTCTCATTTTTTTTTAATTTTCACAACTTGTCACTTGTGCGTTTAAAAAAATATCCCTGAATTGAAAGATAAAGTATTTTTAATTTTAACTGCATCGAAAATTGGTATAATTCAAGAGTAAATTTGGATAATTTCAAATCGATGGCAATTGTTTTAACATTTTTAAAGAGTCCCATTTTTTTAAATATTCACATCTAGTAGTTCCGTTCAAATAAAATTATTTCAAATTTTAAGGATGGAAAATTTATGTTTTTTACTAAATCTTAAATCGGCATGAATTATAAGTAGATTTTTAAGAAATTTTAATCGATGGCAAATGTTTTTAAATTTTTATCAAGTCCCAAAAATGTTTAAAATTTTCACACATGTCACTAGCGTGTTTTAAGAAAAATATCCCAAAATCTAAAGATAAAGTATTTGGAAAATTTTAGATCGATGGCACATGTTTTAACAGTTTTTCAAGTCCCAAAAATGTATTCAATTTTCACAACTAGCCGTTCCGGTAAATGTTTATATCTTACATTATTCATTTCTTCATTTATTCACAGTTATTTATACAAAATACAAATACAAAAATAAGCCGTGTGTGACTGAATGGCTAAAGCCCAAGTCAAAAAAATTTGTAGTTTTTACTGAAATTTAAATTGGCATGAATTTTAAAAGATTTTAATCAATGGCAATTGTTTTTACATTTTTCTCAAATCCCGATTTTTTTTTAATTTTTAACAACTTCTTACTCGTAAAATAAAGTATATGTCATTTTGTCTAAATTGTAATTTGGCATAAATTGTAAGTAAATTCGGAAAATTTCAAATCGATGACAATTGTTTTAATATTTTTTCAAATTCCAAAAATTTGTTAAATTTTCACAACTGATCGTTCCGTTCAAATAAAATTGTTTCAAACTTTATTGATGGAAAATTTCTATTTTTTACTGAACCTTGAATTGGCATGTATTATGAGTCAATTTTGAAAGATTTTAATCGATGGCAATTATTTTTACATTTTTCTCAAATCCCGATTTTTTTTTAATTTTTCACAACTTTTTACTTGTAAGATTAAATATATGTCATTTTGTCTAAATTTTAAGTAAATTTGGAAAATTTCAAATCGATGACAATTGTTTTAATATTTTTTCAAATTCCAAAAAAAATGTTAAATTTTCACAACTAATCGTTCCGTTCAAATAAAATTGTTTCAAACTTTATTGATGAAAAATTTCTATTTTTTACTGAACCTTGAATTGGCATGAATTATGAGTCAATTTTGAAAGATTTTAATCGATACCAATTAATTTTTTCTCGCATTCCGAAATTTTCACATCTTATCACTTGTGCGTTTAAATAATAATACCCCAAAATCTAAAAATAAGGTATTTATAATTTTTAACGGAATAAATTATAAGTAAATTTAGAAAATTTCAAATCGATAGCAATTTTTTTCAAGTCGGTATTTTCGAATTTTTTGTTCTAAGCTGTGTATTTTTTGCCTTTTTTCAGACTTTAGATTTATTTACCTGAATTATTGTTTTTTACGGGCGATTTATTTTTATTTTTAAGCCTTTATTTTCCAGTTTCTGGTTGGAAACTTATTTTGAGCTAGAGAGTTATTTCTAGGGCTAAAAATGGTAAATTATTTTTTTTTATTCTTTTTTTTTGGTTTGCATTTTTTATTTCTAGACCAGTATTTTTCATTTTTGTGCCATGTATTTTAGATCTTTGACCTGTATTTTCTATTTTTTTTTTTTGTTCAATATTTTCGATTTTTTGGCCTAAACATTATTTATTTTGACCAAAATTTTCCGATTTGTTTGTTGAAATTTTGGAGGTTTTATTTCGCATTTTTTTTACTTTCTCCGTTACGAAGTACGGGAAAGTATTGTGACCGTGATTTTTTTTTTCAAAAATTTTTTTTACGGAAATATCCGTTTTGATAATTTCAATAATTTCTGGAAAAAAAATTGTGTCTGTGTGTGTGTGTGTGTGTCTATGTGCGCTGTATCTCAAAAACTAATAGAGCAATTGATATGAAACTTTGAACATACGTCTTATTTGATAATCTGAAGAACTGAAAAGCTTTTGGTAAAATTGCATTTTTTTGCCAATATTTTCTTAAATATGAAAAATATCACAAAAACATTTAAAAAAACATGAAAGACAACAAAGAAATGAACATCTTTTGCTTGAAAATATTTTTCATAAAATCATTTCTGTTTGAGAAAAAAGTTTATTAATTTTTTTTAATTTTTGGTTTATAATTATGAAACGATAATAGTTACAACAAATTTATGTGAATAATAATTGTAGAGAATGCCAAAATGAACAACTTCTAAAATATATTTTTTTTTCTGAAATCTCGTTAGTTTTTGAGTAAACCGAGTTTTTGAAATTGAAGTATAATTTTTCCATAATTTTGACGTTTTAAACGTCAGTTTCATCCGAGTTTACGCAAAGCCCGATGTACATTTAAAATATGATTTCAATTGAAAATAAACCCATGAAAACGTAAATATAAAGTCGGAGAAAGTAACATGATGGCCACATCACCATTTTTATCTTTAGGCTAGAGTTTTCGATGTTTTGCCCAAAATTTTCGACTTTTTGGCCTATGTTATTGATTTTTGATTTTTTGGCCTATACTTTAGATATACCTGTTATTTCGATTTTTTTCAAAATTTTTGACCTTTTGGCCTGAATTTCTTATATTTTTACCTAATTTTTATTTGTTAAAATTTACGATTTGGTCCGCATTTTTTAGGCGAGAATTTTTGATTTTAGGTCTATATTTTGTATTTTTTAACCAGTATTATTGATTTATATACGGGAATTTTTTTCCAAGGTTTTGATATTTTGCTTTTCAGTTTAGACGAGTTAGGCGGAATTATTGTTTTTTATGCGTGATTTTTTTTTATTCGTTTGCCATTATTTTCGAATTGTTGGAAACTTATTTTGAGTTATTTTTGGGGCTGAAAATGGAAAATAATTTTAATTTTTTTTGCTTTCAATTTTTCATTTTCAAACCAAGATTTTTAATTTTTTTGGCCCATATTTTATATCTGTATTTTCGATTTTTTTATTCCAATTTTTTTATTCCATTTTTTTTTATTTTTCTATGTAAATTCCAATAGTAATTTTCGTTCCCTATCAGCAACTAACTTCACTGATGAGACCTGAAAGGTAGAAACCGGTCTGTAAGTGCTCTGATGGGAAAACAATATTTAATTTTTCTGTATTTTGGCCCAAATATTCTTTATTTTGGCCTAAATTTTTTTGCCATATGTTTTAGATTTTTGAACCTGAATTATTGATTTTTATGAGCGAATTTTTGACCATTTGTGATCGTGAAAATTTTTCCAATTTTATTTTTAACGAAAATATCCGTCTTGAAGTCCTTAAAGGCGATTTCAAAAATTTCTGGAAAAGAGAATTGTGACTAACGATAAAGAAACAAGACATTTGAAGTATAATTTGTCATTTTCACCTTTCATAATTTTGTAGTATCAAACGTCAGTATCATCCGATCTTGCATAACGCTCGATGTACACTTCTGTGCAATAAAATGAAGCACACAAAATATGTTATAGTTTAAAAATGACTCCCTGGTTACGAAAATATGTAAATTTGTCAATTTCCTTAACGTCAAAATGCCGCGTAATTTAGACAACAATTATAACTAAAATAGAATGGGTTTGAGTCTTACCCTCAGTTTTGGCTTTTTAATAAATTAATAATTCAAGTTATGGTGTTTTATCATTTATTGAAAATGTTGCAGACCCGTATTATACAACTAGAATATTGTAAAAAAATACTCATAAGTCATGTGCTTCATTTTATTGCACAGTGTACATTTAGAATATATGTAATTTAAATTGAAAATAGACCATAAAATTATAAATATAAATAACTATTATACCATCACATCGGAGAAAGTAACATGATGGCCACATCACCATTTTTTTATTATTTAAACAGATGAATCGTTCTGAATAATTACCACGTTTTCCAGTATGACTACGATTAATTCTCATTAGTTTTAAAAATAATGTATTTTCTTAATATTATTAAGTATAGAACATACTCCTAAAATAAATGAGAATCAAAAAAACAAATTAAAAAGTTGACAGCGGTGGGATTCGAACCCACGCCCTTTCGGACTGGTGCCTAAAACCAGCGCCTTAGACCGCTCGGCCACGCTGCCTGTGTCTACACTCATTGCAATATTCGGCACAAAACATGTACCGCTGTAGTTGTAAAAATATACTGAATTTTTATAATTTCTCCATAATGAATCACCATTGCAAATATTAAATAAACACTCCACTACAACAAAGTTACAGATCAGTACTTAAAATACATAAATAGTACACCACAGAAAAACCAGGTAGTCGATACACACTTTGTAAATTTGTAAATTCCATCACACTTACTAATTGGGTATCATAGTATTATTAATGTTAAAAAATAAGGCATGCGCTGTATTAAAGTCCAAAATTATTGAAATAGCAATTGTTCAGTATAAAATTGATAAAATACAAACAATAATTTGCACAGCATTTGAATTGCAAAAATTAACACAACCTTTAAAACACATCAATGCTGGATGAGAATATAATTTATTCGTGGCTCTTGAAAAAAAAGATCAGAAAAATGTATAGGTACAATTTTTATAAATTAATAATTATAAAAATCGGTTGTGACAGAGTAGCCAATTCCCATTAATTATTCGCCCTCCTTGACTCGCAATTTCGTCAAACATCAACAACATTTTTTTGAACTGCGGGTAGCTTAGAAAAGTAATAATTACAATAAAGGAGTATATGCATTACCCTTTTCTACGATCACCCTTGACTACATATTTCTCAAGACACAAGTGAAAGAACACATAACAATTTAGCAATGTTTTTCAAAATTCTTGATATTCTTGTTATTCGATTTCATACGAATAATTATAATAATCAAGGGTGGCAATACAGATAACTAGAGTCAGTTGCAGAGGCTGGCTGCGTGACCGCACCTATCTGTATTACCACCTCTTGTTCCTCGGCCGTACCAAAAAAAAAGACCCCGCGAACCGTCACTGATAATAATAATAGGAAATAAAGCACATATGATAACATTACTACTATTAATTTTCACGCACTATAAGCATCGTTTTGAGGCACGCACAAAATAAATGACTCACCTTTGTTTCCATTCGAATCCACTCTTTTTTGTCATAATCGTGCTTGAAATACGCAATCTGCGATTCTATCATCAAACCAACACTTTTCTCCTCCACGTCGGACCACAACACCAAAGACCATATTCCCACGGAGAACTCGGCCAAAAGTAGGAGAGCGCAGAAGACAACGAACTGCAATTATTTCGTTTAGCAAATTTCGCAACTTTACGCGCAATTGCCGAATTACCGTAATAATAAAGAAATCGTGCTCTTTACTAGGTCCCTTCACGCCCACCCAGGTGATCGCCAGGTGTAAAATGCCCAAGAAGAAGATTACCACGAACGGGCCGATGGTGTCCGTGGGAACGAACTTGAAGTGGTAGAACAACTTGTAGCACAGAACCACGGAGAGGCCGACCAGGACGGCTCCGGAGAGCTGCAAACACCAACTTTACACACAAAAGCACACGCCTCCAGCAGCACGACTTACGAACAAAATACCCGAGTACAGAAGGCAGAGGACCTCTTTGAACTTTAAAGATGCCATCGTAACATTTTTGTGTCAACAGTGGGTGATGGCCGTGACGATTCCGCGTTCTGGCATCGTCGGCTGCCGATTTAATGAATGCATTTCACTTTTACATCGGTGCAGAGAATAAAATTGTCATTGGAACGGATTGCGCTCCGCTATTTCAGCGGCTTGCGAGCGAGTGGTTTGCGCCTTTTGGCCGCGTTCGAAAAATGTGTTTTATTTTCGAAGCGAAAGGTCAGCTACCTAATTTACAGTTAGATCCGCTCCTCTCTTCTAAAAATAATTAAATTAGCCGCGCGGACATCTTTCAAGGTAGATAACTCGAGATAGCCAGGTGTAACAGAGAGTTAGCTTTAGGCAACCCAATATACATAATTAAACTTGAGTCACGAACAGGTTGAGTATTCATATATTCAGGCTATATTTCGTCGTTATATATTAAATAAATTGAAAACATAACAACAAATGACAAATTTATAGACTCGTTTATCGACCTTGACTGCTAAATCACGACTCAAACTTCGATGTGTTACCCTCTTGATAACGCAAAAAAGATAAAAATACAAACGGGTGTATCTTCTATCCGTTTCAAAGGTTCTGGCCATTGTGTTTTTAGCAGAGAGTAGGAAAAAAATTAAAGGGCCAAAATATAAAGTAACCATGTTGAAGAACCTAGTTCTATCCCCAATTATCCTGATATATCAATTGCTTTAATGGATGTCAAAAATAGGTTCATTCCTGTTGGATTTTTAAATTTTGTAGCTAATTCCGGCAGAACTTACAAGGGAACATAGGGCACCCGTAAATTCAAAAAATCTGAATCATTGTGTGGAAGTAAAGTAGTTCATCCTTCAAAATTTGAAAATCTGTCTATACCGAATGCACCGATTTTTGACATTCCTCTAAATGACATATCATAGCAGGGAACAAAATAACATGTAAGAAACAGAAATTTGCTTTCTGCGACTTTCAAGGGAACATAGGGAAACCGTAAATAAAAAAAAAATCTTTGAAAAAAAATGTTTTTTTTTAATTTTGTAGCTAATTCCGGCAGAACTTAGAAGGGAACATAGGGCACCCGTAAATTCAAAATATCTGAAACAATGTGTAGAAGTAAAGTAGTTCATCCGTAGCACAAAACCATTTTCTCTTGCTATGGAATTTCAGTCTGAGGGGGTGAAACCACTCCTGAAAGAAGAACAGTTTTTTTTTAGCAAATTTCTCCGAAAGTACAAAACATATGAACAAATGGTTCATATAAAAGTTGAAGAGTATTTTATACTCTTTACCACAGTGTATTCAGATGTTTCCGAAATATTTTTTTTAGGGTGTGGGGGTAAATTTTGCTTTTTCGCAAAATCTGAAATTACTGTAGCAAAGGGAATAAAACACTCTACAACTTCTATATGAACCATTTTTTCATGTGTTGTACTTTAGAAGAAATTTGCTAAAAAAAAACTTTCATTTTTCTTTGAGGAGTGGTTTCATCATCTCAGACTGAAATTCCGCAGAAACAGAAAACGGTTTTGTGCTACGGATGAACTACTTTACTTCTACACAAAGTTTCATATTTTTTTGAATTTACGGTTTCCCTATGTTCCCTTGTAAGTCGCTGAATACAATTTTCTGTTTTTTACGTGTTATTTTGTTTCCAGCTATGATATGTCATTTAGAGGAATGTCAAAAATCGGTGCATTCGGTATAGATAGATTTTCAAATTTTGAAAATAATTCCAGCTGAGATGATTTTTTTTTACAATTTTTCTAAAAGCAGCATGTTATTTTCTTTTCTGTAATTTAGATTTTGATTATTGTCATGTACATATCGTTTAAAGAAAGTTGCCAAAATCTTTGTTTTCCAAGATCAAAGTCACCAAAATCGCGTTTTTGATTTTGAAAAATTGCTTAACTTCCGAACGCCATACTTGATTTTTATGATTTAAATTCCAAAATGTAGAGAATTTAGTGTGTTTTAGAAAAGTATAAAGAAATATACATATCCTTCACAGAAAGTTGTCAAAATCTTTGCTTTCCAAGTTCAATGCCAGCAAAACCGCTTTTTTGATTTTGAAAGATTGCCTAACTTCAGGACGCGTAACTTGATTTTGATTATTTAAATTCAAAAATGTAGTGAATTTAGTGTGTTTTAAGACAATATAAATAAATATACATATCGTTCAAAGAAAGTTGCCAAAATCTTTGTTTTCCAAGATCAAAGTCAAGAAAATCGCGTTTTTGATTTTGAAAAATTGCTTAACTTCCGAACGCCATACTTAATTTTTATGATTTAAGATCCAAAATGTAGAGAATTTAGTGTGTTTTAGAAAAGTATAAAGAAATATACATATCCTTCACAGAAAGTTGTCAAAATCTTTGCTTTCCAAGTTCAATGCCAGCGAAACCGCTTTTTTGATTTTGAAAGATTGCCTAACTTCAGGACGCGTAACTTGATTTTGATTATTTAAATTCAAAAATGTAGTGAATTTAGTGTGTTTTAAGACAATATAAATAAATATACATATCGTTCAAAGAAAGTTGCCAAAATCTTTGTTTTCCAAGATCAAAGTCAAGAAAATCGCGTTTTTGATTTTGAAAAATTGCTTAAGTTCCGAACGCCATACTTGATTTTTATGATTTAAATTCCAAAATGTAGAGAATTTTGTGTGTTTTAGAAAAGTATAAAGAAATATACATATCCTTCACAGAAAGTTGTCAAAATCTTTGCTTTCCAAGTTCAATGCCAGCGAAACCGCTTTTTTGATTTTGAAAGATTGCCTAACTTCAGGACGCGTAACTTGATTTTGATTATTTAAATTCAAAAATGTAGTGAATTTAGTGTGTTTTAAGACAATATAAATAAATATACATATCGTTCAAAGAAAGTTGCCAAAATCTTTGTTTTCCAAGATCAAAGTCAAGAAAATCGCGTTTTTGATTTTGAAAAATTGCTTAAGTTCCGAACGCCATACTTGATTTTTATGATTTAAATTCCAAAATGTAGAGAATTTTGTGTGTTTTAGAAAAGTATAAAGAAATATACATATCCTTCACAGAAAGTTGTCAAAATCTTTGTTTTCCAAGTTCAATGCCAGCGAAACCGCTTTTTTGATTTTGAAAGATTGCCTAACTTCAGAACGCGTCACTTGATTTTGATTATTTAAATTAAAAAATCTAGTGAATTTAGTGTATTTTAAGACAATATAAATAAATATACATATCGTTCAAAGAAAGTTGCCAAAATCTATTGTTTTTCAAGATCAAAGCCAAAAAACCGCTTTTTTGATTTTGAAAAATTCCCTAACTTCCTAACGCGTCATTTAATTTTGAGGATTTAAATGCCAAAATGAAACGAATTTAGTGTGTTTGAAGGAAGTATTAGGAAATATTCATGTCGACTCAAGGAACATTGCCAAAATCCAGTATTTTTCAAGTTTAAAGTTAAAAAAAAATTTAAATGGAATTAAATATAATCGCGCAGAGACAATGAAAATTGATCAAATCGAAATATTTCCGAGCTACAAATCAACAAAATCAAGTTTTTAATTTAAAAAAAAATATGGTTATTAAGCACGCTAATTCGCGCTTTGATTTACAGAACGCGATTTATGATAACATTTTTGTTTGCCCTGTTTAATACTGATTTTAATTTTGATTTTAATTGAAAACAATTGTAATTGTAATTACAACTTTAATTTTGATTTTAATTTTGATTTTGATTTTGATTTTGATTTTGATTTTGATTTTGATTTTGAATTTTCGTGAACAAAGAATAGTGTACAACTTGCATATTATGGCTATTAATCAAGAGAACGATGTTTGCGGAACGAGCTCGTTGCTGTTTCCAGTTTTGATATATCAATTGTTTCAAAGGAATCTCAAAAATAAGTTATTTCAGGATGTATTTTGAAATTTTGAAGGTAATTTCAGTGAAGATTAATTTTTTACAATTTTTTCTTATCGCTGAATGTAATTTTTTTTTTTATAATAAGACACTTTTACTTTGTTGGTATAACACAAATTTTATTTATTGTTGACTATAGTTTCGGCAACTCAACTTGCCATTAACAAAACATAAAGTAATTTAAACTACAATTTTATAGGTAGATATACCTGTAAAATTAGATATATATATATATACCTGTAAAATTGTAGTTTAAATTACTTTATGTTTTGTTAATGGCAAGTTAAGTTGCCGAAACTATAGTCAACAATAAATAAAATTTGTGTTATACCAACAAAGTAAATGTGTCTTATTATATTTACAACATGTATTTTAATTGTTTTAATATAAATAACTGATATTTTAAGGTTTGGATGGAAGAACAGTTGAGTTTTTACTCAGAACTGAATCCCGCCTTATGTTTTTGTATTATTAGTAAAATTAATGTTCTTATTTGTATATTTCAATTCTGTTTTCGTTTTATTTTACTTTTTTTTACAAATAAAGTGGTTTATTATTACTATTATTATTATTATAACGAAGTAGAAGCCTCCTCCATAAACAATATAATTATTTTTTATTAATTTAAGTTTTGAATGTTGTTATTTTGTTTCTGGCTCCAATATGTCAATATTCTTAGCGGTTTATCAAATATAGGTTCATTCTGGATAGGTTTTAAAAGTTTAAAGCTAATTCCAGCAGGGATTAATTTCGTACAAGTTTTATAATCGCCGAATGCAATTTTCTTTTCCTCCGTTCAAGATTTGAGTTTTGCTATTTCGTTTCCAGATGTGGTATATTAATTATATTTGGCAGAAATATTTGGGGCGCAAATTAGATATTTAGCCCCGGGCGCAAGATTTCCTTACTGCAGCTCTGGAAAAGGCGTCATAATGAAGTAAAAATATTTGTTAAAAGCATAGTTTATCTAGTGGGTATGATTAAACATATCATAATATCTTCGCAATAAGCAGGTGTAATAGAAAAATAATTTAAAATGGCAATTAGTTTTGTTAGTAATTATTTGCATTGTTACATTAAGATTCAAATTACGCGCGTTTTCAAACAAACAAACAAACGCCACGGAACCAACCATACTGCTTCCGCATCCACTTGTGTGTCTTGTGTGTTTTTAAAAGTGCAGCGCTAGTGTCGTTTCAAATCCTCGTCTCTTTAGGTTAAAATATTGCCGTTCACACGAATTACTCAGTAAGTAAAACCTTCTCAGGCATTCTCTACATTATTCTGCGTAATTTGATATACAATTCACACCATATCGTTATTTATTGACATCATTATCGCGTTGTGAAATTTAGCGTTGGTTACGAGTTTCAAAATGGCCATTTCCTTGTGAACGCCGCGGCGGGGTTTTAAATAAGAATTAATAATCATTCTAATTTATTGGTGTTAGGGTACATACATATATTGTTTCACACAGGTCAATAGCCTTCTTTACAAACCCCTCAGCGATGCATTCCTCTAAATGGTAATTTGTTTTAGTTTTTAACCGCTACACCATTAAAATATCAAATTAAATAAGACTTGCTTCAGGTGGGGATGCAAATAAATGTTCATGTAATTTTATGGGGCTAAGCAATAATCTGTATGGAACTATTCAGTGCATATAGTCCTCCGTGAAAAAAAAATTCGAATCCGGGTGAGTGGGAATTTTTCTGTTTTTTTAACCCTCGTACACAGGGCTGAGTGCAGTTAATGACATCAAGGATTTTGTTTAATGGTAACGCTCAAATGTGTCTCCAGCTTATTGTAAAATAATGCCACGTAATAACTGGTTCATGTTTAAGATTTTGTTAACCTTATTCGTCTTGGATATATAGCATGTTTATTGTGGGTATTATTCTCATAATGTAAATCATAATAAATAAATTTGAGACAACCTCACTTGTTGCAGAAGCATTAAATAATATACAATCAGGCTACCTTTGTGTTTATTAAATTTAGCGAATCATAATGTTTTAAAATTTCCCTCTCTGTTTTTCACATATTTCGTACATTCCAAAACGTATAAACAAGAGAGAGTTAGCAACGTTAATCTTTTAAAGCTATCCTGACTGTCATTTTTGTCTCGAACATCAACGATCTGTGTAGTCCTTCATTGTAAATAAATATTGTGCCAGATTGTGGAATGCTGCCATATAATTAAAGCGCGGGATTGGCACAACGTACAGCAAGCTAAACAGAGAACGTTGCTTGGTACTGTTGCTGAAGCACTTCTAAGTAAGAGTATGTAGCTATTTAGGTTAGTAACCAGCAGTGGCGGCTCGTGGATCTTCGTAAAGGAGGCTAAGACAGAGATGCCGCTCATGCTGCTCTACTTACTCCTATAGAGGAAGCAAATATTTCACTACTGTTTTAGTCAAATGTTCTTCCATAGCCTCCTCGCTGAACATCCACGTGCTGCCACTGGTAACCAGTGTATCGTCCATTTAAATTCACGGTCTTAATGAATACCCTAAAATTTGGTGTGGACTGAACCGAGAGAGAAAAGTAGAGTATTGTTTTTTGTGCATTCACAGATAATCTAAATAAACTCGAGACAACCTCACTTATTGCAGGTATATTAAATAAATACCATATGTATAAAAATTATTTAGATAAAGGGTGGCTTTGTATTTCGGAACGTACATTGCAGGTTTGATACGTCGCATCACGTCTTCACCACCAGTTGTTTAAAGTAATTAATTGACATAAAGTCAACAATGTGCTGCACTAATCTAAGACCGTGATTTTGTTTATCATGGCCATGCCTTATCTAAATAATTTTTATACATATGGTATAATAAAGATGAAAAATAGCCTGAATATTCAACCTGTTCGTGACCGCAAAGTTAAGTCTTATTAAGATTTTGCAGTCACAAACAGGTTAAATATTCATATACTCACGCTATTTTTCGTCTTTATTACATTCATTGATAATCTATTACTTATTACACCAGATGCAAAATCAAGAAATTATTTAGGATCTCACCTGCGAAGAAAACAACTTTCTTTTTCTTTGTCTAGGCAGATCGTTTATATGAATTAGAACAGAAACAGTTTTGGTCGAAGCACCGACCCTTGGGTAACTTCAACACCTTTCACACTTAGTTCTGGTTGATCGCCTTTATGAAAAACTGTGTTTCTGATTTAACAGATATGAAGATAAAATTTGTCGGAGTGTACATTGTAATACAGCGCAAGAATTAAAATTTCATGTAAGGCACAATCTAAAAGAAACTTCGAATAGTTTAACCTACGCACTCGTAAATTTTAACAATCCGTGAATAGTATAATTACAAAAGATACTTCAATTATTTCAGCTAAATTCAGTTGTTTTATGATTAGTAAATTACAATCAAGAGATATATTGTATTCTGCATTGATATTTAACTGTGTTAAATATCAATGCAGAATACAATCACACCCAAATAAACTTGCAAGAAACCTATTCAACAGTAGTGGAGAAGTGCACAGATTAAAACGTTTCAAACCAACGGACCTGACAACAATAAATACTTAATCAATTAAGCGCCTGCGTAAAAATAACTCACTATATTACCCACTAGATTGTATACACAAAACTAACAACAAACCATTTACTTATTGTCACTATTTAAGACAGATAGTAAATAAAATAGAGTAATAAAAAAAAAGAGATATATTATTTACGTTCTAAGAAAAAGAGCAGGTATAAACAAATGAATAAATAGCATTGTGCAAAAATTTATTTCCAGTTCACAAAATAATTCAGAACACAAAGGACTAGATGATGGACAAAATTGTAGAATTTTTCATTTTTTATTTTCTAAAACAAATACTAACAAGATTTCAAGCAACATAAAAACAAATGCAGGACATTGATTGCAATTTTAGTATGGTTACATCAAAATTTACAATCTTCTGATAGTACTATTGCAACAGACGTACTATTTTACTTAAAGAACTCTTGCCGTGATCAGCTGCGTTTATCTATGGATTGGTGGCATTATCGACACACCACCGGAACTTGACATCGCCGTATTAGGACCCAACAATAGCTGCAACAAAAAAATATATGTACTCTTACTTTCATACATTCTAGTAATTAATACTTTATCGACATAATAATACATTATTATACAAGTTTAACCCATTACTTCCCATTATACTCAAGTGAGTAATATAAACATCATGGACTTTAGTGACACCTAGTGGCAATTTTAATTACTTTAGATAATGTATCTATTAGGGTTGGGCGATATTTCACGTACCTGTGATTTTTCACTGGTATTGAAAAACCACAGGTTGCTACTGTTACTAATAGGCGAATTTCACTGCTACTTAAAATCACTGCTGCTTAAAATCACTGCTACTTAAAATCGCTGCTCCTTAAAATCACTGCTCCTTAAAGTCATTGCTACTTAAAATCGCTGCTACTTAAAATCACTGCTCCTTAAAGTCACCGCTACTTAAAATTACTGTTCCTTAAAATCACAATGTGCTACTTAAGCTGTGACTGTTATTTAAAACATAATTGTAAGAAGACAATATGAGGAGATTTTATATGCATTACTTTACTCTCCCATTTATACAGGGAGTTATATTTAAATTTCAAATAATTATTTAATAAAAATGACAAATATTTAGTATAAAAATACCATAGTATAGCACATAAAAATAAATAAATTACGACAACTTATCTCTACTAATAAATGATTATTAATTAATCAATTGGGATTTTAAAGAGAGAAAAATTTTGCCACGGCGCGGAATCGAACAACAGCCTCGCTGTGATCGAACGGTTGTATCCAATGACTTTACCACTCGGCTAACGCAACAAATCCTTAAGAAGTTTGCATCTCATGTCATTTAATGATTTCTCTAAAATCCGATGCGGCGCTGTAATCAGTATGTGAATCAGTGCGATATTCATCGAAGGTTAATCAGTGACAGGTTTTTCTATATAGTTGCCAGTGTTTTGATTACTGTATTCGATCCGTTTTTAAAATGTTTGATTCAAAATGAAGAAAACCCAGTGAACTTTGGGAATATTTTGAAGTGATAGATAAAAACCTTGCACAGAGTAAAATGTGCAAATCCAAATTGTCATACAAAAGAAGCATATCCAATTTAAGAAAAACTATGCGCATTAGCGACGTCTGTTCCATGTGAAGGGTTATTTTCAAAGGCAGACTTAATCATTACGGAATGGAGAAATCGTTTGTTGGAATAGATGACACAAATGCTAATATTTTTAAATTCAAATTATAATTAAATAGTTGAATATTTTTATTGCTTTGTTTCTTATTATAGATTTAGATTTTATTTTTTTGTTGAATAAATCGCCTGGAAAATATTTATGTTTTTCATTTATAAAGAAACACGTGTTATGAATTACTATATTTAAAAGTATCTTTAGAATGATTTTGTTTTCGTTCTATCAGAAAAAAATTTATCAATGTAGAAACTGGTATTAAATTAATATAATACTAAATTTAAACTAGCAAAGCGTGTAACTGTGATTATTTGTTATGATGTTTACAAACCGTGATCACGGTCACAGTTTAAAATCACTGTTATTACAAAGTAGCAATCACAAGTAGCAACGTGATTCAAAAGTAACAGCTTCGCCCATCTCTAGTATCTATGATACAAACTCTTTTTATTTAATGATAGAACAATATTTAGCAGTGATTCTTCTATTCAGTTCTTCCAAATTGATTTTTAAGAGATATCCGAGAATTTGAAATTCTTTGGAATAAATTGTATATAATGGGATCTAATGAGTTAATGAGAGGGCCTATTATGGCACGAGTGCTCCAATGGAACGAGTTACAGAATGCCTTTTATATCCCAGATCCTTGCAGCTTCCGTCAATGTCCTGCCCGGTGGGGCAGCCCTTATTCTGTGTGCCTCGTATGTGTGGGTAATTCTTGAGTTAGTCAACTCAAAGAGTCACTTCTTAGAGTCATGTGCTCCCATGTAAATTTGCAGCTCAATTTGAGTCCAACATTTTTTGAGGAAATATTTTTTCATATGACTCTTTTTTCACTAAGGCAGCTCACAAAAAGAGTCATTTCACCTCTAGTGCTTAGATCCTAACAGGTTGACTGCAATGACATATATTTGAGGTCGTGGCCGACGTCGGAATGATTTTTCAAATATTTTTTTGTATGTTACAAAAAAAAAATGATGGAAAAGTAGTTTATAAAAAATTATAAAACGAATTTTAGAACCTAAAAACATGTATTTATCAATTATTCAACATTTGAATGATATTCTTCACAACACTCTAGGCAAAAACCAGGTTGTCCTGGAAAAATTTGCATTCATACACTGTTTGCTTCCTAATTTTCTTCCATCTACAAACTCTGCATTCTTTTCTGCTAACTCTTTTGGATTCTATAGTTCCTTTCATTTCTTCAACAGTTTTTTTTTTATTTTGCTAATATTGTAGACAACTTGCGTGCGATGAGTAGAATCTCTTGGCAAGTTGGTAATAGATCATCTGACTATCAAACTTCTAATTATATCTAATCAAAAATCGTAGAGGCGTACATGATTAGACTGGGAATACATGTTGTATAAATAATATGCATTTATCAAGCTCATTTGGAGCATATATATAAACAACTTTTTGTACCATCGAATCGCAAGGATAGTTCCCATCAACTGAATGGTCTGTCTACTCCAGATAGTTGTTCCACAACAGTTTGCAGGAAATCGTCATTGAAGATCATTTGAAAAAAATCGATAGATGCGCCGTCTCCTGGAATTGGCACCAATAATTCTTGACCTCTCCGAAACAGAACTTGTTTCAATGCACCTGTGTCATTCTATTTTCATCACATCATTCAGTACTGCTCAATGTGCATTTGTAATCACATTAGCACAAAAAATATCCGCATTCGCATATTCGGAGTCAGAACTTGAGCTTGACCCGCCATCGTCAGAGTCGGAAAAATATTCATCACATCCATTTTCAACCTCAAATACAACCACACGAAAATAAGAAAAACGCGAAACCAACTGAAGCACATGTTAGAATAAATACTTTTCAATGACACTATGAACAGCAACACAATCCATAGACAACGCAAATAAAATAGTAAAGAAACAAGCCATAAAGTAACCACCACTCCGATCTTAGTGGGCGGCGTTAGCTAACGAAGCCGACGCACTCCGATCGGAATGATCGGCAGCCAACCTGTTAAACCAAGTTACATCTGTCCTAAAACTCTAAGCAGATAGCTTAGCAAAAAGAGTCCTAATGAGCGCAATCAGAAGCCTGAGGGAAGAAGGTATAAATGGTAAATTTGTTTACGTCCTTTTTGCTTTTCGCCTTAAAAATTTCAACTCCAGCCTTGATGAAAGCGAGGATCAAAATAAAAGGAGTACATTGCTTTTAGAAATTTTCTTCAACTAAACCCCTACCGCCCACTAGGGGGCCAGGTTTGTCTACCCCTGGGGTATTCTGTCAAACCCTACTCTAAAGCTTCAAGAACTATTGTTTTGACTATTAAGAGTTAAGCAGCCAACACTAAACCCATCTTGTTGGTCAACATTTAGTTTTCTACAAATTGCAAATCAGCCTCTAATCTTCAATAGTTTGAGGACAAACAACAGTATTGATATACCATAGTCATCCTTTATTACAGCTGTATCGAAAGATATTACAATTGTTATTGTTTATTATTCTTTGCTTACTACTTACTATACAAATACATAGTAAGAACCAATTACAGCTCGCTGGGATTTTCTTAGTATGGCCTAGGTAGCAGAGATGGTAATACCGATAGGTGCAGTCACGGAGCCAGCCGTCTCTGCAACCGGCCCTATCTATCATGTATTGCCACATATGCTACCTCGGCCATACCAAAAAAAAAAACAGCGATCCGTAACTGGTAAGAACCTATTATCAAAAGTCACATCTGTACTTAAAGTGTGACACTTTTATCAAGTATCAAATGTCTGATTTTGAACTGAAAGTTTGATTTATTATATCTCAAGTAAGAAGCAGTATAATTAATCAAACCATGTGCTTAAAATATCAATAGATTTATCACCTTAGCCTGTTAAATGCTGGCAGAGAAGAAGCCTGGAGAGCGTGTTGGGAAAGGCATTGTCTTGAGATTGTTGGGAAAGTTGCGGAAAGTGAAATGTAGTCGAGGCGACAAAGAAGCATAAACACAATTCAATAATGTTCTGTGATAATGAATATTCAATTTAAAAGTTAGGTCTAAAAATTGTTCTAATCGGTGATATTGCAATATTTAATCATTTGATTTGACTTGACTCCTCCTGGGAGTGGGAGCCTGTTAAAAACCCACGGCCTAAGTACGAATCATAAGATAGTTTTGGAGGATGAAATTACAGAACGATAGACAGTGCAGCCTTCATGGATCAAAATTCATATATTCACGGTGAGGCTAACCGTCAGAGACAAATCTATGATTTTTCAGCACCTAGGCTATGGAATGAAAAGCATTTAGTTTCCATTGAAGAAGATCAATGTTTGGGAAAAGAATCATCAGATGAAAAGTTGCCTGTTTAGAAATAATTAAATCGCCCTATATCTGCTGCCTACAGTGAGATCAGAATGTCGAAAATAGTTGGCAGCACATTTTCTGAAAATTCCTATCATAATTTAAGTAATCTGATATTGGCTGCCTGAATTATTTCAGTGCAGTGCATGTGCATTTTATTTATTTTGACGTTACTTGTTTTAAAAACTATCTTTAAAACAAATAACCTCAAAAAACCACAAGACGTCAAAATAGACAAAATTCTTATGTACTGGACTGATCCAGGCAGCCAACATAATATTACGTGAATTATTATCCCTATTTTCAGAAAATGTGCCGCCAACTATTTTCGACTTTCTGATCTCACTGTACTTAGCCTATAGGTAAATGTGACATTGCTTACCATAGCAACCAGTGATGGCTGGCAGGGTGACTCATGGTACGGCCGAGGTAGCAAAGGTGGTAATACAGATAGGTGCGGTCACGCCACCAGCCGTCTATGCTACCGACCCTACCCATCTGTATTGCCACAATCTGCGACCTCGTCACCCCGCGAGCCGACACTGATAGCAACCTTTGATGCAGGATTTGTCTCACACTTACTGTATAACCTGTGAACCATTTCCATCTTTAGGCACAGTTATGCCTAGAATACACCTGGTTAATACCAAACATTATTTACTTGTTCCTCATACTTGCCATTAAATCATTAACCGTTTGCTATAAATTCAATTCACTTGCTCTGGAAATTTTACTGATGCTTAGTACTAATTCGGTTTGTTTACATGTGATGATATAATGGGAGTGGCAGTGCTTAATACTAAGCCTGTTTACACTAGAGATTAAATGCGTTACCCAAGGATGCACGACATGCGTGTCATTATTTGTTTTCTAACATACACATACACATAACTTTTGTCAGATACAATATGAAACTGAGTTACAGCATCATGTTACCTCAATTAAGACGTTAAGCTTGGCGTGACATCAACGCAGTGTCTCACTTTTACCAGCCATCTGGAGCCATGCCACTGTTTTGAGTCTTGCTAGTTTAGTAAAGGGTTTTCCAATAGAGATGCCCCTGTTTTGAATAGCTGCTATTTGAACATGTGTGAAGTTAGCTCCATATTATAAACGTCAATTTATTCGAGACATTATACCATTTCATCATGGTGAAGTACACGTGTGCGCAACGTTTGCAAATTATTAAAATTTATTACGAACATTTGAGTTCGGTCACCGCAACTTTACGTGCCTTGACTCTGATTTTTGGTCGTTATAATCGTCCGGATAAACGGTCTGTGGTTCGTTTAGTGGCTAAATTCGAGTCGACCTACTCATTATTGGATGTTCCCATGCTGAAAAGAGCAAGACCCGCCAGGAGCGAAGAAAATATTGGCGCTGTACGAGCTTCTGTAGCCGAACAACCAAAACAATCGATTCCACGCCGTTCTCAGGAGTTGGGGATCAGCCAAACAACATTGTGGCGGATTTTGCAGAAAGAACTTGGCCTACACCCGTATAAGATCGTTCTAACCCAAGAATTGAAGCCAAATGACCATTTGCTGCGCAGAAATTTCACCAATTGGGCCTTAGACAAGATGGAGATAGATAATGATTTTCATCGAAAAATCATCCTGAGCGACGAGGCTCATTTTTGGCTAAACGGTTTTGTTAATAAACAGAACTGTCGCATTTGGGCAAGGGAAAATCCTCAGGAAATAAACCAGTCACCTTTGTATCCATTAAAACTCACTGTTTGGTGTGGTTTTCATGCCGGCGGCATTTGGCCCTTATTTCTTTTTCAACAATGCAGGAAATGCCGTCACGGTCAACGGCGATCGCTATCGGGGGATGCTAACAGATTATTTTTGGGAAAAATTGGATGATTTGGATGTGGACAATATGTGGTTCCAACAAGACGGGGCCACATGCCATACAGCCGGCCAAACAATCGATTTACTGAAGACCAAGTTCGGAGACCGTGTTATGTAGCCTTGCTACACTTTAGTTCTATGCCGGATATATAAATCTTTCTACTTTAACCCACAAAATCTAACTATTTACCACTTCCTAATTAATTGTAATTGAAAAGGGCTGATTTAAGGATGGAACGTTATCACTACATTTAAATAAGACAGAAAAACGAGAACACATGGCATACAACGGGTGTGATAAGAAATTTAGGCAGCGTGACATACGCTTCACATGCGTTTGCACTGACCAATCAGCGAACATCATGCGAAAATCACGCAAACCCATAATACCACCGATTCGGTGCGCCGAGTATAGTGCATGTAATAATTTTTGATCAGCACCAAAACAAAGTGTGTCTTCATACATTTTGTTGAAAGTTGGCAAAATTATGCACAGTCATTACAACGTTACGCCATCTGAGAGAACAGAAATGCTTACAGAGATGGTGAGATAACTATGGTGTCTCAAACAAAATCTTACACAAAAGGTACAATTTTTCAAAATCACAATTACCATAACTTAAGCTTGAATTAGATTATACTTTTTCCGTCTTTTTTCGTCTAGATTCTCGTTCAAGTTTTGCTTTCGATTTCCGTTCGATTTATAGTTCATTGCATTCGATATAGAGAGCGGACGACGTAATTACCAACTCGCTAAATAAAAAGTATTTGTGTTCACGTGTCCAAGTCCAAGTGAGGTTAAGAGTTGAGATTGTAAAAATGAATAAACTTGAAAACATCAAGAAAATTGTTAATATTATAAACATAGTGCCGCTATTTTAGGTCGGATGTCCCGCAGTCACCAGGTTATATAGGTTATGTTGCTTGCACAAACAACTGTTTTTTTTTTCGTCATTGGCAGTACCGAACTTGGACCAATATTGAACAGAAAATAGGACCAGCTGCATATTTCCATTCAAGAAACTTGAACGGAAATTGGATGGAATTTTCTGAATTACATTCACACTAGATTGTCTCGAAGCAAAATCTAACGAGAATCTAGACGAAAAAAGATGGAAAAAGTATAATGTAATTCAAGCTTTATGTAAGAATAAAACAAAACAAATACAAAATTTGTGCCCCAGAACTTAACAAGTTAAAGACAGACCAGAAGAATAAGTACAATCAGAACTGTTGCCTTATACATTTGTTCTATAACTCAATACTTCATATTTACTATGCAATCAAGTATTGTCGAGATTAAACAAAGTTAATTTGTCACTCTTGTTAATTAGAGATAAACAAACCATTTAAATGCCGTGAAACTACCAATAACCTATAATCTAAATTGGAGTACATATACTAATGATGATATAACAATTTACATATAAATGAACTATTACCTGTTTCTGCTGGTTACGCTGCATTTCCTCTAATTGTGCCCTCTCAACCTCAAATATTACTGGTGCGAATAAAATAATAGACGTACTGAAGACGATCCACAGTGCGTTCCGTGAGAAATTATACAAATTTTTAACACCTGACGACGTGTTACTTGCGATTAAACTTGTCGTGTTTCTAACTGTGTCCGGGAACATTTCAGTCAATCCCCACAGGCGTTCAGAGATACTTTCATCGGGCTGAAATGAAACACACATTTATAATTTGTGAGGTTATGTTCCTTTTTCGGCAATACAAACGATTTTACATACATTTTCCTCACATAAATGCGATAGTAGAAAAGAGGAAGTTCAAATAGGCTCGATCTTACTCACCTCATCATCCAAATCATTTTCGATTTCATGCTGCTTCTTTTCGGGGGTTGTGTCTTTCGCGCTGGTTTCTTGAGATTCCATTCCGCTGTCGAAGTCTTCACCTGGTGCCATAAGAATAAATTGTTTTAGAATGCTTTGTTTTGAATTTCAGTCTGTCTGGGTTTGTCTAGGAAAAGCCTTTGGAAATTTGTTCAATGTGGAATTGTCAACACTTGTAAAGCAGCCCTTGTCGCGCATGCGTTTTGGGCGGGTGTCTTTTTAGTGTATTTATAGATCTTTTACCTTATCAATATACCCTATGGGGCTCTCTTTGCTGCTGATTTACACATTGAAGCCTAATCAAATGTCAGAAATGACTAATCGCTGTCGATGGTCTGATCAGAATTTGTTGAAACTTGAGAATCTCGATATCTGTGGAACAAGTTTTTCCGTGGGAAATTCAAATCCTCACAGTACGAATTGGTGCCTAAAATGAGATTTAAATTTCAACCGTAATTCGTTGGTTACAATAAAGCCTGCATATTTCTTTATATTAATTTAAGAAAAAAACATCCATTCAATGTGGTTCATTTTGGGATTGAGTAAGATAAGCTTTTGCTTCAGCTGTATACATCGTTGTAATAGCAGTTATGAGATTGTTTGAGTCAGGCTGACACAACTCCCTTTGAGTAACCCCATTAATACAAGTCAGCAACACATTTGAAGACCATGGCAGTGTAAAAACCTTTGCCAATTATCAGCCAACACAATGAGCATAGGCCAAAGCATTTGCAAACTATAGTTTAAATTTCCAACTCAAACTAATTCAGATAAAATATTGTACCTATGCTATGTGATGCATACGTATGATTTTTCATTGAACTTACCAAAGACGTATTGACTTCATTTCTGCACATTTCGTTTTTAAAGACTACTTAAAATTTGTCAGTACATTTCAAATGAGTTATTATTGTCACTTGTCAGAAACCAACGTCGGCTCGTAGATTTTCGGCTACGCAAAAAAATCAACCAAAAGAGCAGCAGAATATTCTCTTGAAATATAAATGTAATCTGTAGCCGTTTTATTTATTTTCAACTCATTTAAATTAAACTGGGGCTAAAGTTTAGTAGATAGTTTTGTCTAGGGAAAATTTTTAACTGCAGGCGGCAGCACAGCATGATGTTAAAGAAGATCAGTGGCAGGATTTAAACAATTAGTCACTGATAAACGATTTCATTGCCACTAATCTTATTTGACATCGTTGAAGCTACCATATGCATATAGTAAATTTTCTATATGCCGATGGTAGCATTTAATTAATTTTAATTAAATTATCATGAATTTGTTCTACCTTAAAATAATCTGCAACACCAGTGCAATATTGCTACAACATTGCGACACAATGGTGTAGCATCATTGCTATGTATCATACCATCAACGTTGCGTCAATCTTGAAAAGCAATCGGCAACACTGCAACGCTAGTGCAATATTTCTGAAATATTCTGCGCTGTATGGGAAGATATATATCCCTCGACACTTGAAAAGTTTCCATAGATAAGACCGCATGCTAAACTTTTACCCAAACAACATGAACGGATAGTCACAGTAGTGTAATGCGAATGACACAATAGTTGTCAATGCACCTGATTAATATTCTATGTACCTACATTTCAACTTTGAAATGATCTGTTCTTAAATAATAGTACAACTTGTACATGTGAAGTATTGTTGATGCTTGTTGCGCTACTTTCTTAATGGAACCGGATATATAAATTTGGTGAAGAAAAACACTTATGTTCCATGAATTTATTTTCAGTTTCCTGACACGTGTTTGATAACGATCTGTAAAGATCAAAGCAAGTGTCAGGAAACTAATAAAATCATGGAATGTAACAAGCGTTTTTCTTCACCAAATTTATGTGAAGTATCATTTGTATAATTCAATTTTCAAAAGCATTTGTTTCAACATAAGCATATTATTTTTTTTAAATTACAAAATCTTTCATTGTTATCGCAAAATATATACAGAGTGCGGCAAAAGTAAGTTAACACTGTTGGAGAACCACGCGGGAGGGAACGCCCATTATCTGGATCGATGATGCATAGTTCAAATTACACCCTTACCATTTACTAGACAACTGAGAACTCTTAATATGTAACCATCGCCGAAGAGTTGGATGCTCCTGACATAACAGTGAGGGCTAAAATAAGTTGGTCCATTTTTCTTTGAGGAAACGGTGAATGCAATCAATTCTACGTTAATGCCCATGGATTTAAAGGGTGAGGGAGTACTTAAGGATTCCAATATTTGAGAACGAGGAATGGAGAGGAATTTGACGTCCTTTGCTTATACCCGAAATTATTTCGAAAAACCTATTTTACCATACTCAAGCGGTGCCTTAAATGCATTGATGAAGACGGTTTGCCTTACACAACTCATAAGCTTCATTATTTTATGTTATTGACGAAGGTGGAATGCCATACACAAGATGTAACTTATAAGCTTTATCATTTTATGTTTTGTGTGCATAATCCAGATTTTCTTGTACAACAAACCACCGCCCCTGTATATTACTCTTACACTATATTTGACTGTATGATGGCATCTATAAATGATATCACAGGTTTAGGTGGGGGGTGCAGTAGAATTGTGAGTGTTTTCCTAAAACTAAATTCAAAGATGTGTGTGTGTGCCTAGAGGGTGATATAGAGGGGTTTGATATTCTACAATCAGTTATGGAAGCCGCCTATGAAGCAGTAGCAGCTGGTAGCGTAACTCATGATATGGCCAGCGGAAGTAGAGATTGGTCATGACACATCTCTACTGTACTAAGTGTCAATGAGTCAACCAATCGGCACCTCTATTACCGTGGCCATATCATGAGCCACTCCACCAGAATCTTGACTTATGTAATAAAGATAAGTAATACTTTATTAAGGTAAAAGCTGATGTGTACAATCAGTGGCGGATTATCGCAAAGGGGCTCGCCTGTGGCCTCCAAATTGCACCGGCCTCAATCCAGCCCTTTTAAAGGTGACTTTACAAACCATTATTGGTTTCTACCTTGGAGGACTGGAGAGAGCATTGACATGGTGGGGTTTAATTTTCGTAATCGAAAGTGCATTATTGGCGACTGCGTATAAAGACTAGTTTTGCCGCAATTAAAAAAACAGCGGCCTCAAAAGTAGGTTTCGCCTCAGGCCTCCAGAGTGCATAATCCGCCACTGTGTACAACACATATATATATATATATATGGTTTAAACAATTATCAAAAACTATAGGCTTATTTACTAACCTTAAACCCAAAGGAAATCTAATAGAATAATGATTAAAAACAAATGTTCAAACAAAATGAATAAACTTTAATTAAAACTTTGGCAACATTTCAACATGAAATAAATTAAAAACACTACACTATTATTATTATTTATATACAAGAGTAAAAGCAATAATTTAATAAGTAGAACACCGTTTCCAATGGAATAAAAGTCATCTCAGTCGTCGTCGTCATCATCATCAGAAGGTACGAAGAGATCGTTCTCCTCCAAGAAGCTGGCGATGTACTTGCTGATTGTGGCCCCGATTAAAAGCCCAGGAATTACAGTGCATATCACTCCGATCATACCAAAGGGGGTTCTCGGTGGCTCGGGAAGGATTGCACCCGATCTCTTTTTTGTTTTGTATCTAATGCAGTTCCCAACGGTGAGGACTGGCGTCCGTAGAAAGCTACCCAACCTCGTTAGGCTCATTATGGTTTTCTTGGAGTTACTTTTCAGTAAAACAGTCAATTGGGGTAGCACCCACAAAACATTGAATTTGGACTAAATTTATAAGCACTACCGCAAATAGTGATTAATAATAGTATCAGGGATACCAATAGTGGAACAATTTCTGTATACAAAAGATAAAATGGTTTATCTTGTATATATTAGTTCGGTGTTTTAAAACTAGATGGTGGCATTTATTATTTAAATAGAATGGGTTACAGATTTTAAAACATTTATAAATAGTAGTTGAAACCATCATTTATTTTATTAACAATTATTAAGAAATAGAAACACATATATGACTTAGATTTTCCAGCCATCTGTTGAGAATAGTGAAAAATATTTAATGCAGATTTACGATTTGTACTCATCATTTAGATTCAGATATTCCTGGAGAAAGCGGTTTTCTATACAGAAATTAAACACTTGTCTATAAAAAATTGAGTTATTTGATGTTTTCCTACTTTATACTTTTCCGTCGCCTAAATGTAGGGCGTTAGAAGCTAGATTCGGCTAATTGGTAGATTTTTGCAGGATATCGGTCACCTGGCCTTTTTTTTTGTATAATTTCCTGTATTTTTGCATTAGTCTGTAACTGAGCTTGTTACTTCTAAAGATAACGTATTTCAGCGCTATTACGAACCACTAGTTAAACTATTCGCCACTAGTTGTGCTGCACACTAATATATATTTTTTAACCATGTGTTTATAAATGTTTGTCTACCAAAACATTTTATAACTGCTTTTTTCTACTCCAGAAAAAATGTTAACTTCGGTATATTTATTATAAACTGAACTCTATTATGATATTTAGTACAGTAAGTGTTAGCAATTGTCATTAGTTTTTAAGTTACCAAGGAAATTTCTGTTTCAGGTTTTCAAAACATATAATGGCCAATTTGGTGAACATTTGTAGAGCATGCTTAAAAGAAGCTGATAAACATTATCCATTGTTTGAAATGTATGCTAATGATGTAACACTAGCATCAATACTTAACCGTTTCACACAAAATAAGGTAATAAATGCAGGTAGTTTTGTTTAACTATCATGCGCAGTATTTATATAGTTTGTGGGATAAAGAATCAAATACAGTTTTATTTGATTTACAATATGCAACTAATTATAAAGATTAATAACATGAAATTCATATACATAACCAAAAAATCAATGAAACATTTAAAGATCATTATTTTTGCCAGTGGTTGCTACGAAATTATGTTTACACCTGCTGTTTTGTTTTTAATAGGTTACAGAAAACTGTTATTTAATTAATGGTCTTATCAATTAGAATTAATTCCTGCCAAAACAATTTCTACGATCAACACAACTGTATGATTAATTAATTTCTCACTTAACCCGTGGTGAAACATTATTATATAATTTTGTTTAATTAAAACACTTGGTTTTGTTTCACTATTTTTATTTGTCTCCGACTAGTTTCGAAACAAAAATAGTGAAACAAAACCAAGCATTTTAATTAATCAAAATTCAACACAATTGGTTTATTAAAAATAATCATGATCCTCCTGGTTATATCAAGTGATTTACAAAAAAAAACAGGCATTTCTTTAATGGTGTCATTAATTCGAATTCATTTCCCGCGAGATCAATTTCTACGACTAACAATACTAGTTTATTTAAAATAGCAACGATACTCCACAGTTGATGTAAAAAGTGATTTCCAACCACTTGTTTTGGGCAGAGAGATTCAAAACTGGTTTACACAAATGTCCTACATAATAAATATAACAATAATAAACTTCCTGTATCTGTCGGTGGTTATTTCACTCAGATTGGGTTTAGTACAATATTTTGGGAATAGATTCCGTCAGTTTGGCGATTCTACCAATAATAATCTTAGCAATATTGCTATCTAATATTTATACAGGGTGTCTACGCTAAACCGTTCATTAAAAGTTCGCGGGGTTTCCATTGTATAAAAAATTTGAAAAAAATCCTCATCACACGGTTGAATCAGTTCTCTTCGTGTGAAATATTTTCAACTTTCTATCACTTCCGGTTCCACCGGAAGTAGCACCAACTTTTTTATTTGAAATGGAACAGCCCATATATTATTATATTTTTGGATTCCTCGCTTAAATTGCAACATATTTTGTAAGAACGTGTGTACACTTATCTCTTTTAGTTTTCAAGAAAAGAATTTTTTTCTAAAATTTTGACCTGTAAAAGGTAGCCTGAAATCTGTCTATAACTTCTCTTAAAAATAAGATAAAATTATGAGTTACAGCTTTAATTGTACCTAGAGGATGCCTCTATGGGTAAAATAATTGGAAACTGTCAATTTTGACAAAAAGTGTCAATCTCTAAGTGCCCTCTTAAATTTCTCGTAATTCAATGGTTTTAAATGGAATGACCTATTTTTTATCGCATACCACGATTGGGAGGAAAATTTACTACAAAAAAGTATTATACAAACATACTCCTAAATCAAGTATTTTTTGAATTATTTCGAAGATTAAATTTTCGTCGCATTTCTGGAGGGTATAATTTCGCAGGGCGCAAGTGCACTTTAGTAGGCATGTTGCATGCTTTTGTTTTGTCGCTATTGTAATGCAAACTGTCAAATAATAAAACCATTTAGAATAAGGTATTACAGAAATCAAAATCAATGAAATGAATCGTCACATAAATTAACAAATTATAAATTTATTCTTTAAACATGGTAACTGCGACAGAATTGTTGCTCGAACATGTGGAGTATTCAATGAAACTTATCCACATTTGCCGACAAACATTCTCCTGAAACCAGTTTATTTTTAAATTACAATAATTGTTCGAAATGTTGATCATTAACATTCAAGCACTGCTGCAGACGTGAGGCGACGTTGTTTGTTGTTGCTCGTCGTATTTCTGCTGGGTTTAATTCCTCGAATGCTGCTCTACCCCGTGCTTCCAATTCTTCAAATTCTTCACGTGTAGTATTCACAATGGTTGCATAAACTTTACTTTTTATATGTCCCTAAAGATAAAAATCAAGAGGAGTAATATCAGGAGACCTTGCCGGCCAGTTCCATGGTCCTAACCTCCTGATCCATCTATCCTCGAACATATCAATCAGTTGGTAAGATACCTTCTGGGAGCAATGAGTCGGGGCCCCATCGAGTTGATACCAACATATTCTTCTTATTTTCAGATGTAGTTCATCTAAAAAGTCTTCTACCACAGTCCTTAGAATGTTCAAATATCCCTTACCAGTTAAATTTTCATCGTAAATAAAATATTTTACACGATTGTCCCTCAAAATGCAAAAGACATTAAAAATGAATTTATTTTGAAAATTCCTAATTCTTATTGCATGTGGATTTTCGTTTGCCCATAAATGATTATTTCTTCTGTTAAAAACGCCTTCACGAGAAAATTTAGCTTCATCGGTCCACAACACATTATTCTAAAACTGACTATTTTCTTGCTGTTTCACCAATAAAAATTGTGTACTACCACAACATGCGTTTAGTTCGCATTATTATATGCCTTCCCAAATAGTATATTTTCTTGAAATTGTTAAAATCTCGTGCAGTCTGGGATTCTTCTCTATTTAAACCTCTACCCGTTGACGATGGATATTCCTAAAATGATCTCAGTTGCCAACTTATAGGCCTTTGAACTAGTGAAGAATACTCGGTTTTCCCATATGGTAGTCTTGAAATGCATATGGCATTGGCAACAGTCATCTGTTAAAATCTCGCGCAGCCTGGGATTGTTCTCTATTTAATAAATGACCTCTACGCAATGACTACGTCAATTCCTAAAATAATCTTAGCTGCCAACTTATAGACTTTTGAACTGGAGAAGAATAACTGGTTTTCCCATATTGTACTCTAAAATAACTTGAAGTTTAATTATTTTCTCACCTTTTCTATTTTGCTTTCCTGTGTTCATACCTAACGTATGATGCGTAGATAGAATTGAAATATTCCGCTCGTCTCTCCATTTGGGTATCACTATTCCATTTTTATCATTCTTTCCTATACTGTCTCCTTTATCAATTTTGGCTTAAACTACCTACCAGCGGCGGCTCGTAGATTTTCGTAGAGGAGGCTAAAACAGAACTAAGGCAGAGATGCCGCTCGTGCTGCACTACTTAGTCTTGTAGAGGAAGTAAATATTTAGCTGCTGTTTTAGTCAAATTTTCTTCCGTAACCTCCTCGCCGAACACCCACGAGACGCCTCTGCTACCTACCCACCCTCATATATTTTATATGGTACCCAGAGAATGGTCTTCTGGTCGAATAGGTCAAGTGCAAGTGGGATGTACATACTTATAAAACTGGTTTCTTACGAGAATTCTTTCTTTGGCAAGATAATCTTAATGTGGGATAGTTCTAGATGAAAAGTTGGCAGAGGAAGCTACGGAAGAAAACAGCGGCCTAATACTTGCTTTGTTTATTATACATCTTGCTCGTAGCCTCCTCTACGGAAGTTCATGAGACACTACTGCTACCCATTGTACTAAATAAAATTAGTATTAATAACTAAGGAATGAGGCTAAAGTTAACCAATAGCCATGAATCGAAACGGTACCTGGTGCTGGTTTCTTCTTTATAACTTTGTAAGGGTAAGAGTTATGAAAAAGAATATAATTTACAATCTTTATAGTTATATTAAAATCACTGTCGTATCAGTTAAGGCCCTTCGCCGGAGTGATTTGAAACTATGTATTTTTGGCTCCGGTTTTGAAAGTTTAGGACCAAAAATGCAAAATGTAGAGCCCAAAATCCATAAATTTAGGTCAAATTAACAATAAAATTTTGGTCAAAAGTACGAAATTTAGAAACCAAAATTTTAAAATTAGAACTAAAATGTTTTATTAGTAATACTTCTATAAAATTGAAAAATTCACTATATTTTAACCACAAATATTATAAGCAACCATCTTTTCATTATTCTTACTTAATTGATGTTATTCATTGTAGATCTTCCAGAATGATAACTTGTCCAACATATTATGTGAGTCATGCGCTAGAATTGTACTACAATTCAACGATTTCCTCATAATTTACGAAACATCTTCAAAAACGCTAACATCAATACAACATGAGTTAGATGCATCACCTACAACTACTAAACTAAATTTAGTCGAATCTAACGAAACTCTATTAATTGAAAGTGAAGAATTAAAAGAACTAAATTTTGAATCTATCAGTGATAGTGTAATACCCACAATTTCCAAGGTGACCACCAAAAAAAATAATTTCGTATGTGATGTTTGTGGAAAAATATGTCGAAAAAGTTCGGATTTAAAAGATCACCTCGAATCACACAATTCAGAACAAAAATATTCGTGCGAAATATGTAAGAAGCGACTGAAATGCAGAACTTCACTGGCGGGCCACATGCGGGCGCACTTCAAACCAAATCAGTATATGTGCGAATTGTGTGGAAGAAAGTTTACGCAAATGTCGACTTTGCGGACGCATAGGATTCAGCTGCATGTATCGGAAAAGAAGTTTCAGTGTGTGATTTGCGAGAGGAGATTCGCTTTAAAGTCCAGCTTGAAGAAACACGTTGACAGGCATAGGAACCAGGAAGGAGGCGTGGAAAGGACGTACAAATGTTTGCAGTGTGATATGAAGTATTTGGATAAATCGAGCTTATCGAGACATGTTGACGTTAAACATACAGGAGCACGTAATTATAGGTGTGAGATATGTGATGTTTCATTTACTACAATCAGCAGTTTGTTGAGGCATAAAAATGTTATTCATATAAATGTTTAATATATATTTTGTATACAATTTTATTGCATTTTTTCCCCAAATTAAAAAAAAAATGTAAGGCGGTTCCTATACAGGGTGGATGCGACCACCCGTCCATCCCTCTTAAAACCAAGGGAAACAGTTTTCTTGAAAATCCAAAACATTTTGATCACCAAATCGGGTATGCTCTATTTGATGATGATATTTTCAACTTCCGGTTCTGGTCGGAAATGGGTTATTCAGACCAGAAGTTAATTTTTTAGATGGAACATGGTATTTTTTATTACAGATTCGGATTCTGCGTGAAAAAACATAAAACTTTTATATGAAATCTTTTTTCAAAAAACGTCATTTTTGACCTTGAAATAACCTTGCTTAGATCAGTCGTGCTACCCCACAGAGCCCTCTTTAAGGATAAAGAGGGATAGTTCAATGTTAACTTTTGGAAACGCCATCAGCGCCGTCTGCGAGTCATCTGGCCAAACACATCGAGCCAGCGGAAAATTTAAAATTGCGACTTTACAATTCATTTTTGCAAGTGTTTCGAACTTTTTGGTTCTCATCGGTGCGACGCATCCAAATAAAAGCGGAAATCGCTTGCTTTATACTTGCTTTATAAAGAGCTTAGACTTAATCAAACGCTAAAAGTAAAGCCTAAATGGGGATTCGCTTGAAATTTTTTCCAAACGAATTATTTTTGGGGCAGATGTTAAATCATGAAGTGCGCTACATTCTTGTAGGGGCCGTTTAAAAAAAAAGATTTTGCAGGAACTGTACTGGAAGAAGTACTACAAGAAGGTATATTAAAAATTGTCGGAATTGCATTCCAATTTAAATATTTTCTACAGGAATTAATAAATACTTAAAAAGTGGTCCCTAACTTTTGAAAGTGGAATTTTTTTAGAGTAATACATTCAATGGAATTAACCCATTCATCTCTGCGATTAGGACACTTCTGAAATGTAAAGAAAGCTTTATTTTTAATATTTGAATCGCGGGTGTAAACGTTACTGCAATAAGGTGCCTTAAGAGTACTTAATTTGCCCATTTTAGGTTTAAGAATATTAGCTTAAATTTAAATTATAAATACCTGGCCGAATAACAATTCAACTCGTGACGTTAATGAGGTTATGTATAAAAAGGCCGACAATATGATGAGAAATAGATGTCATATCTCATTTGTGAAATTATTCAAAAGTCTATTTTGATTTAAAATGTATCAAATAGACTTAAACAAACAATTAACACTAATGGACTTTGAATATTACCAGATATTTGGATGTTCTTAAATACCTAAAAGAAATTTAACCGACAAAAATATGACCATATTGCTTGATTACAAAGATTTGTACATAGATTTGGCAGCGTTGCATTGCGTTAGTTGGGCCAGATGACTGTGAGATGGCGTGGATGTCGCGTTTCCAATTCTCCCTATTCAATTAACCCCCCCTGTGCTACCCATTTAACACAATATGAAAGTAGACTTTTCCAATTAACATGAAGTATCGCTAGATTACAAAAAGAAAAAACTTTTATTGAAAACACCATCAGATATTATTATTTATTGTTAACGAGACAAGAAAACGAAAAACGTTATCTCGTTAGCAAAAAATAATAATAATACACACTTCCGTTGACACCCATCCCCCTGAACCTGTGACATCATTTATGGATGCTTCCTAATACCGTTTTGTTCCGCAGTGTGTCAATTTTCATGGCGGGGCATACTGAAATACTTCAAATACAAATATTCGAAATCACGTTCTCCATAATTAAATAAAACACACTTTTTTTATGTTTTATTTAATTAAAAATGTATCACGAAGTGCCACCAACCTCAATCAGTTTCTCCATAATTTTTGCTCACCAAATATATGTGTAACTGTAATAAATGATTATACACTTGCTCGCTCCTTGGTTGAGTAATATTGATCTTTGTTCATATTTGGATTATGTTTGCTAGTTTAGAAGTAGCATTAACGGTACTCCTTAAGCTTTACACAGCTGGCTTTCGATTATGAGTTCAGTAAATGTCCAAATTATACTATATACTAGTTCAAATCTTTCATTTATTGATTACTTAGTTAGTCTAATACGAAATCCATACCAAGACAACAAAATTGCAAATCTGCGACAAGCACAGTAAGAAACTGCAGAAAGCCGTCTACAAGTACTCGAGACAAAACTGCAACATAACATAAATAAATTGAGTTTTGCCTTTAGTTACTCTTGGTAAGAATTGAGTTACGCTTTTGCTCTATAGAAGACTATCAAGAACATGACTCACGGTGGTGTTACTTCCAGTTTCAAGGACATTTTTAGTCATCAAACGATGATTAAGTGGTCAGGTGTGATCTATAACAGTTACCTTAAAACACAAGTTTCATACGGAAAGTTTTATTGCACGAGTTCATTTTCAAAAATTAATTGTACTGCAACTTCCCTTTAACCTGGACAAAACCCCTACTTTTGATTCACGTTGCTACTTGTGATCGGTACTTTTTAATAACAGTGATTTTAAACTGTGACTGTGGCCAAAAATATTGATCCTAAACTACGGATAACAATGACTTTCGATTTTTTTGATAATTAACCATATTTTATAATAGTATTAAGGAAAAATTATTTAAACAAAAATGAAAAATTTGTGTCCTTTTTTTATTGTTTAATATTATAAACAAAACCCATCGCTAATAATCGAATTTTCTTTAAATTTAAAGAAGATTCGATCATTGATTGATTTAAGGGGTCATGCCTAGTCAAGTAGCCGAAAAATAGGTGATTTTTAGTGCTAAAGAATTTATTTAAACGAAAGTGAAAAACGTGTATCGTTTTTTTATTGTTTAATGCTATAAACAAAACCCGTTGGAATATTGATCCTAAACTACGCCTAACCATGACTTTAGTTTTATTTTGAAAATTAACCATATTTTATAATAGTATTAAGGAACAAAAATATTTAAACGAAAATGAAATATGTCCTTTTTTATTGTTTAATGTCATAAACAAAACCCATTGGAACATTTGTGGCCAAAAATATTGATCCTAACTACGCCTAACCGTGACTTTCACTTTTTTGAAAATTAACCATATTTTATAATAGTGCAAAGGAAAAAAAATATTTAAACGAAAATGCAAAATATGCATCCTTTTTACTTTCTTCGTTACGAATATCCGTTTTGAGGTTCGTAGAGACTATTTCAAAGATTTCTGGAAAAAAAAAAGTTGTGTCTCTGTGTGTACTGTGTGTGTGTCTGCCTGTGCGCGCTGTATCTTAAAAACTAATAGAACAATTGATATGAAACATAAGACTTATTTCACAATCCGAAGAACTGAAAAATTTTTGGTAAAATTTCGTACACCGGAAATGGGTGTTTACCTTAACGGTTTTTTGTTTTCTTCGAATAATTTTTTAAATATGCAAATTATCACAAAAACATTCAACAAATTTTGAAGACAGCAAAGAAATGAATATCTTTTGTTTGAAAATATTTTTTTTTTAAATCATTATTATTCGAGAAAAAAATTTTTTTTTCAAATTTTTGGTTCATCATTATAAAACAATAATAGTTACAGCAAATTAACACAATTAATAATTGCAGAGAATGTCAAAATGAACAACTTATAAAGAATAAGTTTTTTTCGAAATCTCTTTGGTTTTTGAGTAACTGACTATTAGAATTTTAAGTATAATTTGTTATTTTCGTTTTTCATAATTTTGACGTTTTAAACGTCAGTTTCATTCAATCCTGCAAAACACTCGTTAACATTTAAAATATGATTTCAGTTGAAAATAAACCATGAAAGTGTAAATATAAATAACTATATCATCAAGTCGGAGAAAGTAACATGATGGCCACATCACCATTTTTTATTGTTTATTACCACAAACAAAACCCGTTGTAACATTTGTGACCAAGAATATTGGTTTCAAAGTACACCTAACAATGACTTGTTTTTTTTTTTAAATATTTCATAATACACAGTGCTAAAATAACAAAAAAACTATTAAAAGCTAAATATGGGCGTAAGAAACTTTTTGGTCATTAGTTTATATTTTACAAGCACATTACTTCTAAACACGTCACAAAGTTCAAACGTTAATATGTGTCAAAATTTATTAGCTACAAGAAATCCTTGAAAAAAATCTTTGTTAAATATACAAAAATGAGTTAAACTGATCATTTCATATATTAACCAATTGGTTATAATTTTTTGGAGCATATGACGATATCGATATACAGCAAGTGTTACAATTTGTGAGTGCTTGGGAGGAGTGACAAAGGACGAACTGGCAATTTGTATATATAATAAGATTTACACATGCTATTTTTAATATTTCGTGAATCATTCATGAATTTTGGGTTTAAGACCAGGGACTAAAAATAAAAAAATATTTCATTTGCTTCTGGTCGGAACAAAAACGAAATGTTTTGGATTCGTTCTTTACATTTTCACACAAAAATTATCGTTCTCGTTTTCTTTTGTAACTCTTGTAACCTGTTTTATAAAAATAAAAATAAACAATAATTTGTAATACCTTCGTGCATAGAGCCCCCCCTCCCCCCGTTAGAGGGGCCATTCAAGCGAACAATTTGACACATGAAGTTGACATTTTCAATGATAACTTCTTTTTCTATTTTGACATAGGCACTTGCCATTCAGTCACATCTAATTATAGTATATCATATTTGCCATAATAATTAACGCATTAAAAATTGCTTTGAAAACCAAAATGTTTACATTCTGTAGGTTACAAAAATGATTAATTGCATTTTTGAAAAGTTCTTTTTATTGAGGATATTTCACATTAATGAAGGCTCTGCAAAGGCGGGAGTTTATAATGCACCGTCGTGTCGCATTTGTAGGTACTGAAATTAGTGGGCCATTATTTGTTTTGATTTTCTAATGAATCTCAGACAATAGCTATCACTTCTATCAGCCATTTTAATTTTTTGGACAAAAAATATTGAAAGGGTAGAAGTTCATGCACAAGTTTAAGTACTATTTCTTTAGAGCAAAAATACTTCATCTTATCTATAAAAAATGGGCGTTTCACTGTTATATTAATTATTTCAAAATACTAATAACTCACGAAGATATAACAGTATAAAACTACTTGTACCGATTTTTTGGCCCACACCATTCCATAAGAAACTTACGCCTGATGATGGCATAATGCCGAAACCGGTTGCGATTTAAATAAATAAATAACATTTTCAAGGAAGTACACACTCTCACCCATTGTATTATTTTTGTATTTTATATGTATGAAATTAAATGAATAATAAATAGACTAAATTACAAAGACCACGATCCTGAGCAGATCTTTCTCGGCCAGAAAAACAATCCGCCTGCGCGGGCAATCGAACCCACTCGACTCGTGATGCAGTAGGCAGATGCTGACGTTCCCACTGCACCAACAAGCCGCCCCAACGATATACAAAACTTGCTGTTTGGCGATTACCATTTCGGGAAATTTCCTTGTAAGAAGCTTCTTTATGAAATCCAATCCGTAAAATCACCTGTTTAGAAAAAACGAACAATAATATAAACTGTCAGATTAATCCCTTTAATATAGTATCAAATTGAAGAAAGTTACATGATGGCCACATCAGCATTTTTTCCTTTGTTGACCCGCTCAAAAATTAAGCGTTTTTGGCACTCGGCTCGTAACTGATAGTGGCGTGATCAATAAAAAATGATGTAAGAATATTTTCCACAGGGTTACATAAAGGATGAATGTTGGTTTCTGAAGAATTATAGTATTTCTGATAATGCGTAATTTAGTTTTTAAAAATAATTAATTTCTACATTAAATAAAATTTAAATAAACGCTAAAAATCTCAAATGTTTTACTATAGAGGCACAGAATAATTCTTTAGTAATAAAACCCGTTAAGTCAAATTAGTTTTACCTGAAAAATAAGGACGCAGTTACGTAAGACCTAGACCTTTCCGCGAGATATTTCAGTTGGCGTAGTGACTCCATCTGGAGAAAATAGTTCCCGCAGAGCGGCAGGGGCGTATTTCAAGTTTGTTGTCCCGCGTTATTTGTTGCAGCCCAAAGTACATTAATAATAAATAAAACATGGTTGCGATCATTATTCTGTGTGTAAAATAATTCACAGAAATTTGTTACCATGTGAAAAAAAATCCCCATTATTTAAGTATACAGCGTGTATTCCAAATGGAATAAATTCGATAATAAATAAATGGGGGCGTGTTCGAAAAAATGCTCACATTTTTTTCAATAAAAACCCTTATATGGGGTGTGTCAATTAATAGAGGCCAATACCAACTTTCTTATTTTAAACGCAACACACTGTATATTATTCAATTTTTGATTGCTTCAGAAAATTCCAGACATGTACCATGTCCTATACCTTTTTCGTTTTTTTCGAACACGCATCTATTTATTTATTTATAATCGAATTTATTCTATTTGTATGATACACACTGTATGAACTTATGGGATAATTTTATATAAAGCAGTAAAGACTTTTAATATTAACATTTTAACATTCAGGAGTTTCCATAGTGTCGATTGATGTTTCTAATAGCCAATTTTAATTTGACTACATTTGCAGCTTTTATAATAACCCAGATCTCCTCTACCTAGAATGAAAATTTGGACGTCCTGTACAAGCAATAAATGTTATTTAGAGTCAGAATACATTCTTGATGGATAAAGTACTTACATTTTTCTAGTATTAAGCATATTATTTTTCATTATTAATTTCCATTTTGATTATATTCTCCTTTTTGATATTTCCTAAAATTTTGCTGAAAATAAAGTATTGATTAAATTTTCATCCCTGAAACCAATCTCTATTAAGAGGATACACAAAAATTCAATGGCAAAAGATATTCATTCATCATAATTTATTTTCAATAATGTTTATAACAACACATGTATTTTAACATAGATATTTGATGTGTGAACAAATAAATACCTTAATGGAATCGAAAGTCAATTACACTATATAATTCACTTAATATTTACATGTTACAACAAAGTAATGAAACAGGAGTGTAAAAAATCGTCCCGTCCTTAAAAAGTTCAATAAACAACAAACGCAAAGTAGGTAAAAGTCTGTCGTAGGTCAGTTACATCGGGTAACTTTGATTAATTTAAAATCTTTATTCTGAACACCGTGTGACTGTTCATACACTTAATTGCACAAATAACACTATCCAATAACTATTCAACAGTGTACATAATCACAGGTCTAATAAACGAGGGGAACAGAAATAAACTCAACAGATGACTACACTTCACTCCAGCCCTGCTGGGTATACCATCCATGAAAGGAAATTTACAGTGTGTACACTACAAATGTTTTTATATATATGTATGTATATTATTTAAGTTTAATAAGCAGCAAAACTGGACTTGAATCCATTCCTGGAGATGTTTAGAAAACATACATTAACATGTGCTTATTTTGTATGGTTTGTACAGTATTATGAAAAGAAATTCTTACTTTTCTTTATAAAAAACATTAAAAACATAAATTGGCTATGTACAGTTACAATATACACATTTTACCTATTATCCTCTTCTCTCCTCTTTTTTGTTTACTTTAATTTATCTACATTTACTCTTCTTCTTAGGTTCCTTCTTTTATTTACAGTAGTAGATCACAATTTAATGTTACGTACAAATATTCGTGGAATTGCAGAACAAAGCGGTTTCTTTAAAATTCCTTGTTTCGCCCGGCAGATGGGGCGTATAGCGCTTACAGGGAACTCACTCCTGAAGGGTTCTGTTATATTGGCGTCGGCAGGACAGTAAAATCCTGCAGGGCGCATTTTACTGTTTCGTACAGAGGCCTGTTTTCATCGCTGCAGTAACCTTCTGGAGTACAGAGTGTCTGTAATTTGGTGAGGTATGAGTCGAAATTTTCTTGGCCAATCTTTTCCGGCGGCACCGCACCCCCTGGTAGCCTCACATGTTCCAGTAGCGTAATCACGTTGTTACGTAAACTTTCGTAATATTCATTCAGATTGTTGTTTCTCTGTGCAATGGACTGAGATTCCTGGTGGGAAATTTTTTAGCGTAAACCGATTGTTTTCTTACGAAAATACTGGAGGATATATGAAACTATATGTTAACCTTTTAACATGTAATATCATATGTTATTATCTTTAAACGGCCCTTACCTTCTCGCCGTGACTAAGGTGGCTCTCCATGGCGTTTATATCTGATTTTAGTCTCAACATTTGTGATTCGACTCTCGCGTTCTCCCTTTGCAGTTCTGATATCTCGGCCTCTAGGCTCATGAGGTCCTCGTTACCGTTTCCGGCCCCTTCAATCCCTGGAACAAAAGAAACCGCAGTTAGTCGATGGTTCCAGCAAAATCTCTTCTTCGTAAGAGAAGATTTCGGAGTAATTACTTTTATGTAATTGTAATTCCTTCGTTGAATTTTTGAGATAACCAAAATAATTAATTTCGATTTTATGTACATTGTATACATCCTCATGTTTGTCGGTTTATAAAAATATATTCTCCATATCACAGTTTTAATTCTTAATAATATATAACATCTGAAATATAAATATTTTAGAAATCCAGGGTGCATCTCGGTTTCAAATTCTCAACTTTAACAGATTTATTGTAATTATGTCGTTATGGAATTAGATAAATACCTGCATATCCTTTGGAATAAAAGGGCATTTCCTCGGAATACTTGGCCTTTTTCACTGTCTGTCCGGCGACGGGGCACCCGCTCAGAGACCGATGAGTCAGAAAGGAGCCGTTTATGTGCCCGGTACCATCACAGCCGGGCGTCGGACAGTTCACCCCTTCGAACTTCATGGCCGTCGCCGCGGCTACAGCCGCTTTGTGCTGCTCCACGGTTCCTCCGCTTTCTAACACTCTCATTTTGTTTCGATTAGCAATTGGACAGCCGGAAGCGCTGCACAAGAATATATTAAGTCAATCGGATTATACGGTAAAGCGTGCACACAAACAACGGACGATTATTAGAAGGGATATTTGTAATCACAATCTAATGTTAAATTACCTTCGGTGCGACAAAAATTTGCCGGTTGCGTGTCCGGAACCATCGCAACCCGGTATCGGGCATCTATGAGGTAGCGTGAAAAAGCGAACGTTCGTATTAGAAAAGCAACTAATTTTTCAACCGGCGCACCAATACTACAAACACAGTTCATGGTGATTCGATAGTTACCTCAACGGTTCGGAATCCTGGCCATCCCTGGGCTTGCTCTTTGGCTTGTTCGCCCGCGGACATCCCGATAGGCTCCGGTGCGAGGAGTAGTTGCCCGTCACGTGGCCGGATCCGTCGCATCCGGGGGTCGGGCACTTGAGTTCCTGCGAGTGCGCCTGGATCTGCGAACGGTCCGCCCTCGGACAGCCCGACAGGCTGCACAAGATCACATTTTAATAATTGCGCCAGTAAAGCGGAAGTGGGATGTTTAGATACAATCGGAAGATGATAAGCGGAATAAAAGCGGAGACTACTTTTATTGCGCCATCCCTCGATAAGGACCTGACTCGGTTCAGCCAATTAGAGTTCGTGAAGACATGGTCACATGGCAACTATAATTTAGTCATTTTATGTCATCCTGTTAGAATCTTTAAAAATATTCAGTTGTGACGTAAACGTGAGAAATCACGGAGGGTATGCATGCGGCAACTTTGCATACCGAAAGCGTTTTTTGCTGGAAATGCTTATCGATCGAGTAATCAGTTTTTTGCTGCCAGTGATTATCCATCTGAAAAAGGAAAATAACGAACGAATCGTTTACGCTATCGATAATTACTGTCAGCAAAATGACGATTTCCAGAGGGTTAAGCAATTCCTGCAAATTAATAGGATCTCGATAGGTAAATTGTTTACATAAATAAATGAAAGAATAGATTAAGCTGTGTGAAATCTAATAGATGGATAGGTTGGGCGTAACAGTGGTCTAATTGTGAGTGCATAGTTTTACAGCAGTCCTACTATTGGAATATTATAGATGCAAAAGGTCTAGACTTTTCTTGAAAGGAGGGAGGGCACATACTTAAGTATGAGGAGCTCATTTTGCACCTCAAAGTTAACTATATTTCCTTGACTAGGGGCGTGCGGAGAGGCTTTCGATCCGCCACTGTGACGATGTTGAAACAAAGAACATAATGTTGGACTGCAGTTGCTAGCTGCGACCCTCGCCACACTGATAAATACAAACTAGTTTGTTTTGCTACACTAGCATTTATAATGTTTTTTGTACTGGAGACTACTATACGCTACTGTAGTAAAATATGCTAAAATGTATTTTAAACTCCGATTAAAACTCAGACAACGTCCACCTTAGAACATGATTACCAGTGACGGCTCGCGGGGTGACTCATGGTACGGCCGAGGAACAAGAGGTGGTAATACAGATAGGTGCGGTCACGTCGCCAATCGTCTCTGCAACCGACCCTGCCTGTCTGTATTGCCACCTCTGCTTCCTCGGCCGTATTATGAGTCACTCGTGATTGCTTCCTTTTCTTTATCATCGCCTCGATTATTAATTTTGCACGTCTTATATTTGCAAAGGCAACAATTAATCTTTAATTACAAAGTAGGAAATATAACTGTAAAAATTTAAGGGTGTTAGCTAGACCTAAGGGCTTTTTGCCCTGTAAATGGAAAAAGGTAATTTTGCTAGGTAGATGAACAAAACGGAACATTGGATTTTTAATGGTAATTTCTTTATATTGGAATATTATCTTTCCTGATTATTTTAGAGAAATAAAAACCCGAAAAAATAATAAAACAAAAACGATGATTTTTCTGAATGTTCAAATTTACTCATAATAGTTTCTACTTTATAATTTAACCAAAATCTTGAAAAAAAAATTTCGCCAGATTTGGAGATAATCACACGATATCGCAGATGGTAGTCTTGCTGAAGTTATTCACTTTCCGATGGTTAGAAAAAATATAAAACAATTGCCATCGACTTGAAACTTTTCAAATTTACTAATCTACTTTATAATTTAATCAAAATCTTGAAAAAAAAACCACCAGATTTGGAGATAATCACACGATATCGCAGATGGTAGTCTTGCTGTAGTTATTGATTTTCCGATGGTTAGAAAAAATATAAAAACAATTGCCATCGACTTGAAACTTTTCAAATTTACTCATAACAGAATCTACTTTATAATTTAATCAAAATCTTGAAAAAAAAACCACCAGATTTGGAGATAATCACACGATAACGCTGCCGGTATTTGCTCATTTTCCGATGGTTAGAAAAAATATAAAAACAATTGCTATCGACTTGAAACTTTTCAAATTTACTCATAATAGATTCTACTTTATAATTTAATCAAAATCTTAAAACATTTTTCCACTAGATTTCAAGATAATCACATGATAACGCGGCTGGCAGTCTTGCTGAAGTTGCTCACTTTCCTATGGTTAAAAAAATATAAAAATTAATTAATCGTAGTCCAGAAGTATTAAAAATGATTGTTTTTCGAAAAAATAAAGAGATCTAATATTTTATTATTTCGTCGTCTATTTGCATTCCTAAAATACACGATGTTATTCAAATGTTTGTTAGGATAGGGCCCACCCACCTCCGGGATAGGGCCGACCCACCTTGAAATTAAAATGTTTGTTGTGGTAGGGCCCACTCACCTTCAAGAAATTGAACTTTTTGTGTAAAGATATATATTTCTAAATCAATTTTTTAATTTTTATCAAGAAATAGGCTACGCAGTTAAAAGTCAAAGGTCATACAAAGGGTGGTGGGTGGTCCATATCCTACAATATGACCAGTTTACCTAAAGCCAGGGTTATTACGAATAAACTAATTATCAAAGTTATTTTGATAATTTTCACGAAAATAGTGGTTGCCATGGAATTAAAAAAAATGGTGCGCAGTTGATCTAGTTTTTATGAATGAAAATAGAAATAATAGCATGAATTTCCATGCAGAACATTTGTTGGAAAACACTTCACGAAAACTGCCACCACTTCAAAATTTGCACTTTTTCTTGAATACAATACGTTTTTAACCCTAGATAACTAAACTTAAATCAGTGTTACTCTGTAACTAATCATTCGACTCATAGACTACGAATTAAAATCAAGTATATTTTTAAATGTTCTTGAATGATTTTGAAGAAATTAGCTTAGCTTACGAGAGAAATTATTATACTTCAATGAAAATATTGTTAAAAATTAGCGTTTGCACTCGAGGCAGATGGTAAAAGTGAGCTCTCCATAATTGCCTTCATTAAACTGTCAGAAGTTGGTAGTCTATTAGACGAATGTTTAGTTATCTAGGGTTAAATAAAAAAAAAACTTTAACGCTCGTGATATTTTAGTATATCATTGTGAAGTATAAACTAATGTTGTATCATGTTTTTACGTCGCAATCGTATTTTAACAATTTACAGTGTGGAAATTAAGTAGCGGATAAATTCGATAAATCCGAAATAAAATATTTTTGGAAAAAATCCCCGAACAGGTCGATTTTCTTTGATAAAAATCTAAGGTTAATGAAAAAACTTGTAAACAGTTATGAAGTATTCAATCAGTTTGACAGAAGTCAACAGACCAACAGCGCATTTTATTTTTAATTTCATGGCAACCATTATTTTCGTGAAAATTATCATTTTTATTTTATTATTTTTTTGCAAAAAGTAAATGCAAAAAAATAAATAATAATATGACTGCATGCAGACATTTTTACTCTATAAAAAATGTATGTACATGTTTCCTCTAAAATGATCAGAGAAGATAATATTCCAATATAAAGAAATTAACATTGAAAATCCTATGTTCCGTTTTGCTCATATACACCCTATAGATTTACACACCGCTAAAGGGATTTTTAGCCATTTTTACTTTCTCCATTACGAAGTACAAGAAAGTATTATGATCGTGAGCATTTTTTAAATTAAATCTTGATGGTAATAAGTTATATTAATGTAAATTAATGAGATGTAAAGTAATTACAACTTCTGATAAACAAGGAAATTATTTAATAATAAAAAACAACACGTTTTGGGGGTTGCAAGGTGTTTTCTTACGTAGAGCTAAATAGTTAATGCACATTGTAAGGTGTGAGCCACAGAATTTTGTTTCTAAGTTGGCCATGCCTGAGACAGAGAAAAAAGCAGTCATGTTCGAGATTAATTCATTTAAAAAAATCTAATTCGATTGAACTAATCTAGTCTCGTGACGTAATAAAATGCGACATACCTCATTTATTTCACAGCCAACTCTGAGACAAAATTTTGTGGCTCACACGATATAATAAGTGCAGGGTAATAGTCGAATACCGCATTTTATTTGCGTTGCAAATAAATAAACATTGCGTTCAACAAGTTTGAATAAATATTTGTACGCTGCACTGTTTTATAATCAAGTCATTTCGGAATGCAAAATATTCACCCGTGTATGTCTACTCCAATTGCTCATTATTAAACAATTCAAGTAGGCGACCTTCCCATAAATGGTGGCTTAGTCTTACCATTCCTATTCATGTAATTATTAACAGTGAAAAGAATACAGTTGGCACAATTATTTGTACTCAAGGTTAATTTTGATAGGTCCATAACACCTTGAGGAGATGTTACACATTAAAACTTATATTCCGAGGATCAAAACATGAAACCACTAAATATGCTTGCCTTCTATGTGTCGCATAGTTGCCAGACACGTGACCCATGCCGTCACAGCAAACGGTGGGGCACTGAATCAACTCCTTACCGTCCCTGCCTCTATTGCAGGGCCGCGCTGCGCCGTAGTGAGTTCTTCGCGGATCGCTACACCAGTAAAAACCGTCATTACTTTAATAAACTCATTACTTCCAAAGGTCACTGCAATTAGTTTGTTAGTGTGCATTGCGTAAAACCGTTGTAATTCAAGCAATAAAACACTTATTAATGATAATTGGAGTAATGGTGAATGTATTTACCTTTCGTCCGAGCCGTCATCGGAATACATTTAACGCTGATTGAGCGAGAACACGCGCGCGTAGCGACACGAGCCGACTGTTTGAATGTTTGGTAGCGTATGCGGTTATTGCGATATGGCCCCAAGGTTACGATAAAAATGCGATAATGCTAGATAAATTGAGCACTGCGTGGGGGTCCGCTTACCTGTTCTCTTTGGATGCCGACTTGTCGTGCTGAGAAAGAGAATGCTGGGGTGGTGGCATGGAGTAACAAGGCCCGGGAGAGTAACCGCCAGGTGGTGCGGGATAACCGGTGGTAACGGAGCCCGGATATCCTCCTGTGCAAGAGTATCCTGCCGAATATGGGGTGTAGGGGTTTGTGGGGTACTCCGCGCCGACCGTCGTCATGCTGTATCCCGGATGGGGACTCATCGGTCCGTAGCCTTTTTTCGTAAATAAATAAATTACCGAGTTACGCGAAGGTTTTAATTTGTTTTATTACCTGAGGAGTCCCGGTAGGCGTCCATGTAATGCGATCCTCCGCTGTCCGGCGTGGATTCCCTGCTGTACCCTGAGCCAGGGGCGAGGACAGGTCCAGCAAACGACGCCACCGGTCTGACTCCGCTAAAATTAACGGGTTCGTTAGCGGTTGAGAAATCGACGGGTTCCGTTTGTTCATCGCGTTGCCCTATGAAACCAGGTGGTACCGATACCCCTTCTCCGTACTGGGGACTCGTATCACTGCTGGAGAAAAAATGCATGTCTTTACCGGACAACATCTCAACTCTATTTGATTTGCGTCTGTCGCAACATCGAGTCTAAATTTCAAGTCCGGTATGCCAAAGCTAGTGTACACTGTTATATATCTATATATGTGTGTCCCTCAACTGTATACAAACTTATGAATAATAAATATTAACCGACCTGTGGGAAAGCCTGCTAACACTGAGGTCCAAGGTTTGCCCCTGTGGACTAGGGACTTGCGGACTGGCAGACAGGTGTGGGCTCGCAGCGGCCTGCGGACTGCCCCCAACGCGCTGACCACCGTAATGAGGAGAGCTGTACGCCACCTAAAATATAATAACCGTATCAGTTCATTCATTACACTACTTTATTTATGCAAAGCGGACCGCACGGTTACGTTTAACCCCATTTTAATAGGGTTACATTGTAATTATTCGCTTCTCCAAGTTAAATCATTTTCAACCCCCGCGAGCATAAAAATTCGATCTTACTTTATAATTATTACTGACCTGCGGACTGGTCGTCGTTACACTAGATGTGGACAGATCGATAACGGAGCCCCCGGGGGACGTATGGGGTCCAGCACCCTTTATGTGTGTCTGTGCCGTTGTTACACATTTCACAGACAAGTTAATGGCAGAAAACCCTACAGGTACATGTCCGCTCGTTGTATCGTATTGATACATTGGTCTGCAAAGTATTAGACATTTAGATCAATCAGTCAAACGGCTGAATTCGGTATATGTATACCTAGGGTAGATCGGTCCGGAAGGCTCGACTTCTTCGGGTTTCATCATTCCCGGTCCGGGTGGATTGCTGACGGTCATCTGCTCCTGCTGGTATCTCTGTTCAGCCTGTTCGTCCATCTGATACCCGTAAATACCCTGCTGAGGCACCCGCGGTGGCATTAGCGGCTGCTGTATGCTCCCACATTGACTCGAAGAATCGTAGCGGTCGAAGGCGGTGGAGGTGCCGGGGTCGTAAGGTCTGTGACTAGCCGAGTTAACCATCGCGGTATCGTAATTTCTAGGCCCCAACTCATTCGAGTACGTGACAACAGGCCGCGCTATGGTATTACTGATAGAATCACTCATATCCGTATACGAACGCATCGAATGTTCCGATCTATACATTTCATCAGACATCGGCGATTGCTGATATGGCGAGCGTTGCGGTAGCTGGTGCTGCCTGGATTCTTCCACGTACCCACCCTGCTGTCCGACGTGCTGCGACAACACCTGATGGTGCATCTGATGGTGCTGCCCGCGCGAACCCATCGTGTCCACACTGGACAACGACGACGAATTCGAATCCTGGCTCATATAATCCCCATACGCCGGCCTAATATGCGGCGGCGATCTGCACGGATTCGATTCGGTTTTCGGTATGAGCAGATCACTCCTCCCGGTCACGCTGCAGCTAGACGTATTCACCTCTGTTTTCGGTATCTTCATTCCCGTATCGTGCTTGATGTGCACTTTATTGTAATAGTCGTAATCTTTACTCTCGGACTCCTGATTACCGCCGCCACCGACCTGCCCGTATCCAATCAGGTAGCTCGGTTTTACGTCTTCCGACGGCGCCATCGCGGGCTGTTTACTTTCGTAGCTCGTGTTAAACTCCCCCTGACATGACACCACTAAAACAATACGGACATGGTGAAAACGATCGTTTTAAATAATCGACGGGCATTACGGACACGGAACTCAAGTGCAAAACATCTATTTCGTAGGCGCAGACATTACCTAGTGGAGGGGCCCAAACGAAAATGATAATGGTATAAGTGGCTATTAAGAAAATTCATTCTACTGATTGTCTTAATCGATCAAATTTGAGAAAAACTTATAGCGTGTTTTTGATCTTAGGGTAGATTTTTAAATAATTGGTTCAATTTATTATAAAATAATTCAAAAATATAATTCATTGTTTAAATATTTACGTATTGTTTTTTTTGTTTTATTTTAAGTTACCTAATCAACCCAAACATAAAAATACTTTTAGTTTGATAATGGTAAGATGAGTTACTGAAATATTCAGCAAGTATAACGAATACATTAAATACAGATGAAAAATTATTTACTGCATCTGCGATAAGTGAGGGTTTTAATTTTTAATTATGTATAATGAAGTGGAAGCCTCGACAAAAAATAGAAGAGATTTGTAACAAAACAAAATTATCTGTTGTTTAATTAGTATGATTTTAATTCAATGAATAATTTTTAATATGTTTGTACCTTTTTTAAAATATTTTATTTTTTACAATATTATATACAAATATCTATGTATCTTTTCGGGCAGTATGAACTCTGTATAGATGTGCATTGTTTTTTACTATACACTTTTCTTTGACGTTTGTAAACATTGGTAATAACAATAAATCACTTACTTACTTACTTACTTACTAGTATGAAGTAGAGATGGGTAACTCATGAGTGAGAGACTCAAAAAGTCAACTCTGAGGAGTGAATTGCGGAGACAAGTAACTCCGTTGGAAAACTGCAGGTCTTTTTGGGTCATGAAAACATTTTTGGAATTGGGAATCTTTTTTGTTCTCCACTTTGTTTTTAAAATTTTGGAACTGAGGACCATCTTTTTTGCTCATCAACATATTTTAGGAAAATATTACTTCTTTCAACATTTCACATCGGAGTCTTGAGCTGACTTGCGGAGTCGACTCCTTTCAAAAGCTTGTGAAGCAGCCTACAAAGAAGAGTCATTCGCCCATCTCTTGTATTAAGTACCTATACAGGGTGTTTCTAAATTATCGCGATTTTAAAGGCTGATTTTTCAGCAAAAATTAAGGGTCTGTCATATAATTTTTTGTCCAAAATCCCTTCCTCTCCAAAATACCGCCTTCTAAAGTTAAGGGAAAAAATTGTGTAGTTTGCCATTTTGTTTACTTAAGTAATAAATTGTTTTTAGTTCGTGGGAGATTAAAAAATAAGACTGGCAAAATCGCAACAATAAAAATATTTGTCATGACATCAGTCTTAACAAATAATAACCAATCTGTGAATTTATGTGATATGGGTCTATTTTATTTTTTTGTGATCAAACGAACAATTTTAGGAGAAACTGCCAAGCACAAAAAAAGTTGCAGATTGAATCCCTCCATTTAAATCAAGTTTTTTAATAGAAAAATGTGGACGCATTCAAAAGTTGATGTAAACTATTACAGGGGTTGATTTTCACCCCCTTGTAATAACATTTTAGGGTTACAAAAATAGTCACAGTACCATTTTATTAGGAACGGTGGTTATCTGCCAAATTCCATTCTTCTAAATTCTTCCATAGTGGATATATGTAATAAAAACATTTTTTTCCCTTAACTTTAGAGAGCTGTAACTTGGAGAGGAAGGGGTTTTGAACAAACAATTACATGAATGACCTCCCTTAATTTTTGCTAAGAAATCACCCTTTCAAATCTTTCGCATCAATTTAGAAACATCCTGTATAAACTGATCTTTGTCTTACACATATAGAATTCTTTGATAGGTTTTTAAATCTATGGGCCTAAAAACTAATGCTACTAAGATTATATTTTGTGATTTGAGAATAGCCAGTTTTTTATTTGTATTTATAAGTTTTAAGAAAAGTACCAGATTACTTGATTAGGTTAGGTTGTACAAAATTGATACAATTTTAGACTTTGCTTGTCATTATGAGCAATTGTCGAAACACGTGTCAGTAAACTGAAGTGTTTAATTTTCTAACCGAAACAAGTAAATTATAAATTTCATCCAGAATGTAGCAATGGAAGTATCAACCGCAACATAGAAATTGTGATCATCTTAGATGATCTTCCTCGCGTACCCAGTCTTGCATGTTGCCCTTAATTTCGATATTTTTATCCCAGTTTGAGAAATATAATATCAGTCAAGTTGACAGATTTAAAATTATATAGATGCTAATTCTACCAAAATTAGAAGATTGTTTAGAGTTTAAATGTTTAAAATTCTTGACTAGCTTAGCCTGATCAGGGCATTTTTAAGGGAATTTAGAAGAATTTCATTCCTTTCAAAATTACTTCTTAAGGGATTAAGCCTAGTTAGGCTGCCAAAAAATTGGTGATTTTTGGGATTTTTTTTAAATAAAATATAAAACTTGTTCACAATTGAGTTATACGATGTGGTAGCATATATTCTCATGAACGTAACATACATTTTATAAGAAAAAATATTAGTAGTGAAAAAAGATACGTCCGTCCTGCTGAAGGCCGTTGAAAAAAAAACAGGTTTCGTTGCTACTCGGATTTGGATTATCAGAACTCAAAAACAAAAATATTTCTTTAATACATTAAAGTATCTAGTGATTTAACGAACAATTTGTCGAAATATTAATCTGGGACTAAATAGCCGACGTTCAAAGTTAAAGTTTCGATTTTCATGAAAATATCTCTCGTTTTTGCCAACGTGCCAAATTTGAAAAAAACCGGTGCAATAGTTTTTGAGATATCGTGGTCACCGAGTTTGAAAATGCGGTTTTGAGAAAAACGTTTCAATACTGTTGAGACTTGGAACGTCTGTAACTCCGTCAACTTTATCCGGACTAATTCCAACTTTTCAGGAAATATTCTCTAAATGTTGAACATACTAAACATGTCAAAACCCAAAAATCGATTTTTTTTAAATTCCTGACTAGGCATGAGTCGAGAATTTTAAACATTTTGTTTTGATTTGGTAGTATTGGTATCTATTTTATATTGATATTCTTAAATCGTAAAATATGTCTATCAATATTTAACCTATCAAAAACACATCAATATGTGTAAGACAAAAAAATATTTATATATCGGCACGTCTTAATATATTTTGTTACAAATCTATTCGATAGTTGGGTTGATTGATTCATTTAAAATAAAACTAATCAATTTTAAGTCTCACTACACTGTGCTTCCCTTCGAAAACGCACGAATTGCTGATCAAATAAAAGATTCAATTTTAATTGTAATAAAATTACTAACAATTTAATGATAAAGAGCTTTATATATTTCTTTTATTTGTCTCATTAGAAAAAATTGAAAAAGACAATTTCCATTATTAGATAAATATTCAGGTTATTCGGGATCATGTGGTCAATAAGAGTCGATTTACCGATATCACCGTCTCCATCAATAATTGATCACTTTCGCTGCCTCAAACTGGCTCCTTTTGACGATTAACTTAGACCTGCTTACGTTCTCTTAAGACCTGAAGTCGAATTGCTATTCTACCCTCTACAGCAGAGTTTTTCAACTTTTGCAGCCTTACTCGGGCGGGTAAACAAAGGCAAGAGTTTGTAGGTCCTTCACTACAATGAGAAAACTATATTTTCAATGAGAAGGCTGTGTCTGTTTACTTATTAATAGTTTGTCGAAACGTGGTTCTATTTTTGAGACGCAAATAACCAAATAATTTTCTAATTGGAGCCTATTTCTCTTTTTAGTTTTTATTTTTTATGTTCACCATTGAAGAAAACGTTAGTTAGAAAGTGGCGAATGGCACTAATAATTTTAAAGCTTCCCTTGTCAACTCTGAATATTCTTGTTTTCTTTTCATCCAGAAGACGTCAATATTTTGCGAATAAAATTCTATTTTACTTTTACCCCAACTATATCGGGTGTCTATAAATTGGCCGATAATCTACACGAGACGATATTCTTCCTAAAATTCTGAATAGAAAATATCAATGCAAAAATGTTGTACCATGCCTCATAGGTCATCAAAAGCCATGTGTAGATTATGCACCAATTTATACACATCCGATATACTTATGTAGTTGCCCGCTTGGGCACCAGGGTGCAGTACAGCACGGAACATCGTCTTTAAAATCACTGACATAGTTTTATTATGGTCCTGGAGGGGGTTCAGAATTTTTTAACTTGTAAACGGGTCGCATATTTAAAAAAAACACTGCTCTACAGGTTTGCTTATTGAGATCTAGATCTAGTTGACAGTTGATTTGGTGATCAAAAGAATAATTTTAAACGATCAGGTTCCTTTCTTGTCAAATGTATGCAAACAAAAGAAAAACGGTTGCGTTCAAAACTAAGTTAATTCAAAAACTGAAGCCTTATGGCGCTCTTACCCTCCGTTGATTTGCACATTGTTCTAGAACAGCCAACATAAAAAATTACAATAGGAGTAGATGTAGCTTATTAGCAGATGTAGCATTTATTGTGAAAACGATTTTGGATTACGAAAATACTTCAAATTTGGGAAATCAGACCTGTTTGGTTGAATTAGTGAAGCTGTTATCACTTAAAGGCACTTAATTCTAAACACAAAATCTTAGATGTTTATTGACAGAACTGTATGTGTTATAAAATTCGAAAATTTGAATTCATTTTAAATTATATAAGTTGCCTCGACGTCCCATGTTTTGGGTAAGCTTTTGTCCAAAAAAAAAACCAACGCATTAAAGTCAATATTCTTGTTGGGATGAAGATTGGTGATTCGTAAAACGAGAAGACCAATAAAAATTAAAATAAATTCTTATGACTTTTTATGAGATATAGCATGTTCTCTGGAATGTGGCGGCTGTGATCGTAAAAGAGGGTCGGGGCTCGGTAAGTAGGGGACGTAATATTTTTGATCTCAATCCAATCCTTGTTGAGAAGTGCTGGTGTAAAAGTGCTAAGTCTATTTATACCAATAGGAGCGAAGGACAGTAATAAATGTATCGGATGCAATTAGACGAACCATCAATACCTTTTCTTTGAGGGTGCGTCGGTCCTCAGGGCGGACCGACCTTAGCCGCTAGATTCCAGCGAACAGACTATACCAATAAAACATTTCAAAAACATTTATGGGTATAATGCCTTAATTCATTCCACTCGGAAATTTAGGTAGACAAAAACTTTGACACTAAATCTAGAAATTATGCCAAGACACGAACTGTAAACTTTTTTTTTTTATAAACGTTGCCAGGAATTCGGGTTGAGGAATCGTGGGTGATTTGGGAATTGACATAGCCAACTAGGGCACAACCGATAATTTGTATAATAATCATTTATAATGGTGAAAGGGACATACACTAAACATCCATGGACCCGCACGGCCATGTTTTGTTCCGAAAAAGGAACCGCGCAGATGGGATTCGAACCCACAACCACGAGACCCGTAAGCAGGAGCTCTACTCACTGGGCCACCGGGTCCCTAACTGTAAATCTTAATGCTTAAGATTCCTGAAAAAATTGGATATTACTTTAGACGAGATACGAACCTTAGCTTTATTCCAAAAACGTGTTTTACAAAGATTATTTGGATATTGCAATAGACCTGCCCTTTCGCAAGGAGATATGATTTTGTATTTTTGTGAATATTGTTTTTAGGTGAAATAACTGTAATACTTCCTATTCACCTAAATAGGACCTATACGACCACCTATTAGAATTGATAATACATATTGTTTTTTTAGGGATTACGTGGAAAATAGCAAAAAAATATTTTGTTTTCGAAAAAATGTTGGTATTGTTTATATTTAAACTAGAACGGTTTTTACCCTCGTATAATCATCTTTATTAAAGTGAAAGTACAACAAATATTTTGGCGACCCTACACAATCAAATTGCTAGCTATCCAAAGTCAATCAATATTCTCTCCATTATTTAGCCGATGTACATTTTGCAAAAACCTCTAAATATCAAGTTCTCACCTTTAATTGTCATTTACTCGAAAAATTTCTTATGTAAGATGGCAGTATTATTATACTGTCAGTTCGACAATGAAAAGATCTCTCAAAATCAAGAAGAAAAATAGGGGGTTGCCATTTAAACACAAAATGGCGGACGTCATAACTCAAAAATTACGACTGAAAATCGACTTTCATGCAAAAATGTGTATTTTTATAAAAGAATATAGTTCGAGGATTTTTTCCAAAAATATTTAATTTTGATTTTACTGAATATATTCCATACTTTAGGCGCACTGTATATTGATAATAACAAAAATATTGATTTTGATCATTTTCTATATGATTAATTACCAAGTGTTTTAATTAATCAAAAATTGATAATTTTCTTTAAGTCACACAGAGCCAGTTGAGTAGCAGGCAAAAATCACAAAATGGACTTAATGATTAGTGTTGCAACAAATGTATAGGTTATGTCAGTTTATTATTGTCGTGAAATTATTGTAAATAATATGAACAAGTAATAATAATGAAAGATAGTAGAGGTAAACTTATGATTGCATTTGCTCTTAGTAGTTCTAAGGCCATTGCGAATTCACCTAAATAGCAAATAGGTATATCTAGTTAGGAGTTTTACACGAAGTAAGAAATATTACACTCTAGCTTGCATTGTTTTTTTCTAAGTTAGATAATATAGGAAGATGATTTTGAATAATTCGATGACAGTAACGTGGATAAATATTTTGACAAAAGTTCCCATTCTAATGATGAAAATCCAGAGGAAATTATAAAACCCGAGAAAGATCGTTGAAATTAAAAGATTCACTGGTAATGCACACCATTTACACTTTCAGAAGGCAGAGGTCGTACATTTCTCTCCTATATAAGTCTTAATTTTAAATTGTAAGATCATATGTTTCACCTACCTAATGAAATCACTACGTAGCGAAGCAATTGTTGCAGAGCAACAAAATATTTGGAAACCTTACACTGTGAGTCATTAAAATAAACAAGAAGTCCTTGGAATTAATCGACTTGGGTTTCGTAATACAGCAAAATGTAGAAATCTGGAACTGGAAAACGATTCAAGGAAAGGGGCGAAACCGTCCAAGACTGCAATTAAAAAGTCAAATGCATTCAAAATTTTAAGGAGACAGACAGGGTCAATTTATTGGCAGTTAGAAACTATCTTTCTAAAAAATCATTTCATATTTTAGAATGCAAAATCATTAATTCCTCCGGAAAAAAAACAATGATAAAGCAGAGGCGAATGCAAAATAATTGTATTTCCTTAGAAATGGTATCCCGGACTAGATAATGCTTTTCACTATTAACAAAGGACATCTCAAGGAAGCATTCGAGTATTGAAATTGATCAAGGTGATGACGAAGCAAATACGAAACAGCTAACACATAAAACAATTAATAGGAAATCATTTTGTATAGTTTCCCTATCACAGAGTCTCATTAGTGTAGAAAATTTTCACAATGGAAAATATTAGGATGCTGGTTTATCGATATCCTAAAGAGAAAGTGACAGCATGGCTTCATATAAGAGTAATATAACTACTCGTTCTTTAAACCTAGTAGAAATGTGTTTACTGTATGTTAAAATAACAGTCGCCAATAGCAGAACACAAGCTGCATTGCAGTCATCAATTGATGGCGTCAGAGTATCCTAGTTTTGTACGATTTGCAAAGTGTCCTCACTTATCTTGCAAAGACGTGCCTCCACTGTATTTCAGAAGAAATTTTAATTATTTATACTTACTTTAAGCCATTTTCAACACGTATTGATTACAGAAACTAAAATTACAAGCTTCAGTTGTTCATTAGGTCATGGCTACCGCTATTTTTATATATATTAAGTTGCAAGCTTTCTTAATTTAACATCTACCCAAAGAGACAAACACTATTATTTAAATTTGTATTGGCACGATAGATGAACGAAAGACTAAATACAATAGTCCCACCAATTGTCAATATTCAACTTAACCATTATAATTTAAGTGTGCGCCCGTTACACATCGTGTTAGTTTGACTTCGTAACTTACCGTATTGTGAGGAATTTGGTGATTTGATGCGTTGTAAGCCAACTTGGTATTTATGCTCTCTAGCCGCTTGCTTATTAGCCGCGGCGATAGGACAGCCAGACAAACTTCTATGCGAATTTCTATTGGAACTAACGTGACCTCTCCCGTTACATCCAGTCGTCGGGCATTTCAGAATTGTCTCATGCATGGCCAAAACTGCGCATCACACAGAATCACAATAATTATTGAGTATAATAATAATTCCCACTGCTGTGTGTTACACAAAACGAACGAAAGTTTTGCGGGTAGAGAGAGAGAAATAAAATAATAACCATAAAAAAGAACAACAAACTAAGTTACGTTTCCATATATACACACACAGGCTTTTTTTAGTGGAGGCGGTTCCGCGGGTATTTACTTATTCATTTTTTTATTATACTCAATATATGTTGATTCTGGTGCGTGATTTATATTTACAAAAGGCAAGCCGAACTACAGCAACACTACGAATAAAACAAAAAAGAGCTCTCTACCCCGCACAAAATAAGCAAAAGAAAATAAAAAAAATAAAAATTTAAAAAGTCAAGGCAAAGCATAACATATTTATACAGCAGCACATTTCCGCGGCGTGATTAAATCAACATTTACGGGGCGCAAAGTACGAAATGTTTGGGACGTGTTCACTCGATGGTGTTCAGTAACAATCGCAAACACAACATGTTCAATTTTGGGACTTACTTTCTGGGGTTACTTTATCCTTTCTGGGACATCCAGATAGACTATTACAGAAATTCATAGATATAAATCAGGGGTTAATTTTTGCAAGCTTTTTTTTTTAAATTCGTGTACTCTGTATTTTCGATTCGCAATACGCTCAACGGAAATGAAACATGCGTGGGTTAAACAGGTGTAAGCGTATGTTCATGAATAATGTAGATGAAATGTACAACAAAATGTTAATAATAAATCAAGCACTAAAGTTAATTAATTAGCTTAAAAAATCATATAATGAATAATATATACATTTTCCATCACTCAATTTCTGTATTATAAATAATAACTAACATATAAGGATTTTCCATCAGTTATTAGAGCCTAAATAGCGCATAACAGATTTTATTTATAATAACGTTATATGTGGAGCTCGTTCACAGAACGCAAAAAGTCTAAATTTGTTTACTAAATTAAATAAATTTATTAGATTTTGACAAGAATTCACTATTTCAGGGGTTTGTCAAGTTGGCATGCCAATATACTGGATCCTGCATTTCACCTCCCGTCTTCTATAGCTCAGTTACACTAATTAAGTTGGAATTATGATATTTTGCAGACTTTACCTGTATCCTAGGGTGTATTTCAGGAAAATATTTTTGTTTTTACAGTGTTTCAAAAAAGTGTGACATCATGATGATATATCTTTTTAGATTACATGCTGTAGATTTGAATGCCTTTTACGATTATCTACATACCCCTAAAATTTGATTGAAATCTGTTCAGTGATATCAGCAAAAAAATAAAAACCAGAAAAAATCAGTTTGTTTTAAAAAAATAATAAAAAATAAAAATAGTGCCTCGATAATAAAATTATCTAGGCCACTTATTAAATAAGATCTGACAGTCCCGTTAATCAACTTTGATTGATATGAATTATACAGGGAGCCCTGTATAATTAATTGAAGCCCCTGTATAATTTTATATCATTTTATGCAGAATTGAAAAAATAAACATTTTTCCTAATTACAATTCCATCGCAATTCCTCACAATAAAAGTTATTGGAGCCATTTTAATGAATAAAAATCGAAGGTGACTTTGAAAAACCATTTTTTTTAAATTTAAACATATTTTGCAATTATAATTATTATTGGTAATTATTATTATATCTATGAATAGTTATAAAATTACCATGTTTTGCCCGGCGCATCCACCAAAATTGCTGTCTAGGGTCCTACATTTCACCTCCCGTCTTCTATAGCTCAGTTACTAGTTATATTAGGATTTTGATATACGCGTATTTAAAAAAAAAATTGATTTTACAGTGTGTCCCAAAAATGTGTGAGATGATATATCTTTTTACATTACACGTTGTATATTTTATTACTTATTTGGGTGCCTTTTATCATTACCTAAAATTTCGGTTCAGAGAAAAAAAGAAAAATTAGAACATCAGTCTTGCACCAATGCAATTTTCCGAAAAACGCGGACAAAAATTGAAAAAGGTTTGGATTAAAACAAAAATTGGTACATAATAGTTTTCAATGTCGCTGATTATTAATTTGATTTAAAAATTCAATAAATTTGAGGCAACCTCACTTGTTGCAGAAGCATTAAATAAATCTAATAAAACGAAATATTACCTGAATATGTGAATATTCAACCTGTTCGTAACTCTGCAATGCAAAATTATAGTCTTAGTAAGACTTAAGACTTAATTTTGCATTGCAGAGTTACGAACAGGTAAATGCAAAATGAAGTCTTAAGTCTTACTAAGACTATAATTTTGCATTGCAGAGTTACGAACAGGTTGAATATTCACATATTCTGGCTATATTTCGTTTTATTAAATTTAAATTTAAAAAATTCAACATTCAAAATGGCGGATCCAAAATAGAAAAAATTCATTGAATTGAAACAAAAATTGGTATATAAGGGTTTACAAGGTCTATTATTAACTTGATATTATTTCTTCCAAAATCTAAAATGGCGGACTTTGAAATGAAAAAAAATCCATTTGAAAAAATACGTTCTTGAACGCTAATTTTGTAAAGAAAATATATGACTTTATAAGAATAAGAAGCTCTACAAAAGTTGCCAAATAAAAAAAAAACGAATTCTATAAAAAAAAAAAAATACGTTACACGTCAAACACTAGTGACGTCACAATATTTTTAAGCGACCTCAAAAGTGCGCAATAATAAACAAAGATTTTTTTGTGCGGAACTTTATCACTACCCTGTACACAGGGTAAATTTTTAATGTTTAGACAACAAGATATCTTAAAAACTACGCATCGGATTTAAAAAAAACGGAAAAATACATTTTCGATATTTTTAAGAATGCTACTATATGAGCGATTTTTTAAAAAACATTTAATAGAGCAATTATCAGTTTTGTGGGGAAGTTTATCAGCACCCTGTATACAGGGTGAGTTTTTAATGTTGAGACAACAAAATATCTTAAAAACCACGAATTAAACGATAAAAAAATACGGTTTAGATATTTTTTTAAGAATGCTATCTGAGCGATTTTTATAATTATGCATTATGTACGAAACTTTATCACCACCCTGTATACAGGGTAAGTTTTTAATGTTGAGACAACAAAATATCTCAAAAACTACACATCGGATTAAAAAAAAACGTAAAAATACGCCTTCGATATTTTAAAGAATGCTTTCCGGCGATACCTTTGTTGATCCCTGCCCCATTCCCAGGGGGTGAGGCGGGGCGCAACTTCGAAATCTTAAATAGGAACCCCCATTTTTCAATGCAGATTCGGATTTTCCGGAAAAAAATTGGAACTAACCATTTTTTTCGTTTCGTGATAGATGGCGTTGTGTTACTGAAAACCCACATTAGTTACGCCCGTAAAATGTCAATGTATGGTGTGGAATAATTAATGACAAACTCACTGGTCTATTCTTTATCGATGGTAGCTTAAATGGTGAAAAATATCGAACATTCTGAGAGGAGAATTCTTGTTTTAGGTGAGTACAGTCTGTTCGTTATACCGTGATAAAGTCTTGAACCCAGCGATGCACCTTGACAAAATAGTCTCCACCCCATTAACAACGATTGCACGGAGGAGCAATTATTGGGTAATACATTTTTTTCACGAAATTCCACTGCATTACGGTTAAATATTACAGCCCCCATCGGGTAGGAGTAGGTCCATCTGACCGTAGATTTATCACGGTATAACGAACAGACTGTACCCTCGCCGTCCTGTGCTGCTAAAAAATATTGTGCTGGAAAACCATCACATGGTCGCAAGTACAAGGAAAGGTCTTCAAGCAATACTGGAAGATCGTCCTCCAAGAAGAATGTTCGATATTTTTCACCATTTAAGTTGAAATCGATAAAGAATGATTCGTCACCAATTATACCACACCAAACATTGACAAATAGCGCCATCTATCACGAAACGGAAAAAATGGCAAGTACAAAAGTTACGTTGTTTTTTCCGAAGAATCGGAATCTGAAATAATAAATTGGGGTTCCTATTTAAAATTTCAAAGTTGCCCCCGCCCCACCTCCTCAGGGTGAGGCAGGGGGTCAACAATGGTATCGCCGGATAGCATTTCTAAAAATATTAAACTCGTATTTTTCCGTTTATTTATCCGATGCGTAGTTTTTGAGATATTTCGTTGTCTCAAGATAAAAAAATAACACGCCTTGTTTATGTATAAACTGATATAAAAAAGCTGTGGCGCCTGGTGGCATGAGATCTCGGAAAAAATCAAAACAATATACCCCAAACTTTATTTTAAAAAAAGTAGACCATTCAACTCGATCTAACTCACAACTATTTTTATATTTTTTTAAACATATGAACGCGTAAAAATATTAATAAAGAGCTATTATTTGACATCAATGTTTATGCCGGTTAAAAATTAAATTATAATAAACAACATTTGGAATACATTTTACATACCTTCGACAACACACTCCATCAAACCGGATTGTAAAAAGTCAGTTAGAACAAAAATTATTACAACTTTAAACACCGTTCAAAATGGCACAAATGGGGCAGGGTTGATTAAGTTTGACATGCTCTCATACTTAGAAGGCCCAAACGATTATTGATTCATAACGATGTACAGTGATGTCCTCTGTAGATTATTGTAGATTATCCTAACATGAAATTAGGAACTTCGATTTTTGTCCGCGTTTTTTCGCGAAATGGGCCACTGTGCATTTCTGGTTTAAAAAAATAATAAAATATCAAAATAGTGCCTCATTATAAAAATTATGCAGGATACTTATTAAATAAGGTCTGATAGTTAACCAAGTTTGATTGATATGAATTATACAGGGTGTCCAAAATTTAAAGTCAAACTTTGCAAACTTCAAAGCACTTCATTTTTCTTATTGCTAACCCTCTATTGCATACTGTTTCCAAATGGGAATATAATTTTTGTTAGGCAAAGTGCTGCTATCTTAGGAAATAAATAATTACTAAAATATATAAAAAAAACATTCGAAAGAACTGCAAGAGATCCTCAACAAAATTTATTTTTGAGGAAATCTTTCAGAAGACTTTAAGTTTTTTCTTTATTTCTCAACTGGTAGAGCAAACATGTACGTAAAGCGCACAGAAAAAACTAAACAAACCAATTACAAGTAACTGTAAGGAAATGGAGCAATTCATAAAAATATTGATTTGGATGTCTCTCATCAGACAACTTTCCTCTAGCAGGTATTGGACCGCTAAAACCAGAATGGTTCAAATTACGGATGTTATGCCTCTAAACAAGTTTGAAGAACTCGAAACGCTTTCTTCATTTCTTTGATAATTGCGTTGCTGCCAAAAATACTGATAAAATTACATCAGTACTAAACCAAATAAAAGATTAACAAATTTTATAAAAAATATAATTTTGCCTTATTGCTTTAACCATTTAATGTAAAAACTTACATTTTTATGTTTAAATAAATCATGCAATAGAGGGTTAATATCGTCACACGACCGTATACGGTATCGTGTGAACACGCATATTGAAATATATGCGCCAGTATAGAAGACGGCAAAATAACCGAATCGGTAAAACGACCGATTCGGTGCCGTGTAAACGGGCCAAGATACGTTTTATTTGGAAATCAAAGATGAATGAATTTGGTAATTTTATACTTTTTCACACATTCACTGCCGATCACGCACCATTTTGGTGGTATTGGTTTTAACGCGGGGCCGGCCACGCACCATGTGCGTGATACGTAGTTTGACATTAATCCTTACAGGCAAGCGTTGACATGACTGGCAATGAAGTGAACGTGTTACGAATGGTGATTTTGTTTTCAGAAAAAGTATTATGTTGAGAAATGTAAGATTCTTTCATTGTCGGTCGATTTTAGGTAATTTTATATCTTCTTATTTACTAATTAATTGTGCACAATTTTTCGAACTGCTAAAATTATTTTTCAATTATTAGTTTTTTTTTTTAATTTTAGGAATAATGATTCTATTTCATACTATGCGAAGTTCGGGACGCAAAAATATGCCTTTGGCTTCCAAAAACTAGAAAAACTAGCCCGGAAAATAAGTTCACAAGGGTGACACCAGATGGCGTATTCGTATATCTGTCATTTCGGTCGTAATGTTTTCAATTTCAATGTGTAAATTAACATGAATAAAAATAGTGAATCCTATCAATTGATCGTATCTGGCTGCGGCTATTCCATCACTATTATTAGTGATAAGAGGTAATCTGCAACTACTAACTCCACTGAAACACGAAGCCTACTAAGTGCTCGCGCCTCGCCTGGCCATTGCTTATGTCGAACTTTAACTTTCGTGACTTGGTATACTATTAAGTAAATAATGTCTATTTCATGCATAATATTTAGCACATTAAGAGTTATTTGCAACAAATTCGTTTTATCAACTATTCCAATAGCAATTTTAATGAATAAAAATCGAAGGTGGCTTTGAAAAACAGTTTAATCAGGATAATTTTGTAAAATATTGAATATAGTACTATAGTTCCTGATATTTTTGAGAAACATAAATATAGGCTATATATACAGGGTGTTTCAGAGCTCTGGGAACGGTCAATCACGTGCTTATTTGTCAAAATTTCGAAAAATGTTTTATACAAAAGTTGTGTATAATAGTGAGCTGCACGCCCTAAAAATATTTAAATTTATACAGGGTGTCTCATAACAAAGTTACAGACCAAACTTATGTTTTTTTAAATGAAACACCCTGTATTTTTGTCATTTTTGAATTATAAGGAGCAAATAAAGGTGAGTTACTTCAATACTCCCTATACCTATTGTTTGCCGTTTTCGAAATATTTGAAGATTTGTTGAAATGCATGGTCTGGGTGAAATTTTATTTTTGCCCCAGTGATTGACGTTGAACGATTAAAATCATTTTAATTATTTGCTTGAAGGTTCGAACTATAGAGCCAACCATGATTTCATACAAAAAATTATACAGGGTGATAAAAAAAATGTGAAACCAAACATTAATTTCCTTTCTCGTTATTTTTTTTTTATCAAATAAATATTATTTTCTAAATTAATCAAAACGGTTTGCATTGTATACACTACTATATAAAAATTATGAAGGGCGTAATAAAATATAGTATACACGATTTTCCTATAAATAAGTTTTATCAAGAAATAACTTTCGTGGAATGGAATTCCTACGAAGTAGACCGACGAATATTGTCACGAATCCTTGTCTTTGCTGAATACCATGAACACGACATTAAAGCCAAAACTAATTAGCCGCAAGAGTACATGATACGGATCTTTTCGTGTTTATGAAAATTACAGGAATGTCTTGAATAGTGGCGGATGTCGGTCTGAAAGTAATGATGGCTTCAAACGTGATAGATCAAATGTAATTAAATAATTTCTTATGATTAACCTAGCTAGTTAATTTTCAAATCAAATTGCTTGTTGATTATCATGCAATAACGGTTGCAACCATCTGCAAGACAAAAAGGGATGATTTAAATCTTTTATCCTTTCTCTTGATCAAGGTGTTTGATGTAAAAACGGTGAAGTATCATAAGTAATAACTAATAGATAAGAATATATAATTGTGAATGATCTAAAACACATATTTTAGATCGTTTACACTTTTATCTTATTTCGTAATATTAATGTTCGGCTCACGGCCGCAGCGAGGATGTGAAATATATGGTGACCGCGCCGGGTATACTTATTGAAGAGACGGTGTTTAATAGATAAATATTTATATCGCAAATCCAGAGGGGCCCAAAAAAGGCACTCTCCAATTATGAATTTTGATTATTACCTTTGTCTAAAAAATGACACTAATTTAAAATGCCAATGAATGAAAACTTTTTATATATGAGGCCAATATATGAGAATCCATTAATTGCTTGCCTCACTATCCCGAGTTAAATCGTTTTGACTTTACCGGCGTATAATTAGTATGAGTTTGCTTGTTCCGCACATTAAATTACGTAATCGATTTAAATTTATACTGATTGTTTCGTGTATCTAGTTTACAATTTATATTGTTTTATATTAATATTATTTATGAAAAATATTACAAAAAATAATTTAATTAAAACTGACCGTTTTTCGGCAAAAAAGTGGTAAGGCGATTAACTAATTCAAGGAATTTGATAGAGCAACATCATGCAGAAAGTCTAGTTATTAGTACTTCACCGCAAATGTTTAAATTGTCTTCCTCTACGTTGATGCATTCCTTACTTCTAATAACAACGCTTCTACATTTTTTTGACACAGTTCAGGGTTAGAAGGCGTGTTCGATTTCAGCTTGCAGGAAATGTCTTGTGGTGGCTGCTCAATGCATACCAAATCGCGAATACAGCCCAACACAGAAAAAATACAAGGTTTGGCGGCTACGATATATATCCTTCTCTCCAAATCCAACTTAAAAGAAATGCATCGTTTAAGAATTCCCGGACACTATTTGAAAATTGTGGTGGTGCGCCATCCTGCTGGAAAACAATTTCTTGGTCGGAAAAATTTCTTCTTGCAGTATTCGCAAATATCTCTCCCTATTTAAAGTACGGTTTAAGAAGAATCTACTAATAATAATGCTTGGACTTTTGATGCTCTTTTCTATTACAAAATGCGTAATAGACACAATTATGACAATTTATCAATCCGTTCGGATGAAACCTGGTCTCATCTGACCAAACGACGTAGTCCAGAAATGTTAAAACATTACGGAACTTAATTCATTTCTCATAATCTGTTTCTTTTAACTGTTGATGGCCAATCATCTTCAGTATGCATTGCAATTAACTTCTTGAAATATTCATTTGTCTGGATGCCACATATTGAGATATTGCTGATTGCTCTAGAAACAAATCATGGACTTCTGGGGCATTCTTGAGGGTCACGACAGTTCTGCAACGTTCACTTTTATTTTTATTTTCAACAGAACCAGTTCTATCAAATCTGCGCATTCATTTATCAATTGACTTTCTGTGAGGCGCTGCTCCATCAAATTCAAATTTCTTGAATTTATCGAACTACTGCTCTGGGTGAATATACTTCATATGTTGGCCTTTCATAAAATAAAAAGTTTTCACTATAAATGTTCTCCTAGTGACAGTTAATAGCAACATGTTCAATTAACGGTCAGTAATCATGTTAATCCCAGCGGAACCAAAAGAAGCACAGGCAGACTCCTATGATGGATAGATGATATAAAACGAACTGCCGAAAAAAAAAACCATAAAGCGCAAAACAAACATAATTGGAAACAATTAAGAAATGCCATGTTTAGAAGTGGGTGGAAACAGCCTGAAGAAAAAGGGAAGAATCATGTTTATTAAAATATCCACATGACATTTTTTTAGGCTAAAGAAACGCGAAAAAATCATTCATAATAGGAGATAGAATTTTTAGTGTCACTTTTTTTTGACACTAATAATAAATAAAGTGTGTGGTATTAAGAAAGTTCCTTGTGTTTTTGACCTATAATATTTACAATTTGTTCATATTTCAATGATTTTAGTTATTTTTGTTGATTAAATAACTTGTATTAAATATTTTAGTTTGTACTGGGCCCGAATTAAAATTTTGGTTTCAAGCTTACAAGGGAACATTGGGAACCTGTAAATAAAAAAAAAATCCGAAAATCTGTAGCAAAGAGAATAAAATACTCTACAACTTTTATATGAACCATTTTTACTTTCTCCGTTACGAAGTACTAGAAAGTATTGTGATCGGGAAAATTTTTTCAATTTTTTTTACGGAAATATCCGTTTTGGGGTCCCTAGGTACCATTTCAACAATTTTTGGAAAAAACAATTGTGTCTGTGTGTCTGTGCGCGCTGTATCTCAAAAACTAATACAGCAATTAACACGAAACTTTAGACATAAGTCTTATTTGATAATCAAAAGAATTGAAAAGCTTTTGGTAAAATTCCATACTACGGAAGTGGGTGTTTACCTTAACCGTTTTTTGTTTTTTTTTTCAAATAATTTTTTTAATATGGAAAATATTACGAAAACATTCAAATAAATATTGAAGACAACTAAGAAATGAACATCTTTGGTTTGAAAATATTTTTCATAAAATCTATGTTATTCGAGAAAAAAATTATTCATTTTTTTTTCGTTTTTGGTTTATAATTATGAAACGATAATAGTTACAGCAAATTTATGTTAATATTGGTAGAAAATGCCAAAATGAACAACTTATAAAGAATAAGTTTTTTTCGAAATCTCTTTAGTTTTTGAATTTGAAGTATAATTTTTCCATCTTTCATAATTTTGACGTTTTAAACGTCAGTTTTATCCGAGTCTACAAAACGCTCGATGTACATTTAAAATATGATTTAAATAGAAAATAAACCATGAAAGCGTAAATATAAATGATACCATCAAGTCGGAGAAAGTAACATCGCCATTTTTTCATATGTCTTGTACTTTAATAGAAATTTGCTAAAAAAAACACTATCCTTTTTCTTTGAAAAGTGGTTTCACCCTCTCAGACCAAAATTCCGCAGCAACAGAAAATGGTTTTGTGCTAAGGATGAACTACTTTACTTCTACATAATGTTTCAGATTTTTTTTTAATTTACGTGTTCCCTACGTTCCCGCGTTAGTCCGGTCAAGTTTTATAACTGTAATGTTTTTCAATTTTTTTTTTTCAAAATTTTCAGTTGTTTGTGTTGATTAAATATCTTACAAATATCTGGTATCTCATAATTTAGATTTAATTGGATCCAAATTAGAATTTTAGTTTCGCGCACAAGATTTCTCCAGTCCGCTCCTGTTCGAACTCAGTTTCCATAACTATATCTATGTTCAATATTGACGCTATAGTACCTCAAAGTGTACCTACGGTTAAGATAGTCACTATCCCTAGATTTTTTAATTTACCTGATAAGACGGTGTTTTTGGGTGTAAAAATAAGGTCCCCATGGTCAGTTCACTTTTTTTCTGACAAACGATTGGATGAAAAATTCAAAAGAAAAAATCATGAAGATAGTTAACTATTTGACCAATTTTTTCCAAGGTCGTTCAAGGTCGTTTAGGCCCTAAAACAATCCAACAAATTTTTTGATTGATTTTTAAGCTACAGGACCTCTTTGTAACCCAAATATGACATTTGAATCATATTTACCCCTGATAATTGATTTTTGCATTCAAATAAATCTACTGATGTCGAACTATTCGAACTTTTTGAAATTGGAAATCTTCGAAGAAAAATTCCAGCCCTAATATGCATAAGTTTTTAATATACACTGTGTACAGTCAGAGAAAATACAAATGCGAAACCCGCTCGGCCAGGGAATGCTGCCGCATGTCGGTGCTTAGTTCGGTCGAAACCAGTTCCTACTGGTCAAAATGCCACCCGACACGGATTTTAAAATAAATATGAAAATATCATTAGTTGTGACCTAAACAAAAGTAGTCGTAAGCCGTATATCAAAAAACCCCCGGGAAGCCCCAAAATAAGATTTTTTCAAATATATTTTTTTTAACCACTAAACAATTATTTAAAAAATCTGTAAAAATCACATATATTATTGACCCAAATACCAAATTAGGTGAATTTTTCAAGGTCATTGAACTTAATTTAGAGTATTAAACGAATGTTTGAAAATAAAAAAAAAATTGCCCACTCGTTTAAAATTTTATTTCGTCATATGATTGCTATCAATAAATACCATCTATGTGACTTTTTTTCATCTTCCAACGTTTGGTGCGATATCTTCAAAAATTCGAATAACTAATATTTTCACGATTTGTAATATTTTTATAAATTTATTAACAATAAAAAACACAAAGTATTTTAGTATTAATAATTTTTTTCAGTTTCGTATAAACAACCCCATTTTTTTGTCAAGATATGACCATGAAACCCTCGAAAAATAGGTTTTTGTTTTTTAACCACCATAAAAATTTCAAAAAATTCATATATATTTTTGTCACAAATACCAAATTAATTAAAAATTTTCAAGATCATTTAGATTATTAAATTTGTTTTAAAAGTTTAACTTTTTTTCATTTAATGGTTAAACTTAAAAAAAATGAATACCCTAAATAACCTTTTATTTGGGTAAAAAATTATTATAATAATTTTTAGTGGTTAAAAATATAAAATCTTATTTTTCCAGGGTTTCAAGGTCATATCTTGGCAAAAATAGGATTATTTATAACTGAAATAAAATTAATAATACTAAAATATTACCAATAATTTTATATAAAATTACTCTTCAATTGATAAATATATAAAAAAATATCAAAATAACGTAACATTTTTGGTTATTCGAATTTTTGAAGATGACGCGCTAAAAATTGGAAGATGAAAAAAATCACAGATATGGAATCCGTCACTCGATCACTTAGGGGCGAGAAAGGAACTAGGCTTGTAAATTTTATTACCTCATAATTGTATTTTAAGCAGGGGTTTCGACCGAACTACTAGACATGCGGCAGCATTCCCTCGCTGAGCGAGTTTCGCATTTGTATTTTCTCTGACTGTACATGAAGTAAGGAATAAATTCGATTAAAATTCAGGGCAATTTCTGGGCAAATGTTCGGACACGTGTATTATTTTTTTTCAACGCGCATTTTTTTAGATGAAAATCAAATGTACAGGGTGACCCAAAATTGAGATACGACCCCTAAGTTAAAATTTTCAAATGTGAACCTCCATCTTTTGTTGCATTTATGGATTCTACGTAAAATTCTGAGTATTTTTCATGTAGCATACCCTATGTCGATATTCAGCTGTTTTCGAAGAAATAAAACAAAAAAAGTAATTAAGGAAGTACCAACCATTGATTTAATTAATTGTGTTAAAAAAAGTGTTTTATTTTAAAACTTGACTACCACAAAGTGAACGTTTTCAACATCAAACGGTTCAAATAAAAATACTTCATTTATTATTTGTTTAAAAAAATGCATTTTAGAATTGATAGAATGTTAAGGAAGAAGCCGTTTCAATATCTTTATTACTTAATCAAAAAGTCGACGGTGCCGAGAAAGCTCTCTTTCATTTTAAAATAAGGTGGGATATACAGTGCGTTTTTTTTGTAAATGGATCATAGGGATTTACATATTCTAATGGTCTTTCTCTTGCAATTTTCAGTATCATTTTTGGCAGCTTACACCTTCCTGAACAATTTTGAAAAGTTATAATGTCGAAAACATTAAATTAATTATTAATTATTAAATATTTATAACAAGTCTATCTTTAGAAATGTTTGAATCATGGTTTATATTAATTCCACTTGGTCTGGAAATCTAGAAGCAAACTTAACTTCAACACCATCGACCACTGACTCATATACGGGACGCTGGTTGAGGTTGAAGCTGAATAATTTTGTAGTTAATAATAAATTGGTGGTCAGTATTAGGGCTATAATTTTTCTTCGTAGATTTCCAATTTAGAAGATTCGAACATTCATAGAAATTTCGAAGATTTTCAAAGCTTCTCTTCGTTTCTTCGGATTCTTCGAAGCTTTAAAGTTGCGAAATACGTGTGCGATATGAAGATTATGGAAGCATCGTTCCTTTTTTTGATGTTTCAAATTCAGAAGAATTAAATTTTAAATTAAAAAAATGAATCTACAAATGTTTCTATGGTATGGAGTAGAGTGGTTCTTATTTTCGAAGTATGTGAAAATCAACGGGACAACCCGGAAACTTGTTCGTATAGATAAAAAACTAATAACTGTAAATTTTGAGCCATATCGAACATTGCGTAACCGGGCCCTAGCAACTCTAAAATTTGAAAAAGTCGTTTTTTTATTTTGGTTCATCCTAATATTAAACGATCCACCTAAATGGCCAAAATATATATTTTGTGGATAAAGGACGTTAATATGTATCCAAAAAGTATTCATTTGTTGAAATTGGACAAAAATTGACGAAGTTATAAATTTTTAAATGCCCCTCTATTCATTGAAATTGAAATTGCACTATAAGAAAGCCATGACTAAGTGAACCAGACGTTTCACTTCAATTGGCAACCCCGTCTTATTTTTATCTTTTGACATTTGGTAATATTAGTTTGATGCTCCACAGCTCGCAAGAGATAATCCGTGCATGCCCTTATGTGCGTAATTTTGAGTGATTTTCTTGCGGACCGTGGCGCAGATTAATACCTGGTTAATCTGGTTTGATGTTTTCGGCGTCATTTTGTAACGATAATATAGATAGTTGCTTTCAAAATGAGTGGAAGAACCATATTTGCAGATGCAATTTATTTGATCGAAATACCGCATAGCCAAATACTCATGCTCATAACTATCATCTAGGAAGCAAGTGGTATCTTTTTTTTCTCCAATTTTTTTCCAATCAGCGAGCACTTAATAAATTTACGCTTCAGTGAAACGCTAGTTGTGGAAGTATTGTCTCTTGGTCAAAGGCTCGTATTCCGATTGAACGCAAACAATGTCACATCGATAAAATGTAGTTATGGCATAAAAATTGGCAAAATCTTAGTAAGCGTTCTTCTCGAGAAACTGCAGCACATATAAATAAAGAAAAATAATTTGTTAAAAGTTTCAATGATTTGTTCGTTTTTGTTTCTAAAAATGCATTGCAAACAATGACAATTGAAGAAGACAAACCATTTCTATCATTGCAGAGAGAGAATGGAAGATAAGAATCAATCAATGGCATTGAAAGTTTCGCAGTGCAAGTGACAAGACATTTGAAGCGGTTAGAAGTAGAGAAGGAAGAGAAAATATGATCAGTCCAGTTGATTTGAATATTAATCCTACCTCAGATCTGGATCAGGACATAGAACCACAACCACAACGAGGAAAAATTGCATTTATCAATAAAAGGTTCTCATCTGCTTTAGACAAGTGTAAAATAAGTGACATAAATGCCGTTCATCTTCTGATTACCGTCTCTGAAGGATTAGGTCACAATGTGAATGATTTAATTATTATTACATATTATTCATTAGTGCGGGCTATGAAATTTGAATCCAACATTTGGCCTCAATATCAGGATTGCAATGTAATGCAGTGAGATTCTTAACAAAATTCTTGTTGTGAATGACATTTTAGAATGAAAAGTCAAATTAATCGAATTAACCAATGACAAGGAACAAAAAAAGTTTTTATTATTAAACTTTGAAGAGTATCACAAGAGATTTTAATGAAAATGCATTAATTGGTAAAATCTAAAAACATGAAATATCGAAATATACAAGTACGATATAACTAAAAAATCATAACTCAATCATAAATCATAATTAATTTTAGTCCGATTTCAAAAAATAAATTAATTTTGGATTCGTATTAACCTCCTCTGTCGACACAATATATAATTTCACCATAAGGGTGGACTGTTTAATTTTAGGGGGGACCAAAATAAAATTAAAATAAAAAATCGACTTTTTCAAATTTTAGAGGGCTAGGGCCCGGTTACGCAATGTTCGATATGGCTCAAAATTTACAGTTACTAGTTTTTTATTTATACGAACAAGTTTCCGGGTTGTCCCGTTGATTTTCACATACTTCGAAACTCCACCATATATGCTAAAACCACCCTAGTATGGAGGTACAGTCAATGATTGATTTCGCAGATTTCCAATTTCGAAGATTCGAACATTCATAGAAATGCTTCAAAAATTGAAGAAACTTCGAAGATTTTCAAAACTTCTCTTCGTTTCTTCCGATTCTTTGAAGCTTTAAAGTTGCGAAATACGTGTGCGATATGAAGATTATGGAAGTATCGTTCCTTTTTCTGATGTTTCAGATTTAAATGAATGAAATTTTAAATTAAAAAAATGAATCTACAAATGTTTCTATGGTAGTTTCAAATGTTTCTATAGTTAATGAGGTCTTTCCATATATGACTGCACGGATTTAGAAGGAGTGTAAACCAATTTTAATCAAAATGTTTCTCTACCACAAGATGATATGTTATTGTTAATCTGTTCACACATGTACGCTATGCCATTAAAAATACTAGAATATTCATTCTATTACTTGTTATGGAATGAATTACATGCAAAACGCATGTTTTGTTCCATAAGACTGAGAATGTGAACGTTCTATGATCAAAATTGATTTCAGAATGCCTAAATTCTGCAGTGGTCGTGGAGAAATTATGTTTTAAGTTTTGCGGTATTACTGCGGACCATTCGCGGCAATAAGTTTATTCATCGTCGACGTATCCGTTCGTGCAGGTGGCATCGCGGAAGGTAATAAAGACATTTCTCTGCCACAGGATGCTTTGTTATTGTTAAAAAAAACTATAAGTCGTTTTGTTCAGTTTTACTACGGCATTACTGCAGACCATTCGTGTCAATAAGGTAATCCAGGCATCACGCAAGGCAATAATGCCGTTTTTATGCCATAGGATGTTCTGTTATTATTAATCTCTTCATATGTGTACACTATATCAATATAAATACTGGTACAGTATTACCGAGCACTCGAGGCGTGTGTGGGTAAAGTTTGCGCAGAGTGAGAAAGTATTCGGAGAACGGGAAAGAACGCGACAACAAATTTCCGGAGCCAATTGAATTTAAGACGGTCAACATGCCTCCAGTGCTTGGTGCAACTCTAGTTCTCTCTTTAGTTTTTACGGTATTACTATGGATCATTCGCGGTAATAAGTTCATCTAAGCAAATCTTCAACGAAGTACCAGTTCGCGGAACTGGCATCGAGGAATGCTTGAATGTTTCTCTTACAAATGATGATCACTGTGCTACTTTAGTTTTTACGGTATTACTGTGGATCATTCACGGTAATAAGTTCATCTAAGCAAATATTCAACGAAGTACCAGTTCGCGGAACTGGCATCGAGGAATGCTTGAATGTTTCTCTTCCACATGATGATCACTGTGCTATTGCAGCGGTAGTTTTCCCTCTCATTTTTATAACTGAGGATCGTTTGCGGTAAAAAAAATATGATAAATTAAAAAAGTATATGATTGAAAATGTTTAATTGCTAATAATTAAAAAAAATATATTATAGAGTTGATGGTAAAGGAATATATTATCCAAAATAATTTCGAGTCTTGAGTGCTCACGTTGAAAGCAAATATTCCTTTATTGATTATGCCGGAGAGTGTTCGTACGAAATTAGTGTCAACACTCTAATATAAAAGCAATTAAAGAATATTTGCTGTGGGAGGGGGGGTGAGCGTGAGCGTTTGTATTGCGAATCAGATTTGAACGGGACAAAATGTGTATTGCGTGTGAGTACACGAAGCGCATTATCAGATGCTGCTTAATCATTAGAGGTTGTGTAAATCATGCGGGACTCACCTCCTGTGGTGTGAGTAGAGTCCTGTGACGTGCCCCTGTCCGGTACATCCAGGCGTGGGGCACTTGCTGCCCTCTGGAAGTAAATAAGCGTGCATGTTTTTAGTCCTGCCGAGGCGCAAGTAAATAGGGCTGTACATAAGCGCCGTTGCATGGCGATCGTGCGCGGACACGGCGAGTAATGAGCAATAGTTAAATCTGCGTTATTGAAAATTATTTCGGAACGTAGGCTGTGCGAAAAATCGATGCTGATACATAGCATGCACATTTGGATGCTAATAATAATTTGTATGTAATATTAAAATGCGAAAGATGTTATATAAGAGTCCTATATCTTGATATAAAACCCCGCCCCGCGGGTCGATTGGCCTATCCGCGTCGAACGGGTGGAGACTCGTGAGAAAAATCTTTTTGGAAAAAAAGAAACCGCAGCTCCTGAATGGAGACCGGCGCGGGTGCGCTGATAGTCGGTCACCGCACCTGCGGACTAGACTCTTTCGCAGCAGTCCTCCCATACACCATATACTGCCCCACCAGAAACGCTTTTTTCTCTCCTTTCTCCTATATATTTTCCGCGAGTTTTCCGCACGGGAAGGGGTGGGTGTGTACCTACGTGGCGTTTTTTAACGTCGATTAATTTATGCGTACCGGGTAAACCTCGCCTATTTTCATACTAAAGACCGTTGTCTAATCATTTACAATATGTGAGGGTTTGGGATAATTTCTTAATATTACAAGAAAGGGTTGCTGCAAGTAAGAACGTTTCGAGGCGAGTCACGTCCGTGTTGCTGACATGCCGGCTTATAACTTGTATCAAGTAAACCCATAATACTGCTGGAGACGTTAGATGGCTCCGCGAACCAGGTGACAGCTACGTGCTGCTGGAGTTTCCCCCAAATTACAACTTAGAAAGTCACGTAAATGTCTTTATGATTCGCACATATCGCATGCTCGTTATGGCCTAGGCTATAAATTGGAACTTACCTCCGCGTCCCATGCTCGTCGGGGAAAGCGACCCGGGAAGGACCTTATTAGCCGACGACGGTTCGTTCGAACTAGAGACCGCCGACACCGGAGGAGCATCCCTCGCCGCCTCCTGCAGCGCGCTTGCAGCACGCGAAGCGACTCCCGCTGGTTGCAGGATCGTATACTGTTTACTCGCCCCCTCAGGCGATTTAATACTAGCCGGCGCTGGGTTGCTGCCATCAACCTCCGGCGATTTCAACGGCAGTGGCTTTGGTTTTTCCTCGACGACGACCGGAGCAGGTATACTCCCAGGATAACCCACGAAGGTGGCTTCTGCTGGATACGGACCTAGAAGCGTTGGTTTAGCACAGGATTGCGGCGGTCTGAACGCAGACGTACTCGAAAAAGGAGATCCACTCGCGTTACCGCTCCGAGGATACGGATTATACCCTCCGGGTGAATGGTCATACCTCCTCTCCTCCTCCTTCTTCTTCTCCTCCTCATTCTTATCCGAAGCCGCCTCGGACATGTCAATCTCTAACTCGTTCGACGAATCGTCCACCAACTCGTTAAAATCGGGGGGATCGTAGTGCTCCTTCGACTTGCTGTGCTTACTCTTACTAGAATCGGACTCCGAGTCCTCGCTCTCCTGCTTGATCTTAATCCTCCGCGACACGTTCTCCTCCTCGTGCTGATCCCGCAGCGTGATAACGTCCTTTAACGAGCACGCGTTCTCGGTACTGCTGGTGGTCGACGACGACGGCGAGAACTTCACGGTCGCCTTCTTCTCGTCGAACAGATTCTCAAAGGCCGGATTCTCCTCCTGCTTGTTGTACGAGGACGCCCTGTTTCCGGGCCAACTGCCGGACAGACTCTTGAGCGCCGCCTCTGTTTCCCGGATGAGGTTCTCGTCGGCGACGTTCTCGTCGCTGAACTTCAGGACCTTCTTGGCGGGACTGACGATGGGGATGGGCAGCACGCGCTTCTTTTGCGGCAAAATGATCTGTTTCACGGTTTCACAGCTGTCTTCGGATTTTTTTCTGCGCTTGTCGTCCTTGAAGTCCACATACGGTTTCGTGGACATATTCGGGTCCTCCTCCAATTTGCGCTTTTTTATTTGGGGAAACCCGTACGTACGATTCGATCTGGAAACAAAGAAAATAATATTTCAAAAAAATAAAATAAATAATTTAATTGACTGCGTTTATAAATATCTTACAATGATTTCTTACCCTAGTAGCACAATATGTTTCAAATATTGATTTTACATTTTTACGTTTCGGAAATATTAAAAGGCCAAAGTAAATATTTATATATTATGTCTATGGAAATATTGAAATAAAATTATTTTATAAACATATTCTATATATTTCAATCCTTATATTTAGTAAGTAACATTTTATAAATATATCCAAAGAAATATATGGATGACAGAAAACGCAACACTGAACTGTCTCTGTCAATTCTGCCATGGTTTGAACTGTTTTACACGCAGATGTCTGTGCTAGTGGCTATTTCGTTATATATTCCTGTATAATCTCTCAATCAGTGTATAATTTATGTGTCAGCTTCAAAGTGTGATATTTGACTGTAAGTAGAGTTATACCAAGCACTCGAGACGTGTTACGCAGTGACCGTCTTAAAGTCAATTGGCTCCGGAAATTTGTTGTCGTGTTCTCTTAATACTTTCTCACTCCAAGCAAACTTTACCCCCACACATCTTGAGTGCTCGGTAATAATGTACATGCCTTTGGGATCCGCACCACAACCTCATATATCATAATATTTCCTCAACATTTTTTTACAAATATTGCAAAAATATATGCATAGTAGTATTTCCTTAACATTTCATACAAATATTGCTAAAACATATAAAAATCTGTCATAATCAATATTACAGAAATATGTGTTTTCTAATATTTAAGAAATATTTTGTGCTACTAGGGTAAATTTAGTTCTCATTTTATAAATTTTGTAATATTCAGTCGTAAACATTTTTTAAAATTTTTCTTACTACGCCGTAACCGGGCATATTTACGATGAAAAAAAATGTGTCTACAGACGTTCAGGAGCTGCAGTTTCTTTTTTTCCAGATTTTCACATTTTATCTTTTTATTCTGACTAGTTTCGACTTTCATGTGATTTTCTAGAAATAAAGATAAGGTTTGTTTTTTAATTATTTCGATTATTTCGTTCAACACAAAATACACTTATTTGATTGGTTCAAATATGTGTATTCATAACTAAAAACTCGATTTTGTATTCCGACTCTTGATTTGTATTTACCTAAGTTTTCGTTTTTGAATTTCACTTTGTTTTTGGCTATTTCAGTCAATATGCCAGCGCCTATCCCATGTAAAGGGTGTTTTTTTAAGAGCTTGAGAACTTTATATAATAATATAAGATAGAAATATTGTTGGAATTATTAATTATTATTATAATCTGGTAGATAATTTCAAGGCATTTATTTTTTAAATATGATTTCCGGCATATGTCCGCCGCGGCTAGAAGTTACATAGCCCATTCGATCAGTCCAATTTCTCACTACTTTTTACAATAAATCTGGTCGTATGTCGTCAATGGTGGCTTGAATATTGGCTTCCAATGCTTCAAGAAATGCTGGTTTGTTAGCATAAACCAATGACTTAACATAGCCCCATAAAAAGTAATCAAGAGGCGTTAAGTCGCACGAACGAGGGGACCACTTCTGGAAATAAAGTTGATTTTGCAATAAATTAATGGCAAGTTGCGCTATCTTGTTGGAACCAAATGTTGTGGATGTTTAGCTGATTAATTTTTGGAAACAGACAATCAGTCAGCATGGCTCGATAGCGCTCGCTATTCACCGTAACGGCAGCTCCAAACAGTCAATTTTAATGGATGTAAGAGTGTTTCGTTAATGGCTTGAGGATTGTCTTCGCTCCATATACGGTAATTTTGCTTATTGATGAAGCCATTTAACCAGAAATGAGCTTCATCACTAAACACAATTCTTCGATTAAAATGCTCATCTTCGGCCAGTTTCAAATTAGCCCAATCAGCAAAAATGTGACGTAAACGATGGTCATTTGGTTTTAATTGTTGCACGAGCTGTATTTTATAGGCACGTAATTCAAGATCCTTACGTAACATTTTCCACGTAGTCGAAGGACAAAGGCCAACAAGTTGAGAACGGCGACAAATCGACATTTCGGCGTCTTTTTCAAGACAATATTCTCTTCCGTACGCACATTTCTTTGTCTTGTTCATGGTTTTGAATCGAGAAGAGTAAGATTAGTGCGAAAACGATCAATAACTGCACGAATTGCTTGCTCACTAGGCCGATTATGTTGACCGTAAAATGGATGAAGTGCTCTATGAACTTCGTAAACAGATTTACTTTTTGAGAAAGTAAATTTCCACGATTTGGAAGCGTTGTTATGCCGTTAAACTATTCATGATGAATTGCCTAACCTTACTGAATAGAAATGTCAACACAGTTTGACATTCTCATTGAGTATAGATAGACAACTTCTCATGCAGCCAAAAAAACACCCTTTAGATGTGATCTTATAATAACAAATGTCATACCTAATTACATAAACATCAGTGTTTAAAATGAATCCAAAACGGTTTGGAGAATAAATAATTAACACATAAAGCTTAACGCGACATTTGTGCGGTGTATCACTTGGACTCACTTTCACCGGCCCTTCGGACGGCGTGATGTCAACGCGGTGTCACGCTAGTTCAGTATATTCGGATGGTGTGTCGCCTGGAGTCATCCTTTATTGCTAAATATATGGCATACTATGCGCGTCGTCCAGGGGACCCTTTTTAAGCTTTTGGTCCGGCATTTCCTTTGCTGATGTTTTGAAACAAATTTGGGCACCGGGTCCCAAAATGTTGCGCTGTATGTTCGGGCTTAACGTGTTAAAATTAATGTATATTTCTTCACGAAATACAACTAGAATTAAACAAATTGGAAAACAAATTAGAAACAACCTTACTTGTTGCAGAAAGCATTAGATAAATACAAGAAAACGAAATGTAGCCTGAATATATGAATATTCAACCTGTTCGTTAATCTGCAAAGACTTAATTTTTTGCTTTGCAGATTAACGAACAGGTTGAATATTCATATATTCAGGCTACATTTCGTTTTCTTGTATTTATACAACTAGGGTTGTTGATTGTCGCAAGGTCCTTCCCTTTTTCGAGATACGTTTTGTTGCTTTAGAAAACCACACTCTCAGGGTCGCGTAGTTTCGAAGCAACTCGAATCCGTATTTTGACAATCATTAATACTAATTAATAATTAATTGTATGTGTGTTGAGAGAGTGTGCGTATGATCTGGTGGGACCTAAACTGTGTGGCTTCTGTGTAGCAACTTGCAGCGCCACCGCCTAGCAAGCTGGAGGTTGCGGGTTCGATCCCTGTCGGAAGTATGTTCACACTTTTTATTCAAGAATAATTTCGGAAATTATTTGCTTCCAAATAAAGTAATTAAAGTAAATTTATTCTTCGTAAAAGTGGCAATGCACCTGTTGTATTATAGGGGCTAGTTTCAACGTTTTCGTTATTTTTACTTTCTCCGTTACGAAGTACGAGAAAGTATTGTGATCGTGATTTTTTTTCCAAAAATTTTTTTTACGGAAATATCCGTTTTGGGGTCCCTAGATGCCATTTCAACAATTTCTGGAAAAAAACAAATTGTGTCTGTGTGTGTGTGTGTGTGTGTCTGTGTGTGTGTGTGTGTGTGTCTGTGTGTGTGTGTGTGTGTGTGTGTGTGTGTGTGTGTGTGTGTGTGTGTCTGTGTGTGTGTCTGTGTGTCTGTCTGTGCGCGCTGTATCTCAAAAACTAATAGAGCAATTGATATAAAACTTTCAACATACGTCTTATTTGATAATCTAAAGAACTGATAAGCTTTTGGTAAAATTTCGTACACCGGAAGTGGGCGTTTACCTCAACTGTTTTTTGCCAATATTTTCTTAAATATGAAAAATATCACAAAAACATTTAAACAAACTTTGAAGACAACAAAGAAATGAACATCTTTTGCTTGAAAACATTTTTCATAAAATCATTGCTATTCGAGAAAAAAATTTATTAATTTTTTTTCAATTTTTGGTTTATAATTATGAAACGATAATAGTTACAGTAAATTTGTGTGAATAATAACTGTAGAGAATACCGAAATAAACAACTTCTAAAGAATAAGTTTTTTTCGAAATCTCGTTAGTTTTTGAGTAAACCAAGTTTTTGAATTTGAAGTATAATTTTTCGGTTTCATAATTTTGACGTTTTAAACGTCAGTTTCATCCGAGTTTACGCAACGCTCGTACATTTAAAATATGATTTCAATAAACCATGAAAACGTAAATATAAATGGCTATGATACCATCAAGTCGGAGAAAGTAACATGATGGCCACATCACCATTTTTTAGGAATTGTTTAGAAAATGACGTAAAAATCAAAACTAGTAGGAATACAAAGTAAAGATTGTGCCTTATTGTATCACTACCAAATATTTTAACAATAACTCTGTGACAAGTTAATTTTTTAATCAAATACAATTCGTAGCTTACAGGATACAGATTGTTACTGATTTCAAAATTGCATTGAAACTATCATTACTATACAACGGAAGAAAATATAATTTAGTGAACCTCGTTGAAAAACTCATTATTAAACATAACAACATAATGAGGCTACGACAGAGATGCCGCACGTGCTCTTATCGAAGAAGCAAATATTTCGCTGCTATTTTGGTCAAATTTTCTTCTGTTGCCTCCGTCGTCCTCTCTCTTTAAGATTTCATTTAAGATGGTCACTGCGCAATATGCCACGAGATTTTGGTATGGCTCTACTTATTTGCAATTTAATTTGCTAACTAGACTATAATCTTTAACTGAATCCTTTCGCCTGTTATTTTTTTTAATAAAGCTATGTACATGCCTCTTCCACACTACATATAGATGGTCACGGTCTAATAACTTTTGAAGTAGAATAGTAGATTATATATCAAGGGAGAGAAATGCGTGATTTTTCCCGAGGTGCAAATTTGTATCCCGAGGGCGAAAGCCTGAGGAATACAAAGTACCGAGAGAAAAATAGCATTCTCTCCCGAGGTATATACAAGGTGTCTAAAAAAGACACCACCAAAATGATATGATGTATTCCTGAGACAAAAAACCAGCAAATTAACTAAATTTATCTATATGAAAAATTACATACCTTCCAAGATACAGCAAGTCAAAGTTTAAGATTTTTTAAATATTTTAATCTATATCTCGAAAATGGCAGATGAGAATGATTTGTTTATTTTTTTCTGACAACTACATTAGGTGTACTACATTTTTTAAAAATATCAAGAAATTTCTTCAAGTACAAAGGTGCTCCAGAGGACATGCCGTTTACATTATTACATAGAACTTTTTTGTTCTTCATATTTTTTACGATTTAATATTTTTTTCTTTGACTTGCTGTATCTTGGAAAGTATGTAATTTTTCATATAGATAAATTTAGTTAATTTGCTTGTTTTTTGTCTCAGGAATACACCATATCATTTTGGTGGTGTCTTTTTTAGACACCTTGTATACTATTTTTTTCACAAACAGGATATTTTATTATGTAAAACGTTCGTTCCTAAAACCTAGAAAAAAAATTTGTCAGACGTGACAGTTAAAATAAATAATGGAACCTCGCAGGGAGAGAAATGTTACTTCTCTCACGATTTCTAGGGCTGAGAAATCGACTTACTCTCCCGTTTGTGAAAAAAATACGTTTTTTACAATTTGTAATCCTTTATTAATTAGACGGCAATTCACAGAATCTTTTCGCCCGTTATTTTTATACTCCCTTTTATCTTATAAAACATCTCTTCCAGACTAGTCACCATGTATTTTTTTTTGGCGTAGATATAAATATCATTCGTACACCAACGATGATGATTTATTGTTTATCGATTTATTAATTTTGGGACAACCGCAACAGTCATGCTCGAACCCGGATTGATGAATCTTCTAAATTAGTTTCCAACTTTTCACAACGCGCTTCTCTAGTTTAGAAGTTCTTGCACTCTCAATATTACCATTAGTGTGCCTTGAACCCAAAATTTATTCAATTGTTAATGCTATTTTAATAATTGTGTAGTATTCATGCGAAACGATGTAATTAAAAAAAAATACCAAAAAAGGAGAAGAGCATGTAAGAATGAGAACTCATTTAGAAACACTGGTAATTTTAGCAAGGTTTTATGAAAGTATTTATTATGAAACGAATGAAGCAACAAGGTTTTATGAAACAATAAGGTTCTATGAAAGTATTTATTATGGGATGAATAAAGCAATTAGGTACTCGATTTGTTAAAGGAAGTACATAATTGCCGGTGCTAAAATTTGGTGGTTTATTTCATTACTCTATAGCCAATAGCGGCGGCTGGTGGCGTGACTAACGGCACGGTCTTCAGAAGTAGAGATTGGTCAGAACAACAAATCTCCACCGCACTAATAGAATTTGACTCACTGAGAGAATGATCCAACTATTTGTAATTTTTTTTGTGGACCATAGTCTGTATTCCCTTCAATTTGACGATCGCAATTATTTTCAACTGACCTGCACGTATCTTTATTGCTACCTCTACTACCGTAGCCGTATCCTGATCATACTACCAGCCACCACTGATGTTTAGGATGTTAAGAAATACTTGGTGCCATTGTAAAATGAAAGATGATATGGAAAAATAATAAAAATTATAACCGAATACCTCTGATATTTTCTCAGTATAATGTATAAGATTGGAAAATTTACATTGTGCATGAATTTTTTTAAATGTCGGTCTATAATTGTTAACAATATTTATTACTTGAGTATAACAGTTTATTGTACTCGAGATACATCGATATACAACAGGCTATCGACCGAGGTCTTTCAGCCATTATTACTTGAATTATGTAGATTTTTGAAAATAATTTTATATCAAAAACTTCCTTCTAATATTTTATTATCTAATTTATCGTAAGAAATAATTAATTGTTTGAATATTTGCATATTGGTAGTTCATATCTTTCATAATATGGAATAGATATTTTTTCTACCGAATAAAAACTGTTTAGATTCTGAATGTTTAAAAAAAGTTTTTATTTGGTAGAATTATTAATAATCCATTTCATACTATTAGGTATTATCTTCAGTAAGAAATCATATTTATTAAAACTGAACCAAACTCCAGAACTAAATTGTAATTGAATATTGCAGATTTTTTCTTCAAACTCTTATATTTAGGAACATACAAAAAATGTAACTGGATAAATAATAAATCCACTCTATAGGAAAACACGTTGAAAACTTCAATTATGTTGCACCGATAAAAAATAGTGACTGTGGAGGTCATGTATTTTGAATAATTACAAAAAAGCAGCATTTCTGCTAATGTCGTACAGTTTATTTTATAAGAGTGATTCAGTTTGTTGCTAGTTTGAGTATAATCTAAATTTTACGGAAATTTACGAAAATATGGTACGTATCTAAGAAGTTTTAAGCGATGTTTGAAATTCGAGAACGTTGATTTTACTCAATGTTATTTAACTTTCACATTCCTTGTGATTTATACATTTTTACATATTTAATGCAATTCGGGTCGACAAAATATACAAGAAAGAAATTTTATTGCCAGAAAAACAATAAATTAAGAGCAGATTATATTCGCGACAACACATATATTCGCGTAAGATCGATACATTTTAAGTTCCCGGCGCATCTACCACGAGATCAATTTACAAATAATGGATCAATCTTCTAATTCAAATTAAATTAAAATTAGGACACATTATTAATTCATAATTTATTTCATTAGTTTAATAAATCTCTTTGTTTTAAGAGTAAACACTGCGTGTTTGTGGAATAGAACAACGTATAGTTATAACCGTAGTGCCAAATTCGCTTTTTATCGTTACAAAACTTATACATACGTCAATACTGAAAATAAAAATAAAATAATTTCATAATTTCATAAAACGAAATATAGCCTGAATGTATCATTCAATATCCGAAGTGGCACTAATTTTTGCTTGCAGTTTAACGAACAGGTTGAATATTCATATATTCAGGCTACATTTCGTTTTCTTGTACTTATCTAATGCTTTCTGCAACAAGTAAGGTTGTTCCTACTTTGTTTATTATTTAATAATTTAAATAATCTTCCTGCGGTAAACATGATTCAGATTAATGATTACGAAAAGTACCAATATTGGTACAGCATCTGTTAATATTGACTACGGTTTGTAATTAATGAACTAAACGCTTCTTATTTCATGTAATTTAAAACAAAATATATTCATAAATCTATGATTTGTGTCTATATAAGACTACATATGGCTTGGTTTAGAATAAACTGCCAATACTTCTTCCAACAACTCCGGTGATTTCTTTTTTTTTGCAAGAAGTTAAATGAGATCGGTGACACGAGAGGGAAAAGGTGAACGATTGTCGAAAAAACTGCTGTACACGTTGTTACAATGTATAATTTACCTAACGAATGCCCCAATATTCACAACAAAAAATATTCCTGCAAGTTAGATTTTATGTTCCAGGCGCATCCACCATAAAGTTAATTAATAAATGAGGCAATTTTCGCTCTTTGTAATGCGGTAATCGCGACTATTATTAACTAGTTCGTTAGATAATGGTTGCATAATCTGTCGTAATACTCTTAGTATTTAGGAATTGACAGTTATATTAAGACAATTGTTCAGTGACAATGAGTATTAGTTTGGCAGGTAAAAAAATCCGACGGCGAAGCTGTCAAACTAATACGATTTGTCACCGTAATAATTTGAGGGATATATTTGTCAATTCCTAAGTAAGAAGAGTATTTTTTTTCCTTTTTGAAATGTTTGTTCATATTATTTAAAACAAAATCACTATTTATAATAAACGTCAATGTATTAAGTTGCCTGGCTATAACACTCCAGTCGATGGCCTTTTGACTTCATGCCTATAAGTTGCCTTGAAAGTTACTCATAGAATTATCGAATTATCAAAAATGTGGAGTAACTTCCCTGATTTGATTGGTTAACATATGTTAAAAAAATGGATCTATAATAATCTAATCTCGTCTGCAATGGATATTCGAATAAGTAAAAAGTCGGAAAAATCAACATTATCAATAATCATCAGCTAGCTGAAATGGTAAAAAAGTACATATTTAACTCTAATTTAATATATAGTATAAATTTAAACGGTTGTAAAACCAATCAAACACTCATATCGTTTTAATAAACACAATAATAATATTAATATCTTGCATCGCATTATAAACGTGAAAATCGTTAATTTTTAGTATTTTACGATACAAGTAACGTTATGAAGGCTTTTACATTACGAGAGAAGAGTTTGAAAGCACGAGCGACGTAGGAGCTATTTCTATAGTCAAAAACCGTCAAAAAGCGAAATCATGTGTGTTTGCCAATATCTCTACAGCAACGAGTTGCGTTAAGATACATATAATAACACTAGTGCTGTTAAGAATTTCTTAACAACACTAGTTACTCGTTGCTAATGAGTTATTGTCATGTTAACACTATACGATCAAATAAAAATTATTATACTGTGTAGAGCGCTTTTTCTCTTGAACTACCAAATTTTACATCGCCGTATCTATCACTGCCTATCTTCTGTGTAGAGTTTAGAAGGACAAATTACATAATCTATTGTTTTTTTTTTTACTTAAGTTAGCTTAATTTAGTTACGTTATTTTCTATCTAAAAGAATACATTTTATGAACAAATAAATTTTATTAATTGAATAATCGGGCAGGAGCGATTTGGCACTCCAGATAGTAGATTTTATTAGCGAAAAATGTGCCGTTCGGATCCATAGATTTTCTGAGTTTGTTCTTTTGCATTATAAATAATGAACTTTATAATAAAACGCGAATGTTCGAATATTACTTGTTTACTTATAGAGACACTACTAAAAAGAATTGTTTCGCCACACAGAGGCTTCATCAGGCGGATGAATAATAGTTAGTTTATTTTACAGTATTGACTTAAAATACCAAAATGTGTCAGTACTAATAGCCTCATTAAATCAATATACAAATTATGAATTATAAATATATTAATCGGTTGTGACAGAATATATCATTCACTCTCTCCAACTCGCATTCACTTTGAACATATTTGCTTAAAAAAAATTTAATAATCAACACACAGGAAAGTAGTTGTTTTCAAAAAGTTATTTGTTTATAGTCTTAGTAAGACTTAATTTTGCTTTGCAGAGTTACGAACAGGTTGAATGTTCAAATATTCAGGCTACATTTCGTTTTATTAAATTTAATCAACACACTATTTTTACATGCAATCCTACTTTCTTCAGTTACTGATTGTCAATGCACTTAAAAATCTAGATTCACTTTTGGGAGGGTAAATATAATACTGCTACAATCATAAGCCTCTTGTTTTAAATAAAATGTAAAACTGATAAATCTGAATTGAAAAATTCACCACATTTCAACCACAACTAATTATTACAAAAAATATATATAACGTGAAAAGACAGTTATATAAATCTAAACGAGTGAGAACGACTCTGGTGAATTGCAAACTTCACCCGAGTGGCAATGGCCAACTTGCTCACGAGTTGAATGCTATACTTTTTCGCTTCATATATTAAATAATTACTTAATAGTATATAGTGTATCAAGGGCCGAAAATAGGCTTTAGCAACACGAGCGAGCGAAGCGAGCGAGGGCTGCTAAAAGTGACGCAACAACTACTATTTCAACAAGCTATTTTTAAGAATTACAACACAAGCGCACTTTCTTAATTGTTAGGAAGACTGGTATTCTATAGAATTGATTAGGAAGTATTAGTCACTGTAAAAACTGATAACTGTAGATCTCAACCCATAAACAACATTTTTAACCCTTAACTACGGACACTCGATTTTAGTGCACTATCACGGACATGGCGTTTCATAGACTCCAAATTAATTAATTGTTATTTAGAAATGATTAATCGATATACTAAGTTAAAACACCGTTGTATAAGAAGGTACTTAAAGCAGCAGCTATAAATTGAAAATACAGCGACGGGTGGAACGCAAAATATTCACCCTGGAGTCTGATAGACTCAGTGTCCGTAGTTAATGGTCAATATAATATTAAACCTAATTTTGATGTATTTTGTTCTACTTTTTCTAAATTTAAGTCCAGTATTTATGTTGATGATTAAATTTGTAACGTACAATTGCGGCCAAAAAAAATGACAACTTTTTTTTGTCTAGTGTGAATCAATCTCTCTTTTAATTTTGATAGTAGCCAGCTCTATGCAAATATTGACATTGGCATTTAATAATAATGATTAGGCATTGAAACGAATTTACATAATTACATTTTAGAGAAAAGACGCGCAATAGATTACGAAGATGACCTATTTTTTTTTGGCCGCAATTATACATGTACTTTAGCTTTGTATGGCCGGATTATTTTTATAGACCATTTGTAAAAAGATAACCTCGAATTTCTTTAAAATACCCGAACCAATTTCGTTGCACTGCAATATCCTTAATTTTGTTATAGGTAAATTATTTACAAGTTTTTCTACTCGTGTTTCTTTAAATAAAATTAAAAAGAAAATGCCAACAATGCTCTTAAAAACCCACTCAGACAGGAAAAGACTGACACCCAATTGGACTAACGCCGTCATCTACCGTCGAAACTACATTCACAAAATGCAGAATAAGTTTGCTATGTCAATAAAGACATAAACATTTTTTTGAATGTTACTGTTTCACAAAGTAATAAATCAGACGAATTTTAGATTGCAGTGAGAGATGGGCGAAATGACTTTTTTTATGAGTCGACTCGAGGAAAAGAGTCGACTGAAATCAGACGACTCTTGACTCTTTGTAAGGTGTATTAAAGTATATCAAGATTTTTTTTTTTTGATCAACTCATTCATTACTTGAGATATAGTTATGAGATATAATTATTATACCGATAGGTTTAAAAAAAATCTAAACAGATGGATTAAAGGAAGCGATTTTTACAGAAGTAGTGGTATTTATAGGCAATTTGCCTTACTGGCCATTGATAGCAAGATTTGTGTTTTCGTGTGTGCGTGGAACTCACTGGGTCTGTTACTTCAGAGGACCGCCCCCATCAATCCGAAGCATCACTAATTGTATCCCAAAGGCGAATGGTACCAATCACCCATCTAACTTCAGATTAGCGCCAACATAGCTCCACTCAAGCTGAAACCGAATGCACCAACCATGATTTTTATATTAAATAGCAATTTAATTTCTAAAATGTTGTTGAAATTTGTGCAATTTTAAGTTCATCGCAATTGTTTTAATAAGTTTTATTTTTATTTATATTCCCTCGAGTAATTCACAATCTCGAGATAACCATAAGCAGAGTTCGTGTGGCTCAAATAACTAAACAAATCTTCACGACTGGTACCGTGGTAACGTCATTTTTGCTGAGAAGTACAGAGTATTCAAAAAGTCTTGCACGAATGGCAGAATTACTTTTGCAGGACTGACAATTCAGTCATACAGTTGTGTGTTTAGGAAAGTTACCCGAAACCCTAACAATTTAAATCGATGATATCTTAGATAACAACCATCGGTGAGAAGGTTGCTAGATAAATTCAAGGCAATTTTTGTGTCAACAATTATGAAATAATAATAGTTACATTAACAGTGTAGAGAATGCCAAATTGAACAACTTATAAAGTATATATCATTCAATATCCGGCGTGGCACTAGCCAGGGAAGTAGTTGTTTCAATAAGTTATTTGTTTATAGTCTTAGTAAGACTTAATTTTACTTGCAGAGTTACGAACAGGTTGAATATTTATATATTCAGGCTATATTTCGTTTTTTTGAATTTATTTAATAGTTTCTGCAACAAGTAAGGTTGTTTCTATTTTATTTATAAAGTATATGTTTGAATGAAATCTCCATTTTCCGAAAAAAAACAACAAATGTTAAAAATATGAGAAAAATCCCAACAATTTGGAGAAAGTTACATGATGGCGACATCAAGTTTTTTTTTTTAAACTAGTTACCCCAATAGAGGTTCCTGAGGCGATGAACCAAAGTCAGGAACTAAATAGTGAATTAAACATAAATACCATTTTCTTGTTCCTCTGGTTTTGTTCCCGTTCATACTGACTTTTCCCAAGGAACCAATATGAAATATTTACTAGGACACTTTTTATTAAGAAAATGTTATCAATATATTTTGATTTTATTAACGCGTTATTTACTGTCAATTAATGGAAGAGTTTTTTTTAAATATTTATACGAAAGAATACGTAGTTTCTTATCTTCATTAAGCTTTAGTTTATAAAAAAATATTCACTTAAATTTATACGAGGGAGTAGAAATAATCGTAATTTCCTTGATATGGTAATATGTGTCAATAAGAACAGCCATTTGTAAAATTTGCAATAAATTTGTTGGCAGTATAAGAGTTTGTGTGATTAAGAAAAAAAATGTGTTCTAAATGTACCACCCCATCCGACGTTGCGGCTGCAGCAAACAGTGGTATATTTGATCCCAAGTCTTTAATGAAAATATTATTATTAATTACGCACGTAACTAAGGAACAACTATTATAGAGCCTAGTGTTTTATAGCCCGCTAGTTAATTGTTAAACGTTATTTTCACCCTAGGTCGGAAATTTCCCGTTTTCGCCCTCTAATTAGAGCCAAAATGAAACACTATTGTTTATAAATTATTAATAACAATTTTTTTTTACAAAAATTAATGAGGATGGCTCCAAACTTCACCAAGAGCCGTAATTTTATAAATTGTATGAATAACATTTTTTTCAAAAAATTAATGAGGATTTCAATTCAAAATTAAATAGATTAGAAAAATCAAAAATCCTTACATTTGTTGTGGTTAAAACAATTAGTTTATTTTGGATATTCAAAGTAAAGAAAAGATAATTCAATTAATCTCTTATATTAAGAATTATTTAAAGCAATAATTTAAAAAATAAGAAATTTAAATACCATCATACTACATTTAAGTTGTTAAACGGGCTTAAAGACATCAGTCGATTACTCTTTAAAAGTCTGTATATAGCTAGGTTTTAATAAAGTTTTAATAACTAAACTAAACTAAATATATTTGGAAGTAACTAATTAAAATTTATTATAAAAACTAAATATTTGAAGAAACAATTTTTTTAGGCACTATTCTATAATGGAAAAGGCAGTTAAATGAAAACTTGACTAGAAATTTAATTTGTTACCATTATTTTTAAAAGAAAAAAAAATAGAAGTATTTATTTAATTCTTTAAGAAATTAGCAATTATAGTTCTTATGCTTCTTCAAGTTCGTACTCTCTCGAAAAAGATCATTGCCGTCACTGGATCATCACACCTGGTTATATTTGGTACCGCAATACCTACACAATAATTTAAAAACTTTTATGGTTAAATTTGTTCTCACAAATAATTATTGTTTTGTTAAGCATTACCTTAAAGTTAACGAAGATTTCTTGCGGTTGTATGTAGATATCGCGAAGTAATAATTTTTGGTTTGTAGAAGCCGAAATTAGCGGTTATATTTGTTAGGGGTCACAACTACTCTATCGAGATAGCTCGGGACCATTACCATCCATTCCGAAGAGTGGTCCCCGAAATCCCCCGCAATTTCTGTGCGCTACAGATAGCTAAAGTATCCAGTAGTCGGATAACTCGTTTAATCCGGGCCCGCTTTAAGTTTAGAACATAGCTTTTCTTTAGAGTGTAGTGAGGTCGAACGTTAAATCCGGGGGTGGATTAATCGTTCAGATTACGATAGACCGGGGTTCGAAAAAATAAGCGAACTGCTTACCTGTCAATGGTGGTCGCTTCTAACATCTTGTTTTTTTTTTCTTAACACGCACTGCTCATTTTTTGAGTTTTCTTTTCTTTCGTGAACTGAAACTAAATGTTTTCACTGGTTTGAGGGTGAGCGTGGTTGGTCGAGCGTCGGTGCGCGCTCCGTCAGCGGAGTGAGTCGTCGGCAAGTTACGCGTCCGACGCCTGTCGAAAGACTGAACGCTTCTCGATGCGCGAAGCGTTGCAACTGCAGCGACCACCGAAAGCAGGACCACTAAAGCAGAGGGCCATAAAGATGCAAGCGCGCGCAAACACCCGGAATGCAACCCCTAGCACACAGAGCCACCCCTCGTGATAGGGACTGCTCATAAGACTAGCGGCTGCTTTATGTTTTAGAACCCCATGTAGATATCCAGATATTAGAGTTCTCCTTTCCTTTATTAGAAATCAAGTCGCGTTCGTTAAATTTCCTGTCCATCCCCGCCGGAAAAATCCGAAAGAAAAAAAAAATCGTACACATCTGTACCCGAAATATACATAGTTCGGGCAATTCCGAACTGTTGAGACTAAAAGTCGACCTACCTCACCAAGTTCCTTAACTAGTTCATACAAGTTAGAAAGAGAAAGTACAAAGAACGTAAGTGTAATTTGTGTTGGTAAAGTTTCGGACCAACTTAGCGCCAGTTTGAAATTATAAAGTGAACTTTTTATGGCTGACATAAATTTCGTCGAATCGATATTGTTTACATTTTAGTTTCGCGGGGGAAGGACCCAGACTGCGAGGATAACAATTAGCTGACAATTTCACTCCTGAACGGTCATTACTTTTAATGTTAATTTATAACTTTAAAACTTGAAACGCTCAATACATCTGTGCTCTGGAGGAATATACACTTTAAAATTACGAGCGGTACATTCTCCCGCGGATACTCCGTGTAACTAATTTCTGATGGAATTTAGACATAGCGAATCGACTATTTGTATCGGATGAATACTTTCAAAGTTAAAAGTTTGAAGACGAATGGCAATCACGTTAGTAAGGTGTATTTCACAAAGAAATTAATCGCAGCCGCCTATGAATTAAAATGCGCTTGTCTCTGATAAAACATTGGGCGCGTTCGTCAGAATTTTCAACTGTCAACATGTTTATTTTCTGAATGCAGAATGCAGAATGGCCATTCTGATTGCAGTGCTTTGTTTGTATATATTTAACATAACCTAGAATATAGCGATGGATAATGCCCAATTATATTTTCTTTTATTTGATGGCACATAAGATTTAATTCCAATCCTCAATAATTCAGTGGATTTAGCATTGCCCATGGAAGATGTTTTTGGTGTGGAAAGACAACCACAAGTAGGAAATCAAAATTTTTGTGAAAGTGTAGTGCCGCGATATACAGACACACAATTTAGAGACCACTTTAGAATGTGTAGACAAACTTTTCAGGTAAGTTATTATATTTTTATACTCGTAAGACTTTGTAACCTCCATTTCGGCGGCAACTTCAACGCTTGATTCCAACACCAATCACTCTAATTTGTACGATTGGTAAAATGGCGACCGTTGGTCAACAGTGCGTTCATCAGAAAATTCCCCAACAGTTGTCAGTAAACACACAACTGTTTAGTCTGACGAACGCGCCCATTCTGACCGTTAACGTAAAAGATGTTGACATGCACTTTTCAATTCATAGGCGACTGCAATTTATTTCATTTTCAAACACACTGTATAATAGATGGGGGATAAAAGTGATTTAAATACATTCTCATGTAAATTATTTTTAAAATCACTGAATAAAACACTTACTATGTTTTTTACCACAATTTATTTGATGTATGTACAAATATTTCATATACATACATATCACGACTTAAGTTTCGACGTTTTACTGTCATTATCAAGTAAATTGTGGTAAAAAACATAGTAAGTGTTTTATTCAGTGATTTTATAATGAATTACCACGTAGTAACGGTCACAACCATCACCATGATTAAATTATTTTTATTTTGACGAAAAATTAAAAGCCTCTATAAATTCAACTTTAACACGTTGGCTGTCGTGAGCATCACCGGCGATGCTCGCTCACGGTTTATCCTGGTGCCATGAGCATCACCCGTATTGCACGGTTGGTCCTCTCTTTTATTAAAGTAAACTCAATTGTTTTTTCAAAAACAATATTTTTTCTGCAGCCGTTCCGAAAATAAAACTTTCGGTATGATTTATTAAATCGAAAGTACCACTTTACATAAATCATACCGAAAGTAGTTATTTTCGGGACGATTTTGTTTCACTTTCGGAACGATTTTTTTACTTTCGGGATGATTTTGCGTATATACAGGGTGTTTCAGAGCTCTGGGAACGGTCAATCACGTGCTTATTTTTCAAAATTTCGAAAAATGTTTTATACAATAATTGTGTATAATAGTAAGCTGCATGCCCTAAAAATATTTAAATTTATACAGGGTGTCTCATAACAAAGTTACAGACCAAACTTATGTTTTTTTAAATGAAACACCCTGTTTTTTTTATCATTTTTTAATTATATGGAGCAAATAAAGGTGAGTTACTTCAATACTCCCTATACCTATTGTTTGCCGTTTTCGAAATATTTGAAGATTTGTTGAAATGCAAGGTCTGGGTGAAATTTTATTTTTGCTGCAGTGATTAACGTTGAACGATTAAAATCTTTTCTACTATTTGGTTGAAGGTACGAACTATAGAGGCAACCATGATTTCATAGAAAAAATTATACTGGGTGTTAAAAAAAATGCGGTAGAAAAACCGAACTTATAAAGTTAAATAACTTCGTTTTTTTCAAATGGCACACCCTGTATTTAGTAAATAAAATTTCATCCAGACCATGCATTTCAACAAATCTTCAAATATTTCGAAAACGGCAAACAATAGGTATAGAGAGTATTAAAGTAACTCACCTTTATTTGCTCCATTAAATTCAAAAATGATAAAAAAATAGGGTGTTCCATTTAAAAAAACATAAGTTTGGTCTGTAACTTTGTTATGAGACACCCTGTATAAATTTAAATATTTTTAGGGCATGCAGCTCACTATTATACACAATTTTTGTATAAAACATTTTTCGAAATTTTGAAAAATAAGCACGTGATTGACCGTTCCCGGAGCTCTGAAACACCCTGTAAGTAGGCGGCCTTGACAAAAACATCAACTTCGTATTTAGTTATGACAGCGCTTGTCATTAACATTCGTGTGTGTCTTTGCTTTTTTAACATAGAAAACGGCTGCAGAAAAAAAATTGTACGTAACACGTTCTAAAAGTGATTTTACGGGACTCGCAGGAGGAGGAATTATGTATTCACCAGCTACCGTGTTTTATTCACTTGTAACTACCATTTATTCACCTGCTAATATGCTTCTTTCACTTGTAACTATTTATGAACTTGCTATTGTGCTCTATGCACTTGTAACTATTGTTTATTCACCTGATGCAATGCTTTAATCACCTGCTTCTGTGTTTTATTTATAGGTTACTGTGCGCTATTCATTTGTAACTATTGTTTATTCGCGTGTTATAGTGCTTTATTCACTTGCAACTATTCTTTATTTACATATTACTGTGCTTAAATCACTTGTAACTATTTATTCACCAGCTACTGTGTTTTTTTCATTTGTGACTATTATGTATTCACCCGCCCGTTTTATTCACTTGTAACTTTTGTTTATTCACCTGCTACTGTGCTTTATTCACTTGTAACTATTTATGAACTTGCCACAGTGCTTTATGCACTTGTAACTATTGTTTGTTCACGTGTTACTATTTTTGATTCACCTGATACAGTGCTGTATTCACCTGCTACAGTGTTTTATTCACTTGTAACTTTTGTTTATTCACCTGCTACTGTGCTTTATTCACTTGTAACTATTTATAAACTTGCTATAGTGCTTTATACACCTACTATTGTGTTTTATTCACTTGCAACTTGTTACGACGTCAACGAATCGATGTGGCACCTGTTCCGCAATAATTTAATTTTATTTCATCGTGTGGTATTTAAAATGCATATTTTGTGCACCATCGGTCGCCAATCTTAAATTTTGAATATTTTTTTTTAATGAAAGGAAAAGTATTTCTGCAAAAAAACGTGTGACATCACAATATTTTTGAGTGCGCCAAAGATCGTACTGTCTATCCGAGCTATTTTTTTTAAAACACTTTTTACTCATCCCGTAAAACTGCCTACTCATCCCGTAAAATATCACTTTCGGAACTTGAAACGTAAATTACTATGATTTCGTTCTTTGTAAACCTAAAGAATAATTTTGTTATATTTATTTATTTATTTATTTCTAGTTGGGTACACGGGGGATGACATTTTCTTCTTATGTGGGCAGCCAACGTGTTAAACTAATTTGAAAAGGTGAAGAACGCACCAACTCTAGGAATGTGTTGTACAAAAATCATTTCAAGAAGCTCAAATATTTGTATCCAGTATTTATTGTTTTTTTTTTAACTTATAGCGTCATTACAATTTTTTTTTCAAAAATGTCGCCATTGACAATTAGGCAATAGATTCCGCTACTTTGGTTTTTCTAATTTAACGGTGTTTGGAATATTTATATTCCAATGATAATTTCCGTTTCCCTATCAGCTTGTAACTGCACGGATGAGACCTGAAAGGTCGAAACCGGTCCGTAGATGAATTGATGGGGAAACAATATTTGATGTTGTTATATTTATCGGCGTTGGCTTTTCTATATCTTGTTTCCAAAATCTCCGAAACTATACTCAGTGACATGGAAATCGCAATACCAAGGAGTAGGAATTTTTTTATCAAACTTGCCAGAAACGTTTAACTAATGAAATGTATCAATTTATCTATATTTCGTTCATATGGATCAAGTAATCATGAGAATACGCGTTTCATACGCACTTCCGCTACTGAAAGTATTTTTCTCGAAACCTTGTTTTTTGTTACCTAGCGGCATCTAGCGGCCGCCAATAGCATACTAGTAAATATTTTGTGCTCCAAAAATTTGAGTATAAAGATGGTTTAATAACCTAGTAAAAACCCGAAGTGATTGAGATAATTCTAATGTTCTAAAAAAAATCACGAAAATTGCCTTTTTTAGAAGGCTTAGGGTACTGTTCCCCCTAACATGTTGACAGCCGCGTAAATTTTTAGGATTCTGGTTAAAAAACACAATTTGAGATCAAAGTTTAAAGATTATTTAATAACACAACGAAAAACCAGTGATTGTATTAATTCTAATGCCAAAAAAATCACAAGAATTGCCTATTTTCAGGAGGCTCAGGGTACTGTCCCCCCTTAACACATTGACAGCCTCGTTAATTTTTGGGATTCTGGTCAAAAAACACAATTCGATTTAGGTAATTACATATATATATATATATATATATACAAAATCTTTATTGACAAAGGTTACAAATTATTATAAATACATAAACAATTAAATACATGGAGTTTTCATGTCAATTGGCTATCGACCGAAGGTCTTTCTGCCAGGTATTCAGTGATCAATGAGTAGTAGCTAATGATAGGGAAATAGTGGGTGTTAATTATTTGGGTGAAATGATGAGATGAATTCATACAGAGTAGATGCAGGATGCTTAAATTTTCGGGCAACATTTTGATTACGACGAATACAGAATTGAGAAAGGAAGTGGAAGTTAGAGGGGTTACTTGCAAATTTCTCTGCGAGATAAACAAGACGATTTTCTATAGGGGAGACGTTTGTTGTGGTGTAAAGAAGATGGTTTGAGGGGTTGAACAGGGGATTGTTAGGATGGCGTATTTTAGTGAGTGCTCTAAGGGATGCACGTTCGCTTACTTGAATGGATTTAATAGTGGGGTTTGGTGTAATTACATAATATTGTTAAAAACTGCATTTATATTAAAGGGTGTAGAATTGGTTCACGCACCATAGGGATTTCCGCACCAAAAGCACCAAAGGGTGTAGAATTGGTTCACGCACCATAGGGATTTCCATGTTAAATTCCTAATGTTCAAATATTGGCTCCCCAAATTATTTTAGAGAAAGAGTGTAAAAATGTTTCTTATAGAGAAAAAAATACTCTACACAACCGTCTCCTTACTTATTTTTTACTTTCCATACAAAGGGGTAAACCAGGAAATTAAAGCTACTATTTTAGCAAAAATATGTGGTGCCTTGGAATTGTTGGAATTGTGGTCCAAAAATATGTAAGTTACAAATGTATTTCTCCTCAATATGAATCGTGTTCCTTACATAAATTGGGTAAGCCTTGAAAAAATTCCATCTAGCGCAGAAGGTACTGCTTCAGGGTTTCATCCTTTGTCAAACTTTGATTATATTGCAAGATCAGTGAGAATCCCCTCTCCGCACAGTCAATTAGTACCCTGAGCAACTTTCTCCTGGAATAACTTGTAAGTTGCATCCTTTGCTTACTCACAGGCTTCCATGAGCAAGTTTAAGACTCTTGGCTTTGGCCGACAGGAGCAATTTTTTATGATTTCGGATTTAGTTCTTTGACACAAGGAGCACATTTTTGCGATTCTGGATTTAGTTTTGAGCTCATCGTCGAACATTGATGGCCCGATAATTTCTTTCGCAAAGTACCAGACTTGTCACTTGAAAGCCTTGATAGCCATATCGGCTACTGGTCGATTCCGCAATTTCGTTAGTGTTCGGAGAAGACTAGATCATCTGCAGCAAGAGGAGCTTTATCGAGCATATTTACCGGCATATATCGAGCGTACAACGAAAATCGACGACGATGTTGGCGATGGAAATCTCGAATCAAGTCTGCACTAAGATCACACGCGTGAAATTCTGGTTACGGTTAAACAGTAACATGTCAGATATTATAATTAAGGGTTATTAACCCTTTCAGCCCTGGATTTTTAAATTTGAAAAAAACCTTTTTTTTGTTAATTTTTATTGATGGGGAGCTTCTTATGACAAATTTGAACTCATTTGGTTAATTAGTATAGGAATTAATTAGTGGTGGCAAATGCCAGCACTAATTAAATAAAATAATAATAATTTTTAGTAAGTAGAGACATGTAAATGTTGCGGTGGCAATTGCCACCACCAGGGCCGAAAGGGTTAACATTTGACATGTCAACATGACAACCAGTACTTTACACGTGCGCGTTAGATCTTATTCAGATATGACTTTAGATTTCCAGCGCCAACTTCGTCGTAGATTTTTGTTGTACGCTCGTTATAAGTGCCACGAACAGAATATCTGGCATTACTGTTCACGAGAGGTAATTTTAATCGAATCCCGAAAGAAGTATATTTTTAGGAGATAAATGGCCTTGGCCATGCATCTGGCACCCTCCGAGGGAAACAAGACACACATGTTACAGCTCTGCGTAGTCGTCTCTCAGAAAAATTCCTTTTTCGAAAGCAGTGGAGCAGTAGAAGCCAATCATTACATCACGCAGATCAGTAAGGACATCGATGAATAGATCGTTTGAGGCAGCTGAAAACATTGTTCGATTGAGTACTTAAAAGTTTATCTGGTCGAGAAGAGTTGCCGGGGGTTTATTTGAAGTTGTACATGGTGACAAGTCACTCACAATAAAGGGTTTTCAATAACCCTCGACATTTTCGGGCTTTCGTTGATGGGTAGCTTTTCCTCCATGTGGTAGAACATGAATCTGGGCCGTACATATCTTTCTAATGGAAGCCGTGAGCTACTTAAATCCTTGTTAGGCTCTCAAATGTGCCAGATCCTGGCAGAATTGCAATAACCATCGACATTTTCAGGCTTTCGTTGATGGGTAACTTTTCCTCCATGTGGTGAAACATGAATCTGGACCATACATATCTTTCTAATGGAAGCTGTGAGCTACTTAAATCCTTGTTAGGCTTCTAAATGTGCCAGATCCTGGCAGAATTGCAATAACCCTCGACATTGTCAGGCTTTCGTTGATGGGTAACTTTTCCTCCATGTGGTGGAACATGAATCTGGACCATACATATCTTTCTAATGGAAGCCGTGAGCTACTTAAATCCCTGTTGGGCTTCCAAGTGAGCCAGATCCTGGCAGAATTGCGCCGCGTGGTGTTTGTCATTACAAAAACGCTTCCGGACTAACTAGTACCACCTTCAGGCATAAAGGAGGAAATATTATAATTCTGTGAATGACTGGAATGTACTAGTAAAATTCTAACGCGGTAGCGACCTCTATGTATGGTCCGATTTGGATGATGTATTTTAGTCAAAGGAACAAAGGCAAGCTTGAGGAAGAACATAATTTTGAAGCACCAATTTTGGACCGGCCTAATACACACCAAGCATATTTTTGTTTAAATAAGAACCGAATATGGGATCCAATAAAAATGACTTCTTTCAGCGTTGCCTCTGAGAAGGTACTGATTATCATGTACTATTTGTCCACTCCCTTAACTGTTCAATAAAAATATTACATACTTGATGTGAGGCCCACACTTTATCTTAATTGCTACCGTTACTTCCGAAGTATGCATTGCGAAATCAATGCTGTTTTGTCGCTGTGTTAACGATATAATATTCCCACAGGAAATATTCACACTATCAAGAAGGCATTTTCGTAAAAAAAAAACAAAATTAAATGTTATCAGTATAAACTCAAATTAATCATAAACATGTTATGTTGCTTCACAAACGTCATATTGGCAGAGTCAGTGTTGCCAACTTATGTTTTGAAAATTTGCAACGAATTGAACAATTCTTTTATTTTAAAACCTGATGTGATAGATATAAACCAATATCAGATTCGTAATCAGCGTAAAAAATAGCAATCGCATTCAAAACAACTAAAAATATGTCGAGCTGTGTAATCGGTGGTGGCAGAATGGCCAATTTCACTAATCATTTTCTTCTCCTTAACCCGCAATTTCGTCAAACAACTTTTTTAAAAGTAGTGAAACAACAATAACAGGGCTAAAAACTTGTAGGCTAGATGATTACAGCAAATTTTGGTAATAAATGCAATCAAAATAAAAACTTGTAGGTCAGGCCTTCGAAGACGATTACAGCAAATTTGAGTAATAAATGCAATCAAAATAAAAACTTGTAGGCCAGGCCTTCTAAGGTGATTAGAGCAAATTTGAGTAATAAATGCAATCAAAATAAAAAAAAAGACCTTGAAAAGAAAGAAAGTGTTATGTGGATGGCTTCAATAAAAAATGGTGATGTGGCCATCATGTTACTTTCTCCGACTTGATGGTATCATAGTCATATATATTTACGTTTTCATTGTTTATTTTCAATTGAAATCATATTTTAAATGTACATCGAGCGCTGCGTAAACTCGGATAAAACTGACGTTTAAAACGTCAAAATTATGAAAGATGGAAAAATTATACTTCAAATTCAAAAACTCGGTTTACTCAAAAACTAACGAGATTTCGGAAAAAAACTTATTCTTTAGAAGTTGTTCATTTTGGCATTCTCTACGATTATTATTCACATATATTTGCTGTAACTATTATTCGTTTCATAATTATAAACCAAAAATTATTTTTTTTTCTCGAATAGCAATGATTTTATGAAAAATAATTTCTACCAAAAGATAATAATAATAATAATCTTTATTAACGGGCGTACCCTTTTTTACAATAAATACATAAATGTTTTTATACATGAATAATGACTTAATATATACACAACTACTAATACAAACGCTACTATCATTAATACATATTATACAGATCTTACAGATCAACTCGCTATTGTAATAATTTGAGCCTTATTTAAAATACTATATTATCATGGAAAAAGAATGAACCAATATAATGTCCCAATTTACTCTAAATAAATACAATTTGAACCTTTCATAGCTATATGAGAAAAGAGGAAATGAAGAAATTTCATTTAATCTATTAGCCACACGCATAATTCTACAAACAGGATTATTTTGACCATAATTCGTTGTATGAAAATTGTATCTGAATATTGCTTTGCTTCTGGTTCGAACACTTAAAACCAAGAAATGCACTTTACTCAATAACTCATGACATATTATTTGGCAATTTAGAATTTTATAAAGAAAACAAATATCGGCAACACCTCGCCTATGTGTTAATGACTGGATATTGAGTATAGATAATAAATTATCATAGTTAATATTTATTGACGGTATTCTCCATTTATAGGCAATCATCCTTAAAAATTTTCTCTGAACTTTTTCAATTTTTTTGATCAGGTATGACTGGTAAGGGTTCCAGACCACAGATGCGTATTCCAATATTGATCTAACAAATGTACAGTAGAGCAACTTTAGGGTACCAGCAGAAAAGTCTTTATGTTCATTTCTTTGTTGTCTTTAATGTTTGTTTGAATGTTTTTGAGATATTTTTCATATTTAAGAAAATATTGGCAAAAAACAAAAAACAGTTAAGGTAAACACCCACTTCCGGTGTACGAAATTTTACCAAACGCTTTCCAGTTCTTCGGATTATCAAATAAGACGTATGTTCAAAGTTTCATATCAATTGCTTTATTAGTTTTTGAGATACAGCGCTCACAGCCAGACACACACACACAGACACAATTTTTTTTTTCAGAAATTGTTGAAATGGTATCTAGGGACCCCAAAACGGATATTTCTGTAAACAAAATTTTTGAAAAAAAAATCACGATCACAATACTTTCTCGTACTTCGTAACGGAGAGTAAAAAAAAATGCCTAAACTAATCAAAAGAACTTTTTCTGAGCAACAAATAAATAAATATTGTTCTAAATAACAATGTTCTAAATAATTAGTTCTAGTGTAATATCTGGCCAAATTATATCAGCATTATTGTACATCACAACGTAAAAGTTGTTAAAGATTTAACAAGTTAATTGATCGTGATTGCGATGCATCGCAATCTCAATAAACTAATTTGTTTCCTATGATAGCTAGCTCCAGTCTGAGTAATTATATAATTGCATTATCCCAGCAGAATGAGTTATTCGCAAGGAAAAACAAAAGTTCCCCCCATTCCGCAGCGAACACGAGGTATAAAAAAGGTTCGTACAAATCAAAAGCGTATTTTGAATGACACTTCCGTAATTAGAAAAGTCTACAAGAAAGAAGTGCTATCGTATCGGATCTATCGGACGTAGGTGTATAAATCTGGGTATATTTACGGACTCCTCGTCTTTATAAATCGGTCCCGGAATCTGGATTTCTTAAATCTATGGACCTGCCTCCATATATCACACAGTCTAACACGTATGGAAGATAAATCACACCGGTCACATGCCGTACCAACGTTTTTCGGGGCTCCTACCCCGTATACAATCCGATAACTTTTAATGTGTTCTCGATATTTTAATATTCACCCGCTGCCAATAAAACCGATAAACCTTTTTCTCCACTCGACACGCTTGATTAAATCATCCCGGGCGGGACAGAAGTGTCAATTAAAAATATCTCCCCAAAAAAAAAATCGAAAAGTATCGAAAATTAAAATGCCATTTATTTCGCTATATATATGCGAGTGCGGGTGTATGGAACCGGAGGCATTTTTTTGACCCTCCTTTTCCTGTATTATTTAGTGGAGGGCAAAGTGAAATTCACAACGGACTCATGTCAGTCATTCGGCATTACAGCACTTCACAAACACACGGTTTAATCTTTTTTAAAGAGGGTCGGGTTTAGTGCGCTAATTAAGAACCATTTAAAACGTCATTCCATATTCGGCCATTTAATCATCCGCCGCCTTTTTTCCGCACTCTTGGCATTTGCTTAATTTATATTGTTTTGTTATCTTCAAATATTAATGAATGGGTATATTTGATTTTAATTGGCTTCACTTTTTTTGGTCGTGTGTTTAATGAATTCATTCATTTAATTGCACTGATTTTAATATTGCAAACTGTTAATGCACATCGTTAAAATTGTAATTTTTTTGCAGGCTAAGGCTGATGTGTCCAATTATGTGACTAATACCAACAGGGTTCAACTCTCAAATGGAACTGCTTTACCCTCAATAGCGAAGAAGAAGAAGAAAAAAGGTTTGTAGCTATACAAATTATTAGGCAAAGCAATTGCATACATGTACTAAAACTTGATGGGGCAATAGTCTTAACCATCCAGGTAATAGACGCTAAAATTAATTATAACGCTTTAACTTTAATTTGTTACGACGCTCTTGAGTACCAAGAAAAACTTAAAGAAAACCCGACCAACACGCGACCACGCTCAATCTACACTTTGCTGAAGGCTATGGTGGATTCTCCCTACTAATTTTTGGATGAGTTTTTTGGCCCACGTTAAAGGTTTTCATTTCTAATGGCCATATAACTTGTAATTGTTGCCAACCATCCTGAATCTCTTATACAATCCGTCCAATGCTAAGATAATGGTTCCGACCGTTACTAAGTGGTAGTCGATTTTTAGGTAATTTGGAACAAAACAACTTTCTATATAATAGTACAAAAAGTTAAAAGTTGTTTAAATTTAGATTACTTAAAATTTTTATTTAGCTAAAGATTTGAAATATTGCCGTTTCTCATCTCATTCTGGAAAAAAAAATAATTTTGACAATCATCTAAAATTATGGACTACCATTGCTTATACCCAATTATGGGTAGAAAGTTATTGAAGAAGAGGAGGTATTCATCATTGAAAAGATATTAAAAGTCCTTCATATAAAAACTTGTCATAACTCGCGGCAAGGTTATATACAGGGTCCGGTGTTTTTGAAAAGACTGTCACTCTGATTTTTGAACGAATTTGATTGATTGCTTTCATACATAACTGGTACATTGAAGAATGCACAACCAAACATAAGAAAAATATAATCAGCTGCGAACAATCAGATCAGTTAGGTTAACCGTACCCCTTTTAAGCATGGCTCGCAGAACCTTTTGAATTTCGCGCGTTATGGTTTCGGAAAGGGCTTAAAAAGTACGTGTTTTGTCTATGTAAATTTAAGTTTTTAGGTAGCCCTATAAAAAGTAGCCATAAGGTGAGGCTGTTCCACATCCCCACGCAATGAAATTAGGCGAACTGATGCCTTAAAATAGTCATTGCTGCTCTTGATATATGGTTAGTGGCCCCATCTTGTTGAAACGAAACTGTGTTTAGAGTAAATTTTTGTGTAAAATTGTTGATTATTTTTTTATGATTTTTCCATTCCACCCGAAGTTCTCCAAAACTACCATTATAAAATGGCAAAATTTCAAAGTCCAATAAACGCATTTTAAATTTAATTTTTTTAACACCAACGTATAGATAAGAGTTCACTTAGAAGATTGAAACAATCGAATTTTAGGTAAAATTGTTAACTTTTTATGATCATTTTTCTTAAATCAAGATTTCAAGGTTCAATAAAGCAGTGTTTGACTCATTTTAAATGTATTTTTTAACATCATCGTCTACGTAAGAATCTGTTTAGGAGATTTGAAGAATCCAGATATACAGCTCTGGGAACGGTCAATCACGTGCTTATTTTTCAAAATTTTGAAAAATGTTTTGTACAAAAGTTGTGTATAATAGTAAGCTGCACGCCCTAAAAATATTTAAATTTATACAGGGTGTCTCATAACAAAGTTACAGACCAAACTTATGTTTTTTTTAAATGGAACACCCTGTAATTTTTGTCATTTTTGAATTATATGGAGCAAATAAAGGTGAGTTATTTCAATACTCCCTATACCTATTGTTAGCCGTTTTCGAAATATTTAAAGATTTGTTGAAATGCATGGTCTGGGTGAAATTTTATTTCTGCCCCAGTGATTGAGGTTGAACGATTAAAATCATTTCTTTTATTTGGTTGAAGGTTCGAACTATAGAGCCAACCATGATTTCATACAAGAAAATTACACAGGGTGATAAAAAAAATGCGGTAGAAAAACCCAACTTATAAAGTTGAATAACTTCGTTTTTTCAAATGGCACACCCTGTATTTAGTAACGTATTCTCAAGTAGAATCCAATTATCTTTCAGATTATAATAATTATTCCTGATATGATAATCGCCGAATACAAGAAAACTATTGAGATTAGGAACAGGGAACCCTTATACAATCTGAAAGATAATTGGATTCTACTTAAGAATACGTTACTAAATACAGGGTGTGCCATTTAAAAGAACGAAGTTATTCAACTTTATAAGTTGGGTTTATCTACCGCATTTTTTTAATCACTCTATATACTTTTTTGTATGAAATCATAGTTGGCTCTATAGTTCGAACCTTCAAGCAAATAATAGAAATGATTTTAATCGTCCAACGTCAATCACTGGGGCAAAAATAAAATTTCACCCAGACCATGCATTTCAACAAATCTTCAAATATTTCGAAAACGGCAAACAATAGGTATAGGAAGTATTGAAGTAACTCACCTTTACTTGCTCCATATAATTCAAAAATGACAAAAAATATAGGGTGTTCCATTCAAAAAAACATAAGTTTGGTCTGTAACTTTGTTATGAGACACCCTGTATAAATTTAAATATTTTTAGAGCGTGCAGCACACTATTATACACAACTTTTGTATAAAACATTTTTCGAAATTTTGACAAATAAGCACGTGGTTGACCATTCCCAGAGCCTTGAAACACCCTGTATATTATATAGGCCTAACAATTTAAGAAATTAAAAATACGTTTTGACCCCTGGATCTAATCGAAAAAAAAAATTATTGTCCGCCCCATGCACCGAAAATAGGTGCGCCCTCGCATTACCTGAATCTTTTTCAAAGTTAGGTGTAACCCATAAAATAGTTAAAAAGATTTAAACAATCTACGCAAATAGGCCTAACAATTTAAGAAATAAAAAAAAAACTTTTCGGCTCCTGGATCAAATCGAAAATTTAATGCAACCTTTTCTTAATTCTGGCTCGGGAAACCCCGAATAAAATTAAGGGGAAAGTCCCCTGGTCGTGCTTGCCAGTAGGGGTGTTTGATTATAGAAATGAATAATCGATTATTGATTATTTTTAATTATCGATTATATTCATTTAATCAAAATAATCGATTAAACGAAATAATCGCTAATCTTTAATCGAAATGATCGATTAATAGATAAATCAAACATCAAATGATCGATTAATCGTTTAATCAAATAATCGATTAATTGGTTCGGTCGATAGCCCAGACAGACTAACAACCTCATTTTGTATATTTCGAATTACTCTACTTTTGTTAATTTATGTTTTTATTGTCTGAATAAAGATTGTCTCTCTCTCGATTAATTGATTATTTCTCGAGTAATAATCAAACAAAAACATCAAAGTTTTACACATCCTTATCGTGAATATTGTTTTTCAATCTTATAAATTGGAATTAAACAAATATTGAAGTAAAACATAAAAAACTGCTTTATAAAAGCTGGACACTTGTTTTCTCAAAAGTGTATTTTTTCATACACCAATTTTCGCCCGACAGACGTGTGGTTAAGCTCATGGTGTTACCCAGAGATAGTGTGTTACCATAACAGAGAGGTCGAGTATTAAAATAATCCATTAATCGAATCATCAAATAATTAATTAATCAAAGATCGATTAATCAAATGATCGATTAATCAATTATTTATCAATTAATCGATTATTTTGCACAGCCCTACTTACGAGTTCGTTTGCTTTGGTCGCATTGCAGCAAAGCATCGCACGTATTTTTTTAATAGTATATTGTACAATGAGCATATAATGATGGCTATTAATCACGAGAACGATGTTTGCGGAACGAGACGTAGGCGAGTGGAGAAAATCGTTTCAGTGATTAATAGCCATTATATGCGAGTTCTACACTATACTTTGTTCACGAAAATTGAAATCAAAATTAAAATCAAAATAAAAAAAAAACAAAAAAAATCAAAATCAAAATTAAAATCGAAATTTGTAATTACAATTACAATTGAAAAAAATTAAAATCAGTATTAAACAGGGTAAACAAAATATTATCATAAATCGCGTTCTGTGAATTAAAGCGCGAATTAGCGTGTTTAATAACCATATTAAACACGCAATGTTGCGTATTTAACACGCAAATGCCTGTTTAAGAAATTGAGTGCTAAATGTACCCCATTATTGCTGCCCATAGAATTAAATAATGCGCACATTATAACATTTTCGTGAACAAAATCAATTAGAGTAGCGTCAAATCTCTGCCCACCAATCTTAAATTGGAATGGACGGATCTGAACAGTATGTGTTTTTCAACTATTTCACCTATGGTTTAGTATCAGAGTGATCTCTATTCATGTACCAATAAGGGTGCTGTTTGAGATTAAATAACTGTCAAGATTAGCGAAGTATTGCTATCAATTGTTATTGTTCGTTTGTTTGAATTTTCAATTTGTTTATTCTGCATTTTTTATTTTTCAGATCAGAATTTTTGATTTTTTGGCCTACATTTTAGATCTTTGGCCTGTATTTTCGATTTCTTTGTTCCAAATTTCAAAGCCTTTAGCCTAAATATTCTCTATTTTGGCCAAAATTTTCGGGGTTTTGGTCTGCGTTTTTTATTTCTAGCTTTTCGATTTTTGGTCTAAATTTTCAATATTTTGCCTGTATTTCAGTTTGTTTACCTTAATTATTATTTTTAATGAGCGAATTTTTTATTGGTCTCTACTTTAGATTTTAATCCTGAATTTTTGATTTTTAATCCTGAATTTTTTATTTTTTCCCGCTTTTTTCGAGTTTTTGACTTTTTGCCCTATAGTTTAGATTTTGCAGATTGAATTTTTCATTTTCTAGCGTGTATTTTCAATGTTTTTGTATTGATTTTACGTTATTTAGTTAATTTGAATATTTTGTTTTAGTGGATTTTAATTTATACAGGGTGTCCCACCGAAACCGAACATTAAAAATATATTGACTTCTAATTGATGTATTGTAATGAGATATTCAGCATTTATGTAATCGAGTGTGCTCTTTCTAATGAAAAGATTGTACGACTTAGGGTTATACCTTATTTTAAATGGAATGCTATATTTTCTATTGCAAATTTGAATTCCACATAAAATTCTGTGAAAAAATCATAAAATAACATAACCTATAAATTTAACAGTTTCCTACAAATTTGAAATTTTTAAAAATTTGGTCCTTTTTCATAATTCACTTTAAAAATACTTATCTCCGAACAAAATAATTCAAAATTATTTACTACATTTAGATAATTTAGAACCATTAAATTTCGATTTTTCTAAATGGATGACCCTGTATATTTATACATAATCTGACGCAGAATTCAATTCTATTGAAAAATAGGTATAGGGAATGCTAGTATTCCCTATGCCTATTTTTTTTTATTTTCAAGATATTAGCATGTTTGTCAAAATACGTTAATATTCTGTGCAATAAAAAAAACAATGGGAATGAAATTTATCAAGCGGGTCTAGAAAACAGAAAAAAATAACAGGTGTCTTAGAATTATAATCTAAGCTAAAATGAAAGATTTTTTTTTTAATTTCTGTCATAAGTAGTTATTTTTATGTTAGGTGTTTTTTATTTTGCCGCACAATTCGATCGCCTCCCCTTGTGGTCCTCGTTCTCAAATATCCTGTTGTTGGAAAGGTATTCAACCATTTTATAATGGTATCCCGGTTTAGAGCCCTTTCTAACAGTATACAGGGTGTCCTAAATAGAGTAGGATTGTATGGGTATCTTTCTTATTCTTAAAGCTAGAGATCTGGTTAAATGGGCAATGTTGTGCAGTTTTCTATGCTGATTCAGATTATGTTGAGAAATTTTCAAAATTCCGAGCAGTTTAGAAAATATTAAAAAAAAACTGAAAATCGCGATTTTCAAAAAAATCAAATATCTCAATAAGTATTAAAGATGCGAAAAAAAGTTTGAAATAAAAGTTACTTGGTTTAATTAGGCAAACAGAGAAATCAAGTCAAAATTTCTTATTTCAAATGGCCGCCATATTTGATTTTTACACGCATAAATAGACTTTTTTTTCTCTTTTCAACGATGTACAACAACCTATGTCAAAATAAAAAATAATGGAAATATTAATTGTTGTAAGTTTAATTTAATAATTGCCCATTTAACCAGATCTCTAGCTGTAAGAATAAGAAAGACACCCATGCAATCCTACTCTATTTAGGACACCCTGTATAAGTAGGGCTGACTGTAGCTCTCCTATATTTGTTGCAATAACGTTTTTACAAGTCTGGTTTGCCGCAATTTTTTCCTTAAAGGTTATTTTCTTTGCTTGCATTAGAATGTTTGCTGTATATGACATTTATTACAAATATTAGACATCCGGAGCAAAAATAGGTAAAATACCTTGTTTGTCGAGTTCGCCCAATTGCAAAAAATACATAAATGCGTTTTTCTGGAAAGCAACATTTGTTGAGTTCGCCCTTCGTATCTGCGATCTCATATGTTCAAAGGACAGCGTTAGAAATAAATATCACTTCCATTTATCGATGCCGTAAAAGTATACGAGCATGAATTAAAATAAGTTTCGAAAGATCACCACCTAGGTATATTGTTGTACATTGGGACGGAAAGCTTTAGCCAACATTAAGTATTTAAGAATCGCCTAGCGGCTACCGATTGTTACTTGTAAAAATACGAACAACTTTTTGAAGGAGCGAAGCTTGAAACTTGAACTTACAGAAAAAACCAGCTCTATAAGAATAATGATTATCAGATATTATGTTGTGATACCGCTGCATCAAATACCGAGAGATTATCCGGAACATGCGTTATGTCAGAGCAGAAGCTACGGAAAGATCTTTACCTCCTTTGTCGTCACCACATTTATGAATTGGTTCTGAGAGGCGTTTTGAAACTAAAATACCCAGATAATCCGTTGTTTAAATTTTTTAAGAAAAACTGGTCTATATCATAATACATTAGAAAACAGAATGAAAAATCATCGGTGTTAGTTTAAAATATGTAAGAAAGGAAGTTTCAAATGTTACATTTAGCAAATAAGAAGAAAGGCAAATTTATCAAAATCTGTCCGAACCAGTTTTAATGACGGTAGCCACAAGAAAATGGAAATGTTTATCCTCCTGGAGCCACGCATCAAGCTCGCGCGATTTATTGTTTCAACAATTATTTGTAGCGTCATCAGTATAGTTTGGAAGAAATTTCACTGCGGTTTTAAGTAAAGGTGTCGTCCGATTATCCTAGGGCGTGTAAAGCTCCAAATCACGATCTCAATTTTTTGAAGAGCTTGAAATTGTACGAAAGCAAAGATTCAACAATTTGGGGGTGAGACCAAAAGAAAGTTAAAGTCGAAAAATAAGGAACACCTTAAATTATTTACACTTGTATATGTTTGATAATGTCACGGTAAAACTGCGAGTACAATCACAATGAGATGGTGGTGACCCCGTTTTATTTATTTTATTTATTATTTGTATAAGTTATACAAATAATCTTTTTATTTATTAGTAATATTACGTTACTACCATTTTTAGTCATGTTGAACTTTTGAGTGGGCTGAAATTAAATAACGATAAAATCAAAATTTACAGATGTTTCCGGTGTAATTGAGATGAGTAACATAATATTTTTATGGGCTGTCCTCGAGAAGGCGGAACCGCACCGCTTTTTACAACAATAATATAATTTATGGCGTGTATACGCGCGTTATGATCGTCTGTGTGTGTAATGTTACATTAAGCAGAAAGCTTTAAGGCGATACGGAGCAATAAAACTTTTGTTGTCAGGTCGTATAGGGAGATCGATTCATATCTGGGCTGCCATGCATGATTTAAGGCCCGCATATCCCGATATGGATGTTTTCGAAAAGTTTTCAAATGATCTATATTTGTTAGACGACCTGGAGGCTCCTGACGCAAATTGCTGAAGGAGAGATTGCGGGAGATCTCCAGAAGGATCGGACGACCGGCCATGTTATCGCTCAGAGCGCGCGTGCACGTCCGCGGAGATTTTGGAAAATATTCGCGTCGATAACGGGAGGTTTTACCTAAGCGGTTAATATGCTATAGGAAATTTTATTGTTGTGTTTTGGGAAATCCATAAAACGACGGTTTTTGAGTTTCGTTAAATTAGCTTTAAAATTTTTAGTTTAGTTAAACAACTTTCGACGTGTTTTTACCACTATTTATATATTATAAAAAGTGGTAAAAAAACGTCGAAAGTTGTTTAATTCAAAGTTACCTGACAATGGACTACCACATAGTAACGGTCGCAACCATCATCTTCATTTAAAAAAGTGCTTTTGTTTGTTGGGGCAATACCCAAACAAGAATTTTTTTGCGGTCGTTAATGTGAAATTTATTTTTCATATTTCGCAATAAGCGGAGTAGCAATAAAAAAGGGGTTTCTGGTGTGGGGGATGTGCCGGCAGGAAACAGTTATATAAATCTTTATAATAGTGAACGGGGATGATGACGTCGGTGGTGGCGGTGGCGGTTCGTTTCAGTCTGTTCGCCGGGAATACACATTATTTTAAACCGCAGTATACCGTGGCGTTACGCTTTTAGCGGCAGTCAGGTACTGCTTGAGCATAGCGGTGTAGCGGTGTAGCAGCAATAATGTTCGTTCCCGTACGTACGTTCGCTATCTGGCGCCTTTCTACGTGACATATTGTCGGTACGTAATAAAAAGAGCTAACGCCGAATGCATAAATACTGTTGTCCGCATTTGCCTGCGCGATAAAGAAACGGCGCGAAGGAAAGGAAACCGAGCAAAACTGATGACTAATTTGTCGAAAGTCTCGTTGGAGGGTGATAAGAACTGTAGTAGAACGGTGCCATGTGCAGTTGTGCCGCCACCGCTACTGACACCGTAGCCATTTTGGACAGAGATTTATGGCCTCCGGCACAAGGCACAACGAGTGCTCCTTACCGCCCCCAGCTTCACCTGCACCGCATTGCCATTGCTCCCAATCATTCTTACTCATTTTCTTTATCCTTAAATAAGCTCAGGGTAAAAACAAGTATATATGTATACGATTTATTCTCAAACTTATACATTTACAATTTTCATACATACTTAACGGACGACCAACAATTATTATAAAACTGGACGGCTGTGGAATCAAACATGAATGTCTGTTCTTACTCAAATATTGACAAATAAATTATTGTGCAATTGTGCAATATTCTAGTGATATGGATCTGTGGATTTAATTTTTAGGTTCAATACTTTTGTGTGCACTAAGAATCGACATTGACGTTTGATTCCACAGCCATCCAGGATTACAATAATTGCCGGACAGCCAATACATTACGCAATTGAATGTTATCTTAATGCGTTGAAAGATAAGATCGAAGAATTTACCTATTAATTGCCGAATAGAGATGTGTTCAAAGATAGATCGAAGACTTGAACTATTAATTGCGAAGTAGAGAGACACATACACTTTCTACAAAAGTAATTATGATAGGTCATTATCAGTTCAAGTCCTATAAATACAATAACTAACTTTGATTCGAACGCAGTGCTATTTTATGAATTAAGATTACGGTGCATTCGCCGGGATCTTAAATTATACGTCAAGCGCTCGCCGTAGGAGCATTCGATCGTACAGAAAAAAAAAATGTTAGCGCGAATATGGCGGCATTCCTGTAGTGAGGGTTAGTCAGCTTATTGCTGCAACGTTGCCTTTTTACTTCCAGTAAAACAAAATAAAATTGAAAAAGAACTGATTTTGGATATTGATTGATTCCAAAAATAGCCTCGTTTCTTTTCGTAGCAGCTCTAGTTTCTGAAATACAGGCTAATTAATTTATTTCTAATAAAAGGCAAAAATAATAATAAAATCAAAACTTCAAAACTTAATTTATTCTCAAGAAATAAGTATATACAAGAAAGCAATTCATATAAACGAAGATATGTCAAACAAAATAATTTGGATAATAGAAAATAAGTTTTTTTTTAAATAATTGAGGAGTTGAACTGCAAAACTCAACAAATCCACTTTTATAATTTGTTCAGAAACCGCGAAAAACGTTCAGGAAGTCTATTTGTTGCTTTAAAAAATGAATGTTTAGCCGCATTTTTAAACATGATTTGTTGTGTTTTGAAAGGTAATTCACACATATTCGGATTTATCTATGTTTGGACAGTAAGAATCGATATCAAGCTCATTTTGGCCCAAAATTGGTTTAGTTGAGTTTTGCAGTTCAACTCCTCAATTATAGTATTATTATTACTATTACAATGATATTATCATTATTATGATATCAGAGGCCACAATTAAAATTTTTTACTTAAAGTTAAAATCTAATTATCCAGTTTTATCACGGGTGTTAGCAACAGATTTGAAAAAATAATATCTCTGAGAAATGATAAGCGAATCGAAAAATAAGTAAACTATACCATTAGGAAATTAATATCACAAAAAGAATCAAGTCTTCGTTTTAACCCTTTATATCAGTGATTCCCAAAGTGGGCGCCACCGCCCCCCTGGTGGGTGCTGCAGCAATTCAGGGGGGCGCTGATGGCGTGTAAACACAGAAAAATTTCCGCAGCTACAAGAAGAACTGATGAAAGTAACTGCAAATGATTCAATAAATAGTTTCATAATTTCAAAGTTCAATGTTTCTATTTTACACAATTCTTTACTATATTTTGCAAAAAAGGTAGAAACACTAATACATATATATTTCCTATTAATTGCTATCAAAATAAAAATATAATAATATTTTTTCTGGAAAGGGGGCGGTAGAGCAAAGAAGTTTGGGAACCACTGCTTTATATGTTGTCACCCCTTTCAACTAAGTATTTTTTTTGATAATATAAATCTCGATTTTTGACAAAGTTTGCAATAAGCAGTAACTATTCTTATCAGTAATACAAGTACTTTAATAATAAAGAGCCAAATAAATGTTACGGGCACCTTCAACTCGGAAAAAAAGCATTTCTCCCGTAAACCTCGCAATATAAATATCGATTTTTGACAATTTGCCATAACTAAATTAAAATTCTTATTCTTATCACTAATACAAGTACTTTAATAATTAGGAGCCAAAAAATGTTACGGGCACCCCTTCAACCCAGAAAAAAATTATTTCTCCTTAAGTTGCAGAAATCCACACCTCTCGATATAAATCTAATTTTTGATAAAGTTTGCAATCAGCCATAACTAAATCAAAATTCATATTCCCATCACCAAGAGTCAAAAAAATGTTATGGGCACTCCTTCAACCAAAAAAATAATTTCTTCCGTCATTGAGATAAATCCATACCCCGCGATAATGATCAATGTATATTTATCTTCTATGTAAAATAATACCTTCCTTTGCAGTTCTTTATTTATTTTTTTAACTGGAAGTTAACAAACAGCAATAGTAATAACGTAAATTATACGTAAGGTAAAAAATAAAATGCTTTTTTTATAAAATAGGCCAATATGGCGCGTCTCAAAAACTAGATCTGAATGACCAAATCTGACGGCTATTTTGGATTCTGCACCCTAAAATTACCTAAAAACGTAGGCACCAAAACGTCTGTTTGGCACTGTTATCGATCGCTTGAACGATTAATTTGTTGTTTTCTTCTCTTCAGATCTTCTTTATAGGGAAGCTTTCTGGCGTATACTTCTAAATCTTAAGTTTTGCGGATTTGATTCGAATCCGGCCGTACATGTTTTTTTAAATAATTCCAGTGGATGTTGCATTTGTTTTATTTAGTACGGGAAAGTATGGTGAACCTGATAATTAAAAAAAAAATTTTTTACGGAAATATTAAGGCGCCTAGAGAGGATTTCAGCAATTATGTAAACAATTGGTGACGTGGCCATCTTACTTTCTCGTTTTGCAGGATCGAAGTTTACTCAAAAACTAAAGACATTTAAAAAAAAACTGATTGTTTAGAAGTTGTTCATTTTGGTATTTTCTGCAATTATTATTAATAAAAATTTGAACTATTACCGTTTCACAACCATAAACCAAAAATGACAAACATTTTCAATTATCTTCACATTAATTTTATGAAAAATATGTTTTAACAAAAGAAGTTCACTTCTTTGTTATCTTCAATATTTATTTAGAGCTTTTGTAATATTATTCATATTTTAAAAAATATCTGAAGGAATAAAAAAAGCGGTTGGTAAATACCCAACTCCGGAGTACTAAATTTTACAAAAAGCTTTTCAGTTCTTTGCATTGTCAAATAAAGCTTATGTTAAAAGTTTTATTCGAAAATATTTAGCAATTTTTGATATACAGACACACAGACACAGACATAATTGTCTCGGAGGACGACATCAAAACCAGCATTGCCAACTGATCACATAATATTTTCGACAGACAGCCAACCTAATTCCACTAGAATTCCACCAGAAAATATGAAAATATGAAGTACACAATAAATTTCTTATTTTAACCCCTTATTGCATGATTTTGATTTTGATTTACCAGTAGCTGCTAAATAAAGCTAAAAATATACATACAGCTTTGTGCTATATATGGCACGTTATGCAGAAAGAAGTTAACATAACGTTCAGCAGTTAAATTTAATGTTTTGCCTATAAATTAGGGTTGAATATTAGAATTATGAAAAATCGAAAGAAAAATAAATACCGATATGATTGAATTCCGTAAAAATTTGAAAGAATTTTGAAAATTAATAGTTTTAGTAGACTTGAACAAAACAAATCTTAAAAAAATAAATAGTTATATAATAGAATTCGACAAAAATTTTAAAATCTTTACAAAACACCTACCTTTAAAACCAACTTAAAATTTTAAAAATCTGATAAATTTCTTCGTAAGTAATGAATTTTTGAAAATTAACGTTTTAATTTGTCGAATACTTCAATAAAAAAATCGAAAAAAATACTTGTATAATTAAATTGCTTAAAATGTTTAATATATTTAACGTTCATTAATTTTTTTAAATGTGTTAATTTTTCCATGAATTATGAATTTTTGAAACTTAATATTTTCAGTTGTTGAACACTTCAATAAAAAGAGATAGAAAAAAAATAAAAACCTGCATGATTAAACTGTTCAAAACGTTTAATATATTCACAAGATATATTATATTATTAGATATCTACCGTTGAAATTAATTAAAATTTTTGAAAATGTGTTCTTTTTTCTGTGAATTATGAATTTTTGAAAATTAATATTTTCAAATGTTGAACACTTCAATAAAAAGAGATTGAAAAAAAATGTATGATTAAACTGCTCAAAATGTTGAATATATTTACAAGATATCTACCATTAAAATTAAATAAATTTTTTTGAAAATGTGTTAATTTTTCAGTGAATTATTAATTGTTGTTAAATTACGTTTTAATTTGTCGAATACTTCAATTAAAAAAAATTGTATGATTAAAAAGCTTAAAATGTTTATTATATTAAATGAATTAAAATGTTTAAAAATGTGTTAATTTTTCCGTAAGTTATGAATTTTGGAAAATAATATTTTCAGTTGTTGACACTAATAAATAAAAATAAAAACACCTATATGATTAAATTGCTCAAAATGTTTTATGTATTTGCAAGATATTTACCGTTAAAGTTAATTCAAATTTTTGAAAATAAGTTAATTTTTTCGTGAATTATGAATTTTTGTATAATACCGTTTTAATTTGCCAAATACCACAATAAAAAAAATCGAAAAAAATACTAATTTGATTAAATACATTGCTTAAAATGTTGTATACAAGGTGCTGTAAAAATGGCGGATTAACTCTATGGTACGTTGTCGAGGATTACTTCGAGAGTATAGAAGAAATAATAAAAAAAATAGGTATAGTATTTTTTCGAAGATGTGAAGACTTTAGTGTAAATCATTTCATTGCTTAAAATCTGCATAACATTAATTATTCACACTCCAGCTCATCAAATAAATTTTTCAGAGATGCATATTTTCATGCTTGTCAATATTATGTACAATTGGTATTTTGAAATGCGATAATTTGAATGTTAAATAATTGATTTTCATATTCAAATAAATCTACTGATGCCAGGTCAGATTGATTAGTGAATTAATTTAATTTTTTAATGGAATAAAACATGTTTAAGTTAATCTAATTAAGCGCATCATGTGGACAAGTAATTGATTTATTACTGACTAAAATTTGCTTTAAAATTATACGTTAAAATATACATTAACACAAGGTATAATTTTTAACATGTAAAATCCTATGGCCCACGATAAAAAAACATACTGTATATACCTGTTCGTGACTCTTTATTGAATTTATTTAATACTTCTGCAACAAGTGCGGTTGTCTCAAATTTATTTGTAAATTGTTTTATTTGAATTCTTCAAAATGTATCACGAACACAACATTTCTACATAGAGCTTGATGAAAACGGTGAAACAACACCTGGTTACCTTTCCAAGTAAGTATATTTTTTTTAAGGAATTGACAGAATTGCGGGTTAAGAAGAGTGAATTATTAAGGGAAATTGGCTTAAGCAACTCGGCTATTCTGCCACAACCGATTTTCTGTAATTATACATTTATTTGTAATGAATGGGACATCTATGGACCTGAACGATAAACTTTTCGTTAATAAAAGCTACCCCCCGAGCGCGGGGCTCGAACCCATGACGTCTCGCATAGAAGGCCAAAAGCTCGGGAGCGCCCCTTTTTAAATTTTAAATAGCGTTGTTTCAAGTACATAATTATAATGCAGTAAACGCCCGATTATTCGCGGGCGGATTATCCGCTTTGCAGTTTATCCGCTTTGCTGTTTTCCTTTCCCTTTTTCATCTTTTCAGTAGTTTTCTTAAAATTCACGGAATCCAAGAAATTTAACAATAAATAAGGCAATCTTGATGGACAAGCGGAGTAACAGTTTGAATATGACACTACAGCGCTTTTTGCTTGACGCTGTCATAACATGCAGCCGTGCCGAACTTATGTTCAGATTCGAAGCAGTCTTCATGATATCCCTGAAAATAGATATTGCACCTAACTAACTTGATACTTAAACTCTTAGACTGATAACTTGTTAGGTAAAGGTTAGGTTTTGCGGATTAACCGCGGTTTTCCTTCCCTTTTTTTCTTGTTTTCAGAGCGACAACCTGTTAGGGTCAGTGTAAGTCAATAAAATAAAATTCAAACAAATATAAAGAAGAGTTGTTTTATCTCGTGAAAATTCATGTGGAATACCCATGCAGTTATGTAATTAAAAAAATGTTCAGAAGCAATTTTTGTTGATTTGTGTCCTCATTCGGTTATTTTGCGGAATTTGCTTATCTGTTGTTGCCGCGCTACCCAATTCCGCGGATAGTCGGGACTTTACTGTATTTACTTTTATGGAAACCAAGTCGGCTGGTATTGAATTACAAATTAATATAATTTATGACTTTTTATTTTTTTAATACAGCTATGTATCATAGGATCAAGGACACAAGAGTCACCTAAACACTGTGGCCTCTTGGCCTATTGTATTCTCCACGCTTGATAACATGCAAATAACTCGAGTGTTTCTACTAGTCTTAGGAGCTATTTTGCTATTTTGATTACTAGCCCTGACTCGTCTGTTTACGTATTACAAAACTGACGACATTTGACGACATTTGAATAATAACGAATATTTCATTTTCAAATTTTTCTTTGCCTGAAGAAGTCACAGTGTGGAAAAGCAATTGTAGTGAAAGCAAAATGAAAAAAATGCAAATCAAATATTCGTTAATATTTAAATTAAGCGTAATATTTTGCTATTTGTATATACTGGGTGCCTGGATTTCATAGGGACAACAACTTCTGCATTTAAAGAGATAGAGAAATGGCAAAACGGTGCAGATTCTAGAGGTCATCAAGAATCCACCCCCAAATATTACTTGTCATGACCCACTTGTTCAAAATTAAAATAAAAACAAAATCTCCCAATTTCTTCCATTTGCCGTAACTTCTTTGCTACCCAAGATACCAAGATGCGGCTTGAACCAATTTGCATAGCAATTTAAATACTTTCATTGGCATTTCATAAGACCAATTTTATTGTTTTGTTTTTATTTTTATTTTGAACAAGTGGGCCATGACGAGTGGGATTGGAGGTGGACTCTTAATGAGCTCTCCAATCTGCAAATATTTGTTAATTTGGCCTCTAACGCTTCAAGTGTAGAAGTTTGCCATGTTGTAGAAATCCTGTCACCCTGTTTGAAATATTTCATGTATCAATAATAAAAATGAATTTTAATAATAGTCGTGACAAAAGACGAAATCATTTGAATTAAAGGACATCCAATATGTCAATAATAAATTCCACAAAAAACGATAACAAAGTTGAAAATAAAGTAAAATTTAAAACAAATACGGCATGCGTGTCTAAGCAGGGATTAATCGTATACTCACTTCTGTTCGGATTTTCTAATATTCGGTCGTTGATGTTCGTCCACCTGAAATCAAAGAGACCACATCAAGGGCATGAATAACTCGAATACTCGGCATTTTAAAACCGCACTGTCCAAAGTCTACATAAAACAGCAATAATCGGGTTTCGGCCCTTTCCCCGAGGAATCCAAATCGAAGCGCCGACCGCCATCATAGATTCGCGGCGTATTAACATTTTTTCCTATTTATTTACAAATGCGCCCGCATCGAAAATGTCTCGATAGTGATTGTGAAAAGTTTCGGTTCGCCGGCATTAGGGAGGTTTTTGGCGGGCGGAGGGGGGGGGGGGGGGTCGGTAATAGATGGGGGTGGAGGAAACGGCCAGCCAGAATGCTAATCACTGTCGGCAACTCGGCTCCTCGGAATAATTAATTAGCATTCTTTCCTATATTTTACGTGCTCCTTTTTAGACGCCCCCTTGTATATCCGCATCTCTCGCTCATTACATTAAAATTAGATTTAAAAATGTGGAAATTGTATCGTTGATTGCAATTCCGGGAGCCGCGCGCACAACTTTAAAGTGGATTTTCAATTAACCATTGAATATAATGTATTTAAAACAAAACGCGGACTGTATGGGGAGCCGACGGTTTTTTTCTTCCTCCCCAATCCTCTCATTCATTTGTGTTTCAGCCGTAATTCTCTGCAAGTCGGTGAACTGAACATTATCTTGTCCGTAAAGAGGATTATTTGTTTCGCACCTATTGTCCCCGGCAACTCTTTAAACGCGCCTTAAATTTATTTATTTCACGTTTTACTTTTGATACTTTTTTTAATTTCGCGAACGAACAATACAACCCCGGAACAGGTGCGCCGTAAATAATTGATTGAATCATTTAGGCGCGGAAATGCGAAAAAATAGGTTCGCAAACATGTCAATCAAAATAATAAACAGGCGGGGGTGCATATTTCAATATTTGCAGACAGAGCGCACAAATCAATCTGTTGCCCGCAAATGAAACCGAATTTTTAAATGCGGAACAGCCAGCCCGGGATATAAGAGGGATAGATCCACCCTCTGATTTTATAACCTATTTAAATGCGGCGGCCGGGCATGTCTGTCATTTTAAAAGATCAGGAATCTCAATGAAGATAAATATTGAATCGGCGCCGGGGGAAGCAACAGCCTCATTCCCGAATGATTAAAACGGAATCGTTACGGGCGTGTGAAAAAAATACCTAATTTCGAATTTGCTAAAACTGATTGAGTGATTCTGAGCGAAAACTGCGGTTACAGTAAAAGAGTTATATGATGGTCATATACAGGGTCTTGCTTCTCACCTCCCGTCTTCTATAGCTCAGTTACTAATTAAGTTAATATTTCAATATTTTGCAGTATATGTTTGTATCTTAGGATGCATTTCAGGAAAATATTTTTGAGTCCCAAAAAAGTATGACGTCATGATAATATATTTTTTTTAAATTACATGCTACACATTTTATTGCGTATTTGGATACTTTTTATGGTTGCCTACATACTCCTATAATTTTATTGTAATCGATTCAGTGATGTTTGTCTTAAATAAGTAATTCGGATATAAGAAATGTCAATTAAGTTTTCTGAACACACTTTTTTGATGATAGATGGCGCATATAATGTTCAACGTGTAATTTTATAATGGAATTTAAAATTCACATATAGAGCAAATCAGGGTTGATTAACTAATTTATGTGTGGGGTAGCAGCTATTACAGCGCCAATAGTGAATCTGAGAAAGGTAAATGGAATTAAAGTTTTTAATAACAGTTTCCTGACACGTGTTTCAAGTTTTACAACTCAAACTTTTCAAAGGAGTACAATTAATAACTGAAAACTAGTGCTTTTATTATAATAACCCTCTGAAATACTAGTTCTCTTTAGAGTGCAAGTATTAATTTAGAAACTGAGAAACTCAGATGAATTGTTAAGTCTGTAAGATTTGATATAAAAATAATGCATACATCCTTTAAAATCGTTGAAAAAGAAAAAATTTAAAAAAATGCTCGGACAGATCGATTTGTATTTTTAAATTATCATTAAGAGATGTAATTTTTAACACCGCACCCTTATCCCCAAGCGCTAACAACCCCAACTTTAAAATTTCAAATAGCAACGTATCCTTTCTGACCCCATTACATAGCTCTTTTTATGCTGAATGCAGTAAAGTAAAACTTTTCAAAATCGGTTAATAAATAACCGAGATATTTACCAAAATGTATTCAATTAAAAGCGCCAAAATTCGAGCAGGCGTTGATACGGCTTTACGTCAATATTTCCTTTCTTAATTTCTCAAAATCTATCACAATTTTTGCATTTAAGTACAGGACGTACCAAGAAAATTTGGAGAAATTGCAGAAAACTGCAATTATTTTTTTTAAAATTTTATCTGGATACATTTTTAGTTAATATCTCCGTTATTTATTAACCGATTTTAAAAAGCTTTTTCTTGTATTTAAAATTAGAAAAGCTATCAAATAAGGTATTAAAAGGGGTACTAAGCTATTTACAATTTTTAAGTTGGTGAGCGATTAGGGGATGAAAGTAAAAATCGGCCAGAGCATTTAAAAAATATTTTTCTGCAGCCGTCCTGAAAATGAAAACTTTCGGTATGATTTATTGCGTTGAAAGTACCACTTTACATAAATCGTATCGAAAGTAGTTATTTTCGGGACGATATTTTTTTAACTTTTTTAATTTCTGGACAATTTTCGTTACTTTCTGGCAGTGGCGGCTCGTGGGAAATTTTGATGGTAGAGCCACTTAGCACACAGAATATATCTCATCGCCTCCTTTTTGAAGAAAGAAAAATCGATCATTAAAAACCTTTACTTGTTGCAGAAGCATTAAAAAATTAAATAAACACGAAAAATAGCCCGGATTAAATCTGTCCGCAGAAATCAATTAAACGACGAATTGTATTTTGTAACCTTATCTACATCTCCTTAATAAGTGCAATACTTTAAGAATTTGAAACTTATTTTTGGTTAAGAAACGGAAAATGAGCGTTATTTTCACCAACTGCTACTTTGGAACCGTTACTGAGAAATAATAACGGTAACGTTATTGAAAAATCCCACTAACGGTGATTTTCTTAAAAGTTAATTTATAAAAGGAACGCGATTAAATAACGAATAACTTCTTAGTAATAGTAACTCTTATAACCGTTTCAATAACGAATCAGTTCTTAGTAACAGGACTCGATTCAATAACGAATCACGTCTAAAAAAATATTGAAAAAAATTTGACATAAAATTGACAAACACAAAATAGCCAGTGATTTCACGAGAAAATATAATCCGTTTTAAAATTACAAAAAATTCTTTAAATTTTAAAATTTATATCCATAAAAGCCATTTTCTGACTTGTATAAACTCCTAGTATTGGCACAAATAAACTATTATTATTATTATTATTATTATTATTATAAATCATCAAAATCGAACAACGCATTCGGCAGTTGTACAATTTCAAAAATCAAAGTCGCGAAAATCATGAAAATTTAAAAACTGCTATTTTTGTATTAATTTCAAGAGAAAATTTGGAAATCCGTTTTAAAATGACATTAAATTCACCATATTTTGACATTGGTATCATCAAAATCGATTACAGCATTGAGCAATTTGAAAATCAAAATTGCAATTTAAATCTTTGGTCTTCTTCGTGATTTTGGCGTTTTGCGTTAATTTTTGACATTTTCGAAAAGTTCACCACGATCGAAAAGAAACCTAGATTTAAGGAAGAGATTATTTGCCCCTCCCTAGGGTCCGATGAACCGTTTTGAATAATACTAAATTCGCCATACATTTAAATCATCAAAATCGGACAAATCATTCGGTAGTTGTTCCATTTCAAAAATCTAAGTGACGATTTTAAAATTTTGGATTGCAATTTTTGCATTTTGTGTTAATTTCACGGAAACATTTCGTAATCCGCTGTAAAAGTACACTAAATTTTTCGTATTTTGACGTTTGAATCGTCAAAATGTAACAATGCATTCGGCAGTTGTGTTTTTAAAAACCAATATTTTCGAAGTTTGAAAACGTGCGAGTTTGGCATTTTGCGTTGATTTCATGAAAAAGTAAAACTAATCCGGATTGTAAATTGCATGAAATTTGCTGACCTTAGAATGACTAAAATCGGACAACGTATTTAGCAGTTGTGCAATTTAGAAAATCAAAATCGTAATTTTAATCTTCGGACTTTTAATTCGTGCAATTTTTACGGTTTGCGTGTTTCACAAAAAAAGGATTATTAACCTGTTTTTAAATTGCATTAAATTCTCCAGATGGTTACGCTAAAATCATCAAAATCGGGCAACGCGTTTAGCAGTTGTGCAATTTCCAAAATCAAAATCACGATTTTAAAATATTCGAACTTGAAAAGTGCGATTTTTGCATTTTGTGTTAATTGACCCCTAAGATTCACTTTCGTTCAAACTGTTACTGAGTAAAGTTATTTTAAATAACGGTTACTAAATAACTAGTTTTTTTGTGGTAACAGTAATTTATTTTAAATAACTAGTTATTTGTAGTAACAGTAACTGTTATAACCGTTTCTGGAAAATAACCGATTATCTCATCACGAATGAGTACCGAAAGAATTTACAAAATCTGTTCTTTCGCTTAAGAGTTATTCTAAAAAAAAATAGAAAACAATTAAACTACATCTACTTTCATCTACCTGATGAAGCCACTGTGTGGTGAAACAATTGTCGTAGAACAATAAAGATAATTTGAAACCATACACTGTGTTAGTGTTTTATTAAATATTAAATAATTAAACTACAAATTAAATTTTGTGTGTCTTATCTGCAGCTATTCAGCGAGTACAACACTTTTCTGAAAGAATTTGCCAAATATGGTCGATTGAAGATAAATGATTATTTGGTCCTGTACTCGATGAGTACAATACTTTTCAGGAGGAATTTTTAAAATCGGCTATTTTGTTCAAGGGTCTATGTTTAAGAGTTATCCTTGAAACATCAAAAACAATTGAATGTCGATTTTTTTTTGTTTTTATCTATTCGGTGAGAACAACACATTGCACCAAGAATTTTTAAAATCTGGTGATGTGTTCAAGAGTTATCCTTAGAAAAGTAATTGAACGTCGAATTTCCGTTTTTTTTTTCTCAATTGACATGTATTTAATAACTACAAGACTTGCCTGTAAATTTTGTCAGGGGTACATGAGCAAAGAGGCCTATTTGGCGATGAATTAAAATTCCGTGTGCGGTGCGGAAATAGGACTAATAAGTGCACGTTGTCGCGTGCACGAGATGATTTGGCTCCAATTGCAGGTCAGAACGCGCCCCTCCCCGAACCGCGCACCTCCCCGCCGCTGCCCACATTCTAATGAAATGCCGTACCAGAAGTAAGTTGGCTCCGTTTGCGTTGGGGAACAAATGCATTGCGATTTTTCTCCACTCATTAAACTTTCACAGGCATTTTTTAGAGTTGTTATTTTTAGAAATACAAAATTCTTGCCGGCATAAAATTAGAGGTGGTGCCATAGCTCCTTGGCTCTACATAACGAGCCGCACCTGCTTTCTGGACGATTTTGGATATCTATGTAGACGGCCTTGACAATAAGATCAACTTTAAAGGTAGAAACGCCAAAGTGGCGGAATCTATTGCCTGAATGCTGTACTGAACCAAATCCGGGTGGCAAGATCAACTTTGTATTCAATTATGACAGCGCTTATCATATAATATTCGTGTGTGTTTTTGCTTTTTAAACATACAAAACGGCTGCAGAAAAAATACTGTACGTAACATTTTCCAAAAGTCATTTTACATAATTACTATTTCTCAACAATTTGATAGAATGTTTCCATTACTTTACAGGCATCTTATTATAGATGTTAAGTAATATTTAACTGTTTGATACAGATACTTTTAGTTTGAAAATGATCTATTAACAAATACAGTTATAAATCAATTTATTGAATTTTTGTACTATGACTGGCTGTACACATTTGCCTATTTAATATCACAACGTTCGATTCGTCTCGGACACCCCGACAAATGGAGATGGAAGAGGGGTGCAAGACGAAGGGCGGTGTAGCGCTAATGTAGCAGACAAGCTGATGAAGACAACTCACCCGCTGGGGACCTGGTGCTATGGGAGTCAGCCTGACCTCGCCGCTCTGTGACTTACACGGACGTTCGTTCTGTATACTCTGCGGTTACATAAACATGATACATTTGCAGAGGTTATGTTACTAACAGTATATCCTGTTTGGAATATAAATATAATACAACATCATATTCCGCCTTACATTGTTACACGTGTATTTTGATTTTCGCACTCGTACAATCAAAATACACGAAGGATTTGTAATGAAAATATATTAATTACACACAAGTTTGTGTTTCATACATTTATGCCCATCATAATAATATTAGAGTGCAAACAAAATATCTGGTAAAATAGTGGAGTAACAAACATCGATTAGCTCAAAAATTATGTGTCCGTTCGTTCGTTAAATACTACTCTGTTGTGATGTTCAGGAAATACGACGCTATTGGCAATTGGAAACAGTTTAAAGTATAAAAGGGTTCGATTATAGGAAATATTATCCAGGGGAGATGCGTTCCGATTATTATTGTAAACAAGTTTAGTTACATTCGGATTAACAAAAATAAAGAATAAATGTAATTATTACTAGTTTCATATATTTACAATAAAGTATTTATTGGTAACAAAAATATTTTTTTTACGTTATAATTATGGTGAATGCGCCGGGCCACATGTATATATATGATGTCATATACAAAGTCAGGCAGAAAATATTATTATTTTAATTTGTTCTGTTGCCTGTGATATTAATTGCTTGCATAACGAATGCCGCCATATTCACGATAACAAAAAATATTCCCATAAGATCTATAGACTTTTATTCTACTATATTGATTGATTAAAACACTTCGTTTTGTTTCACTGTTTTATTATTTTTCTCTCAGTGAAACAAAAGTGTTTTAATCAATAAATATCAGGTGTGTATAAATTGGCGGATAATCTACACGTGACGACATTCTTTCAAAAATTCTAAGCAGCCTATCTTAATTCTAAAATGTTGTACCATGCTTCCTGGGTCTTCACGAGGTCCTCAAAGTTTGAACATCCAGTCGTTAAATATGCGTTATTATTCGTTATTAATTTACAGAAAACCCTGCAATTTCGGTAGTATGACTAGTTTGAAAATTATTTGTCAGTGTGTGCTATGTTTCTATCTCAAACTTGTATTTTTAACACTTATTACTTAGCTTATTTTAATAAAAAATACGTTCGGCAACGTCACACCCGCTTATGTCACTTTGACACAAATAATTCATTCAAACTTGCTAGTTCCAAGTTTGTGCCAATTGTGCTTTTCTCATTATTATCAGTTTGTATTAGCGCCCGCGCTTCAGTGTATTTGTGTTTTTTGTGCTATTTTCGTTTTGTTTTGTTCAATTACAATGGATTTTACTATTTAGTCATAATCTGTTTCACCTTGCATCTGCAAATAAACCCCGCTCTATCTATCTATTACCTTCTACTCTGAACCATGACATTATTGATAAACAGAGCAGCTCGTGAATTGCCAAATGTACATTTCTTTTAAATGGCTCCTGATGGCCTATGAGGCATAGTAGAACATTTTTTCATCGACATTTTCTATTCAGAATTTTAGAAAGAACATCGCCACGTGTAGATTATCCGCCAATTTATACACACCCGATATAATACAGAAATGTTTCACCACGGGTTAAGTGAGAAACTATTAATCCCATTTATTTTATTATATTTCTCCATCTCAATCCTTCTTTCGTCAATTCTTCTGCTTCTCTACATTCCAATCTTTCACTTGCTAACTGCTTTTCTATTTCATCATACCACCTTGTTCTTGGTCTACCTCTTACTTTCTTATTTTGTCTAATCTTGAGTTTATCATTCTAATTATATATCTGGACCATCTCCTTCACTGATCTTATATTGCATTGTTTCATTGCTTACTCTATTCATTAGAGTTAGTCCTACTATTCTCTCTACCGTTTTCATCTCCCTCGCTTGCATCCTTCCTCTTTGGTTTTAATTTAATGTATCCATATTTTGGATCCCTATATACGTGGCGCTATGTTATTAAATTAATTTTGGGTCCAAGGCATGCGCCAGGTCACAGCTTAGGTCATTTAGTGGTTCAAAATGAAGAATTTTCGATGTAGGGAAATTAACTAGAATGAAACCATTTTTACGGCATTATTATGCAATAATATTTATTAAACAAACATATTTAGGTGGAAAATAATAAATTTATAAGTGAATCACTTTTCGTTAATCAGATTTTATGTTAAGAAGTACAAGACAATTTTGAATGAACATTTTTCGGTACAAAGAAATTTTTTATTTTGAATAAGAAATCAGGAATATAAAGAAATTCTTTATTTTAAATTAAAAAAAAAATTCTCTAACTCTTTAATAATAAAAAATCTTAGTACCGAAAAGTATAATACGATTTTCTGGCGCCAGCTTATTCATAAATGATAAATTTTGGAAGGAGGAATATTTAAACATTTTTTTAAGACAATATATTTTTGACCCTTGCGATTAAATACAATTAAGGTATATCAAAATATACACAATTTAGTTATTTATTGAAACAGTAAGCTTAAGGTTATAAACCAAAAATGCAAAGATTTTAACGAAAGAAACTTCGTTCTTCGTATCCTGCATCTAGTCAAAAAAAAATTCCAACTCCATACACATCGTCAAAGTTGGACATGGTTTCCTGAAAAAACATTTTTTTTCGCAGGGATGCTAGAGGGGGGTGGAAGGGGTTATGCTTAAGTTCGCATGCATAACTTTAAAGAAGACACTTCAAAGTTTCCCGCCCTCAAAAATTCATCAAAATCTATTGAAAATACGCCAAGTTATGGCGATTTGAAATTTCACGAATTTCAGTGTTTTTTTCCACCAGTAAATTTTATTAATAATATTTTGCAAATACCCTCACAGCGAACTGTTTACGACTTTGATATTGGTAAATAATACACGATAATACTTTCAAATATTTATTGTCCGAGTTCGCGACAATTATTTCGCCACATGCTTCTTGAAGCGAAGAATTGGTACATTTAAAATACATTTTAAACTATTTATACATAATGTGTATTATTTACCAATATCAAAGTGAACATCGAGTTTCAAAAACTACAACTATTCAATTATTGTGTGCGACTTATTTCCAAAAATGGCATTTCGGAAACCGAATTGATATGCATGTTTTCTTCTAGCGAAAATTTATGATTTAGCAAAATGAATTGATGGTGTTGGAGGTTTTTACAAAATAAAAAATTATTACAGAATGTGATTATACCATATTCAAGAACTTTAATTACTATGCAGACCTGTTTTAACATACAGTATGTAATTTGTTTAAGTGTACAATTTTAGTTTGCTTTGTCTGGGCTATCGACCATAGGTCTTTCTGCCCGTTAATTGTCATTAACATTTTATCTGTTTTTTTTATATGCACGGTTTCGTAGATATTCCCTCAAAATCAAATATGCCAAAATACCTTTCAGGGGGTGTTTTAGCCATTAAAAGCGAGTTTGGGGAAAAAAAGAAAAATAAGTAGAACTTACTTTTGATCCCTCTACATATCCACGAAGTTTTATCATCAAGATCATTTATTTACATCTCGAAATGTTCCCTTGTGAGAAAAATTAAAAAGTGGTACAATTAAATACGTTGAACTCTGAAATAACCACGATCATTAGTTAGCCTTGATAGATTACTAGACCCTAAAATGTCCTTCTAACTGTCAACAGTTTTTGACCACTTCCATGCTCTTGCCAATAGTTGATCATCATACTATATGAAGTAGAAGGTATTAGTTTACATGGAAAGAGCTCTTTTACACTTGAAAATGACAAATTTCGGCACTTTCAAAACTTCTTTGGTTTCAGATAACTCAATATCTCTAAAGGGATTAATGAGACTTGAAGCGAAAGTATAATACTCACCTTTTCCGATTCGGATTTCGAATATTTTACAGTTAAATAATATTTCTCTCTCTAGCTTACTGCTAGACAAATCTCTAGCAGCGTATAGAGCATGGTAGACAAGCACCGTCACATGAAACGTCATACGAGTACCTGATAAAATGGTTGCTCAATATTGCAAAAATCCATCAAGGACAAATCTGGCATCCTAACTGGACTTTTCCATCTAAATAAACACCTTCATAACATGGAAGTCGGCGGAATATGTCTTATGGTACTATTTTGCTCTAGCGAATACAAGGAAAATCTTGCTGAGGACGTCATTACCAAGACCAGTTGACCTGGGAGGCCCTAAAGTTTATAAAAGGGGTAAGATGTAGAGATGGGCAAAATGACTTTATTTTGTGATCTGCTTCAAAAGGGCTGACTCAGTGAAAAGAATCTACTCGGAGAATCAGGTCATATCTCGGATGAATAAATGACGTGACTATATAATTGTGTCGCTTCAAAATTGTCTCCAATATGTATCTTTACATGCTTTTAGAGAGTCGACTCATAATAAAAATATCTGCCCTCATTTTCAAAATGTTTCCAATATATCATACACAAAGTGGAGATCCAAAAGAAAAAGTCCTCGCTTTCAAAATTTACTATAGGTCCCGTAAATAAAGTCAAACATATTTTTTCAAAAACTTACAAACAAAACATTTTGCACTGACTCAAAAAGACCTTCTTCATATTACTACCCGACTCACTTTACTCACTCTCGCTCAAGAGTTACCCATCTCTAGTAGGGTGGCTGAAGAGCTAGCTCTCCCAATAAATGGAGGTATACAGTGTGTCCCATTTTAAATTTCCACCCCAAATATCTCGAAACCTGAGCAACATGGCAAAAAATGTTTCAGATAAAAGTTATAGGGTTCGGAACGGGACATATGCTGGTTACCTTGAAAATGATCTTGGCGTTAGTTTTCAAGGTCAAACGAAGGTCAACCTTCATTTTTCAAATGGAACTCCCTATTTTGTATTGCGGCATCGTATTCTACGGGAAAAATACAAACTTTTTGTAGAAAACGTTTTTTTCTAAATGCTTTTTTTAAGAGTTTTTTTACGAATTTTGTCAACAAACAAAACAAACAACATGACGGTTGTTTGAAATCTTAGATGAATCCAGACTGTGCATTGCCCTTGGAATTGACGTCACCGGATGTGCACCACGTGGAGGTTGCCGATGGGATTTTGTACATCATTGGTTTCAGTGGCTGGAGGTTCGATCTCGTTCTTAGATCTAATCCTCGATCAAGTGTCCATCCCCGTCAATGCACTTCTGTACCCGCTAACAAAAGTTTACTTGAACATTTCGAAGGGTTTGGATGGAAATTGTTGAAAATGCACCCCTAATCCTCTCGTTCATGCATCTGCACTGCTGTCGTACTAATTAATTGAAAAGTTTTAATGTTGATGAAACCTAATACCATCAGACGTATTAAGAATTGAACCATATAGTGTTAATAAATACGTAGTTTAACTACATTTTCTAATTGATGTATGTTCCTGTATTAAGTGTATTCCTTTTCTTTGTATATTTATATGGGAATGAAGATATTTTGTATTGTATTGTATCTGAATCAGATCGCTGTTTATCCGGAAGTGTTTTCTTTAATTTTGTTGTTTTTATGAGCAATATTCTTCTCGGACGAAGCATCGACATTCCTTCTATTTCTTCGAGTGTTGCCGTTTAGATTTTCAAGCAAAAACTTCCTAAAGCTATTTTTGATTTCATCTACATCAAAACTATAACCAGGAAGGCGTTGTAACAGTTTGTTTACATCACAAGCACGTATGCTACATTTTCTGAAGTCGGATTTTAGATTGTCTGTTTCATGTGAAGACTGTTTCAAGAGTCGAAAAATGTCTTGCAATATATGCTGCAACTCTGTTGTACCGACTAGAGATGGGTAACTCATGAGTGAAGCGACTTAAAAAGTCAACTCTGAGAAGTGAGTCATGGAGGCAAGTGAAATTTGCAGGTCTTTTTGATTTTTGGTGAGGAGATTTTTTTTAGTTTGCTCCCCACTTTGTTTTCAAGGTAAATTTGAAAATTGTGGAAGTGAGGACCTTTTTTTTATGTTTTCAGGGAAAATTAAAATTTGATTTTTTAAGTTACTTTTGACTACAAAATGAGACGACTCTTTTTAATTATTTTAGCTCTTCACTTTACGACGAGTCGACTCTTTGTAAAGAAACGTGTTGCTCAAAATTTTTGGAGGCGATGATTTTTTTTTCTTCTTCTGCTCTTCTCTATGTTTTTGAAAAATGTTGGAGGTGAACACCTTTTTTTGCTCATCAACATTTTACATGAACTGATTCCCGGAGTCCACTCTTTTCACGGAGTTTGTAAAGCGGTTAATAAAAAAGAGTCATATCGCCCATCTCTAGTACCGACCCAAAATCATCCTCCATGCAGCTTTCAATGGTCGGAGGCAAGCTCTGTTAGGTGGGCACTGTTTGCCTGTAAGCAATGTCATTGTTTCTGCACAACTGTAAGATGTAGTAATTCCAAATCTGGATGGTTCACTATATTCACCGACTGATCAAAGACTCATGCGCCATAGATCGAAAAAAAGTACAATTTGTCATTTGTTATATGGGCCGACAAATTGTACTTTTTTTCGATCTGTGGCAAACAAAGTTACAGTACAAAATATTCAACAAAGTAACCCCGCTACTTCTGTTTCTCATAGCTTTAACGATGTTCCCCCAAATTGCAATAATTGCACTAATTACCAAGTAATTGTAAATATAACAAACAACCAATTTCAGAATGCATTCTTTCTTTTAACAATCCATTTTACGAACAACTGTAAGGAAATATTATTTTATTATTATCTCCTTACAGTGCAGAAATGAATGAGTTCTAACAGTTGGGAGAAATATGCACAAATACAGTACTATAGGATCACGTGATCGATGGCCGGTTAAGCAAATTGTTTAACAGAGTTTACTACTACAAAAAAAAAGTTGACGCATTCAGCTACATAGTGATACGCGTGATAATATTTTTTAACCTAAACCCATTTCCCTATCAAGTTAACCAGTTTATGTTTATTAATAATAATTTTCATTATTGAATTTGAAGTTAATTAAATAAGCGAATGGTGACTAAATGTCCGTTCATTATAACGCATATTTAAAAGTAAAACGGATTGTATAGATTAGTTAAAATAGGCTACGGCGCGCTGCTCATCTACATATGTTCTCGTCAGCTGTGCTTTGTTTCTGAAAAGGGCTTATTACGGATGCAAAATTTCCCATTCATATTCAAAATTTTATATCCCAGTTTTACCACTAATTTATTCAGCTCTCCCCGTCTATCTCTCCACCCGGAGCTCCTTCCATTCTTTCTTCCTCAAGGAAACGACTACTAATTCCTGTCGCAGATTTTAATAACTAAATCCAAATCAAAATATAACCGAGGTGGGCTTAAGTCCTAATCCCGGCGAGATATCTTATTAGAACTAAATGATTTATACGGGGGAAGGAACGGCGGAATTTCGAAATTCGAGTGCGCGGTTCGGCGCTTCAAAAATTGCAGGAGTGTTCGGCGGTACACTTTTGATCCGGATGGGCGGAGTTCGAGTTAATTACAAACACGAGATGAGAGAGATGTGTCGGTGTGTATGTGGAGCAATGCGAGCGGGGGTGGTGAGTATATTGACACATCAGAATGACAGATTGCCCACAAGTGATTGATGATATCACATGACTTCCTGGTTAAAATAGCCACCTGTTGGTTGACACATTAATATGTGTGCCGCAGTAACGCACACCGACACACGCTCGCTCATACGCAGGAAAGCACGCATCAGAGAATATGGGCCCGTTGACACAACGGTATTATCCCGTCCCTAGCAATTTTAATATTTAATTTTAAACATATACTACCCCTATTGCTTCACAAAAATGGTGTTGATATAGCGGGATGGTGGGAATAGAATAACTCTCATTTATCAAGTCTTCAGAATGACCTAAAATGATTATTTGAGCGATTATGACATAATTCATGAAGATGTTTGCGCTTATGAGTAGTTAGGCGAGTGGCGCAAATTATCTGATTGTAAGTGAATATGGAAAAATGTTTTATTATTAACTTCTCAGCACCTTGTTCGTCAAATTTATAGGCAACCAAGTTTTTTTTCAAAAGTTAAAAATGATCTCTATAAGAACTAAGATAAGGAAAAGCATGTTCATTAAAAAACAACCTCAAGTGTGCCATGATATTTTATTTTTAAAATTTAAGTTGGTAACACATATTGAAGTTATGTTACTTGAGGCATATTCCTACCTTCCAAAATTCCTTGGACTGTGTTAATAGCATCCGAAGAACGTTTGACTGATCAACCACTTCCTGGTTTACGGAGAATATTACCCATTTCATGAAATAATATAACACATCGTGATAAGGTATTTTTAAATTCATCATAAATAATGAGAATGTTAGGAAATTCTTCCTGAAACTCTGCTATAGGTTTTCAACCACTTTAGTCCCATTTCGGAAATAACTTTCAACTAGAAACGCTTCTGCTGGTTGCTGTAAACCATTGTGACCACGGAATAATTGTGGCTTCTAGAACGATCTGACGTTTTATATGTCAATTCCTAACATGTGTGCCAATTTAATTTTTTTAAATAAAAAATCATGGCACACTTAAGGTTTTTTTTAATGAACATACGATATATGGCTGAAATGTATATTCAGTCTCGCCATTTGAAACACATTCACTTTTAAAAATTGAACTTTTAATTAAATTTCCAGTACATAACCTCCTAATGATGGTTACGTACTAAAAATATCTAAAATTTTAGAAAAATTAATTTGTATGAGAATCAGATGTTACACTATGGATATAAAGGTGGGTGTAATTTTGATGTATATCGTAGCTTTGTTTGTATAAGTCAGAAATTCACGTGAATAGATAACATTCTATAAATCCGATCCCATCATTGTGTTTTTTGAAGTTTTTTGGTGTCCCTAATTTGTATCACCATGCAATTTGTAAAAAGTATTAATTGTTTGATCTCGTGAATTAAATGTTTTGGTCCTGAATCCATCTTGAATGAGCACAAGGAAGTCCCACTGCAATTTATTCTTGGTGACATGGCGGAATAAAAGACTAAAGTGCTCGAAGAGGATATTTTCGCAGATATTCCAAGCGATGCCTAATCATGTACATATGACATTTGTGACAAAAGCAGCGATCTTGAAAATGAAAAGGATAGCAATTTTAAGAATCGGGTAATATTCATGAGTAAACGCTTTATTCAGATACAAAATTTGTTTTGAAAATATAAGGTGAGATAAGCGAATCTGAGTTTGCGTAAAAGGGCCAAAAATACTCCATCTACTTGTGGACATACCACACATACCAGTGGGGGCTAGTGAACTTTTTGAGTGGTAGAGCCACTTATCATACAATATATATATATATATTTATAAATTCAAAGTATAATTGAAAAACAGTGTGTCCTACATTTGTTAAGAAAACTTAACTATTTATAGTTACATTTGAATTGTTAGTTCATGTTCAGAATTAAAAAAAAATGTCGATGTGGCCATCACGTTACTTTCTCCGATTATGATAGTTATTTATATTTCTACTTCCAGTGTAAATATACAATTGCGGACACAAAAGCTGACATCTCTTTTTGTCTAGACGTTTAATGAATGGGCATTAAATACAATTTAGAGGAAAGTCGCTCACTAGATTACAATGGTGTCTTATTTTATTTTGTCCGCAATTGTATGTCAAATGTTTTGCAGGATCAGATGATACCGACGCTTGAAACGTCAAAATTATGAAAGATGAAAATGACAGTCTTTCAAATTTTTATAATATCTACCGTCAATTTATTCAAAAACTAACGAGATTTCGAAAAAAATTCCAACGTCAAAAAGTGCCAAATATAATGCAATTTAAAAGTTGGTTGGATTTTCGCAAAATCAATGTAAAAAGTCAAAACTTCACGATTTCAAAGCTCGAAGATTTTAAATTGCGATTTTGATTTTTTACATTCTAGAATGAAATGAAATTTTTAAAAAAGATTACGAATTTTTATTGTTAAATTGACACAAAATGTAAAAATTGCACTTTTTTGCATATTTTAAAATCGCGATTTTGATTTTTGAAATTGCATAACTACCGAATGCATCTTCCGATTCTTATGATGCAAACTTCAAAATATAGCGTGTTTAGTGTAATTTTAAAACGTATTTCGAAACTTTCTCGTAAAATTAATTTAATTATCAACCCTTTCTCGCCCTTCAGAGAATTTCGTATGGCAAGCAAGCAAAAACATGGGTCCTTGAACGTGTTGTCTCCAAACTGGGCTTTCAACCTATTTGGCCAAAAACTTTTATGTAGTGCTCCTATCCATTCTAATAAAAGGTACACTTAGATCCATAAAGATCAAAAATATTTATTTTCCTTAAATGTGTTTTCTCTCCATCATGTTTCCTCTTCAGTTTTTAAAATTGTTCACGAATAAAAAATACTTCAAACTGATACTGACATTGACATTGGTTTTTTAGTTTGTTCTAAATGCCGCTTGTTCATCCTACACGTCTTAAGACGAGTTTAAGCAAAAGTTGGCAATTTATATTACTAAAATATTTCAGGACTTTATTCAATTATATTGATGCCATTAGTTACACCTTGACTCGGTAAAGTCAAATCTCGTAGTTTGTGATCACAAACATTTCTATTGTGTTGAAGTTGTCTAAAAAGTGCAGAAAGGAATTTTTAGACGAATAGATGATTGTATTTTTTTGAGTGCTTCTAGCAGGAATTGTTAGAATTTTGTAAAAGCAAGTTTGCGTTTGTCTTACTTCTTTTGATGTCTGAGGCATCTTAACCCTTTGCACTCGAAGCCTTTTCTATCGGGCGAGCCACCAGACGATTTCCGCTATGTTAGGGAAGTGTTTACAGGTACTTTAAAATCATTGGGTTGGGTTAGGTAGGGTTGGATTAGGTTGGGTTGGGTTAGGTTAGGTTAGGTTAGGTTAGGTTAGGTTAGGTTAGGTTAGGTTAGGTTAGGTTAGGTTAGGTTAGGTTAGGTTAGGTTAGGTTAGGTTAGGTTAGGTTAGGTTAGGTTAGGTTCCCCTGAAAAGGAATCAACCTTGTCGCGGTGAGGGGGCAAGGTAGTGATCGGTTAAGGACCAACCATCCACATCTCTGTGATTAATTCACGGGAGGTGGGTGGACAGCGAGATGGATCACTACCGCAAAAGGATTCCGGGGCTAGTCACCAACTCATGCGGCGATGGCCTCCTTACTAGAGTCACTTCCATCTTTGAACTATCGGCCTCCCTTGGCCAACTCTTCGGTCTCCCTTGACCTTTCGGATCCCGACGCTATTAGGAAACGAGGGCTAGGGATCCAAAAATCTTAATACACCTGACGGACGGACACTCTCGATAACGACCTAGCGATAAAAAAGGAAAAACAAAATACTGTAATGAAATGGACAAAACTAAAGGAAAAAAGTTTACGGTGCAGGGGAGGGATACCCCAGTACCGGTCGGAATCGGTGGTGACAGAGCAGGCCCCGCCCGATCGTCAGACAGCGACTGCAACAAAGAGCGCAAGGCAGAAGACGAGGCCCGCACTGCGGAGGAGGAATTAATGCGAGAATTCAGGAGAAGACAAAGTATAAGCAGGTCGCCGACGAGGAAGCAAAACAAGACGCAAGAAGAAAAGGAAGAGGAAAGAGGGGAGAATACCCCAGACCACAAGAAAAACACGAAAGCAGAATATAAAACAGGAAAAGCAAAAACAGCAATAATGGTACAAGTTATGAAACAATTAAACAACGTAACTGAAGAGCTAGTTAAACAAATCGCACAAAACACGAGAGTGGAAATAAAGAAGGGCACAGAAAGGCTACAACATGTGGTAAAAACGATGGAAAACGCGATAAAGGCAGAGATGAACGAAAGGACAAGAAAAGAGGAAAAAGAAACAAAGGAAGGGGACAGGATAAGACAAGAACAGGAACAAACAGAACAGGAAAAAATGGAAATAAAACAAACATTGAGGGAAACGGAAAGAAAATACGGGGAAGAGAGAGAAAAGGCAAGAGAGACACAAGAAACAACAAAAAACCAAAACGAAGAACTAAAAAGAGAGATAGGAAAACTAAAAGAAGAAATAAGGGAAGCGGAAAGGATAAGACAAAGCCAAGAACAAACAGAACAAGAAATAAGACAAATAAGAAGAGAAATGAGGGGAAAGGAAAGAAAACACGAGGAACTGTGGGAAGAGGAAAGAGAGAAACAGGAAAAACTCGGAAAAAAAAACGAAGAAATGATAAGAGAAATGAGAAAGCTGAAAGAGGAAAAAAGGGAAGCGGAAAAGAAAAGACAAGAACAGGAACAACCAGAAGAAGAAATAAGAGCATTAAGACAAGAACTAAGGGAAACAAAAAAAAACTATGAGGAAATGAGTGAAAGGGCAAATAGGGAACAAGAAGAATTAAGAAACCATAACAAAGAATTAAAAAGGGAAATGGAAAAACTCATGGAAGTAGTAGCAAAAATGAGCACAAGAAACACGGAAGAAAGCAGCGAAGAAGAAGAAGCAGAAGAACAAGATATAAAAAGATACGAAGACTTCAAGAAAACAAAAGGAGGGGAAAGAAAGAGAAGATACGCAAGGACAAAAATAAAAATAGGTAACCCCATAGAAGAAACGGCGGAGAGAACAGTAATCTGGCTGGAAGAACAAGAGGAAGCAAAAGGATTAGGAAGCATAATCCATAAAAGATTCCCGGAGATAAGGGAAATGGAAGAGGACAAAAAAATAATAAGGGTAAAGACAAGCTACACAAAGGAGGGGAAAACCACAAACAAGGAAAACATAACAGTAATAATAGATGAAAGGATTAAAACAGAGGAAGAAATATTCAATATAATCTTCGGGTTGAACGCAGAAGAAGAGAAAGAAGAGGAAAAAATAGCGACACACAAACCACAAGGGATAAAAATGCGGGAATATAGAAGGATGATAGAAAACAAATTTAAAAACACGAAGAAAGAAATAACAATATACGTTACAAAAAAAGAAGCCGAGAAGGAGGAAAGGGAGGAGAAGACAGAAACATGGAAAGAGGTAATGACCAAAAAAAGAAACAAGAACAGAAATGAAATAATAATGATAAGGGAAAGAGAAGGAAATGAAAGAAAGAAAAACTATGCAGAGATGGTAAAAGAAATGAAGGAAAAAATAGACATGGATAAACTAGGAATAAAGATAAAAAAATCTATGAAAACAAGGGAAAATGACGGTATAAAACTGATAGTACAAAGCAAGGAAGGAGCAAAAAAAATAAAAGAAAACATAAACAAAGAGACAAACAATAGATATGAGGTAGAGATCAAAGATACAGAGAGAGAAAGGGAGATAATAATAACGGAGCTGGATGAGACGGTGGACAAAGAGGACATAAAAAAGGGATTACAAAAAATAGGAATAGAAATTGAGAAGGATAAGATAGAAGAGATAAGGCGTAGCCAAATGGGGAAACACAGCACGATGGTAAAAATGGACAGAAGTAAGGCAGAAAAGCTAATGGAAAGAAGATGGATCCAGGTGGGGTGGACAAAAGGCAGAGTGATAGAGAAAGTAATGCCGATTAGGTGTAATAACTGTATGAGGTTTGGACACAAAAGGATGGAATGTAAGGAGAAGAAAACAGAGGGTAAAAAATGCCTGAAATGCCTGGAGGAGGGGCACGTGGTAAAGGAGTGTCACAACACCTTAAGAAAATGCACAGAGTGCAAACAGGAAGGACATTGGAGCGACTCCATGAGGTGTCCACGATACAGGGAAGAAGTTAAAAAAGAAAGAGAAAGGATAAGGGTGAAAAGGGAAAAAACAAAAGAGCAAGAGTATATAAGAAAGGAGAAATGGGATAAAAGGAAGGAAGTGGAGGATGAAGAAGAAAAATATAAGAAGAGAGAGCTAAAAAAGAAGAAAGAAGAAGAAAGAGAAAAAGAGGTAAAAGAAATGTTACAAAAAAATGGCGATAAAAATAAAGATAAAAATAATACAAATTAACGCGGACAGGGAAAGGCTGGTCATGGAAACAGTGCTCCAAAAAGCAAAGAAGAAAGGGATTGACATAATTGTAATGGCAGAACCTAACAAAAAAATTTTAATGAGCGGGCAATGGATTAAAGACCGTAGAGAGGACACCGCAATACGAGTAACAAACAAAAATGTAAAAGTATACAATACAGGCACAAACGAACAAGGCTTCGTATGGGTGGAACTAGAGAGCATGAGGGTCTACTCGTGTTACTGGTCACCCAACAGAGATAGAGAAGAATTTGAAACGTACCTAATAAATCTTGCAAGAAGCATAAAGGAATATAGGGGAAAGGTAGTAATCACTGGAGACCTAAATGCAAAACATAAAGAGTGGGGAGGAAACACGGAAAATGAAAGAGGAAAAATACTAGTAGAATGGATGGAAGAAAACGAAATAACAACAGCAAACGACGGAAAAGCACCGACATTTGAAAGAGGGCAAGGGAGATCTTATATAGACCTAACCATGTGCAGATCAAAAGACCTAGAAGATATAAAAAAGTGGAGGGTGGACAGAGAGAATAGTATGGGGATGCACAACGAAATCCAATTCACAATGGCAATGGAAGAAAAAAAAAAAAAAGGAGAAAAAATGGTGCAAAAAGGGTGGAAAATAACAGAGGAGAAAATACCGAAGTATTTGCAAATTATAAAAGAAATGACAGAAAATGAAGACACATACGACGCGGAAAAAATGACAAAGACAATAACAGAAGCGATGAACAGAACATTTAAAAAGAGGAAAGGGGAAAAGACAACAAACAGCACATACTGGTGGAACAACGACATAGAAAAACAAAAAAAAGTATGTATAGAGGCAAGGAGAAAAAAAACCAGAAGCAACAGTAACAAAAACACCACAGAAGAAGAAAAGACAAAATGGAATGAGGCATTCAAGATAGAGAAGAAAAAACTAACGAAACAAATCGCAAAGGCCAAGGAAGAGTGCTGGAAGAAATTATGCGAAGAAGTGGAAGAAGATACATGGGGAATGGGGTACAAAATAGTAACAAAAAAATTGAGACTACAACATAAAACAGAAATCAGAGTAAAGGAGCAAAAAGAAATAGCAAAAGAATTATTCATAACAAAAGAAAACGAGGAAAAAGACACAAAAGAAGAGAGCGAAAGGGAGCGAAATAAAACGAAACCATTCACGACAGAGGAGCTGGCCTACGCAGAAAAAAGAATAAAGAACAAAAAAGCCCCGGGACCGGACGAAATCCCAGCAGAAATCATAAAACTGACGATAAAAGAGATACCCGAAAAGTTCCTCGAAATGATGAACCAACATCTAGAAAAAGGAGAATTCCCAGACCAGTGGAAGGAGGCGAGACTGGCACTAATAGAGAAGCCGAAGAAAGAAGGACGGAAAAAAAAAGAGTATAGAGCAATATGCCTAATCAACGCCATGGGCAAGCTATACGAACAGCTCCTAGTGGCAAGAGTGGTAGACGAAACCAAAGATAAAATTGACGATAGACAATATGGCTTCAGAAAGGGGAAATCAACTATAGAAGCGGTAGAGGAAATAATGAAAATTGGGGATAAGGGCAAAAAGCCAGCGTACAAAAACCGCAAAACAGCACTGATGGTCACAATTGATATCAAAAACGCCTTCAACACAGTACCATGGAAAGAGCTGAGAAAAGAACTCGATAAGATGGATCTCACAGAAAAAATGGCAACCATAATGAACAGGTACCTACAAAAGAGAACAGTTAAATTAGGGGAAAATGAAGAGATAGAACTAGCCGGGGGAATACCACAAGGATCGGTACTCGGCCCAACACTGTGGAACATCCTGATGAATGACATAATAAAAACTAAAATCCCGCAAGGAGTACATAAAATATGCTACGCGGATGACCTAGCCCTGGTAACACTCGGAAAAAACCAAAAAGATGTGATAGACAAGACAAACAAGGCAATTAAAATAATGACAGAAAAAATAGAAGGAAAAGGGATGAAAATTGCCACAGAGAAAACAGAGGCAGTAATTCTGTATGGAGGAAGGAAAACAAAAGAGATGGAAATCAAAATAAAGGATAAAAAAATAAAAACCTCAGAAGAATTAAAATACTTAGGGATATGGATAAATAAAAACATGAAGATGACGTCACACATAAAAAGAACATGCGAAAAGGCGGAAAATGCTATGAGGGCACTGGGGAGACTAATGATCAACAAAGGAGGACCAAACGAAAAAAAAAGAAGAGTACTATCAAACGTAGCTCACTCGATCATTCTATATGGATGCCAGGTTTGGAAGAGGGCAATGAAATGGAGAAAATACAAAAACCTACTTGAAAAAACACAAAGAGTAATGACTATAAAGATCGCAAGAGGTTATAGAACGATCTCAACGGAAGCACTACAAGTAATAACAAGTACAAAACCTATAGACCTACAAGTCGAGGAAAAATGCCGAAACTTCAGAAAGAACAAAAAAGAAAAAGAGAATAATAAGAGAGAGACAGTAAAGAAGTGGCAAGAACGTTGGGATAAGGAAACAGGGAAAGCAAAATGGACGAAACAGCTCATAAAAGACATAGAGACGTGGAAAAATAGAAAACACGGGCAAATAAACTACGAATTAACCCAAATGATAAGTGGACACGGCAATTTCAATAGTTACCTAAAACGAATGACAGTAAAAGAAGACGGAACATGCAGAAAATGCGAAGTGGAAGAGGACGCGGAACATACATTCTTCGAGTGCCAAAGATGGAAGGAGCTCAAGAACGAAACTGAGGAAAAAATAGGAAAAGAAATAAAAAAGGAAAACATAATAGAAACAATGATAGAAGACGAAACAAACTGGCAAGCCATTGAACAATACGTAAGACAAATATTAGAGGAGAAAGGAAAAGACGAAGAGATATGAAGAGACAGAGACAAACAAGAGAAGAACACAACTGCCATAGAAGAAGACGTAAGTGATACCTATGGCAGCTGGGTGAAAGGATGGGGAGGGTTTAGTGGGTAGACCCAAGGTGCGGGAGTCCCACAGAGCCCTGTATTGAAGGGTCGTGCATAAAAGCATTCCCTCCTCCATAAAAAAAAAAAAAAAAAATAAAAAAAAAAAAGGTTAGGTTAGGTTAGGTTAGGTTAGGTTAGGTTAGGTTAGGTTAGGTTAGGTTAGGTTAGGTTAGGTTAGGTTAGGTTAGGTTAGGTTAGGTTGGGTTAGGTTAGGTTAGGTTAGGTTAGGTTAGGTTAGGTTAGGTTAGGTTAGGTTAGGTTAGGTTAGGTTAGGTTGGGTTAGGTTAGGTTAGGTTAGGTTAGGTTAGGTTAGGTTAGGTTAGGTTAGGTTAGGTTAGGTTAGGTTGGGTTAGGATAGGTTGGGATGCATCACACCTCCCGGGCGCCATGGCAGCGCCGCTCGAGTGGACGCATCAAACCGCCTGGGCGACGTAGCGGCGCCGTTTGAGTGCAAAGGGTTAATAACGCAAATATGCAATCTCGCAGTTGCTTCAGATAAATTGTAGTATCGCTATTAATTTTGTAACTACTGGTTTCCAAATCATTATTCATTCATATTTCAACGTGTTTTTTTTTTAGATAATTTTTCGATCATCTTTACGTCAACTTTAGATATTTAGATATTTTGTTCGAATTAATAATTAAGCAAGTGGGTGCAAAAACCAAACAGCTGCAGATTTTTAAAATCCTTCACGACAGATGAAAATCACTTCAAACTGATACTGATGCACTAAGACAGCTCATTCTTCTTTGTATCTCCATAGAGGCTTTTCATTATAGGAATAAGTGACAAAGTGAAAAAGGGTTCTTCGCGAAACGAAATGTAGGCTCATTAAGAGATGCCGCCAAGATAGCAAACCGAATCTACGGTTTTGATATTTTATTAATCTCATGTAGGTTTTATGTAATTTTGAATCCATACCTTGTTCCGAATTAGAATGTAGATATTTTATTAGTTATAATTGATTACCTAGACAATAATTTTAATTTTTGAAGGTAAGGGATGGTCTAAGGGAATTCAAAATTAACTAAAAGTTGATTAGCATTTAAGTACTATTAACATCTAAGCGTGGGAAATACGTAGCCGTTCCGGCATTGTTTCTAGATGGCATGTAAACATGGAGCTGCCTGGTTCTTGCACCTAACTTCGAAACTTTGAAGAATACGAAAAATTGAATAAAAGCAACGCCTTTCTAATCTTCAAAGATTTTCTATGAATTTTCGATCGAACCTTCGAAATTGAAAATGTTCGAAGAAAAATTCCAAATATATTTTCTTGCTTAATAATCTTTCTATATTACCAGATTTGCTTTTGTTTTTATCATCCACATATTCTGTCCTATCTTTCCTATTTTTCCATGTAATTTTTTTAAATTTACTTCGCGCCTACCTATCATGGTTGTTTGTTTGCCTCAGTACTGATATCTGGGTTGCCTTGTTAAATATTATCATCCATTTTTCACCCGATTGCATTCTTCGATTCTTTCTCCCTGAATTCCCGTGCTACGGGATTTTGAATAATTTTGAAAATCATTTTTATTTTTATTTCGAATCGCCAAAATCACCTTCACGTTCTATTCAAAACAAAATATTTCAATTTTGTAACGCCCGGTTTCTCCAACGAATCCTAAAATACGTCTCACTTAAGTACGTCTTATTTTTAAGTAGTTCTTATTTTTTTGTTCTGTTGCACTAAACAAATTTTTACATATCTTAGGTAAGATTTCATTACACGTGGCAACGTTGCATTTTCGCGTAAATTTGATAGGCCGTCCTGTCAAATTCATTTTTAACCCTCCTGTTGTTGACTTTAGTGTGATTAATAATGGCGAAAATGCAAGCATTTCGTGTAAATTTTACGAAAGTAGAGCGAAATTTATTAGCTTTACAGAAAGTAAGAGAGAACTGCTTAAAATTGGTAGAGGTATAGTGAGTAGGCCAGCTGAAGATGACGATTTTATGTTATTATTAATGAATGAGTCGACAGTAATGTGGATTATCTGCAATTTCTACAGCATCTACAAATGCAAATGCATCCATCACTTCCAATAAATTATTAGCCGTTTCAATGAATACTTCCAATAACAGACAGACGTTGTTGAAAATTGCGAATTTTATAGGTTAGAATCGGAATCTTAAGATGCCATTTTTGGCGTCTTATAATGTAAGACCTTCTTACGACTAAGATCTGATTTATGGTTGGTGCAACACTTTAAGAACGTCTTATTTTAAAGATAGGTTTTATCTACTTAAGATTAGTTGGAGAAACCGGGCGTAAGAGCGTGGCGTGAACATTTTTATACAAAGTTATAGTTCGAAGTGCATTTCGAAATTTTCTTATCCACTGCAATGATTTTTGTATTGTTGCCATTTACCAAAATAGTTTACTTCAGTATAAAATCAGTATATTACATATTATGAAAGTTGTTAACGTCATTCTAAAGTAACATGGCATCCTCCAATAATCGAATTTTCATGAACACTCTCATGTCGCCAGCGATTAAAAACATTTCGCATTAGAAAAGCAGCTTCCAGCATCATTAATAAACATGTTAAATATCATATCAAGGGTCCTAGGTGGGATCCTTGAGGAACATAAGAAGTTACATCACTTGGTCGAGACACACTTTTTCTATTCGATCATATTGAATTCTGTCAGCGATTAAAAACATTTCGTATTATGAAAGCAGCTTACAGCATCATTAATAAACATGTTAAATATCAAGGGTCCTAGGTGGGATCCACCATTAACCCTTCGCTCTGTTAAGATTTTTTGTCAGGCCTTTTAGCAATCGATAAAAACTAAAGTGCGATTGTACTGTTTTCGACCATTTCGACCATTGGGATTCAAACACCGTAATTTATTCATTAAAATTGTGTGATCGATAGTATTAAATGTTTTCGAGTCAGTGTAGATAGAATACAACTTTGAAGATCAAAGATTGTCAAATTTATCAAAAATCTTGGACACCACAGATAAGAAGGATAAAGGGTGTCCTAGAACTAGTGACCTAACAAAATTATCATCATATTTGTTTATACTATATTCGAACTCCTTTTGATGGTTCAAACAATTAAAGTTGGATGGCAGTTTTGTTTATCCTTTTCTTAAATCGTGAAAGATTATCCGAAGCAATGGCTAACGGAGAGGGTACCAGAATAAGAAACTTTATAATTAGAAAATAAGGTTTCTTACCGAAGTACGAAAGGTTTCTTCACATCTTTTTCAACATTTAATAAAGTCGGCTGTATTATGCTGACTAGTTTTAAAAGGGTGTGGCAAATTCTTGCAAAGCCTAAAATCTATTAAGATGTTTGAAATGGTTCTTCTAGAGTGGAATTTTTAATACCACTCACTACTCAGTTTAGATGAAGCCAGATGGTTATTGACAAAACTTCTTGGTAACGATTTAATGAGAATCAAACATCGTTATGTACGCACGTATTTTTTCTTATTTATTCCCTTCATTGCAGTGTCGTCAAGTGAAATAATCTACCGGTAGGAGCGCCGGAATGTCTAATTATACGAAGAGATTTTATTATGGAAAGATTTGCTTGTTAAAATTATTATGTTAAATACGTCACGGATGTGAAAACTTTTAATGGCCCTCTTGGAAAATTTCCGTTTCTACGTGGATCTAATGAGCACCCTATACGCGTATGAATGTAACGGTAATTTGACTATCTATTTACTTGTAACTACCTATAATCGATTTGTGTCGCAGCCAGCCAGAATAAGGCAATTGAAAAGGGCTTTGGTGTGTATATGTGCGGGCGCGTATTTTATAATAATAGACTTAGAGGTGTGGAAAACACATATTAATATGTCATTTATATTGATTATCAATCACGCGCCGTTCCAGAATTATTTATACCCTCGATTACACTATAATGCACGAATACAATGGAAGGAACCACACACAAAGATGATAAGGTGTATCTTAATGACTTCGGCAGACATGCACGATTGAAATTACTGGCGCTCGCCTCGCTTATTTTATTTTTCACTTCACCCTTGCAGCCACTATTCCCAAATATTTATTATTTAACCATCGAGATTATGGTCTTAAAGATCCGATTTGCATGTAGGGGTGCAGGTGTGCGTCGGAGCGATCTGCATATAAAATCCTTCCCAGAGGTGTACTGATACCCGCTGCGATGCTGCGAGCCTGAAAAATCCTCAGCAGTAATGTGATGCGAGCTAAGACAGATGAGAGAAGGATGTCACTGCGGGATCCGGAATACTTTGGCGATAACCCTCCTTTTCCCCGCCGACACATGACGATCACCGCGCAGATAGAAATGCGGAAAGGGGGACAGACACTGAAAAATCGCACTTGCCAAACCGGCGTTTTCTTTTTAATAATATTTCTAACCCGACTACCTGGCGCCCCCCTTTTTCCCTTCTCGCCGAATTAATTATTCCCTACATGTACACGTCGGTTTTTGTCGCGGTTCCGGCCGATTCACCGGGCGTAAAAGAAACCCTAATTAAGGGCATTGTTCTTGAGGAAATCTTCGCTCCTCTTGTTAATGTTGCCGCCGCCCTCCCCTTACTTCGAGGCGGCATTGTGTGCACTCCTTTAGTTACACTTTCAAATTTTACATGACTCATATTGAAAAATAACTTTTTACAATTATTATTGTATTAAACACAAGTTAATTAAAAAAATGTATAACTTTTATACAAATTTAGAATGTATGAGTTTTTACACTGAAATACTATTTATCCTCGTTAGTTCATACCTGTAAAAATAAAGTCCTTTACTTTGTTATAGATCTTGGAATATGAATTCAAACTTTGGTTGTTGATGTTAATTTAAAAAAAAATTCCCTCGATTCCTTATTAACGTGTACTATTTGCTTTTCGCTTTCACGTGGATGACTGGATCACTTGTTCGTAACTGTCAAAATCCAAAAGAGTCAGGTCTAGGGAAGCAGATCAAAGAAATGAGCCATCTTCCCATATCTAGTCCCTAGTGCCAAACACATATGGTTCCTATGATTCGTACCCAAAAATAGTTCGATCTCTACCATATGTGTTGACACTAGGGCAGTGTTGCCAGGAGTAATTTTTAATTTTCCCCAAATATTTCATAAAAACCCCCCAAAATACCCTTCGCATAAAATACCCACCCCAAAAAATACCCCATCGATTCCCAAAATATATCCCAAAACCTTAATTTACCCCCATTTTTGGGAAAACTTCCCAATCTGGCAACACTGGGATTAGAGAAGGCGCGCTGATAAAATTTCGGAATTTGCACAAAAAAAGTTTTTCCGAAAATATGTAGGTAGTACATTTAAAAAATTAGAAAAATATTTAATCGTGCCGCGATATCCTCCAAATAATTAAAATAATTCTTTCATTTCCCGGAAAGCCTTGCTAATTAACTACTTAAAATTGTTCATATTTTTTTTCATAATTTCCAAACAGTTCCAGTTATAGTGGGTGATCAGTTTCATTCTAGGCAAAAGTATTATATTTAACAATTACTAAAAAAAACTAAATTGGCTTCAAAAATTATTCTTTTGATTTAAAAATTTTCGAAAAAAAATCACAAATCGAATCAAAATATTTGAAAATTAGGTAATTCCTTAAACACAATCGCGCAGGCTGTATTTTCTAACTAAATATCAAAGTACACTAGTTTTATCGTAATACAACCACTATAATTAAATTAAAAACACTAAAACAAAACATTTCAAATTAAATAAATAACCTAAAACTAAAACAAAAACCAAGTTCAGGAAAAAAATTCAAAAATTCAGTCTGCAAAATTTAAATTATAGGGAAAAAAAATCAAAACCTTGGACCAAAAAACTCGGTCAAAAATTCGCTCATAAAAATCAACAATTCATTTAAATCTAAAGTAAAAACCAATAAAAAATCGCTTATTAAAATTAATAATTAGAGTAACAGATGAACTAAAAACATTGGTAAAAAATTGAAAACTCTTGGCAAAAATTAAAAAAGCAGTCAAAAAAGAGAAAATTTCTACTAAATATTCGAAAATTTTGGTTTAGATGCCAAAAACATCTAAAATATAGGCCAAAAAAATAAAAGTGCAGGCTAAAAATTGAAATTTCAAGCACAAGAAAAATAATTTGCCATTTCCAGCTCCGAAAATAACTCTTTACCTCCAAGTAAATTGCCGAAACTCTAAACTCAAAAATAATAAAAACAATAATTCAGGTTAAAACATCTAAAATGAAGGCCAAAAAATCAAAAATTTGGTTAAAAAAATACCAGCTAAATGTTCACACACAAAAATCAACAATTCAGGTTAAAAATCTAAAGTATAGACCAATCAAAAATTCGCTGTTAAAATTAATAATCAAGGTAAAAAAAAACTAAGAATATAGGCGAAAAATCGAAAATTCTCGGCAAAAGTAAAAAATGCACACCAGAAAAAAACGAAAATTTTGGTTTATAAGTCAAAAACTTCAAAATTTGGAACAAAGAAGTGAAAAACACAGACCAAAAATCTAAAATATAGGCAAATAATCCGGATGTAAAAAATAAAAAATGCATACTAAAAAATTGAAAATTTAAGCAAAGGAAAAATAATTTGCCATTTTCAGCCCCAAAAATAACTTTATCTCAAAATAAATTGCCGAAACTCTAAACTCGAAAGTAATTTAAAAAATTCGCCCATAAAAACAATAATTCTGGTTAAAAATATCTAAAATGAAGGGCAAACAATCAAAAACTTAGTACAAAAACTCAAAAATGACCGCAAACAAAAGAAATGGCCTATAAAAATCAACAATTCATGTTAAAAATTTAGAGTGTAGACCAATCAAAAATTCTCTCGTTAAAATTAATAACCTAGATAAAAGAAAAATGAAAAATGTAGACAAAAAATTCTAAAAATTAGAAGAAAGAAATCTAAAATATAAGCAAAAAAAATCCTGGTCTAAAATATGAAAATATACAAACCAAAAAATTGAAAAATCAAGCAAAAGAAAAATAATTTGCCTTTTCAGTCCCAAAAATACCTCTGGCTCAAAATAAATTGCCAACTAGAAACGCAGAAATGTTCAAAAAACGATAATTTTAACAAACAAATCGAAAATGAAGAAAAATTAGTTTAAAAGATCAGAAATTTATTCTAAGAAAAAAACGATACTGCAGGTCAAAAATATAGGGAAAAAAAAGTCAACGATAAAAAATGCAAACAAAAAGATTATTTAATATAATAATGATAATTTATTTACGGACAAAGAGTGTTGCCACTAGTAATTTTTAGTTTTCCCCAAATATTTAATAAAAACCTCACAAAATTACGCCGGCGGTGGGTGGTCCCTATCCTATCTTTCAATTCTTGGAACACAAACGTGGGTTTTACAATTGTTAATTAATAAGAGAAGAATCTAATGGTTTATCGTTGCTTCGACAAAATAATTTGTTTGGGGCGTGCTTAACCTCTTCACGCCCAGGTTCGCCACATGTGGCAACAAGCGAAAAATGAAAACAAAAACATTGTACAAAAAAAAAATACTTCTTTAGCGCTATCTATGGAATTTTTTCTCATATTATTTTGCATAAATGGGAAAGTTTGTGACAGTGAAATCATATTTCGTAGAAAAAGTTAACAACAACAAAGAAGTAATTTTTAATCAACCCTGGGATTAAATCAAAGCAGCATGGGCGCGAAGTGGTTAACAGATTGGAGGGTGGGATAGGGACCACCCACCACCCTTAGTCTCTACTTTAACTCAACCCTGAAACCTTCTTTATTGTTGGTTTTGCAAGTTTTTAAACTTCAGTGATTTGACGAAGAAATTTCTTTAATCAAACAGTGTTTTCTTTGTCAGGTTTAAGTGGAAACGAAGAGCGGTGGGTGGGCCCTATCCCATCCTCCAATCATTGGAACATAAACGAGTGTTTTACAATTGTTAATTAATTAATAAGAGAATGATCAAATGGTTTGCAGGTCAAAAATCTAAAATATAAGTCGAAAGAAATCAAAATCCAGGCCTAACGATACAAAATGCAAACAAAAAGATTGATTATTTAATATAATAATAATAATTTATTGACGGGCAATGAGTGTTGCCAGTACTAATTTCAGTTTAATAAAAACCCCACAAAATTACGCCCCTGCCCTTCTCCAAAATAATATAATTTGAAAATAAAACGTAAATACAGTGGGTTTATTAGAAACGTATCTACAAAATTAAAGTGGTATAAATATAGAATTTAATAAACTTTATTATTCATCTTCATCCGCAAAATTTTCATCTTCTTTTCGGCACACATACATATTTTTACTTTCTCCGTTATGAAGTACGAGAATCGTGATTTTTTTTTCAATTTTTTTTTACGGAAATATCCGTTTTGGGGTCCCTAGATGCCATTTCAACAATTTCTGGAAAAGAAATTTTAGTGTCTGTGTGTGTGTCTATGTGTCTGTCTGTGTGTGTGTGTCTGTGTGTGTGTCTGTGTGTGTGTCTGTGTGTGTGTCTCTGTGTGTGTGTGTGTGTGTGTCTGTGTGTGTCTGTGTGTGTGTCTGTGTGTGTGTCTGTGTGTGTGTGTTTGTCTATGCGCGCTGTATCTCAAAAACTAATAGAGCAATTGATATGAAACTTTTAACATACGTCTTATTTGATAATCTGAAGAACCGAAAAGATTTTGGTAAAATTTCGTACACCGGAAGTGGGCGTATACCTTAACTGTTTTTTTGTTTTTTGCCAATATTTTCTTTAATATGAAAAATATTACAAAAATATTTAAACAAACATTGAAGACAACAAAGAAATGAACAACTTTTGCTTGAAAATATTTTTTTTAATTTTTGGTTTATAATTATAAAACGATAATAGTTACAGCAAATTTAATAATAATAATTGTAGAGAATGCTAAAATGAATAACTTATAAAGAATAAGTTTTTTTCGAAATCCCTTTAGTTTTTGAGTAAACTGAGTTTTTGAATTTGAAGTATAATTTTTCCATATTTTATAATTTTGACGTTTTAAACGTCAGTTTCATCCGAGTTTACGCAGCGCTTGATGTTCATTTAAAATATGATTTCAATTGAAAATAAACTATGAAAACATAAATATAAATGATACCAACAAGTCGGAGAAAGTAACATGATGGCCACATCACCATTTTTTAAATTAAAGTGCAGCATCTAATTGGGGGCACAAAATGACGAAAATGGCAATAATAGAATCCCTAGGACAACTTCCACAAATGATGTCACAGGTTTTTCCTCTTTGTTGAGGAAAATTACTGACTTCTTTATGGTTGTGCACTATTGGTAATGATGGTTTCTATCAAATGTAATAACGTGTTCATTAATTTCCCCAAAAATACCTCTCATATGAAATGCCCACCCCAAAAAATACTCCATTGATTGAACTTCCTCAAAATACCCCCATTTTTGGGAAAAAAGCCCCCAATCTGGCAAAACTGCACTAGGGACGACTAGACAGCGTAACAAACAATTCTACTATTTTGAAAGCGTTGAGTTGATGAATACTCATTGTAAAGCGTGTTGCCATCAACGGACACATTGTACAGATGACGGCCAGTAGCCAGAAGCCGGTCTGCTGTTCGGTGGGAAACAATAATTTATGCTTAAAATTCTTCATTACTAATTTGCAAAACTATAGACTTTTTTTTCTTATTAATAGAAGCAAATCATATATGAATAAAAACTATGTATGTGCGGTAGGTTTCATCTTACTGTAATGGTTTCAAGTCAATCGAAAATGGACACTCCTAATGCCCAATTTACAAAACTATATACATGATTTCCTGTTAATAGAAGCAAATACAATATCAATGAAAACTAGGTATATGACGGATAAACGATCGTTAAGCAAATTGTGAGTGATTAATTATGTTGATTGTTGCTTCTGTGCAGCCAATTAAATAAAATTTCCGATTTAATCGAATTGAATTGTACATTAGGCGGCGGCGCTGATTGATAGATGGCGGTGAACATAAAAGAGATACAACGTAATACCCTTTAAGAGCCGGTGATTGGGTATATTGGCGCACTATAAAATTATTAATGCCTCGATATTGTACTGGCGCGCGGCGTGTCGGCGGGCGGGCATTAAAAGGGTTTCCAACAAATGCACATGTTGACTCTAGAAATAATCGAAGGCTATTAATTCCCGGCAGTCAATAGCTATCTGCTTTTAGGAATAACGAGGGACTCGCGTGCGCCACAGGTGTCGGCATTAATGACTCCCAGCGTCAACCACTAATTCATAATTTTTACTGTCACCATTGTCGGAAACGTCGTCGGACACGACCCAATAAAAATTTAATCAATTCCGGACCCTCCAAGTGCTCCTCGGGCATGAGATAAAAGTGGTCATAATAAAAAAACGAGATTTTGATGATCTTTTATAGCAGATATCAGACACGTATCGTCTATCTGAGGTACGTGACATTTAGAAGTTGAAGTCCCTCTTTTTTTTTTGTCCGATGTCCCCAGCCACCGACGACGACGGGACAGTTCGAGGTGGTCGCTAATGGTCTGGCACTCACCTTGTTCATCGCCAACGTCCGGCTGACTACAGTCGGATCTGGAATAGAATAGTGTCTACATTAGTCATAGAATCGTTGAGGGTGCTGAGGACTACAGGCATAGTGTCGGTGCTAGTGTGTACGCTATGGTTTCGTTCGTGTTCGTGTGTATTTGTTCATATACATATATTTATGGTGGGAGAGGAAACGGGCGAGTTGGGACGCATATCGGTCTAGCGTCCCTTATGTGTGTCCGCCACAGATTCCAACTCCTAATTAAGACTGGGGGGAAGGGGGCCCAAGAAGGGGGATATTGATCAAGTCGACCGAGGGATAGAAAGAGAGGCCCTTAAAACCAGAGAAAGACGCTCGAGTTATTATTTGGGCGACCGCGCTCTATGTTTGCATGCGCATGACTTTCCTAGTGAGAAAATTAGCGCTGTTCCGTGCGGTATGCATTTGCAGGATAAAGCAGGAAGACGTCGACGTGGCGGCCGTCGGTTCCCTCGTCCTTTCGGTCCTCTGTTGCGGCGGCAAAATTTTGATTGCCCCGGTCTAACGTTGGACCGTTCATTAAAAATTAAGATACGCCCATAATGAGAGATTTGATTAAAAACACATTAGGGGTATGTGTGCAATTTCTAATTTATTCAACGTGGAATGATATACAGCCGACCGGTCTCCACCGAAACACGCCGCTAATCTCCGGCCTCAATTATTTATATACAAATACATTGCATTGCTCTTCAAAAGTACCCGAACGTACGAATAGATGGAAATGTTGACCCCATTTATATTTTCATTCTCTACGAGTTTAATTACGTTAAGTGGATTCCATGCGTTATTATCGGGCCGAATCAATCGGAAAGTTTATTTGTTTTGTGTACGCGGATTGCACCAGAAGTTCGCGGCATTCACGCGGGAAATAGGAAAAGCCACAAAAACCTTGCTTCGAGATCATCGGGTTTTACATTGGTATTTACTAACTTTAGCATTCACTAAAATCTTTACTTTTAAAATTGTAAAGGAAACAAACAAAAAGACATAATACCGTAAGGGTGACTGGCAAAAAATCTTCATCAGAGAATGTAACAAACAATAAATAACTTATAATATTAATTGATCTAAGGTTGGATCGTTAATTAAAAATGAAGAGACTTGATTAAAAACACATTACGTGTATATGTGCAGTTTCTAATTTATTAAACATGGAATGATATACAACCGACCGATCTCCACCGAAACACGCTGCTAATCTCCCGCTTGAATTATTTATACACACATATATTGCGGATGATGCGAAAAATGAACGGAATACCGATAAATCATGTAATTGGATTACGTGATAAACATGATACATGAATTACTTTATCAGGCATTAATAAACATGTTTTCCGACGAAGTTACTGAACATGTAAATATAAGAATGTAATAACATAAGCTTCTGATTTATAAATTCTTCAGCAAGGTGCATATTAATCGTTAGAGTGAACATGTGTCTCGCTTTAAGGCTTTTTAAGGCGAATAGTTTCTCCTGCGGGGCAACGGTTAGGCGGCAGGTAATGGGTGGACCTGACAAAACATATATTCATCTCTTAACCCTTTCAGCCCTGGATTTTTAAATTTGAAAAAAAATTTTTTTGCTAATTATTATTGATGGGGAGCTTCTTCAGACCATAAATACCAAATTTGAACTCATTTGCTTAATTAGTATAGGAATTAATTAGTGAGGCTTTGTTAAAGTAACATCTAGTGATAAACAGCAAAAATATGGATTGTCATAGTAAGTAGAGATATCTAAATTTTGCGGTGGCAATTGCCACCACCAGGACCGAAAGGGTTAAAAATCCTATTGCGATGCCGTTCTCGCAAAATAACTATTTTTTGCAGATGGCGTCACTTTACGCCAACTAAAATATCTCGCGGAAGGGTCTAGCTCATACGTAATTGCGTCCTTATTTTTCAGGTAAAACTGATTTGGCTTAATGGATTTTATTACTAAAGAATCAATCTATGTCTCTATAGTAAAATATTTTAGATTTTCGGTGTTTTTTTACATTTCATTTTATGTTGAAAATACCTAGTTTTAACACTAAATTTCACACTATTAGAAAGACCTATAAACAATATAATTCTTTAGAAACCAACATTCATCCTTTATGTAACCCTGTGCAAAATATTAATACATAATTTTTTCTACGTCCGTTATAAAATGTACAGTTTTTTCATTAATTTGGATAAAAAAAGTGCCATAGCGGTTCATTTTTTTAACGCTACTATAAAATTGTTTACGCAAAGTGTGTCATGAACGCTTCGCAACACGCCGCGAGTTCCGCCGATAAATGTCAAACATTAATTTCCGATTAAGAAAACTTGATGATTCTTATTTTCTTCATTTAAAGAAAGGATTATTACTTATATACATTGATTAAGGTTTTATAGAATTTATTTAAAGAGCAAAGAAACTTTTTTTCACTTGTAGGAATTGCCGCACTCACCTTCGGCTCGTGTGGCAATCTTTCCTACTTGTGAAAAAAGTACCACTTTACTCACTTGTTGCATAAAAAACTATTTATCGATCATTTTTATGCCTCATTTTTTCGAACGGGTCTAATAGCCTTAACATTCCTTACTTTTTTAATTATTCTTTAATGCGTAAAATAAATCAATGATTTTGTATTTATATAAAGTTACGCGAGTTAAAATGTTATAATTTTGTTTATAATATTAGCAATACCAATTATTATTAATGATTTGATTGTCGATATTTTTAAATGAATACACAACGTTTGGTGTATATGAATAATTTCAAGTACACTATTTATTTAAGCTTTCAAACGACGGTTTAATTGATTTTTTTGTGTGTCCCTAACAAAATCAATTGTCCCAAATAAATAATGCATTAACCCTGGTGGGTCTATTTAATGGTTACTTGGATATATATTATAATAGAATTTTATTTAAAAGGAAAGTTTTGTTGGGGATAATGCGCTGAATTTTATTTTCTAAGAAAGGAGAACAAAGATATAGTAAATAAATAAATACATAAATATCTAAACAAAAAAATGGTGTTGGTGGCCATCATGTTACTTTCTCCGATGTTATGATATAATTTAAGTTAATAATAATTGTAGAGAATGCCAAAATGTACAACTTATAAATATTTTATTTTTTGAAATCTCTTTAGTTTTTGAGTAAACTGACTTTAAAGTACAGTGAGGTCAGAAAGTTGTAAATAGTTGGCAGCACATTTTCTGAAAGTTCCTAAAAAAAATTAAGTAAAAATATATTGGCTGTCTGGAAATTCCCAATGCAATGCAGTGTGCTTTGTTAATTTTGACGTCTTGTGATTTTTTTAAGGTTACTTGTTTTATAAATAATTTTGTGTTTTTGGCTGTTTATTTGAAACATTAGCACATTTTTTCCGGTTTTTTTTTTCAGGGCTGTTTTTAGAATTCAGAATTTAGAATTCAGGTAATTTTTAATGATCTTTTTAAAGATTCTTTGAAGACTTTATTTTGAGGACTCTTCTTTCAAAAATTTTCTCAGAATGTTTGTCTGAACTTTTTTCAAGAATTTTCTTTCAGGACTTTTTTCGGGACATTTTTTCCTGTTTTTTTTTCAGGGCTGTTTTTAGAATTCAGAATTTAGAATTCAGGTAATTTTTAATGATGTTTTTAAAGATTCTTTGAAGACTTTATTTTGAGGACTCTTCTTTCAAACATTTTCTCAGAATGTTTGTCTGAACTTTTTTCAAGAATTTTCTTTCAGGACTTTTTTCGGGACATTTTTTCCTGTTTTTTTTTCAGGGCTGTTTTTAGAATTCAGAATTTAGAATTCAGGTAATTTTTAATGATGTTTTTAAAGATTCTTTGAAGACTTTATTTTGAGGACTCTTCTTTCAAACATTTTCTCAGAATGTTTGTCTGAACTTTTTTCAAGAATTTTCTTTCAGGACTTTTTTCGGGACATTTTTTCCAGTTTTTTTTTCAGGGCAGTTTTTAGAATTTAGAATTTAGAATTCAGGTAATTTTTAATGATCTTTTTAAAGATTTTTTGAAGACTCTATTTTAAGGACTCTTCCTTCAAAAATTTTCTCACAATGTTTGTCTGAACTTTTTTCAAGAATTTTCTTTCAGGACTTTTTTTGGGACATTTTTTCCGGTTTTTTTTTCAGGGCAGTTTTTAGAATTTAGAATTTAGAATTCAGGTAATTTTTAATGATCTTTTTAAAGATTTTTTGAAGACTCTATTTTAAGGACTCTTCCTTCAAAAATTTTCTCACTATGTTTGTCTGAACTTTTTTCAAGAATTTTCTTTCAGGACTTTTTTCGGGACATTTTTTCCGTTTTTTTTTTCAGGGCTGTTTTTAGAATTTAGAATTTAGAATTCAGGTAATTTTTAATGATCTTTTTAAAGATTTTTTGAAGACTTTATTTTGAGGACTCTTCTTTCAAAAATTTTCTCAGAATGTTTGTCTGAACTTTTTTCAAGAATTTTCTTTCAGGACTTTTTTCTAATTATTTCTAGAACATATCATCACTATTACTAATACATTTGAGAATCTTAATTTTGCTGTTTTATTTCAATTTCAGGGTTTTGCATGCCTAAATTCGCATTCTTAGTGACGCCACTGAACTTCTGCTAGTTAGGTTATGTTTTAAGGACCAATTATTTTCGACTTTTTGATTTCACTGTATAATATGTCATTTCCATCTTTCATAATTTTGACGTTTCAAACGTCAGTATTATCTGATCCGATCATCGAAACCTAATGCAGCTATTTTTATGATGAACATTTGGGGTATATATTAACATATTTAGAATTAATCCATCCAAATTTCATAATTCTATCATTAAAAATATGTAATTTATATAAATTATTTCTCGAAAAAATCAATTTTTAATTTACTAAATTTAGCAGTCTGTTTTATTTCTCGAAATTTCAAATTTCCTTGAAATGTGTGAAGTTTTAAACAGCTAAAATTTCAAGAATCTGTCGAAATAAATGTGGAATTTACATCGCCATTTTTGATTTTCAAGATTTTCTTTCTAGCACAGCTATCTTTTTAACTGGAAACTTTATAGTGTTATTTAGGAAATTGCATATACATGCGATTCAAAATTGATTTGTCGAAGTTTTAAGGATCTGTCACAATTAGTGTGGAATTTACAAAAGAATTTCTTGAAAGAGCCAGTTTTTGATTATTTTTAAAATTTGTTTACCAATGAAGGTATTTTTATTTATCATTCACACATGATATTTAGGAATCATCTGTCAAAATTTCTTGCGTTTATCGCAATACATGTGAAATTTACAGAGCAATTTCTTAAATAAGTCAATTTTTTATTTTCGAAATTTGGTTTCTGGAACAGCCATTTTTATAACTGGAAAATTCGAATAATTTTCTTTGAGAAATTGTATTCACATTTTATTCAGAAATAATTTGTCCAAATTATAACCATCTGTTATAATTATTGTGGAATTAAAACGGCAATTTCGTTTTTTTTTTAATTTTACTTGTTTTTTAGAAGATCAGTTACTGTTCTAAAAAGTACGAATATTTTTTTTTTGGAAATTTTAAATATTAAGGATTATTCTGTCAAAATTTAAAGCGTATGTCGCTGTCAATGTGGAATTTATGAAGAAATTTAAAAAAAGTCAATTTATGATTGATATTTTCATTACGAAAAATTTCGTATAATTTTCTTTAGGAAATTGTTAACACATATTATTTAGGATTATTCTGTCAAAATTTCAAGTGTTTGTAGCAAAAATTGTAGAATGTACAAAGCAATATCTGGAAGAATTTATTTATTTATTTTTAAAATTTGTTTTCCAATGATGGTAATGAGATTTTTGAGTTATCATTCACACATGATATTTAGGAATCATCTGTCAAAATTTCTTGCGTTTATCGCAATACATGTGAAATTTACAGAGCAATTTCTTAAATAAGTCAATTTTTTATTTTTGAAATTTGGTTTCTGGAACAGCCATTTTTATAACTGGAAAATTCGAATAATTTTCTTTGAGAAATTGTATTCACATTTTATTCAGAAATAATTTGTCTAAATTATAACTATCTGTTATAATTATTGTGGAATTAAAACGGCAATTTCGTTTTTTTTTATTTTACTTGTTTTCTAGAAAATCAGTTTCTGTTCTAAAAAGTACGAATTTTTTTTTTGGAAATTGTAAACATTAAGGATTACTCTTTCAAAATTTAAAGCGTTTGTCGCTGTCAATGTGGAATTCATGGAGAAATTAAAAAAAGTCAATTTATGATTGCTATTTTCATTACGAAAAATTTCGAATAATTTACTTTAGGAAATTGTAAACACATATTATTTAGGATTATTCTGTCAAAATTTCAAGTATTCGTCGCAAAGATTGTAGAATGTACAAAGCAATTTCTGGAAGAAGTCAATTTTTTATTTTCAAATATTGTTTTCTAGTGCAGCAAATATTTCCTACTATATACAACGTGTGTGATACCAACAAAGTGAATTTTAGCAAAAAGTTCCTGAAGAAATATTTGCTGCACTAGAAAGCAATTTCTTAATTAATGTGTTTTTTTGTTGTATTTGTTGATTTTAATTGTGTATTTGTAATTTGTATTTTAATTTTGTAATTACGTATTAAATGGCTTCCGTTAATGAAATAAAATAAATAAATTAATTAATATTTGAAAATCAAAAATCAATTTCTTCCAGAAATTGTTTTGTAAATTTCACAATTTTTATAATTTTATAATTTCCTAAAGAAAATTATTCAAAAATGGATCACAAAGTAATGGATTCCACCATTAAAAATATTTCTTCCTGCAAATTTTGGAAAGGGGCCGCGGTGGTCTAGTGAGTAGAGCTCTTGCTCACGGGCCTCGTGGTCGTGGGTTCGAATCCCATTGTATGTCCCCCCATTCATTATATAATTAATAATGATTATATATAAATAAATATTCAGAAATCAATACAAAAATGGTTAAATGATACCTCTGGCAGAATGGACCAGCTTCCCATGCCATAAAAAAAAAAATTGGAAAATTGGGAAAATACTATTCAGGATTAATCCATTAAAATTTAAGGCATCTGTCACAATTTAAGGAGAAATTTCAAGAAAAAGTCTTTTTTTTTGCTTTATAATTTTTTATTACCAAAATGTTTGGATCATTTTTTTTGAGAATTAGTAAGCACATGTTATTTAGGATTAGTTTGACAAAATTTCAAGCATCTATTACAACCAGTATTAATAATACATTTATTGATGGTGGATCACCTTTTAAAATGAAAATATTAAATAATAAAAATACAGAAATTATAAAAATAAAAAATATCTATATGTATGTACATAAATATATCTATACATGTATAAATATAAATATAAAACTGAACATATGTGTGCTATCTGTACTAAAAATGTACTTAATATAAAAAAACAATAATAATAATAACTAAATACAATTAAATTTTAATTTATAGTGTAATTTTTAGAAAACGTTCTTTTTCATTTCTAAAATTTGCTTTCTAGTGCAGCTATTTTTATTACTGCAATTTTTTTTCAATTTTAAATATCTGTCACAGTAAATGTGGCATTAACAGGGCAATTTATAATAGAAGTTAATTTATTAATTTTTTAATTTGCTTTCTAGAACATTTTGTTCCCGAAAAGTTCAAATAATTTGAAGCATCTCTAGCAATCAAATCGGAATCTATCTCATATGATTGGCGAAATAACATGACATAGTCTCACCTGATTGGCTCATTGCTTTTACAGCCTAGGCATAAATAAGCATTTTTAAAGCCTGGTCAGCAAAAGTGATATTTCGCAGTCCGAAAAATCTTACATTTCATATCAATCCGCGAAAACTTTTTTTATGGTTTAGAATTTAATTATAATCTGACAACCCTTTATTGATGATAGTTGCACACTAATAAACATAAAATTTCAGGTAATTAAAATTCCAAAATAAATTGTATCTCTAATGCGCTAATCTGTATATTCTACAGAAAACATTTTGCGTGTTTCATATTTCAATTGCAAACAGACAAACCTCTCATTGATGATGATTTTCTTATAAATGCTACCAATTTTATTATTAAATTTTAAGCTGACAAAACTTTCATCGGTGATGTTTTTTTTTATAAACGCCATCCCAAACTTTCTGCCCATCACATCATCTAAACCAGTATTGTGATAACCGATTCAGTAAACGTTTACTAAATCGGTCATTTTGAATTTTGATTAAATACTGTAAATAATAGCACAATACAATATTTTTTGTGATGTCCGGGAAGGTTATTCTCCACTGAATGATTTAAGCCAGTTCCCAACTTCCACGAAAGGTACCCATCCCGTAAGATTTTTTTCCGCCGTTACTAATTACAATAACGAATGAATTATTGCACTAATGCAGAAATAAATTTGCTTATTTGGAAGTGAATAACTTTTTGCAAGTTGAATACAGTACCTACTCGGAGCCGCCTGCGCGCTCTCCACACTGCTATTTTGCATATTCAATTTTAAATTTAGCACCCGTTCCGTTAATTGAGACTAATTGAAATAAATGAATTGTAAATAGAGTTACAATTTATCAGTAGGCCCGAGAATTTGCTCCATGAGAATATTCACGTTCAATTAAGGGAGTACTCACTATTTTCTCACTGTCGCTAATGTCTCGAACGCGGCCCCCTAATATCAACCCTTATTAATGCAACAAAAACAAGGAAAGCAGTGTAAACGAACTCGCACTAGACACCCAGACATTCAATAGACGTAATTGTAATTAATACACCATAGACACACATCCATTGAAAAGTCATATTAAGTACATGTCTATCGAATAAACTATTGATGTTAAAAGGAAAGTACTTAAAGTATCGGATTAAACGTAATATAGGTCATTCTACGCCCCCGAAGGTATATTTTAACATATAATTCCCTAACCATTACTTTATGCATGTAAAATAGAGTACACGATTTTTTCTTGGAATTTAATTACTCCATTATTGTTATGTTCTTTACTTTAAAATCATATCCATCGGGTGATGGCTAATGGTTAAAGTTTCCGAGGCTAAATGTAAGCCGAACAAATTTAAATAAAATCAGAGGAATGATGTAAGACAAAGAGGTTTTCTTAAAAAATATATACGAGGGAAGAATCACAATTATTATTCATAGAAAATTGATGTAACTCTAGCATTTCATAATTATAAACCAAAAATGGCAAAAAAAATCAATTTCAATATCGAAAAACGATGCTTTTATGAAAAACATTCCCCACCAAAAGATGTTCATTTTTTTGCCGTCTTCAATATTTGTTTCAATATTTTTGTAATATTTTTCAATTAAAAAAAAAAATTAAAAAAAGCAAAAAAGCGGTTAAGGTAAACTGCCACTTCCGGAAATTTTACCAAAACCTCATCAGTTCTTCAGATTGTCAAATAAGTCTTATGCTCAAAGTTTCGTGTTAATTGCTTTAATAATTTTTGAGATACAGCCCGCACAGACCCATACACACAACACAACACAGTCACACAGACACAAAAAAATGTTTTCCAGAAATCGTTGATATCGCCTTTGGGGACCTCAAAACGAATATTTCCGTTAAAAAAAAATATGACACAATTCGATCGATTTCTTTGCGAATTACTCTTGAACGGATAATCGGATTTTTAGAATTTTGGAAGAAACCTGTTTTAATAATCCAGTAGGTTTAGATAAGGTTTTAAAATTAAATTGAATAAAAAAGGTAATAAAAACAATAATTTTTCTGCATAAGCTGAAAGTTGCCAAAAAGTAACAATAATGACAATTATTATTTTAACAAGTGGATAACTTTGAAATGCGTGTTAGAATTTTGTCAACTTAAACGCCAAAATAAGTATCAATTGATGATCGTCAAGTAAAGTACTAAGAAGTAATTTCCTGCATACGCTAAAAGCTGTCGAAAAGCGGCATTTTAACAGCTTTGGACAAAGGTATGGAAGCCAAATGACAATTTTAATTTTTACTAGTGGGTAACCTTAAAACGAGTGTTAGAATTTTGACGACTTAAACGCCAAAAATAAGTACCAATTGATGATCTTATGTAAAGTATTAAGAACATTTTTTTTTCATAAGCTGAAAGCTGCCGAAAACGAGAATTTGATCAATTTTAGACAAGGTATGGAAGTTAAATGGCAATTTTGATTTATACTTTGAAACGCGTGTTAGAATTTTGACAACTTAAATGCCAAAATAAGTACCAATTGAGCATCGTAGGTAAAGTATAAATAACAATTTTTCTGCATAAGCTGAAAGATATCGAAAAGTGGCGTTTTATCAATTTTGGACAAAGGTACGGAAGTCAAATGACAATTAAGATTTTTACAAGTGGATAATTTTGAAACGCGTGTTAGAATTTTGACAACTTAAACGTCAAAATAAGAACCAATTGATGGTCGTAAGTATCAAGAACAATTTTCCTGCATAAGCTGAAAGCTGTCGAAAAGTAGCATTTTATTAATTTTGGACAAAGGTATGGAGGTCAAATGGCAATTTTTATGTTTACAAGTGGACAACTTTGAAAAGCATGTTACATTTTTGATAACTTAAACGCCAAAATAAGTACCAATTGATTAAGAACAATTTTCCTGCATAGGCTGAAAGATGTCGAAAAGTAGCATTTTATCAATTTCGGAAGTCAAATGACAATTTTGATTTTTACAAGTGGATAACTTGAAACGCGTGTTAGAATTTTAACAACTTAAACGCCAAAATAAGTACTAATTGATGATCGTAAGTAAAGTATTAAGTACGGTTTTTCTTCATAAGCTGAAAGCTGACGAAACGTAGCTTTTTATCAATTTTGGACAAAGGTATGGAAGTTAAATGACAATTTTAATTTTTGGAAAGCCCCGAAACGCGTTGGCGGATTTCGACAACTCAAACGCCAAAAAATGTACCAATTGATAATAATTCGATCCAACAATTTTTTGCTTAATTGAATAGGTATTAATAACATAATTTTTGTATTAAACAAGTGATTATAACATGTAGCACACCCTAGTTAACTATACATGGAGATTTATCTTAGTTTTTAAATTGTTAAATTATTATTATTATTTTATATTTCATTGTAAAATGTAGATTTATCGGTAATAAAAATATTATTATTATTAGTTATCATGTGGCTGAATGGTCAAACCTATGTCAAAAAACAAAACAAAAAAAAATGGTGATGTGACCATCATGTTACTTTCTCCGACTTGATGGTATCATTTATATTTACGCTTCCATGGTTTATTTTCAATTTAAATCATATTTTAAGTGTGCATCGAACGTTTCGTAGAAAAATTAATCGTCAAAATTATGAAAGATGGAAAAATGTACTTCAAATTCAAAAACTCAGTTTACTCAAAAACTAAAGAGATTTCGAAAAAAAAACGTATTCTACATAAATTGTTCATTCTGGCATTCTCTACAATTATTATTAACATAAATTTGCTGTAACTATTAGCGTTTCATAATTGAATACCAAAAATAAAATAAAAAAATTTTTTTTCTCGAATAACAATGATTTTATAAAAAATATTTTCAAACCAAAGATGTTCATTTCTTTGTTGTCTTTAATATTTGCTTAAATATTTTTGTGATATTTTTAATATTTAAGAAAATATTGGAAAAAAACAAAAAAAACAGTTAAGGTAAACACCCACTTCCGGTGTACGAAATTTTACCAAAAGCTTTTCAGTTCTTCGGATTATGAAATAAAACGTATGTTCAAAGTTTCATATCAATTAGTCTATTAGTTTTTGAGATACCGCGCGCACAGACACACATACACAGACACAATTTTTTTTTTTCCAGAAATTGTTAAAATGGCATCTAGGGACCGCAAAACGGATATTTCCGTAAAAAAAATTTTGAAAAAAAAATCACGATCACAATACTTTCTCGTACTTCGTAACGGAGAAAGTAACAAATTATTAGTCAAATGAAATTCGACGAATGTCAAATAATTATTTTCCGGATTTTTTACGATAGCTCTTAATCGAATGGCCAGATTTTGAAAATTCTTTCACCAAAACATTGCAATTATTGTAAATATATGAATAATTAGACCTTCTAATGGTTTTACATTTTTTTTTTCTCGAAAATTCCTCAATGACCGTGTTGTACTTGGCAAGTAAATTTATATAAAGAAATTCGGAATTCAATTGTTTTTCGGTTTTTTTTACCATAACTCATGATTGAATTACCAGATTTTGAAAATTCTTTAATCAATAGATTGGAATTATTGTTTGTTTGTTTAATAAAGGGTTAAAAAATTAGGACCCAACGTATAGATTAAAAACAAATAAAACCGTATAAAATCAAGTTCTAAATAAAAATACTTAACTAAACAAAAATTAAAATAATATAAAACTTAAAATAAAATAACACAATAACGTCTCGATAGTGCCTGATAACTGTGCCAATGCTTGTAAAGTCCCACGGAAAAAGCTATTACAAATATTTAAATATGAAGATAAACCGAAATTAATTAATTGTTTTTTTTAATGATTTGGAAAATTTTGCAAGAAACGTATTGCACTTCATGTAAATTTAGACATACAAAATGTTTTTTTAAGAATTTTACGATAGCTTTTGATTAAAAGGGCCAAATTTTGAATTTTTTGCAATTATTGCAAACAAAAAAAATCCATGGTCAACTAATTTTTTATTTTTGATTTGCGTTTTTCTCAAAGAAAATTTTATGCAAGCCTATGAAATGATCACATCGTTAACTAGAACAAAAAAGTCTCTATAAAAAAGTTTAAATATTTTTTTTGGTGTCATTTAAAAAAATGCCAATGACGTCATGGCGGGAAGATGGCCGATCTCTAAAAAAAAATCTGTTACAAGCAAATTGTAGCAATCGAGATGCGATTTAATATCATATTTGTTTTTTTTTTCAATTTAAGTCAAAAATAAAGTCGCTAGAGCTTGGAGCCTTTTTTCGTGACACACGGTATATAGAGATAAGATGGAAAACTGAAATTAGATTTTTTAACATAACTCTTAAATTTGAAATTCGGCATTAAATTGTTTTTCGGATTTTCTACTGTAGCTTTTGAACGATTGGCCAGGTTTTGAAAATTCTTTCATCAATAGATTGGTATTATTATAAATAGTTGAATATAAATATAAACCGAAATTAGATCTTCAATTGTTGGATATGAAGATAAACCAAAATTAGATTGTTTTCATTTTTTTTAAGAATCATCCTTGAATTTATGATCGAATTTAGAAAATTCTGCAAGAAATGTATTGTACACTAGTCCAGTGGATTTAGATAAGGTGACAGATTGAAAAACGACATTCAAATGTTTTCCAGATTTTTTGATTAAACAGCTAGATTTTGTTTTTTTTTACTAATAGATAGCAATTATTGCAAATGAGAGATAAGATGGAAAACTGAAATTAGATCTTCAGTTATTTTCGATTTTTTGAACCTAATTATTAAATTAATCAGCGGATTTGGAAAATTCTTCAAGAACCGTGTTATACTCGACAAGTGATACATTCGGCATTTAATTGTTTTTTGGATTTTTTACTAAAGCTCCTGATCGAATAACCAGATTTTAAAAATTTAAAAATTTTTCATAGCGATCTGCACACGCTAAAAATATTTAAATTTATACAGGGTGTCTCATAACAAAGTTACAGACCAAATTTATGTTTTTTTTAAATAGAACATCCTGTATATTTTAGCTTATTTGGATTCCTTGTTACTTGGAGATTAAAATCACTTAGGTTTCGGCGATTGAAACCGGGTCGTTTTCGTGTTATTCAGTTGTTTATACAAAAATTTAAACAAAATTGTTAAAGTGCTCCCCTGAAATTAATAAAGATAATTCATTCTAATTTAGTGGTAAAGTTTAGTTGAACTTTAGTCTTCAAAATTACTCTATCAACCGAAACATAACTCGGCGTATTCTACAGGGTGATAGCCATTCGCAAACTGTACAATTTCTATTTTTTTCAAATGGCACACCCTATATATTATTATATAATTTAAAAGTTCATTAAGTAAGCTTTCGCTTCACATCAGGTTTAGTCAATGGTTACTCTAATATTTCAAAATTCGTTGGTGATTTGCATGTTTTTATTATTAAGAAGTTAGATCTTCAATTGTTTTAGATTTTTCTACCCTACTTCTTAAATTAATGACCGGATTTGGAAAATTCTTCAAGAAAAGTATTGTACTCATCACATTTTAGATTTAGATAAGATGAGAAATTAATTATTTTCGCTAGCTTTTAATCGAATTATAAGATTTTGATATTTTTTTTTATCGACCGTTTTTGATTCTTTTGAGAATTACTCTTGAACGGATAATCGGATTTGTAGAATTCTAGAAGAAACGTGTTTCAATGAACCAATAGGTAAGATATTATTATTTTCCGGAATTTTTGCGGCAGCTCATGATCGAATGGCCAGATTAAAAAAAAATCACCAATAGATTGCAATTATCGCAAATACAAGGTGCCCGTTTTTGGAGCTCAAGCATGGGGATCTCGGTTATTTGAAGAGATACAAGGTCGGTTAAATCTGGAGTGTAACATAATACCGTTTTGAAAAATAAAATATTCCGACTACTTCCGAAAATATCCGAAAAAAATCGAAATAAAAAAAAAAATTTTTTTTTTCGAGACTATTTATAGAGATACTTCAAAACAATTAACACTTTATCATTGCCACTTTATACGCTCTACAACGTGGTGATATAATAATGAAACTTCGACGTTTTGATTTTCGGGAAACATCATCAACTTTGATTTTTCTTATGGGCGCCATCTTGTATTTTTACATTTTCAAATACAGATTTTTTTTCTGATTACGGTGATGTGTCATGTGTTGGGGTTTGGTCTAGCAATTTAATGGATATGCCAAAAATCCTGTTTTTGTAAAGTGTGCCTTGGAAATGACAGCTACACTTTTGTTTAATAAAGTAATTTATTAAACAATAATACAAAACTAACGCAAACTTGTTTTCTATTCCCATTTCATTGCAAGATATGGAAAGTAGAAAAATATTATTCCAATTCATAACATGAAATGAAATTAGAGCATGAGAAATAAATAAATTTAAAAAAATGTAAGAAAGGGAAATGCACCAGGTAATATTTAAGTAATATTTAACTGAGCTGAAACTGTTGTTAGGTTCTATAATTTTGTATTGTTTAATTACTTGGAAAGGTAAATAGATAATAAATTTCAATTTTTTTTACTGTTACATTTTGCTACCATTTGCAAAATACATGTTCAAATAAACAATAGTTATGATATATCACGTCGTCTATTCTAAATTAGAAATTAATCTAAGAACAAATCCGTTGCGGTCGTCACCTTGTTTTAGTATTCAGGAGGAAGGACCGCATATACCTATATATACGAGTACACAGTATATATAATCCGGTGCAATCTCGACGGAGCACCGTCGCCTGTTTTATTACTCGTTCGCGGCTCATGAATTACCCAAAAGAAACCAGACGTCCCGCTCGATAATGCCAAAAATAATTAATTACCTTCTCCTCCGATCGGCCCAGCCAATTTTTCAATAAGATTCTGTCAGTTAACCGTCGGCCCGACCGGCACCGTATTATATAAATGAAAAACTCATACTTCCTCCCCCCGTCTTAGATGAACGAGGAAAAAAAATCCAATTCCCCAATCTCACCTCTTCCCCGCAGACTAATCGCAATTTCATTAATCTCAATGAAAACTAAATTACATGCACTCGATTTACATTTATATAAATATAAGAGAATCATCGTTTCGTAAAGTGTCGAATCAATTCAAATTGTATTATTCTAACACTGCCCTGTCAACCATGAAATGGATACTAAATCTAGGAGAGGAATTTAAATTAAATAAAGATGAAAAGTAGCCCGAACGTATGAATATTCAATTTGTTCGTAACTCTGCAAAATTAAGACTAAAAACAAGTAACTTGTTGAAACAACTACTTATCTGGCGAATGCAGAAATAAGAAACTTAAATAGCAGCAAATACAAAGTGTACCTCAAAAATATGTAGTTAGACAGCTGCCCTTTTAGCATTCAAGATTTTTTCAATTACACATTTTAATTTTTGTCACTAATATATAGCAAGTCTGGACGAGTGTAAATATTTTCTGTAAATATCTAGCACAATAAATATTATTATTATTATTGCCATGTCGGATATTGAATGAAATATTTGGCATGGCACTAGCCAGGGAGGTCAATACGTTTAAGTATCTCACAACTTTACATTAAAAATGCTATTTTTATAATAAAACATAATTCTGTAATAAGTATACAAATTGTTGAATTTCCAGTTCCAAACATAATTCTTATACTATAAGTTACCCTACTGATATATTTTCTACTAATATCAGGTAGAGTATCAACTATACTTCTACGTAGTTCATTAATATACATATACATTTTTTTGGAAATAGTGTTCAGATAGTTGTGAGATGGTGCGCCTTCTTGTTGATACCATACATTTTGAAGACGTCCAAGACAAACATGTTCATCAATAAAATCTGCTGAAATGGTGTACATTAGTTTTAAATAATTATCTATATTTAAACTTCTTGGTGCACTTCTATTGACTCTGTTTGCTTAGAAATTGATTGTTATTTTCGGGTTTTCCCTTCTTTATAAAAGTAAAATATAATTATACTAAATAAACTTATGAACAGGTTGAATATTCATATATTCAGGTTATTTTTGGTCCTTATTAAATTGATATAATTATACTGAATGCGGTTCGACTCGATATATTAAGAATAGTATTTAAATCAACATCTATAGTAGCATGAAAAGTTTTAGCACCCAAACAATTGGATACAACTTTCACGGTGAAAGTTTTTTCAAGGCTCCATTTTATGTGTAAAACTTATAACAGAGAGGATATCTATTTACTTAATGAAATGATTTTTCCTTATTAATTCCAATGTTTCGATGAAACCATGTTATCTTTTACCAGAAATAAAATAGTAGCAGTATTTTTTTAAACGCCATTTCTTCGAAAACAGCTGAATATCAACATGGGGTATGCTACATGACAAATACTCAGAATTTTACGTAGAATCCATAAATGCAACAAAAAATGGGGGTTCACATTTGAAATCTCAATTTTGGGACACCCTGTACATTTGAATTTTATCTAAAAAAATACGCGTGTCCGAGCATTTTTCTGAAAGAAAATATCCTGTATTTTCATCGAATTGATTCCTTACTTTATGTACACAGTGTATAACCAGAAATATTAATACGTATTCATTAAACATGAATTTGACTTATAAATTAATTAACTTCGCTGACGATACGTCAGTAATTGTGTCGTCCACTGACCCAAACGCACTAAAACATAAAATTCAAATAATATTGTATGAAGTGAAAGTTTGGTGTGATAAGAACAGTCTTATTTTCAACCAAAATAAGACTGAATGTATATATTTTTACAATTCTAAGATACCGGAATATGTAACAGACGGTGACATTTCAAAGGACATAAAATTTTTAGGTATACATCTTGCTCCCAACTTTCATGGAGTACTCATATAGATTTTGTTTGTAGCAAACTTAATAAAGCCTACTATGCAATTTTAAAATTAAAACATACCCTAGGTATTAATAATTTATTTGAAATTTATTATGCGCTTGCGTATTCATACATGTCATACAATTTAATTGTTTGGGGAAAATCTGCCATGACGAGTAGGACTTTTATTCTTCACACATGCATTTCTTTGCAACAAACGCAAATTTTCATAACTACGGTACCCGACATCGAAATAGTCTTACTGTTGTAGGGCATGACACCGCCTTGTATGAAAGAGGGCCGAAATATAATTGTATAACAATGTATAAGAAATTACCAAGTTATCTTAACTATATTGAAGTTTATAGTGAATTTAAAAAAACAATTAAAAATATATTTATTACACAATGTATTCTATAGAATAGATGAATTTCTTTTGTAATGTTATTGTAAGGACAAAATGTTACACTGACTTGTCCAATATCGTTTGATTTATGTGGATTAATAAAGCATTATTATTATTATTATTATTATTAAATAAAAGAGGACAGACGAAACAAAACATCAACAAGATAAAGATAGACAACTGCACACTTGATCTTGATTATCTAGCAGGTAAACCCTATTTCCCTCGGAGCTCCATCAGCGCCTCAACAACCGTAATCAAATTCCAGAAAATAGGCATTATTAACATTGTATGCGTTACGTGATCGACTCATCACTCATCCAGCCTGACATACTAAACAACCTCGAAAAAATCATGCTCCAATATTTTTTCATTATCGGGCATCTATCGATTTCAAGGGATATTTAATCGTAAAACTTTTTTAATAAAGCTCATTCGGAAAGGTTGTATTATCCATCGGTACGGTGCATTCCTCAGAAAATATATTCGATACCGAGTCAATAACAGTAGCGGGAAAAATGTATCCGGTAAACTAAGATTACAATTACATCGTATAAATAGTTATGTTGAAATTAAAACATTTTACACTTGTTTGTTGACAGATAGTTTAATTTTTTACCCTTGGGTAACGAGTTGGTTTGTAACAGTCGCTTTACAGATAACTAAAATAAATTTACGAATTGAACTTATAGTGGATGCGCCGGGAATTTAAAGTATTACGTCATGCGCTACAACTAGGATCTTACGAGAATATTTTTATTGTTGCGAATACGGCAGCTGATGGTTAACCCTAGCAGGGCCAAGTCGGGAGCTTCGCCCCGATGGACCAAAGAGAGTCAAAAAGAGTCTAGCCACTAAAAAATAATTATGCAAACTCCTAAATATTGATAATGTAGCGCCATGTAAGACACAAAAAAACACAAAGCCATATTTAAAATAACCTGATTATTAATAGTTATTTTTTATACAAGACGATAAAATAATATATTATCGATGACCGGAAATGTTAATTCACGAGCGACAATAGACTAGAGCGGGCTCTGGCCACCCTGAAATTTATAAAAAAAAACAATTTATTGTCAACAGTTCGCACCAGAAGTTTTGCGCTAATTTTAGCCTTAGTAAGACTTAATTTTCGCCTTTTTAATGCTTCTGCAACAAGTGAGGCGATTTCTATTTTAACTAAAATTTTTGTTTCGTTAGTGAATTGCTATAATGTTATATATATACAAAATCTTTATTGACAAAGGTTACAAATTATTATAAATACATAAACAATTAAATACATGGAGTTTTCATGTCAATTGGCTATCGACCGAAGGTCTTTCTGCCTATAATGTTAGTTGTACGGGATTTAAAAAAAAAAACATTCGTCAGTATTTTCTACATTTCCAGCAGGTCGTAAACCTAGTCGTCTAGAAAAATGTTCTCAGACGTAGTCGTTTAGATCAGCGGTTCTCATATGCCCCCCTTGGGGTCACATAGTATTCCTCGGGGGCCTCAAACAAAAGATAATATTGGAGGGGCCACAGAGAATTCTGAGTGGGAAACAAAAATTCGCGTCAACGATATATTAAAAATATAAAAAATTACATTAGTAAAAAAAAAAAAATACCTAGTGTGCCTTTAAATGGTACTCTATATAGGGTGTTTCAGACCACCCGTACACCCCAAATATCTCCTGAAATACGAATCGGATTGAGATAAAAAAAAATTGTCCAAAAATGTTTTTTGAGCCCTATCATGTGGTGTGAAATGTGAACCGCCACCTCTCCCCCCTGGGTCGGGGAAGGGGGTAACTTTGAAATCTTAAATGGGAACCCCTATTTTTTATTGCAGATTTGGATTCTATGCTAAAAAATATTAGGTTTTTATCCGAAAAAAAAAATTCGATAAGCGACAGATGGCGCCATATTCAGCAAAAATATTTATTGAATTATATTTATTTCTCGCATCAAATGATAGATTACGACATTTTTTACGTAGTCATCTCTTAAATAAGGCATTAATTGAAGACATTCGTAATTTTATGTCAGAAATAAGCAAAAAAAAATCGTAGAAACGAATAAAAATCAATTTGATTATCAAATTCCATTCTATTCTTTTCTATTGTGGTAATGTATAAATGTTTATAACGACAAACACGATATTTTTAATTAAAAAAAATAAATAAGATGAAACAAAAATTTTTTTTTTGCTAATCGAAAAAAAATTTTCGAATAAAAACCTAATATATTTTAGAGTAGAAGCCAAATCTCCTAAAAAAAATATGGGTACCTATTTAAGATTTCGAAGTTACCCCCGCCCCGCCCCAGGGGGGAGGGGTGGTGGTTTAAATTTCACACCACATGATGGAGCTCAAAAAAAAATTTAGACGTATTTTTTTGTATGTCAATCCGATTTGTATTTCGCGAGATATTTGGGGTATACGGGTGGTCTGAAACACCCAGTATATCAAGTAGTTTCGTGGAAAAAATATATATTTATAATTGATCAAACCCGATTTCATGAATATTCTAATTAAAGTCGTAGTACCACTATAGTACCAGTTATACTTCAGTTTAGCAGAAAAATCAAAATACACAAATTTTTGGCAACGAATTCTGAATAATCGGTGGTCCATTTCAATTTCCTTGGAAACTATGACAGTTAGAGTAGGGATTAAAGGGATAACCGGTTCTATTGTATCCTGTGAACAGAGCGTGTGGTTGTAATAATTTTAAAATATTTTAAAGCTTAAAAATAATATAAAAACAATTGCCACCGACATGAAATTTTCCACAATCACCCAAAATTTATTCATAATTGTAACTCTGCAACATCTCCGAACACCAAAATTCTAGATTTCACGAGAAATATCCGGAAAGAAAGTGTGGCGTTTAATTTTTTTAAATCCCTATTCGCTTGGAAGCATTTAAAAACAATTGCTAACGACTTGGAATTTTTAAATTTACTAAAAATATATTTATACAAGGTGTTGTAAAAATGGCGGATTAACTCAATGGTATGTTGTCGATGATTACTTCGAGAGTATAGAAAAAATAATGAAAAAAATAGGTATTGTATTTTTTCGAAGATATGAAGAGTTTAGTGTAAATTATTTCATTGCTAAAAATTTGCATAACATTAATTATTTACACTCCAGCTCATCAAATAATTTTTTCAGAGATACATACTTTCATGCTTGTCAATATTATATACAGTTGGTATTTTCAAATGCGATAATTTAAATGTTAAATAATTGATTTTCGCATTCAAATAAATCTACTGGTTTTTTTTAATGGGAAAATCAACTCTTCATATCTTCGAAAAAATACAATACCGATTTTTTCCATACTCTCGAAGTAATCATCGACAACGTACCATTGAGTTAATCCGCAATTTTTACAGCACCCAGTATATGAGTTTATACAAAAAAAAAATAGAAAAATTCTTACCTAGATTTCGAAATGACTCCACGTAAAAAAGCTATATAACATCTTGACAGCGAACAAAATGTTAAAACAATTTCCATCGACTTGAAACTTTATTGATTTACTCAAAACAAATTAGGAATTATGATTTTGTCAAACACGTTTGATTTTTAGATAATCGTTTGAGAACAGAGTAAAAATTTTAAAATATTTTATGCCTTGAAATAAATATAGAAACAATTGTCAACGTCTTAACACTTTTCAAATTTACTAAAAAACTATTATAATTAAAATTTTGCAAAAATCCATAAATCCCACATCCCTAGATTTCAAAATAATCGCTTGCGAATAGAAGTAAGAGTAGGATTTTAACAATCTTGAAAATTTGTATGGTTTGAAAAAAATATATAAAAAAAATTGTATCGACTTGGAACTTTTCCAATATCCCCAAAACGCAGTCATAATAATTTTTCTGCAACAATCTACACACACCCTGCCGGTGAATTTCGAAACATTTTTGGGAACGCTAGAGCGTAAGGTTGAATATAAATTAAATACATTCTATTTGCTAAAAAAATATAATAACAATTGCAATCGACTTGGAACTTTCCAATTTCCTTAAAACGCAGTCATAATTATTTTTCTGCAAAAATCTACAAACACCCCAACGCCAGATTTCTGAATATTCAAAAAGAAAAGATTAATTCATTCATGAAATCAATTTTAAATATTGTTTTTCTGCTAAACTATTCAATAAATACTAAAACTTTTGACGGTAGTATCCAGTATCATCTAAATTCCACACACTGGGTATTTTATTTTTCAAAAATAATGTAATTAAAAAAATTGAATTTAATTTTGTACAGAGGGAAGGGGGCCCATGGATGTAATCAACTTCTTTTTGCGGGCCATTAGTGAATAGAGGTTGAGAAACACTGGTTTAGATAACCTCTCCCTAATTTAGCGACAAATTGCAAACGTCTCGTGGTTGCTCAGAATCATCTTTATCTTCGCCTTTGGAGATTTCTGCAGCAGCGATCTCCAATTCACTTTCATTTTCACAGCGCACATCTTCAATACCACTAATATGGTATGAGGTTTTACTTGATTCTTCATCCGAAATTTCTACCTTAAAGTCAGAAAGTGTTTAATTCTGCTTCAAGTTCTTTTTGATTCAAATAATTTCTACTCATTGTAAACAACTTCTTGCAAATTTGGCAAATTGCTTGTACTCACAGACTGAGGAGTTCGTAACTGTCAACTCTGTACATATCAGCTATGTAACTAATAATTATTACTCACTATAAGTACCATATTCTTAAAGTGCTACTCAAAATTCTTAAGGCTGTTTTACAATAAGCTACTAGCGCACTGATTTATCCAATGGTCGTTGTTAAATAGATATAATTAGTGTATTAGCTGAGCTAGTAATGTTGAAATCTTTCAACTTTATTAACCACTAGAGAACTAGTTTACTAGTGGCTAGTAAATTTGCCTTATGGAATAAATACTGCTATTAAACTAACTTGCAGTAAAGATAGTGATAGGTAGCTCCAAACATTCCACATCGGCTCACTAAAGTCATTTTTTTTAAGTGCTTTAGAAAATGCGGGATAAATAACAAAAATCTACTTGTTTCGGCAGAAGCGCTCGGGCTCTATATTAAAAAAAAACTGTATATAAATAACCTACATAACGCAACATAGACCATAAAAAAGCGTTTGGCAGAACAGAGCTCATGAAGATCCTGCATCAGAAGAGACTCCAGCGCATGCAGCAAGATCAACAACTTATAGTGAAATATAAGCAAAGGAAAACTGCATACTTAGGGAACGTCTTTTGCAACAACAAATAAAGCTGTTGATTAAATATTAGGGATTAGACCGGACTGGATGCCCATACATTATTTAGCAATTATTGTTTCCAACCTTCATTAGATGGCGATATAATCTAAAGAAGAAGAATTATATTTTAAAGATTTTGTTAGATAATGTACATATAAGTGTACTTTTTTATTCACCTGCGAAATTTAAGCTTCATTTGGCTATTTAAGAAACAAAGTATAATATATAAGGCACTGCTTTGTAATTTGTACAGGGGGTGTATTACTGCATTCGGTATAGATTGATCATTAGATAAAGAAAAAGGCAGTCGCAGAAAGCACGTAAGCAATATAGATTTCCGGCGAGCGCATAACGAACATAATTCCAAGTAACAATTCACGGAATTTAGTAGAATTCTGGTCAATATATGCATCGCGTTTACATGGACGTGTGTACATACACAAATGTATACGTAGGTGTGTATATAGGGGCATGTAAGGAGCTACAAGTGCTCCCTTTGTCCCACGTGACGGCTTCAAACGGCTTCAGACGGCGGTTTCCAATACACACATTCAGCAGCACCTGCGAAGTTTGACCGCACTCTCAATGCAAGTCCTGATACAATAAGGGAACCGCACACCGGACTCCATCAATGCATTCAATATGCTGCACATAACGAGATATAGCGAATGTCAGACCTCTCTTGTGAACGGTCATGATTAGAAACTGGCCATAAAAGGTCACGCCGCATTCCCTTGCATGCGCGCCCACCGCCCTGCAAATCATTTTAGTTACGTCCAATTGACGTGTCACGGCGCCGATTCCAAATTCCGAATTACTCCAGAAACAAATATATGTGCCATATGTATTCACGAGAAAATGCGATATTACTTTATGCAACTATTCGTCAGGAAATTATAATTAATATTTTTCTACTTTGGATTGATAATCGACTTATTATACCAAAAACAGTAAAACAATGAGATTTCTTATTTTACAGTTTTTGCTCATTATATTACTGTTTTTAGCATGTATTTGCTGGAGTCTGTGGAAAGTAGTAAAAAAAACAAAATTAATAGCTTAACGATTTTAGGTAAACGGCTCAGGTTTTTATCGACGCAAGGGCTCCCCTTAATATATCAGCGGCTATAGTTTTTGAGAGATGACGCGTAGCAGCGCCCTAATTCCGAAAGTGAAGGGCATCCAAGAGACTGCCTTGATGAACTGGAGGCCATCGATCATCCAATTAGCTCACCGATCAATCATCTCCTGCCATTTGCTGCTTGCCCTCCATGGCTACACGCTCATCTGTTCATCTGCATACCGCACCTAACACCCTCAAGGGTTCCGCGGTACGCTAATGCCAGCCACCCACGCCGACGATCCCGGCCTCCTTGCTCTCATTTAAATAAACACAAAACGACTAGAATTTGTTTTATTTATTAAAACTTCCATGAAAGGTGGGAAATGGAAACAAAAAATGTATTCAGTCGCTGTTTATGGCATTTAACTTGCAAATGTTATGGTTTTATTCGGCCCTCTTGTTCGAGGGCGAGCGTGTGTGTGTGTGGAGCTATCACCTCTGAATATTTTTATTGCGGCGCACTGCTTTACAGCTTAGGGACCACGGCACTATTCAAATCGTCCCCGCTTTCTCCTTTTTTCGCCCCGGGAAATCCTTCCTTTTATTTCTTTTTACTGCACCTAGGTGTTCGGTAAATGGGGAATTAATACATTAACCCAATTTATATTTTACGATATTTTTTTTATACAAGGAAATGGCGGCAGCGCCCCGCACCCCTCCAATGCTACAGCGCCACTTCTACGTTTTTACGTCGGAAACTTTTAAAACTTCGGCAATAATTTATGAACATTCTTAAGTACCTTTGATTAATTGACAGGAAATCGATTGAAATATGGCTTCATATTTTTTCCCCGTAACTTAATAAAGAAAATATACGGGTTTTTTCCGAGTATATTTACCGCGTGGCGTTTACCTCTCCTCTCCCGCGAATCTCTGGCGCAATTAAATAAATTACCGGCGAAAGAGGCGCGTAAACCTCGTTTTTGTTGCAGACAAAGGACGGCTTATTCAGGAGGTGCAAAGGAAGCCAAAAGATACCGTTGAGTTGAGGGTACGCGTCAACATCCGGAGCAGCTCTTCCTTCCGGCGTACACCCTGTACAACGGTATAACCGTATTTTGATCGTGACCATCGTTCCCTAATATACACCCGGCACACAGCTTACCGTTATCACTTCTCATTATTTTAAGCCCTTACCATTATCAACCGAAATTACAGAGAACGTGGCTTTGCGTATCGTCAATCATCACATTACGTTCCGTCTTTTAATTAAACGAAATATCATTTCATAAAACAGGCTCGATTATTTAAGAAATTTTATGTAAATGATAATGTATTACTTAAATTAATTGTGCAATCGAACTAAAAACAAGTTTATCTATTCAAATTCTTTATTAATGTACATTGACATACGTCATGTACAATATAATACAAGGATACCTCTATTATTGATAGAAGTTAACAGAAAAAAAATTGAACTAGTAAATCTGATGAACTATACACACACCGAGACTGTAATTTTATGCAGTCATATATTAAAATATCAAGGCAATATGATGAGATAGTTATTTTTTAATGAATAATAATTGGTAAAAATAACAATTAAGATTAAAATTAAGATCATTATAATTGCAAAAGTCTTGCCATTTTGTTTTCTGCTGGAGTGCGACGGTTGTTTTTTTATTATAGCAAAACTATATTATTTCTTAGTATATTTGGAGATTTTGAAGCCAATCCCTAGCGTGATAATTTTTTAAGAATTTTTGTAAATCTTGAGGTGCAATTTTTCTGCTGCAAGTTTTGTTTGGAGTCTTGCCATTTTGTTTCCTGCTGCAGTGCGACGGTTGTTTTTTTTATTATAGCAAAAATACATTAATTCTGAGTATATTTGGAGATTTTGAAGCTAATCCCTCGCGTGATATTTTTTTAAGAATTGTTTTAAATCTTAACGTGCAATTTTTCTCCTGCAAGTCTTGTTTGGAGTCTTGCCATTTTGTTTCCTGCTGCAGTGCGACTGTTTTTTTTTATTATAGCAAAAATACATGAATTCTGAGTATATTTGGAGATTTTGAAGCCAATCTTTAGCGTGGTAATTTTTTAAGAATTTTTTTAAATCTTGAGGTGCATTTTTTCTGCTGCTAGTTTTGTTTGGAGTCTTGCCATTTTGTTTCCTGTTGTAGTGCAACGGTTGTTTTTTTATTATAGCAAAAATACATACATTCTGAGTATATTTGGAGATTTTGAAAATAATCTCAAGCGCGATAATTTTTTAAGAATTTTTTTTAATTTTGACGTGCAATTTTTCTGCTGCAATTCTTGTTTGGAGACTTGCCATTTTGTTTCCTGCTGGAATGCGATGGTTGTTTTTTTATTATAGCAAAAATACATTAATTCTGAGTATATTTGGAGATTTTGAAGCTAATCCCTTGCGTGGTAATTTTTTAAGAATTTTTTAAATCTTGAGGTGCAATTTTTCTGTTGCAATTCTTGTTTGGAGTCTTGCCATTTTGTTTCCTGCTGCAGTGCGATGGTTGTTGTTTTTATTATAGCAAAAATACATGAATTCTGAGTATATTTGGAGATTTTGAAGCTAATCTCTAGTGTGGTAATTTTTTAAGAATTTTTTAAAACTTGAGGTGCAATTTTTTTGATGCAATTCTTGTTTGGAGTCTTGCCATTTTATTTCCCGCTGCAGTGCGACGGTTGTTTTTTTATTATTGCAAAAATACATTAATTCTGAGTATATTTGGAGATTTTGAAGCTAATCTCTAGCGTGGTAATTTTTTAAGAATTTTTTTAAATCTTGAGGTGCAATTTTTCTGCTGCAATTCTTGTTTGGAGTCTTGCCATTTTTTTTTCCTGCTGCAGTGCGACGGTTTTTTTATTATAGCAAAAATACATTAATTCTCAGTAAATTTGGAGGTTTTGAAGCTAATCCCTAGCGTGATAATTTTTTAAGATTTTTTTAAATCGCGAGATTCAATATTTTCTACTGCAATTCTTATTTGGAGTCTTGCCATTTTGTTTTCTGCTAGAGTGCGATGATTGTTTTTTTATTATAGCAAAAATACATTTATTCTGAGTATATTTGGAGATTTTGAAGCTAATTCCAAGCGTGATAATTTTTTAAGAATTTTTTTAAATCTTGAGATGCAATTTTTCTGCTGCAAGTCTTGTTTGGAGTCTTGCCATTGTGTTTCCTGCTGCAGTGCGATGGTTGTTTTTTTATTATAGCAAAAATACATGAACTCTCAGTATACTTGGAGATTTTGAAGCTAATACCTAGCGTGATAATTTTTTAAGATTTTTTTTTTAAATCTTGAGATGCAATTTTTCTGCTGCAAGTCTTGTTTGGAGTCTTGCCATTGTGTTTCCTGCTGCAGTGCAATGGTTGTTTTTTTATAATAGCAAAAATACATGAATTCCGAGTATATTTGGAGATTTTGAAGCTAATCCCTAGCGTGGTAATTTTTTAAGAATTTTTTTAAATCTTGAGGTGCAATTTTTCTGCTGCAAGTCTTGCCATTTTGTTTCCATCTGGGGCGCGACGGTTGTTTTTTTTTATTATGACAACAATACATCAATTCTGAGTATTTTTGAATATTTTGAAGGTAATCCCAAGCGTGATAATTTTTTAAGAATATTTTAGATCGGGAGATTCAATATTTTCTACTGCATTCTTATTTGGAGTCTTGCCATTTTGTTTTATGCTGCAGTGCGACGGTTTTTTTTTATTATAGCAAAAATACATTAATTCTGAGTATATTTGGAGATTTTGAAGCTAATCCCCTGCGTGATAATTTTTTAAGAATTTTTTTAAATCTTGATGTGCAATTTTTCTGCTGCAAGTCTTTTTTAGTGTGTTGTCATTTTGTTTCCTGCTGCAGTGCGATGGTTGTTTTTTTATTATAGCAAAAATACATGAATTCTGAGTATATTTGGAGATTCTGAAGCTAATCTCTAGCGTGGTAATTTTTTAAGAATTTTTTTAAATTTTGAGGTGAAATTTTTCTACTGCAATTCTTGTTTGGCGTCTTGATATTTTGTTTCCTGGTGCAGTGCGACGGTTGTTTTTTTTATTATGGCAACAATACATCAATTCTGAGTATATTTGAATATTTTGAAGCTAATCCCTAGCGTGATAATTTTTTATGAATTTTTTTAAATCGAGAGGTTCAATTTTTCTACTGAAATTTTCAATTACTCAGGAAAAAATGCATGCAAAAAATGTTGAGTTTAGTATTAATAACCATGATAGATATTAAAATAAAAAAAAACATTTAGTGTTTAAACAGGTACATGAGACATTAGGACTTAACGCATAATTACAGACATATTAACAGAAATTATTAAAATAAGTTAATAAGTAAACACGAGATTGATGTTGGAGCACAGTTTGTCAGCAAGTACATCTGAATGAGAGACCCGTGTTAAGTGAGAATCAACGTGTAAACCTACAATGTTAAAAAATCCGTTTTTACCTAACGCCGCAAAGGGAAAGTTTTATTTAATTGGTATCCGTAACGTCTATTTATGATGGAAACGGAGGGAAGACCGCGGAAAAGTCTGGGGAAAACTTTTGAGGTTCTATCAAAGATATAAAATTCCATTACTTAATATACGTTGCTTTCATCCAGAGAGATATGACATTATTAACCTACATTTTTGCAAACTATTCGCATATTCGAAGTTTCGAAGAATCCAAAGAAACCAAGAGAACTTTTTTTGAACTTTATGAAGATTCGAAGAATCGAAGTTTTGAAGTTTCGAAGTTGCGAAGTTTTCGAATTTTTAGAAAAATCTAAGTTGTGAAATTTCGCGAGATTTTAGATTTTTTTAATCCCAAAACCCCAAACAGTTAAAACAGATTTAAACTTTTATGTAATTTAAAATAATAATTTTGATGTTATATTGTTTCTAAATATAACATTAAACGATTTAAAATGGCTTTCTCAAAGATTTTGGCAAAAAATGAGATTATAGAAATAGGCCTATAGTTATTAATATCGGGCCTATTATTATTTTTTTGTAAATTAGAGCAAAAATTGCTTCCTTTTAAAAAAAATCCCGTTATAAATGCCTCATTTATTATGTACGTCAAACATTCTTCTAGTAATGTAGCAATATCTGATTTTCTACGGTTGTATCAAAATGTCGAAATATCAACTTCCAAAACATACGTTGAAAATGTCAGTTTGCAGCACTTGCGGCAAATCAAATCGCACTTGTAAAATTTCTTGTTGCCCCATTTTTAACAGATTTTATTTGAAGAACTTTTATATTAATATACTGGAGTAACAATTGCTTAAATCAACTTTCGGAAGAACTACAATAGTACGGACAGATGTAGTTAATTCCGAAGTATAAGAAGTCCAGAAGTCTTAGATGTTTCCGTCGAGTTTCCGTTGTTTCTGTCGAGTTTCCGTTTAGTCTGCTTAGCAATCAAGATTGAGTTGTTGACACTGTCTTCAGCATACCTTTCCACAACTGTTGATGATAGCCACCCACCGCATCTATTTAAATTCTTGGAAATTTCTATGTTGCATACAATGGGCAATATGCTTCTCAACGTTGAATAAATAGACCACAGTGTGGATGATTTAATAATTTTAGTCTTTTCCGCAAAATAAGTGAGTAACACCGTTTTTACTTTTACTTTTTTGTCCAAACACCAACCAATAAATAGAAGAAGTTCTTTTTTACACCTCTGCTTCGATTTCCGTGGGATAACATCAGAAGTGCTATTTGCTACAGCTATAATTATTGAAGGAATATCTTCGCTGGTACTGCTAGTTGATTCCATAACTATATAGCTGAAGTAGCTATGAGAAAGAGTCTGGCGTAGATTTGACGTTTATTTTGCAGAGTAAACAAATACTTTTGTTCACGAAAATGTGCGCATTATTTAATTGTATGGGCAGCATTATTGGGGTACATTTAACACTCAATTTCTTAAACACGCATCTGCGTGTTTAATACGCTTATTAAACACGCACACGCATTTGCGTGTTTAATATAGTTATTAAACACGCTACTTCGCGCATTAATTCACAGAACGCGATTTATGATAATATTTTGTTTACCCTGTTTAATACTAATTTTATTTATTTTTTTTATTGTAATTGTAATCACAACTTTAATTTCGATTTTAATTTTGATTTTAAATTTTTTTTAAATTTTGATTTTGATTTTAATTTTCGTAAACAAAGTATAGTGTACAACTCGCATATAATGGCTATTAATCACTCACACGATTTCCTCCACTCGCCTACGGCTCGTTCCGCAAACATCGTTCTCGTGATTAATAGCCATCATTATATGCTCATTGTACAATATACTATTTAATTTTTATGACAACCATCTAAGCGCTTGATCCACTTGATCTTCTTTAATTTAATTCAATGATAAACGTCACTTCTGGTATTTATTTTTTTGAACATTTAAATTAACAATTACGATAATTATAAATTTTCAACGGTAGAAAAAGCACTATGCGACACGTGGGTGTCAATGGTCATTGCAAAAGTCGTATGATTTTCAGCTTTCATACGCGTTTTGCGTATTAGAACAAATCCTGGAATTTCATCATAACCTTATGAAAGGAAGTTCCAAAATGATTTTGAAAAGTTTGTCTTCATTCACCGGATGTAGATAGAATGTATTGTGAGCGTACCGGTAAGGAATGTTGTTAATAGCCGAGTACCTGTTTGAAATTTATTTCAATTGCACAGTTTTTGTACTCAAGTGTGATATTTTTGCTTGCTATTTGAACATTGGTCTGTTTATTTGTCAAAGAAAAATTCCTTTTGGTAGATTTTATTTATGATCAGTACACAGCTTTTCCTTTTTTGTACTTTTGTCGAGAATTCTCGTCATTTATAATTTTTTCATCCAACGAAGATTTTTTTGCCGATTAGAGCGATCTACTATATCTTTCGTAATCCAATATTTTGAATTGTTATTGAATTTGTTGTTCTTATCGTTGGTATTTTGGGAGCCTGCAGAAGAATTGCATTCGTTGGAGAGTTTCTGACATTGTAGAAAGTGACAATTCCTTAATTATAATCGTTTCTGATACGAAGATAAATCGCAAACGAGTGTTTCTAAAGAAACAATATGGTAACGATCGTTACTATATGGTACAGATGGGCGACATTACTCCTTTTGTGAGTCGACTCATGGAAAAGAGATCGACTCTTTCAGAAAGATTTTAACTTGCAAAAATTTTCCATTGAAACACATTGAAGAGGAAAAAAAGGTCCTCACTGTCTAACAATGTTAATTTTCCAATTTACATCAACAATGCAGTGAATAGCCACAAAAAAGGGCCTCACACATTACAAGTTGTTGTGAACTCCTTTCTCCTTCAAAAAGTTGATGAGTAAAAAAAAGGTCATCACCTGTACAAATTGCATGACACACGATGAGTTACTAATTTTTGCAGGAGTCACTAGAGTCAACTCTATTCGACTAACTCATGAGTTACCCATCTCTACTGTCATACTTAATTTTTAGGGATAAATAAAAACACAATTTCCCATGTTTATACAAAGAAAATTGAGTTTTATTTCTGTAAGAGTGAAGGATAAAGTTGTAAATCCTTTTAATTTATATCATACATATTTAAATCTCCATCCTCTCAATATGTCTACTTTTTTGTCTATTGTCTAGATATTCTTCTGGTAAAATGCTTCCAAAAGTAGCAGAATATTTCAAGCTGTTATATTGGACAGTGATTCAGAAGAACATCTGCTACTCTTGTTGCCGATTCAGGAGGCGACATTGTTATGTCAAAACATCATGGCGGTTGACGAATACTCGATAGTAGCAGAAGACTATAAAATGGCAAGAAGAGAAAAGCATTCCACAGAAGGAATAGGGTCGCGTCAACATCAAGCTTTTTCTCTTCTGTACCTTGTCGAGAATTCTCGTCATTTATAATTTTTTCATCCAATGAAATTTTTTTAGACGATTTGAATTATCTACTATATCTTTCGTAATCCAAGATTCTGAGTTATTATTGAATTTCCTTTTCGAATCAAAAGGGTTTTATGTATCGTTGGTATTTTCGGAGCCTGCAGAAGAGAAGAACTGCATTGGTTGGAAAGTTTCTGACATTAATCAATTACTCTAAGAATTTTTGAATTCTTCGTAATCACTGGATAGGAAGTATTATTTTTTCTTTGTTATAACCATGTTTGTAATAATTATGTTTCACTCGAGGCAAATTGATGTAATTAAAAGGAGTGTGTGCGTGTGTTATATATAAAGTTGGTGACGTGTGCATTGAAAGTTCATTAGTATCTAGGCTGGGAGTCTGAAAGCTGCTGTGTATAAGAGCATTAAAAGGAAGCGTCGTCGCAGGCAAGCCGGTGTCGGAGGAGGACGGGACGGGAATCACTCTATACCCTCTTTCCTTTTCCTACTTTACCCTTAAAAGCACCACATAGAACGCACTTCATAATTTATAGTAATTTAACAATGTACGAGATGGGACAGACTTGGTCTCGGATGAATTCTTTACATTTCGTCACGTTTCCCTTTTTCCATTTAACGCGAGAGCGGGCTGGAAGGGGCCCTCCCTGGACGGAGGAGCTGCTGGCTGCTAGCCGAATCATTAAAAATAACTTAATAATTTTAATAGTAATTAGTAGAGTGCGCCGGATTTAATCCTGAGACCGCGTCAATGGAGGAATTGTGTACAGGCAAGGCGAGGCATTCGTCGTCCCCCTTTGCCTGCAGCAGGGCTTTCATGCCACTGGCGAGCTCGATTCACTCAAATATTAATCAGTTACGACTATATTACGTTATTATTTCTTATTTTGCATTCAATGGTCCGCTCAAATTGAAATAATTTAAACAAAACATGCTCTTGCATTTACACACAATTCTATAGTTCTATAAAACACTTAAAATTCTTAATTCAATACGTAATGTTATTCTCTAAAATAGTAATTGTAATTAAACTACTGGGTAGTGAAGATATGTATACCAATTTACTCAGCTTTTTACTTCAGATTTTCAAATCTAAGAATGTCTCAAGGATGTATACATCGTCAGCTCAAGTATTGGGATTGAAAAACACTACATTTTAATTAACTCTTTTTATCCTCAGTTAAATAGCTTGAATTATAGTCAACTAGAGGTTCTAAGGCTAGGGCAATAGTTTCCAAGAGTTTTATGTGGTACCCCCAATCCACAATTACAACATAATTCTTTACAGATTGGATTTTTACAGATTGCGTTAAAAGTTAGATCTATAAGAAAACTTCGTTTAATTTTCGTATAATTTTCGTTTTTTGGATGTAACAGTTTACCGCCTCGTTTTCTTTGTCAATATTTAAATGGTGTCAATAATTTTACATTGTTTTTGGGGGATACTGTGGAACAATTTAATTTTTGAATTTGATTTTTAAAGAGCCCTGTACACTTGATTTCTTACTGCCTACACATTCCAATAAAAATCTGTTTCGAATGTTGCCCAAAATTACATATTTTTCAAATTTTAATTGCTCCCTCGCCGAAGTATTGAAACTAGAAAGCGATTCGACACGAGAAGGTAACTTTTTTGTTCGATTTCAGCGCGTCTTACCTACTCTCGACTGATAATAATAATAATAATAATAAATCATTTATTGACCATAATGATTACAATAACCACAACAAATTACACAAACAAAGGTCAAAAAGACTTGGATCAGTTACACTTTTAATAAGTGAACTGTTCTTCCTTCAAACCTTCACAATAATTACATAAATACATATAGAATTAACAACGAGTATACATATATCCACAAAGGACTGCATTTAAGTAAATAATGTTAGAAGCATATTACGATATTTCAATTTAAAGTCATAATAGCTGCCATATCGGAAAGGTAGCTGGTTCAGACAATGTGTTATAATGTATGAAAATGTTTTTTTTTTAATTTGCGGAATTGACATTTAATGCTGCTAGACCAGTATGCACGTCGCCGCCGCGAAGAACGTGTGATCGCGCTCGTTAATTTTTTCGAAAACCGTTTATTGAAACCTCGCGAGTTCGTGTTGCTTTTCTCAAACCAAGGGAGTACGTGAACTGTATGTCGATACTATTAGTGATGGGTTTACGGCAGTATTTAATACTGAAGCAGTTTTTTTTTTCTTTTAGTGTTGAACCCTGGAAACTTCCTCGGTGTGCAGTGGGATTTTTCATTTCTTTCCATCCACTCTGACCGAAGAAGGTAAGATGTCTTCAGGGAATCTTCAGATCACATCTTTAGCAAATCTCAAGAGGAGTAAAGGTAGGTCTGTGACTTTTCTTTGGTTATTTTGTGCGTCACGTTCGGGTTTCTTATCCGTCGCCGTTTTGCGTGCCACCAGCTCGGTAGAGCAAAATGGGTCGGACCTTATAGTGCCGGTTAGATAGAGAACAGAGGGAGACTAATAAGAATGAGTTATCCTAAACTTGGACCTTAACACTAGACCGATCTAGTGATCTGCAGTATATTAATTCTTCAGGTCAAAAAGGTTAACGTCTTTTATAATTGTTTCGCTTCTTATTTTAGGGCTTTGAAAGCTAAGCACTAATCGTTTAACACTAGCGGCTACTACGATTTTAATTGAAAAACAGGGTGGCGGATATCCGACAATACAACCAGTTGGGTATAAAACGAGATTTTCTCAAATTAACAAATTTCAAAAGACACGCAAATACAATAGGTAGCATAGCGCCCACCCGCCTCCTTTTTTTGCAATTTAATTTTTATGATCGTTGAATGGAATTTCTGATTTCTCAAATTCATTTTTCTAGTGTTGCTATTATGTATCCTGCAGCAATATATCAATTATTTTAGTAGGATATTAAAAATAGGTTAATTCTGATGGTATTTTAAAATTTTGGGATTAATCCTTTAACAGGTTTATTTTTCACAATTTTTTTAATCGTTGACTGCAATTTTAGATTTCTCAAATTCAGGTTTCGAGCATTGCTATTATGTTTTCTGCAGCAATGCATCAATTATTTTAGCAGGATATTAAAAAGAGGTTAATTCTGATGATATTTTAAAATTTTGGGATGAATCCTTCAACAGGTTTATTTTTCACAATATTTTTAATCGTAGACTGCAATTTTAGATTTCTCAAATTCATGTTTTGAGTATTGCTATTATGTTTCCTGCAGCAATGCATCAATTATTTGAACAGGATATTAAAAATAGGTTAATTCTGATAGTAAGTAAATTTTTTGAGGTAAATCCTACAACAGGTTTATTCTTTATAATTTTTCTAATCGTTGAATGCAATTCTCGATTTCCCAAATTCACGTTTCAAGTGTTGCTATTATGTTTCCTGCAGTAGTCCGTCAATTATTTTAACAGGATATTGAAAATAGGTTAATTCTTATAGTATTTTAAAATTTTGAGATAAATCCTTCAACAGGATTATTTTTCACAATTTTTCTAATCGTTGACTGCAATTTTACATTTCTCAAATTCATGTTTTGAGTGTTGCTAGTATGTTTCCTGCAGCAATTCATCAATTATTTTAACAGGATATTAAAAATAGGTTAATTCTGACGGTAAGTAAATTTTTTGAGGTAAATCCGACAACAGGTTTATTCTTTACAATTTTTCTAATCGTTGAATGCAATTCTCGATTTCCCAAATTCACGTTTCAAGTGTTGCTATTATGTTTCCTGCAGTAGTCCGTCAATTATTTTAACAGGATATTGAAAATGGGTTAATTCTTATATTATTTTAAAATTTTGAGATGAATCCTTCAACAGGTTTATTTTTCACAATATTTTTAATCGTAGACTGCAATTTTAGATTTCTCAAATTCATGTTTTAAGTATTGCTATTATGTTTCCTGCAGCAATGCATCAATTATTTGAATAGGATATTAAAAATAGGTTAATTCTGATGGTAAGTAAATTTTTTGAATTAAATCCTACAACAGGTTTATTCTTTATAATTTTTCTAATCGTTGAATGCAATTCTCGATTTCCCAAATTCACGTTTCAAGTGTTGCTATTATGTTTCCTGCAGTAGTCCGTCAATTATTTTAACAGGATATTGAAAATAGGTTAATTCTCATAGTATTTTAACATTTTGAGATTAATCCTTCAACAGGTTTATTTTTAAAAAAATTTCTAATCGTTGACTGCAATTTAACATTTTTCAAATCCATGTTTTGAGTGTTGCTTTTATGTTACCTGCAGCAATACATCAATAATTTTAACAGGATATTAAAAATACGTTAATTTCATTGGTACTTAAAAATTATAAGGATACTACTTCAATTTTTCACAATTTTTCTAATCATTGAATGCAATTATTGATTTCTCAAATTCATGTTTTAAGTGTTGGTATTTTGTTTCCTGTAGCAATGCATCAATTATTTTAACAGGATATTAAATATAGGTTAATTCTGATGGTAAGAACATTTTTTAAGCTTAATCCTTCAACAGGTTTCTTCTTTACAATTTTTCTAATCGTTAAATGCAATTTTAGATTTTCCAAATTCATCTCTCGTGTGTTGCTGTTATGTTTCCTGCGGAAATTCATCAATTATTTTAACAGGATATTTAAAATAGGTTAATTCTGAAGGCAAGAAAATATTTTGAGGTCAATCCTTCATCAGGTTTATTTTTCACAATTTTTCTAATAGCTGAATGCAATTTTTAATATTCTTAATTCATGTTTCGAGTGTTGCTATATTGTTTCTTGCAGTAAGTACGTCAATTATATGAAACCGCCGATTTCCGTTATCCGCATTATCTGATTTTGATGACTCAAACGTCAAAATATAGCAAACTTAGTGTAAATTAAAAGCTGCTTACGAAATTTTCTCGTGAAAGAGGAGCAATAATAGGGATTTGTCGTGAAAACTCTACGAAAATGTCAGTGCTAGCATTAAAAATAATGTTTATTTTGTGTTATTCAATGTTTCATTATTTTTTTTTTAAATATTTGTTTCGAGTGGCCAAAAGCTTTTTAGTTCTTCGGATTGTCAAATAAGACTTATGCTGAAAGTTTCATATTAATTGTTCTATTAGTTTTTGATATACAACGCACACACACAAACGCACAGCACACACACAGACACAATTTTTATTTTACAGAAATTGTTGAAATCGCCTCTAACGGATATTTCCGTTAAAACAAATTGAAAAAATGTTCATGATCACAATACTTTCCCGTACCTTATAAATGAGAAAGTAAACATGTAGTAGAACCTCGGGTCGATAGCCAGTAAAACATAAACGTCGCATTTAGTTAATCCAGTCATGTTTATTTTTATACATTTATTATTGTATATACCGGGTGTTTCAGACCACCCCAAATATCCACCACCCCAAATATCTCGCGAATTACAAATCGGATTGACATACAAAAAAATACGTCTAAATTTGTTTTGAGCTCTATCATGTTGTGTGAAATTTAACCCACCACTCCTCCCCCCTGGGGCGGGGTGGGGGGTAAATTTTAAATCTGAAATAGGTACCCCTATTTTTATTGCAGATTTGGCTTCTACTCTAAAAAATATTAGGTTTTTATTCGAAACATTTTTTTCGATTAGCAAAAAAAAATTATTTTTTTAATTAAAAAAATCCTGTTTCTCGTTATAAACATTCATACATTACCACAATAGAAAATAATAGATTGGAATCTGATAATCACATTGATTTTTATTCGTTGCTACGATTTTTTTTAAAAGATTTTTTTATTTTTTTTTTGCTTATTTCTGACATAAAATTATCCATGACTTTAATCAACGCCTTATTTAAGAGATGACTATGAAAAAAATGTCGTAATCTATCATTTGATGCGAGAAATAAATATAATTTAATAAATGTTTTTTTTTTCGAATAGAAACTTAATATTTTTTAGCATAGAATCCAAATCTGCATTAAAAAATAGGGGTTCCCATTTAAGATTTTAAATTTACCCCTCCCCGACCTTGGAGGGAGAGGGGGGCGGTTCACATTTTACACCACATGATGGGGCACAAAAATAATTTTTGGACATATTTTTTTTATCTCAATCAGATTCGTATTTCAGAAGATATTTGGGGTGTACGGGTGGTCTGAAACACCCTATATTAAAAAAAAATTAATGGGTCATAATTTAACTTTCTCCGATTTGATGGTTTGAATGGAATTTTTGTGTTATGTTTAATATAGCTTGATTTTTGCGTTCTCAAAAAATAGTGGGAATAAGTAACTTATTGTTAAATAATGGTTTATTTCGACATTGTTTTAAATTATTTTTTAAGTATAATACATATTATGTAACTCTGAAAGTGTCTCGATACAGTCAATAATTTAAAAAAAAATATACAATCATTGTTTTTTTTTAATTTATTTATTTGTTCACCAAAAAGAGGTATTAACCGGACGAAACTGAAATCATCGACTCTTTAAAATTATGAGTGGACTGTTTTGAAGGTGAGGACTTTTTTTTGCTTATCAAATTTTTTTTGGGACATATTTTGTCACTTTTTCATGAGCCGTTTCCCGATGTTGACTCTTTTTACTTGATTCTTTTCACTGACGCGGCTCACAAAAATGTGTCATTTAGCCCACCTCTAATACATACAAAGCAATGGATCACAACAAGATAACAAGGTAATGAGCCAGTTCATAATAGTAGCAACCATTACTTTACAGACCATTTTGCTTACTCATTTATTAATTGCTTTTAGGGTGAATACAATATTCCATCTTATGAGATATTTTTTGTTGTCGCGAATACGGCGATATTCCGTAGGCAACGGTTTTTACCTAATACTTATCCTTTGAGGTACAGATGTATTTTTCATAGAGTTAGTATTAAATCTCTCTCCACTAAACCATAAATGAACAATAAATGAAGTCGAGTATTTTGAGGTACTGCTCAAAACGCTCAAAATTTACTACTTTGAGATTGAGCTATGACAAGAGGAAAGGTGCAAAGGTATAAGAATTGACGATCGTATGAAGAAAAATAACATCAACCATTTGAAGGTGATGCACTAAATGTGCAATTTTCTATTTAAAAATCTTACAAATCCTCTCTGTACCGTAATCTATTTATTAGAGGGGGTTATTGAGGATTTTAGATAACACTAAAATAACTTAAAACGCTTTATTAATAAATAAATAATTGTGGAGGCTTTCACTTCGTAATAAATTTTAAATAAATCAAATAAAAACGAATAACTTTGTTGGTATCACTTTATTATTTAACTACTTCAAGTTAATAAAGTGATACCAACAAAATTATTCGTTTTTATTTGCTTTATTATTAATATTACATAAATAAGTTATTTGTGCAAAACTGTGACGTAATATAATAAAACACTTTTCACTTTGTTTTGTATAACCTATATTTATTCATGTGACTTAAGTTTCGGTAACTACGCTTAAGTTAGTAATTTACAAACCGATTAATAAAGGTAAAAACTAGTTATACAAAGTGAAAAGTGTTTTATTATATTATTCAACATGTGTAACGAAGTAGAAACCTCCAAAGCATAAACAATATTAAAACTGTAATATTCCATTCAACATACAAAAAATCTAGTTTATCCCCTAACTAAGGCCGCGGTGGCCTAGTGAGTAGCGTTCCTGCTTCTGTGCCTTGTGGTCGTGGGTTCGAATCCCATCCGTGCGGTCACTTTTTCAGAACGAAGAAGTGGCCGTGCGGGTCCATGGATGTGTAGCGTATGTCCCATTCATTATTAAAAAATGAAATCAGCAAATCGCTTACGCCAATTCCCTTATAGTCATTCACTCTCCTTAACCCGCAATTCCGTCAAACATCCTTCGTTTTAATTAAAAAAAAAATCCTCTAACTTCAATTTCTTTTATATTATTATTATAATTATAAATAATTATATTTTATTTGGCTCCGTGATTGGTGTTGAGGTTGAAAAATAACAACTATTATTCGATAGTATTTCGCACAAGAGAGAGCTAGAAGATAAAACAGTTAACCGGCTGGGTAATTTCATTAAAAAAGCATTCCTGTCCTTTTTGGGGGAAATTTGTGGTGTGGTTTTCCTTACTGCATTAAAAACCACGAGAAAATAAAACCGCGTAAAGTGCATCCCTCAAAGTGAAATTCCTGGTACGCGAATTTACGGCCCCGGTCATTTTATATTCCAATCGAAGTTGGCTCCGCCGTCGACATCACAGGCCTACCTCCTAGCAGGAGTGAGGCTTTTTATGCCGCCTTAATTAAATCCCTTTCTGACATCTACCGCGCTGTTGTCACGGTTCCAAACGTTCAGATTTCTACGTGATGCGGTTTCCAAATTGCAAATTACCTCCAGGGCCCGTACAGCTCGTCGCGCTCAAGACGACTGTTTATTTTATTCGAATTCGCCCGTTTCACAATTAATAACTCAATATTTTCGAGGTGAAATATGGCCGGCGAGAATGTACAACGGCGACAAATATAACTCATGAAAAGCATCTAACATTTCGCTTAAAAGCCTTCTGAATTTTCATAACAGTACGCAATAAATAGCACAAGTGAGCGCGGTAATTGTAGCGTATTTTTCAAAAAGTTTGGTCGGCTTGACAAGGCAGTCGCAGCCAGTCGACTGCAAGCAAGGGTTGCGGCGGTGGGTTCTGCCCGTCCTGTTTCGCAGCAGCGGCAGCAGGAGCGACCGAGGCGGTGGAGGCAGCAGGATGGGTTCTGCCGACTGAGAGGACAACTCATACATACGAGCAACGCACGCGAGGAAAGAAGATAGACGCTGCATAGCGCGATGGTAGCAGATTAGAAATTCATTTGAATATTTCCGGTAAGTCTGCGTTGTTCGAGTACGAAACGAGACGGACATATGGTTTGATAAGGGTGTGTACGGAGAGACGCACGAGAGATGGAAATAAGTAATGGGAATAGGAATGGGAACGAAATGTAAATATCGAGATAACCGCGCTAGAGGTGGATGTGGTGATACCTGGCCAGGAAATTGAAGGAAACACTGATTGGAATAAGTGATGGTGAACTGAACTGATTATCGAGCTGGCGGCGGTGCGACGTTCGACGCCCTTTCTTAACCATTTTTCGGTTAACCCCCTGTATCTATATCTATATATGAAATATTCAATTATCGCGTTATTAGTGCGGTGTGTCTGGTGCAGCCGCGACGCGCGGATTCCTCTATTCCATTAAACAGCTTCGTCTGGAAACAATCAGACACTGAATTGATTCACATTGGGGGTCCATTACTTCTCCTCTGCTTAGATCTGCGAGCAATGCAGTTCACTGCATGTACACTTCCGTTCGCTGGCAATATTATCGGAGCCCGCTCTTTAAATTAATTCCTTGCCTTTGCGTTTCATCACTTCCCAATCCGCAGCGCAATCCCTACGCTCTAAGGGCTTAAATAGACAAGTCTGATCAGGTTTTTAATTGCCACTATCTTACTATGGATTTATTCTATTTACACACCAAATATATCAACACAATAAACTTAAGCAAGAATGAAAGAAAACGAATAGTTCCCCAGCTTTTACACATGAATGTTCGAAAAAAAAATGTGTTCTTTAGGTACACTAATATTTCTAGTAACCTATCTTCATTGAGTCCCTCAAGGAAATTTCATGCACAGTTTATTTTAAAATAAAAAAAAACTTGAACATTAAATATTGTTCCCCCATCCGAACACCTACAGACCGGTTTTGACCTTTCAGGTCTCATCAGTGTAGTTAGTTGCTGATGAGGAAACGGAAATTACTATTGGAATATAAGTATTCCAAACACCGTTAAAGGTAGAAACGCCAAAGTGTCGGAATCTATTGCCTGAATGCTGTACCGAACCAAATCCGTTACTTACTTACTACTTATCACGATTATCACGGGAAACGTAAATATACTCACGTATTTTATAAACTCGTTTAATGATCAGCAGCATTTTTTACCGGATCCAAAAATCTCGGTAAGATTTCGTCGTATGTAATGATTTTAAGAAGAGAAGATCTTGGAATGCTTAATAAAAAAAAACATGATCGGACGAAACATTACTTTGTATGCGTTTTCAGTCTGAAAATGCATGTTTCAATTAATTGTAGTAGTTGCTAAGTTAAACGTATGGGCATATTTTTTGCGGAAGTAGAAGAAAAAAAATAAGGGACGGATGGTTGATAGGAACGCGGGTTGGGGAGAGTGAATGGTATTAAGGAGGTCACTTCCTCGGCCATTTTCCATTAAAAAAAACGTGATTTTTGGGAATACTTTTTAGAAAGCTATTAAACCGTTTTCTCTGAAATTTTACATACATGTTCTTACCTCAAAAATAAGCATTTATGGCTAAGGAATTAAAAAAATATTATTTGCATTAAAAATTACGGCATTCAAAATAAACCGAAGTTTTTCGAGATATTTATTTTTTAAAAATTCACCACTCAACACATGGAAAAAATCTCAGCCATACTGGCAGGTATCGATATCACCTTTAAAATAAAAAATAATCGTGTTGATAGCTGAAAAATTTCTGATGTAAGATGGCAATATTTTTACACAGCCTGTTCGACAATGAAAAGATCTCTCAAAATCAAGAACAAAAATAGAGGGTTGCCATTTAAAAACAAAATGGCGGACGTCATAACTCAAAAACAAATGACGACTGAAAATTGACTTTCATGCAAAAATGTGTATTTTTATAAAAGAAAATCGACCTGTTCGAGGGTTTTTTCCAAAAATATTTCATTTCGGTTTTACTGAATATATTCCATATTTTAGGAGCGCATTAAGGTAATTATGTTTCTAATTTCATTTACTACGTAAATTTAAATTGACAAGGTGATCAACATTTTGAAGTAATTTTTATGAACTATTTATGAATAAATAGCTTATAGTAGATTGCATTCATTGTTATCATAAGCTATTTTTTTACTTTCTCCGTTACGTTACGTTAAGTACGAGAAAGTATTGTGATCGTGATTTTTTTTTCAACATTTTTTTTTACGGAAATATCCGTTTTGGGGTCCCTAGATACCATTTCAACAATTTCTGGAAATATTTTTTTTGTGTCTGTGTGTGTGTCTGTGCGCCCTGTATCTCAAACACTAATAGAGCAATTGATATGAAACTTTGAACATACGTCTTATTTGATAATCCGAAGAACTGAAAAGCTTTTAGTAAAATTTCGTACACCGGAAGTGGGTGTTTACCTTAACTGTTTTTTGTTTTTTGCCAATATTTTCTTAAATATGAAAAATATCACAAAAACATTAAAACAAACTTTGAAGACAACAAAGAAATGAACATCTTTTGCTTGAAAACATTTTTCATAAAATCATTGTTATTCGAGAAAAAAAAAATATTATTTTATAATTATAAAACGATATCAATTACAGCAAATTTGTGTTAATAACAATTGTAGAGAATGCTAAAATGAACAATTTATAAAGAATAAGTTTTTTCGAAATTCTTTAGTTTTTGAGTAAACTGAGTTTTTGAATTTGAAGTATAATTTTTCCATCTTTTATAATTTTGACGTTTTAAACGTCAGTTTCATGCGAGTCTACAAAACGCTCGATGTACATTTAAAATATGATTTAAATAGAAAATAAACCATGAAAGTGTAAATATAAATGATGATACCATCGGAGAAAGTAACATGATGGCCACATCACCATTTTTTAAAACAAAAATAGACTTTCACTTTCACTTTCAGAGAAACCGGCTCATATACAGTGCGCGCCTGAAGTATGGAATAAATTCAGTAAAACCGAAATAAAATATTTTTGGAAAAAATTCCTGGAACAGGTCTATTTTCTTTCATAAAAAATAAACATTTTTGCATGAAAATCGATTTTCAGTCGTCAATTTTTTTTTTTAGTAATGACGTCAGCCATTTTGTTTTTAAATAGCAACCCCCTATTTTTGTTTTTGATTTTGAGATATCTTTTCATTGTCGGACTGGTAGTATAAAAATGTTGCCGTCTTACTTAAGAAATTTTTCGAGTAAATGACAATTGAAAGTGAGAAACTGTAATTTTTTTGTCATTACAAAATAAACAAAAACTTCTTTAACAAGCAAATTAATTATTAAATTAAATGTTTGACCTGCCATCCACAGTCCGAACATGTAGAAATTCTACTTGAACATTTTGAATATTTTCCGGTCTAATTCTACGCATTTCATACTCTGGCGGGCTCTTCTATCGGCCCTCGCCTGTCAATGCACCTATTCGTAAAGCGATTGTCCAAAAAACGCGAAAAATACGGGGGTGCACCATCTAGTCACCATCTAGGCACCACATTGTATTAGAATTATTAAGTGATTTAACGATCTTTCTTACTTCATTTTGCGATACCTCTCTCAGTGTAAAGCCCAGGTCATCCTCTATACTATTGCAAAGCTTAAGAGCATTATTATTGCCTGTAGGATTTACAATGGAACCTCACTTATACGAAGTCCACTTATACGAAACACTCAGTTATACGAATATTTCCCCGGCGATACTCCCATAAGGCATGGGTAGTTAATTATTCACTTATACGACATTGAGTTATACGAAACATCCACTTATACGAAGGGATGATCGATCCCCTAATTTCGCTTTCAACAGCGCTCAGTTTAAAAATAATCATTTAGGGAAGTAACGCCGTCAAATGTAAATGTAGGGAGAAGATATCGGGTGTGGTCACTAGCCCAGGCCGTGACCACACCCGATATCTTCTCCCTACATTTAAAAATAATACTACAAAAAAAAATGTCAGCGTTTGGAAGAAATTTACAAAAAAAAATGAAAGGTTCGGAAGAAATTTACAAAATCCATTAAAGATACTTAAAAGTATTAGGTTTTAACAGCAATTAAATTCACTTGTTATTCTTTGCCAGAAAAACAGCAATGAGGGTTGGAATATGTTTGGTCTTTCTGCAACGCTTATTTCGAAAAGAAAATTTAAACAGTTATGGAAAAATAAAAAAAAAACATGAGAGCATATTCAGTTTTAAAAGCAATTTGATCATTTGTTTATTTTAACTCAAAACGAAATTATTGCTATTGTCTTCAGCAGCTGTAATTTTGAGTTGATGAAGAACATTATAAATTTCAAAATCCATTAGAGATCAATTTAAATGCAAATTCAATTAATTTGTTTCTCTTTACCGGGAAAAAGTTATGAGCTTTTTTTTTTAACCTTCTGCAGCGCTCATTTCAAGAAGAAAATTACGAACAAAATATACAGAGCGAAAGAAAAAATTATAAAATCCACTGGTGTTTTTTTTTTTTTTACTTAGGCTGAGCCATTCAGTCACACACGGCTGTTATTTTTGTAATTGAATTTTTATATGAATAAATGAGAATAAATGAAGAAATTAATAATGTAAGGCATATACAACAAGCACGGACCCGAGCGAATACTTCTCGATCCCCGAAAAATCTTCCGCCTGGGATGGGAATCGAACCCACGCGGCCGCGGTCACTGGTATTTAATTTCAAGAAAAATTCGATTGTGTTCACTCAAAAGATAGGTTTGGAAAGAATTAATTTTGTTGCTTATACAAGAAGAAAATAAATAAAATTGAAAAAATATGGACAAAATATACAGAGTTGAAGAAAAAAAAATTACAAAATCCACTGAAGGTACTCTAAAGAGTTTAATTTTAAGACAAATTTGAAAAAAAAATTGGGAAGAATGAATTTTGTTGCTTATTTAAAAAAAAAATGAGAGGATTCGATAAAAAGAAAATACAAAATCTTACTGATGATACTAGAAAGAGTCCAGTTCTAACACGAATTTCATACATTTATTTCTGTTAACTTTGAAAAAAGTTGTGAGGAATGAAACTAGTTTTTGCCTTAAGCAACGCTCATTTTGGAATCAAAAATTACAGAAGATATATAAAGCTTAAGAACAAATTTACAAAATTCACCAAACATACTCGAAAATGTTAAGTTTTAAAAGAAATTTAATTCTTTAATTTATCCTCATTGAGAAGAAAGTTATGAAAGGTGAAATGAAATTTTTCTCTGAACATCGTTTATACTGGGAACAAAATTACAGCTAAAATGTAAATTGTTGATGAAAACTTTTACAAAATTCACTGGAGATACTCGAAAGTGTTTTAATAGAAATTGTATTCTTTTCTTTATCTTCACTGAGAAGAAAGTTATGAGAGGTGAAATTTGATTATGCTTTTAACAATTTATATTAGGAAGAAAATTACAACAAAAATGTAAATAGTTGATGAAAAAAATTACAAAATTACTAGAGATGTTCGAAAGAGTTTAATTTTAATATAAATGTTATTCGTTTGTTTATCTTCATTGCGAATAAAGTTATAAGACGTGAAATTTGATTTTGCTTTCAACAGGGTTTATATTAGGAAGAAAATTACAGCAAAAATGTAAATATACTGAAGGAAAAAAAATGAAACACTTGAAATTCGTGAAATTTCGACCATTCTCAAACCGCCATAATTCGGCGTATTTTCAATCGATTTTGATGAATCTCTGAGGGTGAAAAACTTTGAAGTGTCTTCTTTAAAATCATACATGCGAAATTAAGAGTAACCCCTTCCGCACCCTCCAGCGCCCCTGTGAAAAAAACAGTTTTTTCTGGAAACCATGTTCAACTTTGACGGAGTTGAAAGAATTTTTTGTTCGCAGGTTGAAGGGTTCAAAAAGGGATTATTCCAATCTGAGTTTACTCCCTTAAAGTAGGGCCAAAATGAGATTTTTTCCCGAAAGAATTATCAAATTTGGTTGAAAAGTGGCTGAGTTATTTGCAAAAAACTTGGTGCCAAATCGTCGTAGGAACTTCGTTCTTCGAGTCCTGCATAGGAAATTGATCAAATTTTAATGCCGTTATGGTGGATCGAGTCGACAAAATTTTTCCAACTCCATAGACATCGTCAAAGTTGGATATGGTTTCCTGGAAAAACATTTTTTTTTCATAGGGGTGCTAGAGAGGGGCGAAAGGGGTTACGCTTAAGTTCGCATACATGAATTTAAAGAAGACACTTTAAAGTTTTTCTCCCTTAAAGATTCATCAAAATCGATTGAAAATGCGCCGAGTTATGGCGGTTTGAAAATGGGCAAAATTTTACGAATTTCAAGTGTTTCATTTTTTTTCCACCAGTGTGGTTGATGAAAACATTTATAAAAACCAGAGATAAAGTGTTTAGTTTTAACAGAAATTTTGTTCTTTTGTTTATCTTTACTGAGAAGAAAGTTATGAGACGTGAAATTTGATTTTGCTTTCAACAGGGTTTATATCAGGAAGAAAATTACAGCAAAAATGTAAATAGTAGATGAAAAAATGTATAAAATTTACCAGAGATACTCAAAAGTGTTTAGTTTTAACAGAAATTTTATTCTTCAATTTATCTCTATTGAGAAGAAAGTTATGAGAGGTGAAATTTGATTATGCTTTCAACAAAATTAATATCAGGAAGAAAATTACAGCAAAAATGTAAATAGTTGATGAAAAAATTTACAAAATTCACCAGATACACTCAAAATTATTTAGTTTTAATAGAAAATGTATTTTCTTTACTGAGAAGAAAGTTATGAGAGGTGAAATTACATTTTATTCAGTTATACGAAGGAAGCGCGGGTTTTTCCGCGATTCGTTTATGATCGACCCGGTTACACGTATTTTGATTTTTCAGAAAAATCCTTAGTTCTGTTGTGTTTGCCCGTTTGTTTTCCGCGTATAACCAAAGTAAAAAGCTAATAATTTAAAATAAAATAAAATAATAAAAACATGCAAATTACCAACGAATTTTGGAATATTAGAGTAACCATCAACTTCAAATATACGAAATCTTATATGAAATGAAAGCTTACTTAATGAACTTTCAAATTATGAAATAATATATAGGGTGTGCCATTTGAAAAAAATAGAAATTGTGCAGTTTGCGAATCGCTACCACCATGTATGATACGTTGAGTTATGTTTTGGTTGATAGAGTAATTTTTAAGACGTAAGGTTCAACTTAACTTTACCACTAAATTAGAATGAATTATCTTTATTAATTTCAGGGGAGCACTTTTTGTTTAAATTTTTGTATAAACAACTGAATAAGACGAAAACGGTCCGGTTTCAATCGCCGAAACCTAAGTCATTTTAATCTCTAAGTAACAAGGAATCCAAAAATGCTAAAATATACAGGGTGTTCCAATTAAAAAAAAACATAAGTTTGGTCTGTAACTTTGTTATGAGACACCCTGTATAAATTAAAAAAAAATTGGGGCGTGCAGCTCACTATTCTGCACAACTTTTGTATTAAACATTTTTCGAAATGTTGACAAATAGGCACGTGATTGACCGTTCCCAGAGCTCCGAAACACCCTGTATTATTCTACATACATTTCAGGGAAAATATAGCAAATCGGTGGCAATTGAATGGGCGCGGCGCATAAATTCACAACTTGTGTATACTATTCTTTCCAACGCCACATTACCTCAATGTAATTCAGAGGATTTGTAAATATTTAAATTCATTTTAAAGAATTAATTAATCCGCCTAAATCATATTAGCACTTTCTGGCGGTGTTGCCTTGGAAATGAAAAGCAACTAAATTTATTTTCTTTATATGTGTTGAAATTAATTCACTTGCCTCACTGGTGAGAAAAGTAAATTCATTTCTTCATTTACTTTCTTTATAGGTGAAGTCATTTTCGAAGGTAGCGTTAGAAAAATAATCACAAAGCAGTGTTTGTAGTTTGACTAAAACATGTTAAGGGCAGTGGGAAGGCCCTGTCTTTCGATTTAAACAGTAGAATCTCCGTGGCGGAGCGGTTTAGCACCCACTTTTGGTGAGAGGCGCTGTGGTTAAATTGTATTTACATTTTATTAACAATAATTCAACTCATGTATAAAAAGGTGCATTTAAAACGGCGGACAAACAAAATTTGCAAATGGTTAAAAATGTATTTACCTTCACCACGACAACGATCTTTATATGATATTAACAATTTTAGTAAACAGCTAACTTCAGTTGAACAGTGGCCGTTCGTGTCAGTTCTGAATACCTCAGCGGTGAAATATAATTGAAATCCGTTTCGGACACGCTTCTGCGTGAAAAATTGTTCACAATTGTCAAACGTGCAGGTGCGAATTTCGCGATTCCCCTGGCACTAAATTTTATTTTAAGCACTCGTCATTATATCGCAAATTTCTTGAATTAATTGAGATTAGGCAAAATCTCCATTTCTATCGCAATTCATTCTCGAAATTTGTGTCGATTCAATGGCTCGTGCAAACAAATAAAATTTATCCGCCTCTTGTGGTATTACCCCCGAAAATTTTGTGATGGATATTTATTATAAAGTGAATTGGAAATAATCGGTTAATTTTTTTTCTTCAAATAAATTGCAATCAAAAATGTATATCGCAATTTTTTGTAAAAAAATTGTTTTAAAATGCAATATTTTGCAAATTATTAATGAAATACAATTATTTAAAAAAACCTACAATTTTTAAATATTACATTTTTTATCGTTCGCTCGTGATATGATATATTTTTGGTACTAATTATTGTATTTAGTTTTAAAAATACTGGCTTTAGGCGCATTTATTTATTAACAAGAAATGTACGATTTAGTAATATTTTTATTAGGTCTAATACACTAACACACAAAATTATTTTTTTGATGATTAATTGGAGTTGATATATGAAGTAACGAACTCTGACACATCCACAAAACACAAACTCACAGGTCTGGCGAATCAGTTAAGTCATTACTAACGAATGTAATAACTACTAGGCTATTAATAGCTATTAGATTATATGAAATTTGTTACCCGAAAATGATGTAGTGTACTGAATCGTGTACTTCTGTGATCGCATCCCGAGAGAGGCACAGTGCGAAATGAAAAATTTAGATTGCATTAGAGAGAAGGAAAACCCCTCGAACCCACTACAAATCAACTAATTAGCCTGACTGACTGGCTGGCTGGATGGTTGGATGACTCGATGGCGGTGTCCCACCCGCAATCTATACGCCCCTCTCTCGCCGAAGCGGCGGCGGTGGCGGAGCCGGGAAGGAACGGGTACCGTACGTCATCAGTGCCGACTGAAGGACGTCGACACATTAGGTAATTAACGCACAAGAATGCGTCACCCTCCGGCAATTAGTTGTAATGTATATATGTGCGTGTAGACGCTCCGCCGAAAGGACGCTTGTCTTAGCGAGTTTACCCTCGGCGAGATTCTTACTAACTGGGTTAACGTTACACCTGCACCTCACTTCCATCCAATCGAAGCAATTTCCATCATCAAATCCATTCCCCGACACCAAAAGCCCACCCCTTCGCGCACCTTTCAATACCGTCAGATTTCTTACACATCTCAAATATTAATTAACATTATTAACACCGAGTCCGCTGCCTTCAGTCTCTCTCGCTCTCCCGAAAAAAGTCATTACAGTAAATCACCGGCGTCTAATATTAACGGTCTATGTAAAGTAAGAAAGAGGGTCGAAAGAAGGGGATGACGGGGGACCCCGGTCGAGTTTTGAATCAATATTTGATTGTGGGAATTAACGCTTTATCGGGATTCTGCAGGAGCGGCGGTCCGGCTTGATGAAGGTTCGCTGATTGTTGACAGCGGCCTTGTATATACGCGTGAAGAATTAACAAGGCCCTTAGGTGGTCAGCATGCTCATGATGTTGCCGGTCTTTGGTCAACCCGACCTTTAATCAACATCCATCACTTTACTTCAAACGACCCAGCCACACGGCTCCGTTCTCTCCCGCTCCAGACGTCCAAACCAGCCAGGCCCGTCCAGGAATTCCTTAATGCGCTTAGACGTTATTAACATAAAGACGTTTTTATCGGATCAAACCGCTACTTAAATGTTTTGAATGCGACCCTTTAAGATTTCAGCCTAGACTTAGTTTTCTGCTGCTACTCTTCACCTTTTGGGAAAATGTGGAAAGTAAATTATTAAACGGATTAAATAAAACATTTGCTGTGTATTCACTGGAATTTCTGTAGTTTAGTTTTCTTATGGATTACTACGTAGTAACATCCTCATGAACAAAGTTTTCATCCATTTCAATACGTTCTAAAAATATCTATCAAAATTACTGAAAACCCACAGACTAGAATAAGAAAACTTTCTACTCAAATAACATCATAATACAGCATTCAAATTTTCATGACTACGAATCCCAAAAATATAAACAGTAACAAGAATTGCTTGGTGGTGGTGCAGCTTCTGTTTTAGAATACACACGAGGAATAGTATATTCTGTAACAAGGTTAGAATGGAAATTCGATGCGAGTGGAATATTTCGAGCGCGAGCCGCGAGGCGAGCGCGAGGAACCACGAGCATCAGAATTTCCATTCTTACCGAGTAGCAGACTATACTTTCTCCTCGACCAGATAAAATAGACTAATAAAGTAATGAACACAAGGAACTTACGTTTTAATATTACGTTTGTGGTTATGTTTATAGTATTTTGACAATTGTGATATCCAAGGCTAATTGTTTTATTCGGAACGGTGTGAGAATATTCATTCTATCCCTTGTTATGGAATGAATTACATGCAAAACGCATAAGCGTATAGTGTTTTGTTCCATAACAAGAGTGAGAATGTGAACGTTCTATGATCAAAATTGATTGCAGAATGCTTAAATTCTACAGTGGTCGTGGAGAAAAGTATTTATAATTAAATGGTTCTACCAGGTAGTAGTTTAAGAAGAAAACGTAATTGGTTTAGTAATGAATTTTCTCCACGACCACCATAGAATTTAAGCATTCTGAAATCAATTTTGATTATAGAATGTACACATTCTCACTCTTGTTATGGAACAAAACACTATGCGCTTATGCGTTTTGCATGTAATTCATTCCATAACAAGGGATAGAATTAATATTCTCACATCGTTTCGAATAAAACAATTAGCCTTGGATATCACAATTGTCAAAATACTATAAACATAACCACAAACGTGATAAAACGTAAGTTCTTTGTGTTCATTATTTTATTAGTCTATTTTATCTGGTCGAGGAGAAAGTATAGTCTGATACTCGGTAAGAATGGAAATTCAGATGCTCGTGGTTCCTCGCGCTCGCCTCACGGCTCGCGCTCGAAATATTCCACTCGCATCGAATTTCCATTCTAACCTTGTTACAGAATATTCTATTTGGTATTTCCGCCCGTTTTGTCGTTCATAATTTAATAAACATCAGAAACAAAATCAGGATCATGTACTGCATTTTTCTCTTCGACCAAAATCATGGAATAATTTTAGAAGTGCCACCTAATACTTTCTAGCACGTTGTTAAGTTACGTACAGCTGAAATTGGGTAAAAAAATTGAAGAAAATTCAGCATGAGGATAACATGCCATATTTAGGAACAAAGCAACTAAGTTGCTGTATGTGAAATTGTGTTCTTTATGTGAAATAGTGATATATAAAATTAAGAAAATTAACTGGTGACGAACGACGGCTCCGCTGCGCCGCGCCGTCGTCCGTGCGTGGCCTAATAAATTTGAGCAAAGTTATCGGTGACGAACGAAGGCTCCGCTGCGCCGTCGCCTTTGCGTATCCCTTTAAAATTGACCAAAGTAACTAGTGACGAACGACGGCTCCGCTACGCTGCGCCGTCGTCTGTGCGTAGTCCATTAAAATTGAGCAAAGAAACCGGTGACGAACGACGGCTCCGCTGCGCTGCGTCGTTAATGCGTAGCCTATTAAGATTAAGCAATTAAACTGTGCGCAGCCTAATAAAATTGAAGAAGGTAACAGGTGACGAACGAATTTAAGGAAAAATAAAAATAAACTTTCACAAACCACACGCGTCGAGGAACTTCGGAAATGTAATCTGGTGGTAACCCCAGTTTCTGAATCTGACATCTGTCAAATATGACAATGCACTATCAATGCATTTCTTAATTTGCTGTTTGGAAAGCACTCGGACGTTAACGGGAAGAAGCTTTTTTTTTCATTAACTTTGGGCCTCTAAAAATTATTTGGTGAGCGTCTGAGAAGCGTATACATATTACAAACCGACATACAAACAAAATTTAGGAAGCTACTGATAGGGGTTGTTTTGGTCTTTGGCACCCCGTTGCGGCTGGTGGGGCTGACGGGGTGGCCGAAATGTTACCAAACTTTGGTGGTCTGCTTCAAATGGAACGCTTAATGATTTCCCAAAGTTTCACTGTTCAAACCCTCCCGGAAATTATTTTTTCTCGAAATTGATTTTTAGGGTTCAAAAACGACAATAATTCAAATATCCATATCTCGGTTAATAACCCGGCGATTTTAAAAATTCAAAGATTTTCTTACGTACACACAATATCGTAATGATAATCCGTCGTTGGATTCGTGATTTCAAAAGGAATCGAAAAATTTATTTTAAAACGATCAAAAATATTTACCGGCAAAATAAATAAAAGTTTATTTAATTTTTAAAATTAGAAGGAGGAGTCGGATCGAGAAATGATTTTCTGTTGGGCGTGAGAAGGGCTTTCCGGTGGTGTAATCAAATTTCCGATTGAAGAAAAAAAAATTGTGGTCCGCTGCCAAATTTCGCTTCCCCCTTCCGTATACAACGTGATATCTCAAAAACCACAAATCGGATCGAAAAACTTTATGGGGATCTTTGATACGGATTAAATCGGTGACTGATATATCGTCGTCAGATTTTTAATTTTCGAAAAAACAATCGCAAAATTCTTCTAAAAGTTCCAGAAAAACAATCAAAAATCGGTCGTAGATCGTAAATGGTGCGCCCCACGAAAAATATAGATCTTACCTTTTCGACGCAAAATGCAATTCCGAATGGCATGCCGTTTAAATTTCTCGCGTGAGATAAAAAACGACCGCTGTAGAATTTTTTTATTGAAATCAGGGGTGGTTTTCTTTGATTATTTCATTCAAATCATTTAGAACCAATCAGAACCCCCAAATTGTACCAGGTGACTTGTTTTAATAAACGGAAAAACCGCATCGTACCACGAAGTTTTTCCGGAAAAACTTCACCATGCTAGTCAGAGTTAGACTTTGTCACCTTTCTGGTATTAAAAATGTTTGATAACTGAAAGCATATAGTAATATAATACAGTGATAATAATTGCACTATCATTAACGTGGAAATTATGCTTCGATCCCAACGGCGGAAATTCTCTCTGATCGACTGCCAAATGAGACAATTTTCTGACAGATTGGGCAAGTCCGAACAGGCACAGTAAAAGTTTTTCCTGTGTCTCGTTGGTAACGCAAACTAGTAATACAAACATATAAACGTCAAATTATCCCACCAACTTTTCAATTTATTATCTTCTGGATCAGTGAAATTAATTAAGGTAATTCAAGATTTCGGGTTTCGATACAAAAAGGAATAGTGAAATCGACGATATAATAGCAGGTACCGTACCTAAAAAAACTTCAAAAACACATAATCTTCAAAAATGATTGATGAACAAATAGTGTTTAACATTGGAAACTGTTCCATCTATTAAATTTTTGAAATACTAATAAAACCAATTAATAAAACCGTTTAAGAAATATGTCCTATTTATTTGTAAGAAATGTGTAAGGAAATTGCTTTTCATGAAATAATCATGCCAAAAACCACTCAAGTTTTATTTTTATCCAGGAAAAACTTCAAAATTTTTCACTCAAACTTTGTTGTTTTCTAAAATTTAACTCGAGCAAAATCACCAAATCGCTCGACCTGCGGTCTCGCGATTTAAGACGTGATTTTGCTCTCGTGAAATTAATAAACAACAAAGTTATCGTGAAAAATTTCGAAGTTTTTCCGGAAAAAATAAACCTCTTGTGGTTTTATTTATGAATAACTCCTCGGGGGTTGGGAATATCAAAAATTCGTAATAGACATAAAATGTAGAGGAGAGTTAGTTCTACAAAACTCTATAAAATTCGGAGTCGTGACCGTAAGGGGAAGCGCGCCCTTTTTCCGGAAGCGGCCGAAATGTGATTTTTTAGAAAAACGCTTGAGGGGTTGCAACGGAATTTTTACGGGAACGTGCGACAGCAAACGTTGTGTCCCGATGCATTGGGGATTTTTTGAGCTATGTTTGAATCCTCCAATTCAAAAATCCTGGGAGGAGATAGGTTTGGCACGAACCTCTGCATCGCGAAAAATCAATTTTCAAAAATTCACCTCAGAGTCTAGGGGTGAGTTGGAAAATCGCGGTTTAAAATTTATCGGTTTTTAGGGGTTGACAACCCTTTTTAAAGGGGTTAAGATTTTAATGGTATATTTCTTGAATTATTTGTGATTTTTCATGAAATATTCAAATCGCCATCTATAAGCGTTTTGAAAATATTATAAAAAAACGTGATTTTGGGGCTTATGCGTTTAGTATACATACAGGGTGTCAATTTGAAAACTTTCAATGCGAATATCGGTGAAAATAGAGGAGTTACAAAAATGCAATTTGGTATAGATGTTATACAGGTAGGGGGAACTAGAACCACCATATTTTGGTTATGGGGAGAGTGACCCCTTAACCTCAAAATTTTAAATGGCATCACCCCTTTTGTGATTCCTTAAATTAAACGTTTTTTTGAGTAGTATTAGCCATTTAAAATCTTTTGGTTAGGGTGAATGGGGCCCAAGGGGTCACTCACCCTATAACCAAAATATAGTGGTTCTACTTCCCTCTACCTGTATAACATTTGTACCAAATTGCGCTTTTCTAACTCCTTTATTTTCAGAGATATTCGCATTGAAAGTTTTCAAATTGACACCCTGTATAATAAAACTGCAAAAAATTGAAAATTGAGATATGGTTATCATTGGATTCTTCTAAGTTTCCTTTATCAGTGTACAGTTGAAAAAACAATATAAAAATATCCCGTCCAAATTATAAGTCAAAAACATTTACTACTTTTTCGACTTTTAGCTTTACTACATGGGAATAAAGCAGTTATACTCAGATTCGTTGTTTTGTAGTTACTGCGCTCTTCCTGAGGACATCAACAGTAGATTATATATCAAGGGTGAGAAATGTGTCATTTTTCCGGAGGCGCAAATTTGTATCTCGAGGGCGAAAGCTGTGACAGTTAAAATAAGGGAGATAAATGTTTACTTCTCTAGAGAGATACATGTTATTTCTCTCACGATATCGACAGCTGAGAAATCAACTTTCTCTCGTGTTTGTGAGAAGAATTTATTTTAACTTACGATTTAAAAAAAAACTGTTACATTTTCTATAAAATAAAATAAACACAATGAGATAGCTTTTTGAAACTAAATACTACTTAATGCAAAAAAAACATACTGTACTTTCTATTATTGCTGTTCAATATTTTCTTTTCGGTTATTACATTATCCAGAACGACCGAAACATCTTCAGAAAATAAAATTTTGAACAATAATATCAAGTAATTTCCTTTCCTGCGTTAACCTAAACTTGATAAGAACATCGGTTTTAACCACTAAGGACCCCTCACAAATCAAATGGAAATTGGCTTTCGGTGAAATTGACCAAATTTTTGATATGTTGTTCCTTTCGGTGTCCAGATCAAAAGTGTCCAACAAAGCTGTAAAATCTTTCCTGCAAGCAGTACCCAGCTCCGAAGGTACCCAAATACCACGGGTACCACCCGTACACCCCAAATATCTCGCAAAATACAAATCGTATTGACATAAAAAAATACGTCTAAATTTTTTTTAGCTCTATCATGTGGTGTGAAATTTAAACCATCACCCCTCCCCCCTAGGGCGGGATGGAGGGTAACTTTGAAATCTTAAATAGGTACCCCTTTTTTATTGCAGATTTGGCTTCTACTCTGAAACATATTAGGTTTTTATTCGAAACATTTTTTCGATTAGCAAATCGAGATTAAATAAAAAAAATCCTGTTTGTCGTTACAAACAACAAACATTCATACATTAGTACAATAGAAAAGAATAGAATGGAATTTGATAATCAAATTGATTTTTATTCGTTTCTACGATTTTTTTTTTACAAAGAATTATTATTATTTTTTTTTGCTTATTTCTGACATAAAATTACGAATGACTTTAATCAACGCCTTATTTAAGAGATGACTACGTAAAAAATGTAGTAATTTATCATTTGATGCAAGAATTAAATATAATTCAATAAATGTTTCTGTCGCTCATCGAAATAAAATAAAAACCTAATATTTTTTAGTATAGAATCCAAATCTGCAATAAAAAATAGGGGTTCCTATTTAAGATTTTAAAGTCACCCCCCGACGCAGGGGAGATTTTCGAGCTTTGTGCCCGTGGAGACTTTTGATCTGGACACCGAAAGGAACAACATATCCAAAATTTGGTCAATTTCACCGAAAGCCAATTTCCATTTGATTTGTGGGGGGTCCTTTATAAATCTAACATGTAGGTTGATTAAGCGTTTAACCACCATCACATCTCCAGCGCCCAGTACTGCTACCCGAAACCGGTCTGTAATTTGTCGCTAATAGGGTTAATCCCAGTTGTTTTATTTCATATTTGATAAAAATGAGTTCTTTTCCTAAATTATTTAAGGCATTTGAAACCAAATGATGTTACATTAAAACACGTTTCTAAAAGAAAAAAAAAACATTTTTAATATAACAAGTATTTTCCGTCTCCGGCGCCCAGTATAACACATCCGAAATCGGTCTGCAATTTGTCGTTAATAGGGGAACGATAATTAAATCCTACTTAGTTTATTTCAAATTTGATTATGAGTTTTTCCTAAATTTATTTAATTAATTTACAACCAAGTAATGTTAAATTAAAACACGTATCTGGAAATAAATTATCTCATTCGTAAAATTAACAAGTATTTTCCGTCTCCAGCGCCCAGTATTAAACTTATCCGAAACCGGTCTGCAGTTTGACGCTAATGGCGAACGATCATTTAATCATACTTGATTACTTCATATTTGATTACGAGTTTTTTTTTCCAAAATTTACAACAAAATAATGTTAAATTAAAACATGTATCTGGAAAAAAAATTCATTTTAAAAATACCAAGTATTTTCCGTCTCCAGCGCCCAGTATTCCCCTTATCCGAAACCGGTCTCTACTTTGACGCTAATGGGGAACGATCATTTAATCCCAGTAGTTTTATTTCATGTTTGATTACAAGTTTTTTTTTCCTAAATTATTTCATTCATTTACAACCAAGTGATGTTAATTTTAAACTGGAATAAAAAAAAATTTTTTTTTTTAAATAACGTATTTTTTTACGAATGTATACAAAAATAACTTAAGCGAAAAATGCTCCAATACTAACAATTATGAAGTGACAGTGACCTTGGAATGAAACTTCTAAAAACAAATCGATCATAAAAAGTTGTATCCAGTTGTTACAAACTTCCGAGCTTTGTAAACTTTTCAAAACTAACGGGCAACAATATTCAAAATATAGCATTCTTGGGCCATAAGTTGAGCGTGTAATATGTTTATAAAACTTGGAACATAATTGAAAGCCATTTACGTGGTCTTTAAATATGCACAACAAGTTCAGTGCAACACATAAGTTACAGATTAGCGGAAGTTTTCAAATTAATGTATAATATTAATTGTTCGCTTGTTGTAATAATTGTATTTGTATATACATTTAAATTTTCATTTAGTGTAAATTCGGAAATATTATTTTATTCTAAACCAAAATGTAGATTTTCTCGGAATGATCGAGGAATGTTAAAATTCATTTAGTTGTTGCAAATAACTTCAGTTTTAGAGATTTTTATTGTTTTTTTAACTTATTCGTTATTTATCAGTATACAGGGTGACAAGAGTTAAACCAACAAACGTTCACGATTGATATTTCAGGTCAAAATCGATCCTAAAAGTTTGGTTTCACTCATTGTCACCTGTATTCTGATAAATAACGAATAAGTTAAATAAATAAGTTGGCGGTTGAATTTTGTATTTTTGTTTCACACATACAAATTGTATTTTCTTTGTAAAACGGGGTTTCCCGTATATATTTTAAATAAATAAATAAATAAAAAGCAATAAATATCCTAAATGTAATAATTTAATTACTTTTAACATTTCTAGATCATCCCAAAAAAGTCTACATTCTGATTTCAAGTTTCAGAAAAAGAACAAGCAGAAATTGGCCTGTATATTCTGGTAGGATCTGAAAATTTGGAAGAATTCAAAATTTTTTATCAGCGCCAGCATTTATGCATTTATTAATCTAGTTCATTGATGGCCAACCTTTTGAGCTCGGCGTGTCAAAATTTTGAAAAATCGAAACATAATTTTCGTGGCGTGTCACACATCACAAAAGTAAAGACTAAAAAATGGTGATGTGGCCATCATGTTACTTTCTCCGACTTGATGGTATCATAACCATTTATATTTACGTTTTCATGGTTTATTTTCAATTGAAATCATATTTTAAATGTTCATCGAGCGTTGCGTAAACTCGGATGAAACTGACGTATAAAACGTGAAAATTATGAAAGATGGAAAACTTATACTTCAAATTCAAAAACTCGGTTTACTCAAAAACTAACGAGATTTAAAAAAAAAAACTTATTCTTTAGAAGTTGTTCATTTTGGCATTCTCTACAATTATTATTCAAATAAATTTGCTGTAACTATTATCGTTTCATAATTATAAACCAAAAATTTAAAAAAAAATTATAATTTTTTTTCTCGAATAGCAATGATTTTATGAAAAATATTTTCAAGCAAAAGATGTTCATTTCTTTGTTGTCTTTAATGTTTGTTTAAATGTTTTTGTGATATTTTTCATATTTAAGAAAATATTGGCAAAAAACAATAAACAGTTAAGGTAAACACCCACTTCCGGTGTACGAAATTTTACCAAAAGCTTTTCAATTCTTCAGATTATCAAATAAGACGTATGTTCAAAGTTTCATATCAATTTCTCTATTAGTTTTTGAGATACAGCGGACACAGACAGACACACACACAGGCACACACGCACACACACACAGACACACACACACAATTTTTTTTTCCAGAAATTGTTGAAATGGCATATAGGGACCCCAAAACAGATGATTCCGTAAAAAAAAAAATTGAAAAAAAAATCATGATCACTATACTTTCTCGTACTTCGTAACGGAGAAAGTAAAAAAATAGAAATATTTGTAATTTTTGTATTAATTAATTATAATTTTGTTAATTATTAATTACCATAAACGTAAGTAATAATATTATTATTAATAACCAACTCTGACCGTTATGAAAGACAAATATTTGAATTACGAAATTTTTTATCTTTGAAGATGCGTGTCACCAAAAATGAGCTCATCACGGATCTAGTTACTACTAAGATTCGTTAAATTAAGTTATTTTATTTATTTACTATTTATCATCGAATCGGATATTCTTTATTTTGGCCTAAATGTTTTATTTATTTGTTGTAATTTTCGATTTTTTGGGCTGCATTTATAATTTTTAAGCCCGAATTTTCGATTTTTGGTCTAAATTTTTGTTTTTTGCCCATGTTTTAGATTTTGTAACCTGAATGATTGATTTTTATTCGCGATTTTTTGTTTAGTTTTTGGCTGGTACTTTCGAGTTTTTATTTAAAGAACTGAATTTCCGATTTTGCAACCTACATTTTTTATATTCAGACCCGAATTTTTATTTTTTTGCCTGTATTTTCTACATAATTTCAGATTATTTATTTAATTATATATTTTTGATTTTAATTTAGGCGTTCAAGTTAAAATTTGACATTTATTTATATTTAAGTAAATGTCAGATTTTAACCACCTACTTATTTTTTATATTATTAAATTTGACATTTATTTATATTTAAGTTAATGTCAGATTTTAACCGGCTACTTATTTTTTTATGCCCAGTTTTTTTTATTTTGGCCTATATTTTAGATCATTGGCATGTATTTTCAATTTCCAAATTTTAGGCCTAAGTTTTCAATTTTTGGTCCGAACTTTTTGATTTTCTTAGCCTATATTTCAGATTTTGTAACCTGAGTTATCTATTTTCATACGCAATTTTTTGACCAGTATTTTCAAGCTTCAATTTAAAGAACTGTATTTTAGATTTTGCAACCTTCCTTTTTTATATTTAGATCCGAATTTTTAATTTTTTGGCCTGTATTTTCTACAAGGTTTTTATTTTAATGTTATCATCTTTATTCAGGCCAATTTATTCTTTAACAGTAATTTTACTTCGTTAGTCTGTCTGGACTATCAACCCTGCGAGGGAATTATTTTAACCAATTACTTAATTTTTGACTTTATTGTCTGAATTTGATTTTGGCCTATATTAATTTATCTTTGGCCTGTAATTTCCATTTTTTGGTTTATATTTTTATTATTTTGGCCAAAATTTTCGATTTCTTTGTACGCATTTTTTTATTTTTAGGCACAAGTTTCCGATCTTTGGTCTAATTTTTTTTTTTAACACGTTTGCTACCACCGACGCGACGCGCTGGTGCCTCCAGCTTTATACTTGCGTATGTGCAATCTCAATTGTAGTGGCAGCGAACGTGTTAACCTAAATTATTGATTTTTTGGCTAATATTTTCGAGTATTTTGGTTTAAAGTTTTTATTTTATTTTTTGACCTGTAGTTTCAAGGTTTTTGTTTAAATTTCAGGTATTTTTTTTAAATTCTATTACGCTGGAAAAAAAATGAAACACTTGAAAATCGTAAAATTCAAAAGTTAATTAAAAGTTAAATTAAAGTCTTCTTTAAAGTCATGCATGCGAACTTAAGCGTAACCGATTCCGCCCCCCTCTAGCGCCCCTGTGAAAAATAAAAGTTTTTTTTTCTGGAAACCATGTCCAACTTTGACGATGTCTACGGAGTTGGAAATGTTTTTTTGACTCGATCCACCATAAAGGCATTAAAATTTGATTAATTCGTATGCAGGACTTAAAGAATGAAGTTCCTACGACGATTTGATACCAAGTTATGGGTGTTTGAAAAAAAAGTGCATTTTGAGGTTTTTCGCACGTAACTCAGTTAACCAAATTTGATGATTATTTCGGGAAAAAATCCTATTTTGGCTCTACTGTAAGGGGGTAAACTCAGATTGGAATGATCCCTTTTCGAACCCTCCAACCCCCGAACAAAAAAAAAACACGCATAACTTGGTGCCAAATCGTCGTAGGAACTTCGTTTTTTGAGTCCTGCATAGGGAATTGATCAAATTTTAATGACTTTATGGTGGATAGAGTCTAAAAAAAAAATCCAACTCCAACTCTAAGTTGGACATGGTTTCCTGAAAATACTTTTTTTTCACAGGGATTCTAGAGAGAAGCTTAAGTTCGCATGCATGACTTTAAAGAAGACACTTCAAAGTTTTTCGCACTCAAAGATTCATCAAAATCATTTGAAAATACGTCGAGTTATGGCGGTTTGAATATGGTCGAAATTTCACGAATTTCAAGTGTTTAATTTTTTTTCCTTCGGTATATTTTGTTTTAGTGGGTTTTAAATTAAATAACAAAAATAGTAATACTTTATATTGGTGCTTTTATAGTATTATACAAGTATCAAGTTGCTATAACAATATTAAAATAATAATGTACTCAAAGTTTGCTTAATTCTCGCTAGCATTAGTAAGTACAAAATATAAAACTCAGGATAAGTTCAAGATATTACTTGATAAATAACAATTACTTATCTAGTGTATATTTTAAAATATGTAGACAAACCAAAATATAAAAAAAAAACTAGAGCAACTGCTAGGAGAATGTTACAATCGCAAATAGTTTAGAATTTTAGATAGTCAGTATGTCGAAATTATAAGCGTAGAACGAATTTACTTTGATATTTATTGAGAAAATATAGTCTGCGGGAATTATGTTTGAAGAATTACTTGCCACCACTACTTCTATCTATACATTCTTTTTCCAGAGGCGTCCTATTAGTATCGATTTTAAAATTTTAGAATCGATAACAATTGTTTTTGGATTTTTAAGCAACCAAAACTATTGAATTTCGTTCTAAGCTTGCTCTCGGTTAAAACGAAATTATTTAATAACTTTTTAATGTAATCCATGTAACTTTTCACATAATCTTAATACAGGATGAATTTTGAAAATTTTTGAATTGACAGAAATGGTTTCACTCAAATAAAGAACTTATCTTAAACTTTCTGTCTGTTAAACTGATATTATTTTAAAGTTTAGTCATGTAGCTTTTCACGTAATCCGAATGCAGGGTGAATTTGTTGTCAATTTGTAAATTTGCGTATCGATAGAAATTGTTTTTGTTTTCTTTTGCAGTTTTTTATAAGTTTGCTCTCTGTTAAAATGAAATTATTTAAAAATTTATTGATGTAATATTTGTACCATTTTACATCATCTTAGTTGGGTTTAAGTAAATTTAGAAATTTTCGAAACGATTGCAATTGTTTTTGTATTTTTTTAAGCTGCTAAAACTATTGCAGTTTTTTATAATTAATGAAAAATTAAGCAATGCAGTAATATGGCGTAATTTTAATACATAATGAATTTTTAGTAAATCTGGATATTTTCGAATTAATACCAATTGTTTTTTGAATTGTTTTAAGACACTTATTAATTATTACAATTTATTTTTCATAAAATTGCTCTGTGTAAAAATTAAACTATTTCAAAATTTAGTAAAAAGATGAATTTTTCACAAAATCCCAATACATACAAGATTAATTTTGAGAAAATTGGTAATTTTCGAATCGATAGCAATTGTTTTTGTATTTTTTTAAGCTACTGAACTATTGCTGTTTTTCATAATTATTGGAAAATTAAGTAATGCAGTATGTATTTTAATATAGAATTAATTTTGAGTAAATTTGAAAATTTTCGAATTGGTACTAATTTTTTGCCACTAGAATGATTACAGTTCTTCGTAAATTTGCTCTACATTAAAATTAAATTATTTAAAAAATGTTTATAGTCTTAATACAGAATCAATTTTGAGTAAATTTGGAAATTTTTGAATCGATAGCAATTGCTTTTGTATTTTTGTTAAAATATGAGTTTTTCTTAAATTTGCTCTCTGTTAAAATGAAGCTATTTCGAAATTTAGTGATGTAATCTAGGCAGCTTTTCACACAATCACAAAACAGTATTAATTTTGACTAAACTTTGAAATTCTTTACAATACGCATGCCCGTGTAGAAGTTCTTCTTGAACATTTTGAATATTTTCCGGGCCAGTTCTGTGCATTTCATCTCCTATGGAATGTTATAGTTTAGCTAAATTTTATGGTCTGTTGACGTTAGAACTTCGACCCCATTAAGTAATCAAGCGGTGTAAGATCTGGGGATCTAGCGGGTCATTCTTTCTGTCCTTGCCTGCCAATCCGCCTATTCGCAAAGTAATTGTTTAGAAAATCGCGCATAGTACGGAGGTGCACCGACTTGCTAAAACCATATTGTCTTATATGGAAGGTCAAGATCATTGTTGTTTGCAAGCGGTGCAACAAGGTCATTAAAAAATATCGGGTTCTTAATTTCAATTGTCATTTACTCGAAAAATTTCTTATGCAAGATGGCAATAGTCAGTTTGACAATAAAAAGATCTCTCAAAATCGAGAACAAAAACAGGGGGTTGTCATTAAAAAAAATGGACGACGTCATTACTCAAAAACAAATGATTACTGAAAATCTACGTTCATGCAAAAATATCCATTTTTATCCAAGGAAATCGACCCGTTCGAGGATTTTTTCCCAAAATGTTTTATTTCGGTTTCTCTGAAATTATACCATATTTTAGGGGCGCACTGCATAATGTTACGGCCTTAAAACATATTAAAAACAATCAAAAGCTGACGTTGAACGTCAAACACTTATACCCTCAATTATAGGTTTGAGTGGTAGACCAGCAGTGTCTGTACACAAATGCTGAACTCCGCCTTTTTCCTCGCTATGTCTTTTTGCATATATACTGTATATTATTATTGTATTGTTTTATTTGAGGAAATAAAGACTAATATTATATTATTATTATTATTATTATTATTATTATTATAATTAACAATTTTTTTATTGCCTTAGAAAAAATAATATTTATCCTACACCTCTTAATTAAAGTTCCGTTGCTAAGGTGATTTTAGATAGGGAAAGTTCCTAAAGTATTTACCCACGTTGCTAAGCAAACAAATTGGAATATTTGAAAAAGTTACGCTACGTAAAATTTTGTTCAATGGTTGAAATTCGAGAAGCGGTTTTCAAAGACATTATAATTGAAAAGTTTAAACATTTCGTTAATTTGTACAGCAGTTCCCTTCTGCTTTTGGATAGAACATTCTACAGCACGAGTGGTCGAAGTAAGGTATGACCACTCGAGAACCTTTTCTTCTCGGGGGTAATACCTTACTTAGCTCACTTGTACAGTAAATAACTATTATAACATGATCAAACGTGTGATATTGTATTGTTAGTGTATTTACCTCACACAACTACGTTGCGTTTTGCCAAACTTCACTAACTGACACTTTTGGTCTTAAAGACTCGATTTTTGAAAATGATTATATTAAATGTCTTGAATCAAATACGTAATTCTTATTTTATTTAATGAGAAAAAATATATATACTAATTGAGTCTTTGTTCACTTTAAACCGATATGCGATCTACTACCTAGCATCCGGTAATTTTAAGTCCACCATCCTAACCAAGACGCAAACCGTCCCAATTAACCAGATTAATACCTAAACGCGCCCTGCAAACACACCGAAGACGACCCTTAAGAGAGTATCATACCGTAACATCTTATTTGCAGGTCAAGCATATCTCTTGTAGCTTCCGGTCAGTTTGTTTGCCCTTTCGCCGGACCCTCCAGTGTCAATATATCACAGACAGATGCCTCTATTTGCCTATTTGCCCAGCTCATACATACACACACATACACACACACACGCGCCCCTCTCGAACCGATAACACGAAAGTATAATTTATTTAATAAAAACGGGAACTCACGTTATTATTCCCTTCCTTCAAAAGAACTCTGGATCCGAATAAAAATTAAACGGGGGCTCCGCCCGAGGAAATTCCTAGACGTTTTGAGCTTACCTCGGGCACAAAGGGGCATTTAAGAGGGATCGCTTAATTAAATTATCAGCTGATATTTAAAACAGATCTCGGTTTCCGGGCAAACACTCTAACATCCGATATCGCGGCGTACGCAAGAAGGCTTCCTTGATTTTTACGCCCTCCCGGCGCATTCATCAAACTCAGCATTAATTACGAGGCACACTAAAAAAAAGAAAAATTCGCCCGGCATAATTGTCCCTATACAAAAACCATCTATCACCACCATCGCCACCCTAGAGAAATTCTTATTAATTGATTAATAAAAAAATCTGCACTCACGAGTCGCGCGCGCACACCCCGTCTTCAGGGATCGAACTTTTTTAGTCTCGAGGTGACAAATATAGAATTTGCATTTAAATAGGATATTTCCATCTGTGATACGCCTATTTTGCGGACCCCCCTGTCTACAATCACTTGACGAGGCATTTACGGCGTAAATATGCCAAGGCAGTATAAAAAAATTTTGAAGCCGCAATTTGCTAATTCAATTTCACTCATTTTTTATTTATGGTACGTTTCTTATCTTTACATCGTAACAAGTAGTATAAATTATTTTTGTGGCAAAAACATAAAACGATCCCATCAATCACTTACGCAATGGCTTGTTAATTTAAAACAATGCAGGGTCAATTTTGACGTCCAATGTAATAATGGTTGCTGCATTTATTGTGATTTCAATTTGCATCATCCAGAATATCGATAATTTTACATATATAACAAATCTTTATTTACAGAAACGGGTTTTACAGCATATTAATGACAGTACATGGAAAAAAAAGAAAACATTTCTGTGAATGGGTTAGATCATAGGTCTTTTTGCCCTGCGTTGATCCGATTTACATAAACAAAAAGCAAGAATGAGGTGAGATGGTTAACAAATGAGTTTTCTGGGGCGATATGATTTTAAATGTTTGCAATTTTTTAAATGATGATGTTAAAAGATGTCATTTCAATTAATAAGCAATGCTTTCTTACAAGATCGCTTCATCAAAATGTACTTCAATGATATTTGTTCACGAAAATGTTATAATGTGCGCATTATTTAATTCTATAGGCAGCATAAATGGGGTACATTTAACACTCAATTTTTTAAACACGCATTTGCGTGTTTAATATGCTTATTAAACACGCTCATGCATTTGCGTGTTTAATATGCTTATTAAACACGCTCACGCATTTGCGTGTTTAATATGGTTATTAAACACGTTATATTTGCGCTTAATTCACAGAAATCGATTTACGATCATATTTTGTTTACCCTGTTTAATACTGATTTTAATTTTTTTTTAAATTGTAATTGTAATCACAACTTTAATTTCGATTTTAATTTTGATTTTGATTTTAATTTTAATTTTCGTGAACAAAGTATAGTGTACAAGTCGCATATAATGGCTATTTATCACGAGAACGATTTGCTCCACTCGCCTACGGCTCGTTCCGCAAACATCGTTCTCGTGATTAGCCATCAGTATATGCTCGTTGTACAGTCAGAGAAAATACAAATGCGAAACTTGCTCGGCGAGGGAATGCTGCCGCATGTCGGTGCTTAGTTCGGTCGAAACCGGTCAGTCCCTGCTTAAAATAGAATTATGAGGTAATAAAATTTACAAGCCTAGTTCCCTTCTCGCCCCTAAGTGATCGAGTGACGGACTCCATATCTGTGATTTTTTCAATTTCCAATTTTTAGTGCATCTTCAAAAATTTAAATAACTAAAATTTTTACATTATATTGATATTTTTTATATATTTATCAATTGAAGAGTAATTTTATTTAAAATTATTAGTAATATTTTAGTATTAATAATTTTATTTCAGTTTCGTATAAATAATCCCATTTTTGCCAAGATATGACCTTGAAACCCTCGAAAAATAAGGCAAAAAATCAAAAATTTGGAACAAAACCGCCTAAGATCTAAAATATCGGCCGAAAAAATAAAAAATCCTGGTTTAAAAATAAAAATGCAGACCAAAAAATTGAAAATACAAGCAAAAGAAAAATCATTTGCCATTTTCAGCACCAAATATAACTCTTTTTAGCTTAAAATAAGTTCCAACGAGAAATTCGAAAATAATAGCAAAAATTAAAATTAAAAAAAATCGCACAATAAACTCAATAACTCAAGTTAAGAAAATCTAAAATATGGGACAAAAAAATAAAAAATTAAGAGCTAAGATCTAAAATTCGTACCCAAAAATCAAAGTGGTAGACCAAAAAATCAAGATTTTTAACAAACGAATCGAAAATTTAAGTCGACTAAAATTGAAACCAAAACAATCGAAAATACAAAATATAGGCCAAAAAAGTAGGGCCTATTAAGGTGAAAATTTAGACAAAACATCGAAAACTCGGGCGTATGGAGACAAAAAATCGATAATTTCTACAAACCAATCGAATATTTTGGTCAAAATAATGAAAAATAAAAAGAATTGGAACAAAAAAATCGAAAATACAGAAATGTAAAATATGGGCCAAAGAATCAAGAATCCTGATCTAAAAATAAAAAAACGCAGACAAAAAAATAAAAAATTAGGTAGAAGCAAAATAATTTGCCAAAAATAAGTTTCTGATCAGAAATTCGAAAATAATAGCCAAAAAATAAAAAAAATAATCACGAAATGAAATCAATAATCCAAGTTAAAAAAATCTAAAATATTGGATAAAAAACAGACTTTAAATCTAAAATATTCGATACAAAATTAAGACCAAATATCTAAAATTCTGGCATAAAAATAAAAATGGTGGACAGGCAAACAAAGAAAATTTTAGGGCAAAAGATAAAAGAAAATAAAAATCTACAATATTGGCCAAAAAGTCGAAAATTTAGACAAAACATCGAAAACTCGGACCTAAAAATAATAAACACAGACTAAACGAAAAATCAAAAATGCGGATCAAAAAATCGAAAATTTTGACAATAAAATCCAGAAGTTACTAAAGGAAAATTTAGGTCAAAAGATTAAAAAAATAACAATACAAATTTGTAATGTAGGCCAGAAAGTCGAAAATTTAAACATTGCATAGAAAATTATATATATAAAAAGATAACAAATGCAGGTTAAAAAATCGAAAATTTCAACAAATAAAACTCGAAAATACCGGAAAAAATTTAAAAAATCTCGCATATAAATCAATAATTCATGTTATAGATATTTTAATCAAAATCAAATCGAAAATTTGGAACTAGAATTAAAATTTCGGCCCGAAAAATAAAAAATGGGAACCAAAGAATCAAAAATTTAAACAATTAAATCGAAAATTTAGGTTAAAATAAAGAATATTTAGAATATTTAAAAAAAATAAAAAATACAAAGATTTTTTGGTCAAAATATCGAAAATGAAGGTCAAAAATTTAAAAATTCGTCTGGAAAAATAAAAAATGTGGACCAAACAGTCGAAAATTTTACCAAAATAAATAATGTTTGGGCCTAATAATCAAAAATTTAGACAAAAAAAAATCGAATATACAGGTCAACAATTAAAAAAAAATCTATTTGCTGAGTACAATACTTTGTACCGATTCGGATTCCAATCCAAGAATTTCATGAAAATTCTCCAATTTGAACCACGGTTTTGGATCTTAAACGCATAATTTGTGACCAAAAATGATAAATTTTGATGTTAATTTGATAATTATATGTAAAATCCGAAATTTGAAATATTCAATCTAAGCTTTGGCCCATAAACGCAGAATTTGAGACTTACAATTAAAAATTTGGATTCTAATACAAGAATTTCAATAAACATCTTGAATTTGGACCATAGAATCTGTGGTTTTTAAACGCTAACTTTTTGTTGAAAAATCTAAAGTTTGTATTTTAATTTGATAATTATATGTAAAATCTCTAATTTCAAACTTTAAATCCAAGTTTCTGGTCCCTAAACGCAGAACTTGAGACCCAAAATTCAATATTTGGATTCAAGTGATCAATTGCATTTAAAATCAGGCATTTGGAACATAAAATCCGAGTTTTTGACCCTTAAACGCAGAATTTGAGTCCTAAAATCACAAATTTGGATTATAAACTAGGAATATCATGTAAAATCTCAAATTTGGACCATAGAATTCATGGTTTTGAACCTTAAACCCAAAATTTTTGCAATAAAATCCAAGATTTTGATTTCAATCCGATAATTTTATTAAAGGTTTTATTAAAATTCAGGGTGTTCCATTAAAAAAAAAACACAACTTTGATATTTTAGGGCGTTTGGAACACCCTGTGTAATATGAAATTATTTTTTAAAAGTAACCATATTAGACCCCTATATATCCTAAAAGTCAAACTTTTTGAAAGGCACGTATTTTGGCCACAATATTCCGAGCCCTGTAGCGTGAATAACCCTATATATTTCAATTTATCCTAAATTTATTTCAATTGTTGATAAATTTATAAAAATATAAAATGACCTTGAAAAATTCATCTAATTTGGTATTTTGATCAATAATATATGAGATTTTTTCAGATTTTTTTTAGGGTTAAAAAAATTATATTTGAAAAAATCGCATTTTGGGGCTTCCCGGGTCATGTCGGGGTTTTTTTGATATACGGCTTACGACTATTTTGGTTAAGGTCACAACTAATGATATTTTCATATTTATTTAAAAATCCGTGTCAGGTGGCATTTTGACCATCTTATCTGGGGATATCCTTTTATTACCTCATAAATGGATTTTAAGCAGGGACTGACTGGTTTCGACCGAATTAAGCACCGACATGCGGCAGCATTCCCTCGCCGAGCGGGTTTCGCATTTGTATTTTCTCTGACTGTACAATATACCATTATTTTTAAAAATTATCCCATTAAAGTACTCTAGACAATGTCTAAAAACACCGTTTCAAATTTCAGGAGATTATACGAAGTAGTTTTTGAGAAAAGGCTCCTTAAAGTTGAGTTATTTTACCCAGTAAAACCCGATCCTACCGACTCCCCGTAAATGAAGGAATCGAATAAACTGCCTTAGTGGTTGGAACCAGACTACCAAATTAGGAATTAAAAATTCGTATTAAAATCCGCGGGTAACCGCAATCGGTTTTAACCGGTTTGCAAGCTGTAGCAGCAAGGTAATATCTGAAGGAAGATGCCGCATAAGTCGATAGCTTATTTTATCGGTCCGCCCCGTGCTTATTGTGTCTAGAACATGTCGTTAGTATTTTATGTAGTATAAAAATGGCATTATACCGACACGGTTCAGTTGCTCAGACGTATAATGAGCTTCGTAACTACACGTGCATACGCGGAAGAAAAACACAAACGCATAAAACGTCGATACTTAAGGCGGCGTATAATTGAACCGAAACGGGGGGATGACAGACAAGCGACCGCACATATAGTTTCTGCTGGTATCACAATAACCCCCCAGCACTATTGTAACGCCGGCGGGGCAGAAAAAAATTGAAACGTAGGACGCAAAAATGAAACTCGTGTTGTTTCCATTTTTAGGGGCGCAATCCTTTCACGGACGCACATAAATAAATTGTCACCGCGCAAATTGAAATTGATAAAGCATTCTTACACGTATACAAACAGGGCCCTTATTTTTTTCATTCCGCTGTCGAATTTCCTCCCGTCCCCATGCGGATTCCCCCTTCTTCCATGGCGGTTTTGTTTTAACGCGGCCGCTTATTGGTTTTTACCGTGCGGATTCCGGCGCAACCCTAAAAGTGGCCTCCGTTTCATTTATCCCTCGCGTTTTTATTTTTTATAATTACGAAATCGAGCTGAAAAATGTAAACATATAAAGTTGTGTCGCAAGCAAACAACATCGATCAAGTGAGGAGTGCGGCGACGGCGACGGCGGCGGTTTCGGAAGCGCGCGCTATACATATTTAAACAGAGAGATGATCCTGTCAGCGGTTGGCGGCAATAGAAAAATTCGGTTGTTTAGTTGAGTAATCTTTTTTAATATGGGCGTGGGAGCGGGCTGCGCGCTCCCAAACGGGTCCTCTCTCATCTTAAAGTGTTATCTTACAAGTTGCAAAAGGGAGTTTTATACATGGCTAGAGCCCGAGGAAACGGCGCGGTCCCAGCGCTCGTCACCTTCATATCATATTCTCAAGTGTTTACGTGCCAAGTCGTGGAGGGAAAGACGGTATATACATTTTTATTTTTATCTTCCTCTTCAGTCGCATGAATATTTAACGAGGAAGCCGACTTAATCTGTGCCGGGGGAGCAAAAAGTGGCCAATATGAGTTCCTTAAAGGCGCTTTCTGAGAACAACCACGGCGAAATTAAGGCGCCCGCGTATGATTCCTGATTTATGAAAACGGCGGCGATGGCCGCACCACCGTCTTCCCCGGTTTCCCGCTCCCTATGTTTCAGCCTAAACCTGCCTACCTGCGGCACGGCACTCCTCACAGATAGGTTTTACGAGTTCCCCGTTAAACGTGCTTTCCTCTAAACCTTATTACGTGTAATTAGTGCACACACGACATCAATTAACCGGCGCCACTGTATAAACGTTTACGTTTCCCTCCCATTAATACACACATACGTTTATCTCTGATTGGCCCCCTTAAATATTATACATGGATCGCAATCAAGGATCTGTGTGTTACGTCATTCATAACTCTTACTCTCATTCTCAAAACACAAATAGCCTAAACTACATAATACATAAGAAATTTATTTGACAATAAAAAATATAAGGCTTTTCATCAAGTATCAGGTACGGGTAAAATATTGTTGGGGATTGAATTTGTATTAGGATTTTCAACAACTTCTGGAACAGTGACGTGGTCATCATGTAACTTTCTTCGAATTGATTTTTGTGATTTTTTCACATTTTTCGTTTTTTCTTTCAAAGAATTTTCACAAAATACTTATTTCATCAAAAGCTTTTTAGTTCTTCTAATTTTTAAATAAAATAATTAAAAATAAATTTAAAATATTTAGTAGTTTTTGAGTTACAGACATAGGCATTTTTCAAAAATTGTCGAAATCGTCTCGAGGAATCTCAAATATCACTTTCTCGAACTTCGTACGGAGAAAGTAAAAATAAGAGTAGACCAAAAACATAGAACAGATATCGCAAAATCTAAAAATTTATTTTGGCCCCCAGCACCCTAAATTGGCTGAAAAATCATTCTTTTCATTAAAAAATTTGCAAATTTTTAAAAATCAAAAGTTAAAACAATTGATTTTAAAATTAAAAATTTAGTCAAATATTTGAAAATTAAGTAATTCTTCAAACATAATTCCCGCAGACTATATCTTCTCAATAAATATCAAAGTAAATTCGTTCTACCCTTATTATTTCGACATACTGACTATCTAAAATTCTAAACTATTTGCGATTGTAACATTCTCCTAGCAGTTGCTGTCCATGATAGAAGCCCTTGAAGAAGTGCAGCAATCTGGGTCAGAATGCAAAAAAATAAATCTCAAACCAATCTTTGTTGAGAAGTACTGGTGTAAAAGTGCATATACCAATAGGATCGAAGGACAGTAATAAATGTATGGGATGCAATTAGACAAATCACCAATGCCTTTTCTTCGAGGATGCGTCGATCCTCACGGCGGACCGACCGTTTTACAACCTCAGCCACCAGATTCCAGCGAACAGACTATAAACAATACTACTACTATAAGTCTTTTTTTGAATTACCCAAATGCAGTTTAAAAAGAAATTGATCGCAGTCGTCTATGAATTGAAATGGCCATTCAAAAATCGTCAACATTTTTGACATTAACTGTCTGAATGACAACTACACCAGAGGCATCTGCATTTTATTTTATAGGCAATTGCGATTCATTTCTTTTTGAAACACACCGTACATCACTTTTTTTTCGACAAGATTATGCATACCGGAGTTGACGTTTGATGGATGAATGGTTATTGGATATTTCGGCGTGTTTTTATCTGGCCCACCTACCAACAGCATAAAGTTTACACATGTCAAGTGGTGTCAATAGGTCGATGCACACTTTGATGACAAAGGATCTTAATATCCGTGTACGGGAGGAGAAGTCGTTACGACAAGGGTGTCGACTTCACAGGGGATCGTCTTTCTTAAGGAGCATAATGGGATCACGTTCATCCGGTTCATCCCTCTTAAGAGAGTCCGGGCTCGGGCCGGCGACGACTTCATTTTTTTCCGGAACCGCAGAGACCCGCGAAAGAAAACAGCCCCTCCCCTCGCCCTCCACTATTTTTACAGACAGGTTTTGAGGCGCTTGGTGTCGGAACTTAAATAATATAATTGAGTTCATTAAGGGTGAGGCGATGGAAATCCCGGTATCATATCTCCGGGGCGCGTTTAAAAAAAAAACAACCCGCGATCCTTTTAAGAGGCTTGGTAATACGTAAAGAGGATCCCGGACGTCTTGATTCTCCTTTTAAAAAAAGGGGAGATTGTTATCACGTCCTCTAATTTACTTATTCTCTTCTTAAGATCTATTTACAACAATGGGACGGCCTGCAATAAGACGTGGGCGATGGGGGATGGAATGTTAACTGCTTTATAAGGTGCGCCCGCGAACGAATGAATAAATGATTGCATGGATATATGAGTGTGTGTGTGTGTGTGTATGAGGGGGTGTGAAAAACGGCGCGAGCGTGACGGCTTAATGTAATAATCGGCGCAAAAACGTATGATATAGAGAGACAAAAACAGGGACAATTCGTTTACCCGTTAAACCAAACATCATTCTCCACTTACATGCACAACACATCCGTATACGCTAATCTGACTCCATTAAGAGTACACACAGCGGTACTCTGGCGGACTAATCTGGAGCAGCAGGAGCAGACGCCAAGCCGGGACCGACCAGTGGATATCCTGCGGACGGTCCACGCTCTCCCCGATCCCCAAGTCCTGGCCGTATAATGAGACTTTATCTCGCCGATATATCGACGGGCCATGTCCACTCCTGCGTCTCCAGAGTGTAAAATGCACAACAGAGCTGGGCCATCCCAAAGCTATATCCAGAAACCAATTCGCGACGAAATTGCTTCGTGTATCACCCGCAAAAATCGATGTCTGCCAAATTAATTACAACTAAACTATTTGATTATAGTTTTGGTATGACCTCGAGGGCGAGGAAGACCTACGATTAGCACTATGAAATTTTGAAATATTAATTAATAATAATCGTAGATTTACGTTCAAAATTCATTACAAAACATTAACAATAATATTATGATGTAGGGTCTTGCATTTCATCTCCCGTCTTCTATAGCTCAGTTACTAATTAAGTCAGGATTCTAATATTTGGCAGATTTTACTTGTATTCTAGGGTGTATTTCAGAAAAATATGTGTCTCAAAAAAGTTTGCCGTCATGATTATACAGGGTGCCCGTTTTTCGAGCACCATGGGGATTTCAGTTATCTTAAGAGATACATGGTTGGTTAAATTAGGGCAAAGTTGTGTATTATAACGTTGATTAATAATCTGTTGAGAAATTTGAGTTACCTTTTTTGTTTTAAAAAAATCGCGAAAAAATAAAAAAAATCAATTTTCATTTTTAACTTTTTATTCGAAAACTATTACTATTACGCATTTTGCACTAAGATATTATTAGAGCACTTTTTAATGGAGGATCTTAATATGTTATTAGATTTATTGTAGCTTTCAAGATGGCGGAGAAACAATAGACAACTTTTGTTTTTCTTATGGGCGTCATATTGGATTTTTACATTTTCAAATGCAAGATTTTTTTCTGTTTACGATGATAAATCACACATTATGTTTTAATTTTACATTTAAGCCAAAATTTGAAATGTATTATTTTTGTAAAGAGTGCCATGCAAACATCACACTTTTCTACAACAATGAGTATTACAAAGCCTATAAAACAAACTGTGGCATTTTATTTTATTATTTAATTCATCTACAATCAAGCAAGGGAATATGAATTCATTTATCAACACTTCTGTTTGGGTAAAGTTGGGCTTACATAAAAAATACAATTTGTAAACGAATAACAATCTCAGAAATTTATTACAACATTTAAAACTACTAGAAAACATAATGCTGCAATAAGTGTTCAAATTATTCACATTCACATTCCACTTCCAAACACAATTCTGCGCTTTTTCTTAAATTATAAATTGCCCTACTAATATCTCTTCTTCTATTATTATTTATAGAATCAACGATACTTCTACGCAGTTCATTAATATCGGCTAGAACGCTTTGATAAATCTTATTTTTCAAAGTTCCCCATAAAAAGTAATCCAATGGGGACACATTTCTCGGATATTTCTGAAGATACACCTCCATTGAGACTTGAACATTTTTATGGGAATTGTAATAAATTTGTAACATATCGCGTTATTCTTCACTTGAAAATATAATTTTTACAATAAAGTTACCGGTAAAGTAAATTTCAAGAATGAAGTTTAAATGGAACTGTCACATTTTGTTTTGAACAAAAGTGTTGATTTTGTTTACATGGCACTCTTTACAAAAATAATACATTTAAAATTTTGGCTCAAATGTAAAATGAAAACATAATGTGTAAACAGAAAAAAATCTTGCATTAGAAAATGTAGAAATCCAATATGGCGGCCATAAGAAAAAAAAAGTTGTCTACTGTTTCTCCGCGATCTTGAAACTTACAATAAATCTAATAACATATTTGGATCCTCCATTAAAAAGGGCTCTAATAATGTCTAAGTGTAAAATGCGCAATAGTAATAGGTTTCGAATAAAAAAGTAAAAATGAAAATATTTTTTTTTTAATTTTTTCGCGGTAACTCAAATTTCTCAACAGATTATTAATCAACATTATAATACACAACTTAGCCCTAAGTTAACCAACCTCGTATCTCTTAAGATAACTGAAATCCACATGGTGCCACTCGAAAAACGGTCACCCTGTATATTTGTATATGCTGTATATTTTGTTGCTTATTTGATTGCCCTTTGTGGTTACTACATATCCCTAAAATTTTATTGAAATTGGTTCAATAATATCAGCAAAAAAAAAAATAGAAAAAAATTGTTTAAAAATTAAAAAAAGTTAATAAAATTATACTTATTAAATAAGGTCTGACAGTCCCGTTAACCAAGTTTGATAGATATGAATTATACAGGGTGTCCCAAAATTTAGTATCAAACTTTTCATATTTTGAAGCACTTTATTTCTTTAATTCGAGCCCCTGTATTTTTTATGCCATTTTATACGGAATTAAAAAACAAACATTTTTCCTAATTACAACCTTATCGCAATTCCTAACGAATTAAAAGTTATTTGCAGAAAATACGTTTTCACAATTATTCCAATAGCCATTTTAATAAATAAAAATCGAAGGTGGCGTTGAAAAACAATTTGTTGGCGTTACATATTTTGTAATTTTATTCAATCAATCAATCAATTAGTATGCATCAAGTAAGAGTAAAAATAACTTAATATGAGTTTTAAAAGGCTTTTCAAGTAGGCACCTCACAATTGGTGGCAGAACGTTAAAGAATTTCGGCCCCCAGTAATTCGAGCCCGCTTGACACTTGTTTAATCGTGTTCTTTCAATGCGGATATAATTGCAATTACTATTATTGTTATTTATTATTATACTTCTGCAATAGTCATTAAAATAACCATATGGTACCCGGCGGATCCACCGGAATAGCTGCATAGGGTCCTGCGTTTAACCTTCCTTCTTCTATAGCTCAATTACTAATTAAGTTAGGATTTTGATATTTTGCAGAATTTACTTGTATCCTAGAACGTATTTCCGGGAAATATTTTTGATTCTACAGGGTGGCCCAAAAAAGTGTGACGTCATGATGATATATCTTTTTATATTACATGCTGTATGTTTTATTGCTTATTTGGGTGCCTTGTAACGTTACCTACATGCCCCTAAAATTTTGCTGAAATTGATTCAGTGATATCCGCATGAGAAAAAAAAACAAAAATAGAAAAAATCAATTTTGCGCCTTAGTTGCTTTAAAAAATGAATACAAAATAAAAATAGCGCCTTTTTAATAAAATTGCACTGGGTATTTATTAAGTAACGTCTGATAGTTCCGGTAACCGGAAGTTTGTTTAATATAAATAATGCAAAGTGAAAAAATTAAATTATTTTCATGTAGGCTATTGGTTTTTGAAAATGTACAATTCTACTCTCGAGTGCAGTGAATTAAGAAGTAATATCAAACACACCGATACAAAAAATTTAAAACACGTTGTCTGCCCTTTCGGTTTATAAGAACGATAATTTCTATTTTATTCAAATATCTTATTATCCAATAATAATGATAATAATAATGGGCTTTATTATCCAACAGACATCAAGATGTCCAATAATAGGATAACATGACAAAATACAGTTAAAAACAAATAATACATTAATGTAAGTATATAAAATAAACAATAAAAATAGGAATAAAATAAAACTAAAATAAAAAGAGTGAGAGATAAAATGTGTTATACCTTATTTAATAACCAGGCGGACTAAACCCGAGAGTCACATTTACACTGTAAAAGTAACCAAAAAAGCAACCAGAAATGTTTTGGCGGTAAAATTCGTTTACCCATAACATTCATTCAATAATTTTAACAATACATAAATAAATTTTAGGCAAATTTTCTTTCTAATTTTGCGAAACACCATACTCCTAGCCTGTCCTAAATATTATACATGTTTATGATTTGATTACTTGCACTACCCTTACCTAATGAATCGACAATTTTGTGTACAACGACAGTAGATTTTAAAGCAGTTTGTATTAAAAGTTTATATACGTTAATTTTGGATTGTTTTTAAACAAGCGTTAATGCTTTCCGTTTCTTGGGGGTAGAAAATGACTCCGAACTAGTGCAGGGCATCTATCCATAGTTAAAAATGAAATAACTATTTCCTAGAAGATCGCAGGATGAGTTTTTAATAGAACCGATTCTTATACTTTCAACGGGAGGAATAACTGGTTAAAAACACAAAAACTAACGCGAAATACGTGAAACCGGTGGGACACAAGTAGATGGTAACAGATCAGCTGATCATAACAGCGGCCATTGCCGTTTTAGTAATTTTGGCCTGCGTAAAAACGGCGCCCGTTTAGCCAATCACAACAACGTATTTGCGCGGCTATAATTTGATTTAGTCCGCCTGTTTGTTAAATGAGGTATAGTAGGAAAATAATAAGAAAGTTATAGCTAAAATGGCGAGGGGAAAGAAAGTGGGAAAAATATAAAACGCCAATTTTTTATTTTTTTATTTTATGGGTTTTGATTAGGGCTGTGCAAAATAATCAATTAATCGATAAATAATCGATTAATCGGTTGTTTGATTATTACTCGAAAAATAATCAATTCATCGACCACGTGATTGATCGATTAATCGATAATTTGATTATTTATTAGTCGCTTATTCGATCATTTGATTATTTAATAATCGATTATTTAATTATTTGATTATTCGAACAATCTTTTACTTTTTCAAATAGCGAAAATGTTTTTTAATGCGTATATTTTCTTTTTATGAATTAATAATTCAAAATTAATTTTTTCTCTATGTCACTAGGTCATTTTTGAAAGGTGAAATATGCAATTTTTTATTTTTTTATTTTATGGGTTTTGATTAGGGCTGTAAAGAATAATCAATTAATCGATAAATAATCGATTAATCGGTTGTTTGATTATTAGTCGAAAAATAATCAATTCATCGACCACGTGATTGATCGATTAATCGATAATTTGATTTTTATTAATCGCTTATTCGATCATTTGATTATTTAATAATCGATTATTTAATTATTTGATTATTCGAACAATCTTTTTACTTTTTCAAATAGCAAAAATGTTTATTAATGCGTATATTTTCTTTTTATGAATTAATGTTCTAGTCATGTGGGTCAAAATTATTTTTTCTCTATGTCACTGGGTCATTTTTAAAAGGTGAAATAAGCAATTTTTGACTTGAACACTGACATTATAGACTGCTAAAATATTTTACATATTAAATATGCCTTTTTGACTGTTAAAGTACGACATTTTTAACTAGTGAAATATGCCAATTCCCTTTGGTAAAACATGTCATTTTTGACTGGATGAATATGCCATTTTTAACAGGTGAAATATCCCTTTTTCACTTTTAAAATCTGCCACGTTTGGCCTGTAGAATATGTCACTTTTGACTATTAACCCTTTCAGCGCTGGATTTTTAAATTTGAAAAAAAAAAAATTTTTGTTAACTATTATTGATGGGGAGCTTCTTAAGACCATACCAAATTTGAACTCATTTTCTTAAGTAATATAGGAATTAATTAGTGAGGCTTTGTTGAAGTGACATCTAGTGATAAACAGCAAAAATATGAATTGTCATAGTAAGTAGAGACATGTAAATTTTGCGGTGGCAATTCCCACCCCCATGGCCGAAAGGATTAAACTATTTGACTGGTAAAATATGCCATTTTGGACTGTTAAAATATGCTATCTTTAACTGGTAAAATATAAAATTTTAGCTATACAAATATGTCACTTGATTTTCTAAATTTCGCATTTTAACTTATACAATATGCCATATTTGACAAATAAAATATGCCATTTTTGATAGTTAAACTATCCCAGTTTTGACTGCTTAAATTAGCTATTTTTTACTGTTAATACATGCCTATTTTTTCTGGTAAATATGCCAGTTTTGACTTTTTAAAAACACGGCATTTTTGACTACCAAAATTGGCGATTATTAACTGTCCAAATAAAATAAATTTTCCTCTAAAAATGTGCCATTTTCAACTTTAAAAGTTGCCAGTTTCGATTGGTACAATATTCCATTTTTAGCAGGTAAAATATGCCTTTTTAACTTTTAAAATATGCCACTTTTACCTGCTAAACTTTGCCAGTTTTGACTGGTAAAATATGCTACTCTTGGCTGGTAAAATATGCCACTTTTGACTTTTAAAATACCCCTTTTTAACTTATAAAATATGCCATATTTGACTGGTAAAATATGTCAGTTTTGATGGTTAAATATGATATTTTTTTACTGTTAACATATTCCGTATTTGACTGGTAAAATATGCCATTTTGCCTATTAAAATATGCTTTTTTTGACTGGTCAAAAATAGCATTGACTGGTAAAATATATCATTTTAATTTTCTAAATCTGCCATTATAACTAGAGCTGTGCAAAATAATCGATTAATCGGTTGTTTGATTATTACTCGAAATATGTTCAATTAAACAATAATTTGATTAATCGATTATTTAATTAAACGATTATTTGAATATTCTATTAATTGATCATGTGATAATTTGATGAACCGATCATTTATTTTTTTGAATAATTGATATAATCGATTATTAAAAATAATACATAATCGATTATTCATGTTCATAATCGAATACCCCTAGTTTAGATTATGGATGATTATTTTTAAATTTCTAATTTTCTCGCAGGTTTTTCAATATTGAGTTATGTATAACCTAAACGAAAAAATATAAAATGTTTAGACAGAATTTGCGGGTGATGGGAAAACAAGTCTAAAAAATAGGCGCAACCGATATTTGGCCAAAATTAGCAAAATTTGCATGCGATAAAAAAAATCGGAAAATGTGAAATGCGAAGTATTTTTAAATGTTTATGACACCAATTAAAAATCAATTTAATTTTTTCGGTTTTGATACCTAAGCGAAAAAGTGAAAATACGAATAGAGTGGAGAAATAAATCTGTGAAATTTATTATTTTAATTTTGTAAATTTATATTTAGTTACATTTTAGTTTAGGTAAATATTAAATTTGTATTTTATTTTACTTTCTTTATTGTTTATTTTCTCTTTTTTAGTTTTGTATTACTGTATTTTGTGATTCTTTTTGTAAAGAGGATTACTTGTAAATGAATTATTATTATTATTATTATTTAAAAAATGGTAAACACAAAGTACTTCATGAAATATCTGTTCGTTACAGTTTTATTGGTTCTGATAATGCATAGATTTTCAAGCAATTGTAGTTTCTTTTTAAATTTTGATTTTTAAATCAAACACCGATTTAAAATCAGTTGAATCTTTCCCCAGGTTTTTCGTATTTAAGTTGTAAAACTTCTAAGCGAAAAAGATATAAAATTCTAAGAAAAAAATTCAGATCACGTGAAACAAAATCGAAAGAAATACATATAGAATTAGGTATAAATAATTTTTGTTTTTAAAAATCGAAAACCGATTGAAAATCAATTTATTTCTTCAGCAGGTTTTTCGGTTATGAGTTGTAAAATGACCTATAAAAATATAAAATCCGAAAATAAAATTTGCAAGATTCAAGAAAATCGGAAAAGTTTTCATGAATTCGTTTATAAAGATATAAACATTCGAGGGGGATGAAAATCAGAAAAAAATATATAACGTGGGCTAGACTTTTTCTTGAAACACCATTCAAGTCATAAAACATCTTTTTTCAAATATTTTTGGTTCTTGAGCATATATGAATTTTCAAGCGAGTTGTTTTGGGACAATTTTTGATTTCAAGATTGTACACCGATTTAAAATCAATTTCATTTTCCCGCAGGCTTTTCGCGTTTGAGTTGTAAAATACCTGTCTCATAAAAATTTAAATTGTGAAAATAAAATTTGCAAGAGGGGAGAAACTCAGAAAAATGCAACCAGAATTTCATGAATCTTTTTCAAATTTATTTGTTTTTGTGGTGTTTTGTGTACTCTCATATACGAATTTCAAAAAAATGCAGTCACTCAAAATTTTATGAATCTTTTTCAAACTTAAGCATTACGTAATATTATGCAATAATAATACAATAAACTATTGTTAAGGGTGTACCCAACAATATATGTATAAAAATCTGTAAACACCCCATCCCAAAATTTCAAAATAATATCATTCAAACGGAACATGAAGTTGTCGGAAAATACAAAAAATTCCGAGTCTTGAAAAAAAAAGTAGAAACAATTGCCATCTACTTGAAATTCACAAATTTATTCAAAACACATTCGGAATTACAATTCCATTCAAATCTGTAAACGCCTCATCCCTAAATTCTGTATTTTGATAAACAAAAATCGATCTGTTCGAAGAATATTTTAAGTAAGCAATTGTTAATTGTTTAATGAATTTATTGCGTACTTAATACAATATCTTAATTACTAGTATTTATTATTGTAAGGCACAACACTATATTGACTATAATATTCTGTACCATCTGTAAAAGGGCTATTGAACTGATGGTCATTCCACACATTCGTTATTTGTGTTGAGAGATTTTAAACTGAATTAAAAAATGCATTCAATAAAATTAAACCAATTTCATTTAATCACTTACCAACAGTCCATCTTCATAACTGATCGTTACCATCGATTTTCGTTAATTAAATTTTCCAAAATCTACACAATAAAACACCTTAGCACTCACTCGCCGGAAGATAAACTGCCCGACTTTCAATGAAAACCGGTGTTTTGCATCTTTGTCTATCTTGTGTGCAGATTGCAATGAATTTGATTCGAATCGGTGCTGCGTAGATAAGCACTGATAACAGGTGAAGAAAGAATGTGGTCTCGCGGACACGAATTACGCCCGAGGCAAAAGTCAGATGATAAGGCGGTTAGCACCTGACGAAATTTTCCAGTTGAGTGCCCGAGTTCGGTGTTAAAAGAGTTTAATAATGCGGTGGAGTGTTGTTTTTGGATTATAATTTTCGAATCAAATTTTTGAAGGATGGATGAGGGACAGTTGTCGTCTTATAGACATTCTTTGATGAAGGTTAGTGCACAGAGCTGAGTAATTGGAAATGTTCTCAAACAATTAATAATCTAACAATGGCCAGTTTACTCAAAAATACGTCAATTTTGTTTTCGAGGGGGAACTTAAAAAACAAAAAAGCAAAAATAATTGAAAAACGGTGTTTTTTAAGTTCCCCCTCGAAAACAAAATTGACGTATTTTTTCTTAAAACCGTAACTACTTCAGATCCAAAGTTATTCAGGGTGGCTCCTTTTGAAATGAAGACCCTGTATAAAAAAGCGCATTTTCACCCTAACACAAATTGCCTTTAATAGGCAAACTTAGCGAGTCTTCAGATTTTCTAGATTAAAAAGTGCAATTTCACCCTTAAGGAAATTACCGCTAGGCAACCTAGAATAATTCAACTATTTTTTTCCGTATTGACCGTTATATTTTAAAACGACTTGCGTAGTTTCAGATTTTTTAAATAAAAAATTGCATTTTCAATCCCAAAAAAATACTCCTGGGCACCTAAGAATTTTTCTCGTATTCACGGATGTGTTTTAAAACGACTCACAAAGTTTTAGATTTTTTAAATAAAAAATTGCATTTTCACCCCTAGAGACCCTAGAATTATTTAAAAATTTTTCCCGTATTGACCTGTATATTTTTAAACGACTTACGGATTTTTTTTTAATTAAAAAGTCCATTTTCATCCCTACAAAATTTACCTCTAGAGACATTTAAATTATAACTATTTTTCCCGTATTTGAACGATATGTTTTGGAAAGACTTACGAATTAAAAGTGCATTCTCACTCCTCGAAAAAATACTCATGGGCACCCTAGAAAAAATATATTTCCCGTGTTTTAAAACGACTTACAAAGTTTCAAAATTCTTAAATAAGAAAATGCATAAAAAATTGCCCCTCGTTATCTTAGAATTATTTAACTATTTGTTCCGTATTGATAGGTATATTTTGAAGGTTATTTTTAAAATAAAAAGGGAATTTTCATCCCCAAAAAAAAAAATTACCACTGGGCACTGGAATTATTTAACTATTTTTCCCGTATTTACTACTGTATTTTAAAACGACTCGCAAAGTTTCAGATTTTTTAAATAAAAATAGCGCATTTTCACCACTAAAAAAATTACCCCTGGACATGTAAATATTTAACCATTTTTACTGTACTTATTGATATATGTTAAAGCGACGTACAAAGTTTCAGATTTTTTAAATCAAAATGTGCATTTTCACCCTTAAAAGAATTACCCCTTGGCATCTTAGATTTATTTAACCATTTTTGCAAAATTTACTTGTGTATTTTAAAGCGACTTACAAAGTTTCAAATTTTTAAAATAAAAAAGTTACCCTTGGATACGCTGAAATTATTTAACTATTTTTCCCGTATTTTTCTGTCATAATCGGATTTTTTTAAATGGATATAAATTTTTTTCATTACTTAATAGATGTAAGAATATCTGTTAATATTGGCAAAATAATGTCGCAACGATTTATATTTTCTGCTTTTTTTTAATACAGTTTAAGAAAGTTTTAATAAACTTGCGCAGATACTTTCCATGAAAATTCATAATTTTTGTCATAACCCAAATTTTCTTTCTATTTATTAATAGATGTAAAGTTACTATTCGTATTAGCAAAACAATAACGTAACAATTTTATTTTTACTTTCTCCGTTACGAAGTACGAGAAAGTATTGTGATCGTGATTTTTTTTTCAAAAATTTTTTTTACGGAAATATCCGTTTTGGGGTCCCTAGATGCCATTTCAACAATTTCTGGAATTTTTTTTTTGTGTCTGTGTGTGTGTGTGTGTGTGTGTGTGTGTCTGTGTGTGTGTGTGTGTGTGTGTGTCTGTGTGTGTGTCTGTGTGTGTGTGTGTGTGTCTGTGTGTGTGTCTGTCTGTGTGCATTGTATCTCAAAAACCAATAGAGCAATTGATATGAAACTTTGAACATACGTCTTATTTGATAATCCGAAGAACTGAAAAGCTTTTGGTAAAATTTCGTACACCGGAAGTGGGTGTTTACCTTAACTGTTTTTTGTTTTTTGCCAATATTTTCCTTACTATAAAAAATATCACAAAAATATTTAAACAAACATTGAAGACAACAAAGAAATGAAAAGCGTTTGCTTGAAAATATTTTTCATAAAATCATTGCCATTCGAGAAAAACATTTTTTTAAATTTTTGGTTTATAATTATGAAACGATAATAGTTACAGCAATTCTATATAAATAATAATTGTAGAGAATGCCAAAATGAACAACTTCTAAAGAATAAGTTTTTTTCGAAATCTCGTTAGTTTTCGAGTAAACCTAGTTTTTGAATTTGAAGTATAATTTTTCCATCTTTCATGATTTTGACGTTTTAAACGTCAGTTTCATCCGAGTTTACGCAACGCTCGATGTACATTTAAAATATGATTTCAATTGAAAATAAACCCATGAAAACGTAAATATAAAGTCGGAGAAAGTAACATGATGGCCACATCACCATTTTATTATTTACAATTTTTTTAAATTCATGTTGGGAAAATTTTAATCTTCATACGTAGAATATTTTTTTTTGAAATTCATCTAGTTAACAAAATATATTATTATCAACTAGATATTTTTTTTATGTGGCCTCCATCAACGTGTGAAGAGACAAATTCAGAAATAGTAATCAGTGAAAAGTACTTTTTCTGTGGTTACATACACTGTGTATATAAAGTAAGGAATCAATTCGATTAAAATTCAGGGTATTTTTTTTCAGAAAAATGCTCACACTCGTGTATTATTTTTCTAACGCGCATTTTTTGAGATAAAATTCAAATATATAGGGTGTCCAAAAAATTGACATACGACCCCCAAGTTAAAATTTTAAAATGTGAACCCCCATTTTTTGTTGCATTTATGGATTTTACGTAAAATTCTGAGTATTTTTCATGTAGCTTTTAAACTGTGACTGTGATCACGGTTTGTAAACGTCGTAACACTTTCTGAAATTGTTAATGGTTTCGCAAAAATCTTTTTGATATGATTCTGCTTATATTTGTTCACCTGGTCACGTAAATAGGTAATATTTTGGCTGTATGATCTGCTATACCAAATAAACATACGACTATCCTTGATTCAGTTCAAAATTCGAAAGTATTTGGAGATTTCTTATAACATAATGTTTGTTCAGTAAATTTGAAAAGTTAGAAAGTTTTAGGTATGTGGCAAATGTTTTCCTCTGTTCTCGAAGGATTATTTTGATATAAAATCATTAAGGGGAGGCGCTACATCCATTAATTTTTTTTTTCGATATCTCCTAAACTATTTGATATTTAAAAAAATCTCTGCATTAGTTCTCCATTATCTCCAATTGTCTAAGGCTTACCGTGAAGATTTATAACGAATTAATAATAATAACAAAGATAATTTAGAAAAATAATAACATAGAGAAAATCTAGACGGTATGTTTTGGTATTTATTATTTTAAATTTATGATATAAGTAACGTCTTGCTTATTTTTGGGTATTAATTGATATATCTAATAAAATGTAACTTCGAAATTTGGACGTCACCGAGCGACTTGTCTTAAAACAAGTGGTGCGGATATATTTGGGCGGAGTTGAGCCGCTCTTAGATTGAACGCAGCACAGGCTACTTTGCGTAGGGTAAGCGAAAAATACTATTCTTAAATTCGATCTCTAATAGTGAGCGCCGTCTGATAATTTTCTCAATAAATGTGCCCATTATTCAAAAAGCAAAGGTTACAACTATTAATAACACTCCATGCATTATGAACGTGAACATTTTAAATTTGATTCATACACTCAACACAATTTTCTCTTAAATTATTTTTAGTTTAATTTTTTGAGCACTTGGCCAAAAAATCGCAGAAAACAATATAAAACGTGCAGGCAAAATTCCATAAAAAAATATCCCCAAGTACCTCTTATTCGAGATTAATTTGGTTTTTGTAAATTCAACCATTTTCAATAGAGATATAGATTTTAGAAGATTTTTCGTTTTAATTTTTTGAGCACTTGAATGAAAGCGTCGCAGAAGAAAATATAAAACGCGTAGAAAAAAATCGTTAAAAAAATATCCTCAACGGTCGAAGTATCGCTTATTCAAAATCAATTTGGTTTTTGTAAATTCAACAATTTTGAATGAAGATATGGATTCTTGAAAATTTTAGTTTTAATTTTTTGAGCACCTGAATGAAAACATCGCAGAAAAAAATAAAACGCGCAGACAAAATTCCATAAAAAATTATCCTCAGCGGCCGAAGTATCGCTTATTTAAAATCAATTTGGGGCTTGAAAATTCAACAATTTTCAATAGAGATATGGATTTTTGAAAATTTTCGTTTTAAGTTTTTGAGCACTTGGCCAAAAACATCGCAGAAAAAATATAAAACGTGCAGGCAAAATTCCATAAAAAATTATCCTCAATGGCTGAAGTACCGCTTATTCGAAATAAATTTGGTTTTTGTAAATTCAACAATTTTCAATACAGAAAATCTTCAAAAGTCCTTTTAAAGATTTTTTAATTTTTTAACACTTGAATAAAAACATCGCAGAAAAAATATAAAACATGCAGGCAAAATTCCATAAGAAATCATCCTCCATGGCCAAAGTATTGCTAATTCAAAATCAATTTGGTTTTTACAAATTCAACAATTTTCAATGGAGATATGGATTTTTGAAGATTTTCGATTTAATTTTTTGAGGACTTGAATGAAAACGTCGCAGAAAAAATATAAAACCCGAGAAAAAATATCCTCAATGGCCGAAGTATCGCTAATTCAAAATCAAATTAGTTTTTGTAAATTCAATAATTATTAATAGATATGGATTTTTGAAGATTTTCGATTTAATTTTTTGAGCACTTGAATGAAAACATCGCAGAAAAAATATAAAACGCGTAGAAAAAATTCCTTAAAAAAATATCCTCAATGGTCGAAGTATCGCTTATTTAAAATAAATTTGGTTTTTGTAAATTTCACGGTTTTTAATAGAGATGTGGATTTTTGAACATTTTAGTTTTAATTTTGTGAGCACCTGAATTAAAACATAAATAAAACGCGCAGACAAAATTCCATAAATATTATCCGCAGCGGCCGAAATATCGCTTATTCAAAATCAATCTGGGGCTTGAAAATTCAACAATTTTCAATAGACATGGATTTTTGTTTTAATTTTTTAAGCACCTCAACAAGAAGCATTTGGAGATTATCGCGGTTTGGTAAATTGTTTTTATTTATTTTTTTCAGTTCATGAAGTTTGCAATTTCAAAATTAGTTTCGTGGTATTATTTTAAAATGTATGTTTAGATATTTGCACTTAATCGTAAACTAATATGAGTTTTGAGTTATTTTGGGTTTATTAAGTCGACGGACTCATCACTTTCGATCACAGCGAGTTTGTGGGTCAATTCCATACCAGGCAAGATAATTTTTTCGTTTTTATAAAATCTTAATTAATTAATAATTGTTGGTACGTAAGTTGTAATTTATTTCATTTTATATGGTATACTATGGCATTTTATTGATATTTTTTTTTTATTAAATATTTATTCAAAATTTAAATACAATACCCTGCACAAATGAGAGAATAAACTAATGAATATTAAATAACATTTCGAAATGCCACCTTGTACTGTCTTATTACACTTATGTTTTAAGTAACAGTCACGGTTTGTCACAATTTAAATAGCAGGGATTTTAAGTAGCAGTGATTTTAAGTAGCAGTGATTTAAAGTAGTAGTGATTTAAAGTAGCAGTGATTTTAGGTAGTAGTGATTTTAAGTAGCAGTGATTTTAAGTAGCAGTGATTTAAAGTAGTAGTGATTTTAAGTAACAGTGCTTTTAAGTAGCAGTGAAATCCGCCTATTAGTAACAGTATCGACTTGTGATTTTTTAATACCAGTGAAAAATCACTGATACGTGAAATATCTCCCATCCCTAATAACTACCGAATATCCTAATGCTAAATTTTGTGTGTATAATTTAAATTTATGTAAGAATCTAGTGAATGCGATGAGATATGATTGTAAATAAAAAAAAGATTTTATTTATGGTTGATACTTCTAAATCTTGAAATACGTAAAGATATAATTATTAAACAACAATATTTGTTTAATTTTAAAACCAAATCGAGATTTTATACAGCGAGAAATTAATTTTTTTATCAAATGTGAATCGTTAGTATTTCTGGCTTTTGGCTTTATGAAATTTTCTGTTTAATAGAAGTGGGCACGCAAAACGGGTCTCCCTGTATATACACAAACGGCAGTAATCAAGACACACGATTAAGAGTCAGTAGATGAGAAGGGGACGAGGACTACTGGAAGGGGGTGGGAGGGGTGGTTGAGGGTGAGTTCGCGCTGGGATAAATATGAAATGTACAGGGACAAACAGAACTAATTAATTCCTAAATAATCGAAGGGTGGCCATTAATCTCTGACGTTGGTTAGGTACCCAGTTAATTACAAATAACTCGATTTAAGCGAACGGGTTAAATGTGCGCGGTTAATCTATTGAAATTAGTAAGCAGCGCACCTCAGCAAACGTTGACTTAGCGTTCGGCGGCGTTAATAATGAGAGCTAGTAGTAAATGTAGTGAGTCGGTAAATGGGCTGTAAGACGCAAGCATGAGAGAGTGTGGTTACCCGTTGCCTGTTCCTGCCTGTTCCTGCTGCTTCTCCTGCTCCTCCGTGCTAAGACGCCGGGGTCAAGTCAACGTGCGCCGCCCCTCGTGGCTCCTCGCGGCCTCAGGCTACAATTAGATATCTTTGTGCAATAATTCACGTGTAATCTCTGCCCGACCTCGGAGCGCTCATCTGCAAGTCTCACTCTCTAGCTGCTCCTGCTACTGCTACTGCTGCAGCCCCGGCTGTATATAATACCGTTCCACGGCTTAACCCTGTAGGGGACCAACTTTTAAAACTCGCCGAGATCCCCAGAGCTCGCCTAGCTGCATTATACGCATCACTTTTTTTTTACTAGATTTCTCTTTTTACTACCCTACACCATCAAGTTCTTTACCACACCAATTCATTGGTATTAGAAACTGTATTAACTGAGAAATACACTAAATATGTATGATTGTAATACTTCACTTGACCATTCCAAATTAGTGAATTGATTGACACTGGAGGCGTTTACTTCGTGATGCATTTTGAATTACAAATAAAACTCTTTCTTTGTTAATACTACACGATTTATTAATAGCGACTATAGTTTCGATCACGTACTGATAATTATCAAACTAAGAGTTTTTTTAGTTTTTAGTTCGATAATGATCATTACGTGATCGAAACTATAGTCGCTATTAATAAATCGTGTCATATTAACAAAAGAAGTGTTTTATTCATAACAAATTAGTGAAAACATACTGAAACACTTTAAATAGTTGATAAGAACGGAAACACGTAGAAACCTAAGTCGTGATTAGGCCATTACGATTAATTTATTTTTTAAACTCACCGTATTTTCGTAGAAGTTTTCGCTGTTACATGCATTAGTTTCAAAGTGAATTTTGAATTTGCACGTAGACCACAAAATATCAATCCCTATTACGATTATTTTGCAAAAAAAAAACAGACAATCTATTGTAATCCACTATGTTATACATTTTTTTATGAAACACAATTCCACTTCAGTCTCGACCCGAAAGCATAAATGAAGCCGATAGCCCACTCGAGCGAGAGAGAGAGAAAAAAAGTGCAATATACTGATACGCTGTACACAATCTTATTGCGGCAATCAAATCCGTTAACAATGACGACTTTAATAATAAGACTTGGTTGGTGGCAATTTGTTTCCTCGTAAAACGCTACGCCGGCAACACATTTCTCGCGGAACAATAAAAAATCTCATTCCTTTTGATTATAAATTCATAGTTCATAATTTCGAATCCCAGATGTGCGAAATTAAAACGCTCCGTCATAATTTTTGTCGTGGGGCAATAGTCACGTTTTTTTAATCCCCCCAGGACACGAAACGAAACGCACTTTTCCTGCTAATACGTTTGTCTTAATATTTATGACTATGAATATTAAATTGTTAACATTACGTAAACTTTCGCCGTAACCATAGATTTAAAAATCCAATTCAGTACTTTATAAAGGGTGTTTCAGTAAGTACTGGCCCTTTAAAATTGACTGCATATAACTGACAGTGACGTTAAGGGTTAGGTGTGCTTATTGTAGAGATACAAAAAAGTTTTAGTCACTGACCGTTTAAAATTTAAAGTGATGTTTGAGGTTAGGTGTAGTTGTAGAGACACAAAAAAGTTTCAGTAAGAACTGATCTTTTAAAATTGACTGCACACAATTGGCAGTGACGTTCGATGTTACGTGTGCTTATTGCAAAGACACAAAAGAGTTTCAGTAAGAACTGACGTTTAAAATTGGCCGCACGTAATGTTTGAGGTTAAGTGCACTTATTGTAGAGCTACAGGAATGCAACCATAGGACGTTATATAGTATACGAGTGGAAATCGTGAAAATGTATTATGAAAATTATGTGCAGAGAGAAAGTTAGAGGTAATCTTGTGCCATCAAAGAAAAAAAAACTTGAAGAGAGTGGTTCAACTTCTTTTCAACTTTTGTCTAGTGGTCACTGCTTTCAATAAAAGTCCGCGAACTTCCCAGCATCTCAATATCTTAATATCGTCATTGCAGTTAAAATTTAAAAAAAAGATCTGCACTCAGCCACATGCCCAACAACTCAACACTTACACGTCTTCCTTGCAGAAAATTACTTTCATCACTTGTAGTGTAAGATACTATTGCTTTAATGGCTGTTATAAATGATGTTTGTAAGTCTAAGCTGAATGAAGAAAGCATGTGCTTCTTCCGGGATTTTTTTTTTTTACTTTTACATCTTTTTTTATCAAAGCTATTTTTCAATTTTGTGGCATATTAGGAACAGGATCTGAGTACAACATACAGTTCATTCCGGAACTTGGAGACCGTGGACAGTACGTGAGCTACTAGTATTGCTAGAGCAGACAACTTTTTTTGAGTAAAATCATTATAAGTGACGAAGCTCATTTTTACCTTAATGGTTTTGTTAATAAGCAACACTGGTATATTTGAAGAGATGAAAATCTTTATGTAATTCAGAAAAAGACAAATGCATTCGAAAAACGTTCTAGTTTAGTGTACCCTTTGGGCAGTGGGTTTCATCAGTTCATTTCAAGACAACCTAAACTTTTCTATTGAAAATGTTGTTCTCTTCACGAATATTTAAAAATGATGTGGCCATCATGTTACCTTCTCTGATGATATCATCATTTATATACTGAAGGAAAAAAAATGAAACACTTTATGTATGCGAACTCAAGCCTAACCCCTTCCGCCCCCCTCTAGCACCCCTGTGAAAAAATATGTTTTTTCGGGAAACCATGTCCAACTTTGACGGAGCTGGAAAAAAATTGTCTACTCGATCCACCATACTGGCATTAAAGCTTGATCAATACCCTATGCAGGACTCAAAAAACGAAGTTTCTACGACAATTTGGCACAAAGTTATGGGTGTTTGAAAAAAAGTGCATTTTGTGTTTTTTTTTATTTTCTATCGTTTGGAGAGGGGTAGAGCTCTCTCTTTAAATGGGGGATAAACCCTCTTAAAGAGGACACATTTTTCTTTTGATTTCTTAAAATATCGTCAAAATCGGTTGGATAGAAGCCGAGTTATAGCCATTTGAAAATTACCTAAATTTTTACAAATCTTTAGTGTTTCATTTTTTTCCGTCAGTGAAATTTGTTTGTTTTTATTGGACGAATGGAAAACTGGTGGTGAGTTAGGCCCACATTTTTTTCCGACCCTACAGAGATCGTTAAAGTGAACCTTTTTTGACCTAAAATAAAAAATTTTGTTAATGAAGTTCTAAGGTACAAAATGCGATATTCGTGATTTCGCGCAAACAATAAATTTTTGTGCATACCTCAAGGAACGTGCAAAGAAAATTTAATTCGTAAAAACGAAAACAATAGCGTCGAAAAACTTCGGACTTATGAGTCAAAAAACCACAAAATTCACTTTTTTCAAACACCCATAACTTTGTACCCACACACACAGACATGTATGTAATTTTTTTTTTCAGAAATCTTTGAAATCGCCTCTAGACACCTCAAAACGGATATTTCCGCAAAAAAAATTCACGATCACAATACTTTATCGTACTTCGTAGCGGAGAAAGTAAAAATACTATGAGGTTACGTAACAAAAATGTCTTAGAAAATCGAGTTTAATCCCTGATGAAAAAATATCAAAACTTAAAGACTGCCTTGGAAAACAAGTGATGCAAGTTAAACAAATACGATTTAATAATGCCAATTTGTGTTTATCAAATAAAGTTGTAAATGAAATTGTATTAGAAGATGTTTCTCAATCAGTATGGTATAGTTTTTCGAGAATTATAAGAATAAGTTGTCATAAAAGAGCTTATTTGTGTTTTTAACTCGGAGTGTTTTATCAGGTATTGCAGTAAAGTCTTTGGAAATTCTCGCATAAATTTATCGGATTGAATTTAGTTTCCTTACCGAAAAAGTAGTTTCAAAGAAATTTTTGAATTAATTTTGAGTGCATGATTTATTTAACCACGAACTTCCAAATCATGATCCTACTGTATGATAAACTAAGAAAAATTTATTCAATTCATAAATGTGGAAAATGTTGAAGATCTGTATATTGTGGGCGGCCAATATACAGATCTTTAACATTTTCCACATTTATGAATTGAATAAATTTTTAAATGTTACGACAGATGAATAATATGTTATGCTAATAACAACCGAAAATCCACATACTTCAACTTTACAATTAGATAATATTAGTCAAGGAGCAGTAAGAAAAATTTTACATAAAAAAATGCCCCTTATAAAGTAAAATTAATTCAAGAAAGAACTGCTCGAGGATGATTTTGATAGACGGATTCGGTTTTGCGAAGAAATTATGGGCATCTGCGATAACAATCCACGTTCTATCAATAAGATTGTTTTCTCTGATGAAGCTCCATTTTCATTGAATCGATATTGGTCACAACTAGAGATGAGTAACTCATGAGTGAGTCGATTCATAGGGTCGACTCATGTAAATGAGAGTGCTGAAATAAGTGACTCAAAATGAGCCATAAATGTTTTTTTAGCATGTTAAGATATACATTTTTGTAGGTGAGGACCTTTTTTGAGTCATTTCGCCCATTTCTAGTCGCAACACAATCCGCATTGGATGGAGGAATTCGCACTTAGTATCCGCAAAAGTCAACATTTTTAGTCCTTTCATTTTTAAAAGTATACTAAATGCCGATCAAAATTTCCTGAAATATTGTGTTTGCTTTATTTCCAAATGTCACAGATTCGGACATACCTGATGAAGTCAACTGGTTTCAACAGGATGGTGCACCGCCCCATTATGGCGTTCACGTTCGAAATTACTTGGATGTTATTTTTGAGTATAATCGGTTGAAGTAAAAGCATTGAGTGGCCTCCGAGCCACCACCTCAAAATTAATGTTAGTTTTACTGAAGTAGTTTGTTTATTTTTTATGATAAAAATAACAGCTGTTTTTCTTATGCAACTGTTCTAATTTTATATATTCGTAAAGAGGATCAAAATAGCTACCAATTTCGTTAATTTAGTTTGCCATTTAAAAAAATTATCGATGACGTGTATGTCAAATAGTGCATCCCAAATAGTAATGAAAATCATCAAATTGTAGAAAATAATGAACTATCAAACTTTTTTTTTGTAAAGGCTCTAGAGAGGTCGTTCCGCACTTTTTACTCAAAAAATTCACATATTCATGCATCGATCCGAGGACACTGTATACAGGGTGTCTATTTAAAAACGAGCAATGCTTTTATATTGTGATGCCTCATTGGAAAGTTTTTGAAAATTGCTATTTAATAGTACCAAAATAAAATATTTCTTATTAGTCTAATTTTTAAGAAATACGCAAAATAATTTTTATTATATCTTCAAATTAATTTCAAATTAAACCATTCTGTTGCTAATAAAAATTATTCTGAGTATTTCTCAAAAATTAGACTAGTAAGAAATATTTTATTTTGGTACTGTTAAATAGCAATTTTCAAGAGCTTTCCGATGAGTACAACAAAGGAGGTGTTGCCATTAAAATGAGTTGGGGTGACTCCAGCCCCAGGGGTTGCTTAGTGGTCATACTGATTCCCCCACATACCCTAGAAACGGTTTTGAGAATTTGTTTATATCTTTTTTAGGACCATACTTATAGAGCATTGCTCATTTTTAAATAGACACCCTGTACACAGTATGTGGCTGGGATCGATGCATAAATAGGTGAAATTTTTGATTTGAAATTATATCTTCGAGTGTTCAGACCTGCTTAAATAAATGTGCACTAATGTGTGCCATGATTTTAGTTTTAAAAATCGAGCATGGCTGTAGACAAGCTTCTTATGCCAGTCTCACATGGGCAAGAAAAATCGAGCATGCCAGTGGGAAATTTACAAAAGTATTTTTCTGGCTGGTATAGTATGTTTTCTGTACTAGATATGCCAAAGCATTATTAAGAAAAATTGTTCGAAATGTTAAAGTATGCTAGTGTTCAAAATGCCAACAAGATTGATTACTTTAATATGTTCATTAGGCATTCAGATAATTATAAGAGATAAGAATATTACAAATATAAGAAAACATCAACAAAATATCGAAAATGTAAAAAATAAATGTATAAAAGATGATAATCACATCATTAGAAATATTAATTTATTGAATAAGTCCGTCGTCTTTATCTACATATTTCGGAATATTTACTACAAATGAAGTATATGCTGTGCTTATCTCCTTAAGAGCAATAGAATTTATATCATCTCTGATGCGATTCTTTAACACTTCTGCGTCATTTTAAAGCCTATTCGAATATACTATTTGTTTTATTCGACGCCAAGAGTGCAAATGATGATTGTAAAAACTGGGATATCAGAAAATGGGACCAGCACTGCCTATCCATTTTTCTTGAAACTGTTGATTTAGCTAATCACGTACTCGCAAAATCGAGTAAGTAGAACAACTGTCGTATTGAAAAAAGTGAAAAAATGTATTGCTTTGTATAGGAGTTCGTCCTGATTTCAAATATGTAAATAAGTGGTTAAGTCTTCCCTCAATAGAGTGTGGTCTAATTACTCAAAAATGGTAGATATAACCACACATTAAATTTTATTAAAATTTTGCTTCCTAGAATTTATTACATAAATAATTGTTCTCAAACTAATCTAATATCTACAATTCTGTGAGAAAAGTACACCATTTGTAGTGAAAGTTGATTTATCAGAGAACATAATATGTTTATGGAAATTTCGCTCCTCTAGAATTTTTTCACAAAAAGTTGGACAATGCGTCTTCTAGGACCGCTTTGTCAGTGATAGGGCTGTTTATTTATTTTCATCATAGTGGCCGTATATACTGTTCTGGTAGTAAGACATTTTTTTAACCAGTCTGGATACTGAAGATTGGACACACATTGTGTTCGGAAACTTCTGAATAAATAGTAAGGTGTGAGCCACAGAATTTTGTTGCTGAGTTGGCCATGCCCGAGTGAGATAGAAACATAGCAGTCATGTCTGAAATTAATTTATTTTTTTAAATCTAATTCAATTGAAATAATCTAGTCTCATGACCTTATAAGATGTGACATACCTCACTTATCTCACAGCCAACTGTGAAACAAAATTTTGTGGCTCACACGATATAGTAACCGCTGGAATAAATAATTCCCCAATAACAATTACATCAATAATTGTGACGTAGATCCGTTCTGGTAGAATAAGCATACCTTTTGTATTTTCGAAATTTGTGATCAATGTGACCCAATAATCGCTTGCGCTAGCGCACCAAAATTAATGCGGAGGGTGCTGGGTTCGAATCCTGGTGAGGGCTTTGGATGTTTGCTGTTGTATATTTCATTTAAATAAGAGTAATAAATATTTAAAAAAAAAATGGTTCTAGCTAAATGACCTAAGTTGTCTAAGCCAATGTTCCATATCATTAATAACTCCCCAAAACCCAAATTCCCATCAAACATCCGTCCTTTTAATAAATAAAAAAAATGGGAGCACACAAAAGACTTATTAACTATTTTTAAAAATGTGAAATCATTTTTTTTTACACAGTAGAGTCCCGGTTAAATCCAGACGTATCAACAGACACGTACGGGATCGAGATTTGTCATATTACAAATATTAGTCGGATATTTGATTTGATATTTTCAGCACAGTGATATGTTTGTGTTTTGTTATTATTCTTATATTTTCATTTCTTATAATGATCTAAATGTCCACTGAACATGTTGAAGTCATAAATTAATAAATCTGGCTGACATTTTGTGCACTAACATAATTTAACATTCTGAACAACTTTTTGTCATACAAAAAACGCACTTTACTAGTGGGAAAAATAATTCTTTCGTAAATTTTTCAGATGTACTTGATTTTTAGAAACGAAAATTATAACACAAATTAGTTTCTATCCCAGCAGGGATAAATCCCCGAAGATGAAATTTTAATCTAAACATTTTCAGATTTGTTCACCTATTCAAAAATCGATCCGGAGACTGTATAAAAAATAACATTTTTTTCTGAAACTGTAACTCCAGTACAATTTATAATAAATAAAAAAACTCCTTAAAATTGTTGTATTAAGAGTCGGAAATTAAAAATAATCGATTTTTGGGTTTTGACATTTATAGTAAGTACAATGCTTGAAGAATATTCCCTAAACAGTTGGAATTGGTCCAATTAATTAAAATTGACGTTACAGGCGTTTAAAGTACGTTCGGTTCGCATGGCCGAATAGAGTATTGAAATTTTAAACGAGTTTTTTTTCATAACTGCAACGATTTTTTTCAAACTTGGAACGTTTATTTGTTGAGATATAACAGGCCAGTGATTAAAAGAAGGAATTTATTTTCGACTCATAGTTTATTTTTTCTTGGCAAAAAACGAGCGATATTTTCATGAAAATTTTGAAACGTTTTCTCCCAGATCAATATGTCGACAAACTGTTCGTTCAATCACTAGTTACTTTAATATATTATAGAAATTTTCTTTTGTTTTTGATTTCTGATAATAAAAATCAGAGTAGCAGTGGCCACCGCGAAACCTGTTTTTTCAATGGACTTCAGGAGGATGACCATTTCTTTTTTATTGCTAATATTTTTCCTTATAAAATTTATGTTACATTCATGAAAATACTCAAGGATCAACTCAATTTTAAAGAAGTTTTATATTGTATGTAAAAAAAAATCACAAAAATCATCCATTTTTAGGCTTCCTGACTAGGCATGCCCCCTTAAATGCATTTTTAATTTTCGTTTAATGCTACATACATTTTCTTTAGTTTTTCAAATCATAAAAAAAAGTTTAACCACAAAATAAATAAACAAATAATTCTAATAGACATGGATGCAGAAATTGAAATGAAATATAAAGACAGCACGAGTTTATTTGAATGAAATAAGCAGAAATATGCAAAGGAGGAAAATTGCATTGTGGATACTTGATATTGAAATTTTTTGGAGCACTAGAGTTGGGCGCGAAATTACTCTTTTTTGCGAGTCAACTCATCGTGAAGAGTCGACTCTTGAAGTGACTCTTGACTCTTTTGAAAAATTAAAAAGTATGTCGAAATAAGTGACGAGCAAAAAAAAGTCCTCACTTCGGATATTTTAAGCTAAACTGGTGCCAAATGGTCTGCACCATGGTCATTACTGACGAAAAAGTTTAGGTTTTGCTGCATGTGGCTTATACGTGCTAAAACCAGAAGAGCAGTAACCAATCATCATCAGAGTACGACTAATACTGCTACGTTCAATTATGTACTTTTTTATAAATATATAAATATATGAACTGGTAAACTAAAAAAAAAAACTGAACAACTAGAAAAACGAGCATATAAATATAGACTTAATGTATTTCTTATTATTATTATTTAACCGATTATGACTAACCCCATTCCGACGTCATATCGAACGCATTATCCAAAAATCGAATCAGCGAGCAAGGAAACAACAACAAAAGGAAAACCCCTTTCCTCGACATATTATTCTCTCGTTCTTCACGCATATTCCCGCTCGGAAAATAATCCTTGACGACTATCGAACACGGCCTCAAGTAGCCAATAAAAATCCCGGAGCTACGTGATATCAATCGGCCTTTCAATTGGTCGATTTTTACAAGAAGGCGATACTGCGCACTGAAAAAAAAAATACCTTCTACAATAAACGATTCATGTATTTGTTCAGCCCAACGTAAAATAGGTCATATAAAATCGAAATATTATTTAACATGTAGGAGTTGTTTCTTTTTTATAGCATATACAGTACAAATCAAGGGATTTAACAAAGGGATTTAAATTGTTGGTGTAGTAATATATTAGAATTTTAAAGGTTTTTTTTTATTAAATGAAACACACTTTTACTTAATTAATTAATATCACACTGTTAACAGTATGATATTAACTAAGTAAAAGTGTGTTTTATTTAATTAAAAATGTATCACGAAGTAAGTGCCGCCAACCTCAATCAGTTTTTTTTTTTAGTTTATTATCATAATTTATGTATAATTCTAGTAATAGTAGTATTGTCATAATTGTTGTGCAATATTTCAAACTGGATCGATCGAGATCAGATATCTATAGTAGTGAATAGATACGACGGTTTGCAATAGTTAGTTATTAAAATGGTTTCACTGCATATCCGTGTGAAAATAATTTATTAAAGTTGCGACCCCTGACGTAGTCGCGTTTTGCTGCTTAGAAAGGGTCGTTGTTCGTTCGGAATTAACCCTATCCGTATATCGACCGATTTGAGATGCTTCTGACATCTACGCACACAAGAGTTGACGCGAAGGGATACTTCGAATCAAATAAAGCAAAAAATTCTCTATAATCAATTACATAAAATTGATTAAAAGCTGTTGAGTAGATTTTTAATTTAACTTGGGTAAAAGAAAAAAAATATGTTTGCCATCTGGCAAACAGGGAGCATTAGGTGGAATAATTTAGTAAACTGTACACACTTATTTCCATTCGATTTGACTCGATTCGACCCTGTTGATATATTCATCCATACAGAATACAGTCGGAAGCAGAAGGCGTGCGGGAATATCTAAGAGGTATTTGAAATGCATCACATTTGGCCCGATAGTTTGTCTCTGAGTACCTTTTTAGCCCAACTTTATCCGAGGAAAAGTTGAGGTGACGCAGCTGACGAGTATGCAAATGGGAGAAGGTGTGCTCTTATATATAGCGTATAGAAAGTATAGACCCCTTCTCGACGAAATGGAAATACGATGAGCAGTAACGTGCTTGTCTCCCGGCCTGATGCGTGGAATTATGAAAACGACTTGCGAAATATGGAATAGATGCATAAATTTCCGGGGCAAAAGAGGACTACTCCGCTTTTTAAAGTTCTCTTCGCATAAATATGCCGGAACACACTCACGCACGCCCTAATTATACTTGTTGAAATGAAAAATAGGAATTGGGGTGCGAGGGGGCGCGAATTAAGACGTTTGTTCCCTCGGATTTTTATTTTTACGGTCGCAAACATGGAATGTGTGGGCTGGAACGAGCGAACAGAGGGCTTATTAGGGCCTACGCGATATCCAAACCCTAAACGCAATAATGTCGGAAGGGTTCCGGAATAAAATCGGTTCGTTTGAACGACGCGTCGGTTGGGCAATAAGGCTAAGGCGATAGCGGTGCTCGGCGTCGCGACGTTCTTATACGGGGTGTACAACTAAACTAATTAACATTCGAGAGCTGATAATGTACCTAGACAACGCCAATTTCAAGAAATAAATGCTCTAATAGTTGCAATCGTACACTACAGGTGATATTTTTATTGGTTTAATCTACTAATAACAGCATATACATACGTCTATTTCATATTTATATTACTTTATTAATTTTACACACCCTTCAGGGTCCTGAGTTATATACAGGGTGTTACAAATTCAATGCATTGACGTTGAGATCGTATTAACTATAAGAGATCAAGGGGTTGTCAAAATGTGGGCAAAGTGCAATTTAAAATATTTCCACTACTTCAATTTTATTACTGGTTATACATATTTAAACACCTAGAGCACTTTTTTAAGACAATTTTGTAAGATCTCTCTTTCACAGATTTACCAATCACGTTTGATTTGGAGTCTTCGTTCAGCCTATATAGCCGTTCAAAGTCTGACAAACTATTTTTTTTTCAAACTGACATATCAATGTTGCTACTACTGTACCTAGCTACAATTTTTAACCGAAAAAATCAATTTTGGTTTTTATTTGACTTTATAACTGGTTATTTTGAAACACCAATACACTTTTATAACATCTTTCAGAAAATATTTCTAATTTTCAAATATACCGGGTGACCCAGGGATTTGTAAAAGCCCCATAACTTATTTGCCATTTGAGATATCAACTTCTAGTTTTCCTGAACTGGTACCGACACTTATTCTACATATTTTAAAAATATGTATGTTTTTGTACAGGGTGTCCCAATATTCATAACAGACCAAAGTTATGTTTTTTTTAAAGGAACACCCTATATTTTATACTTTATTTTCAACCCTCTTGAGAAGCTGATTAAAATAGTATAAGGTAGTATGGGTCTATTATGGACGATTGGTTAGTTATGGGCAAATTTGTGACAAAAACAAGGACACATTGAAAAAGTTGCAGAAGCGCTCCTAGCAATGCTAGCATCCTTTTTTATACACTAAAGAATTTTCCACATCATGAAGAATAATACAAATCGGCTTTGGTTCTTTTTTGTTCATACTGCTATACAGAGTGTCAACATACGCAAAATAATGGATAACTATTATTAAGATAGCGATTGGTATGCGTGTATTTTCTGTAGACTCTGTGGCCAAAGGATCCATGAGGATTTTTAATACCGACGAGAAGACTTTCCAGCCACGGATTTTGGCGCCTCTAGCATAACCCGAATTATGACCAATCTCAACGAAATATTAATTATAGCCGTTAGGGTGTAAATTTTTACACAAACGTATTAAGGAATATCATACTAACCATTAAATTTTTTTTTAAATTTTCGTAAAAACTCGGGATGGAATGAATTTTTAAAATTAACCTCTATTTTCAACATTTATACACCATAGTAAACAAATTATAGCATGCCGTTTGGCACTACTTGCATAATCAAATTTCACATAAATATCACAAGCAACAACGACCGAATCATTTAAACTAATTTATTTATAGTACCCTTCAAAAACAACTAAGTAATGATTTTTTTAAATCGACCAAGAAATCTAGAAAAATAAACCCTCAAAAAATTATAAGTGCCGTTTGGCGCTACACACATTCAATTTTTAAACATAAACACGATAAGCAACATAAATTAGGTAACTTAAAATAATTTAGTTGTGGATTTCTTTAGATATAACTAAGTAATTAATGTTTTAATCGATCCCTGTCCACAGATACGCGAATATTAAAATTTCAGAAATTCTTAAAGTGCCGTTTGGCGCTAGATACGTTCGAATTTTTACCATAAATGTATCAAGCAACATGTAATAAGCAATTTAAAATAATTTGTTTAAAGTGCCCTTTGGAAATAGCGAACTTATACATTTTTTAATCAATCCATGTCCACAGATATGCGAGTTTTAAAATTTCAATTTTTTTTTAAATGCCGTTAAATTTATTGAACATTAAGTTTGTGTAAACATTTGGACTGGGGTTACACCCCAACGGCTGTAATTAATATTTCATTGAGATTGGTCACAATTCGGATGATGGTGGAGGCGCTAAAATCCGTGGCTGAAAAGTCGTGGCTAACTTCTCGTCGGTATTTTTTATCACTAGTATATCCAGAAAGGGAAATTGCTGATTTTGTTCGATTTCCATGGTGAATTTTATTTTATGATAGATATTATTTAAATCAGGGGTAGTCAACCTTCTATACTCACCACCCACTTGTGTATCGTTAGTGAAAGTACAAGTTTCCACCGGTTCGTCAGTAACTTTTTAGCTTTTGGAAATCATGATGTCAAAAAATTCTAAAACTCAATTTTGAATCAAGGTAATCGAAGACAGCGAGGAGCAAAAAAAGGTCATCGAAGGCCGGAGTTGCAATTACACTGGTCGGCATGAAAATCAGCCCTGGCGTCATTCCTGCTGATTCTTATGTACAATGACTTCCTGAATCCGAATATGACCTCCGGTTTTATCCATCACCCACCGTTTTCGGGGGACGCCCCCTAATCTGTTTTGATCACTTTTCGATCATTTGGAGGGATTAAGAGGATTATTTTAACTTTCACATTTCCTCTGGGGGGCTAGAGAGGTGAAAAGTTCTAAAACATGGACAGGTGTAGCAAGGATGTAGATTTGGGGAGATTTGCCCCCTTAAATTGTAAAAAAATCATTAAAAATGATATCTTTTTCCGGTCACATTGGGATTGAGGAAGTCATTTTACATAAAAATCAGCAGGAATGGTGTTAGGGCTCAATGGTTTTTTTCTTTTTTGGCGACCAGTGTTATTAAGGCGAGGAGCAAAAAAAAAGTTCCTCGTTTTTCGAACTGAAACTTTTGCACTCATTTTCCTTTTCCCTCTAATAAAGGAATACACGATTACATTCGTAAATTTTCATTGACCACCGCCCACTACCAAAGGCCCTACCGCCCACTACTATCGATCTAACTGCGGGCATAAGGTGCTTAGCCAGGAAATGCTAATCAATTATACAAAAAAAAACTTAATTACCACCTTTACAAAACCCAATGCCACCAAGAGGCATTCGATTTGGAGTATGCGTTTAGTCGAAACGTACTGGTGGTTTCATCAGGAAATGATTTCAAATGCAATTTTTAAGCAAAAGTAATATTGGTTCGTTTTTTATTATGTTTACCTCCAGTTTGAATTGATTTAATTTTTATGCCAGATGCACAGATTTACCAATCACGTTTTATTTGGAGTCTTCGTTCAGCCTCTACAGTAGGTTGGAACAATTTAAAAAAACATTTAATTCTAAATACCCTGGGGCCCTGAAATGTTCATTTTGGGATAAGATTGATACCTAAAAAAAAATTTCGAACAAAAATTTTCCTCCACCTGCGCAAGTCGCATGACGATACCATGCAGAAAAGTGACTTGCGCAACGTGTAAACGTACATATTTTGGACTGATTTTTATCATTATAGCTCCAGAAAAAAACACCTAGAGCCCAGGTATCTTATTTTCTATTTTTTTTTCTTCAAAATTTGGTTCCTTCTCTAAGTGGTTATTTATTAAAGTAACCGAAAACCCAAATCGAAATCAAATCTGAATATCGTACTTAAGGATGTTTTGTATATCCGTTTGTAAACTTCTTTGCTAAGTAAGTACAAGTTTTTCTTGTATTTTAGTGATGTTTATTTTATTACGCCTGGAACAAAAATATAAATAAATTACGAATAATTTTTTTTTTCGCAAAAAAAGTTGTTCATTGCTTGGCGGGCTAAATATTTACTTTGTTGTAAAACATTCCTAAAAGATGTTATACTTACATATTTCCATTGTTTTTATACTGTGCTAGATATTTCTGCAGTTATGACGTCACCTGGCTATCGCACACGAAGGATTTTTTTCTTATTTTGTTAGTGCCATATTTTTTTTGTTGTTTAAAATCTCTTTAAACCCCAGAACACCAAAATAAAAAATACTTCAAAATTACCATATACAAATGTTCCATGTTCCACCCTACTCTACAGCCGTTCAAAGTCAAATTTTAAAATTCACATGCCAACGTTGCTACTATTTTAGCTAGCTACAATTTTAAAGCGGCAATCGATTTAATTATGTTAAGAAAAATGATGAAAATTGACTTGGGTTGAATATTAAAAAAGTTGATTTTTCCAATTTTTTACATTTTCAATTTGACATTTCTTCATGTGCAAGCACATTTTCTGATGAGTCTCAACGATATCTTCACAGTGACGTGTAGGTAATTCGAATCATTGTTTTCTCCAGGAAATCATTTCAAACATCATTCTTGAGTAAAAGTAACGGGATCCTTGGTTCATGTTTTGGGTAGAAACTTTCAAATCGCTATTTCCAATTAAAACCGACTAATTTGCACCTAAGAAACTTAGATTTGGAATCCACGTTCGATTTGAAGATTTCGTTTACCCGCTGCAGCCATTGAAAGTCAGGAAAATAACCAAATTTCGTGATAATTACACGTGATCAGAGCGTGAAATTACGAAAAATTATTATAATTTTGATGGCTTGGAAAAAATATAAAAAATCTGCTATCAACTTGAATCTTGCCAAAATTACTCAAAATTTACCAGAGATTATGATATCGTAAAGAATTAATTCACACCATCACTAGATTTTGTGACAATTACACGTGATCAGAGCGAGAAATTACGGAAAAATTGGTATAATTTTGGCGGACGGGAAAAAATATAAAAACAACTGCTATCAATTTGAATCTTGCCAAAACGTCTCAAAATTCACCAGAGATTATGATATCGCAAAAAAATCATTCACAGCATCATCAGATTTTGTGATAAGTACACCTGATCAGAGCGAGAAATTACGAAAAATTGTTATAATTTTGATCAATTTGAATCTTGCCAAAATTACTCAAAATTCATTAAAGGTTATGATTTCGTAAAGAATCACAAAATTTTTTGATAATTGCACGTGATCAAAGCGTGAAATTACAAAAAATTGTAATTTTGGTGGCTTGGAAAAAATATAAAAACAACTGCTATCAACTTGAATCTTGCCAAAATTACTCAAAATTTACTAGACATTATGATATCGTAAAGAATTAATTTACACCATCATAAGATTTTGTGGCAATTACACACAATCAGAGCGAGCAATTACGAAAAATTGTTATAATTTTGGCGGCCTGAAAAAAATATAAAAACAACTGCTATCAATTTGAATCTTGCCTAAATGTCTCAAAATTCACTAGAGATTATGATATCGTAAAAAAATCATTCACAGTATCATCAGATTTTGTGATAAGGGCACCTGATCAGAGTGAAAAATTGTTATAATTTTGGTCAATTTGAATCTTGCCAAAATTACTCAAAATTCATTAAAGGTTATGATTTCGTAAAGAATCACAAGATTTTTTGATAATTGCACGTGATCAAAGCGTGAAATTACGAAAAATTGTTATAATTTTGTGGCTTGGAAAAAATATAAAAACAACTGCGATCAACTTGAATTTTGCCAAAATTACTCAAAATTTACTAGACATTATGATATCGTAAAGAATTAATTTACACCATCATAAGATTTTGTGGCAATTACACACAATCAGAGCGAGAAATTACGAAAAATTGTTATAATTTTGGCGGCCTGAAAAAAATATAAAAACAACTGCTATCAATTTGAATCTTGCCAAAATGTCTCAAAATTCACTAGAGATTATGATATCGCAAAAAAAATCATTCACAGCATGTGATCAAAGCACGTGATCAAAGCGGGAAATTACGGAAAATTGTTATAATTTTGGAGGATTGCAAGGAATATAAGAAACAACTGCTATCAACTTGAATCTTGCCGAAATTACTCAAAATTCACCAGAGATTATGGTATCGTAAAGAATCGTTCATAGCGTCACCAGACATTGTGATAATTACACGTGACCACAGCGTGAAACTACGAAAAATTATTATAATTTTGGTGGCTTGAAAAAAAAAAAAACCATTGATATCAACTTGAATCTTCCCAAAATTACTCAAAATTCATTAGAGATTATGATTTTGTGAAGAATATATTCGCACCAACACCAGATTTGGTGATAATAGCACATGATCAGAGCGTGAAATTGCTGAACATTGTTATAACCCTTTCGGCCCTGGCGGTGGCAATTGCCACCGCAATATTTACATGTCTCTACTTACTATGACAATCCATATTTTTGCTGTTTATCACTAGATGTCACTTCAACAAAGCCTCACTAATTAATTCCTATACTAATTAAGCAAATGAGTTCAAATTTGATATTTATGGTCTTAAGAAGCTCTCCATCAATAATAATTAACAATTTTTTTTTTTTAATTTAAAAATCCAGGGCTGAAAGGGATAATTTTGGGGGCTTGGAAAAAAAAACAACTGAATCTTGCCAAAATTACTCAGAATTCATTAAAGATTATGATATCATAAAAAAAGAACGTATTTTGAAAAATTAATCAGTAAAAATGTTATTCCAACAGCAAGTATTATCTTTAAGGTTAACTAAAATATTCTAGGAGCTTTAAGCTGACCTAACCTCGAAGTATATTAAATGAACAAGACTTTTTACGAACGACAAAATGTTGGCTATATTTCTGAAAATATATTAGGTAGGTATATTAAATTTATATGAATAATTATTGTGAGAAAAACCAAAATGAGCAATTTATAAAGAATAATGGCTTTTAACGAAATTTAGATACAAATCGAATGTTCTATGTTTATTAATAATTCTATTAGTTTTAGAAATTTCAACATTATATAAAAATTGATTTTAAATGAAATACTTGTATGTATCCTCTTACAATCTTTCAACATATAGTTTTGACATTCATGTTGTGCCTTAAATCGGAAAAAGTTTCATGATGGGCACATCAATACTTTTTTAAATTACACTCTTGTCAATTTCAAAAATTTTCATACTGCAGTGGTAGATGGAGCACGCCTGGTAATTAAGTCCGGTTGGAATAATTCCCAACAAACACGCCGCTTTCTTTTTTTTATTTTTGCGTACGAGGAGTGCATGTTTTTGATCGTGAAGTTAATTCGTACGTCCGCCTCTGCGGGAAACGTTTCCCTAATTAAGCCTCTGTCGCAAATGTCGTTGAGCTTTTTCAGATCTTTAATTTTTGGGTGATCTCGAAAACCGCCGCGCCAGACGGGGCCGGCGGGGTATGGGCGGGCGGCCGGATTGCCCCTTCAGAAGTCTCCATGGGAACAAGCGTGCACGTTAATTTAAACAGGGCGAAAAAAGTTAATTTTCCAATGTGATGAATAATTTCTGTTCGAATTTGGCTCGGAGGTATCGAAAGGGTTCGCCCCAGACGTTTCTTACGAGGCGATCAATCACCGCCTCCGGAGTCCCGTGCGTTGCCCGGCCCGGCCCGGCAAAAATTTGATTAAAGCAATTAGAGGAAAAGTGTAAAAAGGACAAAGGGGCCGTAATGTGTGCGCGACACTTGAGGGCCCAGATTTATTGTGGCCGCGCCCATTTTGCAAATTACATTAAAAATTAAACTCGGATGCAGCCCGGGAGAACACAATGTAACCGCCGCCCGCGTATGCCTGCTGCCTTTCCTCCTGCTGCCTGCCTCAGCCTCGGCGTCAGCCTCCGCCGCCACTGCCTCCCTTTATTAAAAGTGTGTGCAGAGCGCGCCGCGACAGGATGAAGTTTTAATCACCAGATAAAGGAAATCTCAGGACGAACTCCATGAAAACAAAAACCCGAAGGAGCCTCGCGACCTCTTCCCGTCCACCCATCCACCCGCCGGCCTCACAGCCAGCCAGTCCATCGATTTCAATTAATCGCCAACTTCTGCGCTCCACTTATTCCAGATGGAAATAAAAAGCAAACAAACAAGCACGAGCTGAAAGAATAACGAGCGGAATTTGTCAAGGTTCTTATACCTAAGAATGTATTTTGTATTCATCACATCCTATTATTTTATCGAAACAATTACCAACAAAAGAATATATAACAATCAAAGGAATACATACGTAAAAATATTGGCCATCGTGTAAGTTTCTCCGATTTTTAAGTTTTGTTTTTATTGGCGTAGGTGCCAACGACAACCTAGGCGAATATTTCTTGGTCAGAAAAATGTCGGGGAATCGAACCCACTCGATTCATGATGCAGCACCGAGCCGTCCATTTTTAAGTTTAATGGATTTTTGTGGTATTTGTACACATCTTACCTGTGCAAAATAGCATCAGAAAATCCTTCAAAGTCAACTGTAATTGAGGTCCGAAATTAAATAATTAAATTTAAAATATCAAATTATTTAAAGAATAGACAGATAAGCCAGTAATTCTTCAGTTTTTTATAATAAAAAATAACAACAGAGCAGATTGACTTAAGCTCGATAGCTTTTAGCCCTTCAACTAGTTTTTCAAGCTAAAGCTACTTTTAGGTAAAATTTTTTTTTTCTCAATTGATTTTCCGGGGAAAAATTTTTAACGTTCAAAACCGACAATAATTTAAATATTCATATCTCGGTTAATAACCGGGCAATTTTAAAAATTCAAAGTTTGTTTTACGTGCACCGCAATGATAATCCGTCGTTGGATTCGTGTTTTAAAAAGGAATAGAAAAATTGATTTTAAAACGATCGAAAATATTTACCGGCAAAATAAATAAAAGTTTAATGAATTTTTAAAATTAGAAGGGGTCGGATGAAGAAATTTTATTTGGATTTTCTGTTGGGCTTGAGAAGGGCTTTCGGGTGGTGTAATGTAGATTTCCGATCGGACAAAAAAAATGTTGTGCCTCGCTGCTCAATTTCGCTTCCCCCTTCCGTATACAACGTTATATCTCGAAAACTAAAAATCGAATCGAAAAACTTTATGGGGATTAAATCGACGACTGATTTGCCGTCGCCAGATTTTTAATTTTCGAAAAAAAAAATCGCAAAATTCTTCGAAAAAATCTTCAAGGGTTGGAGATATAAAAAAATCGTAAAAGACATAAAATATAGAGGGGCCTTTGTTCTATAAAACTCTATGAAAATTAAAGTCGCTACTGTAAAGGGGCCGTGGCCCCGCTTGCCGAAGTATAAAAAAAGCGACCTCTGCAGAGAAAGGGTTGCAGCTCGCGAACGGAGAGGAGCACTTCCAACACAGAAGTGGCCGTTGTGCCCTCATGTATTTGGGATTTCTTGAGCCATATCCGAACGTTCCAACTGCAAAACCCAAAAAGCCTTAGCATTTGGCGTGAACCTCTGCATCGCGAAAAATCGATTTTCAAAAATTCACCCCCGAGTCTAGGGGTGAGTTGGAAAATTGTGGTTTTTACGGGCCCCTAGAGGACGTTTTCAGCTTTCGGGAAAAAAATAAAAATTTGAAAAAAAATTTTTTTGAAGGGTTGGCAACACTTTTTTTGAGGGGGTGGTTCTAGAGGGTTGAAATTTTAATAGTATTTGTCTTGAATTATTTATGATTTAAAAAAGAAAATTCAAATGGATATCTATAAGGGTTTTCGAAATATTTAAAAAAACGCTTACGCGGTTAGTATACAGAGCTCTGGGAACGGTCAATCACGTGCTTATTTGTTAAAATTTTGAAAAATGTTTTTTACAAAAGCTGTGTATAATAGTGAGCTGCATGCCCTAAAAATATTTAAATTTATACAGGGTGTCTCATAACAAAGTGACAGACCAAACTTATGTTTTTTTTTAATGGAACACCCTGTATTTTTTGTCATTTTTGAATTATATGGAGCAAATAAAGGTGAGTTACTTCAATACTCCCTATACCTATTGTTTGCCGTTTTCGAAATATTTGAAGATTTGTTGAAATGCATGGTCTGGGTGAAATTTTATTTTTGCCCCAGTGATTGACGTTGAACGATTAAAATCATTTCAATTATTTGCTTGAAGGTTCGAACTATAGAGCCAACCATGATTTCATACAAAAAAATTATACAGGGTTATAAAAAAATGCGGTAGAAAACCCAACTTATAAAGTTGAATAACTTCGTTTTTTCAAATGGCACACCCTGTATCGACAGTAGAATCCAATTATCTTTCAGATTATAATAATTATTCCTGATATGATAATCGTCGAATACAAGGAAACTATTGAGATTAGGAACATTGAACCCTTATACAATCTGAAAGATAATTGGATTCTACTGAAGAATACGTTACTAAATACAGGGTGTGCCATTTGAAAAAAAGAAGTTATTCAACTTTATAAGTTGGGTTTTTCTACCGCATTTTTTTATCACCCTGTATAATTTTTTGTATAAAATCATGGTTGGCTCTATAGTTCGAACCTTCAAACAAATAATTGAAATGATTTTAATCGTTCAACGTCAATCACTGGGGCAAAAATAAAATTTCACCCAGACCATGCATTTCAACAAATCTTCAAATTTTTCGGAAACGGCTAACAATAGGTATAGGGAGTATTGAAGTAACTCACCATTATTTGCTCCATATAATTCAAAAATGACAAAAAATACAGGGTGTTTCATATTAAAAAAAAACATAAGTTTGGCCTGTAACTTTGTTATGAGACACCCTGTATAAATTTAAAGGGCGTGCATCTCACTATTACACACAACTTTTGTATAAAACATTTTTCGAAAATCAGAAAACCCTTCAAAGTTAACTGTAATTGATAGGTCCGAAATTAAATAATTAAATTTAAAATATCAAATTATTTAAAGAATAGGCAGTTAAGCCAGTAATTCTTCAGTTTTTTACTTTCTACGTTACGAAGTCCGAGAAAGTATTGTGATCGTGATTTTTTTTCAAAATTTTTTTTACGGAAATATCCGTTTTGGGGTCCCTAGATGCCATTTCAACAATTTCGGAAAAAAAAAAATTGTGTCTGTGTGTGTCTGTGTCTGTCTGTGCGCGCTGTATCTCAAAAACTAATAAAGCAATTGATATGAAACTTTAAACATCCATCTTACTTGATAATCTGAAGAACTGAAAAGCTTTTGGTAAAATTTCGTACACCGGAAGTGGGCGCTTACCTTAACTGTTTTTTGTTTTTTGCCAATATTTTCTTAAATATGAAAAATATCACAAAAACATTTAAACAAATATTAAAGACAACAAATAGATGAACATCTTTTATAAGAAAATATTTTTTATAAAATAATTTTTTTCGAGAAAAAAATTTATTTTGTTTTTTATATTTTTAGTTTATAATTATGAAACGATACAAGTTACAGCAAATGTATGTTGATAATAATTGTAGAGAATGCGAAAATGAATAACTTATAAAGAATAAGTTTTTTTCGAAATCTCTTCAGTTTTTGTAAACTGAATTTTTGAATTTGAAGTATAATTTTTCCGTCTTTCATAATTTTGACATTGTAAACTTCAGTTTCATCCGAGTCTACAAAACGTTTGACGTACATTTAAAATATGATTAAAATTGAAAATAAACCATGAAAGCGTAAATATAAATGATACCATGAAGTCGGAGAAAGTAACATTTTATAATAAAAAATACTGTATATCTAACGCAAGAACCAAAATTATGTTGAATATTAAAAAATAATTAAACTAAAATATTAACAATCAATATTTTCGGTGACTAAATTAAATCTATTTAAATTATACAATTGTTATATTTCAAAACTCAAATAAAAAGTGAAATTAAAGTACTCTGAAATTAATTAATATTCTAGCAATAGATTATGGAAAACTGCAATTATTCACGTTTACTGTAATTATCTGCCAAAATGTATTTAAAAATGATCAAAAATAATAAAAAATTAAGCCCAGATATAGAAATTGCATCGACTAATGGATAATGGAAAGACAAGCAATATTTAAATTCTACGTGCATAATATTACACAGAAACATCTCTAAAGTAACTAATAAAATGAAATTTAGATATTACATTTTTTAAAATTTTTAAGCGGATTTGGTTTTACAAAAAAAAAAATTAATTTAATTTAAATAAAATATAATAATAAGCGGATTTAGTTGTACGAATGTCTTTTAAATAACCGTTTCTACCACAAAAAAAAGCACGAACCTGTTTCAATTTTTTTCCCGTGATATTAAATCCAGTGCGTTCGCGAGATGGCCTTTCTTTGGCCGATCTGTACATTTGGAAATAATAAGCCTTTTATGGAATACCGCCGGTCGATTTTCCCTCCCTCTTTGTTTCGCGAACATGTTGACACGTAATTTCCTAGCTCGGCTCGCCTGCTCCGAATGACTAAAGAAATTGATCACGTTCCTCCATCCGTTTGCATTTTATGATTTCATAATGAATACTGCGAGCAGGAGGAACTGTGCGAGAAGAACTGTTCGGTTTTTGGGGGTGCGCAAAAACCACCTACGGTAATTAGAGCGCAGGAAGAATCTGAAAGTGACGGGCGTTACCGAAAGGTACGGGGCTCTAATTGCTCATTATGCAAATGGCGGACTTAATTTGTTGTTCGTATTGGCAAAAACTGATGCTTTTATAAAATAGAAACGGTTCTTGAGTTTTGAGTTGAACTCTACATGTCAAGTATCTATAGTTTATAATATATAACTTAAATTAATGATTAATTATGAATAAAAAGTAATACTCATATCTACTAGAGTAAATATAAAATTTAAACTTATATACATATACGTAAAAAGTTGTCGATTTAAAATAAGTAAGACCTCACCCGATACACTCCGATTGTTTAATAACTTACGTAAATATATCGAATCAATATACAGGGTTGTGCAAATATGCCGGAACACCAGATTTCTGGATAAACGCAGTGGCGGCTTGTGGAACATTTTGATGGTAGAGCCACTTAGCCTACAATATAATGCCTTTTTTTAAGTAAAAAACTAAAGATAATTGAAAAAGGAAATCCTTACAGAAGCATTAAATAAATCATATAAAAACGAAAAGCTTTAGGCAATTTGAACAACTTCAGAATTTCAACAATTTGTTTTCTCGTGCAATTATTTTGAAATTCAGCCAAGGAAAGTTTTGAGGAATCTTGTAGTAGAATTATTTTTGAGTAAATCTAGAAATTTTCACGCTTCCAGCAATTGTTTTTTATGTTTTTCTGGGCTCTAGGCAATTGAACAACTGCATAATTTCAACAATTTATCTTCTCGCGCAAATATTTCGAAATCTCGCAAACGACAGTCTTGATTTTTATGGAATCTTGAAGTAGAATTGATTTTAAGCAAATCCAGAAAATTTCAAGTTTGTTGCAATTTTTTAAATATATTTTAAGCTCTGATAAAATGCAAAACTTCAGAATTTCAGCCAGTTGGAAATCAATCGAAATCTCGCGAAGGAAAGTCTTTCGATTTTTATCTTGAAGCAGAACTGATCTTAAGCAAATCTGAAAAGTATCTCGTTTGTGGCAATTGTTTTTATATTTTTTTGAGCTCTAGATAATCGAACAACTTCAGAATTTCAACAGTTTATGTACTCGTGCAATAAATTTAGCTAAGGGAAGTGTTTGGATGTTAAGTGATATTGTAGTAGAATAAATTTTGAGTAAATCTGGAAATGTTTGCGTTTGTGGCAATTGTATTTATATTTTTTGAGCTCTGGGCAAATTAACAACTTCAGAATTTCAAGAATGTGTGCTCTCACGCAAATATTTCGAAATCTCGCGAAGGACAGTATTTTGTTTCTCATGGAATCTTGAAGTAGAATTGATCTTAAGCAAATCCAGAAAACTTCAAGTTTGTTGCAATTTTGTAAATATTTTTTGAGCTTTGGTAAAACCCACAGATTCAGAATTTTAGCCAGTTGTTTTCGCGGAAATAAATCGAACTCCCGCGAAGGAAGATTATTTGAATCTTTCTGGAATCTTGACGCAGAATTGATCTGGAAAGTTTCACGTTTGTGACAATTGTTTTTTGAAATATTTTTTTAAGCTCTAGGCAAATGAACAACTTCAGAATTTTAACAATTTGTGTTCTCGTGCAATCCGGTGAAGGCAAGTCTTCGGGTTTTTGAGGAATCTTGTGGAAGAATGGATTTTCAGTAATTCTGGAAATTTTCACGTTTGTGGCAAATGTTTTTATATTTTCTTTGAGCTCTGAGCTATTGAACAACAACTTGTGTTCTAGTGCAATTATTCTGAAATCCAGTGCAGGAAAGTTACCAGATTTTTAAGGAATCTTGTAGTAGAATTGATTTTGAGTAAATTTGGAAATTTCCACATCTGTGCCAATCGTTCTTATATATATTTTTTTAGCACTAGACGACTAGAACAAAATTCAGTATTCTGGTGCAATTATTTTCAAATCCTATTCGGATTTTTGAGGAATCTTATAGTAAAATTATTTTCGAGTAAATCAGGTAAGATTTACTTTTTTTACTTTCTAGACAATTAAACAACTTCAAAATTTCAACAATTTGTGTTCACACGCAAACATTTTAAAATCTAGTGAAGGGTAGTCTTTTTATTTTTTATGGAATTTTAAAGTATAATTGATCTTAAGCAAATCTAGAAAATTTCAAGTTTGTTGAATTTTTTTTTAAATATTTTTTAAGCCCTGATAAAACGCAACTTCAGAATTTCAGCCGCTTGTTGTCTTACGGAAATAAATCGAAAGCTCGTGAAAGAAAGTTTTTGTTTTTTTTATGGATTCTTAAAGCAGGATTGATCTTAAGCAAATCTGGAAAGTTTCACGTTTGTGGAAATTGTTTTTATAGTTTTTATTTTTTACGTTTTCAAAATTTTTGAATATTTCAAAATCTTACGAAGGACAGTCTTTTGATTTTCATAGAATCTTGAAGTAGAATTGATCTTAAGCAAATCTTGACAATTTCAAGTTGGTTATAATTTTTTAAATATATTTTTGAGTTCTGATAAAACGCACAACTTCAGAATTTCAGCCAGTTGTGTTCTCGCGAAAATAAATCGAAATCTCGTGAAGGAAAGTGTTAGGATTTTGATGGGATCTTGAAGCAGAATTGATCTTAGCCAAATCTGTAAAGTTTAATGTTTGTGGCAATTGTTTTTATATTTATTTGAGCTCTAGGCAATTAAACTATTTCAAAATTTAAACAATTTGTATTCTAGTGCAAATATTTTGAAATTCAGCAAAATAATATTGTAGTAGAATTAATTTTGAGTAGATTTGGAAAATTTCACGTTAGTAGCAATTGTTTTTATATTTTTTTTGTTCTAGAAAATTGAACAATTTCAGAATTTTAACAATTTGTTTTCTTATGCAATTATTTCACAATCAGTGAAGAAAAGTCTTCCGATTTTTGAGGAATCTTACAGTAGAATTAAATTTGAGTAAATCTAGAAAATTTCACGTTTGTTGCAAATGTTATTATATTTTTTTAAGCTCTGGGCAATTGAACAACTTCATAATGCGAACAATTTGTGTTCTTAATCATGGCGATGGTTGCGACCGTTACTACGTGATAATTCATTATAGAAACACTGAATAAAACACTTAAAACACAGTAAGTGTTTTATTCAGTGTTTCAATTTGTGTTCTTGTACAACTATTTTGAAATTCAGTGAAGGAAAGTCTTCGGATTTAGAATAATTTAAAAATCCTTGCTGAGCTTGAAATTAGTGGTAATGCCATGGCTCCTCGGCTCTACATAACGAGCCGCCCCTGGATAAACGTCTGTTTTTTCTTATTACTTTTAATTGTTGAAAAGGTGTCTATATGAAAATCTAAACAATTACAGGGTTATCTATAAAACTGCCGATGGCGTAATATCTCAAACAATAGTGTACCTGTTGAAAATCAAAGTACGTCACTGAATAGAATAAAAAAAAACCTAAACATTTTTTTTTCAAGTCATAAGAAAACAACAAACATTTAGACAGAAATCAGGTGTTCCAGCACATTTGCTCAACCCTGTATAAATATACATATATTTGAGAATTAACTTTTTTTGTTAAAAAAATTGTACTGCAATTTAAGTTCTTTTCTTGCCTAATTATTTGGATTAAATTCCTTAGATGTCTTGTAATGTATTACATATACAAATACTACACTCGGCGTCAAAAAAAAGCGCCATTCGAAATATCGCGAAAAAACTCGATTTTTCAAACCGTCGTAACTTGGTTCAATTTGGTCGATAATCGATGAATCTTTCAGTTTGGGAAAGATTTAAGTTTTATCTTTAAGAATGTGTAGTTGATTTTGATCCCAAGTCCAACCCACCCCCGTAACAACGCAATGGAAAAAAATGTTTTTTATGTAAAAAATTGTCCAACTTTGACAAGCTGTACCGTGCGCAAAAAAAAACGGCGGGAAATTTCGCCACAATGGCAGAAAAATTTAATCAATTTCCTTCAAATGCCTTGAAAATTCGAGTCGTTTCGATTATTTGGAGCAAAGTTATGAATTTTTGTAAAAAAATGCCATTTTTCATATTTTTGGGCCATAACTTGAGTAATTTTGCACCAAAATCGATGAACTTTTGCAGTCTGAACAGTTTTAAATTTTCTCTTCAATGTCATGTGAATTGTTTTGTTGCTAAAACGATTCCACCCCCTAAAGGAAAAAAAATTTTTTTGAAGTTTAAATGTGCAAATTTGGTTTCTTGTATCGTGTGCAAAAAAAAAATCATGGACTCAATCGGTCAGCATGGCAATAAAGTTCAATCATTTTTCTCCAATTCTTCTAAAATTCAAGTCGATGCGATGATTTGGCGCGAAGTTATGCAGTTTTGAAAAAAAAATACATTTTGCGCCTTTTTGGCCATAACTAGGCGAATTTCACACGAAACTCGATGGAATTTTGCGATCTAAGAAGTTTTCGACTTTCGTGACCCCCTGAAAACCCCTACAAAAAGTGTTTTGGATTGACAAAAAATGTTAAATTTTTACAACTTGCTTTCATTTTTATTTTTTTTCATTTTTTTTTTCTTTTTTTCAAAAATTCATAACTTTGCTTCAAATCACCGAAACACCGAAACGACTCGAAATTTTAAGGCATCTGAAGGAAATTGATTAAATTTTTCTGCCATTGTAGTGATATTTCCCGCCGATTTTTTGCGCACGGTACAGCTTGTCAAAGTTGGACTTTTTTTACATAAAAAACATTTTTTTCCATCGCGTTGTTACGGGGGGTGGGTTGGACTTGGGGCCAAAATCAACTACACATTCTTAAAGATAAAACTTGAATCTTTCCCAAACTGAAAGATTCATCGATTTTCGACCAAATTGAACCAAGTTACGACGGTTTGAAAAATCGAGTTTTTTTGCGATTTTTCGAGTGGCGCTTTTTTTACGCCGAGTGTATATATTCATTGACGATTCTAAAATGTCGTTATTGATTTATCATTTGGAGAATAAATAATTTTAGATTATTATATTTCAGTTTATTTTTGCAGATTACTATATTTATATAGACCCTGAATAAAACACGTTTTAACCACAATTGTTTATTGTAACATTTATAAAAGTTTGAATTTATATAAACACAATTCACGACTTAAGTTTCGACATTTGACAGTAATTTTCACTTGAAACATATTTACAATAAATAATTGTGGTTATAAACATAGTAATGGGCAACATTACATGGCTCAAATGACCACTGTAATTCGATTATTACACCCGATTTTGGATAAAACAATTTATTGAGAACATACATACATGCATACAAGCATGACACCAAAATTTGAACAATTTCATTCTTGGGAGATATTCTCATTTCGAAATGCATGTGTTTCAAAAAGAAATTTCTCGCACCCGTCTATGAATTGAAATGCGCATGATTAAACATTCGTAGTTGTCATTCAGACAGTTAACCTCAAAAATTTCGCAAAAACATGCGCATTTCAATTCATTGGCGACTGCGATAATTTTTTTTTTAACAAATTATATTAACAAAATAGTCTAGGGTAATACCACAGGAGGTTTAATTTGGCCGGATAAATTTTATTTGTTTGCACGAGCCATTGAATCGATACAAATTTCGAAAATGAATTGAGATGGAAAAATTTTGCCTAATCTCAATTCATTCAAGAAATTTGCGATGAAATGACGAGTGCTTAAAATAAAATGTATCGTGCCGAAATTATAACCGCGAGTGGTATTTGTTAAGATAATTTAACGAATAAGAACTATATTTTCAATTTATGTTAATTAAAAATACAATGAGTGAGAGAGCATTGTTTATTTGTAATGGAATTGGATGAAGCACCAATCGTCAAAATCGTGTGTGTGTAAAATGAAAATGGTTGAGTGCCACGGGAATAGCAAAATTCGCACCTGCGCGTTTGCGAGTGGTACAAACACTGAGATCTAGCCGTTAAAATGATATTTATAATTATTGCTTTGTATAAGTAAATATTAATACTTACATTTAGTATACATTCCATACATTTCTGGCGTTTCTTATATTATAGGTTATAATTTTCTCACACACACACACACTACAAGCGACACAAATTAGGAGACCAATAACGGCTGATCGTTTAATCGCCGGTGAACTTATTTCCGACACACATAAAAGAGAAGACGCCTAGTGCACTAATATAAAAATGATTATTTCAACAAGATGGATATTAAATGCAATCTAATTTTGCATTTCACGCATTGTGGCAGCGCTACCGTACACTTGCTACATCTCACGGCACTAGGCCGAAGTACGAAATACCGTGTCAGGCTTTAATTGCAAATGTACGTAACTAAATGTGTATTATTGGTGAACGGACAATACTTACTTAGTTTTTACATAGATCGGAATAAAAATCGTGAAATAATTTACACGTGGAAGCGTGTCCGAAACGGATTTCAATTATATTTCACCGCAGAGGTATTCAGAACTAACACGAACTGCCAGAGTACAACTGAAGTCAGCTGTTTGCTAAAATTGTTAATACGGAGATCGTTGTCATGGTGAAGGTAAATAAATTTTTAACCATTTGCAAATTTTTTTGTTCGCCGTTTTAAATGCACCTTTTTATACATGAGTTGAATTATCGATGAAATATTTATTATATGCAAGTTTAAGACGTAGCTGTTTGGATTTTTTTTATTAAGTTTCTATCTGGCCTTAGACTCTTGTCCATATTAGCCAATAACAAATTGCATTTGTTAAATTTTTTTAATCAGTTCCTATCTGGCCTTCGACTATTGCATTTGGAAATGTAAATAATGATATCCATGCTTAAGTCCAGATTTAAACTAAGGGTTTCGATCGCAAGTAAATTTTAATTTTGAATAGTTTCTTCTCACTAATATAATTTATGTAAATATTAACAGAGGACGAGGCGGTATATCAATGAATATTGGCTGAATCAAAAATTCGCCATAATCCAAGTTTGCAAAGTTGTCTTGGATGAATATAAATGAGGTCTGGAAAACTAAGTTTGGATGCAACTTGCTGTTTAGTAAATAATGTGGTGCTTACATTGAGGAAGGTCTGTGCGGCTCATGTCTGAACTCTGAAAATTATGTTGTTGCTACTAATACAACAAACTCAATTTAAGTGGTATTGATACGTATTATAAAGCACACGCAGAATAGACATACACGTCTCAAAATGTAAGAGTTTAGTTTATTAATACGAAACACTAGCGCGTCAGGACTAATGCGAAGAGTCCTGAGTTTGAATCTCGATGAGGGCATGCATGTTTATGGTTGTTTATGGTTGAATAAGAAATATTAAAAAATCGATAGTGACCTAGACTGTGTAGGTCATTCAGCCACAAGGGATTTTTTGTGACTTCCCATATCATCAATTATTCCCAAACCAAAATTTAAAAAACATCTTAAAATTCTTCACTTGGACGTATGAGCTATCCAACAGTTAGTGTTATTTGATTAACACTGATGACAAAATAGCTCTACTTTACGTTCACAAATTAGTGCCCACGTATAGACTATAATATATTTGTTTGAAAATTAGCTTAACTTACTAAGTTTTATGACAAAATTAGGCAATTTTGATTTTTTTAAATTTTTCAGTATATTGTTGACATTATTGTAATCATTATATATTATAATTAATTATTATCTATAACAGAAATAATTTATATATTTCGATACACGCAATAACCGAGTAATGCAAGCAACAAGTTTGTTTTTCCAAAATATCGTTGGGAATCGGACGTATTACAAGCATTAGAGGCAGAGTTACATTTCTATTAACCTATAATAACGCAAAGCTCGCAGCTTACAATTTAAGCTCTTACCACCAACGTTCGCAGCTCTCGTATATACATACCACGATACGTCAAATCTTACCACATTAGCGAATATGCAATTTCTGCACTACATTACGGATTATATTTAATACGGACTTGATAAAAATGGTTTTAAACTATGTTTTATATGCAATCGTTCAGTGTGGATTATTTTTATGTAGATAATTCGTAATACAAGATGCACTAATGCAATAAAGATTTGCACATTTAAATCTGTGGTGGATTTATATCAACCTTTTTGGACCAAACGCCCATTTTATCAGGTCGCCTACTTTAATTTTTAACAGCTTAAAATTACATGATAATCCCTAAAATAATCTTGCTTAGGTTTAGGGTAGATGTTAGTAAGACAATACACAAAAAAAAAATTAAAGGAACAAAAGTAAAACAATATTTAGTACTTATTATTTGAAAATAGATACACTTTAAAGGCGACATATATTATCTAAACGTACAAATTTCTTTGTAGTGCGGAGAAACAATATTTAAATCATTATATGAACTTAAGATACAAAAATGGTGATGTGGCCATCATGTTACTTTCTCCGACTTGATGGTATCGTAGCCATTTATATTTACGTTTTCATGGTTTATTTTCAATTAAAATCATATTTTAAATGTACATCGAGCGTTGCGTAAACTCGGATGAAAACGTAAGATGGAAAAATTATACTTCATATTCAAAAACTCAGTTTACTCAAAAACTAAAGGGATTTCGTAAAAAATGTATTCATTATAAGTTGTTCATTTTAGCATTCTCTACAATTATGATTTACATAAATTTGCTGTAACTATTATCGTTTTATAATTATAAACCAAAACTTAAAAAAATAATAATAACTTTTTTTCTCGAATAAAAATGATTTTATGAAAAATGTTTTGAAGCAAAAGATGTTCATTTCTTTATTTTCTATACAGTTTGTTTAAATGTTTTTGTGATATTTTTCATAATTAAGAAAATATTGGCAAAAAACAAAAAACAGTTAAGGTAAACGCCCACTTCCGGTGTACAAAATTTTACCAAAAGCTTTTCAGTTCTTCAGATTATCAAATAAGACGGATGTTCAAAGTTTCATATCAATTGCTCTATTAATTTTTGAGATACAGCGCACACAGACACACACACACAGACACAAAAAAAATCCAGAAATTGTTGAAATGGCATCTAGGGACCCCAAGACGAATATATCCGTAAAAAAAAATTTTGAAAAAAAAATCACGATCACAATACTTTCTCGTACTTCGTAACGGAGAAAGTAAAAAAGAGAAAATAATTACTATAATTTTAACATAAAACATACAAATCATATTTTACATAAAAATTTAAGTTTTAATGAGAACCTTAAGGTATTTTGTATATTTAACAAAAATATAAAAAAAAGTTGTACCTTAAATCAGCGCGCAAATTGACAAAATCTCAAGTTTCCACGTACAAAGGCAACAAAATCGCGTTTTCAATTTCTAAAATATACCGGGTTACTGAAAGCGCCTTTTAATTTTAATGATTTATATGTTGAAATGTAATCAATTTAGAGTGTTTTACCAAAATATAAAAAAAATACCCGCTCCAGCTATAATGTACCGGCACAAAACGCCCGAATACAATGTTTTAAGAGATGATCATGTCGAGTCAATGAAAATTGCAAAATTTCGAAATTTTCCAGGTTCATAGTCAACAAACTATCATTTTAAATTTTTAGAAATTGCTAAATGTGTTAAACGCATGTTTTGATCATTTATATGTTAAAAAATAGAAAATAGAAAAAAGTGTGTTTGAACTAATAGTATAAATATTCATGTCGAGACAATGGAAGTTGTAATAAATAATAATAACAATAATGATTTTATTGATCAAAAGTTTTACATAAGTCAAAGAAATTCAGAAAATAATTAAAATTAGATATTTAATTGACTTCATCACTCACAGTATACTTATTACAATAATTGTAAATATAAAATTAAATAACAATAAAAAAACACAATAAGAGTAATCAAAATATAAAATAGATAAAAGGACGATTATAAAATTATGGAACGTCAAATTAAGAACTAAATTGGTTAGTGTAAAAAAATGTTTCACCACGTATTAAACAAGAATCAAATTCAACAAATAAATTAAATTACTAAATTAAGGTTATATTAAAAATTTAAAATCACATAATTAAAATTAAAGTTCTTGGAAGTTACATGATAACAATTATTGAATGATTGGTTGAAAGCTTTGGAAAATATAGTGGTCTTGAAGTGGAATTGGTTACAAAAATCAGTTGAAAATCAAGTTTTTGATTTTACTCAATTGTTTAACTTACGAACGCGTTATTTTATATTGATGGTTTGATTTTAAAAATGTAGCGAATTTTGTATTTTTTTTAATATAAAATTTTCATGTAAAATCAACGCAAATTCGCAAAGTTTGAAGTTGTTTTGATCTTAGCAAAGTGCAGTGGCGGCTCGTGGAAAATGTTGATAGTAGAGCCACTTATCATACACAATATCTCACTTCTTTCTTTTTGAAGAAAGAAAAATCGATCATTAAAAACCTTTACTTGTTGTAGAAGCATTAAAAAATTAAATAAACACGAAAAATAGCCTGCATTAAATCTGTAATACCGTTCATCGTCCGCGCAAATCAATTAAATGACGAATTGTATTTTGAACCTTATCTACATCTCCTTAATATTTTAAGAATGTGAAACTTATTTTTGGTTAAATAACGGAAAATTATTATCTCTTTAATGAGTACTAGCGTCATTTTCACCAACTGCTACGTGAGAACCGTTACTGAGAAATAATAACGGTAACCGTTATTGAAAAATCCCACTAACGGTGATTCTTTCAAAAGTTATTTTATAAAAGGAACGCGATTAAATAAAGAATAACTTCTTAGTAACATTAACTCTTATAACCGATTTTAAGGAATCAGTTCTTAGTAACAGGAATCGATTCAATAACGAATCACGTCTAAAAAAAAAACTGGAACAAATATTGAAAAGAATTTGACATAAAATTGACAAACACAAAATAGCCAGTGATTTCACGAGAAAATATAATCCGTTTTAAAATTACAAGAAATTCTTCAAATTTTGAAATTGAAATCCATAGAAACCATTTTCTGACTCCCGGTATTGGCAGGAATAAACTATTATTATTATTATTATAAATCATCAAAATCGAAAAACGTATTCGGCAGTTGTACAATTTCAAAAATTAAAGTCGCGAAAGACTGCTATTTTTGCACTAATTTCCAGACAAAATTTGGAAATCCGTTTTAAAATGACAATAAATTCACCATATTTTATTTGTTATTTATTTAATTCATTTATTTAGACATTTGTATCATGAAAATCGGCCAACGCAATTTAAAAATCAAAATTGCAATTTAAATCTTTGGTCTTCTTCGTAATTTTGGCGTTTTGCGTTAATTTTTGACATTTTCTAAACGTTCACGACGACCGACAAGAAACCTAGAGATTATTTGCCCCTCCCTAGGATACACCAGTGATGAACCGTTTTGAATAATAGTAAATTCGCCATACATTGACATTTAAATTATCAAAATCGGAAAATCATTCGGTAGTTGTTCAATTTCAAAAATCTAAGTCGCGATTTTAAAATTTTGAATTGCAATTTTTGCATTTTTGTTAATTTCAAGAGAAACTTTTTGTTTTAAAATTATACAAAATTTGTCATACATTCACGTTTAAATTATCAAAATCAAACAATTCTGCAATTTCAAAAATCAAAATCACAATTTTCAATATCCCAACTTAAAAAAGTGAGATTTCTGAATTATGTGTTAATTTCACAGAAACATTTCGTAATCCGTTGTAAAAGTACACTAAATTTTCCGTATTTTGACGTTTAAATCGACAAAATTAATAATGCAGTTGGCAGTTGTGTTTTTAAAAATCAATATTTTCGAAGTTTGAAAACGTGCAAGTTTGACATTTTGCGTTGATTTCATGAAAAAGTAAAACTAATCCGGATTGTAAATTGCATGAAATTTGCCACAATTTTGACCTTAGAATGACCAAAATCGGACAACGTATTTGGCAGTTGTGAACTTTGAAAAACCAATATCGGTTTTAATCTTCGGACTTTTAATTCGTGCAGTTTTTACGGTTCGCGTGTTTCACAAAAAAAAAAAATTATTAACATGTTTTTAAATTGCATTAAATTCTCCAGATGGTTACGTTAGAATCATCAAAATCGGACAACGCGTTTAGCAGTTGTGCAATTTCCAAAATCAAAATCATGATTTTAAAATATTCGAATTTGAAAAGTGTGATTTTTGCATTTTGTGTTAGTTGACCCCTAAGATTCACTTTGTTACAAACTGTTACCGAGTAAAGTTATTTTAAATAACGGTTACTAATTAACTAGTTATTTTGTGGTAACAGTTACTTCTTTAAATAACCGTAAATAGTAACAGTAACTGTTATAACCGTTTCTGGAAAATAACCGTTTATCTCATCACTAATGAGTACCAAAAGGATTTACAAAATCTGTTCTTTCGCTTAAGAGTTATCCTCAAAAAGAACAGAAAGCAATTAAACTACAAATTTATTTTTGTGTGTCTTGTCTGCATCTATTCGGCGAGTACAACACTTTGCTGAAAGAATGTACCAAATTTGTCATCCGTTCACAAGTTAAGCTTACAAAAAGCAATTGAAGACAAATGATTTTTTGGTCCTGTACTGGATGAGTACAATACTTTTCAGGAGGAATTTTAAAAATCGGGCATTTTGTTCAAGAGTTAACTTCTCAAAACCAAAAAACAATTGAGCGGTTAATTGTTTTTTTAAATATTTTATATGTCCACAAGGTGAGTTCAATACTTTCCTGGAAGAATTTTCAATATCTGTTTATCCGTTCAAGAGTTATCCTCAAAGACCAGAAAACAATTAAACGGCAAATTTAATTTTTCGACCTTTTCGACGAGTACAACATTTTGCTGGTAGAATTTGCCAAAATTGATCATCCCTTCAAGAGTTATCCTCTGAAACCCGAAAAACAAATGAACAACACATTTAATTTTTTGGTTCTATCTGCATCTTTCGGATGAATCTTACAAACCAGGTCGTCGGTTCAAAAGTTATCTTTAAAACACTAGAAATTAATTTAACGATAAATTTAATATTTCTTTGCCCAAAGAATGTCTTTTTGTTTAACAATATTAGAAAATAATTTATTTTTTAATCTCATCTACATCTGTCCCATGGGTACAATACTGTGCCGAAAAAAATTTCAAAATATGTCCTTTCGGGTGGCTATCGGGCTTGATAAAAAATCTGATAATGTGTTTTTTCTCTACTCATTACAGTTTCACAGGCATTGTTTAGAGTTGTTGTTTTTAGAAATACAAAATTTTTGCCGAGCATAAAACTAGAGGTAGTGCCATGGCTCCTTGGCTCTACATAACGAGCCGCCCCTGGCACAGTGTAATAATATATGATTTTCATTTTGAGGGACATACTCTTAAGTATCATACATCATTTTTTTAGGCGATTTGGGCCAGCTCTTCACGCGGGTATTCAAAATTCATTTGCCCCCGCAAAATGACGAACCCTCGAGATATCCCAAGAATACTGAAAAATCGCTTTTAGAGACGTTCTAGTGGGCTAAAAATTTAGGAGGCTTGGTCTTTTTTGATGCCGAATCGAATGCTCAACGTCCAACAAAATCCCGGACAGGGGACTTTTCACCATCTTATAGGGCTATGCCCTTTGAACATAAGAAATTCATACAAATTAAATGGTTCTATTCCGAGCAGTATTTCCAATAAACTACAAATTTTAACATTATTTTCATCTTTCAAATATTTAGGCAAAATGTTAAAAAAAATCATGCTTCTGTACTCCAAGGTTTTTTCCGCCATAGTGTATTTATGGTTATGTAAAATTACTTTTTTCGCGGATTGATATGAAATGTAAGATTTTTCGGACTGCTTTTAGGCTGTGAATTATCACTTTTGCGGACTAGGCTTTAAAAATGTTTATTTATGCCTAGGCTGTAAAAGTAATGAGCCAATTAGGTGAGACTACGTCATGTTATTTCGCCAATCATATGAGACACCGCGTCGACCAATAGAAGCCGCCCGGAAATTTATCTGACATTACAATGTATTTTTCGCATAATTGAGAGTTAATATTAAGTAAGTTTAGCTTCAACATGTTAATTATAATTTTTTTTCAAGAAAGCTATAATAATAATCATTCTACTCTGACGAGGCTTGAGTGTGGCGGAGGCGCCGGGATGTTCAACAATAAATTAGGAAAAGACGAAAACAATCTCACCTATTTATCCATTTCGAGTTTACTTTGATAAAAATTTATTAAAAGTGAACTTCGAATGGGAGTATTGCCTAAACTAGTAAGAATAAAGAGAATGGTTACTGCGTAGTGATCTTAATAAATGCACTATGTTTTAACCACAAATAATCATATGTATGGTTAAAACATTTTTAATTCAGCTTAGAACAGAAATGTTCACTTATAATAATAATAATAAAAGAAACTACCCCAACTAGGTATTCATTGCTGGCTTCTTTAAACGCATCAATCAAACCTCACCAAATTTAAGGGTTATATTATGGGGGTTTGATAAGATATATAGGGTGTATATTGATACCTATTATCGTCATAGTTATTCTATAAATACACATTTGACCGACATAAATATGATTTCACTGCCCTTATTTTGGTAAATAGCTGGAAACCGGAGTTGTTGCGAAATTCTGCGATTATCGAGTAATAGTATATCATCGTTAAGTTTCAATTAAGAATTAAGTTATTAAGAAGTTCCTATCAGAAATAATTAACATAAATCTAATTCGCTAAATGCAAACGAGCCCGCCCCCCATAAATCATCTGTTGATGCCGATCCTCGAGCGCCCTCCCCCCCGCCGCCGCCACACAACAATCATAATCCATAATTGAGATGGATCCAATTAGCCGAGGCGGCCGGCAGATTAACATCACCGCGAATCATCACTTTTTTCCACACTGACCATTGAATAATCATCATTAGGATGATTCCGGCCCGTTTGCGGCGTCATTAAGCCAGTAAAAAGGTAATCAAATAAAAAGCCCTGCCTAGTGGGGAGAGGAAGAAGAGAAGAGAATAAACGTGGCGTTTCCGTGCATTTGCTCCTTTTGTGCGCGCGCGAAATCGCGGCATCGTTGACACTCTGAAGTGGTTGAGGGTGTTTCTGAAAAGGAGCCGCTGAAAAATGCTGTCTATGTGGTCGGGGGCCACCTGTAGCTTTATATAACAGCTTAACGTTCAGGACATTCTGTGTGCTAGTGTGTATGGGTGTGTGCGTGCGTATATGTAATGGGGAACGCGTGTGGAATCATTTGTAAAAATGCCTGTCAGCCAGTGTGGGACTTGATGAAATAAAAGAGGGGATTTGTAACCCGTTTGCGATTTTCGTCAAATTGCATTTGGTTTTTTTTTTCTCTCGCTAATTAGTGTAATTATATCATGGTGATCCATCATAACGTGCGCTGGTGATCAGTTGCGGGAATATCAATCATCATCTCATCAAGAAATGCTAATCATTTATGAGCCGAAATAACATGAGATTCGTTGTAAACTCAATCACGATTTATATAATATATTTATCAATTGAAATATTTGAACAAAAACTGTTAAAAGCGATTTCACTGATTATTTTTTAGAAAAATATTTGACAAGCATCCAGTAACCTAAAGCAGGAATAGTAGTTGTAGTAGTGGTATTTATTAGGAAATTTAACTAACTGACCATTTAGCGCGAAGTCCTTCTCGCTGTCATGATAATGTGCGGAAAACACTTTTTACGCCCGCCACTACGTACGCACTATTAGAGCAAAATTGGGATTTTTTCCCGAAATAATCATCAAATTTGGTTGAAACGTCACTGAGTTATGTGCGAAAAACCTCAAAATGCACTTTTTTTCAAACACCCACAACTTGGTGCCAAATTATCTTAGGAACTTCGTTCTTCGAGTCCTGCATAGGGAATTGATCAAATCTTAATGTCTTTATGGTGGATCGAGTCGACAAAATTTTTCCAACTCCGTATAAATCGTCAAAGTTGGACATGGTTTCCTGAAAAAAAACATTTTTTCACGGGGGTCCTAGAGGGGGGCGGGGCGGAAGGGGTTAAGTTCGAATGCATGACGGTAAAGAAGACACTTTAAAGTTTTTCGCCCTCAAAGATTCATCAAAATCGATTGAAAATGGTCGAAATTTCACAGGACAAAATCAATCTTACGTAAGTCAATACTTTTAATAAGAACGTGCAAATTTGGACGTTATTTCTTTTATATGTCAAACATAATTTGTTGGTTTGATTTACACGGCATCGGCATCGTCAATGATACGAAAACGCCTTGAAATAACTCGAATATTTACGATTTGCAATAATCTCAAATGTCCATCGCATAATATTCTTGCCATAAAATAATTATTCGTCTAGATTAGGGGTCCTAATATTTCGAAGCTTCGCAACTTCGAAAAATTCGTAACTTTAAAGCTTCGAAGAATCCGAAAAAAAACGAAGAGAACTTCGAATATCGGAGTTTTAGAATTTTTCGAAAATTCGAAGAAGCAAAGTTGTGAAGTTTAGAAGTTTTCGAATTTTTCAACCCCAACACCCTTAACAGTTAGGCAATTTTCCAGCTACTGAAAATGATAATTTTTAAGTGTCAAAAATGACAATTTAAACTGCTAAAATAGACAATTTTCAAGTGCCACAAATAACAATTTTCAACTGCCAAAAACAATTAGAATTGATCATTTTCAACTGCCAAAAATGACAATTTTCAAACGCCAAAAAAACGACAATTTTTTCTGCGAAAAATGATCATTTTCAACTGCAAAAAATGAACATTTTCCAGCTACTGAAAAGGACAATTTTCAAGTGTCAAAAATAACAATTTAAACTGCCAAGTCGACAATTTTCAAGTGCCACAACTACCAAAATGACATTTTTTCAGCTACTGAAAAGGACCATTTTCAAGTGTCAACAATGACAATTTAAACTGCCAAAATCGACAATCTTCAAGTGCCACAAATAACAATTTCCAAGTGCAAATTTTGAGGTTATTATTTTTATATGTCAAACATAATTTCTTGATTTGATTTTCACAGCATCGGCATCGTCGATGATACGAGAACGCATTGAAATAACTCGAATATTTACGATTTATAATAATCTCAAATGTCAATCGCATAATATTCTTGCCATAAAATAATTATTCGTCTAAATTAGGGGTCCTAATAATTCGAAGCTTCGCAACTTCGAAAAATTCGTAACTTTGAAGATTCAAAGAATCCGAAGGAACGAAGAGAACTTCGAAAATCGGAGTTTTAGAATTTTAGAAGTTTAGAAGTTTTCGAGTTTTTCAGCCCCAAAACTCTTAACAGTTAGGGAATTTTCCGGCTACTGAAAATGACAATTTTCAAGTGTCAAAAATGACAATTTAAACTGCTAAAATAGACAATTTTCAAGTTCTACAAATAGCAATTTCCACCTGCCAAAAACTATTAGAATTGATCATTTTCAACTGCAAAAAATTAACATTTTCCAGCTACCGAAAAGGACAATTTTCAAGTGTCAAAGATGACAATTTTAACTGCCAAAATTGACAATTTTCAAGTGCCACAACTACCAAAATGACAATTTTCCAGCTACTAAAAAGGACCATTTTCAAGTGTCAACAATGACAATTTAGCATGTAGTTTTTATTGTGATGTATCGTCATCCACTTGACCTGTGTAAAACCTTAGTTAATGGCACCAATAAATATATTATTATTATTATTATTAAACTGCTAAAATCGAGAAAGTGTCCCAAATAACAATTTCCAAGTGCAAATTTTGAGGTTTTTAATTTTAAATGTCAAAAATGACAATTTAAACTGCCAAAATCGATAATTTTCAATTGCCACAAATAACAATCTCTAACTGCCAAAAAAGATTAGAATTGATCGTTTTCACCCTCAAAAAATGACAATTTTTAAACACCAAAATCGACGATTTTGATTGCCGAAACTGACATCTTTTTCTGCCAAAAATGATAATTTTTAACTGTCAAAATGACAACTTTCCAGCTACTGAAAAGGACAATGTTCAAGTGTCAAAAATGACAATTTAAATTGCCACAAATAACAATTTACAACTGCCAAAAACGGTTAGAATTGATCATTTTCATCTGCCAAAAATGGCAATTTCCAAACACCAAAATCGACGATTTTGATTCCGAAACTGACAATTTTTTCTGCTAAAAATGATAATTTTCAACTGCCAAAATTACAACTTTCCAGCTACTGAAAAGGACAAATTTCAAGTGTCAAAAATGACCATTTAAACTGCCAAAATTAACAATCTTCAAGTGCCACAAATAACAATTTCCAACTGCCAAAAAAGATTAGAATTGACCAGTTTCACCTGACAAAAATGACAATTTTCAAACACCAAAATCGACGATTTTGATTGCCGAAACTGACATTTTTTTTCGCAAAAATGAATTTTTAACTGCCAAAATGACAATTTTCCAGCTACTGAAAAGTACAATCTTCAAGTGTCAAAAATGACAATTTAAACTGCCAAAATTGACAATTTACAAGTGCCACAAATTATAATTTCCAACTGCCAAGAACGATTCGAATTTATCATTTTCAACTGCCAAAAATGAAAATTTTCAAACGGCAAAAAAACGACGATTTTGATTGTCCAAACTGACATTTTTTTCCGCAAAAATGATCATTTTTAACTGCCAAAATGACAATTTTCCAGCTACTGAAAAGGACAATTTTCAAGTGTTAAAAATGACAATTCAAACTGCCAAAATTGACAATCTTCAAGTGCCACAAATAACAATTTTCAACCGCCAAAAACGATTAGAACTGATCCTTTTCAACTGCCAAAAATAACAATTTTCAAATGCCAAAAAACGACGATCTTGATTGCCGAAACTGACAATTTTTTCCGCAAAATGATCATTTTCAACTGCCAAAATGACAACTTTCCAGCTACTGAAAAAGGCAATTTTCAAGTGTCAAAAATGACAATTTAAACTGCCAAAATCAACTATTTTTAAGTGCCACAAATAACAATTTCCAACTGCCAAAAACGATTAGAATTGATCATTTTCATCTACCAAAAATGACAATTTTCAAACACCAAAATCGACGATTTTGATTGCCGAAACTGACAATTTTTTCTGCCAAAATGATAATTTTCAACTGCCAAAATGACAATTTTCCAACTGCTGAAAAGGACAATTTTCAAGTGTCAAAAATGACAATTCAAACTGCCAAAATAGACAATTTTCAAGTGCTACAAATAACAATTTTCAAACGCCAAAAACGATTAGAACTGATCCGTTTCAACTGCCAAAAATGACAATTTTCAAACGCCAAAAAAACGACGATTTTGATTGCCGAAACTGACATTTTTTCCGTAAAAATTATCATTTTCAACTGCCAAAATGACAATTTTCCAGCTACTGAAAAGGACAATTTTCAAGTGTCAAAAATGACAATTTAAACTGCCAAAATTGACAATCTTCAAGTGTCACAAATAACAATTTTTAACCGCCAAAAACGATTAGAACTGATCCTTTTCAACTGCCAAAAATGACAAGTGCCACAAATAACAATTTTCAACCGCCAAAAACGATTAGAACTGATCCTTTTCAACTGCCAAAAATGACAATTTTGAAACACCAAAATCGACGATTTTGATTGCCGAAACTGACAATTTTTTCTGCCAAAATGATCATTTTCAACTGCCAAAATGACAATTTTCCAGCTGCTGAAAAGGACAATTTTAAAGTGTCAAAAATGACAATTTAAACTGCCAAAATTGACAATCTTCAACTGCCATAAATAACAATTTTTAACCGCCAAAAACGATTAGAACTGATTCTTTTCAACTGCCAAAAATGACAAGTGCCACAAATAACAATTTTCAACCGCCAAAAACGATTAGAACTGATCCTTTTCAACTGCCAAAAATGACAATTTTCAAACGCCAAAAAAACGATGATTTTGATTGCCAAAACTAATAATTTTTTCTGCAAAAATGATCATTTTCAATTGTCAAAATGACAATTTTCCAGTTACTGAAAAGGATAATTTTCAAGTGCCAAAAATGACAATTCAAACTGCCAAAATCGACAATTTTCAAGTGACACAAATTACAATTTCCAACTGCCAAAAATGATTAGAATTGATCATTTTCACCTGCCAAAAATGACAATTTTCAAACACCAAAATCGACGATTTTGACTGCCGAAACTGACAATTTATTCTGCCAAAAATGACCATTTTCAACTGCCAAAAATGACAATTTTTTAGCTGCTGAAAAGGACAATTTTCAAGTGCCAAAAATGACAATTCAAACTGCTAAAATTGGCAATTTTCAAGTGCCACAAATAACCATTGCCAATTGCGAAAAACGAGAATTGATCATTGTTCAAATCGAATAAGCAGCGGTCAAGGTCCGAATTATTATAGTTTCACATTTAAAAAAAACGTTCTCCTATAAGTCAGTGTTAGCTAGGAACTCATTTCAGGTTGGTCAACATGGATTCAAGTAAATGGTTGATTATTAAAACAAACAATAATTAATACATAAATATCAAATATTTGTATAAACAGTTTATTTCATTTCATTTAATTTCATTTCATTTCATTTCATTTATTTAGTCACGTAAGCCACCATTTACAAACAATACAGAATTATAATATTTGCGGCGGATGTGAGCGTCAGTATACTAAATCTAAATTTAAAAAAAACTACATAAGATAAAATAAAATAAAATAGTTTACATAATCACATATTAAAATCGATAAATAAATAAATTAAAATTAATGTTAGTTTTCAGAGAGTTTGTTAAGATTATACATTAGCTTTATTGACTCTTACACATTAAAATCTGTAAACAGAAAATTTATTAGCTATTTATAAATTCTGAGAATATATAGAAGCATTTCTGTAGTAAAAAGTTCTTAAGTTTTAGTTTTAGTTTAGTTTATAAACTCAGATTTAATTTAAATTGACATTGAAGAATATTTTAATTCAAATTCCAATCAATTTGATTCATAATAATAATAATATTTATTACAGTAGACACCTTTTACATGAAATTAAATATTAACTAAAATATATGAAATATACAAAAACATAACATTGAAAAACATGTGCGTCTTGAAGATAATTAAATTTACTCTTTAAACAAATTGTTGATTTATTAAACGAATGATATTGTGGATTAATGATGTGTCATAATGTTAATTTACATTAGAAGTGGGTGATTGATCCATTAAATAAACCAAACCAGGGATGTTTGTTGAAATCGTTGGTGAATCGAGCGAGAGAATTTTGATCCTTTTTTTAAACGTATCCACACGAAACATCAAATTAGAGCGCGTTAGTGTAACAATTTGTCAAATAATTATCAAATACATAATTATACAGTGTGTTTTAAAAAGATATTAAACGCAGTTGCATATGAATTGTAATGCGCATGTCTCTGATTACCTGTCAGAATGACAACAACGAATGTTTAAGACTTACGCATTTGAATTCATATACCACTGCGATTAATTTATTTTTGAAACACATTCCAACAAATCCATTTAACCTTAGTCACGGCCACTAGTTTCTATAACAAAATAATACAATAATAATATGATATTTTACCTGTTGGAAAATATCCGTCAAGCATATGCACTATTTCTTAATCACAAATATTAAATTTTAACTTAAAACTAATAGACTATAAAAGAAGACATAATGTGATGTCATTTCTATTAAATAATTTTTAAGTTACATGACTATAACTCATTGTCGGACGTGGGCGCCCAACAGTTTACCCCTTAGTGTCCCATCGGACTGAAATCCGCTGGTCGCCAAAAGCATGAAATATCTTACGCATAAATTAGACAAAGTTTCAGCAAGAAATTACAGTAAGCCCAAGGCATTAATACAGTCATTACGGGAGTAATGCGAGCATCGTTATAACATCCCCATGCGTCGCCTGTACACCACCGAACCTACATCCCCATCGAACACGTACAACTGGGGATCGAATCTGACATTCTCGCACCTGATTACCACCGCACGTTATGATTGATTATCGCCGTCTAATTACTCTAATTATTAAAAAAAAGTGTACAGATGCAATTTGATTCAGGGTAGATAATTCTGTAGCGCCAATTTCATCCATAAAATTGTATTTATCAAAAAATGTACACTTTTATTTTACCAGAGAAAAATGTATCCCATATTTGGGATACAGTTTTCTTTATCGAAGAAAATTACGGTGTCTAGGTGTGGATTTTTAAATTTAATTCTTGAGATAATAAAATGTTAATACAATTTATACCGTAATTTTATTTTAAAGAGAAAAATTTACCTCAAACATAAATGCGGTATTTGGGATAGATTTTTCTGTATCGCAGACGTTGAATTTTAAAATTGAATTCTTGGGATAGAATGTAAAAATATTTTCATTCCATCGAAGAAAATTATGGTGTACAATCAGAGCTCGGCGAGGGAATGCTGCCGCATGTCGGTGCTTAGTTCGGTCGAAACTCGTAACTGCTTAAAATCCATTTATGAGGTAATAAAAGGGTATCGCGATTAAGATGGTCAAAATGCCACCCGACATAGATTTTTAAATAAATATGAAAATATCATTAGTTGTGACCTTCACCAAAATAGTCGTAAGCCGTATATCAAAAAAACCCCGACATGACCCGGGAAGCCCCAAAATACGATTTTTTCAAATAAAATTTTTTTAACCACTAAAAAAAAATCTGAAAACATCACATATATTATTGATCAAAATACCAAATTAGATGAATTTTTCAACGTCATTTTATATTTTTATAAATTTATCAACAATTGAAATAAATTTAGGATAGATTGAAATATATAGGGTTATTCACGATAGACGGCACGGAATATTGTGGCCAAAATACGTGACTTTCAAAAAGTTTGACTTTTAGGATATGTAGGGGTCTATTATGGTTACTTTTTAAAATTAATTTCATATTATACAGTGTGTTCCAAACACCCTAAAATATCAAAGTTGTGTTTTTTTTTTAATAGAACACCCTGTATTTTAATAAAATTATCGGATTAAAATCAAAATCTAGGATTTTATTGCAAAAATTTTGGGTTTAAGGTTCAAAACCTTGAATTCTATGATCCAAATTTGAGATTTTACATGACATTCCTAGTTTATAATCCAAATTTTTGATTTTAGGACTCAAATTCTGCGTTTAAGGGTCAAAAACTTGGATTTTATGTTCTAAATGCCTGATTTTAAATGCAATTGATCAATTGAATCCAAATATTGGATTTTTGGTCTCAAGTTCTGCGTTTAGGGACCAGAAACTTGGATTTAAAGTTTCAAATTAGAGATTTTACATATAATTATCAAATTAAAATACAAACTTTGGATTTTTCAACACACAGTTTGCGTTTAAAAACCATTGATTCAATGGTCCAAATTCAAGATGTTTATTGAAATTCTTGTATTATAATCCAAATTTTTAATTTTAAGTCTCAAATTCTGCGTTTAGTGGCCATAAACTTGGATTGAATATTTCAAATTTCGGATTTTACATTTAATTATTAAATTAAAATCCAAATTTATAATTTTTGGTCACAAATTATGCGTTTAAGATCCAAAACCGTGGTTCAAATTGGAGAATTTTTATGAAATTGTTGGATTAGAATCCAGAATCAGTACAAGTATTGTACTCAGCAAATAGATTTTTTTTAGATTGTTGACCTGTATATTCGATTTCTTTTGATTATTAGGCCCAAACATTATTTATTTTGCCCTAAATTTAATTGGTAAAATTTTCGACTGTTTGGTCCGCATTTTTTATTTTTCGAGACGAATTTTTAATTTTTAAATTTTTGACCCGTATTTTCGATATTTTTGGTCAAAATATTTTATCTTTGTATTTTTGATTTTTTTTAAATATTCTAAATATTCTTTATTTTGACCTAAATTTTCGATTTAATTGTTCAAATTTTTGATTCTTTGGTCCCCATTTTTTATTTTTCGGGTCGAAATTTTAATTCTAGTTCCAAATTTTCGATTTGATTTTGATTAAAATATCTATAACCTGAATTATTGATTTATATGCGAGATTTTTTTTAATTTTTCCGGTATTTTCGAGTTTAGTTTGTTGAAATTTTCGATTTTTTAGCCTGCGTTTGTTATCTTTAGGGCCGAATTTTCTATGCAATGTCTAAATTTTCGACTTTCTGGCCTACATTACAAATTTGTATTATTATTTTTTTAATCTTTTGACCTAAATTTTTCTTTACTAACTTCTGGATTTTATTGTCAAAATTTTCGATTTTTTGGTCCGCATTTTTGATTTTTCGTTTAGTCTGCGTTTATTATCTTTAGGTCCGAGTTTTCGATGTTTTGTCTAAATTTTCGACTTTTTGGCCAACATTGTAGATTTTTATTTTCTTTTATCTTTTGCCCTAAAATTTTCTTTATTTGCCTGTTAAAATTTTTCTTTCCTTGGTCCACCATTTTTATTTTTATGCCAGAATTTTAGATATTTGGTCTTAATTTTGTAGCGAATATTTTAGATTTAAAGTCTGTTTTTTATCCAATAGGTATTTTAGATTTATTAACTTGGATTATTGATTTCATTTCGTGATTTTTTTTTATTTTTTGGCTACTATTTTCGAATTTCTGATCAGAAACTTATTTTTGACAAATTACTTTGCTTCTACCTAAGTTTTTAATTTTTTGTCTGCGTTTTTTATTTTTAGATCAGGATTCTTGATTCTTTGGCCCATATTTTACATTTCTGTATTTTCGATTTTTTTGTTCCAATTCTTTTTATTTTTCATTATTTTGACCAAAATATTCGATTGGTTTGTAGAAATTATCGTTTTTTTGTCTGCATACGCCCGAGTTTTCGATGTTTTGTCTAAATTTTCACCTTATTAGGCCCTACTTTTTTGGCCTATATTTTGTATTTGCGATTGTTTTGGTTTCAATTTTAGTCGACTTAAATTTTCGATTCGTTTGTTAAAAATCTTGATTTTTCGGTCTACCACTTTGATGTTTGGGTACGAATTTTAGATTTTAGCTTTTAATTTTTTATTTTTTTGTCCCATATTTTAAACTTCAATTATTGAGTTTATTGTGCGATTTTTTTAAATTTTAATTTTTGCTATTATTTTCGAATTTCTCGTTAAAAAGAGTTATATTTGGTGCTGAAAATGGCAAATGATTTTTCTTTTGCTTGTATTTTCAATTTTTTGGTCTGCATTTTTATTTTTAAACCAGGATTTTTTATTTTTTCGGCCGATATTTTAGATCTTAGGCGGTTTTGTTCCAAATTTTTGATTTTTTGGCCAAAATATTCGATTGGTCTCGGAAGATAAATGGTTCTTTGTTTCTTCAAAAAAATAAGGGGGGGGGGGTATTATATAAGTGGCTCTACCATCAACATGTTCCACGAGCCGCCACTGGTAAAGATATGAGGTATTTGAAATTTAATAAAAAGAATCTAAACTCAACATAAACATACTGTTACTCTATTATTAATTTGATAAAATTTTGCTGCTCAATTGTTGATAAATATATACAAAATATCGTAAAAAGATTAGTTATTCAAATTTTTCAAGATGACGTACCAAACATTGAAAGAACATTGACTAAATAAAATTTTCCGTCATTTGATTGGTTCAGGCCGAAAAAAAAAAATGGTTAAACCTAATAAAAACATGAATACCCTAAATAACCTTTTATTTGGGTAAAAAATATATGTGAATTTTTCAGATTATTATAATAATTTTTAGTGGTTAAAAAAATAAAATCTTATTTTTTGAGGGTTTCAAGGTCATATCTTGGCAAAAAATGGGATTATTTATACGAAACTGAAATAAAATTATTAATACCAAAATATTACCAATAATTTTAAATAAAATTACACTTCAATTGATAAATATATAAAAAAATATCAATATAATGTAAAAATTTTGGTTATTCAAATTTTTGAAGATGACGCACCAAAAATTGGAAGATGAAAAAAATCACAGATATGGAGTCCATCACTCGATCACTTAGGGGCGAGAAGGGAACTAGGCTTGTAAATTTTATTACCTCATAATTGTATTTTAAGCAGGGAGTGGTTTCGACCGAACTAAGCACCGACGTCAGCATTCCCTCGCTGAGGAAGTTTCGCATTTGTATTTTCTCTGACTGTACACATAGAAATTTTTAAATTTAATTCTTGGGATAAAATGCAAAAAACAATTTGAAACAGTAATTATTTTTGATAAAGAAAAATGTATCCCAAATATAGATATGATATTTCTGATACATTTTTCTTTATCGAAGACGATGAATTTTGTAATTAAATTCCTGTGATGTATAATGTAAAAATATTTTCATTCCAATTTCAAACCGTATAATCTAACTATAAACATAATGTTGGTAGTCTTGTATATGTCATAAATCCAACATGCAGTATTTGCTTTGATCTTTTTACAGCCACGAAGCACTGTTTCCTGAATTAAACAGGTTTCAACAAGACGGGGTTTGCACATATGTTTCTAGAGATGATAGGAATGCCTTAAGGTTAATTTTCCTAAACATGCTGGTTTCTAAGAGTTGCAACTCTGCCTGAACTATATAATAATATAAGGTCGATGGGCATTTTAAATATTGGTAACACAAAAGAAATAATTGGGCTTAAAAATATGCTTTCTTTAATACAAATTTGTGAACTCATCAAATGTACATATTTAATGGATGTGATTTTTAAAATGTAAAATGCATTCTATGACATCTTTTATTCAATTAAATAAATCATAAATGAAATAAGAAACAACCTTACTTGTTGCAGAAAGCATTAAATAAATTGAATAATAAAACTAAAATATATTCAGGCTATATTTCGTTTTATTATTGAATTTATTTAAATAAATCATGTTTATCAAACTCGAAATAGATATTAATAAAAAATAACTATCGTGAAATATTGCTTAGTGTGCATACAAAAGAAAAAACGAACAGAATAGAATTGCAAGCTCTTAAACCACAATTAGAAGTTTATATTATTGAAACCCAGCGGAGCCTCGGGATATCGAAATCGATTGAATATTTGAATAAAGACCAATATAATTTAAATGCATTCGCTTTTATGAAATGCATAAATATTTCGCTGTATTTTATGGTAAAAATAGTGTTGTAAGTGGAGTAGTATTTCGCATAATAAAAATTAATAGTTAGAAAACGGGAGAATTAGACTGGCATAATAGGGATTACAGCTGCAATAAAACGTTAAAACTATGACGCTGGTGGAAAAAACGAAAACGCGCCATAAAGATAACTATAAAACGTAATAAAACCGAAATCCGAAAGCGAGCTGAACTCAATTAATCAATAAAACAGTAAAACGCTCCCCCGTTGCTGTTAAGAGTGTACCGAGGGGGGTGGGATGGGGTTGAAATGTGCGGTTTCGAGACGCTAGCCTAGGAGAAGAGAGAGCAGCAGCGCACGCGGGTTGCGGTCGGAAAGGAATCTCCCGCTATTATATTGAACACTGGCTTATGCCCTGCTGCTACTGCCAGCAACCACCTACTTTTGGTTGCTACCGTTGGTACTTGCTATTAGTAGCATCCACGTATGCTCCTTAGCCCCGGCTGCCCACGCCGCAATCAGATATTACAACTATGCACAGATTTCACATTTCCACCCCGATTTCCATCTTTCAGGTGCGAGTCGAGATTTTTCACTATTACACATTTTTTTTTCAATATCTTAAATATTTTTAAAACGACCTTACATGGTAATAAAAAATTCACTATGTTGTAACCACAACTAATTAGATTAAATTTTTCAAGGTAGTTTCATTATGGCTTGCCACGCAACGGTCGTTGAAATATATAAGATATTGAAAAAAAAAATTGTAAAACAATGCCAGCTCAAAAATCTCGTTATAATGGCCGCAACCCTACTCGATATCAACTATGTACAGATTTTAAATTTCCATCCGAATATTTCAGGTGTATCGCGCAGTAATTTTTGTAATGCGCCGGAAAGGCTGCAGGAAAATACGGCAAAGCCCTAAAACTTCCCCGTAATGACGAAATTCTTATATAAGTTATCTTTTTACGAGGAAAACATCAAATAGATGCGGGCGTCGGGAAGGAACAATTGCCGGCCCGAACGAGGCCAACAGGAGGCATTTTAAATAACGAACGACTGCCGTGTATTAAAGATTGTTTTTCAAAGTTTCTCGAGATGAAATTTCCACAGTCAATGTGCATTCTTTCTAGATTCTTCTGGATAAAGTAAGGTAACGGAATAAGAGGGGGGAAACGGGGCGTCGTTTCGCAGTAATAAGAAAAACGCGAGTCAAAAAGAGCAAAGGCACTTACCTTCGATCTTGCTGCTGGCGGACGTCTGCTGTTCTACCAACGCGTCCTCCCTATGCGCCTTCGGTTTGAAGTAATTCTGCAACAAATAATGAAATCATCAATTATTTGTATCAATAAGTAATACTATACATCTTTATTAACAGAAACAATACTACATATAATTAGCAAGCATATGATAAAGTAATGTTAGTTTGTTAATCTGCCAAATGGCTATCGACCACAGGGGTCAACCTTAGTAATACTATTTTCCGCGATGATTAGTATTGTAAATGTAAGAATACATTTGCCCCACCCACCGTTAGTTACCCATGAAACGACTATATTCACGAAAGTATTATTTACACTATCACGGAAATAATGTCATTTTGAGTCAATTTGAGGTTAACTCTTCTAAATCTAATAATAAGAAATACATGATTCCATTCGAGATCAAGCGACACTCTGATATGTAAAACAACAAAAGTTTGGTAATTGAAAATCAAATAAACAAAGGCAAATTTTGACTTGTGTATAAACCGAGTTTTTTTCTATTGGTGGCTAACAAAATGTAAGTAATTTAATAGAGTATAATTGATCCACTAGTTCCTCTGGCTACACTTCTATATTTTGACTTATAATATCTAATATATACATTATCTTTATTTACAGTAAATTTACATATATGTACATCATCTTACAGACAAAAATTCTTGTGACTGTCACATGGGCTATCGAATGTCTTTCGGCCCGTCTTTATCGTTATATGGTACAATTATGTTAGTCGCTAAATGATGAGTGAAATGAAGAAATTAATTGATGTAATGATTGGGTAGGGTACTTACGTTTAGGAGGGATATAAAGGTTGCGAGGAGTACAGTATAGTTTAAGGATACTAATATCTAATTTAAGGAAATGTTTTCATAATTAATTTCAATTATTATTTATAAAATATAGCTATACTATACATAAAATATACCTAATATACCTTATAAACATGAAAAACTATCGAATTAAAAAGAATAACCCAGGCAAAATTAATTTTTATTTATAGTTACATCATCAGGCAATAGTAGCAAACATTAGTTATAAATATTTATTAAGGTAACAATTAATAATCATTCTACAGAAGTATGCATTAAAACATGTAGAACAAATAAGATTCAACTTATGCCTCATATTGTAGTTAATTGTTGAATGTTGGAGGCGTACATCTTGAAGATTCTTAAAATTAAACATTTTTTTCAAAACTTTGTTTACTAAAGAATTATGACAATAGTTTCAACAAACTAGGTTTGGGAATGATAAATGTATTATCGAAACTATAGTCACAAGTCTTCAATATATAGGGTGTTTCAAATTCGAGGCGCACCATGGGGATTTCGCTTTTAGAACCGACTGGAAGTTAACCATAAATTTTAGCCACGAATCCGGCGCTTCCACCAATTTTGCATTTAGAAAATTTCGAAGTAATCTCTACTAATTTACAGAAAATGGATTAAAATTCATAATTATTGAAATTTCTGTGGTGCCATAGTAAAAACAATAAGCTTTTAACTTAGGATTTACCCCGATTTTTCGATAAAACATCTGCCGAAACATAGTCAATTTTCAAGTCATCGTTAGGCCTAGTTTAGGTTCGATATTTTCGGCTAAAAATGTTCTGTAGAGCTTTGTTTATAATATTTAGGCTTAAAAATTTACAAAAAAAGTGTCTTAGTAAATAATTATTTACACAAAATTGAAGATATGTGTCATTTTTTTAAGCCTAAATATTATAAACAAAGCCTCACAAAAAATTTGTGGCCGAAAATATCGAACCTAAACCAGGCCTAACGATGACTTTTGATTTTTTTAAAATTGACTATGTTTCGGCAGATGGCTTAACGAAAAATCGGGGTAAATAAAAAGTTAAAAACTTATTGGTATTACTATGGCATTACAGCAATTTGATTAATTATGAATTTTAATCCATTTTCTGTAAATTAGAAGAGATTACTTAAATTTAATAAATGCAAGAATGGAGGATGCACCGGATTCGTGGCTGAAATTTATGACTTCCAGTCGGTGTTTTTAGAAGAGATACAGGGTATGTTATAATTTGACACTTTTGCAGAATTTTATGATGATTAATAAACCATTAAAAAAACACTTAAATTGCATTGCTTTCGAGTTATGTAAAAAAAAATCTGAAAGAATCTGAAAAAACTGATATTCGTTACTTGAGGCAATATTCAAAAATGGCAAAACTGTGTGACTCTTTTTTATGATTTAAAATATGCAATAATGATTTATTTCGTAACATGTTTCGTTTCTTTAGAAATTGACTTTCTTATTTCTTATGGACATCATTTTTATTTTTTATCACATTATTTAAAATTATTAATAGTCACATTGATTGCTCCTTGGTACTTGAACTGATTGGTTTTCGATTCCAACAAAGGGGGCCCACAACACGCAGCACTACTATCTTTAACTTCCCATTTCACAGAACCAACTATGGGTTCAATGCAGCCTTATCACGAACCTTAAGAATAGCGAATGGCCTCATAAGTAACACAAATTTCAAACTATTTTCAAATAATATTTCGGCCTTTGAATCTTATCTATCGCGAATAGATCTGTCGGTATTTGTTTCTGGTTAAATTTAAATAATTGCAACTTTCTTGCGGTGGTTTTCATGTTTCAGTAATGTCTAGCGTACTGGATTATATTATTTTTAACTTGTTTTTGTTTGTTTGTCACATAAAGTTGTCACAATTTTAAATTTTAAATCGTAATTTTAATTTTTGTATTTTCATATTTTATATTTATATTTTACTTTATATTTTGTTTTATATTTTATATTCTAATTAATACTTTAATGTACAGGGTGAATCCCGTAAATATATATTATTATTATCTGAATACTCATTACATCTTTTTAGAATAACCATTTTTAATTATTTGGATAAAGTTCCGCTTATCACATGAAATAACGAAAGTCATGTTTCGCGAAAAAAAAAATGAGATTTGTTTTGAAGAAGATATGCACGGTTGTAAATTGCAAGAAATTACGAAAAACGTAACGGTCGTGCGAACATTCAAACAACTGTATCGTTGAATCCATAAGTCGTACGTAGAATGAGCGTTATTCAAGTTCAGAACTTTTGGTGGTAGCAAGACGGTGCAGCAGCGTACAATGTCAAATATGTTCGCAATTATTTAAATGAAATGTATCAAAATCAGTGGATTGGAAATGGTGAAATTGTACCTTGGCCATCTAGATCGGTTTAATTTTTTTTTTTGTTAAAAATACAGATTATCATCATACATACGAAAATATTTAACAACTCAGAGAAGGAATTAAAAATGTTTTTAATATGATCATTAGTAGACGTGTTTATAGGATAATAAATAATGTTAAAAATCCTCGCTCAATTGTGCATTGATGAAAACGGTTTTTTATTTGAACATAAATTATAATTATAAGTTTTGATTTGTATATTATTTTGTTTATTAAGAACATTTAATTTTATATCATCTAAATTGATTGTTCATTTGCACAAGAATTGTTCGATCTGGTTGATTTCTTTCTACATACATTTGTAAATATTTTTGACAAGCTTTTTTCTGTTCACTAAATAAAAAAATACGTAACATATCTCGCTTTTCTGAATTATCGAACAACATTTTTATGATGATAATGTTTGATTGAAGTTATTCAGATTTATAATTTCATGCACAAATGACTTTTAATAAGCGCTGCATAGATTGTCAATAAAAGTGTTTTGCACTATTATATGTTCATTTATGAAATTAAATATATTGTTGTCATCACAAAAAAATGAGCATTCGGACGTGATATAAAATAAAATATGGCATCCATAAGAAATAAGAAAGTTGATGATGATTCAAAAGAAACGAAACATGTTTCAAAGAAAAATCTTATGATATCTAGTAGATAATAACAAAGTGCTCTATAAGAACGTCTTTACCTGTTTTAAATATCACCTCAAATAACGCAGATATAAAGAAAAAAATCAAATGTTTTTTTTATCAGTTGTTTTTGGACGTAACTCGAAAACAAAATCATTTAAGTAATTTTTAATGGTTACACCGGGCAACAAAATAAAATATATTTCCTGTTGCATGAGATTTTTCAACTGATTCTGGGTACTTCGGAAATAAGTTTTCTTCTGCAAGCTATGGTTATCATGCAATTTAACATTTTGATTTGACATTATTTATGTAGTTGCATGTTGAAATTATTTATTTTCTCGCCAATAAATAACGTCAGAGTAATGAAGTTGGCCTAATTTTTGAGCCAAATATATCACAAATAACCTCCCGTTTTTAATTTTTTTAATATTTTGCACAGGTGCCGAGGAATAGTTGAAAAACGATTCAATTCAACGGTGCTTAAGAAACTAATTTTTGTTTTTTTCTCATGTCCAGGAGACTATTCTGAACACAATTTTTCTATTAACCCTTTGCACTCGTATGTCGACTTATAGTAGCCAAAATACGTTTTGTCACTAGTAAATAAGAGTGCAAAGGGTTAAAACAAAAGAGTAACAGGAAAAGAGATGCACAAAATTACTTTTTTTGTGGATAGTGCTTAAATCGTCAGGAAATGCCGAAAAACTATTAGCAATCGACTGGAAATACCGAAAAACAATTAAATTTAATTTTGCTTTAGAAACTTATTTTTGTTTTTTTTTCATTTCATTTCGGCCAATTTCGGTATCCAAAATTTTCGCTTAATTTTTATGTTTTCTTAAAATTTAGCTCTCCATACTTTTGTAGTAAGAAACGTCATAAATAACCTTCCGTTTTCCTTTTTATTATATTTTGCACAGGTGCCGAGGAATAGCTGTCCAAATATGCCGTCGGGCAATTTCGATATATAAAATTTTCGCCTTATTTCTCTGTTTTATTAAAAGTATGACGAACTTACTTTTGTAGCAAGAAACCTCACGAATAACCTGGCGTTTTCCATTTGTTGATATTTTGAATAGGTGATGAGCTATCGTGTTCGGGCGCATCATTACTTGCCGCGTAAATATCCCTCTTCGCCCCGAATAGACACATTTCTTTTCTAACGCGCAGAAATAAAAGCAATCATTAGACGTGTGACTTGTATGTAAACTACGAACTTTTGGTTACTGGTACGTCATTGTCTCTCCGCGAACTGGGGTGCAACATGAGTGTCAAGGTCCATTTCTCTAACAGTCACCTTGATAAATTCCCAGAAACCTTTGGGGCTGTAAGTTACGAACAACGTGAACGCTTCCACCAGGACCTGATGACCATGGAAGAGCTCTGTCAAGGGCGATTGGATAGAAATATATTGGCGGGCTACTGCTGAAGTATAAAACGAGATTTCCCTGAGCAAGTGCACAAACGCAAGAGCTACAAGCACAAATGTTTGATGCAATAGAACATAGCTGAACTGTAAGGTATTAACCATCATACTGGGCTCATAATATGACCATATTTTAACGCTTACATGTGATTTATGACTTGTTATGCATGTAATATGTGTAATAAATATGCAAATTTCATTGTTGAATTGCATAAAAACGGTAGCTTAGAGAGAAAAATAACGTCATATTTGGATTCAGCACACCTAAATTAGGTTAGAACAAGTTCTTTTATCAATGCAACAAAAATGTTGTTGCCCAGTGTTATTACTTAGCAGAAAATTCTGAAAAAGAAAGCGAAATTTTCGTGGTGAGCCTCGAATTTGGAACACCCGATTTAGTGGTATAGCAAAGTATTTTATTTAGAGAAAGTTCTCATACTTATAATAATATTAATAATATTAATCAAGAGAATAGTTATGTGGTATTCCATAAATAAACTTAATTTAAAAAAATCACCATGTGGTAAACACATAGTGAAATGAGCGAGGTATGTGGTACGTCCTGTATCTAGGTAACGAAACGTTTTCTTACACACGTTTATAGGAATTTTTGTATTTATTTTTATCCAAATAATCTGTCTTTAAATTTCTTCGCAATATTAAAGAATTACTCTGTATAACGCTGAATCAGAGTTATCTAACTCTACGCAAAAATATATCTAGTTGTTTGTGAATTTTTACTAAAGGCTTCAGTTAAACTTTCTTGTCATGTTAATAATAATAATAATAATAGACGTTTATTGCCCAACAGAAAACATGTCCCAATTACAAGACAACATACAATCATATATACAAAATAATACAATACAATTACAAATATAAATACAATACTAAGATCACGTTTTCTACAAAATATTTTATGACTGTTCCTCAAATTGAGAACAAATTAAATTTAAAGAGTCATAAAAGATATCACATTCGTGTGACAGTTTGTTAAAATTACGGGAAATAATGTGCAATGGAGATTTTAGTCCATAATTGGTTCGATGAGCAGGGATATTAAATGTTGGCTTTTGCCTGCTGCTAAATGATGGTATATGCAACCTAATTTCCCCCAATATATCAGAGGAGTCAATTAAATCATGCATCAGTTTATGAAGAAACATTACGCTCGATTTTTGTCGCCGGGATTCAAGTGACTCAACATTAAACTTACTGAGCAAGTAAGGAGGCATATTCTAATTTCGGACGGACATAAGCATAATAAATTGTCTTTAAAATTACTGGATTTTGAAAATTAGTTGAATTCGGACAAATAAAGCCAAGAGACTTGAAAGAATTTTTGACAATAGCTTCAATATGATAGTTAAAAGAAAATTTATAATCATAAAATATTACTGACAAAGCTAACCTTAAGAAGTTTATGCAAGAGAAATATTGATTTATTTTGCTTAAATATAGTTATTACTTAAATCGTATTGAATAATAAATAAATTTTACTTACAGCACTTTCAGCTGGAATTTACTTCCTGCTCTTCCATATTACACAATATTTTCATTCCGTTTCACCCAGATTAAGCTTTCTACCATTTTGGTAATGTTTTTGTTAGTTGTTCTGGCTTATTTCTACACATTTACCTAGATATATTTTATGATGACATTTACGTCAGCGCGAGACAGGAGGCACTAGTTAATTTTACTGCCAACCGTTTTTTTGTTGCAGATCCATTTCCACTAAATTAGAAAAACATATTGGTTACGCATTTTCGAATAGGACATGCTTAAGGTAAACAAATGTGTTTTTTATGTATAAAATTATTACATTTTATTATATTAAAGTAAACTTCCGATTACAGAAATATTACCAAACATTTTACAGTTTTCTCGATCGCGAAATATAGCTGAAGTAAGTTTAATTCCAAAGTGTTTATATGTTTTTGAGATACAATGTCCACGACCAGACAAACTGGCAGATACATACAGGATGACAGACAGTGACAGATACTGATGGACATAGACAGATCAACGCAGGCATTTTTGGCTGGAATCATCTCGGGACTTCTAAATGAATATTTCCATTGAAATATTGAATTTCTAAATTTTTTCGAAGACACTATGTACTTTTTCGTAATTTGTAAAGAGAAAATCAAAAAATGGTGATGTGGCCATTATGTTACTTTCTCCGACTTGATGGCATCATTTATATTTACGCTTCCATGGTTTATTTTCAATTTAAATCATATTTTAAGTGTGCATCGAACGTTTCGTAGACTCGGATAAAACTGACGTTTAAAACGTCAAAATTATGAAAAATGTACTTCAAATTCAAAAACTCAGTTTACTCAAAAACTAAAGAGATTTCGAAAAAAACTTATTCTATTAGCGTTTCATAATTGTATACCAAAAATGAAAAAAAAAGAATAAATTTTTTTCTCGAATAACAATGATTTTATGAAAAATATTTTCAAACCAAAGATGTTCACTACTTTATTGTCTTCAATATTTGCTTAAATATTTTTGTGATATTTTTCATATTTAAGAAAATATTTGAAAAATAACAAAAAACAGTTAAGGAAATTTTACCAAAAGCTTTTCAGTTCTTCGGATTATCAAATAAAACTTATGTTCAAAGTTTCATATCAATTGGTCTATTAGTTTTTGAGATACAGCGCGCACAGCACACACACACACACACACATACTGACACACACACACACACACACACACACACAAACTCAGACACACAAACTCAGACACACAAAAAAATACAGAAATTGTTGAAATGGCATCTAGGAACTCCAAAACGGATATTTCCGTAAAAAAAATTGAAAAAAAATCACGATCACAATACTTTCTCGTACTTCGTAACGGAGATTTTAAAAAATAACTGTACAACTGCATTTGCATATGTTGATCGACTCAATGATCGACGAATTAGCACCATTGGATGGATCATTCTTTTTCTCTTTTTGTGATACCAAACAATTCGTTGTTCGACTTACCTTGCCTTCTTCGGCACTGCAAAGGAAGATGGTATAATGATCGCGTTTACCACAACACTCAGCGGGAACTCAAGTTTATGATGTTGTTTGGACCCAAAAACATCAAAAAATCATGTTTTTCGAGTCGTATGTCACGAAAATTTTGATACGTATTTTTCAAAATTGCGGTACTTCCGAACATAATGTTCGATTTTGTTAATTAAAGCGTCAAAATATGGCCAGTTTACTATCATTCAAATTTTCAAGATTTTTTCCGGTCCTTGTCTGTTTCAAATGCGATTATTTCAAAATTTCGAGAAAAGTTTAAGTTTGTCGCAATTGTGTTTCATTTTTTTTTGTTTCACTTAAAAAATGTGCAACCTCTGAACATTAAAATGCGATTATTTTTAAATCTCCACAAGGGGTGATTACAGATTTGTAAGGAATCACATAGTAGAGTCTACACTGAGAAGATTTCAAAAGTGATTTTTTGGCAACAATTTCTATTTTTTGAAAACTTGAAAAATGTGCATATGACATGGTGTATTCAAATATGATTATTTAGAAATATTACAAACAATATATAAAAAACTTTTTATAGAATTATAAAGTCCAATCAAAGTCAATTTTGAAAGTTTGAAGTTTGTGGCAGTTATTTTTAAATTTTTTTGACCAATTAAAAATGGACATCGTGAACAATTTTTTTCCTGTTTTCCTGGAATTTTGAAATAATTGCGTTTGAACACAGCACGTCAGATCATCATAATCATCATTTATTGGTGTTTTAAAACATTTTTGTTAAAACACCAATAAATGATGATTATGATGATCTGACATGCTGTGTTCAAACGCAATTATTTCAAAATTCCAGGAAAACAGGAAAAAATGTTTAAAATTTTGTATAGAATCATATAGTAGAATCAATTCTGTGTATTTAAAAAATTAACTCAAAAAAATGTACTAAATCTAAATGCGACAGGGTGCGCTAAAATGCGAATATTTTAAAATTTCGACAAGGGGTTTCGACATTTCGACACGGTAATTTTTTTTATCAACTCGAAAAATGTCCAAAAATAAAAATAAAGCAGATTTATTGCTAAAATGCGTAAAAATATAAAAAAAAATGAATAAACCTCAAAATTCAAATAAAACGAATAACTTTGTTGGTATCACTTTATTATTAATAATAAGAATTATTCAAAATGTATCATGAAGTGAAAGCCTCCACAATTACTTATTTAAACCTCAAAAACCTATTGAGAATTTTTTTCGTGAGACCAGTGCAACATGTTCGAAAATTTCGGTTTTAGAAAATTGCACATCTACCAAACGCAGTTAAAATTGAATTATTTAAACCCCAAAATATAGCAAATTTAGTATATTTGAAAAACTCAACAAAACATCTTCTCGAAGTACTGACTTTTTGACGTTGTATGTCTCGAAAATTGTGATTTGTATTTTTCAAAATTGCAGAACTTCCGAATAATCAATAACGTTTGATTTTGATAATTGAAACGTCGAAATGTGGCTAATTTACCATGGTTCAAAATCGTGTCAAGATATGTTTTTGTGTATTTAGTGAAAATGTTAAATATTACATGTCTTTAAAGTTCTACTCCGCTAAAATTGAGATTTTTTTTTAAATTAAACAACTTATAAACGTGTTCAATGTTCAATTTTGTTAAATCTAGTAAATTGTAATAAAATATGTTCGAGAACATCTTTTTCGAATACCACGTCAGAAAAATTGTTATTTTGATTTTTGAAAATTACACAACTTTCGAAATCGTCGTTAAAATTAAACAACTGTCAAACGCGCCGTTAAATTTTGTTGAATCTAGTAAATTTTAAGAAAATATTTGCGAGAGAACATGTTTTTCGAATCGTACGTCGCGAAACTTGTAATTTAGATTTTTGAAAACTTTCGAACGCTTTATTCGAAATTGTTGGTGTAAATGTCAAAATAGAGGCAATTAAGTATATTTTAAAATATGACAATAATCAGAGCGTTCGTTCGTTCATGAGTTATCCCTAAAAAAATAAAAATAAACAATTTCCGTTTTTTGCTCAATTGACATATATTTAATGGTACATTACTTGTCTGCAAGTACATGGAACATGAACTAAAAAGGCTATTCGGCAATGAACTAAGTTTATTCATCGAGTGCAGTGCGGAAATACGACTAACGGCCGCTTCACAACAACCTGGGAACGATAACGAGAACGGAAACGAAAGGTTAAGTGATATGATTCGCATGTTGACATATAGAACTAATAACTAATTTCCGGTAACGAGAACGAGAAGCTAGGTATACTTTCATTCTCGTTCATGTTACCGTTCCCGGATTGTTGCGAAGCGGGCGTTGCCTCGTGCACGGGATGAGTCAGAAATGATTTGGCTCCAAATGCAGATTTAGGACGCGTCTTCCCGGACCGCGCACCTCCCCGCCGCTGCCGATATTCTAACGAAATGCCGTGCCAAGAGTAAGTTGGCGCCCTTGATTTGGGGAAAAATACATTGCGATTTTTCTCTACTCATTAAACTTTCACAGACATTGTTTAAACAATTAAAAAGACTTATCAATGTTTTTAGAATTAATAAAAAATTATTGCTTAGCTTGAAATTAGAGGTAGTGCCACGGTTCCTTGGCTCTTCATAACGAGCCGTCCCTGCCTTGGATTGTTAATTATTTAATGATGAAAATGTTATCTATATAATTTACGTCCCGGGTTGCGTTTTTTATTGTTATTCTGTGATCATACAGTGAACAAGTAATTACAAGGGAACATATCAATGTAGTTAGAAAATATTTCAGCGTGTGTATCAAATCTTCTTCATTGGAGCCAGAAAGTAGCTACAATTCCAAAGTTTCTTGTGTTTCTAATAATTTTTGTACTGTCAAAAAAAATCAGTTATGGGTTATTTTATCGACCGCAGAAGGCAATTCTTTATTATCTCCGGACTTTAATCAATTACTTGGTGAAAATGGCTAAAAAACTACCTTTCATCTCTCGGTGGGAGGCTAATAAAGTGCACGTTGTTTGCATTACTAGAGTGATTTAGAAATGGCGCAGTAATTGATCGCCCATAAGTGATTTAACAATTATCTTAATTAACCCCCGGGTTTTTTTACCTCTTGCGAAATTTTCCAATTACGGCGTGTGTGCACTTAATCGGACCAAACAACTTTTGGATAGTCGTGAAAAATTCATCGGGCTCCTCTCTGCATAATTTACGGGCAAAAACAAGTCCATTTTCGTGCCCGATCCCGGCGGCGTGTATAATGAATTAAATCAAGAATAACAGCGCGCCGGACGTTTACGGTAAAACATGCATGAATTTTGCAAATTTATTAATGGCCTCGTCCAGAGTTCCGGTCCGGCTCGCGATCATACGTTGTTATTTAAATCGCCTGTGCGAATTTTCAATCGTCATCAAGTTTGCCGTCTGCCCTTGAGTTTCGTTCAGACGATAAAAGAGGGAAGAGTTCCCATTTGCATGGGAATATGGGAGCGGAAACGCCTTGTAAATAATTCAGAGTGACCCTTTAATAGGACGAGGTACGGTTTCCAATAGTTATAAGTTATAGAAAACGCGACCGGGCGCGACACATTTCCATGAGGGGAGACGAATTCGGAGATTCGGATTCTGTTATGGCACGACTGGACGGAGGTTGTTTTTCTCTTGTGGGTGGTTTGGTGCACTGGCAACTCGGTAGAAAGAGGGATGTGTGAGTGTGTGCGGAGTGGTTTTGTGGACGCGATCCGTGTTTGCATATGTATGCCGCTTCTTCGGGGCGGTGACAGTTGTTGTGACCGCTTCTTTGCTGGACGCTTGTCGTCTTTTTATGTCGGCCGACCTGACGCCAGTTGTATGTAAATTTGTCCAGGCGGGCCATCTGAGTACTCCGGCGGCGGGAAACCCGATATGTAAACCTGTATGGAGATGGGGGGCCCCCGCACGTTAGGGCATTCGTCCCTCCGCGGTTCCGGCCAAGGGTTCTCAAATCGCCATTAGGAGGCACAAAGGCGCCTCGTTAGCGTGGAGAGACGTCACGGCGGACGGACGTGTCCGCCACGGTCACTCCAGGGACGCCTCAGGTACCCGCGTCCTCATTACGCCGCACTTAACCAGAACATACAAAATTATTCAACGCAAAAACTTTCTTCGTAAACTACACATTTTCATCTGCTAACTTTTCATGTACATTATTAAAATAACGGAGTGATCAAATGAAGTGTAGCTGAATCAGAAGATGATTTTTTTTACCTAAAATGTAAATGGAAATTATTCTAAAGGGTATGGATTTGTTTCCTATTAGTTGTTAATTGCGGCAACCATCTCTTCACAGTCAATTAAAATAAGTCCAGTTATGAATTGCTATTATGGTGGAAGCGCCGGGAACTTTAATTTTACGCCATGTGCTCGGCGTATTAGATCTTATGAGAATATTTTTATTGTCGCCTTCATTATATAAGGATTAAAAAATTTAGCAAAATTAGTATTACATCATTACTAAGAGGCTACCGGTGCAAAGACTGGCTTTAGCAGGTACATAGTAAAGTTGAGCAGAAAAATAATGGGATTGGGTTAGTTGAAATTCAACGTTTAATGAGCCGATAGTTGCTGATGATCTTAAACACTAGATTAAACAGTTTAGTATCTAAACTAGTTTTTCAAGCTTAAGTTACTGGATGTGAAATTGTGTTCTTTATGTGAAATAGTGAAATATAAAATCAAGAAAATTAACTGGTAACGAACGACGGCTCCGCTGCGCTGCGCCGTCGTCCGTGCGTGGCCTATTAAATTTGAGCAAAGTTATCGGTGACGAACGACGGCTCCGCTGCGCTGCGCCGTCGTCTTTGCGTATCCCTTTAAAATCTGAGCAAAGTAACTGGTGACGAACGACAAAAAAAAAGTTAAAACTGAAGGCATAAAGACTCCCGACTCCTAACCTATACCCGCGACTTTAAGCATGTCATGTCAATGTCATTAAATCTGAAAATTGTGTGCAATCATAACCTTGTTTCAGATATGTCAGACTGACGCACAGCTGATAGGTTCCTAACCTAAACCCGCGACTTTAAGCATGTCATGTCAATGTCATGAAATCTGAAAATTTTCAATCTGACAAAAACTTGAAAACAGGTGGAAACAATGAGGTCAATCTTTAAAAAAATCGTGTCCCGTTAAGGGAGCAACAAATCAAAAAATGTTTCAACATAAATATTGTAGGGAAACACGTTGCGAATACACCTGAGCTTTGACTGACTCTTTAGAGTCAAAACTAAAAGCATGAAGACTCCCAAAAAATCATCTTGAATCGCTCACTAATAAAGCCGGGGCTCCGAAACGGGGTCCCCAGAGATGAAATACTTGTCACGCGGTGCCCCTTCAGGCGAAAGGTATCTTTGGTGAAAATTTCAGCCGAATCCGTGCCATGCGATTTTCACTCAAATTTCCGATGGTTTACTCATGAAAAATGAAAAATATGGTGCCTTTACACATAAAAAAATTCATAACTCACGAACGATTAGAAAAATGAAAAAATAATGAGAATAACTGTTGTAGAGGGGTCTTTTGCGGAGAGGATAGACTAGTTTTAAATTGTCCAGGATGTACAGGAAAAGCTTTGAGAAGGGCTTTTCGGTGATGTAATCAGATTTCCGATCGGAGAAAAAGAAAATGTTGTGCCCCGCTGCTCAATTTCGCTTCTCCCTTCCGTATACATCGTCATCAAACTAAAAATTGGATCGAAAAACTTTATTGGGATCTTTGATACGGATTAAATCGATGACCGATTTTTAATTTTCGAAAAAAAAAATCGCAAAATTCTTGGAAAAATTCCCGGAAAACAATCGAAAATTGGCCGTAGATCGTAAACCGGACGCCCCACAAAAAATTTGGTTCCCACCTTTTCGACGCAAAATAAAATTCCAAATGACATGCCGTTTAAACTTTTTGCGTGGGATTAAAAATGGCCGCTCTAGAATTTTTTTATTGAAGTTTGGGGTGGTTTTCTTTGAATAACTCTTCAAGGGTTGGAGATATCAAAATTCGTAAAAGACATAAAATATAGAGGAGCCTTTGTTCTGTAAAACTCTGTAAAAATTAAAGTCTCTACTGTGAAGGGGGCGCGGCCCCGTTTGCTGAAGCACGTAAAAAGCGACCTCTGCAGAGAAAGGGTTGCAGCTCGCGAACGGAGAGGAGCACTTCCAACATAGAAGTAGCCGTTGTGCCCCCATGTATTTGGGATTTTTTGAGCCGTATCCGAACGTTCCAACTCGAAAACCCAAAAATCCTTAGCATTTAGTGTAAACCTCTGCATCGCGAAACATCGATTTTCAAAAATTCACCCCCGAGTCTAGGGGTGAGTTGAAAAATTGCGGTTTTCACGGGACCCTAGAGGACGTTTTCGGCTTTCGGGAAAAAAATAAATATTGTAAAAAAAAAATTTTTTGTAGAGTTGGCAATAATTTTTTATATATATATACTTTTATGCTTGTCAGCATTATATACAATTGATCTTTGAAAAATTTATTTGACGAGCTGGAGTGTAAGTAATTAATGTTATGCAGATTTTAAGCAATGAAATAATTTACACGAAAGTCTTCATATTTTCGAAAAAATGCAATACCGATTTTTTTCATTATTTTTTCCATACTCTCGAAGTAATCCTCAACAAGGTATCATTGAGTTAATCCGCCATTTTTACAGCACCTTGTATATTAATTAATTAATAATTACCAATCAGCACTAATTGTTTTAAAAAGTGCAAAGACCAGATTTATTAAGTGTATAGAGAAGTCGGGCAGAAAAATGATAGAATTCGCTGTGCATCTTCGAAATAATCATAAAACTTGCTGTATTAGAGAGGGGATATTGGAATTAAAGCACATGTTTTTATTAACAATTTGCTAACGCGTGTTAGGACTCATTTTCCAATGAGTACAATTAATAACTGTTGCTGTAATAGTAAGAGATTTATAATTATTTCTAATAAATTCTTATTTATTAGGGCTGAAAGACCTCTGGTCAATTGCCTCTTGAGATCATTTGTAACAGTGTCTCAATAAATGTATTATCTCTTTCTCTCTCTTTCTCTTATTTATTATTTATGTTAGTATGGGACTTAAAATGATTCCTAATCAATCCTTTAGAGAAGCTTGGATATCAATTATGATTTCAAATAATATAAAAATAAATCTAAATAAAAATGAAATCGAAGAGTACGTTCTCCCCTGTTTTTCCTACATTAACCGAGTATGTGTTTTATTTCTTACGATATTATTCATAGGCTCGAAAAATTGTAATCTATCCGCGCTTATATGTACCGAGCATATTCTTGGATGTGTTTCGGGGTGGAGAGCGTCGGTGGCGGCGGCGGCGGTGGCATCGCGCGCTCCCGAGTTAGGGGTGGCGGTGAAGTTAGGACGGCCCGCGGCGCTCAACCCGGAGAGACGATAAGATAAGGTACCGCTAGGTTATGGAATGGCACTTTAATTACACTAATGGGAGAACCAAATGTTAATTACAATTCAAAGTCGAAAAGAGAGGAGAGGGCCGCCGGATCGCGCAATTTATAGACAACCGGATTTCGAGGGGATCGCGAGCTGCAGCTGCGACCGTCGATATTATTAATGAACGAGCAACGGAGGGCCCTTGTCAATCCGCAATTACAACCGCCCTCTTAAAAAATGATCCCGGCTCCGTTTTTCTTTTGTTTTAAAGTCACTTCAAGAATACGGTCTTAAAATGCGTGCAAATTGTTTTTTTTTTCTCTCGTAAGGTTTATTGCATATTGCAGTGGCGGCTCGTGGAACATGTTGATGGCAGAGCCACTTATACAATATACAGGTAGATGGAAGCTGGCACAGTTTCTCTATTCATTAAAGTTATGCAGGTGTTGTTGAACATTTAAACTGGCGAACAAGTGTTTTAAGAATTAGTTAAAAAATCTTGCTTAGCTTTATGTAACGAATCACCCCTGGCATATTGTACAATACTTAACTGAACACACACCTTTCCAAATATAATATGTGTTTATATTCTTTATCTCAACTTATTTGCATCCTGCCATCACTACTTGCTGTTCGTAGTTTCCTACTATACATATTATCTAAAATCGCAACCTTCGCTCCACACTGATAATTTTGCGGATTAGTTATATCCATCATTAAAAAAAATGCTGACAGTTCACACTCAAGTGAAAGTAATGGTTTCTATATGATCAGCAAAATAAATTGTTCTGCACATGCCAAACACTTCTGTAACAACTTCCGGCGTTCTAATATATTTTTTTTACTTTGGTTTAACAATCGACCTTTTGTTACATCAAAAATAGTTTAATAATGAGATTTTTTATTTTACAGCTTTGCTCATTATTAAACTATTTGTGGTAACATTTTATGGCGATTGCCAGTACTTAAACGTGACATGTGTCGACATCAAAATATAAAATTGCCGTTAATTCATAAGATAATTGGAACCCTCCAATACGCTACATACTGAAAATGTTTGATAATGCATATTGGGGAGTTCGCCACCAGTACCACTAAGGTTAAAGAAAACGGAGGCGTAACATTGTTTACTTTTTAACGGCGCGCCGGGAAACGTAGGAACTCCGAACGGCCGGACACATGAATTCACTCAGCTCTTAACAATGTTTAGGCAACACAACATACACAGAGGAAAGGTTGTAATTTATTTATATTATCACTTTGTTTGCAAAACGAATATCACGGAAGAAACAACGAGGGCAATTTCAAACATCAACATTTTCGAGAAACTGAATTTTCAGTAATTTCAAAAGAATTGGCTATATTTTAACCTTTAGATCACATTACAATTTAACTGCAGCAGCATATTCAAAAATCAAAATTGGGAATTTAGAGGCGTTGGACTTTATTCAATGATCTCACTGGATGGTTTGTTGATGCATTTTTGGATAATACTTTATTGGATTTATTTGAACATTTTTATCATCACAATTTGATACTTGTGCAATTTCAAAAATAAAAATTACAATTTTTAAGGCATTACTATTTTGACTTTTTTCACTAATTTTACAAGAACATTTTCTGATCTGTTTTTGAAGTCCACTATGGTAGCTTAATTTTAAAGTTCCAAGAATAAAAATCTAATAAAGTACTCGGAAGTTGTGTAATTAAAAAAAAAACAGAATCATGATTTTCGCGGTCTCGGACTTAAAAAATATGCAATTTTGACGGTATCTAATGATTAAAAAAAAAAAAAAAATTACACACGTTTTTGTTTGTTCGATTTATCAAAATCTAACAACATATTCCGAAGTTACGCAATTACTTGAGAAATATGCAATTTTTACGATTTCTAGTGATTAAAAAAAAAAGAAAAATTACTCATATTTTAAGTCTACTTAATTGGCTATATTTTGACGTTCGAATTATTAAAATCTAATAAAGTGTTTCGAATTTTAAAAATCCTACACGCAGGATTTTTCGGCGCGTAGGAATTGAACAAAAATGCAATTTTGTCACTATGCGTCGATTTTACTCGACTGATTTTGAAAATTGTGTTGTCCTCATCGAATAGATGCGGATAAAAACAAAATAAATAAAAATAAATTCGTAGTTTAATTGTTTGAAAGAATAACCTGATTTTAAAAATTCATCCAGCAAAGTGTTCTACCCGTCGAATAGAAAATTAAATGTACCGTCCAATTGTTCTTTTTTAAGATAAATCTATACTGGATAATCCGATTTTGAAAATTCTTCCAGCAAAGTATTATACTCACTGAATTAATGTAGTTAAGATAAAACATTAAATTCGTTGTTCAATTGTTGTGTGTGTCACGGGGGAGTCGCAGCGCGGGGTGGCTAACCGCCCTCGATGACCTCCAGCTAGCTCATGGAGTCGGTATGGCTATGAAAAACAGCACAAGAACACAAGGATGGGGTGGAGGCAGAGAAAGTCTTATAGGCGCGATAAAAATCGCTATTATTTACACACGGAGTTACAGAAAAAATGTTCAAAGTTCAAGAATAAATATATACGCGAAAAAAAAATATAGTCACGAAAAATAAATAGTCACGAAAAAAGTATAGTCAACAGTACACTTGAAGTTCACGAGAGGTAAGAGAGGCCGACGAGATCACGGATTGATGACCGGCGGCAACGGCAGCGGTGGCGAAGGAAGCAGCGGCGTTGGAAGCGGCGGTGTTAGAAGCGGCGGCGTTCAAAGCGGCGCACGTAGGAGTATTTGCGGGAAAAAACCGGTTAAAACTTGAAATCACAAATCTAGTAAATATACAAGTCAGTCAGCGTTTTTTTATTGATTATTAACTGGTCCATCAATTACCAGCTAAATAGATGCTCTATGCGTTCATTTGTTTCGTAAATTAGATCAGAACTCAGTCGTTATACGAAACACGTGTGTTTGTTTTTGACGCTTTTATTTGTGGGACATATTTATTGTATAATTTGTGTTTGTTGCTAGAACGAGTTTTGAAAAAAACCTTCTGGATATGGAAGAAGACGTTATGTACTTTACATTAGAACAGTGTTTTATTAATTTCCAGTTGAATCAACAAGTTTAAGAACAATGTTTGTAAGTCGTATAAATGTGTAATAATTTTTGCATCAAACTTTTAGAAAAAAGTGTTTTTAAGTATCTGTCGGGTATTGTCGGGTTATTTTCTTTGTGCACACATAAAATTCAGATCATTTTCGAAAATATTTCGCAAAAAAATCGTCCGCTTACTTCCGCCATTTTGTGTACTATTAGTTTAAATTTGAAATGTCAATAAGTGAATTATTAAAAAAAAAACTTACATCTGAGAAAAATATGTCAAAAACCCAAAACATTTTTTTTTCAGATTCGTTTTTGGAAATAGAACGTACTGTATTATATGACATCATGCAAAAATTTAAAGAAAAAAAGCTAGACAAAAATTTCATATCATGGAAGAAGAACTTTTGAAGAAAACGAAATGCCCAAATGATAGAAGAATTGTTTTAAGTCGTGCCTTAAAGAATTTCAAGAGCGATTTCAAAAAGAAATGGGTGGCCGCCAGTTATAAAGAAGCACGTTTCTTAAAAAATCATCATCATTGGCTCACATCATCTATAAAATTGCCAACCTGGTGTACACAAAAAGGGGGAGGACGGCCATCTAAACCTTTTAATGAATTAAGTGACCGTGATTGATGATTGATGGTTTGTGGAGGGCGACCAAATGGTCGCAGCGCTTAGACCATTCGTTGGTCCTTTGTGCCGCCTCCTGAGCCCTTCTCCTCAAGCCAACCGCACTTCTATGTGCGGCGGCGGCGTGGGAAGCGGTGGCGTTGGAAGCGGCGGCGTTGGAAGCGGCGGCGTCGGAAGCGGCGGTCTGTGTCGACTGTTGTGTTGTGACTGATGATGAATGCTCCAAGCCGACTGATTGTTGAAATCTGACTAATTGTGTTTCATTTGCTTGATGAACCTGAGTCTGATGATTGTTGAATTCTGACTGATGACTGTGGAGCGCTCCACAGATAATCAGATGAGACATAAACATTAGACTCAGCAGTCATTGTTCAACAATCAGTCAGAATTAAACATCCAATTCGACTCCATCAACTCCAAACAGTCAGATTCAAGAGTCAGTTGGAACACAACAGTCGACTCGAAGTTTACCGGCCGAAACACCGACGATCTACCGCCGTCGACTTCGACACCGCCGTCGCTTCCGTCGGCGCTTCCGTCGGCGCTTCCGTCCCCGCCGCTTTCGTATAGGGCTCGACGTTTACTCCGTTTTTCGTTTAAACGTTTAAACGTGTAAAAGTTTACCGTTTATTTGTGACGAATAAAACACGTTTCGCTTAATAAACGTTTACAACACGATTAATCCGAATAAACGTTTACACGTTTAGCTTAATAAACGTTTACAACACGTTTAGATTAATAAAATAATTACAACCAGTAAAGTAGAAACGATTTCTCATATTTTTATACTCCATTTGGGGGTCCAAAAGTCATATCTCGGCGTATCGTAAGATACCCAATATTTTTACACATTTGATTTAAACAGGAACCACCTGGTCTGTAGGGGGTTCACACTTCGGATGCCGACGTTTCGGATGGTTTTCGAGGAACTATTTATTTATTAAGGTGTCCCAAATAATAATTATTTATTAATTTTTTTCCGCTAACGGAAATATTGTAAAACACGGCGAAAGAACTTCGAAACAGATATTTGCAGGGTGGGTTATACGTTTCTATATTAACACGTTCGCTGCCACCGACGCGCTAGTGCGTCCGACTTTATACTTACGTAAATGTAATCCCAATTGCTTCGGCAGTGAACGTGTTAAACGTTTTTTGTCAACACGTTTACACGAAGAAAACACGTTTAATCGCAAAAATCCATTTAAACGTATACACGTGTAAACGTGAATATCCGTTTAAACGCGAATATCCGTTTAAACGTTTAAAAACCGCTTGCTAACTAAGAACACGTTTATCCGTGTACACGTGTATTCGTGTAATAACGAGCCCTACTTTCGACGCCGCCGCCTCTTCCGTCGCCACTACCATCGCCACCGCTTCCGTTGCCGCCGAGCCACCAATCACTCATCCGCGGACTTGCCTGGCATCCCCCTGCTTCACGAACATTGAGTGAATTGTTGTTGACTATTTACTTTTCGTGACCGTTTGTGTCGTGACTTTATTTTATTGACTTCCGTGTACATATTTTGTTTTCTTGAACTTTGAACATTATTTTTGTTATAAATTTTTCCGTGTGCGATTGTTATCGCGCCTATAAGACTTTCTCTACCTCCACCCCATCCTTGTGCTCTTGTGCTGTTACTCATAGCGACACCGACTCCAAGAACTAGCTGGAGGTCACCGAGGGCGGTTTTTCACCCCGCGCTGCGCCACCCCACCGTCCCCGTGACATGTGGTTCTAAAAAGATAGCAGATTTTAAACATTCTTTCAGAAAAAGTGGTGTACTCATCCAATGAATGTAGATAGGACCAAACAAATATTTTGTCTTCATTTTTTTTTTGTTTTCTGACGATAACTCTTGAGAGGATGACCAAATTTGGAAAATTCTTACAGCAACAATTTGTAATCATTAACTAGATGCAGATAAGACCCAAATAATTTAATTTGTTGTTAAAATGTTTTCTGTTTTTTTTTGGGATAATTCTTGAACAAAAGGACAGACTTTTTGAAAATAAGGAAAATTGGCTAAAAGAATAAATTTGTCGTTAAATTAATTTCTGGCGTTTTAAAGATAACCAGATTTGTAAAATTCTTTCAACAAAGTCTTATATTCATCTGAGAGATGTAGATAGAACCAAAAAATTAAATTCATTGTTCAATTGTTTTTTGGGTTTCCGACGATAACTCTTGGACGTGTTATCGGCGCTTAGTTTATCTACGCGTCTTGACAAATGCGTAATTATCTTAATTTGCATTTTATGAGCTAACCATTGCTCGTTAGGACATTTCACAGAACCATTCGAGAAATATGCAGCTGCGAGGACAACACTATGGACTACTGATCCGCTCCCAGCTGCCTGCGTACGTGACAAAATCGTCTCGAACCAAAAATTTTCCTAGAAGTGCAATTTGCCGGTTCGACCACGTGAGCCGGCATCCATGCTCCCGTCGCACCCTACCACCACCACCACCTGCAGCTCGGAGCAGAGTAGGGCGTGGACACCATAAAGGCCACGGAGCACTCCGCCAATCAATCAGGGGAGATCGTCCAACACAAGAACAGAAAAAAACAACCATTTCGAATTATATCAATCACTCAGAACTCGGGCACTTCGACACGAAGTTCTGCAACAGAGCCGCTAACGTCGCGGAAGCCGCCGATCCAACGACACCATGCTGCCATCACCGTCGCCGCCGCTATCTTCGCCGCCGCTATCTTCGCCGCCGCTGCCGCTGCCGCTGCCGTCGTCGCCGGTTGCCATCGCCGCCGCTACCGTTGCCGCCAAGCCGTCGTGCGAACTATGGGTGAAGTGTTGTGATAATTGCTATCGAGCCTGTTTTCTTTTCGTGACTTTTATTTTATTAACTTTCCGTGTGTATACTTTGATCAATGGATCTTTGCGTGCACGTCATATATAGCTGAATCTAGCTCCGACAACATTTTCATGCGCTTACTCTCTCTACGGTAAGATGAATTAGGCGCAATCATGTGTGTACGTATGTCGTCCGAGGCGAGAAAACTCGGTGTTCGGTAATGACGCACACGCAAAGATCCATTGATCAAACCATATATATTTTCTTGAACTTGAACATTATTGTAACATAATCCGTGTGTAAATAAGAGCGATCGTTATCGCGCCTATCAGAATTTTTCTGCCTCTGCCCCCATCCTTTGTGTTTCTTATGCTGTTTCATAGCGACACGACTCCAAGAGCTAGCTGGAAGTCATCGAGGGCGGTTTTCGATTAGATGCTGGTAAGACCAAAAAAATAAATTTGCCGTTCAATTGTTACAGATATTGAAAATTCTTCCAGAAAAGTATTGTACTCACCGTATAGATGTATAAAATATAAAAAAAAATCATTGAGTACGTTCGATGAAAATATTCATTTTGGTCTAGAAAGAAGTCAGTTCGTAGAAAAAAAAATATCGAGGGATGGTAAATACTCAATGACTCTGTTTTGTGATATCAACAAGGCGTTTGACTGCATATCTTTCACAATCCTAGTAAAGAAGCTTGAACACTACAGATTTGATTGTGTTAGCATTGCATTAACCAAATTCTATCTAACAAATAGAAGACATTGCGTGTGTGTTGGAGAAATGTATTCCGATAGCCTACCCATTTCCATTGGTGGGCCACAGGGCTCAGTTCTCAGTTCTTATTGTTTTTGATTTATATCAATGACTTCTCCAAACATGTATACAATAGTGCATCTTCTTTACGGATGACACAACTCTTACGGTTAGGGGCAAAGATTTAAATACTGTAGATTTGGATTGCGAGAGATCGCGGTCAATGGCACAAGAATTAAATAATGCCAAGACGGCAAGTCTTATTTTCATCGCGCAAAGTTGACGATGAAAACCTTCACAGCGCGAAGTTTACCTACCTAGCAATATATTCATCTTAAGGAACTTGGCTTGTCAAGTTTCTTAAACCGTACTACTACTACTAAAAATAAATTTGTAAATTTCGTGAAAATTTTGCACAACCCTTAAAACTGTTAATTTTAAATATTAGCCTGGCCTTAGTGTTATGACATACCGACTGGAAGTTAGCCATAAATTTCAGCCACGAATCCGGCGCCTCCACCATTTTTGCCTTTGGTAAATTTCCAAGTTTTCTCTACTAATTTACAGACAATGGATTAAAATCCATAATTAATCAAATTGCTGTAGTGCCATGGTAATAACAATAGACTTTTAACTTAGGATTTACCCCGATTTTTCGAAAAGACATCTATCGAAACATGGCCAATTTTCAAAAAATCAAAAGTCATCGTTAGGCGTAGTTTAGGTTCGATATTTTCGACCACAAATGTTCCATAAGGCTTTGTTTACAATATTTATGTTTGAAAGAATGACACATATTCTTCATTTTTGTTTAAATAATTATTTACCCAGACACTTTTACGAAATTTCGTCAATTTTCAAAAAATCAAAAGTTACCGTTAGGCGTAGTTTAGGTTCGATATTTTCGGCCACAAATGTTCTATAGGGCTTTGTTTACAATATTTAAGCTAAAAAAAATGACACATATTCTCCATTTTTGATTAAATAATTATTTACCCAGACACTTTTACGAAATTTTGTCAATTTTCAAAAAATCAAAAGTTACTATTAGGCGTAGTTTAGGTTCGATATTTTCGGCCACAAATGTTCTATGGGGTTTTGTTTATAATATTTAAGCTAAAAAAAATGACACATATTCTTCATTTTTGTTTAAATAATTATTTACCCAGACACTTTTACGAAATTTCGTCAATTTTCAAAAAAACTAAAGTCATCGTTAGGCGTAGGTAAGGTTCCATATTTTCGGCCACAAATGTTCTATGGGGCTTTGTTTACAATATTTAAGCTAAAAAAAATTACACATATTCTTCATTTTTGTTTAAATAATTATTTACCCAGACACTTTTACGAAATTTCGTCAATTTTCAAAAAATCAAAAGTCATCGTTAGGCGTAGTTTAGGTTCGATATTTTCGGCCACAAATGTTTTATAGGGCTTTGTTTACAATATTTAAGTTTAAAAAAATGACACGTATTCTTCATTTTTGTTTAAATAATTATTTACCCAGACACTTTTACGAAATTTCGTCAATTTTCAAAAAATTCAAAGTCATCGTTAGGCGTAGGTAAGGTTCCATATTTTCGGCCACAAATGTTCTATAGGACTTTGTTTACAATATTTAAGTTTAAAAAAATGACACATATTCTTCATTTTTGTTAAAATAAATATTGACCCAGACACTTTTACGAAATTTCGTCAATTTTCAAAAAATCAAAAGTCATCGTTAGGCGTAGTTTAGGTTCGATATTTTCGGCCACAAATGTTCTATAGGACTTTATTTGCAATATTTAAGTTTAAAAAAATGACACATATTCTTCATTTTTGTTTAAATAAATATTTACCCAGACCCTTTTACGAAATTTCGTCATTTTTCCAAAAATCAAAAGTCATCGTTAGGCGTAGTTTAGGTTTGATATTTTCGGCCACAAATGTTCTATAGGGCTTTATTTAGAATATTTAGGTTTAACACAATGACACATATTCTTCATTTTTGTTTAAATAATTATTTACCCAGACACTTTTACGAAATTTCGTCAATTTTCAAAAAATCAAAAGTCATCGTTAGGCGTAGTTTAGGTTCGATATTTTCGGCCACAAATGTTTTATAGGGCTTTGTTTACAATATTTAAGTTTAAAAAAATGACACGTATTCTTCATTTTTGTTTAAATAATTATTTACCCAGACACTTTTACGAAATTTCGTCAATTTTCAAAAAATTCAAAGTCATCGTTAGGCGTAGGTAAGGTTCCATATTTTCGGCCACAAATGTTCTATAGGACTTTGTTTACAATATTTAAGTTTAAAAAAATGACACATATTCTTCATTTTTGTTAAAATAAATATTGACCCAGACACTTTTACGAAATTTCGTCAATTTTCAAAAAATCAAAAGTCATCGTTAGGCGTAGTTTAGGTTCGATATTTTCGGCCACAAATGTTCTATAGGACTTTATTTGCAATATTTAAGTTTAAAAAAATGACACATATTCTTCATTTTTGTTTAAATAAATATTTACCCAGACCCTTTTACGAAATTTCGTCATTTTTCCAAAAATCAAAAGTCATCGTTAGGCGTAGTTTAGGTTTGATATTTTCGGCCACAAATGTTCTATAGGGCTTTATTTAGAATATTTAGGTTTAACACAATGACACATATTCTTCATTTTTGTTTAAATAATTATTTACCCAGACACTTTGACGAAATGTCGTAAAAGTGTCTGGCTAAATAATTATTTAAACAAAAATGAAGAATATGTGTCATTTTTTTTAGCTTAAATATTGTAAATAAAGCTCTATAGAACATTTGTGGCCGAAAATATCGAACCTAAACTACGCCTAACGATGACTTTTGATTTTTTGAAAATTGGCCATGTTTCGAAAAATCGGGGTAAATCCTAAGTTAAAAGCTTATTGTTATTACCATGGCACTACATCAATTTGATTAATTATGAATTTTAATCCATTGTCTGTAAATTAGTAGAGAAAACTTGGAAATTTCCCAAAGGCAAAACTGGTGGAGGCGCCGGATTCGTGGCTGAAATTTATGGCTTATGACTTCCAGTCGGTCTATGACATTAGCCATCATCAATTTTTAATAGATATATAAGTTATAAATTAAATGAATAAATGAACAAATTAATAATGAAAGACGTATACAACAACCACGGACCCGAACGAATACTTCTCGACACCGAAAAGTCTTTCGCCCTCGCTGGGAATCGAACCCACACGGCACGCGGTGCAACCGGCACAAGCGCTCGCCTGGACCGAAAACTGGAATATTCGAAATTTTCTTCGTTTCTTCGGATTCTTCGAAGTTACGAAGCTTCGAATCATTTGGGCCCCTAAGCAAGTACTCAATGTGGAGGCGATGATATGTTAGAACAAGCAGAGCCTGGAGTTTTTGATAGAAATCAAATTGCGAATTTGATTGCGTTTTGCCTACGCTAATAGAATATTTCTGCATCGGCAAAAATCTTAGCTGCCTTTACATTTCATTAAATTAATGTCTTAAATTTTACCGCCTTTGCAAATTTGCTACTATATGCACGTAAGTATTTTAAATAAAAGATTTAAATTGTGGAATTAAATCCGTACTCGAATTTAATTTGCAATCATCTTTTAAATTGCGTTGTTTTATTAACACTATTAATTAGTAATTATCACGATGATGCGAACGCGAAATTTTAGTATGCGAGTGGGAACACTGAAGTATGTGGGTGTAAAGCTATTTCTATTGCCCCCAGAGGGCCGTTAAAAGGTTCAAGGGCCCGCAAGATTTTTACATTCTGGTCCATCGACTTGCAACCTCAAAATTTCATCAAGAGACAATGAGATCGGCAAGATTAAAGAGATGGGCCGTGAGTGCGCTCTCCCTCCTCCCCGTCAGTATCAAATACAGGTAACCGAATCTACCGCGACGTGTGCGGAAAGAATAAGGGCTCGGAGGGCTGAGTAGGGCCGGCCTCCAGGAGGCGATAACGCGCCCAGGTCACGTGCCGCCAGTCTCTAAGAGCAATGACAGTCACCTTAAGTTTTCACTATCATTCAATCTCTCCAAATTGCCAGACATATATCAAAACCGTTGGCCCTTATTAATTTCATCACCACTCCTCACCTTTGTTTTCCCCGAAGATGAAAAATCACCGGGGCGAGAAAAAAAAAACATTTTTAACCGTTTCGTCGACGGTACGTGACCGACGTAAGAATTACCAGTGGGAATCTTGAATGTATAAAGTCTTGAATGTTAATAAGTTATTATTGCATTGCATTTTTTATTATTATTAAATTAAAGGTTATAAATTAAATAAAAACGAAAATACAGGGTATCTACGCTAAACCATTCGATAAAAGTTTACGGGATTGACGTTATACTAAAAATTTGAAAAAAAACGCGGTTAAATAATTTCTCCTCATGTGAAATATTTTAATATTTCAATCATTATCGGTTCCACCAAAAATGTTATTTTAAAACGAACACCCTGTATTTTATTATAATTTTGGTTTCCTCGTTTAAATTGCAACATATTTTGTAAGAACGTATCTCTTTTAGTTTTCAAGAAAAATAAAATATTTCTAGAATTTTGACCTTCAAAAAGCAGCTTGAAATCTCTTAAGAATAAGATAGAAATATGATTTATATCTAATTGTGCCAAGAGGATACCTCTATGAGTAAGATAATTGGAAACTGTTAATTTGGATAATAAGTGTTCTTAAAATTTCAATATCTAAGTGCCCTCTTAAATATCTTCTTTTTTTTACTTAGGCATGAGCCATTCACTCACGACCAGGTTATGATTTTATGTATTTAATTTGGGATGAGTAAATGAACAAATGAATAATGTCAGACGAATACAACAACCATGGACCCGAGCGAATACTTCTCGATCCCGGAAAAATCTTTCGACCGGGCTGGGATTCGAACCCACACGGCACGCGGTGCAATTGGCATAAGCGCTCGCCTGTACACCAACGGGCCACCCTCTTAAATATCTCGTAATTCAATTTTTTAAATGGAATGACCCATTTTTTTCACATTACACGATTCTGAAGGGAATTTACTACAAAAAAAGTATTATACAACCGTAATCCTAAAGCAAGAAGGTTTTGAATTATTTTGAAGATTTGATTTTCGTCGCATTTCTGCAGGGTAGGCAAGCTTTTATTTTGACGTTATTGTAATTTGAAATGTCAAATAATAAAAACATTTAGAATAAGGTATTAGCAGTGGCGGTTTCAAAGGGGGGGGGGGGGGTTAATCGGGTAATTACCCCCCCTAAGAATTTTTCGCTTATCAATTTTTATTGTTAAAAATTACCGGTATTCCATATTCCAAACAAATAATATAATATTGGATTATTGATTTTATTTCGTGATTTTTTAATTTTTTGCTAATATTTTCGAATTTCTGGTCAGAAACTTATTTTTGGTGTCAAATTATTTTGCTTCTACCTTTCGATTTTTTGGTCTGCTTTTTTATTTTTAGATCAGGATTCTTGATTCCTTGGCCCATATTTGAGATTTCTGCATTTCCAACTTTTTTTATTTTTCTTTATTTTGACCAAAATATTCGATTGGTTTGTAGAAATGTTCGATTTTTTTTGTCTGCAATTTTTATCTTTACGCTCGTTTTCGATGTTTTGTTTAAATTTTCACCGTTTTAGGCTATATTGTAGATTTTTTTTATTTTTTGGTCTAAATATTCTTTATTTTGACGAAAAAAATCGATTGGGATTTGGCATTTTTTATCTTTACGCCCGAATTTTTGTTGTTTAGTCTAAATTTTCACCTTTTTAGGTTTTTACTTTTTTGACCTATATTTTGTTTCAATTTTTGATCTTTTGGCCGAAATTTTCTTTATTTCGATTCGTTTGTTAAAAATTTTGATTTTTTAGTCTACAGCTTTGATTTTTGGGTACGAATTTTAGATTGTTGGTCTTTTTTTTCCCATATTTTAGATTTTCTTGCGAATTTATTTTTTATTTTTATATATACAAACATCTTTATTCGCAGAAATAACATCTAAATACATTATGTTAAAAACTTGAAATCCGCTTTCCGTTGGCTGTGAAAGGGCTATCGATTTTTATTTTTGCTATTATTTTCAAATTTCTCTTTGGAACTTATTTTAAGCTAAAAAGAGTTATTTTGGGGCTAAAAATGACAAATTAATTTTCTTTTGATTGTATTTTCAATTTTTTGGTGTGCATTTTTATTTTTAAACCAGGTTTTTTGATTTTTTGGCCGATAATTTAGATCTTTGGCTGTTTTGTTCCAAATTTTTGATTTTTTGGCCAAAATATTCAAGATAAATGGTTCTTTGTTTCTTTAAAAAAGGAGGGGGGATATTGTATAAGTGGCTCTACCATCAACATGTTCCACGAGCCGTCACTGATTTCATTTAGTAGAAAAGTGCCTTGCTCTCAACTTTTAAAGCTAATTAAAGCGAAAATTAAAGAAAAATATTTTCCTATTAAAAAAAAATTGGAAAATGATTTTGAACAATAGAGTGATATTTGAGACTAATTTAAACCCTTTTCTTAGAATATTCTGCATTTTTTATTATTAAGCCTGTATTCCCGATTTGTTTTTTGGCTAAATTTTTGATATTTGGTCTAAATATTCTTTATTTTTACCTAAATTTTCGATTTCATTATTAAAATGTTCGACTATTTGGTCCGCATTTTTTATTTCTCCTGACGAATTTTTGGTTTTTAAATTTTTGACCTGTATTTTCGATATTTGTGGTCAAAATATTCTAACTTTTGGCCTAAATATCGCTTATTTAGACCTTTGCGATTTAATTTTTTTAATTTTCGACTTTTTGGTCCAAATTTTTAGATTTTTGACCTGTATTTTCGATTCTTTTTGGTCTAAATTTTTGATCTGTTGACCTAAATATTCTTTATCGTGACATACATTTTCGATTTAATTGTTAAAATTTTTGATTTTTTTGTCCGCATTTTTGATTTTTCGGGCCGAATTTTTAATTCTAGTTCCAAAATTTTAAGTTAATTTTGGTTAAAATATCTATAACCTGAATGATGGATTTATAGGCGAGATTTCTTCTTATTTTTTTCGGTATTTTCGAGTTTTGTTTGTTAAAATTTTCGATTTTTTAGTCTGCATTTATTATCTTCAGGCCCGAGTTTTCGATATACTGTCTAAATTTTCGACTTTCTGGCCAACATTACAAATATTTATTATTTTTTTAAATCTTGTGACCTAAATTTTTCTTTATTTTGACTTATTTTGACTTTTCGATTTTATTGTTAAAATTTTTCGGTTTTTTTGGCTCCCATTTTTGGTTTTTCGTTTAGTCTGCATTTATTATGTTTAGGTTCGAATTTTCCATGTTTTGTCTAAATTTTCGACTTTTTGACCAACATTGTAGATTTTTTGTTAATCTTTTGCCCTAAATTTTTCTTTATTTATTTTTATTTGTCTGTTCAAATGTTTGTTTCCTTGGTCCACTATTTTTTTTTTTAATTTTTGGTATATTTTGCAGTGGCGGTTTCAAAGGGGGGATAATCGGGTAATTAACCCCCCCCCCCCTAAGAATTTTTCGCTTATCAATTTTTATTATTAAAAATTACCGGTATTCCATATTCCAAACAAATAATATAACCGGTAAATTTTTTCAACGCTTTAAAACGTTGGAAAAGGATAGGGAGATTTCACGGAACAGGTGTGGTATATGAGAGCGGAAGCACCAGTTTATTTATCTTTTTTTTTATTACCCCCCCTATACCAGTTGGCTGGAAACGCCCTTGGGTATTAGAGAAATCAACAAAATGAATCATTATACAAATCCAGTGGCGTCTCGTGGAACTGCAAATAGTGCCATGGCTCCTTGGCTTTATATAAAGAGCCGCCCCTGCACAAATCAATAAATCATCAATTTATTCGTGAACATTAAATATTGTTCCCCCATCAGAACACCTACGGACCGGTTTTGGCCTTTCAGGTATCATCAGTGTAGTTAGTTGCTAATGGGGAAACGGATTTGGTTCAGTACAGCATTCAGGCAATAGATTCCGCCACTTTGGCGTTTCTACCTTTATCCATTTATTCTTTACATATGGTTACTGCGATATAATTGAATTTGAGTAATTTAGGTTTGCAAAAAATACCACATATTCGTAAGAATTTAAAGATGCTTTGATTCATATGGGATTTCATTGAGTGAATTTAGTCACCCTCCCCCAGTGTATTAGAATGTATTGGCATACTGAGACATTTTTTGTTTCGTGAATGAAGAAGGGAAATGCGAATTTTTCAATTTGTGAAAGGCATCCCTGGTCGCGTCCGATATTTTACAAACAAACAAGCACACATCACAACGCGGCACGTCAAACTGCCAAAAAGTTTGCTGACAAATAAGATAGGCCGGCCATTGTCCATTCCGCTCGTCGCCTGGCCGAGTGAGCGTGGGGCGGCGAGCGAGGGGACGGCCGGTCCCTCTACTTTGTATTCAAAACGCGCGACCGTGTTTTCATCTGTCATCTGAAAATTTCATTTTTAGAGGAGCGCCAGTGGAACAATCAGAAGATTTTAATAATACAACGACATGTTTTAAGTGAACTCATCATCGCAGCTGGCTGCCGCCGGAATTAACGAACGAAATATCAATTATCAAATATCCAGTCCGGTCCGGAGCCGAAAAGGAAGGGTCGGAGGAGGGGGGGCCCTTCTGGCTCCTGCAAGATGGGAAAACGGCAACTGCTGCCGCCGCCGCTGCCGCTTTTAGGCCCCGCTTCAGCCTGTGCAAGTGTCGCAACGATTAGTTTGCACATCTTGCCGACCCTGCGACATATTTGCCCAATAAAAAAGGAAACACTATTTTAAACTGATATATCGCTCTTAATCTGGTATTGATTGGTGCATGGAGGAGGGGGGACTCTTAGGGCGAGCATTTTCCATATATATTAACCCCTTGGAATTTAATGGGCTTTCTTGATATTTAAGATATGTAAATGAGAATTTTAAATATATTTTAACAAGAAATTTTAAGTTAAAAAGTAATATCATAGGCCGGGATGGTAATATATTTAGTTTCCCCTCCTAGCGCCGGCAGGGCAAGAACGCAGGGCAAAAAAGGAGGCCGTAATGAAGCTGTAATTCCGTAAGGTGGATATTATTATTTTTTTGTCCGGCTACGGTGGTGACTTTATTACATATACTTCTTCCAGAATGACGTGTATTCGCCTTCCATGGTTATAAGACTGTAAAACCTTTGAAATATTTTTATGCTTTTCGTTGACTACATTGTACAACGGATGAAATACACGCAAAACTTACAGTCTTAAATTAATGATTGTTAACTATAATTACCAACTTATAAAAAATAATCACAATCCCATATTGAAAGAAAATAAATTCAATTACTACTCATAATAGTATTTTATGTACCAAGGGCATAATCAATAGATTGTTTAAAGCCCGACGAAGAAGGGGTGGATGTAATGTTTATTTTATTTATTTCGTTTTGGTACTAAAATTAATTCAATTCTCCATCGATTTTAACTCTAAAATAGCCAAAAATTCAACATCTACCATCGGTATGTGCCTTTAAGTTAGTTGTTGTTTTGGTATCTATGTAAATTACAATAGTGAAATGTTGGTTGGTACACATGAGAAATAAACATTAAACGTGACGTCGCACAGTGGTTCAGAATTCGGAAAAGCTGGCCAAAAGTCGAAAAATTAAAGTCAATATTTTGAGTTTAGTACAATATAGTCGTGTCCAGAGGACTCCACTGGATGCTACAATGGAGGCATATGATTGTATCTACTACAAAATGCCTCGTAATTCGCGTTCAAACTTGTTACTTTGTTAGACACGTGGGAGACGTTCGGACGAGATGAAAGTTTGCCGTCGATTTTTTATTATAAATAGTAATCTTTATGTGCTGGGATTTCTTCTTTGTTATTATGGATCTTTTTGAAGGCAAATGAATGGTTATTACATTTAATATGCATACAAAATTTTAATTAGCAATTATAGGAATTTGCGTTACAAATAGGTAGATACATTTTAAACATTCATGGAAATATTTTTTTGCCTGAATACGCCTGTGTTCCTATAGCAATAAAAATATTTATTATAGCGTCCTTTAACGTGATAAATAACAATTAGCTGCATTCACTTGCATTCCTCAGTGTAGGATTATTTTTATTGCTGATGTGCAAAATCGTTGAAAAATTCGACTTTATATTTGATTGAATATCTAGTATTTATGATGTATATTTGTATTCAGGGTGTAGATGAACAAAACGGAACACAGGATTTTCAACAATTTTTTTTTAAATTGGAATATTATCTTTCAACAAAAAGTGGAGAAATCGACGAATTGGATATTTCCGCAAAAAAAAAATGTTTGGAAATACTTTTCGATCACCATACCTTCTCGTAGTTTGCACGGAGAAAGTAAAAATTAAATATGACAGATAGGCAGACATAAAGTCAGACACATAGACACACATTAAAAAAAAAAATGTCTGATTCGACGGAAATGGATTTTGCCACACAAAAAAAAATGTTTTGATTTTTTTTACGATCATAATAGTTTTCCGTAGTTAGTATGGAAAAAGTAAAAAATAAATATGACAGACAGACAGATACAAAGGCAGACACACATTTTTTTTAACAAAAATCGGAATCGGTGAAATGGATATTTTCACAAAAAAAAAATATTTGGAAATTTTTTATTATCACAATATTTTTTCTAAATTTGTAAGAAGAAAGTAAAAATAAATATGACAGACAGACACAAAGGCAGACACACAGACACATTTTTTTCACAAAAATTGTCGGAGTAAAGGATCACAAAACTTACCCGAGGTTTGTTCGGAGAAAGTACAAAATAAATATGACAGACAGACGCACATAAAGGCAGACACACATATTTTCTACAAAAATTATCTGAATCGACGAAATAGAAGTTTCCGCGAAAAAAAATATTTGGAAATTTGTTATGATCACAACACTTTCCCTTAGTTTGTAAGTAGAAATTAAAAAATAAATATGACAGACAGACAGACAGGCAGAAAGGCGGACACACATACACTTTCTTTTTCACAAAAATTGCCAGAATCAACGAAACGGCTGTTCCGTAAAAAATGGATTTTTTCTACGATCACAATATTTTCCCGTAGTTTTTACGGAGAAAGTAGAAACTAAATATGACAGACAGACACAAAGGCAGACACACATTTGTTTAACAAAAACTGTCGAAATCGACGAAATTGATATTTCCGCAAAAAAAAATGTTTGGAAATATTTTACGATCACAATAGTTTCCCGTCAATTTGTACACACCCTGTATAGTATAAGTTATAATTTTTGCCCGAGAGTAGAGAGTGCTCACTAAATCGAAGCCGAGGGCCAAAAACCAATTTAAGGCCGTGGTGACTATTTGGTACATAATTTTTTATTTTTTTAAGTTTTAATTTATAGAAAATTCAAATTACAATTTATACGAGAGAATAGAAATAATCGTAATTTACATGTCACGTTTATTCTGTACGTAACTATGGTAATAGATGTAAATAAGAACGGAAGTTTTTCATAAATTTTAAAAATAATCATTAAATTGTTGTTAAAGTTGCGATTTTTTTTTGCATTTATTGTCGCCAAATAAATGTAAAAACAATTGTGACCAACTTGAAATTTTTAAAATGTGCTCAAAATTGATTCTGCTTTATGATTTACGAAAAATCTAACAAGTCCTTTCAGTAATTTTGGAAATAATCATGTGATAACCGAGTAAATTGTTATACTTCAGTGTAGCCAAATAAATGATATTTTCAAAATTTACTAAAAATTGATTCATCTTTATGGTTTAAAAATAATCTCAAACACATCTTTACTAAATTTCAAAATAATCACCCGAGAACTGAGTTAATTGTAATAATAAGATTGCGCATTACTTCAGTGCTGCCAAAAAAATATTAAAACAATTGTTACCAACAAAAAAAATTCAAAATTTACTCGAAATTTATACCATCTTATGGTATAAAAAAGATCTTCTACACACCCTGACTAAATTATAAAATAATCACCGGAGAGCTGGGATCATTGTTATTCTAAAATTTTGTATTTCTGTAGCGCGAACAATAATAATTTTATCACTTATGTCCGCCATATTGGATCTGCCATTTTGAATTTTTCAATTTTGACATCAAATTAATCAAAATTTATCAAGATTTAGACTTTTGGCCAGCTTTTTCGAATTCTGAACCACTGTGCGTCGTTTTCAATTTATGGTTATGATTTTTGAAAACTTGCACTTGTATACAAGGTTGAGCAAATGTGTCGGAACACCTGATTTCTGGCTAAACGTCTGTTTCTTCTTATTAATTTTAAAAGAAATGTTTAAAGTTTTATTTATTCTATTTGGTGACGTACTTTGATTTTCAGCAGCTACCCTATTTTTCGAGAAATGACGTCATTGTCAGTTTTTTTAAATGGATCACCCTGTACATTTTCGAAGACACCTTTTCAACAATTACGCCGTCGACGATCATCACTGGCCGAGGCCGGCAGTTCCAATCCAACATCAGGAAGGAATTCTGCAGGACTTTCGGAATTTCACACAAATCCACAACCACCTACCATCCGCAATGTAACGGTTTGGTGAAGCGACTCATTCGATAAATTAAAGACTCGATCCGATTGAGCTACGATCCGAATAACTGGGTAACTCACTTCCCACTAATTCTTTTAGGCATTCGGATGACTTTCAAGTCATTTCTTTCGGCCACGACTGCAGAGTTCGTATACGGTAAGAGTTTTTTTTTTAAATTTATTTAACACCCAGACGTTAATGTAAAATTAACATTTTTAATAATCATCCTAGACCATGAAAATGCACATTTCTTTTCATCAGTAGAACAACATAAATCGGTTGCCGTTTTAAAATTTCAGCTTCAGTCAGTTTGAAAATTTTGGAAAAAATCGACTTTTCAGACTTTGAAAGGCCGCGGCCATAGCCAACTAAACGAAGAATCCAAATCGAACGCAGTGCAAATAAGTCGGATTCAATTAAAATCCGCAATTTTAAATTTTTGACGAAAACCCAAAAAATTATAGAAAGGTCCCCCTTCTCACTTTTGCTCAAAAATTGCATTTGAAATGATTTTATAAAAAAACCACTGATTCGATCCTGGGTTTCTATACGTCACTGGAAAGATCCATTAAAGATCCAACAGTAAATGCATACTGGTTTGAATGAAAAATGCAACAGCCAGAATTTATTTAATTTTTCTACAATTGATGGCTTTCCGTATAAAAAGTAACTCATTAAAATTTCAATAAAAAACTCCTTCGTCAAACCTCTTTTTAGGATGATTTTATATACGAGAAATAGCAATATCAAATGGTGTTTTTATAAACATGGAACAATTTGGATTAGTTTTCTCGTGATAATAGTGCGAAGAACATCATTTAAAATGCCCAGAGTTCGTAACCGTCGAAATTTTGTACAACTAAGTGATTTCGAGCGAGGTCGTATTATTGGCATGAGAGAGGGTGGTCTTTCGTTTAGAGAAATTGCCAATAGAATGGAACGTGACGCAACTGCAGTAATGAGGTGCTAGCGAAGATGGTCTGAAGAAGGTTTTCATGGACGTCGGAGAGGATCTGGACCACAGCGAAGAACGACAGACCGCGAAGAACGCAGGTTGAGACTTTTGGCGATAAGAGAAAGATTATCCACTACGCGGGCTATTGGAAACACTTGGAGGGATACATTAAATGTTAGAATCTCAATGGCATCGATATATCATCGAATATGGACTTTTGGAATGCGTAGTTATCGTCCTTTTTGTTGCCTTCCCCTGACTCCACGTCATAGAGCTTCTGGATTGGAATAGTGTAGAGAACGGGTGAATTGGCGACAAGAATGGCAACAAATTGCAGATTTTGTTTGTGGGCCAACGATGGACGTAGACGTGTCAGACGTTTCCGCGGGGAACGCAGAAATATGGACTTCGTGCTTCCTCGCCATACTGCTCTCACGCAGGGGGTGATGATTTGGGGTGCCATCACGTATGGTGGTAGGTCCCCTCTAGTTTTTATTCCTGGCACCCTAAATGCTTGGCGCTACGTACAGACCATTCTAGAGCCCGTTGCACTGCCGTACAAGGGTTGCAAAACCCTATCTTTCAGCAAGATAATGCTCGCCCACATACAGCAAAGGTAACAATAGAGTGTTTAGAAGAAACTAACGTTGTAGTGCTTCCATGGCCTTCTCGTTCACCAGACCTTTCGCCCATCGAACATGTTTGGGATATGATAGGCGTCAGACTAGGAAATTTACCCCGTGCCCCAGACACTTTGGACGAACTTCGTTTACGGATTCAGGAAGCTTGGGATGAACTACCCCAAGAAGATATTGATCACCTCATCAAAGCATACCGATCCGCGTGAATGAGTGCATTAGAAACAACGGAGGACCGACTCATTATTTAAAAAAATGCTTCTGTAAGTAAGTTTTTCAACTGAAATTTTGATCATTTACTTGAGACATTCAAACACAACTTCTATAAAATTTTCATTAAAATCTGACCATAACTTCTTGGTGTTGCATTTTTCATTCAAACCAGTATATTTGAGCAAGAACAAATGTCAATCTGAAGCCCTTGCGCGTTCGCAAAGAAAACTATTTTAATAATCATGGTAGACCATCGAAATGTACCAGTTTGAAACCGCATATTTTAAATCGACATTCTTAGAAAGTAATTATTAGTTTTAAGTTTGCTTAGCTAAGCGCTTTAACTGTGCTTTCAAGCTCCGATTTTAGCATAATCTTGCTAACCTCCCGGAGTATGTTAATGGTGCGAGTATAGTACGTGTGAGGATCCTCGGCCCAAGGATTCTGAACAATGGTGATCTGCCAGAAATTTTGGTCGCAGCTGCGTTGGTGGCCCTCCCCAAGAAGAAGGGCTGTGAGTTACTAATTTTGTATCAAACTTGAGAGTAAAGCAACTTTTTTTCACTTTCACCTTCGGCTCGTGTGGCAATCTTTCCTACTCGTGAAAAAAAGTACTACTTTACTCACTTGTTGCATACATAACTATTGATAAACGCATCATCGCCGCGATTTTTTTCACGTTAAGCAGAAAACATCGAACATCAAAACCTCGACGAACGAAGGCGTCCGAACCCCAAACAGTACCTTTCTTTCAGGTTAATTTTAAATACATTATTTGTAACCCAATAAAATAAAAAGAAACCCATCCAAAAATTGTACAATTTGTTACAGGATACCAAGAAACAAGAGGTATTTGTGACCGTCACGAGAAACCGCCTCCCAAGTAGTCGACTACACCATCATCTAAAGATATGACGACGGCAACCCTACTTCCAAAAAAACGGCCCTTTTAAGGGCCATAAAAACTAATTAATTCTATTGATTGTTCTACATTGTCAATGATGAATGAATAAATGAATGCATGTGGAATAAGAATTTAGAATTTTTAGAATAGAAATTAAAGAGCGTCGGGAGATTGGAAAAGAAAAAAAGTATTCTTAGACTCCTGGTAGAAATTTTAGTGTGACAATTTTGTTTAAAATAAATTAAAAATGTGAAATTATTTTCCCGCCCATATTACTCTTTTCATTTCTGCGATCCTGTTACTCCTGGTCGAAATTTTTGTCTGCAAATTTTGTTGAAAATTAATTAAAAATGTGAAATTATTTTCCCGCCCAGATTACTTTTTTCATTTCTGCGATCCTGTTACTCCTGGTCCAAATTTTCGAGTAAAAATTGTGCGAAAAAATAATTAAATTTTATTTTATTTTCGCGCCCAAATTACTCTTTTCATTTCTGCGATCCTGTTACTCCTGATCCAAATTTTCCAGCAAAAATTGTTCGAAAAATTCAATAAAATTTTATTTTATTTTCGCGCCTAAATTACTCTTTTCATTTCTGCAAACCTGTTACTCCTGATCCAAATTTTCCAGCAAAAATTGTTCGAAAAATTCAATAAAATTTTATTTTATTTTCGCGCCTAAATTACTCTTTTCATTTCTGCGATCCTGTTACTCCTGATCCAAATTTTCGAGCAAAAATTGTGCGAAAAATTCAACAAAATTTTATTTTATTTTCGCGCCCAAATTACTCTTTTCATTTCTGCGATCCTGTTACTCCTGATCCAAATTTTCGAGCAAAAATTGTGCGAAAAATTCAACAAAATTTTATTTTATTTTCGCGCCCAAATTACTCTTTTCATTTCTGCGATCCTGTTACTCCTGATCCAAATTTTCCAGCAAAAATTGTTCGAAAAATTCAATAAAATTTTATTTTATTTTCGCGCCTAAATTACTCTTTTCATTTCTGCGATCCTGTTACTCCTGATCCAAATTTTCCAGCAAAAATTGTTCGAAAAATTCAATAAAATTTTATTTTATTTTCGCGCCTAAATTACTCTTTTCATTTCTGCGATCCTGTTACTCCTGATCCAAATTTTCGAGCAAAAATTGTGCGAAAAATTCAACAAAATTTTATTTTATTTTCGCGCCCAAATTACTCTTTTCATTTCTGCGATCCTGTTACTCCTGATCCAAATTTTCCAGCAAAAATTGTTCGAAAAATTCAATAAAATTTTATTTTATTTTCGCGCCCAAATTACTCTTTTCATTTCTGCGATCCTGTTACTACTGATCCAAATTTTCGAGCAAAAATTGTGCGAAAAATTCAATAAAATTTTTATTTTATTTTCGCGCCAAAATTACTCTTTTCATTTCTGCGATCCTGTTACTCCTGATCCAAATTTTCGAGCAAAAATTGTGCGAAAAATTCAATAAAATTTTTATTTTATTTTCGCGCCAAAATTACTCTTTTCATTTCTGCGATCCTGTTACTCCTGATCCAAATTTTCCAGCAAAAATTGTTCGAAAAATTCAATAAAATTTTATTTTATTTTCGCGCCCAAATTACTCTTTTCATTTCTGCGATCCTGTTACTCCTGATCCAAATTTTCGAGCAAAAATTGTGCGAAAAATTCAATAAAATTTTTATTTTATTTTCGCGCCAAAATTACTCTTTTCATTTCTGCGATCCTGTTACTCCTGATCCAAATTTTCGAGCAAAAATTGTGCGAAAAATTCAACAAAATTTTATTTTATATTCGCGCCCAAATTACTCTTTTCATTTCTGCGATCCTGTTACTCCTGATCCAAATTTTCCAGCAAAAATTGTTCGAAAAATTCAATAAAATTTTATTTTATTTTCGCGCCTAAATTACTCTTTTCATTTCTGCGATCCTGTTACTCCTGATCCAAATTTTCGAGCAAAAATTGTGCGAAAAATTCAATAAAATTTTATTTTATTTTCGCGCCCAAATTACTCTTTTCATTTCTGCGATCCTGTTACTCCTGATCCAAATTTTCGAGTAAAAATAGTGCGAAAAATTCAATAAAATTTTTATTTTATTTTCGCGCCAAAATTACTCTTTTCATTTCTGCGATCCTGTTACTCCTGATCCAAATTTTCCAGCAAAAATTGTTCGAAAAATTCAATAAAATTTTATTTTATTTTCGCGCCCAAATTACTCTTTTCATTTCTGCGATCCTGTTACTCCTGATCCAAATTTTCGAGCAAAAATTGTGCGAAAAATTCAATAAAATTTTATTTTATTTTCGCGCCAAAATTACTCTTTTCATTTCTGCGATCCTGTTACTCCTGATCCAAATTTTCCAGCAAAAATTGTTCGAAAAATTCAATAAAATTTTATTTTATTTTCGCGCCAAAATTACTCTTTTTATTTCTGGGATCCTGTTACTCCTGATCCAAATTTTCCAGCAAAAATTGTTCGAAAAATTCAATAAAATTTGATTTTATTTTCGCGCCTAAATTACTCTTTTCATTTCTGCGATCCTGTTACTCCTGATCCAAATTTTCGAGTAAAAATAGTGCGAAAAATTCAATAAAATTTTTATTTTATTTTCGCGCCAAAATTACTCTTTTCATTTCTGCGATCCTGTTACTCCTGATCCAAATTTTCCAGCAAAAATTGTTCGAAAAATTCAATAAAATATTATTTTATTTTCGCGCCTAAATTACTCTTTCATTTCTGCGATCCTGTTACTCCTGATCCAAATTTTCGAGTAAAAATAGAGCGAAAAATTAAATAAAATTTTTATTTTATTTTCGCGCCAAAATTACTATTTTCATTTCTGCGATCCTGTTACTCCTGATCCAAATTTTCGAATAAAAATAGTGCGAAAAATTCAATAAAATTTTATTTTATTTTCGCGCCAAAATTACTCTTTTCATTTCTGCGATCCTGTTACGCCTGATCCAAATTTTCGAATAAAAATAGTGCGAAAAATTCAATAAAATTTTATTTTATTTTCGCGCCCAAATTACTCTTTTCATTTCTGCGATCCTGTTACTCCTGATCCAAATTTTCGAATAAAAATAGTGCGAAAAATTCAATAAAATTTTATTTTATTTTCGCGCCAAAATTACTCTTTTTATTTCTGGGATCCTGTTACTCCTGATCCAAATTTTCCAGCAAAAATTGTTCGAAAAATTCAATAAAATTTGATTTTATTTTCGCGCCCAAATTACTCTTTTCATTTCTGCGATCCTGTTACTCCTGATCCAAATTTTCGAGTAAAAATAGTGCGAAAAATTAAATAAAATTTTTATTTTATTTTCGCGCCAAAATTACTCTTTTCATTTCTGCGATCCTGTTACTCCTGATCCAAATTTTCGAATAAAAATAGTGCGAAAAATTCAATAAAATTTTATTTTATTTTCGCGCCAAAATTACTCTTTTCATTTCTGCGATCCTGTTACTCCTGATCCAAATTTTCGAGCAAAAATTGTGCGAAAAATTAAAATAAAATTTTATTTTATTTTCGCGCCAAAATTACTCTTTTCATTTCTGCGATCCTGTTACGCCTGATCCAAATTTTCGAGCAAAAATTGTGCGAAAAATTCAACAAAATTTTATTTTATATTCGCGCCCAAATTACTCTTTTCATTTCTGCGATCCTGTTACTCCTGATCCAAATTTTGGAGCAAAAATTGTGCGAAAAATTCAATAAAATGTTTATTTTATTTTCGCGCCCAAATTACTCTTTTCATTTCTGCGATCCTGTTACTCCTGATCCAAATTTTCCAGCAAAAATTGTTCGAAAAATTCAATAAAATTTTATTTTATTTTCGCGCCCAAATTACACTTTTCATTTCTGCGATCCTGTTACTCCTGATCCAAATTTTGGAGCAAAAATTGTGCGAAAAATTCAATAAAATGTTTATTTTATTTTCGCGCCCAAATTACTCTTTTCATTTCTGCGATCCTGTTACTCCTGATCCAAATTTTGGAGCAAAAATTGTGCGAAAAATTCAATAAAATGTTTATTTTATTTTCGCGCCCAAATTACTCTTTTCATTTCTGCGATCCTGTTACTCCTGATCCAAATTTTCCAGCAAAAATTGTTCGAAAAATTCAATAAAATTTTATTTTATTTTCGCGCCTAAATTACTCTTTTCATTTCTGCGATCCTGTTACTCCTGATCCAAATTTTCAAGTAAAAATAGTGCGAAAAATTCAATAAAATTTTATTTTATTTTCGCGCCAAAATTACTCTTTTCATTTCTGCGATCCTGTTACTCCTGATCCAAATTTTCGAGCAAAAATTGTGCGAAAAATTCAATAAAATTTTATTTTATTTTCGCGCCAAAATTACTCTTTTCATTTCTGCGATCCTGTTACTCCTGATCCAAATTTTCAAGTAAAAATAGTGCGAAAAATTCAACAAAATTTTATTTTATTTTCGCGCCCAAATTACTCTTTTCATTTCTGCGATCCTGTTACTCCTGATCCAAATTTTCGAGCAAAAATTGTGCGAAAAATTCAATAAAATTTTTATTTTATTTTCGCGCCAAAATTACTCTTTTCATTTCTGCGATCCTGTTACTCCTGATCCAAATTTTCAAGTAAAAATAGTGCGAAAAATTCAACAAAATTTTATTTTATTTTCGCGCCCAAATTACTCTTTTCATTTCTGCGATCCTGTTACTCCTGATCCAAATTTTCAAGTAAAAATAGTGCGAAAAATTCAACAAAATTTTATTTTATTTTCGCGCCTAAATTACTCTTTTCATTTCTGCGATCCTGTTACTCCTGATCCAAATTTTCCAGCAAAAATTGTTCGAAAAATTCAATAAAATTTTATTTTATTTTCGCGCCAAAATTACTCTTTTCATTTCTGCGATCCTGTTACTCCTGATCCAAATTTTCGAGCAAAAATTGTGCGAAAAATTCAATAAAATTTTATTTTATTTTCGCGCCAAAATTACTCTTTTCATTTCTGCGATCCTGTTACTCCTGATCCAAATTTTCAAGTAAAAATAGTGCGAAAAATTCAACAAAATTTTATTTTATTTTCGCGCCCAAATTACTCTTTTCATTTCTGCGATCCTGTTACTCCTGATCCAAATTTTCGAGCAAAAATTGTGCGAAAAATTTAATAAAATTTTTATTTTATTTTCGCGCCAAAATTACTCTTTTCATTTCTGCGATCCTGTTACGCCTGATCCAAATTTTCGAGCAAAAATTGTGCGAAAAATTCAATAAAATTTTATTTTATTTTCGCGCCAAAATTACTCTTTTCATTTCTGCGATCCTGTTACTCCTGATCCAAATTTTCCAGCAAAAATTGTTCGAAAAATTCAATAAAATTTGATTTTATTTTCGCGCCTAAATTACTCTTTTCATTTCTGCGATCCTGTTACTCCTGATCCAAATTTCGAGTAAAAATTGTTCGAAAAATTCAATAAAATTTTATTTTATTTTCGCGCCTAAATTACTCTTTTCATTTCTGCGATCCTGTTACTCCTGATCCAAATTTTCAAGTAAAAATAGTGCGAAAAATTCAATAAAATTTTATTTTATTTTCGCGCCAAAATTACTCTTTTCATTTCTGCGATCCTGTTACTCCTGATCCAAATTTTCGAGCAAAAATTGTGCGAAAAATTCAATAAAATTTTATTTTATTTTCGCGCCAAAATTACTCTTTTCATTTCTGCGATCCTGTTACTCCTGATCCAAATTTTCGAGTAAAAATAGTGCGAAAAATTCAATAAAATTTTTATTTTATTTTCGCGCCAAAATTACTCTTTTCATTTCTGGGATCCTGTTACTCCTGATCCAAATTTTCCAGCAAAAATTGTTCGAAAAATTCAATAAAATTTTATTTTATTTTTGCGCCAAGATTACTCTTTTCATTTCTGCGATCCTGTTACTCCTGATCCAAATTTTCGAGCAAATATTGTGCGAAAAATTCAATAAAATTTTATTTTATTTTCGCGCCAAAATTACTCTTTTCATTCTGCGATCCTGTTACTCCTGATCCAAATTTTCGAGCAAATATTGTGCGAAAAATTCAATAAAATTTTATTTTATTTTCGCGCCAAAATTACTCTTTTCATTTCTGCGATCCTGTTACTCCTGATCCAAATTTTCGAGCAAATATTGTGCGAAAAATTCAATAAAATTTTATTTTATTTTCGCGCCAAAATTACTCTTTTCATTTTGCGATCCTGTTACTCCTGATCCAAATTTTCGAGCAAATATTGTGCGAAAAATTCAATAAAATTTTATTTTATTTTCGCGCCAAAATTACTCTTTTCATTTCTGCGATCCTGTTACTCCTGATCCAAATTTTCCAACAAAAATTGTTCGAAAAATTCAATAAAATTTTATTTTATTTTCGCGCCAAAATTACTCTTTTCATTTCTGCGATCCTGTTACTCCTGATCCAAATTTTCCAGCAAAAATTGTTCGAAAAAATCAATAAAATTTAATTTTATTTTCGCGCCTAAATTACTCTTTTCATTTCTGCGATCCGGTTACTCCTGATCCAAATTTTCGAGCAAAAATTGTGCGAAAAATTCAATAAAATTTTATTTTATTTTCGCGCCAAAATTACTCTTTTCATTTCTGCGATCCTGTTACTCCTGATCCAAATTTTCGAGCAAAAATTGTGCGAAAAATTCATAAAAATTTTATTTTATTTTCGCGCCCAAATTACTCTTTTCATTTCTGCGATCCTGTTACTCTTGATCCAAATTTTCAAGCAAAAATTGTGCGAAAAATTCATTAAAATTTTATTTTATTTTCGCGCCCAAATTACTCTTTTCATTTCTGCGATCCTGTTACTCTTGGTCAAAATTTTTGTGTGAAAATTTTGTTAAAAAGAAATTAAAAACGTGAAATTATTTTTGATCGATTTTTGAAGTGCAAAACATTTCTTTTCGTTTCTAGTCTCCTGTTACATAACGTGAAATTTTTTCGAAATTAATTTAGGGTAGACATTCTGAACAGTGAATTTTCGATCGATTTTTGAAGTGAAAAATAACTTGATTCGTTCCTAGTCTTCTGATAATTTAGGCTAAACATTTTTCAATATTCTATCATGAGAGAGCACTTTGGTCTTTCATTGTTTAAACACATTCATTCATTCATTCATTCATTCATTGACAAAGAAGAATCTTAGAATTAGTTAGTTTTTATGGCCCTTAAAAGGGCCGTTGTTTTCGGGGGTGGGGCGCCCAAAATTTACGGTTTATCTCTAGAAGATGTTGGTGTGGTCGACTACCTTCTCCAGGGAGCCGGTTTCTCGCGACGGTCACAAATACCTCTTGCTTCTTCTTATCCTGTTAATCTTTGTGCAATTCTTGGATGCGTTTTCAATTATTTTATTGGGTCACAAATATTTAGGTAGGAAATGATTAGGGTATTAGTTTTTATTTATATAATTCACCAAGGCTTCCAAAAATATCCGCCTGAAAATGGTTAAAAAAACGTTGACCGACACACACACACAGAAATTGTTGAAATGGCATCTAGGGACCCCAAAAGAGATATTTCCGTAAAAAAAAATTGATTTCTTTAGTTTTACAAGTCCCAATAAGTGTAAAAAAAATTGAAAATCATCACATTACAGGTTTAGTTATACTAAACAATTCTCGAAAAAACAAGGCAATAAATCAGACGAATCTAACCAAGTTAGTAAATCTGATGATGAAAACTGGCTCACAGGTTTGGCTTTTTTCTTATTTGAAATTAGATTTTGAGAGAACGCGTATTTCATTCTTTATGAGAATTATATTTAGAAACAGACTTATTACTATTGTAGTTTTTCAGGCCGGTCTTTCAAGTAATTCATGCAATCATATATGTTGTTGATTTGTAGTACAACATGAACAGGGGAAATATACTTGCCATAATCTATTTAATTTCGTATTTTCGAAGGAAGTGCATTGAAACATTTGACACAGTGATATCGCATGCCCATTGTTGATTTTGAGTTGAAACAAATTAACATATAATTCATTCTTTAATTTAGTGTTATATTTATTACAATTGCAGTTGTTTTTTATACGCAAGATACACTTTATTGTGTAAATGCACGTAACTTTCATTATTTCAAGCCTTTTGAAATATTTCCTGCAATCATATCAATAGTTGATTTCGTGCTACAACACGAACAACTCGCCTTTGTAGGGTAATTATATTTTCCATTATGAAACGTAAGATTAGATAAAACAAATTAATCAGTATGCATTATATTTAAGCTAGTTATTGTTTTCAAGAAATTCCCCTTTATGGTTCAATATTTACAATTGACAAAAATAAAATAATTCACTCAAAACGTTCTTACAAGTACATATGATATTTTTATATTTCATTTCTGTAATCCTGTTACTCCTGGTAGAAATTTTTGTGTAAAAATTTTGTGAGATTATTTTGGCGCCCAAATTACTCTTTTTATTTCTGCGATCCTGTTACTCCTGTTAGAAATTTTTGTGTTCCACTAAAAAAAAAAATGGTATATCACTATTATTAACTGGCCATCGACCAGAGGTGTTTCAGCATTTGAGGAATATTTTTTATTTATACAGGGTATTTTTTTTATCGTGTAACATGTTTAACATGTAAAATCCTATGGCCCACTATAAAAAAAACGTACTGTATATTAAATTCAATCAGAAAAGTGCAGGAATTATAATAAATTACTTATAAAATTAGTTTATTGCATTTTAATAAATGAAGCGTTAATTTTTATAAAAAATCACGTTTTCTGAGAAATAACGAATAAAAGAATTTCCTATATGTTGTATATAAGGATGTATAGAAATCCGTAATGTAGAATGATAAAACTTTTTAAGTTAGGTGAGATTTTTAGCCAAGATTAATATTGAATCGTAAAAACGAAAAATAAAATGAAAATAAATGTGGTGGTGTGCGTCAGGCTTTAGTACTTAAGGCGCCCCGGTAAATTATTCGACTTGAGTGCATTATAATCATAAAATAATAAAGATAGTGTACCCGCGTTCATAAGAGCTACTTATACAAAAACGCTCCGGTATCGTTGGCTGTGTATAAGATGAGAGATAAAATGGGCGATACATAAACTACACAGACTAAACGCCCCGGGCTCAGGTTTTTACTGCATTTTAACACTGCGTAAGCCCACCAAGCCGCTTTATTGGTTGTTTAGAACGCCATTACATTAGTGACGTGTATATATTTACCTAATAATAGTGGGTACACCTTACTCCGACACGACGTTACATTCAAAATAAACACCTCCAGGCCACTTGCTCCCTATTTATCCGACGCCACTGAGCGGAAACGGCATCATTATTGCTGTTTAAGTTTTATCTCTTCTTTTTCCCGGCCTACCTGGCGCCTCCGCCACTATTCCCGAGCGCGCCCCCGCGTTCGGAATTATTGCCCTCCTTGAAAACAACAAATAATACGAGCGGGCGATATAATACCCCCGAATTCAGTCATAACTTTGATGAAGTAATCCTTAGCTACTTAAGCCAGCCAGATTAAAGGGCTTTACGTGGAGTCGGACGCAAAATAATGTATCTGGGCGGTGGAGATATGCCGATACTAACTCAAGCTGACATCCAGATTCATAGACATGTGTTAGCCGTCTCGGTGAAATCATAACGGTAGTTCGGGAAATACATTGCCTTGCAAGGACCCACAACTAGTCATGTCCCCGCACAGTCCCTTACTAATTGAGGCCAGGATTGCGTTTCTCTATTTATAATCGCCGCTGCAATTTGTCACGTGTTTGTGACTAATGCCGCTCGGGCACACATCCTAATTTGTCAATCCTTTTAATATTCTAAGTGCCTTCGGAGCCATTCAATATGCTCTATATGTATATGACTTTAACGTTTATAACTGCTTCAACAGTTACCAATTATTTTTTTTAGGAGTATTAGTACAGCGTATTGTTCAATTTATTGTTTATTATTACTTTCTCCGTTACGAAGTACGAGAAAGTATTGTGATCGTGATTTTTTTTTCAAAATTTTTTTTACGGAAATATCCGTTTTGCGGTCCCTAGATGCCATTTCAACAATTTCTGGAAAAAAAAATTTTGTGTCTGTGTGTGTGTCTGTGTGTGTGTCTGTCTATCTGTGTGTGTGTGTGTCTGCCTGTGTGCGCTGTATCTCAAAAACTAATAAAGCAATTGATATTAAACTTTGAACATACGTCTTATTTGATAATCTGAAGAACTGAAAAGCTTTTGGTAAAATTTCGTACACCGAAAGTGGGTGTTTACCTTAACTATTTTTTGTTTTTTGCCAATATTTTCTTAAATATGAAAAATATCACAAAAACATTTAAACAAACATTGAAGGAAACAAAGAAATGAACATCTTTTCCTTAAAAATATTTTTCATAAAATCATTTTATTCGAGAAAAGAATTTATTAATTTTTTTAAATTTTTGGTTTATAATTATGAAACGATAATAGTTACAGCAAATTTATGGGAATAATAATTGTAGAGAATACCAAAATGAACAACTTATAAAGAATAAGTTTTTTTTCGAAATCTCGTTAGTTTTTGTGTAAACCGAGTTTTTGAATTTGAAGTATAATTTTTCCATCTTTCATAATTTTGACGTTTTAGACGTCAGTTTCATCCGAGTTTATACAACTCGATGTATGTTTAAAATATGATTTCAATTGAAAATAAACCATGAAAACGTAAATGTAAATGGTTATGATACCATCAAGTCGGAGAAAGTAACATGATGGCCACATCACTATTTTTTTAATTACATAACTGCTAAACGCGTTGTTAGATTTTGATTATTTAAAAGTGAAAATGAAGCAAATTTAACACATTTTAAAAAATTATCAGAAAATTTTCATTTTAAATCAATTTCCAAAATCGCAAATTTTTAAATCAAAACAAAAAATCGTATTTTAAAAAAAATCATATAACTGTTGGACGCGTTGTTGGATTTTAAAAATGTAGCGAATTTAACGCTTTTTGAAAAATCATTGGAAAATTTCTATCAATGTATTTGCCAAAATCTCATTTTTTTTTTTAAACAAAAAATCGTATTTTTTTATAAATTACGTAACTGTCGAACGCGTCATTAGATTTTGATTAATTAAACTTGAACATGTAGCGAATTTAACACTTTTTGAAAAATCATTGAAAAATTTCCATGTTAAATCAACGCAAATTGCCAAAAACGCAATTTTTTAAGTCAAAACAAAAAAAAAATAATTAGGTAACTGCTAAACGCATTGTGAGATTTTGATTATTTAAACGTGAAAATGTAGCGAAACTAACACATTTTAAAAAATCATTGGAAAATTAAAATCTTAAATCAATGTAAATTGTCAAAAATCAAAACTAAAACATCGTATTTTTTTAAATCATATAACTGTTAAACGCGTTGTTGGATTTTGATTTTTTAAATTTGAAATTATAGCGAATTTATCACTTTTTAAAAAGTTATTGGAAAATTTCCCCCTTAAATCAATGCAAATTGCCAAAATCGTAAATTTTTTAATCAAAACAAGAAATCGTATTTAAAAAAAATATATATAACTGTTGAACGCGTTGTTAGATTTTGATGATTTAATCGTGAAAATGTAGCGAATTTAATACGTTTTGAAAAATCATTGTAAAATTTCTATCTTAAATCAACGCAAATTGCCAAAGATTCAAATTGTCAAAAAACGCAAATTCTCAAGTCAAAACAATTTTTTTTTAATTACGTAACTGCTGAACGCGTTCTTAGATTTGATGATTTAAATGTGAACATGTAGCGAATTTAACACATTTTTAAAAATCATTGGAAAATTTCCACTTTAAATCAACGCAAATTGCCAAAATCTATTTTTTTTTTAATCAAAACAAAAAATCGTATTTTTCTATAAATTAATAAAGTAATAAAAGTTAATAAATAAATAAATAAAGGAACTTCGTAAGCGTTCAAATAGGTAATTGGGTGGACTATTTTCATGAAATTTTTCAGAATTTTTCATCAACTTGTTCGTCAGTGTAAAAAAAGTGTTTAAAAAATCGATTAAAAAACTTTTGGAATTTTTTTTAGGGTTTAAATGACCTTGGAAAAAAGAATCAAATATGTAATTGTATGAACTATTTTCGTGATTTTTTTCAGAATTTTTCATCCACTCGTTGGCCACTATAAAACTAATGATTAAAAATCGATTTAAAAAGTTATGTTGAATGACCTTGGAAAAAATTGGTCAAATGGTTAATTGGGTGGACTGTTTTCATGAATTTTTTCAGAATTTTTCATCCACTTGTTCGTCAGTATAAAAATAATGATTAAAAAATCGATTTAAAAAGTTATGTTTAAAATCTTTTGAATTTTTTTCTGTGTCGAAATAACCTTGAATGACCTTGGAAAAAATTGGTCAAATAGGTAATTGGGTGGACTATTTTCATAATTTTTTTAAGAATTTTTCATCCACTCCTTCGTCAGTAAAAAAATAATGTTTATAAAACCAATTAAAAAACTTTTGGATTTCATTTTCATTATGGTGTCTATATGACCTTGAAAAAACTGGACAAATTGAGCAATTCATATGAGACTTTGAACATAAGTCTTATTTGATAATCCGAAGAACTGAAAAGCTTTCGGTAACATTTCGTACACTGGAAATGGGCTTTTTGTTTTCTTCCAATATTTTTTTAAATATGAAAAATATCACAAAAACATTTAAATAAATATTGAAGACAACAAAAAAATTAACAAGTCTTGTTTGAAAATATTTTTCGTAAAATCATTGCTATTCGAGAAATTTGTTTTTCATTATTGGTTTATAATTATGAAACGGTAACAGTTACAGCAAATTTATGTTAATAGTAATTGTAGATAATGCCAAAATGAACAACTTATAAAGAATAAGTTTTTTTTCGAAATCTCTTTGGTTTTTGAGAAACTGCCCATTTTCATCTTTAATAATTTTGACGTTTCAAACGTCAGTTTCTTCGATTCTACAAAACGCTCGATGTACATTTAAAATATACCATGAAAGCGTAAATATAAATGATACCATCAAGTCGGAGAAAGTAACATGATGGCCACATCACCATTTTTTTTAAGGTATAGTTGGTTGAAACAGGTACCAGATGTTTGAGAAACCTTGCATACCTAGAATTGATTAAAATATTCTTTAAGGGACACGCTGATAAAATATATTATTGAGGAGCATCTGGAAATAATTTAGTATATTTGATTTATATGATAAATTCCAGAATAGGCCAAGAAGTATAATTTTGAATAATGTCCAAGTATCCGTTGTTAAGCCTTACATGTGGAAATGAAGTTAATAAGAATGACAGGGCGGCAGCCCTGAAGGTACGGAGGTATTAATGAACTAATTTAGTTATATGACAAGATAAATACAAGAAGATCCATACGAGTTGATCCCGCTGTAGCAGAGGACCGGGGTCCCCCGGGACTTCGGCCCACGAACAGTCGACTCATTTATCCTACCAGGATCGACCACGGGGCTCCATCAAAAACAAATTAATTACTCAACTGGTAAAACCTTGTCGAAATCGAGCCGCCTTGTCGACCTCGCTGGGGAGTATGATTTGTGGCCGACGTTATTGCATCGTTCCGTACATTTTCCATAACAACCCGACAGAGATAATTTCATATAAGAGCAGCTGGATTTATTAGCGGCATCATTAAAGCCACCGGGATGCATTTACCTTCCATCAGAATTTTTGTGTGTGGTTGGGGTTGTACGGGGCAATTTGATTTTTAAATAAATCAGCTTTTCCAAACAACGCATTGTAGCCGACGGTTACACAACCACGGATATATGGCCTGGGGACACGGTCCGTATTCTGGAAATAAATCGTACAAATAACCGGGCTTTGTGACCAATCGATGGCTTGCCGTCACCCTAGTAGTCTATTATTAAAAATTGCGTACAACATAGCCCCGTCGCCATTCTATTTGTTTGTTTTTATCTCGTTTCGGCGGCAAACATATCCCGCCGAATTGAATCGCGCCGATAATTATAAATATCGATCATCGAACGGTTAGCCCACTAATGCAAGAAGTTACGGTTGCATTAATTAATTCTGTTCTCCTCCTTAAAACAGGTCGTTAATTTTCACAAAGTGTGCATGAGGAAAAATAGAACAAAGGGCCGCCCCTCGTAATCCTTTCTGTCCGATGTTAGCTTAAGAATCTTCCAGTGTCCTTTGTGTCTTATTCTGTATGCGTGATCAAAGCACAGGAAACGCGTTGTCCTTTCAACGTACAATTATCACGCAATTAAGGAGACTTTAAAATGTAAGTCAATCTTTCTGCTAGAATTAACGTTTCATTATTTTCCTCAGTTCTCTGCTGCTGCTGCTCTCGCTCGAATTATGCAATGTTCAGCTTAATCTATTATTGTGGGCGATAAATTTTAATAATTCACCCGTACACCGGCGGACCCTTATTCGGCTCGTGCGCTGGGCGACAAGGTCCGTCTAAATAGTGGAAGAGGACGCTGACTGCTACAGTCGCAGCAGTCAGAAGTGAAGGCGGTCAGCGGAGAGGTCACCGTCAACGTCACACTGCTGGACATGGTGTCCCCGGGGAATCCCTACACGACATCGGGACTCCCCCGAGCACGCGTCTCTCAACACAATAGGACCTAATATTTGTGCGCTGCGAAGTCAATTATCCATGTCATTTATAGCTTATGTGAAGTTGCTTCCCAATTCGCCCATGTTACAATTGAGAATAAACATATATAATTCCTTATACAACCAAACTACACAACAGCACGTATAAAGATATTATTTAAATCGCACGTTATCTGTTATTTTAATTTTTAATACAGGGTAAATGTAAAGTGATAAAGTGCCAAACGACGTCAATGTATAATAGATTTAAAAACAATTGTTTTCATAAATACAAGAAAACGAAATGTAGCCTAAATATATGAATATTCAACGTGTTCGTTAATCTGCAAGCAAAAAATTAAGTCTTACTAAGACTATAAACAAATAACTTATTGAAACAACTACTTCCCTGGCTAGTGCCACTCGGCACGGATATTGAATGATACAAAAGAAATTTGCATGTTATTACTAGTACTACTAGATAATAACATTGGTTTAAGATCGTCTATTTCTGCATATAAGACTAACTTTGAAAATTATTCTAAAATGAAATGTGAAACTTTAAACTGTAAATGTTATTATTAAAATGAAAAAACCAGAAAACATTTTGACAAGGACACACAGTGCTAAACTTATCTAGTGTTACTAGATGAAACAAATTTGATAATAACTAAAAATACCACTGAATTAAAAAAAAACGAACAGGTTGAATATTCATATATTCAGGCTCTACATTTCGTTTTCTTGTATTTATCTAATGCTTTCTGCAACAAGTAAAGTTGTGTCTAATTTGTTTAATTGTTTTCATATTCGTATCCATAATGTTTACTTTTAATCGAGTGGGCTTATAACATTAATAAATTAAATTAAAGACGAAAAATAGCCTGAATACATGAATGTTCTACCTGTTAATATTGTTAATAATATTCATATTTCAGGGCAGGGACGGCTCGTTATACAGGGTACCCGTTTTTCGAGCGGCACCATGGGGATTTCAGTTATCTTAAGAGATACAAGATTGGTTAAATTAGGGCAAAGTTGTGTATTATAACGTTGATTAATAATCTGTTGAGAAATTGGAGTTACCTTTTTTTGTTTTCAAAAAATCGCGAAAAAATAAAACATTTCAATTTTAATTTTTACTTATTTATTCGAAAACTATTATTATTAATAATAATAATAATAATAATTTATTTCTCAACAGACCAGGTCCACTTACAGATAAAAATATAAAATAATACAAAATACAAAACATTAACTTATACACACATTTTAAAAGGTATAAAATACAATAATAATAGCAATATACTAATAAAAATGGTGATGTGGCCATCATGTTACTTTCTCCGACTTGATCATTTATATTTACGCTTTCATGGTTTATTTTAAATTTAAATCATATTTTAAATGTACATCGAGCGTTTTGTAGAATCGAAGAAACTGACGTTTGAAACGTCAAAATTATTAAAGATGAAAATGGTCAGTTTACTCAAAAACCAAAGAGATTTCGAAAGAAACTTATTCTTTATAAGTTATTCATTTTGGCATTATCTACAATTATTATTAACATAAATTTGCTGTAACTGTTACCGTTTCATAATTATAAACCAATAATGAAAAACAAATTTCTCGAATAGCAATGATTTTACGAAAAATATTTTCAAACAAGACTTGTTAGTTTTTTTGTTGTCTTCAATATTTATTTAAATGTTTTTGTGATATTTTTCATATTTAAAAAAATATTGGAAGGAAACAAAAAGCCCATTTCCGGTGTACGAAATTTTACCGAAAGCTTTTCAGTTCTTCGGATTATCAAATAAGACTTATGTTCAAAGTCTCATGAATTGCTCAATTTGGCCAGTTTTTTCCAAAGTAATTCAAGGTCATATAGACACCATAATGAAAATTAAATCCAATTAATTGGTTTTATAAACATTATTTTTTTACTGACGAAGGAGTGAATGAAAAATTCTGAAAAAAAATTATGAAAATAGTCCACCCAATTAACTATTAGACCAATTTTTTCCAAGGTCATTCAAGGTTATTTCGACACAGAAAAAAATTCAAAAGATTTTGAACATAACTTTTTAAATCGATTTTTTAATCATTATTTTTATACTGACGAACAAGTGGACGAAAAATTCTGAAAAAATTCATGAAAATAGTCCACCCAATTACCTATTTGACCAATTTTTCCCAAAGTCATTCAAGGTCATTTAGTTACTGGAAAAATTCCAAAAGTTTGTAAATCGATTTTTTTAAATTATTTTTTTACTGACGAACGAGTGGATGAAAAATTCTGAAAAAAAATCATGAAAATAGTCCATACAATTACATATTTGATTCTTTTTTCCAAGGTCATTTAAACCCTAAAAAAATTCCAAAAGTTTTTTAATCGATTTTTTAAACACTTTTTTTACACTGACGAACAAGTTGATGAAAAATTCTGAAAAATTTCATGAAAATAGTCCACCCAATTACCTATTTGAACGCTTACGAAGTTCCTTTATTTATTTATTTATTAACTTTTATTACTTTATTAATTTATAGAAAAATACGATTTTTTGTTTTGATTAAAAAAAAATGAGATTTTGGCAATTTGCGTTGATTTAAGGTGGAAATTTTCCAATGATTTTTAAAATCGTGTTAAATTCGCTACATGTTCACATTTAAATCATCAAATCTAAGAACGCGTTCAGCAGTTACGTAATTAAAAAAAATTGTTTTGACTTGAGAATTTGCGTTTTTTGACAATTTGAATTTTTGGCAATTTGCGTTGATTTAAGATAGAAATTTTACAATGATTTTTCAAAACGTATTAAATTCGCTGCATTTTCACGATTAAATCATCAAAATCTAACAACGCGTTCACCAGTTATATATATTTTTTTAAATACGATTTCTTGTTTTGATTAAAAAATTTACGATTTTGGCAATTTGCATTGATTTAAGGGGGAAATTTTCCAATAACTTTTCAAAAAGTGATAAATTTGCTATAATTTCAAATTTAAAAAATCAAAATCCGACAACGCGTTTAACAGTTATATGATTAGAAAAAATACGATGTTTTAGTTTTGATTTTTGACAATTTACATTGATTTAAGATGAAGATTTTCCAATGATTTTTTAAAATGTGTTAGTTTCGCTACATTTTCACGTTTAAATAATCAAAATCTCACAATGCGTTTAGCAGTTACCTAATTATTTTTTTTTGTTTTGACTTAAAAAAATGCGTTTTTGGCAATTTGCGTTGATTTAACATGGAAATTTTTCAATGATTTTTCAAAAAGTGTTCAAGTTTAAATCATCAAAATCTAATGACGCGTTCGACAGTTACGTAATTTATAAAAAATTCGATTTTTTGTTTTTATTAAAAAAATGAGATTTTGGCAAATACGTTGATTTAAGGTAGAAATTTTCCAATGATTTTTCGTTAAATTCGCTACATTTTTAAAATCCAACAACGCGTCCAACAGTTATATGATTTTTTTTTAAATACGATTTTTTGTTTTGATTTAAAAATTTGCGATTTTGGAAATTGATTTAGGATGAAAATTTTCTAATAATTTTTTAAAATGTGTTAAATTTGCTACATTTTCACTTTTAAATAATAAAAATCTAACAACGCGTTCAGCAGTTACGTAATTAAAAAAATAGTGATGTGGCCATCATGTTACTTTCTCCGACTTGATGGTATCATTGCTATTTATATTTACGTTTTCATGGTTTATTTTCAATTGAAATCATATTTTAAACATACATCGAGTTGTATAAACTCGTTGAAACTGACGTTTAAAACGTCAAAATTATGAAAGATGGAAAAATTATTCTTCAAATTCAAAAACTCGGTTTACACAAAAACTAAAGGGATTTCGAAAAAAACTTATTCTTTATAACTTATTCATTTTAGCATTAACATAAATTTGCTGTAACTATTATCGTTTTGTAATTTTAAACCAAAAATTAAAAAAAATAAAATAATTTTTTTCTTATGAAAAATGGTATTAAATTTTTTTTTTCGGGAAAATAATTACTCCACACGCCTTTTCACGTTAAAAAGAATCGTCATGAATTTTTTCAGATTTTTCTGAGACCCAAAATTTTGATCAAATTTTCGTGACTGGTGTGGAAAAATGGGTGAAAATCATGAAATGACCAAATAATTTGTAATGTACATCAAAACGTTCACAAAATAACGGTAAATACGTGGTTAAATTTTCAGCTCAATTGTGCTTGTAGTTTTCTTGCTGTATGCTTTTAAAATTGGTACTCTAAATTTGACCAAAAATTTCAGTCAATTTTGAGAATTTTTTGGTGCGGTCTCATAAAACAGATATAGATAATATTACACTAATTTGTAGATACATTCTTATAGAATCCATTACTTTCATTTTTAACCATCTACCATATCCACAAACCGAAATTCGTTCGTTCGAACGAGTCGATGTCCGCGAGCGTCAATCTGCAATGTCTCGGTATTCGCTTCCCGTAAGGCCGCATGTTAATTTTCGGTTGGTAGAAAATGGTATTAAATTTTTTTTTTCGGGAAAATAATTACTCCACACACTTTTTCACGTTGAAAAGAATCGTCATGAATTTTTTCAAATTTTTCTGAGACCCAAAATTTTTGCCAAATTTTCCTGACTAATAATGGAATGGAAAAATGGGCGAAAATCATGAAATTACCAAATGACTTGTAATGTATATCAAAACGTTTATAAAATACAGGGAAATGCGTGGTTAAATTTTCGGCCCGAAAAATAAAAAATGCGGACAAAAAAATCAAAAATTTTAACAATTAAATCGAAAATTTATGTCACAATAAAGAATATTTAGGTCAACAGATCAAAAATTTAGACCAAAAAGAATCGAAAATACAGGTCAAAAATCTAAAAATTCGGACCAAAAAGTCGAAAAATTAAAAAAATTAAATCGCAAAAGGTCTAAATAAGGGATATTTAGGCTAAAAGTTAAAATCTTTTGACCAAAAATATCGAAAATACAGGTCAAAAATTTAAAAACCAAAAATTCGTCAGGAGAAATAAAAAATGCGAACCAAACATTTTAACAATGAAATCGAAAATTTAGGTAAAAATTAAGAATATTTAGACCAAATGATCAAAAATTTAGCTAAAAAACAAATCGGGAATACAGACTTAATAATAAAAAATGCAGAATATTCTACGAAAAGGGTTTAAATTAGTCTCAAAAATCACTCTATTGTTCAAAATCATTTTCCATTTTTTTTTTAATAGGAAAATATTTTTCTTTCATTTTCGCTTTAATTAGCTTTAAAAGTTGAGACAAGGCACTTTTCTACTAAATAAAATCAGTGGCGGCTCGTGGAACATGTTGATGGTAGAGCCACTTATACAATATCCCCCCTCCTTTTTTGAAGAAACAAAGAACCATTTATCTTGCTAGACAAATCGAATATTTTGGCCAAAAAATCAAAAAATTGGAACAAAACAGCCGAAGATCTAAATTATCGGTCAAAAAATCGAAAAACCTGGTTTAAAAATAAAAATGCACACCGAAAAATTGAAAATACAAGCAAAAGAAAAATAATTTGCCATTTTTAGCCCCAAAATAACTCTTTTTAGCTTAAAATAAGTTCCAAAGAGAAATTTGAAAATAATAGCAAAAATAAAAATCGATAGCCCTTTCACAGCCAACGGAAAGCGGATTTCAAGTTTTTAACATAATGTATTTAGATGTTATTTCTGTGAATAAAGATGTTTGTATATATAAAAATAAAAAATAAATTTGCAAGAAAATCTAAAATATGGGACAAAAAATAAAAAATTCAGACCAAAAATCTAAAATTCGTACCCAAAAATAAAAGCTGTAGACCAAAAAATCAAAATTTTTAACAAACGAATCGAAAATTTAAGTTGAAATAAAGAAAATTTCGGCCAAAAGACCAAAAATTGAAACAAAATATAGGCCAAAAAAGTTAAAAAACCAAAAAAAGTGAAAATTTAGACTAAACAACAAAAATTCGGGCGTAAAGATAAAAAATGCAGACAAAAAATCCAAAATTTCTACAATAAAAAAATCTACAATATAGCCTAAAACGGTGAAAATTTAAACAAAACATCGAAAACGAGCGTAAAGATAAAAATTGCGGACAAAAAAATCGAAAATTTCTACAAACCAATCGAATATTTTGGTGAAAATAAAGAAAAATAAAAAAAAGTTGGAACCAAAAAATCGGAAATGCAGAAATCTCAAATATGGCCCAAGGAATCAAGAATCCTGATCTAAAAATAAAAAAGCAGACCAAAAAATCGAAAGGTAGAAGCAAAATAATTTACCACCAAAAATAAGTTTCTGACCAGAAATTCGAAAATAATAGCAAAAAATTAAAAAATCACGAAATAAAATCAAGAATCCAAGTTAAATAATGTAAAATATATTATATTATTTGTTTGGATATGGAATACCGGTAATTTTTAACAATAAAATATAAAAATTGATAATTCGTTTCAAAGGAGGGGTAATCGGGTAATTACCCCTCCTTTGAAACCGCCACTGCTATGTTCAGATGTATTACCAACCACACGGTATATACACTTATTACTGGAATCTGCGTCAATGATATGTAGATATTATTTACAACTATAATTTTAATATATTCATTTACATCATATAAAACGCCGAAACAACCAGTAATCGCGAGGAGTCCTTGTTATTGTTTTTGCCGAAGTGACATCTTCCAACAACACAACGTTGATGATCAATATAAACAGTATTCTTAGCTCTTGTAAAATTTTTGAACGTTGCTAAATGGTTTCATATAAAAAATTAATATAAATATTTTTACTAAAAGTAGGTAGGCTGCGGAAAAAACATTGTGTGAGCTATTTTGTAGACCTGCTTTTGTTTAAAAAGTTTTTTAATCATTTTTTTGGTACTTTCAATGTTTAAACTCACATGTATCAGGTGGACAATGAACATCCAACCACCCTGTATACATTTTTATCAGAAGCCAAAGAGACTGTCTTGAAGTTTTAACGTTAAAAATGCTGGCGCTTAAAATAATTAAATATTACTTGATCCCTTTACATCCAAACCACCCTTCATACATATTTCAAACCTGCAACGCGTGCACGCAGATTTATGGTCCTGCGTGAGCAATAATAATATCTGCAAGGACTTTAAATGTGTCGTTATGTTTCGGAGAAGTAAAGATGAATAGAGGAGAATATAGGTTGTTTATGCGTCTAGGGCAGTTGAATGAAATCGGAGGGGGACTCCTCGTGTAGCAATCGCGTAATATGCTGATGGGATATTGAGAGATGCATATCGACAAAGTCAAAGTTGTCAAGAAACCGCAGAGATTCCTCGAGGCATTCAAGGCTGTATTAAAGATAGTGGAATCAATGCGGCTGGACACAAATCTACACATCTGCACATCCCTTTAATCCGGCCGTGCAAGAAGCCCCCGGCATTATGAATACATATAAATATCAAGTTTGGCTTTGAGGAAGTTACTGCCAAGAGATGTGCGGTTTCGATATACACATTAAGGGCAAATATGTAAGTGTGTGTCTGCGGATGGATATGTGTGTACGTACATGTGCATGCGTAAAGGAAACGAGAGTGTGTGGATGGTTTTTCTTGGGTCCCTGATATTAATAGTCGGAGGTTTAATTAAGTTTGCAGGTTGCACGCACGTCGTTATTGCGGGGACTCACCGCAAGAGACGCTGTTTGACGGAGGTTCGCGGTCTGTTTGAGAGAATCGCAATATACTTGATGATGGCATTAGCCTACAACAGCCGGGGGACCAATCGCGTTTACTGCCTCTACCAAATGTAGCCTAACGCCACATGTCGCCGTATTATTACCACTTGGCTATTTTTAAGGAGCCACTCAACGCCATCGCAAATTACAAATCCCAATAAATTCTCTACATATTTAAAAGGATCTTTTAGTACTAGTAGCTTTCTAGTGTATCTCTAGCTAAGGTAGCTATAAAATTAAATCCCGGCTATAGTAAATGTGATTGCATTTAAAAGGATCAGGTATATCCATCAGATGGAAGGATACAATAAAAACTCCCCAAGAGCAATTGCATAATAACGGGAAATGGAATTTAGGGGATTTGTTGGCTATTACTAAAAGAATTTTACACCTATTTAACTCTAAACTGTGCTAAGAAAAGAAGTAAAATCGAATGAAATCGGGACGGTCGGAGATATATAAGGACAATGGCGCGTATAGCGTGTCTTACTTGATCGCGCCGAGAAATTATTTCGAATCCATTTAACATGGCGTCGCTCACAGTCAAGGGAAAAAGAAGTTCCACCAAAGTCGAATAATCTCGGAAACTTTCTATATAATCGATAAATATTATAGGCTAGGCTAAATGTATTGCTGACCTGGGTAATTTGATTACGTGGTAAGGGGTGGTGTATCTGTATCCCGCGGATGCAGGACGTGTCTGGTAATAAAAGGAACGGCGCGATTCACTTAATTCAGTGCGGACCCCTCGCGCAATAAATCTCACAGTAAATAACAATCACAGGTAATATGATCATAAAGTAGTCTAAAGAATCCATTTACGGGACATTCTTCTAAATAAAACTAGAGGAGAATAAACACAAAGAGAAGAAAAGAAAGAACAACGTGGGAGAGGATATCTCTTAAGGAGAGAGAACTTGAACCCAATTTATTTGATGCGGCAACAAGAAGTCCTTCCGAGGCGACAAAATGGTGATGGGTCGGCGACTTGTGAAGCACTTGGCCCCATTACAATGCTATAAATCTGCACGACCCTCCTAGTTGCGGGGCGAGAATGTCTCCATCGCGCTACACCACTCTTCGCATGTTCGTTACAATGTATTACCGCACAAACAAGACAAATTAGTTATAGTAGCAAAAAGTACTAAAGCGGAAAAACAACTTAACACCAGACTGCGACTGGGAGGGCGCGTATCAAAGCGGGATTAAACATTTAATCTACAACATTATTACGCTTAGATACAAGCGACGCTTTCTCATTAGCTAGTTTCCAATAATCGGAGAAAAAAGGAAAGAAAACTGCGTTGCGGAGACTATAGGCGATAAGGGGGATAATAAAATTGGCGCAAACAAAGGCATCCACGGGCAAAAGTGTTTATTTTTATACGTTCTACTTATAATAATCAAGCTGAAAGCATCCCCCCCCCTCCCTCTGCCTCCTCACTGTATGGTAAACACATCAAAGTATTAGATGCCCGGAGCGTGTACTTACTTATTCCTGGTAGCAGCTTTGTGTGTATGCCGGACCTCGGCAGATGCTCTCAACTGCATTATTTCAGGTCGAACGAACGTGATAACGTATTATTGAGTGAAACAACGAGGGCCTGCGGTTATTTGTGTTCTATGATACCTTGCCCCGCTTTCTCTTGCCTCTCCAGCGTTTATCTCGTATACTGCTTTAAAATTTCACAATTACCCCGGATGCTCATCTGGGCACCAGTCTTTTTCGAAAAAAGATGTCACTCATATAGCAGGTTTTTTTTAATTTTAAAGGTTTGATGTAATTAATTATTAAAAATAAAATTGCTTCTTGAAATTTTACCACTGTTTGGTTATGATGTTTAGTCAAAACCAGAAGCCTTTTCTAGTTGACTTTATGACCTTGTTACATATTTAAATTTTTATGATAAAATCTGCCTCCTCAATTTATTTTTAATTTTATTCAGATATGGTAGCGAAATGTGCCGAAACGCCGCACAGTGGTTCAGAATTCGAAAAAGCTAGCCAAAAATTTAAATCTTGATAAATTTTGACATAAATGGGTACTAATCGCAGATTATGAATTTGATGTCAAAATATGAAAATTCAAAATGGCGAAAATTATTATTGTCCGCACTGGAGAAATCCAATATTTTAGAATAACAGCTGCCCGGTGATTATTTTATAATTTAGTCAGGTTGTGTAGAAGATCTTTTTATAACATAAAATGGTATAAATTTCGAGTAAGTCGGTAGCAATTGTTTTAATATTTTTTTGGCAGCACTGAAGTAATGCGCAATCTAAGTATTACAATTAACTCACTTTTCGGGTGATTATTTTGAAATTAAGTAAAGACGTGTTTGAGATTATTTTTAAACCATAAAGAAGAATCAATTCTTACTAAATTCTGAAAATTTCAAGTTTGCATTTATTTGGCTACACTGGAGAAATTGGCAACTTCAGTATAACAATCGGTTATCACATGATTATTTCCAGTTAGTGAAGGGACTTGTTAGATTTTTCTTAAATTATAAAGCAGAATCAATTTTAAGCACATTTTAAAAATTTCAAATTGTTTTTACATTTATTTGGCCACACTGAAGAAATTCCCAACTTTAACAACAATTTAATGATTATTTTCAAAATTATTAAAAAAATGGCCCTCGGCTTCGAGTCGGTGAGCACTCTCCATCCTCGGAGCAAAACCATAATCATACTATACTATACAAGGTGTGTAAAAATTAACGGGAAACCATTGTGATCATAAAAAATTTCCAAACATTTCTTTTTGCGGAAATATGCATTTCGTCGATTCCGACAATTTTCGTAAAAAACTGTGTCTGCCTTTGTGCCTGTCTGCCTGTCATATTGATTTTCACTTTCTCCGTACAAACTACGGGAAAGTGTTCTGATTATAAAAAAAAATTACAAACATTTTATTTTTTGCGGAAATATTCATTTCGTCGATTTCGACAATTTTTGTTAAAAAAATGTATGTCTGTCTGTCAAATTGATTTTTTACTTTCTCCGTACAAACCAAGGGAAAGTATTGTGATTGTAAATAAATTCCAAATATTTTTTTGCGGAAATATCAATTTTTTCGATTCTGACAATTTTTGTAAAAAATATGTATGTCTACCTTTGTGTCTCTCTGTCTGTCGTATTTAGTTTCTAGTTTCTCCGTACAAACTACAGGAAAATATTGTGATCGTAAATAAAATCCGTTTTTGTTTTGTTTTTACATTTATTTGGCCACATTGAAGAAATTCCCAACTTTAACAACAATTTAATGATTATTTTCAAAATTATTAAAAAAATGGCCCTCGGCTTCGAGTCGGTGAGCACTCTCCATCCTCGGACCAAAACCATAACCATAACTTATACTATATACAGGGTGTGTACAAATTAACGGGAAACCATTGTGATCATAAAAAATTTCCAAACATTTATTTTTGCGGAAATATGCATTTCGTCGATTCCGACAATTTTCGTAAAAAACTGTGTCTGCCTTTGTGCCTGTCTGCCTGTCATATTGATTTTCACTTTCTCCGTACAAACTACGGGAAAGTGTTCTGATTGTAAAAAAAAATTACAAACATTTTATTTTTTGCGGAAATATTCATTTCGTCGATTTCGACAATTTTTGTTAAAAAAATGTATGTCTGTCAAATTGATTTTTTACTTTCTCCGTACAAACTAAGGGAAAGTATTGTGATTGTAAATAAATTCCAAATATTTTTTTGCGCAAATATCAATTTTTTCGATTCTGACAATTTTTGTAAAAAATATGTATGTCTACCTTTGTGTCTCTCTGTCTGTCGTATTTAGTTTCTAGTTTCTCCGTACAAACTACAGGAAAATATTGTGATCGTAAAAAAAAATCCGTTTTTGTTTTGTTTTTACATTTATTTGGCCACATTGAAGAAATTCCCAACTTTAACAACAATTTAATGATTATTTTCAAAATTATTAAAAAAAATGGCCCTCGGCTTCGAGTCGGTGAGCACTCTCCATCCTCGGACCAAAACCATAACCATACTATACTATACAAGGTGTGTACAAATTAACGGGAAACCATTGTGATCATAAAAAAATTCCAAACATTTCTTTTTGCGGAAATATGCATGCGTTAGTACATACTAGAGATGGATAACCGATGAGTGAGTCGATTAAAAGAGTTGACTCTTAGAAATGAGTCGAAGTGTCAAATGACTGACTTATTCAGAGTAATGGAATTGTAGAAGTGTGATTTTTTGTTTGTTTTTGTTTGCTCATAATTTTGTTTTCGTGGTAAAATACAAAAATTTTCAAGTACAATTTTTTTATGAAAATTCTGTTTTTTTGGAATTTTCTTCATGACATTTTTTAGAATTTTTACTTTTCATGACCTTTTTTGGACCTTTTTAAGGACAGATATTTTTAGCATTTTTTTTTCAAGACAATTTTAAACCTTTTTATTTCAGGAATTTTGTTAAGGACTTATTTTAGGCCTTTTTGCGGGACTTTTTACAAGACTGGGATTTCTTTTTCAGGGAAATTTCTTTAGATCTTTTTAAGGACTATTTAAAAGATTTTTTACAATGCTTTTTTTCCAAATAAATTTTTGATTATTTTTTAAAGATGTTATTTTCAGGTCAATTTTTTAAGACAATTTTGTTATGATATTTTTTCAGAAAAAATTTTCAGAATTTTCTTCATGACATTTTTTAGAATTCTCCTTTTTATTTTCAAAACTTTATATTTATGGAATTTTGTTAAGAACTTATTTTAGGTCATTTTGCAGGATTTGTTTTCAAGACACTTTGGGATTTCTTTTTCAGGATAATTTCTTCAGGACTTTTTACAATTATTTTTTTCCAGAATATTGTTTGTTTATTTTCTAAACATGTTATTTTTAGGGCAATTTTCTTATGATATTTCGTCAGGACTCTTTTTCTGAACTTTCCCCAGGACTTGTGTTAGCTTTCTTTCAGGATTTTTGGGGCTTTTTTTCCGGAAATTTATTTATCGTATTTTGTATGGTATTTTTTCAGGACTTTTCTTCGCGGCTTTTATCAGGATTCTTTTTTCAAGACTTTACTTTCAGGACTGGGACTTGTTCGAGAATTTCTTAAGAACCTCAGGACTTCTTTTCAGGATTCTTTTCTGAATTTTCTTAATTACATTTTTTCGGGAATTTTTTTCAAGCCTTCTTTACAGGACTTTTTTCAGTACTATATTTCAAGACATTTTTTATAGGATTAATTTTCAGGACTTCTTGTTCCTGACTTTTTTTCGAGACACTTTTTCGGGTTTCTTCCAGGATTTTTTTTGAGGACATTTATTTCTGGTACTTTATATAAAGACTTAATTTTTTCACAAATTTTTAACAGGACTCTTTTTTCAAGACTTTACTCTCAAAACTGTTTCTCCAGGACTTGTTTTCAGACAGAACTCTTTTTTCAGGACTTTATTTCTGGTCATTTTGAAGAAAATGTTTTAGAAGACATTTTTTTCTCAGGACTCTTTTTCAGGACTTTTTATCAGGACTTTTTTATCGGGACTTTTTTCAAGACTTTCGTGTTCAGTACTTTTATTATGGGTTTTAGGACTTTTTAATTAGGATTATTTTTAGAAATCTTTTTCAAGACTTTCTTGTTCAGGACTTTTATTAGATTTTTTTGGGACTTTTTAATTAGGACTATTTTTAGAAGTCTTTTAGAGTTTTTGAATTTTTCCATCTTTCCATCTTTCCATCTTTCATAATTTTGACGTTTCAAACGTCAGTTGCATCCGAGTCTACAAAACGCTCGAAGAACATTTAAAATATGATTTAAATTAAAAATAAACCATGAAAGCGTAAATATAAATGATACCATCTAGTCGGAGAAAGTAACATGATGGCCACATCACCATTTTTTCTTTTTTATTTAATTTATTTAATGCTTCTGCAATAATTTTAATTAAAGATAATATCAAACTAACATTTGTAGGATTGACCATGCAAACCATCACAGATTATTTGATATATGTATTACAATCGTTATTAAGACATTAATAATATTTGAGCAAGCAAATATAAATTTTGACAACCGGAGGAGAGCGGAGGCTGGTGACGTCTCGACGACGGCAACCGTTTCCGTGCAGTCTTTCACAATTCATCCAAACAATGGTGGTCGCGGTGCGGCGAGACTAATGGCATTAACAATGGTCAAGCGGACAATGGCGCGTTTATGCGCCGATGAATTGCGACCAGCAAATAATAAAAAGTAACAAGCCTTCGCTGGGAATATGTTAGTTAGTTAATATGTTACGGTGGCAACGAGAAAGGGCGCAATCCCGTGATCGTGATGCACTAACGAAGTCAGGGGTCAGGGGATCCTCTTGTTTGCTAATAGCCCATTCATGGCCTCCAATTAGTTCCCACCTTATTTACTCTGAGATAGCCACATCTTCATCAGATATATAATAAGATGCTTCAGCTGTTTCTTGGGCACACAATCGGATCTCACCTTGCTAATTATTGCGGCGCGGTTTCACCGCTTCAGCGAAAAACTTTTGCGCCCCGATAATTGCACAACAGCTCGCGGATCAATTCGAGTTTTCTATTTGCATAGATCGGTCCGCGTCAGCGCGATTTAATTATTTACTAGATGCTCATTCTGTTTTAATCTCTGCCGGCATTAAAAAAAAAGGCGAAAGATCATCTCGGGAAACAATTTCCCCCGTAAATACTTCCCTCATTGGATTCGGCCGAATGATCCGAGGGGAAATGAAAATGATTTTATTTGAGAGATGCCACGAGGAATTTTAAAAATCTGTTCCAGCATCCGAGCGGAGGGGTAGATGGCTCGAGAGGCAGTAATACCTCGCAAGTGTGCCGAAATGTCGCTGAATTCGTTATCAAATATTTAAAACCTCCTGGGAACTGAGGCAAATGGTTTCCGCATCGGTCATCTCAGCCGTCGATGTCCCGCCGTGCACTGGGAATAAAGACAAATCGAAGCGCGGCGGCCCCCGATAAACGGGAAATAAATTTATGTTTGGCCGAGCTCGTGAAATATTTGGGGCGTTAGTTAGTACACCGTGCACCGGGAATTTCTCATTGAATCTCAGCCCAGGACGATTCTTCTTATTGCCAAGGAGGAAGGCTGGCTGGTAGGAAGTTAGCACACAAATCACGATCTCCTTTATATCAGTGGGCTATGATTTAGCAGGTGGTAGGAGTGTCCGATGTGAGAGAATCGCGGACCTCGCGATGTCTTCACACAATGCGACACCAATTACAGCAGCCCTCGTTGCTATTAAGGCGCCAACTTTCTATATCACGTATTCGCGCCGCTCTGAATTCAATTCATTAGGGCTCAATAGTGCCCGATATTTAATAGCACGCCATCCTACAACTTTTTCCTTCCACCGTCTATATTAACGTCCTCGGAATCAGTTTATCTATCGATTCTTCAGGATAAAAACGAAAATTAATACCCTGCCTCTTACTTCAATTTCTTCACGGAGAGGATGATAGTCTAGCAATAACTAAACTAAATTGAAAAATTCGGATGTTTGTATCAATCTTATATTAGTAAATATAATCCAATTCATTAATTTGGTAAACGTAAAGTCAGATTAAAAATAATCAAATTAAATTGTTTTTCTTGAAAGATGACTGCATTACATGTAACTGCGACACCTTCCAGTCAATACGTAAATTCCGAAAAGATTCAGAGATGATAAATATTCAAAATCAACGTGATTAGCATTTGCATCCATAATAGCAGAAATCGTTGAACATTGAAATGAAAAGGCCGAAAGTAAGTAATTTATTTGGTGTTGTATACATAAGTGTTAACACAGATCAAAATAATATTTAATCTAATTACAGATATGTTTAATAAAAAAATAAATCCGCGGGTCGCTAAGCAAATTGACCTCCACTTTCATATAATGTAATGTAAATTTTTGCCAAATAAATGTATGTATCAAATAAAGAACATATTATTGGTTAATATAACACCTCGTTAATTTCTAGTGACTTAAGTTTCAATCAAGAAGGCGTTGTTATCTTCTTTTTACTTTCTCCGTTACGAAGTACGAGAAAGTATTGTGATCGTGATTTTTTTTTCAATTTTTTTTTACGGAAATATCCGTTTTGAGGTCCCTAGATGCCATTTCAACAATTTCTGGAAAAAAAAAATTTTGTGTCTGTGTGTGTGTGTGTGTGTCTGTGTGTGTGTCTGTCTGTCTGTGTGCGCTGTATCTCAAAAACTAACAGAGCAATTAATATGAAACTTTGAACATACGTCTTATTTGATAATCTGAAGAACTGAAAAGCTTTTGGTAAAATTTCGCACACCGGAAGTGGGTTTTTACCTTAACTGTTTTTGGTTTTTTGCCAATATTTTCTTAAATATGAAAAATATCACAAAAATATTTAAACAAACATTGAAGACAACAAAGAAATGCACATCTTTTGCTTCAAAATATTTTTCATAAAATCATTGCTATTCGAGAAAAAAATTATTATTAATTTTTCAATTTTTTGTTTATAATTATGAAACGATAATAGTTACAGCAAATTTATGTGAATAATAATTGTAGAAAATGCCAAAATGAATAACTTCTAAAGAATAAGTTTTTTTCGAAATCTCGTTAGTTTTTGAGTAAACCGAGTTTTTGAATTTGAAGTATAATTTTTCCATTTTTCATAATTTTGACGTTTTAAACGTCAGTTTCATCCGAGTCTGCGCAACGCTCGATTTACATTTAAAATATGATTTAAATTGAAAATAAACCATGAAAGAGTAAATATAAATGATACCATCAAGTCGGAGAAAGTAACATGATGGCCACATCACCATTTTTTGTTTTTTGCCAATATTTTCTTAAATATGAAAAATATCACAAAAACATTTAAACAAATATTGAAGACAATAAAGAAGTGAGATTATTTTGTTTGAAAACATTTTTCATAAAATCATTGTTATTCGAGAAAAAAATTTATTACGTTTTTTTCATTTTTGGTTTATAATTATGAAACGATAATAGTTACACCAAAATTATGTAATAATTGTAGACAATGCTAAAATGAATAACTTATAAAGAATAAGTTTTTTTCGAAATCTCTTTAGTTTTTGAGTAAACTGAGTTTTTGAATTTGAAGTATAATTTTTCTTTCAAAAATTTGACGTTTAAAACGTCAGTTTCATCCGAGTTCGATGTACTTTTAAAATACGATTTAAATAGAAAATAAACCATGAAACTGTAAATACAAATGATGACATCATGGGAGAAAGTAACATGATGGCCACATCACCATTTTTTATTATTAAATAAAATTACAATTGTAGTATTGTTAAAATGTATTTATTTATACATATTTCTAATCGCTTAGTGCAATTTGTTGTCCTAGACTTTTGTTTTGAGTTTTTTTTTTGTCATCTGCAGTAATTTAGAATTTTGATAGTATGTGTAAATTTTAAAGTCAAATTCTCGATGGGTAAATTTTTTCCATTAAACATGCATGCGAAAAAAAAACAAAAATAATCTATACTTTTTACAGTATTTTTAGAGCTAATTACGAGGAAAATAGTGAAGAAATCCATCACGTACAGTTTTTTTTTACAAATAGCTTGTCCAGTTTTGACTAATTTGCGTATTTTTTAAAATTATGTTAGCCTTATAAGTTCAAGAAAGATTCAAAGTATTCCCACATAAATTTTATATTTGGTCCATTTTGTCCACTCATACTTTGACCACTTCCCTTCAAATCTTGGTGATTTCTTTGAATTTCGGATTTGAGGAACGAAATTTTAGAATTAAAAGAGTAAATTTTAGATTTTACTGTTTAAATTTTAGATTGCACTGACCAAATTTGATATTTTTGAGTTTGAAATTAGAATTTGCAGACCAAAATTTTGGGTTTAAGAGCGAGTATTCAGATTTTATAGCCTATAATATGATTTAAAACGAAAACCCTCAGTTATAGTCTAATTTCTGGAATTTAATATCTGAATTGAGAATTTTAAGAACTTATAAATTTGAATCTTTTAATCAAATATTTATTATTCAAAAATTAGACATTTAAATATTCCCCTAATATCAAAATTTAGGTGCAATGTTTTCATTATAAAACATACATTGCAAATTTAAGGTGCAAATTTAAATTTACAAATCTTTTCGTTGCGCCGCCAAAAATTCACATTTTAAGTCTTAAATTTTACGATTTGGGGCCCTAAACTTAAATGTTTAGGTTCAGACCAAATTTTGAAAATTAATGTCTAAATTTTGAATAATCGTGTCGAAATTTTTAATTTAAGATTACGCGGCCTATTTTAAGGGACCGAATTTGAAAATTTCATGTTTGAATTTTGAATTACGGGTGTTACTGTCCACAATTAATATTTTAAGATTTTTAGGACCTTAAATTAGAAATTTTAATTCTACAATTTTAACCTCAAAAATTAGATCGACAATCCGATGTGTTGGCCGTGAAATCGGAAATTTAGGCCTAAATTTCAAAATTGTATCATTTGCATTGTAAGGCATACATTGTGGATTTTAAATTCAAGTTTACGATTACTTTTTTTCTTAAATATTTTCGTTGTGGGGCCCAAATTTCCGATTTTGATTCCTAACTTTTGAGTTTTAAGACACAAAAATTTGATTTAGGGCCCAAATATCGAGTTTTGAAGACCAAATTTTGGAATTTACTGTCTACATTTTAGGTAAAAATAAAATCTCAAATTTTGCATTATATTTCGTGCTTAGGTTGATTTTAGGGACCAAAAATTATTTATTTTGAATTTATTTTATTGTTTGAATATTAAATGTTTCTATCTAAATTTGATGTTTTAGAGTTTAAATTTCGGATTTTTGGACCAAAATTTAAAATGTCAGATCCAATTGCAATTTCAAAAATAATAACACAATTTTTTTTTTAAAGGAAGGATGGTTGACGGGAATTCGGGTTGAGGAAGTACGGATGATTTGGGAATTGACGTAAGCAACTAGGCTATTCGGCCACTAACGATATATATATAGTTTTTGAGATTTCATTTTTAATAATGAATGGGACATACACCAAACATCCATGGACCCGCACGGCCACTTCTTCGTTCCTAAAAAGTGACCGCACGGATGGGATTCGAACCCACGACCACGAGGCCCGTGAGCAGGAGCTCTACTCTACTAGGCCACCGAGGCCCCCTAACACAATTTTCAAATGTTCGAAAAATAAAAAGTGCGATTTATGCATTTTGCGATAATTTCACACAGAGGTGGATCCTGGTGTTTTCTAACGAGGGGAACTCCAAACATATGTTTAAAAGAATTGGATGAGAAATTGAGCACATAATTAATATTTATTTTTTAAATGCCTGAAATTTCTCCATCCAGGACTAGGGATCCGCCAGTGACCAGAACACCAGTAGTTTTAAGTAGAATTTTGTGTGCATATTAAAAGTAGGCAACCAATAGTACACATGTAAGAAGGGTCGGTAACAATGGGGTTTTGGAACGTAGCGGGAATAAAGTGAAAAGGCAAAGAGGATAGGTGGAAGAAGTATTTTGAGGATTGGGTGGCGGGGAAAGACATAGTGGGGGTAGTAGAGATATGGATGGTGAAGGAGGAATGGGGAGAAGTATAAAGATGGTTGCCGGGAGGTTTTAAATGGGAGATGAAGGAGGCAACAAAATGTGCGATGGAAGGGAGAGCAAAGGGGGAATGATAGTTGGATGGAGAAAGAAAAGGTGGCAAGATGGAGATTATAGAGGGAGGCGAAGGACTGATGTGGATGAAATGGCAACAGAGTAAATACAAGGTGGGGGGAGACTTCAATGCGAAGATAGGTGATATGGGTGGAGAAATTGGAGAGGACGGGGCGATGAAAAAAATAAGTTCACAAGATAAGCACATACATGGAGATGGCAGGAGGATGGGGGAGTGGGCGATGGAGGAGGGATGGGGAATACTAAATGGATGCACAGATGGGGATTGGGGATCTCGAGAGAAGAAGTGAGAAGAATGGAGGTGGAGGAAGCTATGGGATCGGATCACTTACCAATAAAAGTGGAGATACAGATGGACAAGGAGAAACAAGTGGAGCAAGAACAGGAATGATAAATGCAATTAGACATATGAATAAAAGGCTGGATAAGGTGCAGTGGAATGAAGTTGGATCAATGGAGGAGATGGAGGAGGTCACAGTGGGGTGCGGAAGAAGAGTGAAGGGAAAAAAGGTGAATGAGAGTACGTAGTTTGATGAAGAATGTCGACTGGCAAAGAGGGAAGTAAGGGAGGCAATGAGAGAATGCTTAAGGAGCGGAGGGGAAGAGAGGCGAGTGGTGGCAGCTAGAAAATATAGTATGATAGTATATGTGAAAGGAAGAAAAAAGGAAATGAGAAAGTGTGAGAGTAAAGCAGAAATGTGCAATATCCTGAAAAAAGGGGAAATGGACAAAGAAGTGCAAAGGAAACAGCGAATGGCCAGAAAGAATAGGGGACGGAAGGCTAAGGGGAGTGATGGAGGAGGTAGAGAAAGCGTTTGAGGAAGTAAAATAAGGGAAAGCAGCAGGAATCGATAGACTGAAGGCGGAGATGTGGAAGAAGATAGGAAAAGAGGGAAAGGATAAGTTTAGGAAGCTGGTGAATCAAATGTGGAGAGGGGAAGGGGATTTACCTGCGTCATGGAGAGTGGGTGTGGTGTGCCCAGTTCGCAAAGGAGGGGAGCACGAGAAGGTGGACAATTATAGAGGAGTAACAGTCACGGATTTTATTTCCATTATTCATACAAATATAAAATACAAAAATAACAGCCGTGTGTGACTGAAAGACTCAGCTTAAGTAAAAAAAAAATGTCATGGGCAGTGGGTATGAGATTGCCATGATTGTGGTGAACGTAGGGAAAACGAAGTGCATGAAATTTAGAAATAAAGGAAGGGAGGGAAGAGTAAAAGAAATAGAGTGGAAGGGTGAGAGAGTCGAGAGGGTTAAGGTGTTCAGATACCTGGGTTTCGTATTTAAAAGTACGGGAGGGTACGTAGATGCAGGGTAAGGCGAGGAAAGCGTGGGGTGTTGTATGGGGGAAGTGGGAAAAATGGATGAAAACAATTTTGGAATGGCATGTAAATTGTAGGATGCGTGTGTGAGAACGATTTTAATGTATGGGGTGGAAGTATGGGGTACAAAGGGGTATGAACGTGTAGAGAGAGAGAGCAGCGGTAGTTCTTGAAGCATATGTTGGGGATGGAAGAGTCTACGCCAGGGTACATACCTAGTGTGGCAATGGAGAGAGTGGTCAGATATGAGATGAAGTTGTGTGAATTAGAGGAGGAGAGATTGGCGGAAGAGGTATGGAAAACGTGTGTGGGTGTAGGAGAGTACAAGAGGAGAATGGAGCGAAAGAGAATGTATGAGAGGGTGGGATTGTCGGAAGGTAAAGCGAAGGAATGAATAGAGAGTGGAATGAATGCGGCGGCATAGGTGGAAGAGAAGGAGAAGGAAGTGGAAATTCAGGAGTGGCTGGAGTGAATGCGGCGGTGTGGGTGAAAAAGTGAAAATTCAGGAGAGGCAGGGATGTATCGCGAAGAGTGAATATAATGATATGTATGAGAGGTGGCCGGTACATGGGAGGCTGCCGAGGTATTTGACTGAGAGGGAGTTGAGCAGGGTGGAAATGGTGACGCTGGCAAGAGCCAGGTGTGGATCAGGAGAGACAGGGAGGAAAAGATGGATGGGTGTAGAGTATGGGAAATGTGTAATGTGTGAATTGGGGAGGAATGTATGAAGACTTTTGGCAGAGGAGTGCGAGGGAGTGTGTGAGGAATGGGTGGGAAGGGAAAAAAGAATGAATGAATGGATGAAAGAGGACGGAGCCGGGGTGAAGATTCTGGCGAGATTGGGATGGGAAAAAGAGAAGAGAAGGGAGAGGAAGTGATGAAATAGAAAATGTAGTAGATGCCAATAAAGGTTCTTTTTTTAGTACACGTGTAATACTATTAAATTCAAATTAGAAATGGGGAAAAGTAAAGGTGCATATCTTATCTCAAAGATATGTTTTCTGAAATCGTCCCTAAAGTTCGACATGAGAGTCTATGAGCACGGCCTGTACTATGTTTTAAGAATCAAAATTCAAGTAAGTCCGGTGGTGTATAAGTTATGGAGTCGTCATCGTGATTTAAATCTATTTCCAATATTAGCACTTACTGACAAAAATAATTATTATTTTACCAATGAAATATTTTGCGTGGAAACATTTTTTTTTGTCTTTGGCAGGTGCCCTTCAGTCACATAGATTATTTATTATTCATATTAAATGAAATAGACATCCACAAACACCCATGCCCTCGCCGGGATTCGAACCCGGGACCCTCCGCAAAAACATTTATTGACATGAGCAATTTCACTTCTCTGTGTCAAAAACTTACAGACAGAAAGCTTCAGAAACCTTGCATATAGAAGCATGGGGTACCGCAAGGATCAACGTTTGGACTAGAATTGTGCGTATATTTGTCAGCTCACTTAGCAACCCGCTTAATAATTCTGAGGTGGTTTTGTTGGTAGTCCTAGACAGTAATGCATGTTTTAATTCTCCACTAAATCAAATTAATAAGACAATTAATCGTTCTTCGAATAGGTTAAATCCCATGAAAAAAATCGCAATTTATATTTAGGTTAAATAAATAATATAAATACTATACTTGCAAGAAATAGTATGTGTTTTGGATGATCTTTTAGATTTTCCTTTAATTGAGGCGCTCTTGAGAATATCTTGCATTTCTTCTATCAATGTGTAGCCTGCGCTGTATATCCAATACGGTGTCGAGTGAAGAAGTGGCAATATTATCATGTTCGAACGTCCCTTCAAAGTTAGCCACCTCCGCTGCTGCTTCTACATCAAAAGTCATTCTAATTATGTCATTTAATCATGGTAATCTGTGATTTTATCATTCCTAACTTTATAGGTTTAAAAATTTTAATTCACTTGGTTTGTTTCACGATCAAATAAAGTTGAAAATAAAACAATTTAATCGTGAAACAAACCAAGCGAATTTTAATTTTTTAACCTATATTAACATATTGTTTCACCAAGTGATTAATGAGAAACAAGTATATGACATTCCTAACTTTATATTTTTAGGTGTTCATTTCAAAGAATTTTAACTAGATTCTATTGATCACATTTACTATCCATTATTAGTTTTTTTTTTTGTACAAAACAAACACGAATAAATTCAAACCCTTATATCCCCCCGCCATCCATCTTGAGATCTCGAAAATACACCTAAAGTTAGCGAAGATATTATTATTGCACACGCAGGACTATAAATCCAGGTGCACGCGTCGCGACGCCTAGAGAGAACACATTCGTATTCGTATTCGCCTTCACGGTCCTTCTGGGAAAGTTTCCTCTGATGTTATTAGATCCGAAGGAATCGGTTTATAGGGACGAGAGCCGGGACAGTTCGCATAACGTGAGCCGTAAACTTGCGGGCTTTTTCCCTATTACGAGATGCAAATCAACCCCTAATTTTAATTTTACGTGTATTAAAATCTGGCGCAGCTGACGGGCCTGTATCCCCAGATTATGCCCCAACAAAAGAAGCAAGTTAATCACACTATAATGCCATATTTAAACCGAAAATTATGGACAAGCAAATATAATATGCACGCACATTTAACATTACACCGACTTGGACCTTTTGTGTTGAGTAAAATGTATTGTGTGGGTGTGTTTATGTGTGTGTGTGTGTTTGTGGAAAAAAAACGTTCGCATTATAATACACAAAATGGCCATTTAGTCTTTACAGGAAGTAATCCGTGTTTATATAAAAGAAACAATTTTTATGAGTATATTCGAATCTATTATACAATCATTTATACACACACACATACGTTAGTCACGTCTAAGTGATAAGTTTAATCATTTTTTTTAAGAGGTATGATTCGGTTTGGGAAAGCGCAGGTGACATTTAGGAAACCAAGGCATCCTGTCACAACCGATGTATTCAAATATTATGGGACAAACACTATACATCTATTTTCGTTCAGAAAAAGTGACCACCTGGACGGGATTTGAACTCGCGGCTACGAGGCTAAGAGGCTACCTTATTCTTTGTAAGAGGTAATCGTTTACAACGATGACGACATCATTCAAGGTGATACACGGAGCCAGTATCATTTAGATCATTGTTTCTCAACGTGGGCGATAGCGCCCCCTGGTGCCCGATCGACATTTACATTGGGCGATTATCTGACAATCCGCTCTTTGGGGACTATGGACATTTTGTTATGTTAAAATTGTAGTGAAAGTTTTATTGGCATATATCTTTTTTGTAAGTTAATTCGTGAAATTAACTCATACTGCAAAAATCGCACTTTTTACTTTCTCCGTTACGAAGTACGAAAAAGTATTGTGATTGTGATTTTTTTTTCAATTTTTTTGGCCTTCGAAAGTTTGCCATAATATAGATATGGTTTGGGTGGACCCGCGAAAAAAAAATTATAAAAATGTTACAAACAATTTTATCAAACATTTCATCGTTTAAGTAGACTCTTATCTGCACGTTGTTGTTAAAAAATTGAATTTGAAACGCCTCAAACAATGCCATTTTGGCCTTTAAAAATTTGCCATATTATATGCATAGTTTGGGTGGACCCGCGAAAAAAAAATCATAAAAAAGTTATAAACAATTTTACCAAAAATTTTATCATTTAAATCGTTTCAGTGGACTCTTATCTGCACGTTGTTATTAAAAAATTGAATTTGAAACGCGTGAAAAAGTGCCATTTTGGCTTATATATATATATGGTTTGGGTGGACCCACGGAAAAAAATTCATAAAAAACTTATAAAACTTATATTTAAATCGTTTAAGTAGACAGTTATCTACACGTTGTTGTTAAAAAATTAAATTTGAAACGCGTCAAACAGTGCCATATTGGACTTTGAATTTGAGTTCGCGTGGACTCGAGAAAAAATAATTGAAATTGTGGATTGACTGTACATCTATAGGCTTATGTTAATTACTTTGTTACCATTTGATTTATCAAAAAACAATAAAATTTTATTCGGTGGTGAAGGCGCCGGGAAAATCCGTGGCTGAAAAATCCGTGGCTATCTTCACATCGGTACTTTTCTGTACTATACTGCTTGCGATTTAAACTGAAAACGATATTTGGAATGCTTCTATAATTTAATAGCAATAAACTTTTGTTTAATCCTGCCATTGAAACTTTAGTTTCTTACGTAGATACGCGAAAATAAAGCTTTACTTTATGCCAAAGTGAAGTTTATCGTCATTTCTGGCTAGCTCAAATCACTTGAAGAAAATATCATGGTCAATCACCAGGGAAAGTTTAGTAGTAGTAATGATATTCATTTGGCAATTTATCTTCCTGGCTACCAATTACAAATGGGCAGTTTATTAATATGGAATCATAAAAAAAAATCACTAAAAGTGATTGAATCTGCAACAACTAGTTGTAATTGGCGGATCAAGCAGTAATAGCCTTAATTTTATTTAAAATTCTAACATAAACATAAAGACGTCTTAATTTTATTTACGATATTATTTAGATATTATTATATACAGATTTGTATCAGTTGAAAGTTAATAAAAAAAATAATAGATACAAATATCTGTTTCGTGGGACGTGTTTGGAATCGTTGAAGTCATTCTCAAAAGAGTACATTTTTTTTTTCTATTTCCAACCAATTAGCTTCAAGATATCTTGTGAAGTACTAGTTATGTAAGTCATTAAATTTTCAAAAATAAAATTTGAAAACAAACAACGGATATTACGTTTATTTGTTATCGAATTTACTCGAGTGTGATTGAATAAATAAACCGGAGGTTTTAAAAATAAATGGCGCTAAAGCTACACCAATTTTACAGTTGTTACCTCTCCTTTGTATCATGTTAATCTTTGCCTTTGAAGGCAATTGAGTGATTATCCAATAAAAACGACTAGGTTTTCTTTTATCTCGGCCCCCGCGTGCATTCCGCCGCAGATTCAATTTATAAAGCGAAAAAAAAATCCAAATAAATATCTTAAAAGGCGAATAAAACAGGTTCAAATGAACGATGTAAATTGCTAATTAGCGGATCTGACAAGTAACGCGTAGTGCGCAACAGCCTGATAAAAAGGAGCAGGTCCGGAAGTAATTCGCGTGAATGTTAACATTCATTAAGGTGGTTAGTTACTATGTAATGTAGTTTTCGGTACATATAGCATTTAATTTACGGCACACATATATCCCTTAAGTTTTATACCGTCTGGCGGATTCGATTGCAGCGGTGTAAAGGGTATTACAGGGATCCAGATGTAATAGATCTCCGGTGGTGGTGGTAGTGCAGTAATATGACGCACGATGGCAAGTGAAGCAGGAAAGCCACAGTATTTAACGAACGCCGTTAATAAATCAAAGGGCCCGACGCCGCATATTTCATATTTTATTTCTCGCAGGGCATATACTCACTCGCAAACACACAGGGCCTCTTTCTCGCCGCTGTTGCTCCTTCTTCCCGCGGAAGTGCCCCTACACAGAAAACCGAGCACCTGCAACTCCTCCACGATTTCCTTCCTACGCTACATTATAAATCCGGCGGGGAATAATCCGTTCAAAAAACACGTAGTCAATTTTCATCAGTAAATATTGGGTTAATCTTCGGAAGTGGATGAATGTCATCTTCTTCTGTGCCGCCGTCGCACTTATTAACGCAAACGCAACGGTGATGTTTGTTCCATCCCGCATATACCCCCGTCCTCGATAATTAACGTTCGTGCTCTCGTCTCTTTTCAACCCTCACTAATGCCCGCACCCCGTCTCTCGTCAATCTTCAGGTGGATGAGCACCCCTTGTTTCCCTCTCGTGATTTTTAGTGCTGGCCTTAGTCAGCGATATTATTGTGACAAATATCGAATTTATTTTTTCTACTCAATTGCTTCCGCAAAACGGAAACGTAAACTATTTTAGAAAATTTACAATTTGGATCAAAGTAATCTTTAACAAAGAGCTATATTTTAACGGCGAATGTTACTCATCAATGTTTTGTGTTTCCTTACATCTGAAAAACAATCCAATTGTTTGCAATTTGTTTTAATTCTGGCTGAATTTTTGACAATTTCATGGACAATTTTGAAAAACAATAATTGTCTTAGTCGGAATTTTCAAGAGGAGTTAACTGTGTTGGTTGATAAATATATGTCAACTTTTGCAAAACAATAACCCCACTGGTAGAAAATAAAGCAATTTAATCGTGAAACAAACGAAGTGAATTTTAATTTTTAAACCTATAATAACCCCACGATTTTAATTGTTTATATTTTCATAAGTCTCGAATCAAATTTTAACCTTACTGCAGCAACATTTATTTATGTTGGAATTTTTCAATAATATAAACCGTTTTAATTAATATATCTATATCAAAGTGTCTCTAAGCATTTGCTTACCGATTTTTATTTTTTACATTTATTTTTCATTGCCGCTATAATTTCAACCTTACCTAGTTACGATTTTAAAAACTTGAAAATGAAAACCCCCATTTGTTAAATGAATTAAAAAAGTAAAATATATGAATATTCAACCTTTTTGTAACATTGGTTATTATTAGCCAGGGAGCTAATTGTTTCAATAAGTTGTTAGTTTTTTGTAAGACTTAATTGTGCAGAGTTACGAATGGGTTGAATATTCATATATTCAGGCTACTTTCCGCCTTAATTTAAATATACTAATAATTTTGGCAACTCGTCGAAAATGGCAAAATGGCTACAAACACCATTAGCAATTATGCATAAATGTGAAATAATTAATGATGTGGGTGATGTGGTGCGACCTTAAATAATAAATAGGAAACCTGAGTTAAGTTAATATGTCAATACGAGTGTCTGCTAATGAATGATTTATGAGTTATTAAACGGTGATTATGCCAAATTAGTGGGGGCCTTTAATAGATAGTAATTTCGAGTGGTGAAAACGCTCGATATTATTACATACGAGTACGCTGCGCGACGTTTCTTACCCCAACGGCCCGACGTCGTGTTTCCGTCTTCGTGACGCTGACAATTATACGAATCGCAGTGATCGTGCCACGTACGCACGTACGGCTTACGTTCTCGTCCGCCAATTAATGTGACACTCGAAATAGCAATAAACCGCGTTGAATCGATTAACCCGTACCTTACGAATGCCGACATATTCGCGACAACAAAAAATATACCCGTAAAGTAGATCCGTTCCCGGCGCACCCACCAGAAGTTCAATTTATAAATGAGTGTATTTTAGTTTACTGTAAAGCGATGGTTGCAAGTATTGTAAACTTTGTGTCTAGATGAAAATAATGTGCTGTGGCTATGGTCTATTTTAATCAGCTGATTTTATTAGTGAGGACGCATAGGTTGGGACAAATTAATTTAAAATTTAGGGTTCTGTTTTACGGAAAACGCCCGATTTGTATTTTTGGCTTCTGTTTTTTTATGGTAAATTCATGTATACATGGTGGGCCAACAACAATTTTTGAATTCCACGTCGAATTGTTTCATGTACAGAGAAAATACAAATGCGAAACCCGCTCGGCGAGGGAATGCTGCCGCATGTCGGTGCTTAGTTCGGTCGAAACCAGTCAATCCATGTTTAAAATCCATTTATGAGGTAATAAAAGGGTATCCCGATATAAGATGGTCAAAATGCCACCCGACACGGATTTTTAAATAAATATGAAAATATCATTAGTTGTGACCTTAACCAAAATAGTCGTAAGCCGTATATCAAAAAAACCCCGACATGACCCGGGAAGCCCCAAAATACGATTTTTTCAAATATAATTTTTTTTAACCACTAAAAAAAATCTGAAAAAATCACATATATTATTGATCAAAATACCAAATTAGATGAATTTTTCAAGGTCATTTTATATTTTTATAAATTTATCAACAATTGAAATAAATTTAGGATAGATTGAAATATATAGGGTTATTCACACTATACGGCACGGAATATTGTGGCCAAAATACGTGACTTTCAAAAAGTTTGACTTTTAGGATATATAGGGGTCTACTATGGTTACTTTTTAAAATTAATTTCATATTATACAGGGTGTTCCAAACGCCCTTAAATATCAAAGTTGTGTTTTCTTTAATGGAACACCCTGTATTTTAATAAAACCTTTAATAAAATTATCGGATTAAAATCAAAATCTTGGATTTTATTGAAAAATTTTGGGTTTAAGGTTCAAAACCATGAATTCTATGGTCCAAGTTTGATATTTTACATGACATTCCTTGTTTATAATCCAAATTTTTTATTTTAGGACTCAAATTCTGCGTTTAAGGGTCAAAAACTTGGATTTTATGTTCCAAATGCCTGATTTTAAATGCAATTGATCAATTGAATCCAAATATTGAATTTTGGGTCTCAAGTTCTGCGTTTAGGGACCAGAAACTTGGATTTAAAGTTTCAAATTAGAGATTTTACATATAATTATCAAATGAAAATACAAACTTTGGATTTTTCAACACAAAGTTTGCGTTTAAAAACCATGGATTCTATGGTCCAAATTCAAGATGTTTATTGAAATTCTTGTACTAGAATCCAAATTTTTAATTTTAGGTCTCAAATTCTGCGTTTAGGGGCCAAAAACTTAGATTGAATATTTCAAATTTCGGATTTTACATTTAATTATCAAATTAAAATCCAAATTTATAATTTTTGATCACAAATTATGCGTTTAAGATCCAAAACCGTGGTTCAAATTGGAGAATTTTCATGAAATTCTTGGATTAGAATCCAGAATCAGTACAAAGTATTGTACTCAGCAAATAGATTTTTTTAGATTGTTGACCTGTATATTCGATTTTTTTGTCTAAATTTTTGATTATTAGGCCCAAACATTATTTATTTTGGCCTAAATTTAATTGCTAAAATTTTCGACTGTTTGGTCCGCATTTTTTATTTTTCCAGACGAATTTTTAATTTTTTAATCTTTGACCCGTATTTTCGATATTTTTGGTCAAAATATTTTATCTTTGTATTTTTGAATATTCTAAATATTCTTTATTTTGACCTAAATTTTCGATTTAATTGTTCAAATTTTTGATTCTTTGGTCCCCATTTTTTTATTTTTCAGGCCGAAATTTTAGTTCCAAATTTTCGATTTGATTTTGATTCAAATATCTATAACCTGAATTATTGATTAATATATGAGATTTTTTAAATTTCTTCGGGTATTTTCGAGTTTTATTTGTTGAAATTTTCGATTTTTTAGCCTGCATTTGTTATCTTTAGGGGCGAATTTTCTATGCAATGTCTAAATTTTCGACTTTCTGGTCTACATTACAAATTTGTATCATTATTTTTTTAATCTTTTGACCTAAATTTTTCTTTACTAACTTCTAGATTTTATTGTCAAAATTTTCGATTTTTTGGTCCGCATTTTTGATTTTTCGTTTAGTCTGCGTTTATTATCTTTAGGTCCGAGTTTTCGATGTTTTGTCTAAATTTTCGACTTTTTGGCCAACATTGTAGATTTTTATTTTCTTTTATCTTTTGCCCTAAAATTTTCTTTATTTGCCTGTTAAAATTTTTCTTTCCTTGGTCCACCATTTTTATTTTTATGCCAGAATTTTAGATATTTGGTCTTAATTTTGTATCGAATATTTTAGATTTAAAGTCTGTTTTTATCCAATATTTTAGATTTTTTAACTTAGATTATTGATTTAATTTCGTGGTTTTTTTTATTTTTTGGTTATTATTTTCGAATTTCTGATCAGAAACTTATTTTTGGCAAATTATTTTGCTTCTACCTAAGTTTTTAATTTTTTGTCTGCGTTTTTTATTTTTAGGTTAGGATTCTTGATTCTTTGGCCCATATTTTACATTTCTGTATTTTCGATTTTTTTGTTCCAATTCTTTTTATTTTTCATTATTTTGACCAAAATATTAGATTGGTTTGTAGAAATGATCGATTTTTTGTCTGCATACGCACGAGTTTTCGATGTTTTGTCTAAATTTTCACCTTATTAGGCCCTACTTTTTTGGCCTATATTTTGTATTTTTGATTGTTTTGGTTTCAATTTTTTCGATTCGTTTGTTAAAAAACTTGATTTTTTGGTCTACCACTTTGATTTTTGGGTACGAATTTTAGATTTTAACTCTTAATTTTTTATTTTTTTGTCCCATATTTTAGATTTTCTTAACTTGAATTATAGAGTTTATTGTGCGATTTTTTTTTAATTTTAATTTTTGCCATTATTTTCGAATTTCTCGTTTGAACTTATTTTAAGCTATAAAGAGTTATATTTGGTGCTGAAAATGGCAAATGATTTTTCTTTTGCTTGTATTTTCAATTTTTTGGTCTGCATTTTTATTTTTAAATCAGGATTTTTTATTTATTCGGCCGACATTTTAGATCTTATGCGGTTTTGTTCCAAAATATTTGATTGGTCTTGGAAGATAAATGGTTCCTTGTTTCTTAAAAAGGGGGGGGGGGTATTATATAAGTGGCTCTACCATCAACATGTTCCACGAGCCGCCACTGGTAAAGATATAAGGTATTTGAAATTTAAAAAAAACTCAACATAAACATACTGTTACTCTATTATTAATTTGATAAAATTTTGCTGCTCAATTGTTGATAAATATATACAAAATATCGTAAAAAGATTAGGTATTCAAATTTTTCAAGATGACGCACCAAACATTGAAAGAACATTGACTAAATAAAATTTTCCGTCACTTGATTGGTTCGGGGCAAAAAAAATGGTTAAACCTAATAAAAACATGAATACCCTAAATAACCTTTTATTTGGGTAAAAAATATATGTGAATTTTTCAGATTATTATAATAATTTTTAGTGATTAAAAAATAAAATCATATTTTTCGAGGGTTTCAAGGTCATATCTTGGCAAAAATGGGATTATTTATACGAAACTGAAATAAAATTATTAATACCAAAATATTACCAATAATTTGAAATAAAATTACTCTTCAATTGATAAATTTATAAAAAATATCAATATAATGTAAAAATTTTAGTTGTTCAAATTTTTGAAGATGACGCACCGAAAATTGGAAAATGAAAAAAAATTGTATTTTCTCTGACTGTACAACGTTCGTACCTAAACTCAACAGTTATAGAAAGGGTACCTACGGTAAAGATAGTCAAAATGCCCCTATCCCTAGATTTTTTAATTTGCAAGATGAGGGTGTTTTGGAGTGTAGAAATAAGGTCCCCATGGTCAGTGGGCCGACAACCACCCCATCCCCCCCCCCCCCCCCCCCCTCTCTGGGGGTTGAAAAATGTTTTTTTTTTAACATTATCTTTTTTGGCGAATGAGTGAATGAAAAATTCTGATAAAATTCATGAAAATAGTCTACCCAATTACAAGGCTATTAAAGGTCATTTAGACCCTAAAAAAAAATTCCAAAAGTTTTAAAATTGATTTTTAACCTACAGGATATATTTCCGGATGAAACAAATGTCTACTAAATGAAATACGTACGGTTGTGGATAAAATAGTATAGAAACCTCGGTGAAAAGTTTCATTCCGAATCTATCGACGGTAATGAAACACTTCCCACCTCGGTGTTATAATAGATACATTGTTATATCAATGATTACGACATATAACACGTAAGAATGAATCGTCTTAGCCGGTCTAAGATAGGAAACGAGATATTATAGAATGCACTTAAGATTTTTTTGCGTCACTTTGGCTGTATGCCATATATGCAATTACGCCTGCTCTTAAGTACTTAAACGGATAATTTTTTTGCTCAAACTGTGATTGAACACAGTTGGGAATTGAAAAAAATGTTTTTTTTTAAATTCCCATATTCACAAAAATAATAAATATTGAAAGAATAATATTTGAATTGGTTATTAAAATTTTGTTAGAAATGGTATAATCAAAATTAAAATTTTTCAAACTTAGTTGAATATTCAACTCCGGGCCAAGCCGGCCCATAGTGTATTTTCTTTTCATCGGGCCAGACCGGGTTTAAAATTTTCACTGTCAGGCCGGGCCGGCCTTTAAAAAACCCACTTCCGCAGGCCTCTGATCTGTAATGAGTGTTAAATTAGTTATTTAATTGATTATGTATGAATAATTACTTGAGTTACAACGATTTTATTCGGTTGTGACAAATTTGCATTGGAATATACAAATGTGCGTCATTACAGCCCGCACAACTACATAATTCCATAACTTAGACTAATAGCCAAATTAGGAAAAACTAGAATATAGCTGGGCGTATAAAAGCCGACCGTAAGTAGGGTATTTACCCCCCGCGCATTATGTCATTACAAACATGAACGCCTCGCCTTCCGTCGCCGGTGCTACCGACTTCTTCGATCAAATAACGAATCGTTAAAAATGCAAAATGTGCACAAACTCATTCATTCGTATGCAGAAAAGTTGAACGGCGTGTGTGTGTGTGTGTGGGTGTGTGCGGGTGTGGGTGGGTGAACACGAGAGGGTAGCTAGTATACGGTTTGAAACCAAATACAAGCTCCTAGATTTCCGACCTGTGTTTTGGTTTTCGTCCAATTAAAGGCAAACACAAGACGAGTCTGCCTGAATTAACGTGAAACGTTACTAATTCTCCCTCAAATTATCATCATCTCCATCTGCTTCATGTTTGGCTCTCTACAAATTATTACAATCTTAATATGCACGATGAGAGGGAGATTTTCGTGCGCGTATTTTTTAATGTTGTTAAGGGCATCGCGCGCCCGCGTTTCCGTTCGTGATAAAAGGCGCCGAAAACACAATGTAAACGTTAAATTGAATTGTTGAGAGCGGCGCGATAATATTTTCAGTCAAATTGATTTCGGGCACAATAAGTCCCGTAGGATTTCAATGAACAATTTAAGTAAGCCATTACACACGCGGGCAGATTACCGAGATCACGAAAGAGATTTCTCCGATTGCATTTATACACAATTCCGATGAAGTGTTTTGTCACGGTAACGGCTCCCAAGAATGAATTGCAGGACGGCGTCGAGGGGTGTGATGGAAGTGTTGAGACGGCTATATGGATCGATTACGGATTTATCGTGTTGTATTAACCCTTCTACGTCCGTGAACTAAACAATTACTTATTATATACACTACATTATATTGTATATACAAAAAAAAATACTTTAACTCAATTCAGTTAAGGATATCACGACAGATTAATTATTTTATCCTATATGATTTAAATACGAAAAAAAAAACATTAGAAACATGAATGAAGAACTTATTTAAATTGGTCTTCCCATTCTCTTCTTATCTTTATTGAAAAATTTATATCCTTTGAAGCACCCAATACAGACTTTCACAATCGCATTAGAAAAGCATTGATCACCAATCTTTGTATATCTCCTTAAAGTAGAGGTGTTTAATGATCAATTGATCAATTTTCTTCAATAAGATCGACAAGCTATTTTCAAAATGTTATTGCGCAACAATTCTTTGACTGTTCAACCTTTAGTTAGGCGCACGGGGTACCCACGATCCAAAGCATTTTTCATTTAACTGTATCTTATGTACGAAACCCATTATACGTCTGTGAATCAGGTAAGTGACAGTTGCATCTGTTAATACTAGTAAGCGATTACTGATTTTTTTTTCTAAAGAAAAATACTAGTCTCATTTGCACCTCACGCCATCAGTTGTGTGTCTTCGACCTTCATTTTCGGTAATTTGAGGATTTCAATTAAATCAAATCGACCATATAACATAAGCTAACCTCGAAACCTTAAAGTAATTCTAAATGGATAAAAATCCGACACATGTCATTGACAATAGCTGAATTGGAAGAGGCAGCTCGCCGAATCTTACAATGACTATATTCTTAATTTTGAAGACAATTTTCCGCGTGATAATTTCTTTAGTATTTTCTTATTCGCACGGCGAGATTTTAGATTCCTCCTATTTAAATCTTGAGTGGTACCACTTTCTTTCCAGCTAAGGTATGCCAATTATTTGGTAGTATATCAAAAATACATTCTTTCTGAGTGTAGATTTGAAAATTTTTAAAACAATTCCTCGTGTGGGAAAGGTTTTAGAATTTCTCAATTCGCGTGATGCAGTTTTCGCTTCCTCCAATTCAAGTTGCGAGAGTCGTCATTTTCTTTTGGCAATTATTTTGTAGTATGTCAAAAATACATTCGATCGGAGTGGATTTGAAAATTTTTAAGACAATTCCTGGCGTGAGAAGAGTTTTAAAATTCCCCTTTTTGCGTGATACAGATTTCGATTCCTCTAATTCAAAGGACTCCGCAGTATTTCAATGTAAAATGGGTTTCATCAAAATTGTTTGCAGGGAGCTAGCTTTTGACATCCTGAACAAAAGTCCTTATGGGCGGAACCAAATCATAAGGATTTTGAGTTATCCGCCAAAGAAGGTCTCATATTGCCCATCATGGACCATCGATGGACGACCATGCCCATTGTTGGACAAGGGCTGTTCCGAGTCTGAGCGGGCAACAATAAATCATTTCCTACAAAGAATGAATCTCAATTGAAGGTTCGTTTTTTTTTCCTGAAAATGTTCATGGTCGCCCTACGATAAGATAAGATAAGATAAGAATTTATTAGTCTGTTCATTGCTTATAAAACAATATTAGACACATCATAATTTAAATGTTTAAAAGCGTTACTTAAAATATAATAAAACAAAACAAGATAAAATCAAGAATGATACAGGTTTACAACTAATATTCCTATAAAATACAAAAATACGAGTTGCCTAATGATGGACACCGTTGCCCAGCGTCCCCAGCAATGACTGCTGAGCATTGTATAAGAACTTCTTGGTCCAAAGCCGTCCAGACATAATGATATTGACATCGTTGTATGCGTTCTTCACCCCGTTTTTACGATTTTCGATTATCGGTGAAATGAGACCTTCTTCAGCGGATAACTCAAAATCCTTGTTCCGCCCATAAAGACTTTTGTTCAGGAAGTCAAAAGCTAGCTCCCTGCAAAAAATGGGACAATTTCGATGAAACCCATTTTACATTGAAATACTGCGGGATCCTTTCGTGTTGCTACTTTTTATCTATCTGGGGTATATTTAATATTTTGTAAAATATCAAAAATACCTTCCTTCTGGGTGGATTTACAAATTTTGAAGACAATCCTAAGCGTTAATTTTTTTGTAATTCCTTTATTTGGCGCTTTCCAATTGAATTTGCTAGTTTTAAGAATTTCTTTCCCACTAAGGGATATCAATTATTTCATCAAAAATATATTCCTTCTGAGAAAAGAATTTCGAAATTTTGAAAGCATGGAGCGATGAGGGTTTTGAATTTCTCTATTCGCGTGATGCAGATTTACGGCTTGGTGAGATGAAAACTGTCGTAAACTGCATGGATTCCAAAATCACTGCAAAAATCATAGCGGGTGCGTCTTCGGATACCCCGCAAATTACGAATATTGACGAGGGTGAAGGTCACCCTTCACCTCCGAAGAGAGCTGACAACACTGTCAACCCTCGTAATATTCAAACAGAATCCCCTGTTCCAAAAAAACAGAAATGGATCAGCGCAGAAAGAAGGTGCGCATCGCAGCGCAAGCTAAAATCAGTCAGTTAGGGCCTTCCAAAAACACTGTGGACAGCAGCCTCTGGGAAACCAAAGGCATTGCTCAAAGCGATCGCCAAAGCGTAGGACCCAACATTACAGAATTAGGGGAAGAAGATGACTAGGTCGGATGACTCTACAGCCAAATCTCCTGCAATCAACCCCAGAAAGAGGGTAGCAGGGAGAACCAACCTAGGATCTCTGCAACCAACTCCAAGGAGGCTTTTAACTGACACCTTCAAGTAGCCATCATCGATGGTGAAAACCTCCTGGGGAAGCTCACGGAGGGGCAAGTCAATACACTAGATAGGACTCTGACCACCGAACTAATGAAGGTCATTTCGGGTGGTGTCAGCCTCATCTTAGACCACTGGTTGTACTCGGGAGGACTATCGCTGGACTGGCTAACATCGACAGTCCAGAACCTAGCTCCACTGTGGGAAGGAGCCAAATTAACAGTGGTCCAAATTGATCGCCTCCGGAGGTTGACGAAAGCAACCTTATGGCTGCCAGGGAACCTTCGAAGATGGAGCAAACTATAAAGCTACTGGCAGGTCAAAACAAGGAGTTGACAGTTGTTCGATGGTTTTCCACACCGAAACAAAACCGGAGAGAAAATTGGTCGTCCTGGGAGTTCCCGATGAAGAGATCACCCTCCTAAAAGAGCGTAGCAAGGTTGGAAAGTGCCAACTTATTACGCCAACCCCAGAGAAGGCAACTCCGAGTGAAGCCATCTCAACGGCCGAGCCATCTGCCGAGGGAAGTGAGGAAACTCGCCGTGAGACTTATCTCCTCATGGACAGCACCCAATAACAAATAGTGAGTGATCTTTTACCTACTTATTCTAATAAACTAACACCTTTAGAATAAGCTCACTGTTAACAGACTAATAGAATTTAAATATAAAAGAGAAAGAATTAAATATAATTCAAATAAATCTGCAGCATTGCAAGGATGCAGTTCAAGTATTGAACCACAACTTAACCATAGCAACTAACACACCCTAGTGCTTATTCAGGAACCCTATATAGTGGCTAACAAAATATGCGGACCAGGAAATCTTAAGGGCATCACATTATATGGTGCCCTAAAACAAAAACCGCGAACGTGCATATACGCGCCCGCTAACTTAAAGGGCATTATCATGCCACAATTCTCAACAGTTGAGTCTGTGTGGTCTGCATTGAATAAATTGAAGGCTGTGAGAACAACAAAATCAGCCTTATTATAGGATACGATGCTAACGCCCACCTAGTGTGGGGAAGTACGGACAACAATAAAAGAGGCAAAGCATTGGTCGAGCACAGACCTACAAATGCTTCATAGAGGCCGCGAAGCCACATTCGTCACCTCTAGAAGGCAGGAAGTGATTAACATCAGACTTACCAGTTCGAGTATAATTAAACATATCCAGAACTGGCATGTCGAAAGACGCATTATCCATATCGGACCATAGATGAATATGTTACAAACTGGAGGCGAAACTTCCTGAAGAGGAAGCTTTCAGAAATCCCAGGAAAACTGATAAGGAACTATTTCAAAAGACCTTATCGAAAAAACTACAAGGAGTTGAGAACCGCTTACCCAGGATGAAATCAATAATCTCGCACTACACCTAGAGCAAGCCCTAATCTTTTCATATGAGAAAGCTTGGCCTCTTAACTCGGGAAGAAGGAAATCCACCAATCCGTAGTGGAATCGCGAACTCAACCAAATGACAAAAAAGGCAAGAAAATCTTTCAACAAAGCGCAACATTCCAGACCTGGAAGCTAACTGGAACTGCTACAAACAGCTACACCGACTTTGCAAAAAGGAAGTTAGGCAATCCTGGAAGAACTTTTGTGAACAAATAGAGTACACAAGCATAGCCGCGAGAAAAGGAAAAAGAGAAAGAGAGAGAGGATGGAAGTTACACAGAATTCACTTTCCAGACTGCAAAAACGTAGAGGTAATGGACAATGGTAACAATGACTGAGTAAAGAAGACTGGGACATAGCTTCCACTTTAGTAACAGTGCCCAAGCTAACATGGGTTATTCAAACGTTCGCCCCATTCGAATCACCAGGAATTGATGGAGTATTTCCATCGCTACTTATATGGGGCTTGGAAAACATAAGTCAACACCTGGTGACATTGTTTAGAGCGTGCATAGCATTATCAAATGCTACTTTCCTTATACAGGGTGGTCAGAGGTAACAAATAACTTAGTTGAGTTACGCGGCATTTTTGAAATAATCGCAGACACGTAATTTTTGTTTCGAGGGGGACAACTTTTGATGACATTTCCACCTTCATAACCTTAACTCTAGCCACCCCAATTTTAAATAGGGAAAGTGAGTCGAGTGATAATTCTTTGAAAAGCTCTTTTGGTTCTGAATATAACTGTGTTAATTTTTTTTTTTTTCGTTTTTATTGCTTCCTAACGGAACGGCAAAACTTCAATTTCACCTTTTAAACGCCACAAAAAAAGTTAATAACCCAGTAAGGAATGTAAAATTGATGCTTGATTTATTAACATGAAAGAACAAAACAGAACAAAAAAATAATAACAATAAACTCAAAAGATGAATAACTACTGAAAAAAATGTTCAAAATTGCTTCCGTTGTTTTCCATAAAGATATAAAGATTCTGTTTGAAACGTCGTTTTACATGAAACAACAGGTCTGAAGTTATTATTAATTCAATATTCTATCCTCGCAAATAATCTAGCGGTTTTGGTGGCGAATTGTACACATTGATCTTAAGGTGTCCCCATGAGAATCATCAAATCATGCAAGTTCCGACAATTTCTTTCCTTCAAAGGTACAAGTATGTTAATTACTTTATAGAATGTCAAAAATACATTATTTTTGAGTACATTTGAATTTTTTTAAGACAATTCCTCACGCGAGAAAGATTCTAGAATTTCTCTATTCGCATGATGCAGATTTTGATTCCTCTCATTCAAGTTACAACGTCATGATTCGTTTTATTATTTGGTCTCCTACCCGCTTGGCATTTGTTTTCTGTCTATCTTTCAGTCGCACTTATTGAAGATTTCTAGTTCTCCTATTACATACCTATATCTTGCAACTTCTACCTTTTCTCGTAAAAGTTTACAATTAGAAAATAATAATTGGAGCTAGAGTGTTAAATATTAAGACTAGATTTACACATAAATCGAGCGGTGTGGTAACGAAGCGAAAAAGTTATACCGTTTTGCATATTAATTTTGGTAATTAATTTTTAAATCCGGCAGGAAAAGATCCCTTCGGCACATGAGAATGCTTCGGGTGCGGGAGGAAGGATCATTAGAGGTAGCTGAAATGCGAATGCTATTATCCCGATTCTATGGTTATTTACGTCCCTTCGCAGGACCTTCCTTTTACACGTTCCAGATACTAACGATTCATTAGTAAATATCATGGAATCTTCTTTCCGCCGGTCCTCCCCTCGCTACGTGCCCCACACACGGCGCCGCGTACGATAATTAAATGGACCGTTTGTTATTTTCCTCCATGGCACAAGAGAATCGATCCCGGGGGGTATTTGCATAAACTATTTTATGTTTGCAGACGGTTTTTGCATCCGTTTTATAACTCGTCTATTTTTTTTTCATAAAATTGATTGCAAGCTGTCCCGATACACCCGACTCGCAAGACTCGTAAGATCAGACAACAGTGTGCGCTTTTATGGCGCAATCTTCGCGACAGATGTTAAGTTTATTATTTTGCAGAATCCCGACGATGAAAATGTTGTAAAGATGTGACACGCCCCGGCGCATAAATGGACAATAATTATTTATGGCGGCGGGGTTGATTGGATGTATTTTAATGTGCAGGTAGACATAATCTAGTTGCGAATAAGAAAAGTTGGTAATTATGAAGGACAGGTTCCGACTACTGGATGAAGTAGAAAACTTTTCCATGAAATGTTACACTATTCAGTTTAGTCGGGTTTTATGTCTACGAGGTTTCCCTTACTGTGCAGTCTAGAAAGTTTCAGTTGCATAGATTTCATTTTATATTAAATGTCTTCTTATGTGCGGGAATACTTACATGTGTTAAATTATTACTTGAGGATATTCGCTACTCCTTAAACCTTCCTGTATCATGGTCTGTTAATTAGTTTCATTTCATATTTTCCGTAATTACGATCAACTATAATTATTCTTCATAACATTTACATTTGATGTGATAATAGTTTTCGACAAAATCTCCAATTTTAATTGAATCAATTTGCACGCAAGGAGCACAAATTTACAAACTGCGTTCAATTTGTAGTCTTCTTCTATCCGCTATGGTCATTCAAAGTATGAAAAATTGATTTTTTTTCTAATATTTTTAAATTCAATAGATTTTTTCCACCTATGCTCGTTAATTATTATTATGAAGACAAAAAATCTTCTATACTATTATTTCTCCACAAATTTAGAGACTGGAATAACATATCACAAATCAGCATATTTAATATTAACGTAAATTTTCAGGAGGGTCCAAGTTATATTGAATTTATGTAATGATTTATGATCAAAGTTAACAACAATATGGCCAGCGAGATAATTAGCCGACTACAAGAAATCGCATAAAATTCATAATAATTAAAGTCTAAAATAAATAGGGTCCGCGCGTTAAGATACTAAAACAATACCTTCCGGACAGGTGTATTATATATGAATAATACATACACACGGGGTAATATTATGTTAGCTCTGATTTATATAATCTGCGTGTATAAATTCATTCCACGAGGCAGAGAGAACCATAACCTGCACTAAAACAACATCTAGCTCGGCTAGGAATAACACACTTAGAAGGACGGAATAACCGAACGTGGGGCACACCTACACTTTTCCAGGAGGGGGCGGGAAGAAAAATTCAATTTGCAATTTTCAGTCCGGCGTCGACACCTCCGAACTTCTGGGCCCTGTTTATTCCAATTTCATTTCGGTGGGAAGAGACAATGCTCCGAGGATAATTATAAATCGATAGCTGGCGGCGGTTACTTACTTACCTCTTTATAAAGTACTATAGCAAGGACTAAACCAGTCATTTTCCTCTATTAATATTCAGTAATTAATTTTCGGCTTGCGTGTTCCGAAGATAGCGGACTGCGCGGTCTTTATGCCTTTTAATGAGCGGTTATCGGCCGGATCGACTGATCAAATACACTTTACTGATTTATTATTTATTTACAACGGCGTTACCCAACCCCGTCAGCTATTTAAATCTATTACAAACACACGTCGTGTCTATTATTCAAAACTGTTTCACATCATTAATTTTTCCACTTATACCTTCCCGTGGATGCGTTAAGATGGAGGAAATCAAAACTGATTCAGGGGAAAGAAATGGACGTTGGAGGATACGATAGAAATGTCGTCGGACGCCGGTGCGTGTTCGCTAAATAATATAAAAGCTGGTCGGCTCACGTTAGTTACGAAAGTAGAAACTTTTCACATTCGCATGTTTAATAATTCCTAACCATTCCGCCCCCGTCCATCCAACGCTAATGCCATATATCGACAGTAACATATTATATAAGTATATTGACGGTAATTACTAATTCATCCCTACGGTTGTATTACCCTACAAACGGCAGCTGCAGTTGATCCCTCCTTTCCACAAAATCAAATGTTAGACATCATTCTTGATAAAATGTACATTCGAAATGTCATGCCAAATTGTCTACTAAATTTAATAAACACGATTATTTATTGCATCTGCAACAATTTCAAATTGTTTAGGTTACAATAAAAATGTACAGTTGATTGCAACAACTTTTATTCCAAAACTATGCATTTTCCAGTTGGCAGTAGCAAAGATGTCAAAGAACGCAAGAAAAAAGTGATCTTTGCCAACTGAATGCAGAAAAGATGGACATTAATCCAAGAAATATTCAAACTTTTCTGTGAATTTTTCATAATTTCCCTTTATTAAACTCCTATGCATAAAATTCTCCTACTTATCGCGACCAGAAAAACTACTAACTTCAACGCTTCCTAATATAGACTGTGGGCCACCAACTCCACCAAAGTCACCTCTCCCACTAGGCAAGGATACCTTATCGAATTCAGCAAATACCTTTCCTGCAAATTTACTATAGTCTGCTTTTTTTCATAGCACCCCTGCCAACTATTCTTAGGTCATGAATCATATCCTCTTGAAAATCCCTAAAAGCTTCAGACGAACAAACCTTCTTAGCGAGTTATAATACCTTCAATATCTCACCCTTTTTTGCAACTGCTCTGTCCTTATCATCGTCATTCTTCCAATCTATAATCCTAAAACATCTGTTATTTGATTTGCACTATTAGAAAAATCTACCGCAGCTTTTTGTGCTCATTATCGTGATCGACATCTCCGAAGAGCCATCATCATTGTCTTAGCTTGAACACCTAGTTCAGGATTTTCAAGTATTGTATCTGAAAGTGAAGAAAGAAGAAGTGAATAATCCTGGGTCGAGAGTATTTTATTTGCTGCAAAGTTATAGAAATATAAAAACAAAAAATGCTATTTTCCCCCGTAGAAGAGGGACGTTGCTGAAATTTTCAATTTTCTGGGTAATTTTGATATTTGTGATGGGGAGCATTTCCCCTATCTTAACCATGCTAACTGATTGTACCTTTTTGTGTAACACACTTGGTTTCAATAAAATTTTGTATTTTAAGAGGATTCTTGCCATTAATTACCGTTAAATTTTGTGCGCGTATAACGAAATTTTTGGCCAACTTTGATGCACTATAACTCTGGAACCAGTTGAGTCTCAGTATCATTTGTTTATGTGATAAAGAGGTGTTATCTGTATTCATTTCATATTTTTTTCAATCAGTTCCTTTCGAGATAGTCTACTTTGAATATTGAAGTCGTTATGAAAGACCCCGAAACGTAATGACTGTGCCTCTTTTTTATCTTAGCCGTCTTGAGCTGGCCATATGGACTTGACTCCGAGGCCAAAAAAAAAATATTACCAAAATACAATTTTGGGCATTTTTGAAAAATTATATAAAAAAAAAGGACAAAGTTCTCAAGCGTGAAACTTCTACAGCAAGTAAATAAATCTATAGAAGAAAAAACAAAGCTGAGTGTTTCTTCCTTTTAATAATTTTGCAGCACTTAATCTCCCGCTTTAAGTTAATTTTAAAATTTAGTTATTAATTTTTTTCTTCACTTTCTTCACTACTTAGGTAATATTATGTAAGAGCAAAAAAATTAGAGCATCATTCTGATACTTTTGGTTTTTACTTAAATAGTTTGTCGAAATATTGATCTTCGACAAAATGGCGGATTTTTATTTTCCTTAGAAATATCGCACGTTTTTCGTCAAGAAAAAAAAACTATACGTCGAAAAAAAAATCCTTCGTTCAATCACTGGTCTATTCTATCCAAATAAACGTGCCAAGTTTGAAAAAAAATCAGTGTAGTACTTTTCGAAAATGCGGTTTTGAGAAAAACGCGTTACAAGTTTCAATACCACCTGTAATTCTGTTAATTTTAATCGAAATAATTCCAACTTTTCAAGGAACATATTTCAAATTCTTATTGCATGCAGGGAAATATACGTAAAAATTCTCGGGAAGTTTGTAAATTTATTAATGATGCTTGATACCTAGAATTAAGAGAGTTAGATACATTCGCCCAAAACTTGTTTTTGGCCGAAAAACGGTTACGAAGCAAACATAAAATGTCCGCATAGAAAAAAGTATGAGGCTAAAAAATTTTTCTTACTCAAGTTTTGAACTCGCCAAGTATTGAGGAGAAACTGGTAAGAAAATTAGAAAAATTAAAAATGCTGAGCAACGTGTTCTGGGTGATTTCTAATGGATTGACCCTCTTCGAGAATCGAAGTTAAATAACGGTTAATACCAGTTATAACAATATTTAAATTTAATACAATATAAACCTGATTAAATTAATAATAGTTTCTCTGAATTTATTTAAAATCTAATGATTTTAGTGACTTGAAACTTCTTAAATTTGCTTATAAGAAATGCTAAATAACGTTTCTGTGAAACTTAAATAACTATTAACACTTGCTTCCTAAATTTTGGAATAATTTAATGTGAACAGAACGTTAATTTTTGAAAAAAATTTAATAATTTTAGTGACTTGAAAGAAATATAAAAACCGTGGCCATCGACTTGAAACATCTTAAATTTACAAATAATGAATGCCAAATTACATTTCTACGAAAACTTGAAAACTATTACCACTTGATTCCTAAATTTTTGAATAATTTAGTGTGAACAGAACGTTAATTTTTGAAAAAATTTAATAATTTTAGTGACTTGAAAAAAATATAAAAACAGAGGCCATCGACTTGAAACTTCTTAAATTTGCAAACAATGAATGCCAAATTACATTTCTGTGAAAACTATAACACTTGATTCCTAAATTTTGGAGTAATTTAATGTGAACAGAACGTTAATTTTTGAAAAAGTTTAATAATTTTAGTGACTTGAAAAAAATATAAAAACAGAGGCCATCGACTTGAAACTTCTTAAATTTGCAAACAATGAATGCCAAATTACATTTCTGTGAAAACTATAACACTTGATTCCTAAATTTTGGAGTAATTTAATGTGAACAGAACGTTAATTTTTGAAAAAGTTTAATAATTTTAGTGACTTGAAAAAAATATAAAAACAGAGGCCATCGACTTGAAACTTCTTAAATTTGCAAACAATGAATGCCAAATTACATTTCTGTGAAAACTATTAACACTTGATTCCTAAATTTTTGAATAATTTAATGTGAACAGAAAGTTAATTTTTGAAAAAAAATTAATAATTTTAGTGACTTGAAAAAAATATAAAAACAGAGGCCATCGACTTGAAACTTCTTAAATTTGCAAACAATGAATGCCAAATTACATTTCTGTGAAAACTATAACACTTGATTCCTAAATTTTGGAATAATTTAATGTGAACAGAACGTTAATTTTTGAAAAAAAATTAATAATTTTAGTGACTTGAAAAAAATATAAAAACAGTGGCCATCGACTTGAAACTTCTTAAATTTGCAAATAATGAATGCCAAATTACATTTCTGTGAAAACTATTAACACTTGATTCCTAAAATTTTGAATAATTTAATGTGAACAGAACGTTAATTTTTGAAAAAATTTAATAATTTTAGTGACTTGAAAAAAATATAAAAATAGTGGCCATCGACTTGAAACTTCTTAAATTTGCAAATAATGAATGCCAAATTACATTTCTGTAAAAACTATTAACACTATATTCCTAAATTTTTGAATAATTTAATGTGAACAGAACGTTAATTTTTGAAAAAAATTTAATAATTTTAGCGACTTGAAAAAAATATAAAAACAGAGGCCATCGACTTGAAACTTCTTAAATTTGCAAACAATGAATGCCAAATTACATTTCTGTGAAAACTATAACACTTGATTCCTAAATTTTGGAGTAATTTAATGAGAACAGAACGTTAATTTTAGAAAAAAATTAATAATTTTAGTGACTTGAAAAAAATATAGAAACAGTGGACATCGACTTTAAACTTCTTAAATTTGCAAACAATGAATGCCAAATTACATTTCTGTGAAAACTATTAACACTTGATTCCTAAATTTTTAAATAATTAAATGTGAACAGAACGTTAATTTTAGAAAAAAATTAATAATTTTAGTGACTTGAAAAAAATATAGAAACAGTGGACATCGACTTTAAACTTCTTAAATTTGCAAACAATGAATGCCAAATTACATTTCTGTGAAAACTATTAACACTTGATTCCTAAATTTTTAAATAATTAAATGTGAACAGAACGTTAATTTTTGAAAAAATTTAATAATTTTAGTGACTTGAAAAAAATATAAAAACAGTGGCCATCGACTTGAAACTTCTTAAATTTGCAAACAATGAATACCAAATTACATTTCTGTGAAAACTATTACCACTTGATTCCTAAATTTTGGAATAATTTAATGTGAACAAAACGTTAATTTTTGAAAAAATTTAATAATTTAAGTGACTTGAAAAAATATATAAAAATAGTGGCCCCCGACTTGAAACTTCTTAAATTTGCAAATAATGAATGCCAAATTACATTTCTGTGAAAACTATTACCACTTGATTCCTGAATTTTGGAATAATTTAATGTGAACAGAACGTAAATTTTTGAAACAATTTAATAATCTTAGTGACTTGAAAAAAATATATAAACAGTGGCCATCGACTTGAAACTTCTTAAATTTGCAAATAATGAATGCAAATTACATTTCTGTGAAAACTATTAACACTTGATTCCTAAATTTTGGAATCTTTTAATAAGAACAGAACGTTAATTTTTGAAAAAATTTAATAATAAAAGTTGTAAGGTTCGGAGAGGGACATGTGCTGATAACCTTGAAAATGACCTTGGGTCAATTTTCAAGGTCAAACGAAAATCAACTTTGATTTTTCAAATGGAACCCCCTGTTTTTTATTGCGGGATCGTATTCTACAGAAAAAATACAAACTTTTCGTAGGAAATGTTTTTTTTTAATGCTTTTTTAAGAGTTTTTACACGAATTTTGTCTGAAACTTTTACCTGAAACATTTTTTGCCATATTGCTCAGGTTTCGGGATATTTGGGGTGGCAATTTAAATTGGGACACCGTACGTAATCCCACAGATAAACAAATAAAGAGGAAGACCATCGGCGATAAAGTTTATCTTCTGCTCCTCTTTCAATCCAACGTTTGGAATGGTATCATTCAGGTAACGCGGTTAGAGAAATGAGGTAAGGCATCATTTTGCATGAAGATGAAGTCATCTGAATCATCTTCAAGTTGAGTAAATAACCTGTTTTGAAGCATGTCTAGATAGGTTAGTTCGGTCACAGTTTTCTCCGTGAAGAAGAAAGGTCCATAAACTTTGTGTACAGATATGGCACAAAATACGTTAAACTTCGGTGAATCTTTTTCATGTTCAATAACTGATACAAGTCTTTCACTTGCCCAAATTCTAACGTTATGGAGATTAACTTTACCAGAGAGATGGAAAGTGAATTTATCGGAAAAGAATAATCGTTCAGAAAAATTGTCTTATTCCGTATCATCTTGCAGACTACTGCAAAATTCGTAGGTTTTATTGTAGTCGTCAGGATGTAATGCTTACAATAACTGCAGTTTGCACGGCTTCATGTGCAGAAGGTGTTTCAGAACTCGCCGTATCGTTGGTTGAGGAATGTTAAGTTTAAGCTTTTCTGTTTGCAGATGCAATCATCGTCTACGAATTTTCGATGCCACTGGTAAATCTGTGTATGACGAGGCTGTTGTTTATTAAACTGACGGCGAAAAGCAGGTTGAACTTCAATAATTGACTCTAGTTTTGTTAATTGCAGCACACGAAATGCCTTTTCTTGTTGTGTCACCATTTCACTAACAAGCAACATGACAAGCAATAGTAACAATGCGGCCGTGGTTGGAGCTTCTACGTGGACGGTTCAAATTCTAAACTTTTATCTGTCCCGGAACGTTGGAATTATGGTTCTACCTTTTGTAGTTTGAAAGAAATAAATGTTTCTTCATTCTGAATAACCCGGTACATGAAAAATATTTGTAGAGAATGCCGAAATGAACATTTTATAAATAATTTGCTTTGCGAATGAGCCATGGGCTTCAAATAGGCATTTTTTCTTGCGCAAGTAGATTTTCCGATGAGCCTCAGTGAGATCTTTAATAATAATAATAATAATAATAATAATGTATATTTTTTTTTACTTTACGGTAGCGTGTAGAAGACCCGAATCATACGAGTGCAAAATGCACTTTTTAAGCAAAATTGAGAATACCCTTGGTTCATTTTTTATATTTTTTAAAATAAAAAAAAATCAATTCGCCTTTTTTAGACTAATTTGCATGCCAGAAGCACAGATTTGCCAACCGCGTTTGTTTTGTAGTTTTTGATCACCCGCTGCGGTCGTTCAAAGTCTGAAAAGTTTATTTGTTTGCTTTCTAATTTTGTTACTGTTTTGGTTAGCTTATATTTTAAGGGTGTCTCTAGAGCCCTTCTATGAATCTGTCATTGGTAAATCACAAATATGACAGATACTTTAATTTTAAAATGTGGCCGAATGAAGCGTTTTCTTATTTGGTTGATTACTTATAATTTTAAATCAAACTGCGAGTAAAGAAACTCGAAGAAAGTTATAGTAGGCAGACAAGTCTTAGAAAAGTAGTAGAAGATACGTCGAAAGAAGGCCATAGATAATGTTTTGGCAGATGTATCAATTAAGATATTTGCTCGAAGAAATTATCCGATTTATTACGACACAGTCACGCTGCTGGTGTCTTGCGTTCAGTTGCACAAAATAATGTTATGTAGACTTCATATTATTTTCAATTAACCCTAATATTTAAGTGACGTATATTTTAGTGGACGTTGAAATTTAATTTCGCGGCCTATACCACTTCGCGTACGGTTGCAAAAAAAAATGTTATGATGAATCCATATTATTATATTATTATCGATCAACCCTGATATTCAAGTGACGTTAACTTTAAATTATTTTTAAATTGTACAAACTCATTGATCGAGTGGTGAGAACAGATTAAATGGGACACCGTGTATACAGATATTGACGGACAGACTGAAGGGTTAGATGGGTTATAAGGCTCACCGCAGACCACATCACAGCTCCTTGTGTTTGTAGGGAACAAGTGCGGATGAAGCGCCCAAGACTCGACTTGAACTACACAAGAATACAGTGACGCACTTAGGACCATGGTTTATTCATAAGTAACCATAACTGAAGGGCCGTTTATAGATCCCACACCCACTTACCAGGAGGACCCGCGTACCTGGGGCTTTAATGCAGAACAAATAGTCGGCAATTAGGCTCGCAGTTAGTGTGCACGCGTCTAATGTGCGAAGTTTTCCGATTCCGGCCCTGCATTTTAGTCACATCCGCCCTTAGGCCCGCCCGCCCGGCCCGTCCGTCCGCGTGGTGACGGCCCGTAAATTAGCTCCCCGGCTGCAATAAACATTCCGAGCATAAATTACCTGCATTTTCAGATTAATTACACACTTCACTAGCAACTCGTGTTCTTAGGGACGTCTCAAGGAATTACAATCTAACCGCCTGTGCCGGCGCGGGATCCTTAAAAACCACCCCCCTCGCTTAGCTCCGCTCGCCGCCCCCCCCCGCGCACCCCGCATTCAAACCTTCAATCAAATCAAAACCAAAAACGGGTCGGCGCGAATCAGTAATTTAGGGGTTAAATAATAAAGAGAAAACGCGCGCCCAGAAATGGATGGCTTAATTAATAAATTTTCAACAATAAACGTCTGTCGAGATTATTAACGTATCGCAGCCGAGCTGCACATTTTCCTCGAGACCATAAATCTTTGTGGCTAACCGATAAGAAATTGCGTGTAATTTTTATCGCCGTCTCATTTCCTCCGACCGTGTCGTATATTCGGGACGTGTTGCACTTTTCCGGGAAAGGGGGCGGCGGCGTGTTGCGCGGACACGGCCAATTTCTGGGTAATGAATGTTCCTCAACCTTGTAATTAGCGACCTCCCGTGTGACAGCTCGAACCCGGACGTAAATGGGCACGCATACAACAACCACGACATCCCAAATCACTGGAAGGGAAAAAATGGGTATTACCTTGGCCTGACGGTTCCAACACTACAATTAAAACGCCCCAGTTTACTAATCGCTCCTAAATCAAATATAGAAGTGTGTTTAGTATGACGAGTATTTGATTGATGTAAATTCCAAATCGTTTTATCTGAAGCGGTGTTTTCTCCAATACCAATGCCCGGCTAATCGGAACAGCTTCTGACTGAGAGGATCGGACAACTTGTCGTGAACTCGCCGGTCGTACTCGGCATCATCAACTCGCCGTTGCCAACTCGCCATTACCAACATGCGTCAAAAACTTGTAATCGACAAAAACGCTTTCAGTACAGACGCCGCACAGTGGGCCAGAATGTTAATCTAGCGGCACAAAATTCAATTTTGTAAGTCAAAAAAAAAAAATCATTAGTGTTGATAACTTTATAGTAGACATCCTAATTAAGGGTAAAAATACATTTTTCAACAAAACAATAAGGTAAGCAATAAGCACAAATATAACATTCAATTTGAATGAAATACGTCTATGCGCGCTTGGTTTAATTTTTAATAATTTCATGTTGCAAGTTAACAATGAAGCGGTTTAATAATTTATTTACTTTAAGAAATACCTCAGTTACAAATAAGTGTATTAAATAAAACCATTTAGTTATTAGTTCACATAATAAAAAATTTAAATGTCAAGTATGAAATTTTAATCGATTTGATGATATATTAGGGCATTCCTAAAAATTACTCAATTTTACCCTTATTCGACTATGATGAAAATATAGTGCATATATATCTCTATCGTATAAAAAAAATTCGTTTGCCTTTATGCGCCTTTGTGACTTCTGTGACGTGTTTTATACGCACGCGCACGCCACGCAGCCATCAGTATTTCGTGAAAATTGCGTGCGAATCGATGGAAATTTTCCGTTAGTAGTGATTTTGCATTTTCTATCGCAAATATCTTCAAGTCGTATATTCTCTCTCGTGAAAAAAATCATACTCGACAAAGTAGTTGCCGAGACAATATTCTCGCATTTCTGTTCTGGCATCGAATGGAAAAGACGGGTATCATGAACAGTGGCGACTCGTGGAATATGTTGATGATAGAGCCACTTCTTCAATACCCCCAAAAAGAACGATTTATCTTCCTAGATCAAAGTAAGTGTTTTCCGAATTAATTAAAAATTCTTGCTGTGCATGAAAGTACAGGTAGTGCCATGGCTCCTTGGCTGTATATAACGAGCCGCCCCTGACTGCGATTACTATTTGAAACACATTGTATAAACTAATCAATAATAAAGCTCCTGGCAATTAACTCCCATCAATTGTTTTTTTCTGTTTTTTAGAGGATAATTCTTGAATGGATGACTAGATTTCGAAAAAATTTTTTGGTGTGGATAAGATACAAAAATTAAATTCGCCCTTCAGTTGTTTTCAATTGTTTGTTTTTCTCGGATAACCCTTGAACCAGCGGCGGCTCGTGGATGTTCAGCGAGGAGGCAACGGAAGGAAATTTGACTCAAACAGCAGCAAAATATTTGCTTCCTATTAAGAGTAAGTAGTACAGGACGAGCGGCATCTCTGTCGTAGCCTCCTCTATAAAGATCCACCGCTGCCTTGAACGTATAATGAATGAAGTCTAATATTGTATAAGTTTAGATCGGATAAAAAAACCTAAATTAGACATTTCATTGTTTGATGCAAAAAATCCAAAATTCCCACAAATATTTAAAAATTAAATAATTCCTTAACATAAATCCCGAAGACAATATTTTCCAGATTAATATCAAAGTAAATTAATTTTATTTAAAAATAAACCCCATTTTTAAATTAAAACCTACGAAAACAAAAAATATAAAATTAAATAAATAACCTGAAATGAATACAAAACCCTTCAAAAATTCAAAAATGTAGGTGGCAAAATCTAAAATAAAGGACAAAAATCAAAAACTTTGACCCCCAAAAAAATAAACAATTCAGGTTAAAAAATATAAAATAAAGGACAAAAAATCAAAAAAATTGACCAAAACGGAAAACCGAAAATACGGAAATATCGAAAATTTCAACAAACCAATTCAAAACCTGGGCCAAAATAAAGAATTATTGATTTATATGCGAGATTCTTTTTCCGGTATTTTCAAGTTTTGTTTGTTGAAATTTTCGATTTTTTGTCTGCATTTTCCATCTTAGGCCTGAGTTTTGGATATTTTGTCTAAATTTAGGACAAAAGGTCAAAAACCTGATCGAAAAATAAAAATACAAGCAAAAGAAAAATGATTTGCCACTTTCAGCCGTCAAAAATAAGTTTCAGACCAGAACAGCGGCGGCTCGTGGATGTTCGGCGGTTAGGCAACAGAAGAAAATTTGACCAAAAAAGGAACGGAATATTTGCTTCCTCTATTAGAGTAAGTAGTGCAGCGCAAGCGACATCTTTGTCTTTGCCTCCCCTACGTACATCCACGAGCCGCCGCTGGATCAGAAGTTCGAAAATAATAGCCAAAAATAAAATAAAAATACGAAATTAAATCAATAATTCAAGTTAAAAAATATAAAATACAGGATAAAAAAAATTGACCAAAAATCTAAAATATACGATGAAAAATTTAGACCAAAAATCTAAAATTCTGGCCTAAAAATAAAAATGGTGGACCCAGAAAAGAAAAAAATTTAACAGACAAATAAAAGAAAATTATAAATAAAACACTTTCTTTGTTAACATCACACGATTTAACAAAGAAAGTGTTTTATTTATAATTAAAAATGTATCACGAAGTAAACGCATCCAGTGTCAATCAATTAAACAAAAATTAATAAAAATTTAGGGCAAAAGATAAAAAAATTGGCCAAAAATTTGAAAACATCGAAACTCGGGCCTAAAGATAATAAATGTGGACTAAACCAAAAAATCAAAAAATTTAACAATAAAATCGAAAAGTTAGGTCAAAATAAAGAAAAATTTAGGTCAAAAGATTTAAAAAAAATAATCAAAATCTGTCATGTTGGTCAGAAAGTCGGAAAATTTAGACAGTACATGAAAACTTGGGCGTAAAGATAATAAATGCAGACTAAAAAATTGAAAATTTTAACAAGCAAAACTCGAAAATACCGGAAAAAATAAAAAAAACCTCGCACATAAATCAATAATTCAGATTATAGATATTTTCACCCAAATCAATTCAAAAATTTGGAACTGAAATTAAAAATTTGGCCCGCAAAATCAAAAATGCGGGCCAAAAAATCAAAAATTTTAAGAATTAATTCGAAGATTTAGGTCAAATAAAGAATAGTTGGGGCAAAAGATCAAAAAATTAAAATACACGTTAAAAATCTAAAAATTAAAAATTCGGCGGATAAAATCAAAAAATGCGGACCAAAATCAATTCAAAAATTTGGAACTGGAATTAAAAATTTGGACCGCAAAATCAAAAATGCGGACCAAAAAATCAAAAATTTTAACAATTAAATCAAAAATTTAGGTCAAAATAAAGAATATTTAGGCCAAATGATCAAAAATTTACCTCAAAAAAATCGAAAATACAGGCTTAATAATAAAATATGCAGAATTTTTTAGTAAGAAAATTGTAAATTAGTCTCAAGAATCACTATATTGCTCAAAATAATTTTCTAATTTTTTAATTGCAAAACATTTTTAAGTTTGAAACTACAGGTAGTGCCATGGCTCCGTGGCTCTATATAACGAGCCGCCCCTGACCATGAATGAGCTGGCATATATGAATATATTTGACAATTTGAGAAATGAAGAATCATTGAAACCAATTTCGGCGAAGTTGCATTAAAATCTAAATATTTAATCAAATCAAATGAAATAATTTATTTCATGATGAATATAAACATTCATGTGAAAGATATCAATACAATCCTAAATGTATAAATAAACTTAAAATCTAAACACATTAAAATAACATCAGTTACAAGCAGTGGCGGCTCGTGGAATATGTTAATGGTAGAGCCACTTATACAATACCCCCTCCCTTCTTTTTTGAAGAAACAAAGAACCATTTATTTTCCAATCGAATATTTTGGCAACAGCCGAAGATCTAAAATATCGGCCAAAAAATCAAAAATCCTGGTTAATAATAATAACAGTTTCTTCGTGCAAATACCAGTCAGAAAATAGAATTCACTTACAATTAAAATATTAAGTTTAAAAATAAAAATGCAGAAAATACAAGCAAAAGAAAAATAATTTGCCATTTTCAGTCCCAAAAATAACTCTCTTTAGCTTAAAATAAGTTCCAACGAGAAATTCGAAGATAATAGCAAATATAAAAATTTAAAAAAAAATCGCACAATAAAATCAATAATTCAAGTTAAGAAAATCTAAAATATGGGACAAAAATCAAAAATCAAGTCAAAAAATCTAAAATTCGTACCCAAAAATCAAAGTGGTAGACCAAAAAATCAAAATTTTGAACAAACGAATCGAAAATGTAAGTCGAAATTAAGAAAATTTCGGCCAATAGACCAAAAATCGAAGCCAAAATATAGGCCAAAAAAGTAAAAATCTACAATAGGGCCTAAAACGGTGAAAATTTAGACAAAACATCGAAAACGAGCGTAAAGTTAAAAATTGCAGACAACAAAATCGAATATTTTGGTCAATAAAGAAAAATAAAAAGAATCGAAAATACAGAAATCTAAAATATGGTCCAAAGAATCAAGAATCCTGATCTAAAAATAAAAAACGCAGACAAAAAATCAAAAACTTAGTTAGAAGCAAAATAATTTGCCACTTTCAGCCGCCAAAAATAAGTTTCTGATCAGAAATTCGAAAATAAAAGCAAAAAATAAAGAAAAAACACTAATTAAAATCAATAATCCAAGTTAAAAAATCTAAAATATAGGATAAAAAATAGATCAAAAATCTAAAATTCTGGCCTAAAAATAAGAATAGTGGACCGAGGAAAGAAAAATTTTAACAGACAAATAAAAAAAAATAAATAAAAAATTAGGGCAAAATCCACAATGTTGGTCAAAAAGTCTCAAATTTAGACAAAACATCGAATACTCGACCCAGATAAATGCAGACTAAACGAAAAATAAAAAATTACGGCCAAAAAATCCAATTTTAACAATAAAATCGAAAATTTAGGTCAAAATAACGAATATTTAGAGCAAATGATCAAAAATTGAAACCAAAAAAAAAATCGAAAATACATCATGGTGATGGTTGTGACCGTTACTACGTGGTAATTCATTATAAAATCACTGAATAAAACACTTACTATGTTTTTTACCACAATTTATTTGATGTATGTACAAATATTTCATATACATACATATCACGACTTAAGTTTCGACGTTTTACTGTCATTATCAAGTGAAACTTAAGTCGTGATATGTATGTATTTGAAATATTTGTACATACATCAAATAAATTGTGGTAAAAAACATAGTAAGTGTTTTATTCAGTGATTTTATCGAAAATACAGCTCAAAAATTTAAAATTTAAATATTCGGCTCCAAAACATCAAAAATACGGACCAGAAAAAAAACGAAAATTTGAACAATTAAATCGAAAATTTATATCAAAATAAAGAATATAATAGGTCAACTGATCGAAAATTTAGTCCCAAAAGAATTGAAAATACAGGTCAAAAATCTACAAATTAAAAATTCGGCGGGAAAATAAAAAAATGCGGGCCAAAAAATCGAAAATTTTAACAATAAAATCGAAAATGTATGTCAAAAATAAAGAATATTTAGGATAACAGATCAACAATTTAGTCCTAAAAGAATCGAAAATACAGGTCAAAAATCTAAAAATTAAAAATTCGGCAGGAAAATCAAACATGCGGGCCAAAAAATCGAAAATTTTTACAATAAAATCGAAAAGTTAGGTCAAAATAAAAAGAAAATTAGGTCAAAAGATTTTTAAAAAATAATCAAAACCTGTAATGTTGGCCAGAAAGTCGAAAATTTAGACAGTACACCGTAAACTCGGGCCTAAAGATAATAAATGCAGACTAAAAATTGGAAAATTTCAACAAACAAAACTCAAAAATACCGGAAAAAAATAAAAGAAATCTCGCATATAAATGAATTATTCAGATTATAGATATTTTAACCAAAATCATATAAAAAGTTTGGAACTAGAATTAAAAATTCGGCCTGAAAAATCCAAAACGTGGACCAAAAAATCAAAATTTTTAACAATTAAATCGAAAATGTTTGTCAAAATAAAGAATATTTAGGTCAACAGATCGAAAATTTAGTCCCAAAAGAATGGAAAATACAGGTCAAAAATCTAAAAATTAAAAATTCGGCGGGAAAATCATAAAAACCGAAAATTTAAACAATTAAATCGCAAAAGGTAAAAATATTATTAGATATTTAGGCCGAAAATGAAAATATTTTGACCAAAAATATCGAAAATACAGGTCAAAAATGTAAAAACTAAAAATTCGTCGAGAGAAATAAAAAATCGAAAATTTTAACAATGAAATCGAAAATTTAGATCAAAATAAAGAATATTTAGGCCAAATGATCAAAAATTTAGACAAAAAAAAATCGATCTTAATAATATAAAATGTAGAATATTTTAGTAAAATTTTTATTTTAGTAAAAAAATGGTTTAAATTAGTCTCAAAAATCACTCTATTGTTCAAAATAATTTTCCAATTTTCTTTTTTTAATAATAATTTTTTATTTATTTTTGCTTTAATCGTCCTAAAAAGTGAAACTAATTTGAAAAAGAATTCAAATAAAACCATTAACTTCGTTGGGATCACTTTATTGTTTCAGCTTTTGTACCGGCAGTTTCGCCAACTTTATATTTAGAAGATGCATTTTGAATAATTCAAATAAAACAATTCACTTGGTTGGTATGACTCTCAGTAGCGGCTCGTGGAATATGTTGATGGTACTTTTACAATATGGGGATGTCCTCGCCTCATGTTTCGATAGAGATAAAGAAAGAAAGAAAGAAGGATGAATCTTCATAGTCCAAGATTATTTTGAGTTGTAAAGTAAAGGTTCATAATTTCAAACAGCCGAACAAGCTGAAAATATGATTATGTTTACTTTCGATTTATCGTGAGTTTACATTTTGTCCCAGACATGCACTAAATTCTTCGTCCACGTAAACTCTCCATCAAACAAAAAGAATTTTAAAAATTAATTAAAAATTCTTGCTGAGCTCAAAACTAGAGGTAGTGCCATGGCTCCTTGGCTCTATATAACGAGCCGCCCCTGGTTACAAGTAATTTAAAATTTAATTTAAAAATATTATTGGCCATATTGGATCCGCCATTTAGAATTTAGATTTTTTTATTCTAAACATGGATTCAGAGATTTCAAAAACTGAACGTTATTAATTTTGAATGAAAACTGATTATTTTTTACAAAAAAATTCCGCCGTATTGGATCCGCCATTTTGAATTTTGAAACTTTTATTGAAAATTTGGATTCGGAGGTATCAAATACAGGATGGTATTAATTTTCATTAAAAACCGAACATTTTTACAAAAAAAAATCCGCCATATTGGATCCGCCATATTGGATCCGCCATTTTGAATTTAACAAATCTCATTACAGATACCTCAAAAATAATACTAATCTACAAATTCGTCTTTAAAAGTGAAAGGATTAAGACGTTATTAATTTTGGCCCGCTAAATTAGCATTCTGGGCCACAGTGCGCCGTCGGCAAATGTAAAATACAAATAAGTTATGGTACTAATAAATTATGGTATTAAATAAACAAATTAAGTTGGCCACAAATACGGAATTTATATTTAATAGTAACTAATTTTTTCCCTTACTATTATATATAAAATCATTATTAATTTGAATGTAACGGCTAGTTATGGGTAGTTCTATAAACAATATTTTTTCTTCATTATAGCCCAAATTATAGCACCAAAAACAAATTGTGTAGTAGGGATGGTTTAACGGAAAAAGTCCGTCGCTGTAATACCACAACTTCGGTGTCGCTATAATCGAAACGCACATCGATCTCTCGAAAAGAAAAAGAAAACTCGTTCAAAGTGTTAAAACCGCTGTTCTTTCAACTTTGACCCAATTAATTTTTAGAGGAGTTCATCAACAGTTTCTCACGACGAACTTTGACTATGCACAAATCGCATAAGTTCAGCGCGAAGTTAATTTATAGACCGTCTCCGTCCAGACACAACTCCACGTATTGATACGTCACGGCAAACATATTTAACGTAATTGATTCTGAAAACCGAAAAATTGAACGAATCCGGCAATAAAAATGGGAGGAACGCGACGAAAGTTAAATGGCCCTCTTATCGTAAAACCTTCGATAAGTCAAATACGCGTCAGCTGTCGCCTTCTCACGACAATGCCGTCGAAACTAAAAACATATAATAATTCGTTCGGAACGTGCGTGCATATTTTATAGAAAAAATACGTGTATTTGTATAATTTCAAATGGAAAACACATAGCACGTTATTTTTATCTTTAAGAAACCAAGTTATTACCGGGCATTTTCTATTGCAATACACGAAAAGATCCCTGAACGCATTTCACGCTCACGCACGTATTCACATACATTATAAGCGATCACGATCGACATGATTTTTTCCACAAAACTTTCTGAACTGAAACCTTGATAATGAATATACAATAGGTAATGCAAAATATTGTGAAAACAAGATCCTAGAGTATTACGGTTGTGATGATTTTTTTTTAATTTTAGATATGATGCACTTCATGATATTTATTGTAAGACAAGATGAATTAAGAAAGATATTTATGATTTTTTAAATGAGAATTTAAAGCATTTATGTATACTGAGCGGGCCGTTTGTAACTGACTGATTTGAATTTCCCGCCATTCGAAAACTGTTATGTTGAGAATGATAAAATTTTGAGGTTACATTCAAGAGACAATACAATTTAATCACGAAGAGTTTCATGGTTTAGAAACGTGAGTGTACAGTAAAAACTTTTTAAGATAATGACTCGTTATGAAAAGTAGCACAAAAATTCGGTTGATACAACGTGCCAAGTGTTAACGGTATTCATAATTTCATTTCATTTCATTTCATTTATTTTGCGGAAATCTCCTTTACAACAATCAATAAATTCCGTATTCATTTACGTAATTTACAAAAAAATTAAATACAAACAAAAGAGAAAACATAAGAGCGCCAACATATAAATGGCTATTACTATTAATATCCCAAATGATTTAAAACGGATAATAATAATTTTGTCAAACTGACAAGTAACATTACCAGATCAATCAGGTACAAAAAAGACCAACCTTACAAAAATGCTTTTATTTCCTTTATAGATGCTTAAAATTATAATAATTTCTGATAATCGTAAACTTCTCATGCAGGAAATGACGTTGTAATAATTGGTGGATGCGCCGGGCCGAATATCTGAAGACAGTCCTCGACTATAAATAATCACATGTCTTATTAAACATGTCTCTAACGGGCATATGGTCCGTAAATCCTGGAACGCGCCTCTTTCTCCTGTCGTCGATGATAGGGATAGGGTAGGAGGGCCAGGGCTATTCTAAACGCGCAATTTGTTTTATTCGGTTATGTCTCACGCACCAATAAAGCCAATAACGCATCGGTGAATTGCGAAAACACGTCTACTAGACTCCTGTTTCCCATTACGCAACTTCTTCGGGAGGCCCGCTTTTATTGATATATGTAATACTCCTGATATAATCAGAAAAACGTCATGTTGATTGTCATCTCTCCTTTTTGTAATCTATTAGTAGAATATATTTTTTCCAAGTAGACCCATATCTTCTTACTTGTAGCTACTTACTTGTAGCAATTTTCAAAAAAAAATATTTATTCTTATTCCTTTTGTAATAAATCGGAAATACACACCCGGTTAATTTTTCCTCTAAAGAGTAACTTTTGGATGGACATTTTTGAAATCCTTTTTTGTTGTAACCATTTTTTAAGAATAAATATCTTTGGAAATACAGAACGATTTTAAACTTTTATTTTTTTATTCGTTTTTGATCTGAGCTTATTTAGAAAATAAATATATTTCTAAATACATATCGACTTTAGATTTTGAATTGTTTATTCTAACCTAACCAAAAAAAGCCAAAAAAACACTTTCAATATCCAATTTTCTGGTCTTTAGAACATATAAATAATATAATAAATTTATCATTTTTAGATTTAAAAAATGGAGAAAAATATAAAATAAAAAATCGGTTTGTATTTAGAACGATATTTATTTTAGTAATGGGTTGACCAAAAATGTGTAAAATATAAAATTAAAAATCTGTCTGTATTTTTTTAAACTGCTTAAACCAAAAGATATTTTATAAAATGACATTGTTGACTAAAAATTCAAGAATGGGCTGTTTCTATTAAAAAAGTGAGTCTAAAATAAAAATTTGCTCCAAAAAAATGTTATTTACTTAATAAATATGAAAATCTCCTTAGCAATTATTTTATTACTGGCTTTAGTTAGACCAAAAAAAAAAAAAAAATTACCATTAATTTCATTTGTATTAAAACTTTAAAATGTAGAAAATTAAACCAGAAAAATAAACAAGTTTAAAAAATCTACGATAAGTTGGAAAAATTAAAAATAAAACTAAAAAGACGGTTAAGGTAAACACCCACTTCCGGTGTACGAAATTTTACCAAAAGCTTTTCAGTTCTTCGGATTATCAAATAAGACGGATGTTTAAAGTTTTATATCAATTGCTCTATTAGTTTTTGAGATACACACACACACAGACACACACACACACATACAGAGACACATTTTTTTTTCAGAAATTGTTGAAATGGCATCTAGAGACCCCAAAACGGATATTTCCGTAAAAAAAAAATTTGAAAAAAAAATCACGATCACAATACTTTCTCGTACTTTGTAACGAAGAAAGTAAAAATATCTCGTTTATTGACAGTCTTAATAACCTTAGCTATTTCAAAATCATTTGAGACAAAATAGTGCAACAAATCCTATATTGGATTTTCTTCCAACAAACAGTAAGTCGAAAAAAAAAACTAAAAAAATAACAGTTATTTAAATTAATTAGCACAGGAAGATAGTGCTAGAAAAACATGCAGTCTTAGTAAAAAAAAAAATAGTTGACCTTAATCTGACCTTGCTAACGTTTCCAGGTGACCCAAATGCCGCCACTGGCTTCACCTGCTCAAATCTTAAGACTTTTGTCTGAAACACTTTTTCTAACGAAAACATACAGTCTCTATTAAAAAGAAATAAGTTGACCTTAATCTGACCTTGCTAACGTTTCCACGGTGATCCAAATGCCGCTACTGGCTTCACCTTCTCAAATCTTTTGTCTTTTTTTCTAAAATGCATTGTTCATGAAATATTTGACCGGTTCCAGGTCTGGCTTGGACATCCTAAGTCATGCTGTTATCTTATCGATATTTTTCTAACGAAAAAGTAGGGAGGCTATAACTTTCAAAATGTCTTATTGGCATCACCTAAAATAGTTCTGCACAGAGCTTGAACAATTTAAATACAGTGCGCGAATAAATTATGGAATAAATTCAGTAAAACCAAAATAAAATATTTTGAGAAAATATCCTCGAACAGGTCGATTTTCTTTGATGGAAATATAAATTTTTGCATGAAAGTCGATTTTCAACCATAATTACTCGAACTCATTCATATTTTATTTAAATGACAACCCCCTATTTTTGTTCTTGATTTTGAGAGATCTTTTCATTGTCGAACTGCTAGCGTAAAAATGTTGCCATCTTACATTCGAAATTTTTCGAATAAATGACAGTTGAAAGTGAGAAACCATACATTTTATTGTCAACAAAAAATAAACAAAAACTTTGCCAAGCAAATGAAATTATTAATTTAAGTGTTTGAACTGCCATCCATCGACTTCTTAACAATACGCAAGGACATGTGGAAATTCTTAAACATTTTGAATATTTTCGGTACTAATTCTCTAATAAAAGATGAAATACTTTTATCTAATGTTCTAATTCCGCTAAATTTTGTGGTCTGTTAGCTTAGACCTTCGACCACATAAAAAGTTAGATCTGGGGTTCTCGCGGGTGATTCTATCGGTCCTGTCCTACCAATCCACCTATTCGTAAAGCAATTGTCAAAAAACGCGCATGGTGCGCCATCCTGCTGAAACCATATTGTCTTATGTGGAAGGTCAAGAACATTGTTGCTTGGAAAAATTACCGCAAGCGCCGAAACAAGGTCATTTTGCAAAAATTCTAAATATAATATCTGGTTCTCACCTTCAATTACCATTTCCTCGAAAAATGTCTTCAAAAATGTCAGTTTGACAATGAAAAGATCTCTCAAAATTAAGAACAAAAATAGGAGGTTGTCATTAAAAAAAGTAATGGATGACGTCATTACTCAAAAACAAATGGTGACTGAAAATCAACTTTCATGCAAAAATATTTTTTTTTAATATATTATCAAAGAAACTCGACCTGCTCGAGGAATTTTTTCCCAAAATATTTTATTTCGGTTTTACTGAATTAATTCCATACTTTAAGCGCGCACTGTACGCAGCATTAATCAGTCAAATTATGAAAAATCGCTGATGGCGCTAACGTGAAAATTTCATAATAATTAGGCGTTTTTGTTTAATTTTGTTACTTGTAAAATTATGACACACCTCAACATTCAGCTTTCAATTCTAGAAAGCGTGATTTTATTACGCTTGAAGAAAAAATAATTGATACTTTTCGCGTGCCCGGCGCTTCCGCCATTATTTTCGCACATAGGTATTTAGCGGCCGCACTTAAAATGCACATTTTTAAGCGCATCATCTCTTCCGTACCGAACGGAATGCGGCCGCGAATGAACTCGTCTTGAATTTGCATCGCAAATCAGCCACATTAACGTATTTATTCACATATATATTCACGATTCGCACCCAAATAATGAAATTTAAATCACTAATTCGGCATTTAGACTTGGCCCATTAACAATATTCTAATTAATTTATTATCTCCCATTTGCATACATATACATACATTGATACATACGTATGTGTCTGTATTAAAAGTGATGAATATTTATCGCCGCCGGTTCGCGTATTTTATTCAAAATTGAAAGTACCTTCAACTTATTTACGGTTGAATTAATGTGGCTTTCTCTTTCAGCTAGATTTTAATGTAATATAAATCTATTAAGATGCTGTATTTGTTTAGCCTATATATATATATATATATATATATATATTGTCTCTTACTATTGGTTATTCTTCGTTTATCTACTGATTACCGAATATTGCCGATTATTGGCAATTGTTATTCTATAGATTTATTTACTTGGGAATTACCAGTAGCTCTACAAATAAATTTTTAATTAATAAAATGTTCATATTTGCCAGAATCCATTTTTGTTATTTTTCTGCTAAAAGCTACAAATATAACTATTTCCGACAATGCTTAGGGGCATGCGTATTGATGCGGCCAAGTGACTTCGCTACATCCTGTGTGACTAGCTTCTTGGTCTCTTCGTGTCTGCACTATAATTTTCATCATAAAATGACTGTAAAATTGTCGCTAAGACAATATTATTCATGCTGGAAGCCATTACTTTGTTATACATCTTGAATCAGTAAATAAAGTAAACGTGTGTGAAACTAACAAAAGTGCATTTTATTAAAAGTTCATTGTCCAATATTTGTAATATGCTTTAAATGATGTCTGCTGGTTAAATTAATATCAAAAAAAAAACGTGAGTTGAAATTGATATGTCGCAGTTGTTTTACGTTATATGTAATAAAATTACATCGTTTTTTAAGAGGTTCTCAAAGGACAAAGATATCAGGCGACGACGGAAGGTTGTGTTGTTAATTGATCTTTCCCTCCCAGTGCTTGGGTTAATGCGAACATAACACACGTGAAACCGTGCTGCATAGCGCCAATATCGGTGATACTCCGTACCAGGACAACCCCCCTTCTGTCGCCCCCGCACCCCCCTTCTGTCTAATTAACCCGCAAACGGTGCACATTATGAACTACCGACTGTCTCCATCCGAAACAGTCGCAACCAACACAAATACACACCTATCGTTCACGTATTCCTTTTGTACATATCCACCAAGTATCCTACATCAAGCATCCCATTTTAATACTCGTAATACGCCATTTTTTTAACGTTGATAAGTTGTATTCCCACTCCCCGAAATATTATTTATACATATGTCACCTTATAAATAGGGAATAATATCAAAAATATTCTTCAGGAAATAGCAATGGATGAGGATGATGGATTAAACCTGGCATTAATTCCCTTTTACCCTTTTTTATGGTTCTCACTTTTAAAATCCTCGAAAAAAGTTTTTAATTAAGCCTTATTTTTGAAATTTCACGAGATGCCATTGCAATAAATACTAGAGCTGGGTAATTCATGAGCGAGTCGACTCAAAGAAGCAACTCGAAGAAGTGACTCCTTTGCAAAAGTTTTTAAGGTTTTTTTTTCAATGAAAAATTTTCCAGTTAAAAAAAGTTATGTCCTTTTTTGTTAATTAGCATGTTTACCGGCTTTTTGAAGGTGGTGGCCTTTCTTTTTGCTTATTCTGTTTGGACTTTATATGAAACGTTTCCTTTTATTGGCCCGCAAGGTTTGCAGAGATAGTTAGCAACCGAAATCTCTGCAGAAGAGGAGTCTCTAAAATTGCAGATGACGTTACAAATCACATCGTTCTTGAAACTAATAGATTCGCTGAACAAGAAACTATCAAAAGAAAACCAAACATTTGCTCGTATCTCCAAAAGTATTCCAACTAATGCAGAGAAACTGAAGAAGTTTTTAGGATCAACTCTGTGGATTGGTTTAGTGAGACTGAACATTCCATCTGATTATTAAGCAAATCACTAGATATTCCACGTTCAGTTATGTAATAGATTTAAATTATTGTGAAGCATGTTATATTTCAATAATAATCAAACAAAATAATTCAAAAATTCTGCCCTTGATAGATAACTTGAAAGAAAAGAAAATTGCAACGATTATTTTACCCACCGTAATAGCTGAAACTCTAGGTCTATGGAGAGGGCATCTGATATTCAGACAATATATATCCAACTAAGCTCACTATGTAAATTATGATCAGTGGGCTCTGAAAGTATATTTTGGACAATCTGCAACATGAGGTGATATCGGATTGGCTAAAAATATTTGTTTTGAGCTATGTGGAGTATTTCTAAATCAGGGTAGAACTTTCTTTGCAGATAATTTTTATACTGGCTATGAACTCCAAAACCAAACGCATCTCAGGGCAAATAAAAAACAAATGCATGAGGAAGTACTTTTAGCAAAATTTAAAAAGGGAGAAATTATATCCAGAGATGATGAAAATGGCATTGTTATTTTAAAGTTGAAAGATACGCGAGACATTGGGCTACTTTCGACAGGGCACGCGCCCTTAACGGTATCAATACAGCTGCAACATATATAAGTCAATCTACGTGTACAGTGATACCATTGCAATAATCCAATATGAACCAAAATACAACTCACAATTTTTTTTTGGTGTAACAACAATGTCTAGAAATCTTCCTTGAAAAGCTAATATGAAACCCATGGCTTTTCCAGCTTACAACAACGATAAAGCAGGAAAGTATCATATTAAAAGGTTTTCATATGCCACAATCCTTCGAAAAGGAGTTAAATGGTATAGGAAACTAGGAATTGAACTTTTATTAGGAACAGCAGTTGTCAGTGCTTGGGAATTATAAAGGGTTTTTCAATAGCAACTTGACACTTTTGTTTCCTTATTGTGAACGCACCCTTAAACAAATTAGTGTGCTGTCACTGTCAAAATACGCAGTAACTCAAACATTTTCATCATGCAAAGACTTACGAACGAAAAACGTTTAGAAGTCATTCAAAATTACTATGGAAATTCCGAGTCTGTGATAGCAACTTTAAGAGCGCTTACGCCAACTTTGGCTCATCATTCTCTCCCGAATAGACAAGCAGTTCACAATTTGGTGAGAAAATTTGAGTCAACATGTTCACTGTTGAATGTTCCCGTGCCAGTGAGACAACACAGCGGCCGCAACGCCGAGAATATTACTGCCGTTGAAGCGATCATCGCAAACGATCCAAATTAGTCGATTCCACGGCGTTCTCAGGAATTGGGCATCAGACCACACTATGGCGTATTTTGCAAAAGAATCTTGGCCTGCACCTTTACAAGATCATGTTAACTCAAGAACTAAATAAATTCAAATAACGAAATATAGCCTGAATATAAATATTCAACCTGTTCGTAACTCTGCAAGCAAAATTAAGTCTTACTAAGACTATAAACAAATAACTTGAAACAACTACTTCCCTGGCTAGTGCCACGTCGGATATTGAATGGTACAAAAGAAATTTGCGTTATTACTAGTACTAAGTACTTAGTGAAATAACATTGGTTTAAGATCCCTTATTTTGTGCAACGCACGTTCTCAGAATGGGCTCTAGAGATGTTAGCCGAAAATGACGACTTTCATCGCAAAATCATCTTCAGTGATGAAGCGCATTTTTGGTTGAATGGCTTCGTCAACAAACAAAACATGCGTAATTGGAGTGCTGAAAACTCTCATGTGCTTCATAAAACATCACTTCATCCACAAAAAGTGACTGTATGGTGCGGTTTCCATGCCGGTGGCGTCATTGGGCCATTTTTCTTCGTTGATGAAAATGACCGTCACGTGACAGTAAATGGTGAACGCTACAGAGACATGTTGCAGCGTTATTTCTTCAATCATTTGCATGGGATGGACATCAGTGATATATGGTTTCAGCAAGACGGTGCCACATCCCACACAGCTGGAGAAACAATCGACTTATTGAAGTCCAAGTTCGGTGAACGTGTTATATCGAGAAGAAGTCCTGTCGATTGGCCGCCGAGATCTTGTGATTTAACACCTCTAGACTTTTTTCTGTGGGGCTACGTAAAATCGAAGGTCTATGCCAACAAGCCAGCGGTGTTAGAGGACCTAAGAGCTAACATCGAACGAGAAATAGCGGCCATTTCTGTCAAATTATGTGGCCGAGTCATCGAAAATTGGCTTCAACGAATCGACCGCTGCAATCGTGCCCTTGGTGGACATATGACCGAAGTCGAGTTCCATTCGTAATTGCATTGATGTGTACTTTAAGCCAATAGTAAAAGTTTTGATATATCCCAAATGGTTTGCGAGATATTAAAAAAAAAAAGTTGTCAAGTTCTTATTGAAAAACCCATTATATTTTAAATTAACAATTGTATGAATAAAAAGTACAGTAAGATTTTTTGAGCTGTTTTCTCTGCCTGCCACTACTCTTTTTTTTTAATATATATGTATTTTCTTTAAAAACTAAAATATGACTTACAGTATGATTTAAAAATTAATTAACCTCAGTCGCCAGATTCTCTGATTAAGGCTTTTTAGCACGATGGCAAATATTTTTAACACATTTAATGTCTGAATGACAAATACGAATATTTAATCAGACATGCGCTTTTGAATTTATTTACCACTGCGATTCATTTCTTCTTGTAATACACAGTAATGTCCTTACATTTATGAGAGGGAAGTGGAGGCCATAAAGGTATATAAAATTTTGAAGTGGGTCACGAATAAAATTGGAACTACTTTGCTCAAAAAATAACACTAATGGTTGAAGAATGCGATCGTGTTTTTAATTTTGCCCTCAGCATAAAGACCAAGAAATTTGCCTTTGTATAAGTTTTCATTTAACTCGTGGTGAAGCATAATATACAGTGGTCCAAAAAAACGGTAAAAATTATAAATATTTATATTTTCAATAATAATTTACGTATTAAATTCTGCTTTGAAAAACAAAATATTTACACTCTGTAGATTGCGAAAATGATTAATTGCATTTTTGATTTTTTTTTATAGAGGATATTGCACATTAATGAAGTTTCTTCAAAGATGGGCACTGTCGTGAATTTCTAGGTATCAGACTTAGTGGGCCATGATTTATTTGTGTTTTCTAATGAATCAATCAATCAAGACAATTTATCTGCACGAAAGTTTATGAACAAATACCCATAAAAGAGTTGGTCGGTTGCAAGTATTCAGTGAATAATAATTAAACTCAGAACTTACGGTAACAATAATCGCAAACAATTAAGTGGAAGACACCGTACAATACCAATTCCAGAAAGGATAGAAGAAGTTTATGGAAAAAGATGCTCGGGGCACAAGTTTATGTACTATTTTGACTTTTGTCGTGGAAAAAATCATTCTTGAGTACAAATAGCTTAAGTTAACAATGCTTTAAACTTTTACATTACTAAAGTCAAAACAGTCTCTTGCCACCTTGTTAAATTTTAATGTCAATAAATTGTTCTTCAAAGCCACCTTCGATTTTTATTTAGTAAAATGGCTATTGAAATGGTTGATAAAACAAGTTTTCTGCAAATAACTTTTATTGCGTTAGGAATTGGAACAGGGTTGTTATTACGAAAAATGTTTGTTTTTTAATTCTGCATGGAATGTCATAAAAATATACAGGGGCTCCAATTTAAAATAAGAAAAATAAAGTGCTTTAAAGTTTGAAATGTTTGACACTAAATTTTGGACACCCTGTATAATTCATATTGATCTAACTTAGTTAACGGAACTATAAGACCTTATTTAATAAGTACCTTCTATGATTTTATTAACAAGGCACTACTAATTTTCGGCGTATCTAAATAAACAACTATGGCAGAAGAGCAAGGCCCAAACAGTTTTCTTCTGATTCTAATATATAAAATTTTCGCCTCACAGTGTTTGTAACAAAACTCCTCCGAAACGGCTTGACCGATTCTTATGAAATTTTGTGTGTACATTAAGTAGGTCTGAGAATAGGACGTAAACTATTTTTCATACCCCTAAGTGATAAGGGTAGTCTACCGCAATTTTTTTTTATTGACAAAATTTATTTTTTTTATTTTTTTATGATTCGGCAATAAAAAATACATACAACCCTAAATTTTCACCCTTCTACCACCAACCCCTACTTTTTAATAGCGATTTTAGTACTCTCGACGATCGACCGCTCGATCAGTTATTCCGGCCAGGCGTCTACCGGTGTCACTTCTCACCCCGTAACCAGCACTCATTCACGTTTAGAGCTTAAACCGTTTTCGGTCATTATCGTCACCAGTTTATTTGCTTAATTTAAATGGGCCACACACGGACGACGGCGCAGCGCAGCGGAGCCGTCGTCCGTCACCAGTTATCTGCCTTAATATACATGGACTATTCGCGGACGACAGCGCAGCGCAGCGGAACCGTCGTTCGTCACCCGTTACCTTACTTAATTTTTAAGGGCTACGCACGGCCGACGGCGCAGCGCAGTGGAGCCGTCGTCCTTCACCAGTTATCTGCCTTAATATATATGGACCATTCGCGGACGACGGCGCAGCGCAGCGGAGCCGTCATTCGTCACCAGTTACTTTGCTTAATTTTTAAGGGCTACACACGGACGACGGCGCAGCGCAACGGAGCCGTCGTTCGTAACCAGTTTATTTGCTTAATTTTAATGGGCCACACACGGACTCCGCTGGGCTGTGCCGTCGTTTGTCACCATTTATCTGCCTTAATATATATGGACCGTGCATGGACGACGGCGCAGCGCAGCGGAGCGCAGCGGACCTTGCTTGATTTGAAAGCGCTACGCACGGACGACGGCGCAGCGCAGTAGTTACTTTGCTTAATTCATGATTATGGTATCGATTTCAATACGTTGGCAGAAAATAAAACGAAGAATGTTGTGTATCATAGAGCATTACAATAATAAACACTATGTTTTTGAATTTTTTTTTTTATATTAATTATACCAATTCGAATTTAATATTTATAGTTAAGACAGGACAACGTCTGTCGGGTCAGCTAGTTAATATATAAAATTCTAATTCGTATTATGTTGAGACATCAAAGTTTAATAAAATAATGTTTGAAGAAAAGCAAACCAACCATGGCGAATGTTGAATGATGATTTAATAAATTTTCGGCGTGGCGTTAGCCAGGGAAGTAGTTGTTTTAATAAGTTATTTGTTTTTAGTCTTGGTAAGCTTTAATTTTTACAAACAGGTTGAATATTTTTACATTCAGGCTACTTCTCGTCTTTATTTAATTTATTTAATGATTCTGCTACAAGTGAGGGTTTTCTATTTTAATTTAAAGAAAACAAAAATATAACTGTACACATAAAAATGTTATTCTGAACAATAAATATATTATCACAGCGAGTACTTAGCACGTGTATAAAACATTCATCGTTCATAGATGTATGCTAATTATTATCACAATGAAAAAATAGTATTTCTAAAATAATATTCAAATTTAGTTGTAAAAACATAGCGATTTATCTAATTAAGCTTAATTATGGATTACCACGAATAAGTCAATTCTATTTTTGAAATAAAATTCAAACATAGCGAATTTTGCAATTAAGTTTAATTATGGATTACCACGCAGTGGCAATCATCCTGTTCATAAAATTTAATAATCCATTTTAAAAAACCAACTCGTCGATGCTTCAATTGAATTTAACAATAGTAAAACGATTAAATTGAAACTACTGAAACAAATGATCAAACAGGAAACACTAGTTGATTTTGCAGATTAGAACGTAGGAATCCATTCGCCATAGAGATCACAGTTAAGGGCGCTTGAGAGTAAAGGATGGTATCCTCCCATGTAGCAAGCTTATGTAAATACACGCATTTCACATAACACGAGGTTGAGGATGCAAAGAATACAACTAACACGAAAAAAAAAATTATTGTTTTTGGCGTCGACTGCGAGGTCATCTGCCACCACCGTTTGTGAACTCGAAAAATTGAAAAAGTTATTTTTTTTTCCAATTAATAATAGAATCCCTTAAGTTGTAAATAAATTACCTAATTTTGGCTGAAGGACTTCGGTCGATGGCCATTGTATTTATTATTTAGTAAATGCATTTCATAACCTTGATTTTTGAGCAAAAATAAACATTTTTACTTTTTGGTTACCTAATTATTAAAAGATACTATTTTTTTCGCAATCTACAAAAAGAGAGGATTTTGAAGTATTTGTAAAACTACGAATTTTTTTTTTATTTCTGATAATATTTAACTGATATTGATTAAATACAAATGATTAAAGTATAATATTATAATACATTTGGTTTCTTAATACACATGTGCTAGAATATGTGCATAAAGCAAACAAACTCGTGCGACCACACGATTTCTTATAATTCGGGAATAAACCTAGTGTTCCATTTTTGAAACACCTGTAAAGAATGGGTTAATATTTTCAAATTATTTTGTACTATTAATTTATATTACTTTTTTAGCACATAAAGTAGATTCAAGCACCGATGGTCGATAGTCCAGACGGACTAAACATTTGTTTAAATTATGTTAGTTTTGTATTTCCGATGATGAATTGTCTGATTTTAAAAATAATTACGTTTCAAGATGTGCCGAAATAATTTTAAAATGCGTTGATTTATTCCCGTCGGATCCTATCATACTTCCAAGTGTGTATAGAAATTCTAATAAAGTATTACCATATGCGATATACTATTTTTGCTAAGGTATTTAAGAATACGATTATTATTAACAAGTGAATTCGTTTATTTATAAACACCACACACTAATATAATCTTAATTAGTCCCTATCACACTTCCAGGTGGGAATAGAATTATTAATGGGGAACTATTTTTGTTCAAATATGAAAGAATACATTCATGATTATTAACTAATTCCTAAACAACACATATCAATAAGGTTTGTAACGTGAAAATGTAAAAAATACGAGACGCGGGCAAATTGAAAACAGAGAGATGATTTGAAGTAAAATACCGATATAATATTTTTTTAATGAATATCAAAGGGTTTAAGTTAAATAATCATAATTACGTTATGATAAATAATTTGAGTTTTAATAGTGAAACAAGCCTTGTCATGCTAACTACATATTGTAATTATTTAAAGCTAATGTTAAATCAAATTGCAATTGTATATGTTGAATCATAAAAGTGTTTGATTGATTGAATAAATGTGTGAATAATGGTGATTTAAAATTGAGTAATGTGTTTTGCACGATGGGCATTATCTCGTATTTATTTGATGGGTTCGTATCGAGATTGGCGTAGTTTGATTTTATTGCCTATTTATTAGTTTGATAATGTATTATAGATAGAAGTAAATAGGGCCGGAAATAGACGGAAGATATCAGTGCACGAGATAAGATTGGATCCGTAGCAGGATAAGTCCCTATGATGTTTATGTGGTTTAATTTCCCACATGCCATTAAAATCCGCGGAACGACGATCTAATACGTCGGTTCGGGGAGCGTAGTTGCGGGAGCCGAGCATAAAATTCATCAAAGTGGATCCTAGATCGTGGGGGTCGTTTCTGCTGCCTTTTAGAGTGAATCCGAATGGCGCGGCGCGAATTCTTGAGGGCCCTATTTTGCATACGTCGTCGTCTCCCGCGTACCCTCATGCGTACATTTGGTCCGAATCGCGTGGTTCCGTTCGGTGTGCGCGGTAAGGGGTGTGTGTATGGAAATGGTCCTACCTGGTGGTGGTGGTGTTGGGAGTCATCCCTGAACCGAAAGAAGCTTCCTCGTTGGGTTGCCGACGGCCGCAGGACTTGGTCTTCGAGTGCGAGGAAAACGCGCTACGGCGGACAATACCGACTTGTCCCGATTGGGCGCGAGGGGTGGTGCACGTCTAGCCGCTGCCGACGCCGAGCACACTTTGCGGATCCTGAAGAGAACTTGGGGTGGACGCTGGAACGGCCCGCCCGCCGAACGACAAGGACCACCGGGTAACAATCCTATCGATTCTAAGAGAACGACGCCCGTTGCCTTGCACTTGCACCACATCTCTCGCTTCCATCACTCGGCCATTTCAGACGAAAAATTTGTTCAGTGAAAAAAATATAACATTATACCTTTTACCCCAATGTTAAAATCTTTCTTGAAATGTGCTTCGTAATGGCTGTTATCGCACGTGACGTCCACAAGCGATTAGTGGTAAATTCTCAATTGCTTTACACGTTCTTAGAGATCAATTTAACCTTAAACTAAATATTCTAATAAAATAATACATTAGACGTTTAGGACCATAAAAATCGGGCCTAAACTACGATTTAGAGTATCTAGGGCCGAAAAAATAATCTGCATAATCTAGACAACCTTCCGCGGAATATAAGTAGGCTATGCAAAAATCTGACAGTGACAGTTCAATAGTGCGCGATATAAAATTTCCTGAAACACTGTTTTTACTAAAGGCAGGCGAAAAAATATCGAGTGTACAGTCAGAGAAAATACAAATGCGAAACCCGCTCGGCGAGGGAATGCTGCCGCATGTCGGTGCTTAGTTCGGTCAAAACCAGTCAGTCCCTGCTTAAAATCCATTTATGAGGTAATAAAATGGTATCTCTAGATAAGATGGTCAAAATGCCACCCGACACAGATTTTTAAATAAATATGAAAATATCATTAGTTGTGACCTTAACCAAAGTAGTCGTAAGCCGTATATCAAGAAAACCCCGACATGACCCGGGAAGCCCGAAAATAAGATTTTTTCAAATTTAATTTTTTTAACCACTAAAAAAATCTGAAAAAATCACATATATTATTGATCAAAATACCAAATTAGATGAATTTTTCAAGGTCATTTTATATTTTTATAAATTTATCAAGAATTGAAATAACTTTAGGATAGATTGAAATATATAGGGTTATTCATGCTATACGGCACGGAATATTGTGGCCAAAATACGTGGCTTTCAAAAAGTTTGACTTTTAGGATATATAGGGGTCTATAATGGTTACTCTTTAAAATTAATTTCATATTGTACAGGGTGTTCCAAACGCCCTAAAATATCAAAGTTGTGTTTTTTTTTAATGGAACACCTTGTATTTTAATAAAACCTTTAATAAAATTATCGGATTAAAATCAAAATCTTGGATTTTATTGCAAAAATTTTGTATTTAAGGTCCAAAATCATGAATTCTATTGTCCAAATTTGAGATTTTACATGGCATTCGTAGATTATAATCCAAATTTTTGATTTTAGGACTCAAATTCTGCGTTTAAGACTCAAAAACTTGGATTTTATGTTCCAAATGCCAGATTTTAAATGCAATTAATCAATTGAATCCAAATATTGGATTTTGGGTCTCAAGTTCTGCGTTCAAGAGCCAGAAACTTGGATTTAAAGTTTCAAATTAGAGATATAATTATCAAATTCAAATCCAAACTTTGGATTTTTCAACACAAAGTTTGCGTTTAAAAACCATGGATTCTATGGTCCAAATTCGAGATGTTTATTATTGAAATTCTTGTATTAGAATCCAAATTTTGAATTTTAAGTCTCAAATTCTGCGTTTAGGGGCCAAAAACTTAGATTAAATATTTCAAATTTCGGATTTTACATATAATTATCAAATTAAAATCCTAATTTTTAATTTTTGGTCACAAATTATGCGTTTAAGATCCAAAACCGTGGTTCAATATTGGAGAATTTTCATGAAATTCTTGGATTAGAATCCAGAATCAGTACAAAGTATTTTACTCAGCAAATAGATTTTTTTTTAGATTTTTGACCTGTATATTCGATTTTTTTTGTCTAAATTTTTGATTATTAGGCCCAAACATTATTTATTTTGGCCTAAATTTAATTGGTAAAATTTTCAACTGTTTGGTCCGCATTTTTTATTTTTCCAGACGAATTTTTAATTTTTAAATTTTTGACCTGTATTTTCGATATTTTTGGTCAAAATATATGATCTTTGTATTTTTGATTTTTTTTAAATATTCTAAATATTCTTTAGTTTGACCTACATTTTCGATTTATTCGTTCAAATTTTTGATTCTTTGGTCCGCATTTTTTATTTTTCGGGCCGAAATTTTAATTCTAGTTCCAAATTTTTTATTTGATTTTGATTAAAATATCGATAACCTGAATTATTGATTTATACGCGAGATTTTTTAAATTTTTTCCGGTATTTTCGAGTTTTGTTTGTTGAAATTTTCGATTTTTTAGCCTGCATTTGTTATCTTTAGGGCCGAATTTTCTATGCAATGTCTAAATTACTAATTTGAATTATTATTTTTTTAAATCTTTTGACCTAAATTTTTCTTTACTAACTTCACGATTTTTTTGTCAAAATTTTCGATTTTTTGGTCCGCATTTTTGATTTTTCGTTTAGTCTGCGTTTATTATGTTTAGGTCCGAGTTTTCGATATTTTGTCTAAATTTTCGACTTTTTGGCCAACATTGTAGATTTTTATTTTCTTTTATCTTTTGCCCTAAAATTTTCTTTATTTGCCTGTTAAAATGTTTCTTTCGTTGGTCCACCATTTCTATTTTTATTCCAGAGTTTTAGATATTTGGTCTAAATTTTGTATAGAATATTTTAGATTTAAAGTCTGTTTTTATCCAATATTTTAGATTTTTTAACTTGGATTATTGATTTCATTTCGTGATTTTTTTTTACTTTTTGGCTATTATTTTCGAATTTCTGATCAGAAACTTATTTTTGGCAAATTATTTTGCTCCTACCCAAGTTTTTAATTTTTTGTCTTCGTTTTTTATTTTTAGATCAGGATTCTTGATTCTTTGGCCCGTATTTTACATTTCTGTATTTTCGATTTTTTTGTTCCAATTATTTTGGTTGGAGAAATTTTCGATTTTTTGTCTGCATACGACCGAGTTTTCGATGTTTTGTCTAAATTTTCACCTTTTTAGGCCCTACGTTTTTGGCCTATATTTTGTATTTTCGATTGTTTTGTTTTGGTTTCAATTTAAGTCGATTAAATTTTCGATTTGTTTGTTAAAAATCTTGATTTTTTGGTCTACCACTTTGATTTTTGGGTACGAATTTTAGATTTTAGATTGTTATACAAGTTTACCTATTATGGTACGACTAGAATTATTTTTAATGATTTTAACATCTAGAGAGTTTTGATTGTGATTTGTGGCAGTACTTAAAAACAAATTTAAATTTTAACATAAGGAAATAAATCCACGGCGATCACAATAGTCTATGAAAATTGAACAAAACTCCAACATTTCTTGCATACCTCCAGAAGGATGCGATAAACAAACTACTTCCAAGCAAGTCGAAGCCAATCTATGCTTTTGGTTTACAATGTGGTTGCTTAGATATTTATAAAAATTTAGAGGTTATGTTCACATCCGATAAATGTATCGCATATTAACCACAAAATGATCGAATATTTTTACTACATAACGCATTGGAGCGAATATTTTTTAGATGATGTACCATTAGCAAATGGAACAAATTATTCAAATATGGAACCAGCAAGATGGCGCTCCTGAACACAATTCCAGAAATATTCGATGATTTCCCGAATTACGGAGTATTAATATAATTAAATAAATAATGGACGAAGATTCACCGTATAGCTGAATCAAAAGTTGGAGGTTCGATCCCTGTCGGAGGCATGTTCACACTTTTGATTCAGCTACATACGGAGAATCTTCGTCAATTATTTATTTAATTCTAGAAATATTATCACTTATTTAAATAGCCGCTTCAGTGGCCAGTCAGATCTGCAGACTTGACTTCTCTTGACTTTTATTAGAAAGGTATTTAAAAAATGAGTTTATTTAAGTAACTTCAATTACGATAATGTAATTCGTGAAGCAGTGACAGCGGCAATAAACGGTGTTTATTTCAACATATGCGAAAAGTAGAGCCATCCCAAAAAGTCGTGACACCTGTGGTAAAGTTTGAGCAGAGTGACAAAGTATTCGGGGAGAACGCGATTACAAATCTACGCGTGGCCGCATCACCGAATTGAAGATTAATCACCACTTGGCTGCCGATTCTGTGACTATATTTACATTATGTTCACGCGGCGCCCACTGAATAATTCCGACGTCCCCTCTCTTGAAATTTAAGATGTTTACTGCGCAATGTGACACCAGATTTTGGGATGGATCTAACTGGTAGTGTTGTAAAACGCCATCAATTATGTTTGGCTAATCACGGTCAGCATTTTCTATAACTTATCGTTATTTTAGTTTCTTTTTTGTTGTTTTGTTGTATTTTAAAAAAATTATGTGTACTTGTTTTTAAAACAATTCTTCATATTTTTTTATTCTGTCATAGGTTCTTATACATCGTGAAAAATGAAAAAATAACCTATTATATTGAAAATTAAATATGACGGAATTTAAAAATAATAATAATAATTATAATAATAATTTTATTGGTGCTAATAACAAAGTTTTACACAGGTCAAGATAATGTTGATAAATGAACAGTTTACACATGGATTTATAAATATAAACGTGTACAAAACATAGATGGCGAGTTTATAAGAAAATAGCTATTAATATCTTGGAATCCGCCATCTTGAATTTTACTTTGACTTCATTTTTAAGTTTACTCAATCAAATCAAGTCACTTCCATTTTTTTTTTCCGTATCTTTAATAATTATGAAGATATTTGATTTTTTAGAAAATCGCGATTTTCAGTTTTTTTTTAATGTCCAAACTGCTTGGATTTTTTTAATTTTTCAACATGATCTGAACGAGCATACAAAACTGCTCAGCTTTGTCAATTTAACTAGATCTCTAACTTTAAAATACATAAAACAATCTAAGAGATTGTGAAAGCTTTTGGTAAATTTTGGTAACCTAAAATTGATGTTACCTTTTAGCGTTGTTTTTTTTTATTCACAATATCATTTAAATATGAAAAATGGTGATGTGACCAACATGTTACTTTCTCCGACTTGATGGTATTATAGTCATTTATATTTACGTTTTCATGGTTTATATTCAATTGAAATCATATTTTAAATGTACATCGAGATTTGTGTAAACTCGGATGAAACTTACGTTTAAAATTATGAAAAATTATACATTAAATTCAAAAACTCAGTTTACTCAAAAACCAGAGATTTCGAAAAAAACTTATTCTTTATAAGTTGTTCATTTTATCATTCTCTACAATTATTATTAACATAAATTTACTGTACCTATTATAGTTTTATAATTATTAACCAAAAATTAGAAAAATTATAATAATTTTTTTTCTCGAATAAAAATGATTTTATGAAAAATGTTTTCAAGCAAGAGATGTTTATTTATTTGTTGTCTTCAAAGTTTGTTTAAATGTTTTTGTAATATATTTCATATTTAAGAAAATATAGGCAAAAAACAGTTAAGGTAAACGCCCACTTCCGGTGTACGAAATTTTACCAAAAGCTTTTCAGTTCTTCAGATGATCAAATAAGACTGATGTTTAAAGTTTCATATCAATTGCTCTATTAGTTTTTGAGATAGAGCGCGCACAGACAGACACACTCACACAGACACACACAGACACACACACACAGACACATTTTTTTTTTCCAGAAATTGTTGAAATGGCATCTAGGGATCCCAAAACGGATATTTCCGTAAAAAATTTTTTGAAAAAAAAATCACGATCACAATACTTTCTCCGACTTCGTAACGGAGAAAGTAAAAATACTACAAAAAGTAACGTAGTAGTCTCAAAAAAATATTGCCATAATTTATCCTGCAGAAGGAGTGACTGCCATGGCGGTCATATATGACCGCTGCTTGTTATGGACTCACACGCCATAGTGTTCACAGAATCGGAAAAATGGTTTATACCTGCATTACTTGTTCACAGGCTTTGCATGAAGACGCAGTTCTACTATTTGACCTACGAGTGTCTTAGAGAAACAAACCAAAACAAGACAAGCCCAAGCAGTCATATGTGACCATCATCATATCTTTCTTGATATCTTTAATCATTCTGTTTTCTTCCTCATTTGAAGTATGTAATTACCTATCACTTAAGTTCATCAAAAATCGAGATGATCTCAGAGCACTCTTTTTTTTCTTATACCAGCCAAGCTGCTAATTTTCTTTGGAGAGCTTGGAGCCCTTAACACTAGGGTTTTATTTCGCGAATATTGACAAATGAAAAAGTTGATTTATACCAAATTATTTCAAAACTAATAAAAGATTAATTATAAGATATGTTATTGGTTTTTATTTACCTGGACAATACATTAGTTTGATGTTAATTTATTATTATAGCAACTCAGCATGCGCATCTTAAGTTTTGACTAGGGTTTTCTAGGTAATAATTTTGAAATTACATAAAAGTTTAAATCCCTGTTTCGGGTTTGAAAAATTTAAAAACTTCGAAACTTCACAAGTTCGATTCTTCAAAAAATTCGGAAACTTCGAAACTTCGCAACCTCGATACTTCAAACCTTCGCAACTTCGATTCTTCGAAAAATTTGAAAACTTCGATATTTGTTTCTTCGGATTCTTCGAAGCTTCGAAGTTGCGAAGCTACGAAGTTGTTGGGCTTTGAACTTTTTGAACAATCCTTTCTCACCCAAATTTTGATAAAGCCTTCTAAATGTAGGTAATGATTGCTGGTGATGCGTGATGATTCGTGATGATCGAAATATTCATTAAAATTATGTGCGGAATTTTTATAAGAATATAACGCAGAAGCAAGAGATGGTTTGCTTCTCTAAAAAAAATCACGATGACATTCAAAAACATTTACATATAACACTAATATAATAAAACACTGATGAACTTCCATATAAACTTATTTGACAAAAATTGTTCAATTTAAGGTGTTACAAAAAATCGCAATTGCTTGACCATTGTCATTGTTTCATGGCTAACTATTTTTTTAAGTAAAATATAAAGTTGATAATGAGTCAGATATTTTTGCAAATAACTATATGTAGTGCTATTTCGCATCTTATTAAATCATATAAACGTTCTTAAATCGTTTTTGATTGAGAAAGTTGTCCATTATTCGGCCGAATCATTTTCTCCACAGGTGACGTCAGGTTACTATAGTTGCGATTGGGTTTTTGTCAGCGAACTGCCGCAATTTCCAAATAGAAAAATTATTCGTTATAATTTGCAAACTTCACCCTCGTGGCAATGGCCAACTTTCTCACTCGTTTAATAATATACTATTATCTTAGAAAAATTTTGACAAATCTAGTGTAAAATTATCTAAAACTTTACCCTTCAGAGTTTTTTTCGGCACTTATTACGTTTTTCAAAATATCTAGTTACCTTTCACTTTTTCGAAAATTTCGCAAGCGTCATTTCATTCGACTCGTAAAACTGCACCACTTTGCCTAGGTACCATAGAGAACACAAAGAAAAACTAACCCTGTACATAGAAGAATGATTTTACAATAGTTATTTATGCAACAAGTGAGTAAAGTAATACTTTTTTTCACGAGTAGGAAAGATTGCCGCATGAGCCGAAGGCGAGTGCGGCAATTCCTACAAGTGAAAAAAAGTTGCTTTACTCTCGAGTTTCATACAAATTTTTTTCTACGTCCGTAACTTTAAATAAATTTATAAATTTGATAAAACCTTAATCAATTTTTATAAGTAATTATACTTGTTTTAAATAAAGAAAATAATAATAATTATCAAGTTTTCTTGATCGGAAACGAATGTTTGATATTTATCGGCGGAACTCGCGGCGTGTTGTGAAGCGTTCATGACATACTTTGCGCAAACAATTTTTTAGTTGCGTTAAAAAATGAACCGCTACGGCACTTTTTTTCACGCAAAAGAGTGAAAAAATGAACCGTTATGGCACTTTTTTCACGCTACTTGAAGGGTTCAGGAATCACATATTTTATGAACGCAGATTAATGAAAAAAACTGTACATTTTATAACGGACGTAGAAAAAGTAAATTAATGACTGCACAATTAATCAAATATAATGTATAATTCATTGCTTTAATTAGTACGTATTAGTACTTCATAAAATTAGCTATTAATTTTATACCAAATAAAAATTTAGATTCTAAACAAAGATTTAAACCGAGTTTTTATTAATAGAATTAATATCTATTTCAAGTTACTATTCTTAAAATATATGATGTGCTCCTTCTATTTTAGCTATCGACTTGAGGACTTTCAGCCTGTCATCCTTTATTTGTTATTGTCGCAGTCAGTCATATGATTCATCATGAAATGAATTAATGTTTCCATATTAATATTTTATAAGTTTTCTTTATTATTTATAGGACGCGAATATCGACCATCATAAAAAACCGTTTAGCTACAAGCAATGTGTTTGTATTAAACTAAATTAAATCTTGATGACTAGTTGTGCCATCTTTGGCTCGTCATTATGAACCAAAAGTGTTCTGCTGCAGATAAACTAAAGTTATCGAAAATATTGTCACGAGTAGTCCCTAAGTTTAATTGTGTGATAAAAACAAACCTCGTATTGCACAATTATTTATTTGTAATATTGATTAGAACCAAAGCATTCCTTGTGTATTTTTGACTGCACACATGCGTGTACCGAAAATTACAATAATATCATGAGAGCCTCGCCATTAATTTGAAACGGCGTATAATTAAAATCGGAAAAGGGGTAGACGGTCGCGCAGATTATAAATGCTGGCTGGTACACTCTGACTGTTCGTCGGCATTAATTTTTACCATTAATCTCTTTGTTTTAGAATTAGAACGAAGAGTAAAGCTGAAGCCGAAGCCGCAGATAATGAAGGAGCCCATCATCTCCGCACTATACAGTCATATCCGTGCAAACGTCCGATGGCTTCATCGAGCTATAATCCTCTTAATAGATTCTGTCCAAGGCGCATCTGACGCTATCCAAACCCTTTCAGCTTAGCATTGTTAACACAAGATCCAATAAGTCAGCCTGTGTTGCGTTCCGAAAAAACACCCCACCCTCGCAACTCTCATCAGATTTTCCGTCCACATACTTTAAAACCTTTAAATTAATTTACTTTTTTGTTTATACACTTTATAATAATAATTGGATTTTATACAGATAAGTATAAAAAATATAAAACCATGGATCGATAAATTTAAAAAAAAAAGATAAATTTTAGAATTACATGTATATTTGATAATCAATAACTTAGAAATATTTTAGAAAACTTAAAAGTTATTTAAACATTTAGATAATATAGTATAACAAATTGTTAATGATGGAATTCGTAAGTGATTGATTTAATTTCAGTTTTGCATTTATTGTATTCTATTTATTTGTAATATATAAACACAAACGGGGGTGGCAGATGACCTCGTAGTCGACGCCAAAAAACGAACAAAAAAAAGTAAGATTTTACACCGACGAAAAGTTAGCCATAAAAATTCCAGCCATATGTTTCTCGGCGAATCCACCATTTCGGTACGATTTTTAATTTTTATTTGTGTAGTGCCTTTCTGTGGATGTATTTATTAACTACAAACTGTCAAAAGGCTGTGAGAATTAAAACGAAAAAACAAACATTATCTAACAGCTCATTAATTCACGGGTGGCGTTTAAGAGTTTAAGAGTAAGGTAAGAATTACAAATCGTCAAAAAACCGTAATGAATTTTTCTTATATTTTTTATTTAACATTAACTGAAAATTTGTAATTGTTAACTGTACTTACAGAAAGCCATTGCGAAAATAAAATAATTTTTTTTGCGATGCCCTTTTTGAGTTACGATTATTTTTAAACGCCACCCGTGAATTAATGAGCTGTTAGATAACTTTTGTTTTTTCGTTTTAATTTTATGGCATTTTGACAGTTTGTAGTTGATAAATACACCCACAGAAAGGCACTACACAAATAAAAATTAAAAATCGCACCGGCATGGTGAATGCGCCGGGAAATCTATGGCTGGAATTTTTATGCCTAACTTCTCGTCGATAGGTTTTATTGATTTACCCAAATTTTAAGCTAATACGAGTATGATTTAAAGTTTGTACTATGCCCTTGTGGTGGCTAAATTGTAATACGCAACCATGTATAATCCTGAATCTAATTTATCTTTATTCCATTATATTGTAGTTGAAAATAGGATGATGTGTTTTACGCCCTGTACATTGTTTTATTTTCGGATTCAAGACGCAATTTTACAAACAAATCAGAGAAAAGTGGTTTTAACGTTCTGGCGACTTGAAAAAATATGAAAACAATTGCTATCGACTTAAAACTTTCCAAATTTAATCAAAATACATTCAGAATATTAATTCTGTAAAAATCTACAAACACCCCTTCCCTAGATTTAAAGATAATCCTTTGCGAACTGAGAGCAAGTTTGAGAAAAGTTGTTTTAACGTTCTGGCGACTTGAAAAAATATGAAAACAATTGCTATCGACTTAAAACTTTCCAAATTTAATCAAAATACATTCAGAATAGTAATTCTGTAAAAATCTACAAACACCCCTTCTCTAGATTTAAAGATAATCTGTTGCGAACTGAGAGCAAGTTTGAGAAAAGTTATTTAAACGTTCTGACGACTTGAAAAAATATGAAAACAATTGCTATCGACTTAAAACTTTCCAAATTTAATCAAAATACATTTAGAATTGTAATTTTGTAAAAATCCACAAACACACCTTTTCTGGATTTAAAGATAATCCCTTGCGAACGGAGAGCAAGTTTGAGAAAAGTCGTTTTAACGTTCTGGCGACTTGAAAAAATATGAAAACAATTGCTATCGACTTAAAACTTCCCAAATTTAATCAAAATACATTCAGAATTGTAATTCTGTAAAAATCTACAAACACCCCTTCTCTAGATTTAAAGATAATCCCTTGCGAACGGAGAGCAAGTTTGAGAAGTTAATTTAACGTTCTGGCGACTTAAAAAAATATGAAAACAATTGCTATCGACTTAAAACTTTCCAAATTTAATCACTAACATTTTACGAAAAAGCTGTGACTTAAAATTCCTATGATTTTTTTTTTCTAATATACAATTTAAAGTAACTTTCCATTCCCTTATATAATGGCTTTGATTTTTAATCATATGAATATAATGAAATAATATGAAAATTTAAATTGGAAACGGACCTTCAGTCCCTGACATACGGAATGCATGCAAATTTTATGTATGTTATTTTACATTTTATTATTTTAATATATTGAATAATTTACATTAGGAGAAACGAAGCGTTAGTGAATAAATAAACGAGTTCTGCATAATAAATCGCGTAATTTTATTCTAATTTTATAAAATGTTCATTATATTCAAGAATTAAAATTATGCTCATTTCAAAACTGGTATTCCGGATATGATTAAGTGAATATAAAAATCGGTTAAGAAGTATTTTGAATAATAAATTCAATCAATCAAATTAAATCAAGAAATTCGTTTATTTAATAACTTATTCTCTAATATAACGAATAATATGCAGCATCTTTATTCGTACAATATATTTACAAAAAAAAAAAATTAAACGTAAATGTAAGTCTGTTTGGGCTATCGACCGTCGATCTTTCTGCCCTAATAACACTACTTACTAAACTAGTTCGGTTTTTATAGCGTTATCGGAATGACAAAACGAAACTAGTTTGGTAAATAATTAAAAATTAGTGAAACAAACCATTATAATACGATTTATCCAAGAATTATAATTATTATAATTATTCAAGCAAAAAAACATACTCCAGTTTAAACAACTAATTGTGTGAAAATTGAACGACGAATTTTCTTCAGAAAATTATCAAGTTTGAATATATTAAAATTACTTGTCCTTGCATGTGTTAGGTAATATTCCTCTGGTATTATGGGAACACTTCACTTGAATAGATTAATTTCGAGTAGTGGCAGACAGGGCAGCCGGGCACTGAGAGTTTTCCCAGTGGACTGATCGTCATTGGAACGGTGATTGCGAATCCGCTACTAAGTCATTATGGTTTATTTTCAACATTATGTGGCTTGAAGATGTAAATTTAACGGCTACGAAAATCTCTGAAAGTTTTGTGACCATGAAATTTTTTTCATTTTTTTTTTAAATATCCGGGTCAACAATTGCAAAAATCAAGTCAAGATATCCGGGATTCAAAGTTGAATGTGTGGCAAGGTACGGGGGTTATTGGGATGCAATTAATGGCACTCAGTTACACATATACAGGGTGCCCGTTTTTGGAGATCAAGCATGGGAATCTTGGTTATTTGAAGAGATACAAGGTCGGTTAAATTAGGGAAAAGTTGCCCAGTCTGGAGTGTAACATAATGCCGTTTTAAAACATAAAACATTCCGACTACTTCCGAAGATATCCGAAAAAAATCGGAATTTTCAAAAAATGTTTTTATTTTTTTGCGAGACTATTTATAGAGATACTTCAAAACAATTGACACTTTATCATTGCCACTTTGTACGCTCTACAACGTGGTGATATAATATTAAAAATTCGATGTTTCGATTTTCGGGAAACATCATCAACTTTGTTTTTCTTATGGGCGCCATCTTGTATTTTTACATTTTCAAATACAGATTTTTTTTCTGATTACGGTGAAAATAAAAATGCTCTGAATTTTAATCGAATTAATGCCTTACTTTAAGTACACAGTGTACAATATTGACTCAGACAAAAGTTAAGAATTTTTTAAATTGTTCCTGCACCAAGGTAAAAATTTTAACTAGATTTAAGAAATTAGAAAAAACTGAAACAGTTAGAAATGCTTACAGAAGCTTTTGCATCTATTTCCAAACCAAAGCATTTAAGGTCTCCAAAAACATTCAACAAAGACAAAACTTATGAATTTCTAAAATTGTCGCTGCACCAAGGTGAAAATTCCAGCTAGATTTAAGAAACAAACTGTAACAGTTGCTCCATTGTTTTGCAAATGCTATCATACTTTTGTATGTTTAGTTCCTTAAAAAAAATCTTACTAAGACGGAAGTTATGAATTTCCAAAATTGTCCCTGCAGTGGGTAAAATTTTATCTAGAATTAATAACTTGTAAAAAATTAATAATTTACCAACAAATACTTTTGCATGAACTGATAAACTAAAACAGTTTAGTTGTTTAAAATATTTTGACCGAGACCAAAGCACGAATTTCCAAAATTGTCCCTGCAGAAAAGCTAAAATTAACAAAAAAAAATAGCAACAATTGAAACCGTTGCATTATTGTTTTTCAAGTGCTAACAAATTTTATTGCATCTATTTATTAACTAAAACAATTTAGATTTCCAAGAAATTTGTAATATACAATACAAGTTATAAAATTGCAGAATTGTCCTTGTGGTTAGGTTAAAATTTTAGCTGGCATTAAGAAATGGTAAATAAAGTTATTGTTTCGCAATTTCTAGCAGATATTTTTGCATTTTTTCACTAAATAAAACATTTACTTAGAAGAAAGTTATGAATTTTCAAAATTGTCCCTGCTGTAAGCTTAAAATTCGAGTTAAATTAAAAAAATGTAAACAATGAATCCGTTGCGTAATTGTTATGCAAATACTCACAGATACATCTATTTTTTAACCAGAACAGTTTACTTTTTGGAGAAATTTTGACTCACATTAAAGTACAGTCTACTTTGCAGGCCTGAAAAAAGATGATTTTCGGTAATTTTTGAGACGACTAATAAAGTTTTTAACTTGAATGTTTTTCCCAGAAATTTAATAAACCTTCAGGTACAAATTGTGATTTTTTTGATAGTTTTATATAAAAATGAATTACGTTGTCACATTGTCAAAGTTGGGATATCACACGGACATACCTCACTGGTGGAAGTTTATCAGTGTGAAACCAACAAAAAAAACGACATAACGTGTTAAAGTTTATTACTTTTTACAGTGTTATGTAGGACGGAATTTGAAATTTTGGAAAAACAACAAAATGTCGCTTGTTTGGAAAAAAATTGACTTTTTTGCGGCTCGTTTTTTTTGCAGTATAAAATAAATAAATATATATTTTTTTAAATTCATGCTACATAACCTTGCGGGTATGTCCTTAGAGTATTCGGGAAGAATTTCAGATCGATTGCTGCATCCGTCTGCGCGCAGTCACTTCCTATTATTATTTTGATAATTAAAGAATTATTATACTTTATGTTGTTTTTTGTCAACTTTGTTTATCTCTATAAAAATAATAATTATAATATTCTATTGTTGTCATAAATAACTGCAATTGTTTTACTTTCATCTTTTTCATGCCTAACTATGTTTTGATTTATAATAAAACTTAAAAATGGTGATGTGGCCATCATGTTACTTTCTCCAACTTGATGGTATTATTTATTTTTACGCTTTCATGGTTTATTTTCAATTTAAATCATATTTTAAATGTACATCGAGAGGATGACACTGACGTTTAAAACGTCAAAATTATAAAAGATGGAAAAATTATACTTCAAATTCAAAAACTCAGTTTACTCAAAAACTAAAGGGATTTCGAAAAAAACTTATTCTTTAGAAATTGTTCATTTTGTAATTTTCTACAATTATTATTCACATAAATTTGCTGTAACTATTATCGTTTCATAATTATAAACCAAAAATTTAAAAAAAATTAATAAATTTTTTTCTCGAATAGCAATGATTTTATGAAAAATATTTTCAAGCAAAAGATATTAATTTCTTTGTTGTCTTTAATGTTTGTTTAAAAAATTTTGTGATATTTTTCATATTTAAGAAAATATTGGCAAAAAACAAAAAACAGTTAAGGTAAACACCCACTTCCGGTGTACGAAATTTTACCAAAAGCTTTTCAGTTCTTCAGATTATCAAATAAGACGTATGTTCAAAGTTTCATATCAATTGCTCTGTTAGTTTTTGAGATACAGCGCACACAGACAGACACACACACACACAGACACACACACACACACACACACACACACACACACACACACACACACACACAGACACACACACACACAGACACAAAAAAAAATTTTCCAGAAATTGTTGAAATGGTATCTAGGGACCCCAAAACGGATATTTCCGCAAAAAAAATTTTTGAAAAAAAAATCACGATCACAATACTTTCTCGTACTTCGTAACGGAGAAAGTAAAAATGACTGTAACTCACTTATTTTTAGAAATAACTATATCATATGTGATATCGGATTAAAGAGAAAAAAATAGTCTTGCGAATGAAGTCATAGCTAACTATGGTTTCCATTAAAAAAATGTAAGTTTGCGTCATAGCTCGGAAAATAATAGCGCTAAAATTTTTCTTTATTTTATTAAGCTGCATAAAATTATCCACAACTTTGTCCTTTACAGTATTTTTCTATCTGTCATAATAACCAAGATATATTTATTTGAAAAAATGGACACTTTTTACATTTTCCAAATATCTAGTTACCGTATCACTTTTTTGATAGTGATATTTTATTGGGCTCGTAAAACTGCACTTCTTTGCTTATTATCTCTTATAATTTCCAAGATCCCCATAGAGAACATCGAAAAAAGCAAAAACCCTGAATTTTATTTTAATACTATCCTTTGTTATCCTAAATTTTCTGGGTGGAATGAGAAAAATAAATTTCAAGTTAAACCAATTTAATTTCTTTGCATCATGCAATATTCGGCATGGCATTAGCCAGGGAACTAATTATTTTAATGTTATTTGTTTAAGACTTAATTTTGTAGTTATGAAAAGGTTGAATATTTATATATTCAGACTACTTTTCGTCTTTATTTAATTTAATGTTACTATTGTTGATTTTAGCAAATAATTCTTATTTATTTTTTTACTACGTTGTAGAATTTAGTTTGAAATATATATATATATATATACATAAAAAGCGCAACTTTCTATTTGTTTGCTAATAGTTAGTTTTTCAGGATGTATGATTTTGAGGTGTCGGTGGTATAATTTAAGACACGCTTATATATCATACGGATAACTTAAAAAAATGACACATCCTGGAAAACTAACTATTAGCAAACAAATAGAAAGTTGTATTTCTATGTATCTATATTTCTACATATTTTCTATAAGTGTGGGTCTAAATTTAATCTTCATTTAAGGTTATTACTTGAGAAAGCTGACACCCATAAAATGATATGCATCGATTTAGAGCGGCATAACGACCATGGTGACGATCGAGATGGACTCGGTCAAGAAAAATGTAATCAGGATCAAAAAGGCGAAAGCACGAGCGACGTAGGAGTAATGTAACAACCGACGTAACAACCGGCGAGAAGTTAGCCACGAATTTCTAGCCACGGTTTCCTGGCGCATCCACCACCACCCCTTATGATTTTTTAAAATATTTTTTTTATCTTGTGTGCAGCGCTAACTTAAACAAATCATAAATTGTTTATGGGGAATTGTTACCCCAATTTTTCGAATTTTATTTATTCTTAATGTCATAAACTACTCAATTGTTGCAAAAAAGTCGAGCATAGAACCCCAAAAGGAAGTTATGATTTTTTTAAATTATTTTTCTATCTTGTCTGTGGCCCAACTTGCAGCGCTAACTTTTAAAAATCATAAATTGTTTATAGGAAATGCTTACCCTCATTTTTCGAATTGTATTTATTCTTAATATTATAAACTTTTAAATTGTTGCAAAAAGTCGAGCATGTAACCCCAAAAGGAAGTTATGATTTTTTAAATTAATTTTTCTATCTTGTCTGTGGCCCAACGTGCAGCGCTAACTTAAAAAAATCATACATTGTTTATGGGGAATTGTTACCCCAATTTTTTGAATTTTATTTATTCTTAATGTTATAAACTACTCAATTATTGCAAAAAAAGTCGAGCATAGTTATGATTTTTTTAGATAATTCTTCTATCTTGTCGGCGGCCTAGCGAGTAGCACTAACTTAAAAAATAACATAAATCGTTTATAGCTTATGCTGTTAAATTGGTTAGGGCCAAACAGAAGGTTAATTAACATTTTATTGAGATTGGTAATATTTAGGGTGGTGGTGGAGTCGCCGGGAAACCATGGCTGGAAATTCGTGGCTAACTTCTCGTCGGTGACGTAACATGGTTTATTTTATCCTATTTCCATTTTTTTTTAAATTTAAAAATGAGAACTGTCAAAAAGCGAAATGTTTCTTTGCCAACATCTCTATAACAACGAGTTGGGTTAAGATACATATAACAAAACGACTTAACTTTACTCGTTTTTAAGAAGTTATTGGCATGTTAACATTATAGGATACAATAAATATATTTACCATAGACGATTAAATTCAATATTGTGCAACGTTAAACAACTTTCTACTAAATTAAACTAAACTTTAACGAATATTCTTCTATAATTAAAAAAATGTCCTTTTCCAAATAGCCGAGGACACAAAAAAATGATTTATTTAGAAATAATAATAATTGTCTTATATTAATTACGTGTCACGTGACTGTGTTTCAGTGCGAGAGCTGCGGATTTGTGACCCAAGCTCAGCTGTAGCTGTTATTAACAAAATTTACCCTTCAGATTAATGTTTTCATTAAATTAAAATAAAAAAATTAGAAACATTCGGCTGTAACCGACGCAAATTTCTCCATTCATTCAATTCCTTTGTATTAACACAAGTTCTCGGTAATAATCATAAAAAAATTGTGTTGAAATAATAACTTATACAGTTATTTATTCAAAACAATGTATTCATATATATTATTGGTCGTAAAAAGATGAAATATATCAAAAGTACGAGCGAGGGTCGCAAAATTTTCGATACTGATGAATTGAAGGAGCAGACTGCGTCTCACCATGATCGCACAACTAATCTTACATTATTCATGAAAACTGCAGCATACTTCACATTTATATCTCGTAAGCGGGGCAACTTAACACAGGAAGGATATCACTATCAATCATCCGTAGTAGATCTGCGACACAATATAGAATACAGATAACCGAGCCGCAATGTAATGAGTCTTCAATGCCATTTTTAATACATTAAATTCTCTGCAGGGCCAACATCCGTGCATCCTATATACAGTAAAAACGAATATATGGAGCAAAAAGTGTGCCGCACATAAAAAAGTAAGTTAGTAAGCCTAGTTGCCTGGGCGTATGTACCGGCGAATGTTAGAGAAGGGTTGCGAGTTTGCGCCCTTGGCGCCCTCGCGCTCTTCAAGCTCGGACTCTCGGAATAACTGTCTGACGGAGCGTTCTGCTTATTACATACATGCACACGTAATTAGTCAAAACACAAATAAAGAACTACAAACTAAACAGTTTCCTTCGCCGATGCAGGAAAAGTTTAGAATACGTAAGTGATTTTTATGGGGCGGCGCAATTAAAAGTTAGTGCAAAAGTCACATTTATACGTCTGGCAAGTTCGTCATAATTCCGCCCGGAACAGAACTGGGACAAAAACTTTCAAAAAATCGATAAACTTACTTTTCAAAGTTAACTGTAAAAAGTTTTAATAGCTTTCTTTTACTCGAATTGCATAATACTTGGCCGCCTTGTTAGTACAATATCGCGCCAGACAGTTGTCTATGTCACTTCTAAACATCTCTGAACTTCCCGACATAACAAATCACAAAAATATCTATGGCGGCGGCGAATCAATCGCGATCACATGTTAAATATTGATGATTCTCGTTCTTCGTTTTTTTTTTCTTCTCTCGCCGTGGACTTTGCAAGTCTGCTGCGGAACTTTCAAGTTGGAAACAAAACAAATCAAGAAGTAATATTAACCAGACGATTGGGTTCGATCAGGAATATTAATAACGGTTTTTATAATTGAACGAACTTTTTGTGTTTACGATTTGAACATTCAACATAAATAATATTAAATAATCATATTGCGTATGAAAATATTACTTATTATTGAAGCCAGACGTATAATTTATTATTATATTCTAAATAAATAATTCAATGTATTAACCCTTTGCCGCCATATTCGCGATATTCAAATGGCCCTGTAGGGGCACATCACGTAACTTCCCGGCGCATCCACCATCAGATCAATTCATAAATGAACTTGTACTAGTTGCCTGCAAAGCAATGTTTGCGCCTATTATAAACTCGTCGTGCGCTTAGGGTTAATAATTCACGATATTGAATTAAATAAATGATTAACCAACAAAAAATATTTTATATAATTTCTCTTATACGTTTTATTGATAATCATATCTTTTATTTTTCGAACTATAACTATTCGTTACTATTACTTTTCATAAGTTATGGTTAGATATTTTAGATAATAGTATCGCTATTGCAGTCTCTTTTATCTAGCTTTAGTTCTAAAATTTGTTTGTGTCCTTCACTGTAATTAATATAAAATTAATATTTAGTGTAAATGGAGTTATCCGTTAACCTAATAAAAAGTAAGCAACATTTAACTACAACTAATATAAGTGCTAAATAAAACTGTACTGTTTTATCTCCTTTATTCCGTAATTTACAAAACATCAAAATATAGACTATAAATTAAATCAATAAAATTTCTTATAGTCCTAACAGTGATGTTAAATAAGTTTGCATTTCTGAGCTGATCTTATCTTAATATAATTTAATCACTTGAATTACATTACCAAGGGCTCAATTCTGTACGTCATGACGGTCCTCATACAACCCTTATCAATGAATCTGTCGATATTTTATTAATCATAATAAGTTAATTACAATCAGTACAATTGTTATGACTGAATGATGTGACAAAAAAAATAGTATTAGTATTGTGTATATTATACACGATTACAACTAGACTAGACTAGATTTTTTTTATTATACTGAGTGATGGATTAAGTTGAAAATGCATATTAATTTGAATATGTTTTACTGGTTGGATTGTAGGATCCCCCCCCTCCAGTGTTCAGATTGTGCTCTTAGATTAAAAAAAAAAATCAAAAAATTTTGAAGAAAAATCTAATTTATTCGTTTTTTAGGCGTTTTCAGTCGCTTTAAGCACTATTTTCTCGTTTACATCATTTTGCGTATCTCGGTTCCTGGAAGTCCCACATTTTTTTTAATAGACAAATAGTGTTCAGAATGAGCTCTTGTATTTCAAAATAAACAAGAAAAATTTAATACAATCTTTTTTTAGGCGTTTCCAGTCGATTTATTTAAGCACTATTTACGAAAAACATAATTTTGCGTATCTCGGTTCCTAGAAGTCTCCCTTTTTATAGACAAATAGTGTTTAGAATAAGCTCTTAAACTAGAAAAAAAAACTAAATTTTTTTGAAAAAAAAATTTATTTAATTGTTTATAAAATATAAAAACAATTACCAACAAGCTGAAATTTCCAAAACTCACTCAAAATTAAATGTACTTTATGATCCAGTAAAAATCTCAAAACACCCCTTTACTAAATTTTGAGATAATCGCTCAAGAACAAAGATTATTGCAATTTAAAGACTGCACTTCTTCCAAATTGTTTATAAAATATAAAAACAATTACCAACAAGCTGGAATTTCTAAAATAACTCAAAATTTAATGTACTTTATGATCCAGTAAAAATCTGAAAACACCCCTCTACTAAATTTTGAGATAATCGCACAAGAACAAAGATTATTGCAATTTTAAGACTGCATTTCTCCCAAATTGTTTATAAAATATAAAAACAATTGCCAACAAGTTGAAACTTCCGAAACTCACTAATAATTGAATGTACTTTATGATCCTGTAAAAATCTGAAAACACCCCTTTACTAAATTTTGAGATAATCGCACAAGAACAAAGATTATTGCAATTTTAAGACTGCATTTCTCCCAAATTGTTTATAAAATATAAAAACAATTGCCAACAAGTTGAAACTTCCGAAACTCACTAATAATTGAATGTACTTTATGATCCTGTAAAAATCTGAAAACACCCCTTTACTAAATTTTGAGATAATCGCACAAGAACAAAGATTATTGCAATTTTAAGACTGCACTTCTCCCAAACTGTTTATAAAATATAAAAACAATTGCCAGCAAGCTGAAATTTACAAAACTCACTCAAAATTAAATATACTTTATGATCCAGTAAAAATCTGACAACACCCCTCTACTAAATTTTGAGATAATCGCACAAGAACAAAGATTATTGCAATTTTAAGACTGCATTTCTCCCAAATTGTTTATAAAATATAAAAACAATTGCCAACAAGTTGAAACTTCCGAAACTCACTAATAATTGAATGTACTTTATGATCCTGTAAAAATCTGAAAACACCCCTTTACTAAATTTTGAGATAATCGCACAAGAACAAAGATTATTGCAATTTTAAGACTGCACTTCTCCCAAATTGTTTATAAAATATAAAAACAATTGCCAACAAGCTGAAATTTCCAAAATTAACTCAAAATTAAATGTACTTTATGATCCAGTGAAAATCTGAAAACACCCCTTTACTAAATTTTGAGATAATCGCACAAGAACAAAGATTATTGCAATTTTAAGACTGCACTTCTCCCAAACTGTTTATAAAATATAAAAACAATTGCCAGCAAGCTGAAATTTCCAAAACTCACTCAAAATTAAATATACTTTATGATCCAGTAAAAATCTGACAACACCCCTTTACTAAATTTTGAGATAATCGCACAAGAACAAAGATTATTGCAATTTTAAGACTACACTTCTTCAAAATTGTTTATAAAATATAAAAACAATTGCCAACAAGCTGAAATTTCTAAAACTCACTCAAAATTGAATGTACTTTATGATCCAGTAAAAATCTAAAAACACCCCTTTACTAAATTTTGAGATAATCGCACAAGAACAAAGATTATTGCAATTTTAAGACTGCACTTCTCCCAAATTGTTTATAAAATATAAAAACAATTGCCAATAAGCTGAAATTCCCAAAACTCACTCAAAATTGAATGTATTTTATGATCCAGTAAAAATCTGAAAACACCCCTTTACTAAATTTTGAGATAATCGCACAAAAACAAAGATTATCGCAATTTTAAGACTGCACTTCTCCCAAATTGTTTATAAAATATAAAAACAATTGCCAACAAGCGGAAATTTCCAAAACTCACTCAAAATTGAATGTACTTTATGATCCAGTAAAAATCTGAAAACACCCCTTTACAGAATTATGAGATAATCGCACAAAAACAAGATTATTGCAATTTCAAGACTGCACTTCTTACCAATTATTTATAAATTATAAAAACAATTACCAACAAGCTGAAATTTCTAAAATTAACTCAAAATTGAATGTCTTGATGATCCAGTAAAAATCTGAAAACACCCCTTTACAGAATTATGAGATAATCACACAAAAACAAAGATTATTGCAATTTTAAGACTACACTTCTCCCAAATTGTTTATAAAATATAAAAACAATTACCAACAAGCTGAAATTTCTCAAACTTACTCAAAATTGAATGTTTTTGATGATCCAGTGAAAATCTGAAAACACCCCTTCACTTAATTTTGAGATAATGGCACAAGAACAAAGATTATTGCAATTTTAAGACTGCATTTCTCCCAAATTGTTTATAAATTATAAAAACAATTGCCAACAAACTGAAATTCCCAAAACTAACTCAAAGTTGAATGTACTTTATGATCCAGTAAAAATCTGAAAACACCCCTTAATTAAATTTTGAGATAATCACACAAGAACAAAGATTATTGCAATTTTAAGACTGCACTTCTCCCAAATTGTTTATAAATTATAAAAACAATTGCCAAGAAGCACCCCATCATTGAATTTTGGGATAATTACACACAACAAAGATTTGTAATTTTAAGGCTGTATATAAAGTATAAAAAATGTTGCTTGTACATTGGAATTTCTAAAATTTACTTAACATTTATGAAACAACGGTTGATGGGAATACGAGCTTTTCTTAAGCGGATTCCAATTAAGAATTCATATCAGGGGTCCTAATAATTCGAAGCTCCGCACCTTTGAAGTTTCGAAGAAACCGAATAAACTAAAAGAACTTCGAAGAAACTGAAGAAATTAAGAGAACTTTGAATGTCGAAGTTTTCGACGATACGAAGTTGCGAAGATTCGGAGTATCGAAGTTTCGAAGTTTTCCAATTTTTCGAAGAATCGCGTAGTTTCAGAAGTTTTCGAAGAATTTAAGTTGTGATGTTTCGCAGTTTTCCAATTTTTCAATCGCAAAACCCTAAACAGTTAAACATCATGGCCCGTTTTCATACGACGGATAAATGCGAGAATAACATGACAACGTGTCATTTATTTGAGTAGGAAGTAAATATTGGAAATAAATAGAACGAAAATCGAAGAAATTATGAGAATATCTATGTATGCTACTGTGTTTTATGTACGTATTTTCGAAAAACTTCTTCGATTTTCGTTGTATTTGCTTTCAATTTTTTTAATTTTCCCGCTCAAATAAATGATACATTGTCATATTATTCTCGCAGTTTTTCATCATTTAGTTAAAAGCGACTCTAAACGTGAGGTATAAATGTGGGCCTATGTAATTTAAAAATGTTTACCTCGAAACCCCAAGACGAAACTTAAAATGCGTATGCTGAGTTGTGTAATAATAAATTATTATTGAAGGTAAAAAAATAATAATAAATCTTGCAAAATTTATCGTTTTTATTAGTTTTAAAATAATTTGATGTAAATTAACTTTTTCAGTTTTCAATATTCGCGAAATGAGACTTCGAAACTTAAAAAATTCGAATCTTCAAAATTTCAATCAAATTTTCTATGAATCTTCGAAAGAAAAATAACTTCCTGAATCAGACTCGAACCCGCACCAATCAGGCGCAACTTAAAAAAAATTCGAAGCTTCGAATCTTCAAAATTTCAATCTTCGAAAATTTTCTATGAATCTTCGAAAGTCGTGGTCGTGGGTTCAAATCCCATCCGTGCGGTCACTTTTTCGGAGTGAAGAAGTGGCCGTGCGGGTCCATGGATGTCTAGTGTATGTCCCATTCATTATCAAATGAATTTATTACAAAGAATCGGTTGTGGCAGAATAGCCAAGTAGCTTACGCCAATTTCCCTAATATCATTCACTCTCCTTAACCCGAAATCCCATCAACCATCCTTCCTTTTTTTTTTAATCTTCGAAAGAAAAATAACTTCCCGAATCGGACTCGAACCCGCACCAATCAGTCGCAGATGCTGCCCACTAGAAAACTGGGCCCTTTAATGGGTATACTTCATCATAAAAATAATATCAAGCACATAGCTATGATGTCTCTAAGTGAGTATAATTGTGGAAACAAAAGATATTTGTTTTGGAAGAGGGCGTACCAACAATAGCTTTATAATAATTTCAATCTTCAACCGTCTCAATGTTTCTAAATGATCTTTAATGATAGTTGTGTATACAAGTGGATGGGAAGTCTTGTCTCGGTAGAAACTATTAACCTTGCATTATTTTAGACACGCAGTAGGCCATGTTATTTTTTCAGTGGGTTGTCACCAGGTGCTAGAGTTTGACATTATTCCGTCAGCTCAAAATGCGGAAAATGATTTCTGCTGAGAAGACAACTTGCATTCAAAAATGTTTTGGAAGAATTTAAGAGAGATAGACCGAACATCACTAACGTAGATACCTTCTAAAAGCTTTAAGAATATTTGAAGTAATTTTTCTTTAAATATTTGGTAATGATCTAAAAATGATAAAAATCTTATTGTGTCAATTTAAAACTGGCAATAGCGCAATGTTCGAATGCCATCAATTATATCCGGTTGTGAACAAAATTATATCATTGTCAACTAAAATGTCAGATTTTAATAGATGGTGCGAATCTAAAATAATTAATAAAAGAATTTCAATTTTGTTGAAATTTTTCTGAATTTACTTTTTTTGTAAATAACATAATTACTTAATGAAAATTTAATTAAGAAAATAACTGACTTCATGTAAATTCAAGCTTGATAATTAACGTCGCAATTAAAGTAATTAAGAAACGTATGACTAGAAGGAGTATTTTTGTAAATGATGAAAAGATAACATCGCGTGCATAACAATTTTAATAAGTGTTTACGTTATCGTCCCGTTCCCCGGATGTCTCAGCCGAAGTGAAACATTTAATCGAGATTTCCCTTCTCATTTCTTAATCTATTACATCAGACGTCTGCATGTGCCTCGAAATAATTCCGAGTGAAATTCTATATGCCTAACTTATAAACTTCTACTCTATGGCTCCGAAAGTTTGTCATGTTTGATGTAAAAGGAGTTGACATTAAAATTGAAATCCTTGTGTTAGAAGATTTTAGCGCGATCAAAGATGGCTATAATTTAATTCCGAACGGAATGCAACTCTCGTTCCACATTCTTGCCTAATAGTTGTTTATTTATCGTCGTCGGGGCGTAATTATCGGGGAACTACGCGAGTAATCAACGTGCGTGGGGGCTGTGTTTTGAGTTTGAGTTATTATTATTTATCGGGAGAGCGGTGGAGATTGAGACGGAGATGCCGAGTCTTAGAGGAGATAAAAATAATTCCGTGGGGCCCTGCAGAATTTGCAGGATTCTTACTTGTTACTCCTGCGATTACATTCATAAATCTGGCGAAGAGATTGGCGTCACGAAGCTCTGGGTATAAAAATCCCTGAACTGGGGTCGGCGCTAACCGATCACTTACCCCACGATTTATGGAGAAAGAATTCAGAATACAAACATGGGAGAGATATCCTATCTAGCTAAGGCTTTAAACGGTCGCCCCCTATTATCTTTTTAATATTTTATGGGGATAAGGCTACGTGCGACACTATTAAACACTACTAATAGAGAGACGTTTGCGCCTTCCTAAATTTAAGATGGATACATACATCAATAACGAAACAAACTATAAAGTCTATTTCTCCTTCTAGTCACACTGTATTTTTCTCAAATGCAAACAAAACTAACAAAAGAACTTGCCAGTACAACGCGAATCAAATAATGAACATTTATTTATAACCCAATAGGAAAGAGCAAACACAACAAAGCTAAAGATTTATTAATTTCAAATTGGACGTTTCAAATGGAAATACATATGTTTCAAATAAAAATTTGTATATCATAAAATTACCGATTTTTTTTTCGACTAAAGTCGATGTTGATTGATCGCAGTAATTTTATAATCATTCTCAAAAGTGTATAAGATTAATGTATCCAGAATTAACAATACTGTTAGTTCTAGTTGTAGTTTTGTTTCCATAAAAGATGATTAATAAATAATAATAATTAAATTCAATAAGTCATTAGTAAGACTTAATTTTGCTTGCAGAGTTACGAACAGGTTGAATATTCATATATTCAGACTACATTTCGTTTTATTGAAAAGATGATTAGTTTGAATTAAATATCCACGATGCTGTTTTAATGAGCATTTTTGGTTTTATTATTATTAACCACGATTTTTTTAATGAAAATTGCAGAACGTGAGATACTATAGAGCACAACTAATAGAGACGTCCGCATTTTCCCAAAATTTACGACGGATAAATGTACGGCACGACCGCTAAAGGGAAAAGGAAATGTAAATATTGTGTTTACAGCTAATCAGCTCGTAAGAGAGGGGTTGGCTACCACTCAGCCCTCCCGGCCCACCATATCCGAGCCCTCGCCCGCCCCCTATCAGAAGCCGGAATACACCCCGGACTCTCCGGACACAGCGTCCGTTCCCGGAATGTTAATCTAGCATTTTTAATTAACTGTGCTCTTCCTCTCAATGAGATTTTCTTTATTTTTACGTCGGAATAATTACTAATAAAAGCCGGTCCGCTCCCTCTCGCCCGGAAAGAATCTCCATAAATCGCCCACCGAATTATGCACATATTTGCTAAAGTATTTCTTTATCCCGCGAATTAATAATTTTTAATTAAAGGGGAACCACACTATAGATTTTTTTAATGTATAAAAATCTGCTTTGTTTGTTCAAATATTTCAAATACTAATTAATCCAAAATTAACGCATTTTTTAACATCTCTCTATAGATATAATTCAACAATTCGCTGCGACACTACACTTTTGTTTTTGAGTTGCAATACTTTTTGCAAAAATAGAAGAAACAAACTATCTTTTTTTTCTCACTCTTATGCTAACAAAGATGACTGCTAGATTGGCAATATGATCAAAATCCGATTAATGAAAAAAAAACTTTTTTTGTGGAGTTGCCATCCAGCCACTCTTTAATTCATAATATTAAATTACCTTAAAATTATAATGTTGAATGACTTGAAAAATAACGTATATTTAAATTCAGCACTACTTGGCGGATTGGTGGTATAGTGGGTAGAGCGCGCGCATCTACCTCCTGCATCACGAGTCGAGCGAGTTCGATTCCCCGCCAGGCGGAACATTTTTCTGATCAAGAAATACCCGCCCGGGCACTTGGTCGTATGGTGTTCGTCTGAGATTATTAATTTCTTCATTTTATTTCGAATCAGTATCCTAGAATTCCGTTAGTGGCTGAACGGCTAACCGCTTACGCCAATAAAAAAAGAAAAATTCCCTACAGTAAATAGTGAAACAAGTAAATTCGTCACCTCTTATTAATTATAAATAACTGTATAGTCAGATTCAGATTCAGATGCAGGGAGGGTGACGAGGTCACGGTATGAAGGCCCATTATATTTATTCATGGAATAAAGATTATTATTATTATTATTCTTATTATTATTATAATTATTATTAATATTATTATTATTATTATTATTATTATTATTATTATTATTATTATTATTATTATTATTATTATTATTATTATTATTATTATTATACACCTCCATTTTGAGTGGGAGAGCTAGTTCTCCAGCCAGCCTACCCTTTTTGCAAAGTTTAAAATCTTGCTGGGAAACAAGCCTCCCAGGTCGGACGTTCTTGGCCATGACGTCCTCAGCAGGATTTTCCTTGTACTGGGTGCGGCAAAACAGACAGTGCAGTTTGGAACGCCCAGTACATCTCGTGTGCTGGGGGTACATACCTGGGAGAGATCTCATTGTGTCGGAGGGGTCGTGCCGTTTCTAGTCGTTACCATGGTTTGGTCTGGAGAACATCGTGGCTTTGCCGTTCGCACGTTTCTTGAAAATGGCCGTTCTGCTGTCGCCACCCAGCGGGCCTTTCGGGTGCATTTCAATTTTGCGCGTCGTGATCCCGTCCCTCACATCATGTACATTAGAAGAAACTGGTTCCACACAAAGACGTAGGGGTTTAGGAAGTCCCAGAACGGTAAGAACACCCGAAAATGTAGCGAAAGTAAGAGAAGCTTTCGAACGGTCACCTACGCGCTCTGCCCGGAAGCATGCAACTGCATTGGCCATTGCTAACCGCTCTCTAAGACGGATATTGCATGAAGACTCATTCCACCCCTACAAGATGATGATTGTTCAAAAGTTAATGCCCCCTGATTATGAAAACCGCATGAATCGCTCCCAAGAAATCTTGAACCGGATCCATGCGAGGTCAACTTTTTTCAGTAGTGACGAGGCCAACTTCCATCTCTGTGGAGGGGTGAATAAACAAAATTTTCGATACTGGGCTGTAAATAACCCAAGGCAACTTCACGAGAAACCACTCCCAAAAAGTCACCGTGTGGCGTGCGATTTCCAAATTTGGGGTGATTTGGGCCTTATTTTTACTTTCTCCGTTACGAAGTACGAGAAAGTATTGTGATCGTGATTTTTTTTTCAAAAATTTTTTTTACGGAAATATCCGTTTTGGGGTCCCTAGATGCCATTTCATCAATTTCTGGGAAAAAATTTTTTGTGTCTGTGTGTGTGTGTGTCTGTGTGTGTCTGTGTGTGTGTGTGTGTGTGTGTGTGTGTGTGTCTGTGCGCGCTGTATCTCAAAAACTAATGGAGCAATTGGTATGAAACTTGAAACATACGTCTTATTTGATAATCCGGAGAACTGAAAAGCTTTTGGTAAAATTTCGTACACCGGAAGTGGGCGTTTACCTTAACTGTTTTTTGTTTTTTGCCAATATTTTCTTAAATATGAAAAATATCACAGAAACATTTAAACGAACTTTGAAGATAACAAAGAAATGAACATCTTTTGCTTTAAAACAATTTTCATAAAATCATTTTTTTCGAGAAAAAAATTTATTATGATTTTTTTCATTTTTGGTTTATAATTATAAAATGATAATAGTTACAGCAAATTTATGTCAATAATAATTGTAGAGAATGCCAAAATGAACATCTTATAAAGAATAATTTTTTATCGAAATCTCTTTAGTTTTTGAGTAAACTGAGTTTTTAAATTTGAAGTATAATTTTTCCAACTTTCATAATTTTGACGTTTTAAACGTCAGTTTCATCCGAGTTTACACAACGCTCGATGTACATTTAAAATATGATTTAAATAGAAAATAAACCATGAAAGCGTAAATATAAATGATACCGTAAGTCGGAGAAAGTAACATGATGGCCACATCACCATTTTTTTGAAGAGGACGGACGAACTGTAACTGTCATTGCTCAACGTTATCCTTTCATGTTGGAAATTTTTTTTCAACCTCGAGTGGAAGAACCGATGGAGGAAGCAGATCTGTGAGACATCTGGTTTCAACAGGACGGGGCTACGGCCCATACTGCTAGAGTTTTAATGACGAAACTGCGACAGGTGTTCCCTGGGCGCCTCGTTTCTCTAAGAGGTGATGTAGAGTGGCCCGCACGCTCCCCGGATCTGAGCATTTACGACTTCTTCCTGTGAGACTACCTGAAGGAAAAGGTTTTTAGGCATCGACCTCGCACCATCGAAGAACTCAGGGATCGAATTCGGGAGGAAATCGCCGCTAAAAATTTCAGAAATCGCAATGTATCGCTGCTGAGGGTCATCATCTTTCTGATGTCATCTTGTCATGTATAAAACGGAATGATGTACCAATTAGGATAAAATAAACCCCATTTCTTTAAGTTGCGCCGTTTTTTTTAATAGCCCTTCAAAACTGCACTGTCTCTTTTGCCGCATCTTGTATTAGCTCAAGCGGGGCAGCGACATAGGATATGTTCTGCCAACTCTACTTCCTCGTTACATCCACTACAGACGGGATTTGTCAAAACTCCCATCGTATGAAGGTGTTTGTTTAGCTGGCAGTGTCCTGTTAAGATGCCAGTTAGTATTTTTAGGTTTGTTCTTGATAGATTTATACAATATTGAGCAACCTTTTTATCAGGTGCTTGTTTTGTGTTCTTAAAGTGAGCACATGTGGTGATGCGCCCATCTTCCTTTATGTTCCGCTAGTGTCATATCTATATTAGAGAGGTAGTTCTCTGACAGATGCACAGGTCTCTTTCCACTTTTAAAGGAAGCTCCATGTTTGGATAGAGCATCCTAACTGTCATTTTCCTTCGTGTTCGAATGTGCTTTGGCAGGAGAGAGCAATTCTGTTGTTTGCAGATGCCTCCTACAGGGCCAGAACGCACTTGTATACCAGCCTTGATGAGAGCTTAGGATTTGTTATGGCTGAAAGGCTGGTTTTGCTGTCTGTAAGGTTGCAGATATCTTCAACTTTAACATTTAGTTCAGTTATTTTTTGGGTACTTATAAGTATCCCTGTTTTTCCAGAAGTATTTTTAGGTCAAAATACAGTCCGACACAGTATAGCCTGCTCATGCTCTTTCCTTGTTTTTAGCACCGTCCATGAATATCTGTATATTCGCTTTCGGGCTCTCGGCGTTTTGTAACGTGTAGTGCCTTTGAAAAAGGCAGGTCAGAATATCACGACTTCCTAAGAAGGGTGTTCCTCTGAACCGTCCCTTGCAGGATTATCCCATGCTTAGTCCATCCTGCCTTGGGACATCACAGTCCGTTGTCTTAGTCTTAGCGCGGTACGCTCTTGCCAATGAAGGTTCGAGGGGAGGGGGGGGGGAGACCCGAGGCTAAAGTAGGGGTAGTGCGCATTGCTCCAGTTATTCCCGTACATGCAAGACGTTGAATGTGTTGTAGTTGATTTGTTGCAGTTTTTAGTTGGCCACCATACAATTGCCGCACAACGGCAGTGTATAGCCATAGGGTGATCTTGGGAGATAGAGAGATGCCAGAATGCGATGCTAACCTTCTGTAGTTTATTTTGTAAGTGTATACTCCACCTCAGCTTGGGGTCAAGGATGACTCCCAGATACTTCAATTGTGAGTTAAAGTTGTGTTAAATAGCCATGAAACTATCACCCTGTCCGGTTTATTTTTGTTGGTGAATAGAACCAGCTGCGTCTTGGTCGGGTTTACCGCGAGGGAATTCTTCATGCACCAGTTTTTTTTTTACTATGATAAGGCTATGCATTAATTCGCTGAGTAACCCTTCATAGCGACTTTTGAGCAGGATTGTTAAATCATCTGCATATCCTATGGCTGGAAATCCAGATTCGTTTAGTTTCCTTAGCAGGCTATCCATTGCGATGTTCCACAGTAGGGGAGATAGTACTACCCCCTGCGAACATCCGCGGGTCGGCTTCGCCTTCGGAGCTTCTTTACCCATAGAAACTCGGACCGTCCGTTTGCTTAGCATCCCTCTTATTCACTCACAGAGTGTGACTGGGGTGCCAAGACTTTCGAGGGCTAGCTCTATGATTTCTAAGGAAGCTTTGTCAAGCCTTCGATGTCTATGAAAAGGCCTAGTGCTGACATCTTATTTGCCAGCGCCTCTGCGATGTGGGTGACCACACGGTGGAGTGCTGATTAATTCATATATGCATGTTGGTTTGGGTGAAGTGTATTTGTCTTCAGGACCCCATCTCTGATATGCTTCTCCAAGGTTTTCATTAACCCAGATATGCCCACAGTTCTATATGTAGGACGACTATTTTAAAGTTCCTCTTAAAATTACATCTAGAATATCGTCAGCGTCATCTATCATTATTTTATTCCAATAAGTACGTTCAGTGATTATTCCTCGACATTTGACAGGAAGCGAAAAATAACCTCTCTGTGTTTTAAAAATCTTAATTACTCGGTTTAGAGAAATATTTACTTTCCTATAATTTAAATCTCGGACAAATGTTGGTTAAAAACGATGTGAGGCTTATCGGCCTGAATGATTTGGCAAGATTGTAGTCTTCCTTGCCTGGTTTTGGTGTAAATACCACCTTAAATTCGTTCCAGTTCAGGGGCACAGTAAAATACGATCGCCCTCATCATGATTAACAAAAACCTCTTTGATAAATATCTCGCAATAATTACTTATTTGGCAAGCTAGACCCTATTCTTTGGATAATTTAATATTATTCGGAGAATCGTATGATCATTCGAAATTGATTGATTTCCCACATTGCGATGTCTCAAATTAATGTAATTTCCTTGTTATTTTATTTGAATTTCTTATATTTTATTGTACTATTGTTGTCTTCTGCTGTTATTTGAATGACTACTTTAATCGATTAATAATTAATTAATAACGGTATCCAAAATTGTTGTAGTCCAACCAAAAATTAATTTGTTGTATTCATTTGAGACAGGGGCGGCGTGGTGGTGTAGTGGGTAGACTGCAAGCAATTACCTGCTGTATCCCAAGTCGAGTGGGCCCGACTAACCGCCCAGGTGGAACATTTTGCGGATCAAGAAATATCCGCACGAGACCGTGGCCGTTGTATATGTCGGTCATTATTCACTTGTTCATTTATTTATATAATAAATAAAATTGATGATGGTTAATGGCGCAAAGATATCAATTCAACGATGCGAAGAAAGAATAGACATTGTGTTTGATGTCAAAGCCATCCAGGATTATTTTAATTCGGGGCCCTGTTATTATTTTATCAAAGTATTAATTCCCACTCATCTTTTCTCAATAAATATTTCTCATAATAGATTTTTCGAAAAGAAAAGACTAAAAAAATTATTAATTGAATCAACCACGTTCCTGTTTAATGCCAAGATGGATATTGAATTATACAACAAATACTGTACATGTTAACATATCAACGCTGATAAAAAAAACACAAGGTTGTACAAAAACGTTGTTTAAAACCGAATTTAAAATTGAAAAAATGGGTAGTGGATGTTCCCGATCTTAAAATCAAACTAGTTGAACAGGATAGTGGGTGGGCCCTATCCTATACTCCAAGTAGCTAAACAAACGAATGGTGATGGGGCCCTATCCTACACTCCAAGTAGCTTAACAAATGAATGGTGATTGGGCCCTATCCTATTATTTGAAAAATTGAACAGAAGTGACCATTGTACAGATGTTAAATAATAGAAGAAAATAGGTGCAGATTCTTTGTTTATATATGAATTCCTTTTTTTGTCAAGAGCCTGAGCACGACACATCCGCTGCACGGCGTAGTTGGCGTATTCCTGCTTACATGTTTTAAAAATTTCTGTAGCTAGTTAAAGTTGATAGGAGGTGGATAGACCCTATCTCACGATTCTAATAGTTAAACACGAGTGAGGGCTGGAACAGATAAAAACAATGGATAAAATCTAGAAATACTGCCTTTTTTCTATTTGGTAGATTTATTCATTTGAATTTCGAAGGTTCGGCGCTTTCTCGAAAATTTTCGAAGATTAAAGTTTCGAAGCTTCGAATTTTCGTTTCAAAGTTTTGTAAATTTATATTAAACGATATTTAAGGGTTTTTCAATAAGATGTTTCATTTTGATATTAAAAAAAACGAGTATATTTTAAGAGAAATCAATGGATATTTATTTCATTGTAAAGAGAAAGGTATGCCATTAACGATGGAAAACGATATCAGCCAAATGGCCGCCACGAGTTGCAGCACCATATTCTTTTCATGAAATTTTCCATGACCAATTCGCACATTTGCGGCTGTATGTCCTCGATAACTTCACGAATTCCATTTTTTATGTCTTGAATCGATTGTGGAGCATTGGCATAGACCTAATCCTTCACGTGGACCAAAGAAAAAAGTCTAAAGGTGTCAAGTCACAGGATCTCGGGGGCGTTGTGATCACCTCTTCGCGAAATAACGGCCAGGAAACTTTTCTTGTAAAATTGCGATTGTTTCGTTGCTTGTGGAGCACGATGCGCCGTCTTGTTCAAAATAAACGTCGTCCACATCAATATCTTCCAATTTTGGCAATAAAAAATCATTAATCATAGCTTGATAGCGCAATCCATTCACCGTAACAGTTGCACCAGCCTCATTTTCGAATAAGTAAGGTCCAATCACACCGCCAGCCCAAAAACCGGACCAAACAGTGACACATTGAGGATGGAGAGGGTTTTCAATAAGCATTCTTGGATTTTCCGAGCCCCAAATACGGAAATTCTGCTTATTCACGTAGCCTCCGAGGTGAAAATTGGCCTCATCACTGAAGATGATTTTTCGATGAAAATCCGGATCATTTTGATGCATTTCAAGGACCCAATCAGCAAAGATACGACGTTGCTGGTGATCGACCGGCTTGAGTTCTTGTGTTAACTGAACTTTAAAAGCCTTCAAACCTAAGCCTTTATGCAAAATACGGTGTAATGTCGTTTTTGGAATGTCTAATTCCAAAGATCGACGAGGAATCGATAAACCTAGGTTTTCGTTAACACTATTGGCTACAGCAGCAATATTTTCAATTATTCTTGAGCGACGCACACGGTTTCGGTTCTTCACATCACCAAGTTGACTCAACAGCTCAAATTTTTTAACCAGTTTTACTATTGCTGGCCGAAAAGGTGCCTCACGACGACCCAAAAGTGCTTTAGTTTAACGAACTGTGACTGCAACATTTTCACCATTTCTGTAGTGAATTTTAATAATTTCAATGCGTTGTTGAAGCGTGTATCGTTGCATTTTTCTAATGGCATAGTTGTTACTTGTCAAATGTCAAAAGTGACAGCTGCGCAGATAGCGGACTATTCAAAATGAAACCCTTCATTATTTGAAGAATTTGTTATATAAATTTATTCTTGTTTCATTTCGCGAATATTGACAAATGAAACAGTTCATTTTCATCAAATTATTTTAAAACTAGTAAAAACGATTCATTTTGCAAGATATTCTATTGTTTTTACCTTTCCAATACATTAGTTTGATGTCAATTTGTTATTACAGCAACTCGGCATTAAATTTTGTCTTTGGGCTTCGAGGTAAAAATTTGAAAATACATCAAGTTTTAAATCCCGAACTGTTTGGGGGTTTGGGATTGAAGAATTCGAAAACTTCTAAACTTTACAGCTTCGATTCCTCGAAAAAATCTTAACTTTAAAACTTCGTTACTTCAAATCTTCGCAACTTCGAAATTACGAAGCGTCGAATTATTAGGAGTGCTAAAAACTCATATACTCGCGTAAACCAGATACATAACAGCTAGTGGCTGAATACGGAGTGTCTCAAAAAGAAATTATTCGCTGTCGCCTATGAATTAGAATGCACATGTCTCTGATTAAACATTGGTAGTTGCCATTCAGACAGTTGTCAAAAATGTTGATCATTGTGAAAAAGTTTTAATATGTAAGTGGTATAATAAAATGACGTACGTCCCAGTATTTGGTTAATAATTTACTAAATGCTGGGATGTACGTCATTTTAATACACCACATTCAATTTTGAACTTTTAAATATATTTTTTGCGCACTTCGGTTTTCGAATAATTGACATCGTGCAACGCGCTTTGAAGCTACCTCATAAAAAAGGCAATTTATATATTCGAAGTATAATCTAAAAAAACAGAAATTTAAATATCAATGAAAACAACAACAATAATAAACATTAAAAAAATATAAAACTGGTTAATAAACAGAACTAAATTAACGAAAATAACTATGAAATAAAATAAAAGAAAAAGAAAAGAAATACCAATCATTAAAATGGCTGAATAATGAAAATTATCACAACGCATTTTTTTATTGATCAATTTTAAATTGAACAATGCACAAATTATGTGATATTTAATTTTTTTACTTTCTCCGTTACGAAGTACGAGAAAGTATTGTGATCATGATTTTTTTCAATTTTTTTTTGCGGAAATATCCGTTTTGGGGTCCCTATATGCCATTTCAACAATTTCTGGAAAAAAAAATTTGTGTCTGTGCGTGTGTGCCTGTTTGCGGTGTATCTCAAAACCTAATACAGCAATTGATATTAAACTTTTAACATACGTCTTATTTGATAATCTGAAGAACTGAAATGCTTTTGGTAAAATTTTTTTACACGGGAAGTGGGTGTTTACCTAAACTGTTTTTTTTTTAATTTTTTTGCGAATATTTTTTTGAATATGAAAAATATCACAAAAACATTTAAACAAACATTGAAGACAACAAAGAAATGAACATCTTTTGCTGGAAAACATTTTTCATAAAATCATTTTTATTCGAGAAAAAAATGTATTATTATTTTTTTAATTTTTGGTTTATAATTATAGAACGATAACAAATTAATATTAATGATAATTGTATAGAATGCTAAAATGAACAACTTTTAAAGAATAAGTTTTTTTTCGAAATCCCTTTGGTTTTTGAATTTGAAGTATAATTTTTCCATCTTTCATAATTTTGACGTTTTAAACGTCAGTTTCATCCGAGTTTACACACCGCTCGATGTACATTTAAAATATGATTTCAATTGAAAATTAACCATGAAAACGTAAATATAAATAGCTATGATACCACGTCGGAGAAAGTAACATGATGGCCACATCACCATTTTTTAAATGGACTTACAGACTCAAAATTAACGGTTTATATCATGCTTACACATACAGTTATAGAACATTCATGTATTAAAAAGACTAAACAATAACAATTTCTATTGATACAAGCGAATGATTGCAAATCAAATATTCGGTAAGGTAAAAATATGTATCAATACCTTGGACTTGAAATTATTATACTTGTGGCTCATGGTAAAGAATGCCAATTTCCTGAAACGCCAGCCTTTTGTATGCGGCGAATTGGGCATATACACCGGCGAGCAAGTGTAAATTCCGGCAAAGATGAGCCCTACTTTATTAACTTCATACACCATTTCGTTTTCATTCGAAAATATCGCAGTCAATTTCACACGCCGAAAGTCAGGCCGGTTTTCTGTGCGATTTCATTGATTTAACGGACAAACAAGTCCATAGATGTTCATTCCGCAGTCGACACGGTACATACACAGACCAAACAAATAGAAAAATGAGGGTAAAAACTGGGGGATTAAATTTGAATCGGCAGAGGGCGGTCTTAACTTGGTGCAAATAAAAACTTTACAATAATACATAGTTGTGTGACTGCCTTCATGTGGCCACTGTGTGTCGAAACATGCGTTGCAGTGTCCAAACATAAACCTGTAAAACTCACAACTGTGCTTTATTATACAATTTATAGTGACGTTTCACGGCACTATCGATTCGATGTTTGGAATAAACATTCTGCATTTTTGATCGATTAAATTGATTTTTTTTTTCTTAACCCTTAGATAACCAGCTGGTATTAAGCCACTTACAGACAAATAAAATTAGCATTTATGAAAATGAAATGCGATCGATAAATTTTTTGCAATTTTTCAAATCAAGTTTAGCTTGTTGCTATTCTGTTTCTACTTAGGATATAGCAATTGTTTTTACAGGAAACGATAAATGGAATGTTTCTTAATATATCTTTAGCTTTTTAAGTGAATTTCTTGATCCATGAATTTTTCACAATTTTTCAAATCATTGAGAGCATTGTTTGTTTTTCCAGTTCAAGTTTAGCTTGTTGTTATTCTGTTTCTACTAAGGTTATAGCCAGTGTTGCCATACGTATGGTAATTACCGTACTTGTACGGTAATTTTAACCCTGTATAAAAGTATTTTTATCGCGTTTTTAATTCGTCAAATTTATCGCGCGGTAGCAATGGCCGCTCTATTGAGAGCGTTGGGAGTATAGGAGAGAATAGAATTGTGAGATGTACAACATCCATCATTTGCAAATTCGCCAATTTCTCCCCGAGTTATGATTTTTTGAATTTTTTTTTTTTAACAAAGTTGAACAAATTTAGAGAATATAAATTCTCAAATGCTCTAAATTTTTAATGCATTCACAAGATTTAACATAAATTTTGATTTTTGAGTTATATTTTTTTTTAAATGAATTTTTAAGTGGTCAAATATTTTTACAAGGAAAAACTAAAAAAAAAATCATATCGATATGATTAAATTCCTTAAAAACTTTGATGAAATCATAATTAATATTTTGAAATTGAGTCGATTTTTGCGCAAGTTTTTTGTTTTTGTTTTTTAAAATTAATATTTTGGCTAAAAAATAAATACTGATATAATAGTAATTCCTCAAAAATGTTGATATCTTTACAAAACATTTATCTTTCAAACTAACCAACTCTGCCAATTTCTGCGTGTTATGAATTTTTGAAAATTGGTTGAAATATTTAAACAAAGAAAAAATACAAAAATAAAATAATATCGATATGACTGAATTCTTTAAAAAGTCCGATGCAATCATAACACATTGATGTACCTTCAAAAAAACTTTATTTTTTGAAAATGTGTTCTTTTTAGGGTTTTAAATTGTCGTTTTTGGCAGTTGAAATTGTCATTTTTGGCAGTTAAAAATTGTCATTTTTATCAGTTAAAAATGGTCGTTGCCAACACTTGAAAATTGGCCTTTTTTGCAGTTGAAAATTGTCATTTTTGGCAGTTGAAAATTGTCAGTTTTTGGCAGTTAGAAATTGTCACTTTTGGCAGTTAAAAATTGTCACTTTTGGCAGTTAAAAATTGCCACTTTTAGCAGTTAAAAATAGTCATTGCCGACACTTAAAAATTCGCCTTTTGGCAGTTAAAAATTGTCATTTTTGGCAGGTAAAAATGGTCGTCTCACTTGAAAATTGGCCTTTTGGCAGTTGAAAATTGGCCCTTTTGGCAGTTGAAAATTTTCATTTTTGGCAGCTTAAAATGGTCGTTTCCGACACTTGAAAATGGGCCATTTTTGCAGTTGAAAATGGGCCATTTTTGCAGTTGAAACTTCGCCTTTTTGGCAGTTGACATTGTCATTTTTGGCAGTTGGAAATTGTCATTTTTGGCAGTTGAAAATTGTCATTTTTGGCAGTTAAAAATGGTCGTTTCCGACACTTGAAAATTGGCCGTTTTGACAGTTAAAAATTGTGATTTTTGGCAGTTAAAAATTGTCATATTTTGCAGTTAAAAATGGACGTTTCCGACACTTGAAAATTGGCCTTTTTGGCAGTTGAAAATTGTCATTTTTGGCAGTTAAAAATTGTCATTTTTGGCAATTAAAAATTGTCATTTTTGGCAGTCAAAAATGGTTATTTCCGACACTTGAAAATTGGCCTTTTTGGCAGTTGAAAATTGGCATTTTTGCCAGTAAAAAATTGTCATTTTTGGCAGTCAAAAATGGTTATTTCCGACACTTGATTTATTACATGATATGCTAGAATTTATCAAAAATAAAAAATAAATGTATATTCACAAAACATCTGAATTATCTTTAATTTTTGAAAATGCATAAGTGATAAATGTTTAAAAATGATGTTTTTTAATTTGTCGAATATTTGAACAAAGAAAAAATAGAAAAAAAATACTGATATGATTGAATTCCTTAAAACGTTTAATGCAGTCATAATATATTTACCTTAACTTAACTTTGAGTTTTGAAAATGCGTGTTATGAATTTTTGAAAATTAATATTTAAAGTTGTCGAAGACTTAAATAAAAAAACCATTTTTTAATACACTCACAAAACTTTAAAGGCTTTTAAAACTTACTGTAATTTTAAAAATGCGTCACTTTATGAATTTTTGAAAATTAACGTTTTAAGTTGTAGAACAAAAAAAAACTGATATAGAATTTCTCAAAAATTTTAGTAAGTATATTCACAAAACATCTGCCTTTAGAATCTTAAACTTATACTTTTGAAAATGTGTCAATTTTTGCGTTAGATTAATTTTTGAAAATTAATATTTAAAGTTGTTGAAGACATATATTCACAAAACATCTATTTAATTTAATTTATTTAATGTGCCAATAACAATGGGTTTATACAGATCAATATACATAATATAAACAAGTGGTTTCAATAAATAAAAGAAAATATAAGTCAAAACAGAGATATAAAAAAAAAGTTAAACTTACAGGGTGTAGAAATATGCAAAAGATGCGTTCAGAAAGAAAACTGTAACATGGATAAATAACAAATGTATCTTTCTTTAAAACTAACTTTAATATTTGAAAATGTGTCACTTTTTTCAATTTTTTAAAACAAATTTTTAAACAAAGAAAAACTAGAAAAAAAACATAGCGCTATGATTTAATTCCATAAAAAAACTCTGATGCAATTATAATACATTTATCTTTAAAATTAATCTTGATTTTTGAAACTTGAATATTTGTGCTAGTTATGAATTTTTGAAAATTAATGTTTTAAGTTGTTGAACACTTAAACAAAACCAAAATCGAAAAGAAAATAAGGTCTGAAATGATAAGAGTTCCTTAAATATTTTAGAAAATTCACCGAACATCTACCTTTATTTTTCGAAAATGTATTAATTTTTCTGTGAGTTATTTTTTAAAAATGAATGTTGGTGCTTTTTCTCTTGTAAAATATACGTTTCGAAAATAAAGTTCAAATTTAAATTTAATTACGGTAGTTTTTTCAACTATCCAACACAATTCCATTGGAAAATCTGCCAGCCACTAAAACGAAAATTACTCCGCAACACTGCCCATGGGAAGTATTAAAATCTATCTCGCCTCGATAGTTAACATTATATTAGCAGATAGGACCATCTAGCGTTCTAGCGTCGATTTATGTAACAAATTCGTAGAAAAATGTGTAAATCCCCGAAATAATCCAATAGAACGAGATTTTGAAAGGGGAAAAAACGTTTTTTATGTGATATTTTCGGTAAAAAAAAAAATTAGAAAACCTTCACTTCACCTCTGAAATCGTAAGTTTACATCATTATAAGTGTGTATTTCTCGTAGTCCACACCCTAATAAATTATCATATTTAACATGTAAGTACGGTAATTCAGAGTACGCGGGTACGGTAATTCGTTTTTCGAACGTGTGGCAACACTGGTTTTAGCAAATATTTTTACAGGAACTGATAAATGCAACGTTTCTTCATAGATGTTTAGCTTTTTAAGTGAATTTCTTGATTAATAAATTTTTCACAATTATTCAAATTGTTGAGTGCATTGTTTGTTTTTCTACTTCAAGTTTAGCTTGTTACTATTCTGTTTCTACTTAGGATATAGCAAATGTTTTTTACATGCAACGTTTCTTCATAGATATTTAACTTTTTAAGTGAATTCCTCGATCAATGAGTTTTTCACAATTTTTCAAATCATTAATTGCATTGTTCGTTTTTCTAGTTCAAGTTCAGCTTGGTGCTATTCTGTTTCTACTTGGAATATAGCAAATGTTTTTACAGGAGATGATAAATGCAATGTTTTTTTCATAGATCTTGAGCTATTAGAATAAATCCCTTGATCAATGAATTTTTTACAATTTTCCAAATCGTGGGGCGCATTGTTTGTTTTTCCTGTTTAAGTTTAGCTTAAAATATATGATACTTCCAAGATAATCGAAAACAAATAAAAATTCGTATATTGAAATGCGTTCCATTAAAAAAAAATCATTTCATCACGCACATCCTTATTAACGCATAGATATTCCATGTTAAAATTGTTTGAGTGAACTAAGTAAGTACTCATATTAAAAATTGTTGAAAAACTTGGAAATCTAACGATAAGTTCGAGCACATAATGATATATTCAAGAGTCGTGAACTCGTTAGTTTCATCGCACGAGTCTACAAGCAATATTAAGTAGAAAATATTCGTAAACATAGCGCCGTCGAGAGGGAAGGAGGCAAGGGTTGAGGGGGTACAAGCTGTGTATTAAATTCACTCCGAGACATACGAGTAATTATTGAATTTCCATTATGTTGCAAAATATATAACTGTAGAGATTTCATGATGTAGCAAGAACTACAAGAAAACATAATATAGTCTTACACGAGGGGCTCCGGGCTATGGTAACTGATACATAACTCGTCAAGTGTTAAGATGATCTTAATGAAGCTCCGACTAATATGCGAGCTATTATCTCCTCTCCTTGGGAATAAAAGTACGAACCCTTATGGGTTGCCTCCTAACGAACATCCTTAGGTGTGTTACATTATTTTAATTACATATTTTATTAATAAACTTTTTACTTGAAAACATACAAAAACTATATTTTTAACTACAATTATTTGTACAAATTTATATTTACAAAAGGACCTAAGTTTGATTTGCCCGCAACCATCATCATCATAATAAAAGTCAATTACTAATTTTAAATAAAACAGTTTCTTTGTTAATATCACACTTTATTGTTTAGTGACTCGAGTTTCGATCATAAGCTGATCATTTTCAAACTTAAAGTAAATTAAATTACAATAAACACACGTATTTATGCGGAATGGAATAAGGAGGAGAATACTAGGTCGACCTGGTCGTTAATTATGGGGAAGTCCGGATTACGCTTCGCTTTGTGGATTTCTAGGGATTCGAGTAGGTCCATTTTCGGGCCTTTTTCTGCGAAGTGGATTATTTCAAGTACATCATCTTCAAAAGTATGTCGGTTCTCAATTAGGTGGTTCGCGAATGTTGAATTATTTTGGTGTAATCGGAAGGATCTTAAATGTTCTTTTAATCTGATTTTAAAGTTACGACCAGATTGCCCTATGTACACTCCTTTACAATCTTTGCATGTTAGTTTATAAATGCCTGATCTTTCTAATTTATCTATCGGAGTTTTGGAATTAAAAATAGAGTTACAAATTTGGTTCGTTGTTTTAAATGCTACATTGATATCATGTTTTTTTAGAATATTGCGTATTTTTTGGCTAACTTCACCAAAAAATGTTAATGACCTGTAAGTTTTATTATCTATTTTTGGCCCTGCGTATAAAGTTTTACTGAGGTTATTGTTACGTTGTCTTTTAATTAAGTTATCTATTGTTTTGTTTGTATAGCCATTATTATGTGCTAAGCTGTAAATCGTTTGTATTTCGTTCTTATAGCTGGTTGCTGATAAGGGTAACGTAAGTGCTCTATGGATCATTGAGTTAAATGCAGCTAGTTTGTGATTGAGGGGGTGTCTTGAGTTGGATGGTATTAGTGAGTCGGTGAAAGTTGGTTTTCTATATATTTCAAAATTAAATTGTTTGTCAATATTTGTAATTGAAAGGTCAAGAAATTTAATATTTTTGTTTTGTTCCGTTTCTACTGTGAATTTAATCTTTGGGTGTATTGTGTTTATGAAATTTAAGAAGTTATTTAATTGTCTGTCTGTTCCGGTGAAGCCGGCTAGAATGTCGTCTACGTATCTGTACCAGAACTGTATGTGTTTTTTTCCCATTTCGGAATTTAGAATGATGTTGGTTAAGTTTGCCATGAATATTTCTGCTAGCAATGGGCTTAAAGGTGAACCCATTGCCAGGCCTTCTTTTTGTTCGTAGTATTTATTATTGAATGTAAAATAATTGTGTTTTAAAACGACTTCTAATATATTTATAAATTCTGTTTGAACGATTGGGTTAACGTTATTTTTGTCAAATATATCTTTTATTAATTCAATACATTCATTTTTTGGGATTTTTGAGAACATACTCGACACGTCGAATGAAACCATTTTTATATTATTTTCTAGTTTGAATTGAGTTAATTTGTGTGTAAGGTCTAGGGAATTCTTTATTGAGTGAGGGTCGCAAAAGTTGTTTGTGATTTCTTTAAACAATGAATTTAGTTTGGCTGAAATTTTATGGGCAGGTGTGTTCGTGTAAGTGACGACGGGTCTAATGTTTTCGTCGGGTTTATGAATTTTAATGTATCCATACAGTCTAGGGGAAAATGGATTCATGGGTAATATGTTAAATTTTTCTTTTTTTGTAAGAATAGCGTGGGTATTGGAAATTTCAGTTTTTAACTCTTTCTGTAAGTGACTAGTTGGGTCTTTTTTTAGTTCCGTGATGTCTGATGAATTGATAAAATCTGTGACTTTGTGTATGTAGTCTTCGGTTTTTAATATGATTATTGAGTTACCTTTATCAGCTTTTGTTAATGTTAACCTATTTGAATCAATTTTGTTTTTTATGTTTTTTATTGTTGAGGTGTTTGAAGTGTTTTCAATTGTTGCATTTTTTATAATTCTACCTATTTTGTTTTTACTTAGCTCACAGTCATTGACATTTTTTAGTGCTAACTCCGTTTCTACAATTAAGGTTTCTTTAAATTTGTGACAATTTATCTGTGGTGAAAATTTTGGGCCTAATTCTAGTAATGCTAGTTCCTTGTTTATTCTCCTCCTTATTCCATTCCGCATAAATACGTGTGTTTATTGTAATTTAATTTACTTTAAGTTTGAAAATGATCAGCTTATGATCGAAACTCGAGTCACTAAACAATAAAGTGTGATATTAACAAAGAAACTGTTTTATTTAAAGTTCCAAAATGTATCACGAAGTTAACGCCTCAACCATCAATCAATCAATTACTAATTTATTACTCCTAATATTTTAATAAACTGCAGCTAATTAAACGATTTATGTTTAATATTTTCTATTCACAAAAAGTCAATTGGTTATAACAGATAAAACAAATAAATACTTCTTTTGGAAAATTTTTAACAATTAGTTTTTTTCTAATACACGACTATAATCTTCTCTAATACAGGTGCATAGGGGGGAGTCCAAATGTTATGAAAACTTTCGAAATAAAAAAAAAGGGCAGCATGGAAAGAAATAGAAAAAGTGATCGGGCTGATGCGATAGTAAAGGGCTGTTAGCATGCCATCAATCGGGGATGATTCGTGTTCGATAAATAAGAAAGCCCCGGGCCCCTGAGAGAGAGCCAGGAGAGAAATAAAGAAGAATTGGTGCAGTAAATCAGCGGGAGCGAAAGCCTCCTCTTGTTTGTTGTTTGTGCCCCTCGCGACATCCGAGGAGACCTTATAATCATCAGGATCATCTCATCCCCCTTTCGGATCGTTCGGATGTTATACCCGATAATGTCTGCCATGGTCACGACAAACATCTAAATTAAGGTTTCTAATCAAAATTATGAAAGCAGACGCTACAGAGTGGTGACGTTGTCTCGGATCAATTTTATAATAATATTCCAATCGGGATTCCAATATTTGCGATTACAGTTAAGCAGAATGAATTGTTTTAATATTTACATATTGGTAGTTTATAATAATATTAATTACAAAATTATAATTATTATAATTATAATTTTGTAATTTTACAAAAATTACAAAAAAAAATCTCTATAAAATAATACCAAAATTAAATAAACTATAATACACCATATTTACAATATGTCAAAAATGCATGGTGTCTGGGTGGATTTAGAAATTTTGAAGCCGATTCCGAGAGTGAATTTTTTTTTCACAAATTCAAGTTTAGAATATTGTGATTTCGGTTCCAGCAGGAATATGCCAATTGCTTTGCGGTATGTTAAAAATACAATAATTTAGAGCGGATTTGGAATTTCCACAAGCGTTTGTTTTAGAATGTTTCTATTTGTCAGACGCAAATTTCTCATTCTCGAATTAAAGTTTCGAGTGTGGCCATTTTGTTTCTGGTCGGGATATGTGGGATATGACACTTGTTTTACAATATGTCAAAAATACATGCTTTCTGGGTGGGCTTGGAAATTTTGAAGCTGATTTCACAAGAGCTATTTGTTTTAGGATGTTTCTATTCGTCGGACGCAAATTTTTCTTTTCGCAATTTCAAGATTAGAGTATTGTGGTTTCGGCTCCAGCTGGAATATGCCAATTTATTTGCAGTATGTTAAAAATATAAATAAATTTTCGAGCTGTTTCCACACGTGGTTTTTGTTTTAGAATGTTTTTATTCATGAGATGCAAATTTCCTATTCTCGAATTCAAGTTTTGAGTGTTGCAATTTTGTTTCTAGTTGTGATATGGCACTTATTTTATAGTACATTTCAAAATGTTATGTAAGATGTACCAAGAAGTAACCTCCTCCAGCATTAAATATGGAATGTGTGCTGCCACCTCTGCTGATATATTCTACCAAGGTTAGAATTATTCGGAACGATAGAATATTCATTCTATTACTTGTTATAGAATGTATTACATGCAAAACGCATAAGCGCATAGTGTTTTGTTCCATAACAAGCGTGAGAATGTGTACATTCTATGATCAAAATTGATTTTGGAATGCTTAAATTCTGCAATGGTCGTGGAGAAAATCGTTACAAATTACTGACTTTTGGGTTAGAATTTTAGAATGGTATTTTCTCCACGACCACCATAGAATTTAAGCTTTCTGAAATCAATTTTGATCATAGAACATACACATTCTCACTCTTGTTATGGAACAAAACACTATGCGCTTATGCGTTTTGCATGTAATTCATTCCATAACAAGGGATAGAATGAATATTCTCACATCGTTTCAAATAAAACAATTAGCCTTGGATATCACAATTGTCAAAATACTATAAACATAACCACAAACGTGATAAAACGTAAGTTCTTTGTGTTCATTATTTTATTAGTCTATTTTATCTGGTCGAGGAGAAAGTATAGTCTGATACTCGGTAAGAATGGAAATTCAGATGCTCGTGGTTCCTCGCGCTCGCCTCACGGCTCGCGCTCGAAATATTCCACTCGCATCGAATTTCCATTCTAACCTTGTTACAGAATATACTATTCTCCACGACCACTGTAAAATTTATGCATTCTGCAATCAATTTTGATCATAGAACGTTCACATTCTCACTCTTGTTATGGAACAAAACACTATGCGCATATACGTTTTGCATGTAATTCATTCCATAACAAGGGATAGAATGAATATTCTCATACCGTTCCGAATAAAACAATTAGCCTTGGATATCACAATTGTCTAAATACTATAAACATAACCACAAACGTAATAATAAAACGTAAGTTCCTTGTGTTCATTACTTTATTAGTCTATTTTATCTGGTCGAGGAGAAAGTATAGTCTGCTACTCGGTAAGAATGGAAATTCTGATGCTCGTGGTTCCTCGCGCTCGCCTCGCGGCTCGCGCTCGAAATATTCCACTCGCATCGAATTTCCATTCTAACCTTGTTACAGAATATACTATTTGGGACCTTATAACGCAAAATCTTCTCAAGATTTTAGGATCCGATTTATGGTTGGTATAACACTTACAATAAGAGTAACATTTTTTTAAATTAAAGTACTTTTGGAGAAATCGGGCGTTAGTTCAGATATCGCATGCTTTTATGATGGATTTTTTTTTAATTTTACGCTTTGTGTACTATAAAATGTTCGGATCCTTTATGGGTAATTCCACGTTAAGTGAGTAGTCACCCTCTCCGATTTAGCTCAAATTTCGTACACTTGTTTGGGTACCCAAAATATGACTTCATGCCAAATTTCAGACTATAGGTCTGAAATTTGGATAGTTCGCCTCATTGAGCCAATTGAATTTTACGGCAATTTTTTGGTTCGACTTTTTTTTAATTTCATTTATCTTAACTGCATTTCAGCCTGGGAAATTTTTAAAACAATCGATGGGAAATTTCCCAAGAAATCGAATGCATAGATAAAAATTCATTTCTCAGAAGTTGCCACCGATTAAGACTTCAAATTTTGGAAAAAGACAGCCAAATGTAAGTGCTTTAAGATGCTTGACTAAAATTTTCCTACACTAGTGGTAGTTTTCGCTCTAGAGCCTCTTGACCGCACGAAACTAATTTTCAATCAAAATTTTCGCACATATTGATTAATATATAGTTTTTAAATTACATTACTTCAACACTTAGTTCATATTTTTACCGCTAGGTGCACCTTTACTATACATTTGATTCTTACAAGTAAAATTTCTTGTTACATGGATATATATCATTGAAAATTCAAAATCTACGGTTAGAATATTGAATGGATTTTTACATAATCATAATCTAGAATGAGTTCTAAGTGCATTTGAAAAGTTTCAAGTCGATGGCAATTATTTTTATATTTTTTTCAAGAGCAGGAAAATTTTACAAATTTTCTTAACTCTACGCTCGGTTCTTTGCGAAAATTCAAAATCTACGGTTGGAACATTGAATGGATTTTTACATAATCATAATCTATAATGTGTTTTAAACGCATTTGAAAAGTTTCAAGTCGATGGCAATTATTTTTATATTTTTTTCAAGAGCAGGAAATTTTTACAAATTCTCTTAACTCTACGCTCGGTTCGTTACGAAAATTCAAAATCTACGGTTGGAGTATTGTATGGATTTTTATATAATCACAATCTAAAATGTGTTTAAAGTGCATTTGAAAAGTTTCAAGTCGATGTTAATTATTTTTATATTTTTTTTCAAGAGCAGGAAGTTTTTACAAATTTTCTTAACTCTACGCTCGGTTCGTTACGAAAATTCAAAATCTACGGTTGGAGTATTGTATGGATTTTTACATAATCACAATCTAAAATGTGTTTAAAGTGCATTTGAAAAGTTTCAAGTCGATGTTAATTATTTTTATATTTTTTTTCAAGAGCAGGAAGTTCTTACAAATTTTCTTAACTCTACGCTCGGTTCGTTGCGAAAATTCAAAATCTACGGTTGGAGTATTGTATGGATTTTTACATAATCACAATCTAAAATGTGTTTAAAGTGCATTTGAAAAGTTTCAAGTCGATGTTAATTATTTTTATATTTTTTTTCAAGAGCAGGAAGTTTTTATAAATTTTCTTAACTCTACGCTCGTTACGAAAATTCAAAATCTATGGTTGGAGTATTAAATGGATTTTTACATAATCATTATCTAGAATGTGTTTTAAATGCATTTGAAAAGTTTGAAGTCGATGGCAATTGTTTTTATATTTTTTTCAAGAGCAGGAAATTTTTACAAATTTTTTTAACTCTACGCTTGGTTCGTTACGAAAATTCAACATCTACGGTTGGAACACTGAATGGATTTTAACTTAATCATAATCTAGAATGTGTTTTAAGTGCATTTGAAAAGTTTCAAGTCGATGGCAATTATTTTTATATTTTTTTCAAGAGCAGGAAATTTTTACAAATTTTCTTAACTCTACGCTCGGTTCGGTACAAAAATTCAAAATCTACGGTTAGAGTATTGAATGAATTTTTACATAATCATAATCTTGAATGTGTTTTAAGTGCATTTGAAAAGTTTCAAGTCGATGGCAATTATTTTTATATTTTTTTCAAGAGCAGGAAATTTTTACAAATTCTCTTAACTCTACGCTCGGTTCGTAACGAAAATTCAAAATCTACGGTTGGAACATTGAATGGATTTTTACATAATCATAATCTAGAATGTGTTTTAAGTACATTTGCAAAGTTTCAAGTCGATGGCGATTATTTTTATATTTTTTTTAACTGCAGGAAATTTTTACAAATTTTCTTAACTCTACGCTCGGTTCGTTGCGAAAATTCAAAATCTACGGTTGGAGTATTGAATGAATTTTTACATAATCATAATCTAGAATGGGTTTTAAGTGCATTAGCAAAGTTTCAATTCGATGGCAATTGTTTTTATATTTTTTTCAAGAGCATGAAATTTGTACAAATTTTCTTAACTCTACGCTGGGTTCGTTACGAAAATTCCAAATCTACGGTTGGAGTATTGAATAGATTTTTACATAATCATAATCTAGAATGGGTTTTAAGTGCATGAGCAAAGTTTCAAGTCGATGGCAATTATTTTTATTTTTTTTTTCAAGAGCACGAAATTTTTACAAATTTTCTTAACTCTACGCTCGGTTCTTTACGAAAATTCAAAATCTACGGTTGGAGCATTGAATGGATTTTGACATAATCATAATCTAGAATGTGTTTTAACTACATTTGAAAAGTTTCAAGTCGATGGCAACTGTTTCTAAATTTTTTTCAAGAGCAGGAAATTTTTACAAATTTTCTTAACTCTACGCTCGGTTCGTTACGAAAATTCAAAATCTACGGTTGGAGTATTAAATGGACTTTTACATAATCATAATCTAGAATGTGTTTTAAGTGCATTTAAACAGTTTCAAGTCGATGGCAATTGTTTTTATATATTTTTCAAGAGCAGGAAATTTTTACAAATTTTCTTAACTCTACGCTCGGTTCGTTACGAAAATTCAAAATCTACGGTTGGAGTATTGAATGGATTTTTACATAATCATAATCTAGAATGTGTTTTAGGTGTATTAGAAAAGTTTCAAGTCGATAGCAATTATTTTATATATTTTTTCAAGGGCAGGAAATTTTTACAAATTTTCTTAACTCTCCGCTCAGTTCGTTACGAAATTTCAAAATCTACGGTTGGAGTATTGAATGGATTTTTACATAATCATAATCTAGAATGTGTTTTAAGTGCATTTGAAAAGTTTCAAGTCGATGGCAATTATTTTTATATTTTTTTCAAGAGCAGGAAATTTTTACAAATTTTGTTAACTCTACGCTCGGTTCGTTACGAAAATTCAAAATCTACGGTTGGAGTATTGAATGGATTTTTACAAAATCATAATCTAGAATATGTTTTAAGTGCATTTGAAAAGTTTCAAGTCGATAGCAATTGTTTTTATATTTTTTTCAAGAGCAGGAAATTTTTACAAATTTTCTTAACTCTACGCTCGGTTCGTTATGAAAATTCAAAATCTACGGTTGGAGTATTGAATGGATTTTTACATAATCATAATCTAGATGTGTTTTAAGTGCATTTGAAAAATTTCAAGTCGATAGCAATTATTTTTATATTTTTTTCAAGAGCAGGAAATTTTTACAAATTTTCTTAACTCTACGCTCGGTTCGTTACGAAAATTCAAAATCTACGGTTGGAGTAATAAATAGACTTTTACATAATCATAATCTAGAATGTGTTTTATGTGCATTTGAAAAGTTTCAAGTCGATGGCAATTGTTTTTATATTTTTATACAGCCGGAAATTTAAAAAAAATTTTTTAACGAAAATTCAAAATCTACGCTTGGAGTATCGAATGCAGGGGTGGCTCGTTATACAGGTCCAAGAAGCCATGGTACTACTTGTGGTTTCAAGCTTAGCAAGAATTTTTAACTAATTCTAACCTTTTCGCCAGTTACTTTCGTTTAGGAAGATAGATCGTTCTTTCTTTCTTCAAAAAGAGGAGGAGAGGGGGGGTATATTGTAAAAGTGGCTCTACCATCAACATGTTCCACAAGCCGCCACTGGTATCCAATGACTATAATTATTATGAATACTTGTATGCAAATAATGCGCTGGAGAACCATCACGTTGATACCAAATGTTCAATCCCACTCTCAAATTCAATTCTTCCATCAGTATTGGTAATTCGTTATGAAGAAAATAGTAGTATTTCACCGACGAGGAGCTGGCCACAACTTTCCTGCCACGGATTTTGACATCCGAATTATGACCAATCTCAACAAAAATTTGATTTAAATAAAACGTATCGTGCTAAGGGATATCCAATCAATATTTTATAACTATTTGATTGCAATTTTAATAAAAATTGGCGGCGAATTAAATTTTTGAGATCTGCCAAGGATCCACGCGGGACAAAAAAATTCCTAAGTGGCGTTTGGCGCTAGTTGTACTTGACTTCATTATACAGGTGTGTTACGAAACACGTAATAAACAATTTAAATTAATTTATTTGCCGTAGTCTTTATAAATTACGACGGAAATAATTTTTGAAAGCAGCCACAGATTTTCTTTAAGAATTAAAGTACCGGAGAAAAAATGTGTTTAATAAAAGTTATTTGTTTTAATTCGTAGATTTCGACACCCTAATAAAAATTATAGATATGCATTTAAAAATCCAAGACCTTGAAATGACCTTGAAAACCTACTTATGATTGATGAAAGTTAGATTCCGATTCTTAAAATTCGGTTTTTAATATCTTAAAATGGTACGACTTTACGATTTTAGTGTCCGATTTATGATGGGTGCCCTACTTTAAGAACGTCTTATTTCTAAAATCGATTTTATGTAGTTTTACGAATTCAAAATGTCCAAAATTGAAATAGATGTACCCAAATCAAACAATTTTACTGTTATAGTTACATTTCGTGATTGTGAATAACAAAATTCCCGACTCGTTTATTTCTCACATCAATAAACAATTTGGTTTATTATTTTGATTGCGAGTGAATTAAATAAATAGAGTAATAGTTATAACTTCGCCCCGATGATGAGTTCTGGGGCGGCAGTATTAGATTAAAAGAAATCCCCAATATTTGTGCTGTGAAATAATTTTCCTGCTTTCTCAAGTACATGTTATTAAATAAACGAGCCTAGCGAGAGCGAACTCATCTAGCGAAAAAGTTGGCCGCCAGGGCAATTTCTTGTTTTCTTATATTTGTCTGTAAAGTGCCGTTGCCAGAGTGTTGCCTGATGTTGCCGCAACATCCCGAACACATTTGTCTGCACATTAATGAAATTATGGTTTGCGTCATGGCGACCGATGGTCTCCCGCAAAAAAGGAGAGCCCCGCAGCCCCTTACTACATTATTAATAATCGGATATTTTCATCATCATGCGCTTTGTCAGTGCTGGCGCGGTGGAAACCTACCGGATACTCCAACGTAACGTATTTGAACAATTTGCAAATGAATGCTGGTCATTTGAAGGCGTAAATGTCTGAAATATTTCCATCAGGGCGAGGAGAAGGATACACGGACTGATCTCCCGGGTCAGTCGTGCAGCAAGACATGCCACTGACGTCGGAGGAATGTCTTCCGAAATTCGCGGCACTTAAAATTCTTAGACCGAATAGTTGTTGAGATGTTGCCCATCAGATAGCTAATGCGGCCGAGAAATTGACCGTACCCTTTGCGGGAATCCTTTCGCCAAAACATGAAGCGTACAATAATTTTATTACCGCGTGCCTTTGAAAATTGATTCTAAAGTTTAGTTGCCTGATAATACATCCGACCACCTTTAAACAAATACCAATAATTGTTAGAGATAATATGAAATATATAATTTATTTGCTACTAGACTTAATAATATGAACTTCCAATACGTATTGGGATTATAATTTATTTATTCGCAACTACTTATCGATAGAAGATATAGTTTTATTTTCATTAAACGCAATTGCGCAGTTGATATTTTTTGTCGAGCATCTTCGCAATCGATAAAGACAAGCGCTATTGCGCTGTTTGGCGTTTTTCGACCATGTGCTTCGGGTTAAATCTGGTTTTGATTTAAAAAAAATGATCGGGGGACGTCCAAATGGATATTTCCCTTTGAAAAATCAAGAAAACAATACTTTCTCGTAAGCTAAGAAACATTTAGTATAAACTAAAAATTTTAACCAATAAAGTAGAAGTAAATAAGAAAAATTCCTCCCAATTTCGGAGATGATAATACGAGCTTAGATGTCTTTGATCGCTTTGATTTTTCAGGTCGAGAAATATTCGTGGTTGTTGTGTTCATCTTATATTATTAATTTATTCGTTTTATTTCTAATTTATGTAGATACAAAAATTCAATGGTTAATAATAATAATAATAATAATAAACCAAATTTATTTTTCTATGTACAACTTACATACATACATACACATATATTGTATTTGCACATGAAAAAATTGTCAAAAAAGAATGTAGGTATAGATATAGACAATAAATCGTTCAATCATTTAAATGTTATAATACGAATTATCTTAAATACTAGTATTATTATAATACTCCGACATCGTATAGGGCTCCAATGAACAAATAAATTTAAATAGCGCATTTTTCCTACTTGATAGGATTGGGATCTCCTTTATTGACTTCGGAAGTTTGTTTACTATTTTTAATCACCGAAAAGTCGAAAAAAAGTTTTTTTTTAAATTTTAATAAGAATTAAGGAGGTTGAAGGATTGGAAAAATTGGCGTACAGTCAGAGAAAATACAAATGCGAAACTTGCTCAGCGAGGGAATGCTGCCGCATGTCGGTTCTTAGTTCGGTCGAAACCCGTCAGTCCCTGCTTAAAATAGAATTATGAGGTAATAAAATTTACAAGCCTAGTTCCCTTCTCGCCCCTAAGTGATCGAGTGACGGACTCCATATCTGTGATTTTTTTCATCTTCCAATTTTTGGTGCGTCATCTTCAAAAATTTGTATAACTAACATTTTTACATTATATTGATATTTTTTAACTATTTATCAATTGAAGAGTAATTTTATTTAAAATTATTGGTCATATTTTGGTATTAATAATTTTATTTCAGTTTCGTATGAATAATCCCATTTTTTGCCAAGATACGACCTTGAAATCCTCGAAAAATAAGATTTTATTTTTTTAACCACTAAAAATTATTATAATAATCTGAAAAATTCACATATATTTTTTACCCAAATAAAAGGTTATTTAGGGTATTCATGTTTTTATTAGGTTTAACCTTTTTTTTTCGCCCCAAACCGATCAAATGACGGAAAATTTTATTTATGTTTGGTGCGTCATCTCGAAAAATTTGAATAACTAATCTTTTTACGATATTTTGTATATATTTATGAACAATTGAGTAGCAAAATTTTATCAAATTAATAATAGAGTAACAGTATGTTTATGTTGAGTTTAGATTCTTTTTTTTTAATTTCAAATACCTTATTTCTTTACCAGTGGCGGCTCGTGGAACATGTTGATGGTAGAGCCACTTATATAATATCACCCCCTTTTTTGAAGAAACAAAGAACCATTTATCTTCCAAGACCAATCGAAAATTTTGGCCAAAAAATCAAAACCGCCTAAGATCTAAAATATCGGCCGAAAACATAAAAAATCCTGGTTTAAAAATGAAAATGCAGACCAAAAAATTGAAAATACAAGCAAAAGAAAAATCATTTGCCATTTTCAGCACCAAATATAACTCTTTTTAGCTTAAAATAAGTTCCAACGAGAAATTCGAAAATAATAGCAAATATTAAAATTTAAAAAAATCGCACAATAAACTCAATAACTCAAGTTAAGAAAATCTAAAATATGGGACAAAAAAATAAAAAATCAAGAGCTAAAATCTAGAATTCGTACCCAAAAATCAAAGTGGTAGACCAAACAAACGAATCGAAAATTTTAGTCGACTAAAATTGAAACCAAAACAATCGAAAATACAAAATATAGGCCAAAAAAGTAGGGCCTAATAAGGTGAAAAATTAGACAAAACATCGAAAACTCGGGCGTATGACAAAAAATCGATAATTTCTACAAAGCAATCGAATATTTTGGTCAAAATAATGAAAAATAAAAAGAATTGGAACAAAAAAATCGAAAATACAGAAATGTAAAATATGGGCCAAAGACGTATGCAGACAAAATATCGATAATTTCTACAAACTAATCGAATATTTTGTTCAAAATAATGAAAAATAAAAAGAATTGGAACAAAAAAATCGAAAATACAGAAATGTAAAATATGGGCCAAAGACTCAAGAATCCTAAACTAAAAATAAAAAACGCAGACAAAAAATTAAAAACTTCGGTAGAAGCAAAATAATTTGCCAAAAATAAGTTTCTGATCAGAAATTCGAAAATAATAGCCAAAAAATAAAAAAAAACACGAAATGAAATCAATAATCCAAGGTAAAAATCTAAAATATTAGATAAAAAACAGACTTTAAATCTAAAATATTCGATACAAAATTAAGACCAAATATTTAAAATTCTGGCATAAAAATAAAAATGGTGGACCAAGGAAAGAAAAATTTTAACAAGGCAAATAAAGAAAATTTTAGGGCAAAAGATAAAAGAAAATAAAAATCTACAATGTTGGCCAAAAAGTCGAAAATTTAGACAAAACATCGAAAACTCGGACCTAAAGATAATAAACGCAGACTAAACAAAAAATCAAAAATGCGGACCAAAAAATCGAAAATTTTGACAATAAAATCCAGAAGTAAAGAAAAATTTAGGTCAAAAGATTAAAAAAATAATAATACAAATTTGTAATGTAGGCCAGAAACTCGAAAATTTAGACATTGCATAGAAAATTCGGCCCTAAAGATAACAAATGCAGGCTAAAAAATCGAAAATTTCAACAAACAAAACTCGAAAATACCGGAAGAAATTAAAAATATCTCGCATATAAATCCATAATTCAGGTTATTGATATTTTAATCAAAATCAAATCGAAAATTTGGAACTGGAATTAAAATTTCGGCCCGAAAAATAAAAAATGGGAACCAAAGAATAAAAAATTTGAACAATTAAATCGAAAATTTAGGTCAAAATAAAGAATATTTAGAATATTTAAAAAAAAATCAAAAATACAAAGGTAAAATATTTTGACCAAAAATATCGAAAATACGGGTCAAAAATTTAAAAATTAAAAATTCGTCTGGAAAAATAAAAAATGCGGACCAAACAGTCGAAAATTTTACCAATTAAATTTAGGCCAAAATAAATAATGTTTGGGCCTAATAATCAAAAATGTAGACAAAAAAAATCGAATATACAGGTCAACAATCTAAAAAAACATCTATTTGCTGAGTACAATACTTAGTACTGATTCTGGATTCTAATCCAAGAATTTCATGAAAATTCTCCAATTTGAACCACGGTTTTGGATCTTAAACGCATAATTTGTGACCAAAAATTATAAATTTGGATTTTAATTTGATAATTAAATGTATAATCCGAAATTTGAAATATTCAATCCAAGTTTTTGGCCCCTAAACGCAGAATTTGAGACTTAAAATTAAAAATTTGGATTCTCATACAAGAATTTCAATAAACATCTTGAATTTGGACCATAGAATCCATGGTTTTTAAACGCAAACTTTGTGTTGAAAAATCCAAAGTTTGTATTTTAATTTGATAATTATATGTAAAATCTCTAATTTGAAACTTTAAATCCAAGTTTCTAGTCCCTAAACGCAGAACTTGAGACCCAAAATCCAATATTTGGATTCAATTGATCAATTGCATTTAAAATCAGGCATTTGGAACATAAAATCCAAGTTTTTGACCCTTAAACGCAGAATTTGAGTCCTAAAATCAAAAATTTGGATTATAATCTAGGAATGTCATGTAAAATCTCAAATTTGGACCATAGAATTTATGGTTTTGAACCTTAAACACAAAATTTTTGCAATGAAATCCAAGATTTTGATTTTAATCCGATAATTTTATTAAAGGTTTTATTAAAATACAGGGTGTTCCATTAAAAAACACAACTTTGATGTTTTAGGGCGTTTGGAATACCCTGTATAATATGAAATTAATTTTAAAAAGTAACCATAATAGACCCCTATATATCCTGAAAGTCAAACAGATTGAAAGTCACGTATTTTGGCCACAATATTCCGTGCCGTATAGCGTGAATAACCCTATATATTTCAATCTATCTTAAATTTATTTCAATTGTTGATAAATTTATAAAAATATAAAATGACCTTGAAAAAATCATCTAATTTGGTATTTTGATCAATAATATATGTGATTTTTTCAGATTTTTTTTAGTGGTTAAAAAAATTATATTTGAAAAAATCGTATTTTGGGGCTTCCCGGGTCATGTCGGGAGTTTTTTGATATACGGCTTACGACTATTTTAGTTAAGGTCACAACTGATGATATTTTCATATTTATTTAAAAATCCGTGTCGGGTGGCATTTTGGCCATCTTATCTCGGGATACCCTTTTATTACCTCATAAATGGATTTTAAGCAGGAACGGGTTTCAACCGAACTAAGCACCGACATGCGGCAGCATTCCCTCGCCGTGCGGGTTTCGCATTTGTATTTTCTCTGACTGTACAAGGCCATTCGTCCAATTGTTATTATCATTCCTTTAATAATTATACATTTCAATGCAATAACAAACCATCCACGGACCTAAACGGTACATTTTTTATTTTCATATGTTGCAGATGCTGATTTTAAAGTAATCTTAGCTTCCGGTAACAGTTTTTCAATTGCTATTACCTGTAGACTGCAAAGGGCCGGCAATAAAAGACAACAAACTGAAGTAGCTTTTTAAAATTCCACCCCCTTTGTATACACACGCACACATTTAGCGGGCGTGTTATTAACGGGACGGGAAGATGAGAGGATGAAAAAAAGCGAGCGAATCCGGGACGAGAGACAAAAGAGCCTTGTGCGAGGGGTGGTGGTGGTGGTTCTTCGCCACCCGCCATCCGGTCGACGTTGATTGCTGTATTATGAACAACATAAGCGCAAGGTGATGCGGTGCGAACGCGCCCCAATACACCTACCAAAGCGCCCCCTTTACCTCGAGGGTAGGAAAAAAATAGTCGCCGAGATGCGATTTTAAGAACAACTGCACTGAGAGGGTGTTTGTTTTAATGAGATTCGGGCTGATCATCGCCCCGCCGGATTCGCACTCGCCCTTTCACTTCCATAAATCCGTGAAGGACTCGTTCGCCTCTCATTTTTTTTTCTTCTTCCTCGTCCTGGGGGAAAATTAAGGCACTAAATATGAGATTTCTATTGTGCTGGCTTTTAAAAGAGATCACAACACGAGGAGCTTTTACTTTTTTATTGCACGCCACTTCATCTGCATTCCTTGTATACAATAACCTGAAGTTGATGTTTTCACACTCAATTTTCACTTTAAATATTTGAAAATAGCTAAATTTACTTTAAAGCCCTAATAGAGTTACGTTTTTTATTAACAGATCATGGAGATTTACAAGTTAAAATTTGATTGCCAGGTTTTTCGCTCACCAATTTCAGCATCATTTAAGTTTACACCTTCCTGAACAACTAATAGTTTTTATAATGGGTATAGTCAAAAATTCTGAAGAAATGAACGAAATTGATTATGTATGATTCCCTAACTTAGTTTTAAAGTTACGAAGTTTTGAAATATTCATTTTTTTAATCCCAAAACCCTCAACAGTTAGGGGTTTATACTTTTATAACTTAAAAATTTTTACGTCGAAAACCCAAATTGCTGCAATAATAAATCGTTTCTAATAGTTTTGAAATTATTTGATTTAAATTATCTTTTTCACTTGTCAATATTAGCGAAATGATACATTACATTTGGAATAAGTTATACAATAATTTCTTTAAACAAAACTATCGTTTAGTACAAATTTTTAAAAAAAAATTTTCGTTTGTATTTCGCACTGTAAGCCAACAACACTATAAAAAACAAACGTACTTTTTGTGGGATACAAACATTTTTGCCCACTAACTTATATAAACAATCATTGAATCCAATGAAATGATTTTTTTTTCTTATTTACTATCGTTAAAATACTTCTTGTAAAAATAGCCTATTCTGATGAGACTTCGAAACTAAAAATATTCGAATCTTCGAATCTACTAACCTTCAAAACTTGAATCTTCGAAATTTTTTTATAAATCTCCGAATCTTTAAAGCTTCGAAATTGGTGCGAAAACAGCAATTTTCCAAATGGAAAATGGGAAAACAAAATTTTCATAGGAGGATAGAAAAAAATAATCTAAGGGAAATTCGTCTTAAGAGTTTAAAATTAATTGAAAAAAATATAGATTCCTGATTTCTAATAAAAATGAGTGCCAAATTCGAGATTGAAAAGAAACAGCAAAACACCAAAATCGAAAATTGTACGATATAAAAAATTAATCATTGAATTAATATTTTTTTTAATCCAGAAAATAAACCCATTCGATAGTGATAAAGCTAACTGCAAGTGGTATTTGGTAAGAAGGTAAATGTAATTATAAGATTCTGTACGATTTGTCAATGAGCTATTGGCCTGATGGTCTCTCTACTAATGCCGTATTTTTTTTTTGTTTTCATTATAGTAGCATAACATAAATGAACTATTGACCCGATGGTCTCTACTAAACCGTTATTTTTGTATTCAAATATTATTAAATCCCATTGAAAAAATCATTATGGTAAATAATTCATTCAATAAATTTTACATCAATGAGCTATTGATCTGATGGTCTTCGTTATTTGTCTTGAGAGATATTATTAAACCGCATTGAAAAATTCACAATAAAAAGTTTAAATAATTTCATTTAATCGCTTACCAACAGTAGGAACTATCTTCATAACTGATAATCCATTTCCATTAATGTAATTTTCAATATTCTGCACACACTAAACCATGCGAACACTCACTCACTCACCCGGTGGAAGGTAAACTGCCGAATCAAACGGTTTTCAATGCCTAAAAAGAGATTTAGTCTGGAATGCGTTCATGCATCGTACACAACGATTGATAACAGACGACGGAAGAATGTGTTTTTGCCGGATGTTAATTGCCTCCGGGGTAAAGGTCAAATGACTCGGCGGTTCACACCTGTTCCAACCTCAGGGATAATTTATTAATCCAAAAACACGAATAAACTCCAATGGAAATTACTGGAAAAAGTACCACAATCAATTTTGGTAGATAAAATTCTTAACAAATAATTTGCCACAATCTCGAAACTTTCGAAAACTCAAAACATATAGTAGAATTTTTTAATAATATCATCGGTATTCAGCTTATTATAATCAAGCTGGTTTTGTTCAGTTTTGATTGTTTGAAAAATATAGGAACAATTGCCACATACTCTAAACTTTCCAAATTTACTTAAAATACATTCTACTAGATAGTTCAATCAAAATCTAAACACAATTTTTGACTGGATTTTTTTTACTAGATTTCCATGACAACTATATGATTTCACTGATGGCTTGAAAAAAAAAATATAAAAGCAACTGCTATAGACTTGAAACTTTACCAAATTTACTCAAAATCGATTTTACTTTATAATTTAATAAAAATCCTCAAATTCCTTTCTACTAGATTTTTAAATAAGCAGACGAAAAGACAGATTGTGGTTATGCAGAATTTGTTCAGTATCTGTTGGTTTAAAAAAAATATAAACTAGATTTTCAAATAAGCAGACGAAAACACAGCTTATTGTCATGCTGAATTTGCAGTTTTTTTTAATTTTTTTTTTATTTGAAAAGAATCACCAGAGACGTAAAACTATTCAAATTTACTTAACCCCTTCGCGACGATTTTTTTTTTCTGGAAGACATGCGAATACTTTTCTGGGTTTTTCAAGTTTGTACAGCTCAAAATTATCTTTTATAATAGAAAATGTCCAAAAAAACAACAAGGGGTTGAGGTGGGTGGTGGTACAAATAAGCACCATTAGTATTTTGTTGTGGTCCTTTAACGTACCATCAGTCCTATAAAAAAACTTTCTTTGGTAGAAAAAAAAATATTTCAATACACTTGAAATTCGTGAAATTTCGACCATTTTCAAACCGCCATAACTCGGCGTATTTTCAATCGATTTTGATGAATCTTTGAGGGCGAAAAACTTTGAAGTGTCTTCTTTAAAGTCATGCATACGAACTTAAGCGTAACCCCTTCCGCCCTCCTCTAGCACCCCTGTGGAAAATAAATGTTTTTTCAGGAAACCATGTCCAACTTTGACGATGTGTACGAAGTTAGAAAAATTTTGTCGACTCGATCCACCCTAAAGGCATTAAAATTTGATCAATTCCCCATGCAGGACTCAAAGAACGAAGTTCCTACGACGATTTGGCACCAGGTTATCGCTGTGCATTTTGACATCGTCAAAGTTGGACATGGTTTCTAGAAAAAACTTTTTCTTCACCGGGGAATTAGAGGGGGCGGAAGGAGTTAAGCTTAAGTTCACATGCGTGACTTTAAAGAAGACACTTCAAAGTTTTTTGCCCTCAAAGATTCATCAAAATCAATTGAAAATACGCCGAGTTATGGCGGTTTGAAAATAATCGAAATTTCACGAATTTCAAGTGTTGAATTTCGACCATTTTTAAACCGCCATAACTCGGCGTATTTTCAATCGATTTTGATGAATCTTTGAGGGAGAAAAACTTTGAAGTGTATTCTATAAAATCATGCATGCGAACTTAAGCGTAACCCCTTCCGCCCTCCTCTAGCAATTTTCAATGAAAACACTCACTAAATATGCTAAGTAAATAAATGTGATGCAATCAAAACATTTTGCGTCGACGCAGACGCAGACAATATGCTGATCTATACTGAGGGAAAAAAATTAAACACTTGAAATTCGTGAAATTTTGACCATTTTCAAACCGCCATAACTCGGCGTATTTTCAATCGATTTTGATGAATCTTTGAGTGCAAAAAACTTTGAAGTCATGCATGCGAAATTAAGCGTAACCCCTTCCGCCCCCCTCTAGCGCCCCTAGAGTTTTTTTCTGGAAACCATGTCCAACTTTCACGATGTCTACGGAGTTGTAAACATTTTGATGACTCAATCTACCATAAAGGCATTAAAATTTGGCCAATTCCCTATGCAAGACTCAAAGAACGAAGTTTCTACAACGACTTGGCACCAAGTTATGGGTGTTTGAAAAAAAGTGCATTTTGAGGTTTTTCGTACATAACTTTTCAACCAAATTTGATGAAAGTTCTTCTTTTCGTAGCGTGTCATGGTGGAGTAGAAGATACTCTTCCGAAATGCAGATTTTTGCGAAGACGGGCAAGACCATCAACCTCGAGGTCGAGCCCTCCGATACTATCGAGAATGTGAAGGCCAAAATCCAGGATAAGGAGGGGATCCCCCCGGACCAGCAGAGGCTGATCTTCGCCGGCAAGCAGCTCGAGGACGGCCGTACCCTCTCCGACTACAATATCCAGAAGGAGTCCACGCTCCACCTGGTGCTCAGGCTGAGAGGCGGCCCCAAGAAGCGGTTGATGAAAATGAAAAGATCCATAGGTTGAGGAGGGAATACCCTGGCAAACAATGCGGAGCCGGTGTATTCATGGCGGCCATGGAGGATCGTCACTACTGCGGTAAATGCGGATACACTCTGGTGTTCTCCAAGCCACAAGATAAGTAAATGTTACATGTAACGGTTTCTTTATAATAATAAGAAAACCCTGGGAATATTTATAGGATTATTCTTTCGGGACTCTACTTTAAGGGAGTTAACTCAGATTATAATGATCCCTTTTCGAACCCTTCAACCCCCGAACAAAAAAAACGCCGAGTTATGCCGGTTTGAAAATGGTCAAAATTTCACGAATTTCAAGTATTTAATTTTTTTTTCCTCCAGTGTATTAGAAAAATAAATGGTACACATACAAATCAAATTTAACCGTATAAAAAGTGTTTTGTCCTGACATTAAACCTAGTGGTTCATATGTGTACCAGGATGGGCGAAAAAGTTAAAATGGATTTTGCTTCATAATTTAATCATAATCCCCTTGACTGGAATTCAACCGAGAAAATAGATAATTTTTAATGATTTTGAAGTGTAAGGGGGCAAATCCATGTTTTAGAACTTTCCACCACTCTAGCCCCTTAGAGGAAATGCAAAGGTTCAAATAATCCCCTTGATTCTTCCAAATTGTCGAAAAGTGGTAAAAATAGGTTGGGGAGGGGGCGTCCCCCGAAAATCCGGGGGTCATGTTCGGATTCAGGAAGTTATTTTACATAAGAATCAGCAGGAATGATGTCAGGGTCGATTCTCATGCAGACCAGTATTATTAGTCAGTCTGTATCTACAGGGTGGCGCAATGGGTATTGACCATTTTTAGAGTGTTATTATGGACATGCTAATAAAACAATTCAGGTCAAAGAAATACATTTTTATTACACATATAATGCAGTTTTATAATGGAAATTATGTTTAAAAAATAGCATCATTTAAATGGCCACCACGCTCACACACAAGTCGTGACTAAAAATTCTCTGTAACTCGTTGTAGCATTTCCAGGTTAATCACTGATCTCTTGAGAAATGTTGTCTTTTAAAGCTAGTAGCAACTTTGGCCTTGTTTTAGAAACCCTAGTCTTTAAGTATCCCCAAAAAATTACATACGGTCAAATCTGGTGATCTTGGCTGAAAATTAAAATTCACCAAGTCATCCAGGATACATGTTTCTTTGAGCAGCTATGCAAACCATAGAACCATAAGTCGGTATTTTCAACACCCATTCGTTGCAATTCAGCAGGTAAAAAAAATTAAATGTCTACAAATACCGTTGGGAAGTTACCCGCCGCAGTAACATCGAAATAGTAAAAAAGTAAAGAGGTTTTTCGGTAGCATTTTGCTTGTTCACATATCGTGATAAGTGGAAATGCGTCTCATCGCACATCACTTGATGATTGAAAACATTTGGGTTAAGTAAATCAAATAATGTTCTACAAAATTGTATGCGTGCTGGTAGATTTTAATGAATAATTTAAATTTTATTCGGATAAAATAGGGGGTTTTCGTGTAAAATTCGACTTTAACTTCTTCGTGTAATGCCCAATCCATTGCTTGTTGCTTTGCTGATCGAGTTGGACTTCTTGTTACAGCATGTCGTACTCATGGTTTTTACGAACCGAAATAATCATTCCGTACACTTTCATAATCACGAAAACTTTCAACCTACAAACAAAATTGTGTTGCGTGAAAGAATTCTACCATTTTATTCACGAAATTGTCATTGCACTTCAATAACAGACTCCGATTGATGATACGCCTTGACGTAAAAGCTGCACTGATTCACTGGCCACGGATCCATATAGGCTAAACTGCATAAAATACGGAATAATTTAAGCCATTCATTATACCCTCCACTTTAATCAAATTCGAACAGTGGCGTTTCAAAAACTATCAATACCCATTGCGCCCCCCTGTACCAACATAGTGTGTACTTCAAAATAAACCATTAAACCATTAAAAGAAACATCCTTGTTTCATATAATGAAAAGGCGTTGTTTATTTGTGCAATCTGTGTCTAGTACTAGAAACAGGAAGCGTTACCTAAAAAATATTTTTTTGAAATTTTCATTTCACTTATTTGAACCATTGCCTGACGAATGCCGCCATATTCGTGACAAGAAACCATATTCTTAAAAGTTCGAATGACGCCGTGCTCGAATCAAAAAATATTTCCGTAAGATCCCGGATCTTCCACCATAAGATCAATTCATCAATGAGCTCATTTCTATTGTCTGTAAACGATAGTTACTGTTATAAACTAGCTCATTAGCTAAGGGTTACAACACATTTGTGTAACGGTTAATCAGAAACATAAAATCACTTACTTATATCAAATATGAAGTTGTTTAATTGTCAAGAGCTCAAAAAAATATAAAAACAATTGCCACAAACGAGAAACTTTTCAGATTTGCTTAAGATCAGTTCTACTTCAAGATTCCATAAAAATCAAAAGACTGTCGTTTGCGAGATTTCGAAATATTTCCCCGAGAACACAAATTGTTGAAATTCTGCAGTTGTTCAATTGCCTAGAGCCCAGAAAAACATAAAAACAATTGCCACAAACGGGAAAATTTCTAGATTTACTCAAAAATAATTCTACTGCAAGGTTCTTCAAAAATCTGAAAACTTTCCTTGGCTGAATTTCAAACTAATTGCACGAGAAAACAAATTGTTGAATTTCTGAAGTTGTTCAAATTGACTAGAGCTTTTCGTTTTTATTTGATTTATTTAATGCTTCTGTAAAGGTTTTCAATTTCAATTATCGTTAGTTTTTTCCTTAAAAAGAAGGAATTATATTGTAGGCTAAGTGGCTTTACCATCAAAATGTTCCACCAGCCGCCACTGTACTTAGCTATATTAGTTATTACTTATTAGTTGTGTATGTCAACATGCAAATCATTTAATTTTTGGTTCCCGTTCTCGTTACCGTTCCCGAATTGTTGTGCAGCCTTCTTAAGTAATCTAGATGACTGGTACATCACATAGTGGCATCACAAAGTTCCCCCCAACTGTCACATTGACACGTAGTCAGTCGGAACCCAGCCAGTTTTCCGTTCGCACGGTATTGTTCTCTGCGCTCTCATTTGTGAAACAAATATTTATAGTGTTTTGAGCTGTTTTTCAGTGGAATTGAAAGATAAGTACTATGGAGGTGGAAGAAGAAGGTATGTACTTTAATATAACGTATGTTTAATTTGAATTGTACTTTATAAAATATATTTTATTATATAATTATCGAACGGTAAAAAAAAATTAATTTATAGGTTATTTTGTTGGATTAAAGGTGTTTTTGTATATATTCCGGGTCCTTCCGGGCTGGCATTTTTTACTCTACGTAAAATTTAGTCTTTCCTTACGAGATTGCTGAAAAAAAAATGTCCGCCTACTTCCGCTATTTCGTTTAACATGAGTTTAAAAAATACTGTTTATTTGCACGTTGGTTTTGAATATTTCTAATTTCTTTGCAGAATCCATTGATATATTGAAAGAGATTACTAGAAAGTCAATATATGACCTTATGGAACAATGTCCAAGTAAGAAGCTGGATGAAAAGTTTACGTTTTTGGAAAAAAAACTTAAACTTCTGACCAAATGTTCAGATAATGAATTAAGTAAGTTGAGACAGGTCTTAAGTCATTTCAAGTCTGAATTTAAGCAGAAATGGACAGCTGCCAGTTATAAGCAAGAACGTTTTTTGAAAAAAAATGAGCAATGGCTGAATAATGCAGTTAAATTACCCACTTCGAAATTCAAGAAACCGGGACGACCTACAAAAAGATTTGAAGAATTGACATATGCGGCTCGCATGAGGCAACGGGCTGCTGGAAACAAAGACGCTTCTAGAATCATGAAAGATATAACATTGTCACCAACAAGAGCTACAAAGATGCGGAAAGCTATCACTTCTGCACAAAAACCCATAATCAAAAAGCACTCACCTTCTGAAGCCTTGGCTATCTTTGTGGAGGGAAATTTCACCAGGACGCAATGGGAAATATTACGCAGGGCAAATAAAAGTATTTTTCCTTGCTATTCACTTCTGAAGAAGGCAAAAAAAGAATGCTATCCGAAGGAAGAATCAATGCGAGTAACTGAAACAAGTGCTGAAATTATGTTGCAAGATTTAGTCGACCATACATCTTTACGATTATGTAAATATTTGGAGGAAGTTATAGAAAACTGTACAGAGGAAGAAAAGAAGAACTTAGAACTTGTCACAAAGTGGGGTTGTGATGGTTCCCAGCAATCGCAATTCAAGCAGAAGTTTGAAAATAACAATTACAGTGATGCTCACATATTTCAGAGCTCGCTTGTTCCATTACGATTGCAAATAAACGTTAATGGACAAAAAAAAAACGATATGGCAGAATCCAGTGCCTTCATCTCCAAGATACTGCCGACCGATAAGGATACGTTTCATCCACGAAACAGAAGATGTCATAAACAGCGAAATACAAAACGTAGAAAATCAAGCAAGACATTTAAAAAGAACAGAAATACCGACTGAAAGTGGGATGCTTTATATTTCACATGCCCTGTTGCCAACAATGGTAGATGGAAAAATTTGCAATGCGGCGACAAATACCGCTTCAACAATGAAGTGCTATATTTGTGGGCTGACCTCCAAAGACTTTAACGATCTAAACAAAAGAAAAGAGGAAGATTCTGAATCTCTAAGGTTCGGACTCTCGATTCTGCATGCAAGGATTCGATTTTTTGAATCATTACTACATATGTCGTATAAATTGCCCATCAAAAAGTGGCAAGCAAGATCAACAGAAGATAAAAAAATGGTTAAAGAGAGGAAAGAACAAATTCAAAAAGTGTTCAGGGAAGAAATGGGACTTTTGGTGGACATCCCAAAGGCAGGGTTCGGGAACACCAACGATGGCAACACATCGAGAAGATTTTTTGAGGATCCGGAAATAGCTTCCCGAATTACCGGAATAGACCAAAATTTAATCCAAAGATTCAAAGTGATCCTAGAAGCAATCTCAAGTGGCCACAACATTGACGTGGAGAAGTTTGCAGCCTATACAGGTGAAACCGCTAAATTATATGTGCAGCTGTACGGATGGCATCCAATGTCACCCACAATACATAAAATCTTGGTGCATGGTTCCACTGTCATTGCTCACTGTATTCTACCAATTGGGCAGCTATCAGAAGAAGCTGCCGAAGCTAGGAATAAGCACTTCAGGATATACAGACAAAACTTCTCCCGTAAATTTTCAAGAGTTATGTGTAATAAGGACATATTGAATAGACTTCTATTAACTTCTGACCCACTATTAAGCAGTACAAGATCCCGGCCATGCAAGAAAAGTAAGCCATTTTCTTCTGAGACTATAAGTCTTCTGCTTCCTGAAACACAGGGCGTGTTTTCAGAAGAGCAAACCGCCGAGAATGAGGAAGACGAAGATGACGAATCAGACTTTGATGATTATTAATTGGTTTCTTCCATGTTTCATTAAATATATACTTTATAGATACCTTACAGAATCCATTATTATATTTCCACATAAAAAATCCTTTGAAATAATTTTGGCCAGTTTTTTCATATAAATACTCCTATGTGCGTCGCATCGTTCGTAAACAAGGCGTCAGACCCGAATGCGAATCGGCCGGTAGTATGAAATTCGGCACTTTGGGCAAAATGCCGATTCGGCACTTTGGGCATTCGGCACTTTGGGCAGGTCCCGTTTTAAGAACGTCTCGGCAAATTGAAATCGAAACGTATAACAACGTGAATTAAAACAGTGAGATTTTAAAAAGATGTGAAAATACTAAATTTGTGCCTCACCAAACCAAAAGTTGACGAGCCGCCACTGCTTTGTTCTAAATTATCGTTTAAATCTTTTTTGAGTAAATACCGCTTGGCCCCACTGCTTGAAGCTAATACTGAAAAACTTATAGTAAAGCTTGAAATGAATATAAAATATCAGATGTAACTATGACCTGGTAAATACGTGAAATGATCTACAATATCTCTCTACGCTATATTAAGAGGTAAGTCTTAATTTTTCTTTGTCGACTACATTATGTAATATTCCATTGTTCTGCGATGTTAGTTAGGCATTGAAATATTTTGATCGAGGGTCAAAACAAACGGCGGGCATTCGAATGTGCGGCAGGTAGGTAAATTTGACGGGTGGATTTGCGTTGTCTGGCCTAAATCCCAGCGACGCTCGGAGCGGCAATATTCGGTCGGCATAGCGGTGTACAGAGTACGCTTAGTAAGTCGATGCAGTAATTGCCAAGACGGGCATTAGTATGTAATGGAGTATATGTCGGGAGGATCAGTTGATCCTTACGTCCTACGCACGCCTTGAGTTAATGTGCTGCACCCTAATGACTGGGGATGGCCACCTCACACCACCCACTTGCGGCTTACTGGCCGTCTTAGCCGTTCTATCCCCCCATGCGCAATTATCACACGGGTTATTGTTGTTGGAACGGTTTAGCTCGAGGCTGGAATATTTAGCCCTCTTTAGTGGCTTGATTTGACTTTGAAATTGCCTTACTTACTGTTTATGCACAGTTCAAATCCTGTACTACACATAAGCTACCCTTAAAAATCGGCTCGATCCTCTCCTCTCGACCGTCACTATTTTTTCTGTGAAAAGAGGGGAACTAACCCTTTTAAATTCTGTTATTGGAAAGTGGGAACGTGTGCAAAGTACGCCGACACAATATCGTACCCTTTAGTTGGTGGATTTTAATTTTAATTAGCATCGTTCCTTTGTGTATCAGCTACATTTGAGGCAATTTCCTCGCGCGAGTCACAGAAGCGGCTCACGCTTGGCCGCGGCTGAGACAAAGAACACCACCGTATTGGACACAATGCAGTTCCTCGCGCTTCCGGTGCATTGTGGCTGTGCGTTAAAGGGTGGATAATGTGAGCCATAAAGGCGGCTATGTCTTAACTCTTAAGGAATTAACGACGGACTCTCTCATGCACGGACATGCCCCACAAAAGAAAGTCGTCTCCCTGTTACCGACGACGGGGACGGTGTTATTGTTGAAGAAACGGGAGAATTAAATCATTGCCGTGTTAACGTTTAATCGGAGGGGCTGCACGTGTGTGTGTGTGTGGGTGGGTGGTTACTAGTTTCCGTATTCAGAATTCAGGATTCGGGATTCTCATCTCTCCGCGCTGATGAGAAGTGAAGTATTACAAAGTTTGATAGCGAAGTTGAGGAAATCCATGCGAGTAAACACCTTTGGTTCATATCTTTCACGCAGCATTTAATGCGACTAGGCTACGAACTAAACGAACTAGACTAGACTATGATTAGAAATCGCGGCGACAATCTCTTACGCCACACATTTCCCCTTTAACCGCCGTCTTCGGAATAGTAATGAATTCGATTACACGGAAAAATTAAGCCGATTTAACTCGGCTTATCTGCATAATCTATCATTGTTCTAACGATCCCATGCGGAATGCTAGAGAGTGTGACCGAGACCCTGATAACCTTCCGATAGCGGCTTTATCATAACATTCTTGGAAATGGCCGCCGTGTCGATCAAGCGATAAAGAAATTACATGCACCTTTCCTGGGCGTAATAATGCCATTTATTCTTACTGTAATTGACAGAGAGGGCCGCACGTCAACTCGAAATCCCAGAGATGTAATTACTAGGGGCAACGCGAGCTTTATAATTGAAGTACTACAACATTTTCTCTTTTTTTTTTAATGGAAGCGTTTAGGGAAAAAAATGTTACGAATTGGAAGGGCTGAACCGTGACGGGAAAAATGGAGCAAGTTATGAAAAAGAGCAAAGCTTCTTAATTGGGAAAATCTCTTTGATTTTTAAATACGGACGGAATCGCCTTTGCTTTCTTCATATTTACATTGCGCCACGGCACCGGGGAGCGCTCTTTAAGCGACGCCATATTTAATTATAGAGAACGTGTGATGTTTTAATCATTATAAGTAGCTACCTACGAGTTTCTAACTTTATTTGTTTTCTTACACAAAGTCTGAGTGAGCGCCGCGAGATTATCTTGATTAATGGCAAATATTTTGACAAATATCGCAGCATTAAGAGACGAGACTTTTGGGTGCAGAACGCGGGGATAACATGTTGTCGTGCCACCCGTTTATCGCAAACCCCGTGTGTCGTTATAATCGAATAGCGATATCGATAAATCGCCGCCCCCCGACCCCGTCATCCCTTCCACGGGCGAGCGCCACTTATATAATTGTGGAATTTTATAAGAGACCGCGATAAATCAAGTCTCGAGAAATAACCTCGGCAGGCAACGAACCGTACCAGAATATCCTCCCTTTCTCAGTCTCTCTCCTTTTTTTTATATTATAATTTAATAATTTCCCCTCGGCAGCCGCGGATCCGCACACCGGAGGGTTAAGCGCGACGCGACCTATCTCTATCGCGCATCGCCCCCGCAAACGACATTCGCAACAGAGACAGAGCGGGAAAGATTTATGCCGGCGAAGTACATTATCTTGTAGTCTCAGTCGGCTAATTACAGCCTATGATACCACATTAGCCCTGGGGCGGCACTGGATGATAACCGGCCCAGATCGGAGATGTATCGCCGCCGGCGAGGCTGAGTGGTTCGCATGCGATCTAAAGACGAAGAACCACAGCTGCTGGGGTGCCGATTGCAATTCCTATCGTTTCCCCACACCAACTCGTTTAAATTACACACTAGGAACAAATTAGGAAAATGTGTTCCTATTTTGTTTTTCATCGAAAGCACTTTGAATATCTATCGATTAATAAACTATTTTTACGACCAACTGAAAATATATACACCTTATCTATTTACCTTTTTCAAATTAAATCTGGAGGTCGCAACAAGCTTAGATGGCAATAAGTGTTAGTACTTTCAAATGATATAAATAAAAAAATTTAAAAAGTATAAATACGTTTAAAGTGTGTACATAAATGAGGTTTCCTATAGGGAAAACTTTAATATGAGTTTTTGGAAAAATTATTATTCTTTATACACAATTTTGCTTATATGAAAACCCTCTATAGTTAAAGAAAAATCCAGCAGTTAAGGTAAGATCAAAACTTGAAATGATATCGAGTGGTTGATTTTAAATATATCTAACACGGGAACATGGGGAACCCGTAAATTTAAAAAAATCTGAAAATGTGTGCCTATTTTTTTTCATCCAAAGCACTTTGAATATCTATCGATTAATAATATATTATGAAATTAGTTTATAATGTAAGGGATTATGGCAGGAGTGAATGTTTATCATATGAGCGAAGCGAATACGACAACTTCGCGAATTGTCGGGAATCGTCGAAGTTTTAATTTAAAAAATCCATGAGTGGTTGCTATGGTTTATTTGTTATAAATGTCAAATTGTAGTTTGCACAAAATTAATTTTAACGGTTTGGATTTGTGTGAAGATATTCTTAAAAAATCTGAAGAATCTGAGTTAAGTCTAATGCCGAAAGAGTCGCAAGGCACGTATAAAAATAATTCGATATGTTTTCTCAATTGATGCGAAACAATAATGTGGAAATAGTTACAGAATCCATTCTAACCGAGTTGCAGACTATACTTTCTCGACGAGCATGAGACAAAATAAATAAATAAAATAATTATGTTTATGGTTATTTTTATAGTATTTTCAAAATTGTGACATCCAAGACTTCGAAACTGTGTGCGAATATTCATTCTGCAACAAGTGTGAAAATGTGTAGGTACGTTCAAATTATCAAAATTTATATCAGAATTCTTAAATTCTACAGTGGCCGTGCAGAAAGGATTTTTCTTGCCTTTTTTTCTGGATCAGGTAAATTAATTGTATTTAGCAGCGGCGGCTCGTGAATGTTCGGCGGTGAGGCAACGAAAGAAAATTTGATCGAAAAAGCAACGAAATATTTGCTTCCTCTATAAGAGTAAATAGTGCAGCACGAGCGGCATGTTTATCTTTGCCTCCCCTTTGCCTTCTCTACGGAAATCCACGAGCCGCCGCTGGTATTTAATGTCTACGTAAGCCATCAGCATTGTGGTGTATGTATTCGAAGTTGAAGAATATGTATTCTTGAAGAACATCGCTGTTGGACATTTACCATTAAAATCGAACGATGAAGCCGCGAGATCGGATCAGAGTGCCAAGTGGGTCGCTTTTGGTAAGCAGTGGTGCTGTGGGATGAACCAAACGTCGAGTTAAAGCGCCTAAATTCGTCAGTATTTTTAAGGGATCGAATTAATACATTTTTTCTCGGTACGCCAGATACAGATACCTCCTTATTTCCGTGTAGTTTCACGGGTATTCGCTAGTTAAAATATAACCCATGAAGCCTATAATACAGGAGGTCAAAATGTTAGAAAAGTGGCACCAAATCTAAATGTATAATAAGGTCCGGTCTCCAGCGATTATCTTGAAATCTAGTGATAGGGTGTTTATTTTAGTTTTTGATTGAATTATAAAGCACAATCGATTTTGAGTAAATTTGGAAAGTTTATGGCAATTGTTTTTACATTTTTTCCAACCATCGAAAATTAAGGAAATTCAGCATCACCATAAACTGTGTTCTCGTGTGATTATCTTGAAATCTAGTGAAGGCGTGTTTCTAGATTTTGATTGAAACATAAAGCAGAATCGATTTTAAGTAAATTTGGAAAGTTTCAAGTGTGTGGCAATTGTTTTTATATTTTTTTCCAGCCATTTTCCCGAGGTTTAATTTATTTTGAAAAATACGGGCTACGTTTGACCTCCTGTACTATATGCTCGATGATATAACCCATCGGGAGTAAATTGACGTATTCATTTCGTTGTCAAGACGACTTGGCACAACATTATGCCACGAATGCCACAATATGGTAGGTTTTAAGGGGTAAGTCCACTCCAGAATTTTCCTTAAAGCTTGCCTTAAGAATAAGAAAAAAATGTTTAATAGCTAGAGGGAATCGCAAAGATATCGTTTTCGAAGGTATTGCCAAGGCATCCCGCTGTGGGCTTCAGGCGGGTAAGGCCACTCCAAAATTTTCATAAAATGGTTTTTTTTTGTTAATTGGTTGCCTTAAGAATAAAAAAAAATATTTCACAGCACAAAAAATCGCAAAGAGGTTGTTTTCGAAGATTTTGCTTTTGGATCGATACATCGCACTTGAATTTAAAATTGGACGAATTGATAACTCCTACAAATCTTTATCGATTCTCTTGAACTTCTGAGAGTGACTTTTTAGATACATTAGTACAACGCTCGGAAACCCATGGCACGCGTGCCACTAGGGGGCACGCGAAAGGATTTTTGGTGGCACGCCTCGAAAGTGAGAATTATGAAATATATTATAAACTTGTATCGAAATCGATGAACTGAAGAAAATTCAGAAATGTGCATAAAATTCAAAACTTCAAACTATGAACCAAATATTGAAGTTTTAGCTTCCAAAATTGAACACTTACATTGTCATTTTTTATGTTGTTTTTATATAGTCTGTATTATTATATGTCTGCGCTAGAAGACACATTTGAATGACTAAAAATGCACTTTGGCCAGAAATTACTCTGTGAATTCCACATTTATTTTGACAGATGCTTTAAATTTTGACAGATTAATTATGGATTGTGTGTCTTTATATCTGCCCTAAAAGAAATTATCCGAACTTTGCAATAAGAAAAATAGCTGCGCTACAAAATAAAATTGAATGACCAAAAATGCACTTTGGCCAGAAATTGCTCTGTGAATTCTAAATTTATTGTGACAGATGTTCAAAATTTTGACAGATTAATTATGAATAATGCGTCTTTATATCTGCCTTCAAATAAATTATCCGAACTTTGTAGTAAAAAATATGGCTGCGCTAAAAGACAAACTTTAATGACCAAAAATGCACGTTGGTCAGAAATTGCTCTGTGAATTTCAAATTGATTGTGACAGATGTTTGAAATTTTGACAGATTAATTATGAATGATACGTCTTTGTATCTGCGTTAAAATAAATTATCCGAACTTTTCAGTAAGAAATTTGGTTGCGCTAGAAGACAAATTTGAATGACTAAAAATGCACTTTTCTCGGCGAATTTCACATTTATTTCGATAGATGCTTGAAATTTTGACAGTTTAATTATGAATATGTTTCTTTGTATAAATATATAATAAAAATGTCTTAATATACAACAGATTTTCTGATTTTATTCTAGTGGCACGCTCAGTGCCCGTTACTTTGAATTACCTGTTTTGTGGCACGCCAATGCATTTGGTTTACCGGCCACTGACCTAGTGGATAGCGTATAGATTTCGCAATAAGTTATAAACTTCTTTTTTTATAAACAACTTTTGTGAAATTTTTTAGTGAAAAAATGATTTTTTTTTAAATATTCACCATCTTTCAAGAAAACGGTATTTTCAAATTTCCGTATGCTATCCAGTAGCTCTTGGTATATATTACTTACAAAAAAAAAATTTTTAAATGTCTAAATTCTCGTGGGCTCGTCGTATCCGATTTATTGCGTAAGGCGAAAGTCAAAGGTTTATGGTCTGTCAGAATGTGAAAATTTCTTCCACAAAGGATGTGTTTAAAATCATTCATTTTAATAATTATCTGCCAAAAATGCTGTAACGACGTTATGTTTCTGATTTTTTTTTAAGCTATAGATTTAAAAATGCCATAAACTAATTGTAGAAGAGATGTGCCAGCTGCGTTGTTTGATGCATCGACTGACAAATCAATTAATGCACCAATAACGTGTTTTTAGCTAATGCCATTTTTATGGGATTAAAATCCTCTAATTCCTTCTTGCCCAAATTAATCAATTGTTTCTGGTAATTTAATAATTTAATAATAACTTTATTTACGGATAATATCCTTTTTACAAAAGCATAAAAAGCGCATGGTAAAGAAATATAATTTAGGGTTTACTAAAAAATTTAGGCGTTTAAGAATACTAGCGGTGATTTCCTACCTGGAAATAATTGTAGCTAGTAATTTGATTCGTTGGAATTGGAAAACTTGAAATTTCCTCAAATTGTGATAATCTGGGATTTTGAAACTGAATATCCCAAAAAATTAATAGATTGTTTTGCGAATTCACAGTTCTCGCGGTTTGTTAAGATATCGAATTTTTTAAAACGTGAAAAAACTTGTTTTGTATGTTCTAAGTGTTCTTTTACCGAAGAACTGAATATCAAAATGTCATCTATACAGTGCGCGCCTAAAGTATGGAATATATTCAGTAAAATCGAAATAAAATATTTTTCGAAAAAATCCTCGAACAGGTCGATTTTCTTTTATAAAAATGCACATTTTTGCATAAAAGTCGATTTTCAGTCGTCATTTGTTTTTGAGTAATGACATCCGCCATTTTGTTTTTAAACGGCAACCCCCTATTTTTGTTCTTGATTTTGAGAGATCTTTTCAAAGTCAAACTGGCAGTATAAAAATATTGCTCTTACATAAGACATTTTTCGAGAAAATGACAATTGAAGGTGAAAATTTGATATTTATATAATGATATATACACACTCATACGAACACATATACACACACACACACATACGAACACATATACACACACACACACATACACACATGCATGTATGGACATAATGCACACACGCACATAACCACAAAAATGCTGATACGTAATTATACACATATAAATCCTCAACAATTATGGTGTCAGCAAGACGGCGCACCCCCGCACTAAGCGCGTTTATTGACAATTGCTTTACGAATAGGTGGATTGGTAGGCGAGGACCGATAGAATAGCTGGCAAGAGATGAATGCGCAGAATTAGCCTGGAAAATATTTAAAATATTCAAGAAGAATTTCTACTTGTTCGAGAAAAAAAACTCCTATTGCGGGGATGCGCCGTCTTGTTCAAACCATATTGTATTATATTTAAGGTCAAGATCATTGTTGTTTGGAAGAATTGCTACAAGCGCTGGAACAAGGTCATTTTGCAAAAACTCTAAATATCAATTTCTCACCTTCAACTGTCATTTACTCGAAAAATTTCTTATATAAGATGGCAGTATTTATACACTGCCAGTTCGACAATGAAAAGATCTCTCAGAATCAATCAAATAGGGGGTTGCCATTTAAAAACAAAATGGCGGACGTCATAACTCAAAAACAAATGACGACTGAAAATCGACTTTTATGCAAAAATGTGCATTTTTATAAAAGAAAATCGACCTGTTCCAGGATTTTTTCGAAAAATAATTTATTTCGGTTTTACTGAATATATTCCATACTTTAGGCGCGCACTGTATAGACAAAACTGAAATTTAAACCGGAAAGTACCTCATTTATAAAACGCTGAAATCTTTGCGCCGAATTTCTTAATCCAAAGGGTATCTTGAGGTACTCAAATAAGCCTAACAGAGTTATTGCTATCTTTGCTGCGTCTTTGTGAACCGGAATCTGGTGATAAGCTTTGGTCAAATCTAATTTTGGAAAAATACAAGAACCGTTACTTAACGTTACGTTAACTTATTTAATAAATAGTTCTTTTGAAACAGGCACATTTCCTGATAAGTTAAAATTAAGTATAGTTGTGCCAATATATAAGAAAGGAGACCGTCAAAGCATCAAAAACTACAGGCCAGTGTCGCTGGTTTCGATATTTTATAAAATATTTGAGCTTTGCATGATGGACCGACTACTAAAGTTCATTAAACAAAATAACATTCTCAGCGAAAAACAACATGGGTTTTTGAAAGGGCGATCAACCATGACTGCTATTCACTCCTTCTACGATACTGTTCTCAAATATCTCGACAGTGGAGAAAACCCGATTGGATTCTTTTTAGACTTAAGTCGCGCATTTGACTGTGTTGATATAGATATACTATTGGAAAAACTAAACTTGTACGGTGTGAGAGGGGTGGCATTACATTGGTTTCGCACGTATTTACAAGATAGAAGGCAACGAGTAAAAATAATAAAAAATTGCAAAGTTTTTTTATCTGAGATCTCAAATATCCGACTGGGTGTTCCGCAAGGATCAATTTTAGGGCCAATTTTATTTATTTTATTCATAAATGATATCACTAATGTAGTGCCTAATGATATATTCATTTATGCTGATGATATAACTACGGTTGTTAGCGATCGTGATGAGCGAGAATTGCTAAACAGATGTAATACAACCCTCCTTCGCTTGTACAATTGGTTTTTGAAAAACAAAGTATTACTTAACACGGACAAAACTTCGTATATAAGATTTCAGACAAAACAGTGCAAGGCTGATTTGAATATTAATATCAATTTAAATGATTTGCCGATTAGCTGTAGTGATACTGTCAAGTTTTTGGGGCTGCAAGTAGATAATCAGAATGACTGGAAATATCAGTGCAATAGCGTTATTAAATCGTTAAATAAAACTTCTTACCAAATAAAATGCCTAAAAACAGTAATGAATACTCAACAATTAATCCATATTTACTACGCAAATGCTCAGTCTCGATTGGTATATGGATTATGCATTTGGGGAGTATCGATACATTGGCGTTCCGTGTTTGTTGCTCAAAAGCGGCTCATCAGATCAATTGCTGGTATACCACACAACCAATCATGTCAACCTTTTTTTCGCAAATTTGAAATTATGCCTTATCCGTGTCTAGTCATGTATGAATTAATTTTATATATATTTATAAATAAGCACCAATTTTTAACAAATAATCAAGTGCACAATTACATCACAAGGCAAAACAATGACATCCACATCGCGCACTGTCGCCTAAATATTAGAAAATATTCCCCAGATATCTTGGGACCTAAATTATTTAATAAATTACCTGATGATTTGAAAAACATCACATCGAAAAGTATTTTTAAGAAAATGCTAAAAAGATATTTACTGTCCAATTTATTTTATAGTTTAAATGAAGTAATTATGTAAATTGTATTAAATTTATTGTAAATTATATAAATTATATATACTTTTCTCACATGACGCATCCAATACTGTATCATTTTTGTATATTATGTATATAGTCAATGGAATAAAGATTTATTATTATTATTATTATTGTTGAAGTTTGTTGAAAAATCATGTATATGCGGTATAGTATACCTGTCTGGTTCTGTGACTAAATTTAGCATTTTTTAATCTCAACAAGGTCGCCAATTATTATCTTTTTTGTGACCATATGTAAAGGTGTAATCCATGAGCTACTTGATATCCTAATGATCACTTGTTGCAACAAGGTGTCGCAATCTGATTTAGCGGAACGTGGTTTATCTGGTGGTAATCGGCGACATTTAGAGTAGCGGGAAGTTCCGTTGTAATAAGATGGTGTTCTATGGTATGTTTAATTGGTAACATTGCCGAGAATCCTTTTGTAACTGAACTATTTTTTTTGAAAAAGTCGTTTTGTTACTGATATCAATTAAAATATTAAAAAGAGATAACAAATCTGCACCTAAACACAGTATTTTAAGTCGATGACTAAAAAAAGTCCAGTTGAAAATGTTTCCCAATTTGAAGTCGAAGGTTTTAAAACACTTACCCAGAACCCTTATTTTTGAGCCGTTTGCGGCTGACGATTCTAAAGGGAAACGTTAAAGAATCTATTGGGCAAAATTCTCTAAAATTACACTGATATCTGCTCCCGTATCCAGTAGAAAGTCTTTTTGAGCTGTTTACGGCTGGCAATTCTAAAGGGAAACGTTGAAGAATCTGTTGGGCTAAATTCTCTAAAATTACACTAACATCTGCTCCTGCATCCATTAGAAAGTCAAAATTATGTCTTTGATATAAAACAGGTGACTCTACAAAATGCCAATAGTTTCGGTCACCTCTAAAAGTTGGCGTTGGTGTCACAGTTGGGGTTACAGCGATGTGCAGCAGTCCCAAATTTCAAGTGATACCAACAAAGGTCCGTTTGAGTTATTTGTTTATCTTGACGTGGAGACAGTGAACGGAACGTGGCCGTTTTTCCTTCCGGTAGTCTTGTTTTGATCTTGCTTCTTGGTTGACGATTGTTTTATTAACCCATTTTTGCCCACTGTTCCATTAGTGGAACATCTATATTTTCGAAGAATTGCACGTGCACCAGCGTTCTGCGTCGTTTGTTTATGATGAATTTATGATTGGTAAGACCACTGTGCACTAAAGGAAAACGCACGATTGCCGTTTGAATCTTTTGTGTTAAGAAACTGCAGAGAAAATTTGAAAAACATATCGTTGAGCAAAAACGGGTTAAATGATAACCGTAACAGAAGTCTGACACTTGATGTCACTAAATTTAAATAAAACACATTTTTACTGAGTTAATATCACACTGTTTAAACAGTGTGATATTAACTAAGTAAAAGTGTGTTTTATTTAATTAAAAATGTATCCCGAAGTAAGTGCCGCCAACCTCAATCAGTTCACTAAATTTAATTTTGCAAATTATAAAACTTTCTATTCGGCCAATTGTCAATCAATCTCGAATCTAAATAGGGACTGATTTTTCTTATTAGCGTTTGGATCACTCTTGCTTATTGCTGCTCGGCGCAGCCATGCCGATTTTTGCCGCAACAAGCTAATAATTACCAGAAAAATCATAGTAACTAATTACCATTACCATTGTAAACAGCTATAAGTAGTGTAACCAACTATGAGTTTTATTCTGAAGGATTTTTCAACACCATCTTACATATGTGTGCTAAATATAGAATAAATTTGTTTACATAAGGTTTATTTACAGCCATTCACATTACGGACGTGTAAAACTAGTCGTAAAGGGGGGAATCGGATTTTTAAGTGCACCATATAAATTTTATTGGGAATATCATGGTTTTACGGTTTCGTAATGCTCTCCGCTCACAAAGTACTCTTCCTTCCCGCCGCCGGTCCGTTTTTCTCGGGGAACATAACTCGATATAAAATGCAAGTCGGACCGCACCTTATCACCACCTCACTGGTAAGTAAATATATGTAGATTCGCCCCCCGGGCGGACGAATTGTGAATAACAGAAATTCGATTTAAGTTCTTCATTCGGCGCCTTGTTATCCCCACAAAGGATAGTTTGGTCGGTGCGGAAGGACTTTTGCATGTAGACCTAATATTCCGGGCGCGGCTATACTCCTCAGTAATAAGTCACGTCTGCACTCGAGCTTGGAATAAAAATATTCCTTGGTTATAGAATACCAAAGGTGCGAATACTTTTTATCTCTTTCGTTCCTCTTGCTCTGTGGAAATAATCTCATTTACTTCTTATGGCATAATTTTAACTATTTTAAATTGCCGCCCTCGTCTCCGACAGAAAACTAGTTTTAGTTGGTTGAAGCAGACATGCTAGGTATTTAATTAGAGAGTTTATTCAATAAAAAAAAGTTTATTGGATCCAACATTCTTAAACTGAAAATATTGACCCCTGCCTAACGAATGCCGCCATATTTTTGATAAGAAAAAATCGAATTTCGCCGTATTTGATACTATAAAAATATTTTTTTGCATGCCTCTACCGAAACCATTTATTTCGGCCATAAAAATAAATAATAAAATAAAATGGGGCCGAAAAAATAATATGCATAATCTAGACAACCTTCCGCGGAATATGAGTAGGCTATGCAAAAATCTGACAGTGACAGTTCAATGGTGCGCGATATAAAATTTCCTGAAACACTGTTTTTACTTAAGGCAGGCGAAAAAATATCGAGTGTAACTCATGCCGAAATGCTTTAGCAACCCTTCACTCGCTTCGCTCGCTCGTGTTGCTAAAAGCGGCGGGTTGCTAAAGCCTATTTTTGACCCTTGATACACTATATACTATTTAGTAAGATCGAATGCTCATACCGGGTGACCCAGGGATCTGTAAAAGCCCCATAACTTATTTGCTATTTGAGATATCGACTTCTAGTTTTCTTGAACTGGTACCCACACTTATTATACATATTTTAAAAATATGTATGTTTTTGTACAGGGTGTCCCAATGTACATAACAGACCAAAGTTATGTTTTTTTTAAATGGAACACCCTATATTTTATACTTTATTTTCATCCCTCTTGAGAAGCTGATAAAAATAGTATAATATACTATGGGTCTATTATGGACGGTTGATTAGTTATGGGCAAATTTGTGGCAAAAACATGTACACATTGAAAACATTGCAGAAGCGTTCCTAGCAAAGATAGCATCATTATTTGTACACTAGAAAATTTCCCACATCATAAAGAATAATACACATTGGCTTTGGTTCTCTTTTATTGATAGCGCTATACAGGGTGTCAACATAAGCAAAACAATGGATAACTATTTTTTTTCAAATGGAACACCCTATATAAGTTGCCACTAATCGATGGCATTTTTAAAAAGCTTTCCAATGATATACAGTTTGTATAACAAAATATTAAGGATTCTTGAGATTTATCAATAAAAACATATTTGTTTTGTCACCTTCTGCTGATTTTTGGATTTTCAGCCAAAACTATGCATTTTCAGGAAAAATTATCAGAGACCAAAGTTGTAGAGCGAAAAATTTTCGATCGACATAGGTCTTGTAACTTTTAAGATAATGCGTGCATTGCCCGCCAGAGCGCGCAAAATCGTGACCGTATATGCATTTTAGCGTTTTCTTTTCAATTTTTTTATTAATAAATTGCACTATACTTTATTTTCTTCACCCTCTAGCGGAGAAACGGAAAATTATAGGGAAATTAAAGTGGCTCATATCGATTGAAAATTTTCCGCTCTACAACTCTTAATAGAAGCAATTTTTGCAAAAAAATGCATAGTTTTCCCTAAAAATGCAAATTAAAAATGTATATATCAATTTTTGCGTTTTTCAATGTTTTCTTGCATTTTTAGCGAAAACTATGCCATTTGGGCAAAAATTGCTTCTTTTAAGAGTTGTAGAGCGGAATATTTTCAATCGATCTAGGTCATTTAAATAATTCTATAATTACCCGTTTTTCTGCTAGAGGACGTGGAAAATGAAGTATTGTGCAATTAATTAACAAAAAATTTGAGAAAAACGCTAAAATGCATATACGGTCACGATTTTGCGCACTCTGGCGGGCAATGCACGCATTATTGGAAAAGTCGAAAGACCTATATCGATCGAAAATTTTCAGCTCTACAACTTTTATTTCTTATTATTTTTTCAGAAAATGCATAGTTTTGGCTGAAAATCCAAAAATCAGCAGGAGGTGACAAAAGAAAAATGTTTTTTGGATAAACCTCAAGAATCCTTCATATTTCATTATACAAATTGTACATCATTGGAAAGCCTATTAAAAATTCCATGCATTGGTGGCAAGATATATAGGGTGTTCCATTTGAAAAAAAATAGTTATCCATTATTTTGCGTATGTTGACACCCTGTATAGCAGCATGAACAAAAAAGAACCAAAGCCGATTTGTATTATTCTTCATGATGTGGAAAATTCTTTAGTGTATAAAAAACGACGCCAGCATTGCTAGGAGCGCTTCTGCAACTTTTTCAATGTGTCCTTGTTTTTGCCACAAATTTGCCCATAACTAACCAATCGTCCATAATAGACCCATACTATCTTATATCATTTTTATCAGCTTCTCAAGAGGGTTGAAAATAAAGTATAAAATATAGGGTGTTCCATTTAAAAAAACATAACTTTAGTCTGTTATGTACATTGGGACACCCTGTACAAAAACATACATATTTTTAAAATATGTAGAATAAGTGTCGGTACCAGTTCAGGAAAACTAGAAGTCGATATCTCAAATAGCAAATAAGTTATGGGGCTTTTACAGATCGCTGGGTCACCCGTATATAAATTTTAATTTCCCGGCGCCTTCACCATTTATTACTTTTTATAACTATGTTTATTTTAGTTCTCTGTACAGTAAAGTGACCAGACATACCTCTGTTGCCATAAGTCCTACAAGGAAATTTTATAGACAAATAGTTCTCAGAAGAAATGGTTTGACAATAATAAAAAAAAAATTGAAAAAAATGGAAAAAAAATTAATCGTTATTTATGCATTTGTCAAATTAAGCACTATTTCCTAGACGTAACCAGTCGTCCCAATTTCGGCTGGAAAGTCTCGATTCTTAACAATTTGTGCGTTTTAAAAAAAGGTCCCGTGCTTTGGAAAAATTTTGTTTTTGTAAATTATGTGTCATAAACTTATATCAATATAGGTATATTCTTTAAGGTGTACGTGAGCATCAGAAATAAATATTCATGCCCTGCACACTCCATACGAATTAAATTTTTCGCAGATCACTGTAATTAAAACATAAAAAAACAACATTTCGAATTTGCATTCCAAAGTTTTGGTCTTAAAATGAGCGCTCATGTGTAAAAAATGACAAATTATAAAGAAAATTTTAAGTTAATTACTTTCAAATTAAAACGGAATTGCATTCGTGACGTTTTCTTAAGCTTGAGATTTTGAAGCAAATTTCTTGATTGTTTTTTTTTTAAGAAATTAAATCATAGTGTAAAAATTACAAATTACAAAAAACAATTTTAAGTTAATTACTTTCAAATTAAAACGGAATTAAATTCGAGACGTTTTCTTGAGCTTGAGCTTTTGAAGCAAATTTCTTGATTGTTTTTTTTAAGAAATTAAATCATTGTGTAAAAATGACTAATTACAAAAGAAAGTTTTAAGTTAATGACTTTCAAATTAAAACGAAATTGAATTCGTGACGTTTTCTTGAGCTTGAGCTTCTGAAGCAAATTTCTTGGTTGTTTTTTTTTTAAGGAATTAAATCATTTGATGCAGTTTTCTTCTCTCAGTTCAAGTTTAGAGCATTGCAGTTTTAATTTTACCCAGAAAATAGTATTTTTTACGCGAAATCAACAATCCATAGTCTTTTTTTGAGATTTTTATTAAAATATTTTGACCAATTATTTCTTTACAAATTTTCAAATCGTTGAATGCAATTTTCATTTTTCCAGGTCAAGTTTGAAGCGTTACCATTTTGTTTCCACCAGAGAAATAGCAATCATTTTTATCCAAAATCAGAAATGCATAAATTTTTTTTAATACAACTTGAGCTTTTCAAGAAAATTTCTTGTTTGACTATTTTTTACAAATCTTCATATCAGTGAATTAAATTTTCGACTTCCCATTTCAAGTTTGGAGCATTATCGTTTTATTTTTAAACAGAAAATAGCAATTGTTTTTACACAAAATCTGAAATCCGTAGATTTTTACTTTCTCCGTTACGAAGTACGAGAAAGTATAGTGATCGTGATTTCTTTTTCAAAAATTTTTTTTACGGAAATATCCGTTTTGGGGTCCCTAGATGCCATTTCAACAATTTCTGGAGAAAAAAAAAATTGTGTCTGGGTGTGTGTTTGTGTGTTCCTGTGTGTGTGTGTTCCTGTGTGTGCGTATGTCTGTGCGCGCTGTATCTCAAAAACTAATAAAGCAATTTAAAGTGAAACTTTAAACATACGTCTTATTTAAAAATCTGAAGAACTGAAAAGCTTTTGGTAAAATTCCGTACACCGCAAGTGGTTGTTTACCTTAACTGTTTTTTTATTTTTTGCAAATATTTTCTTAAATATAAAAAATATCACAAAAACATTTAAACAAACATTGAATACAACAAAGAAATGAACATCTTTTGCTTGAAAACATTTTTCATAAAATCATTTTTATTCGAGAAAAAAATTTATTATTATTTTTTAAATTTTAGTTTATAATTATAAAACGATAATAGTTACAGCAAATTTATGTTAATAATAATTGTAAAGAATGATAAAATGAACAACTTATAAAGAATAAGTTTTTTTAATCTCTCTAGTTTTTGAGAAAACTGAGTTTTTGAATTTAAAGAATAATCTTTCATAATTTTGACGTTTTAAACGTCAGTTTCATCCGAGTTTACACAACGCTCGAAGTACATTTCAAATATGATTTAAATTGAAAATAAAACATGAAAGCGTAAATATAAATGATACCATAAAGTCGGAGAAAGTAACATGATGGCCACATCACCATTTTTTTTATTTTTTTCGATATGATTGACGGTGGAAGCCATTACTTTGTGATACATTTTGATTTAGAAACTTTTTAATAAAATGCACTTTTTTGGTATTACACGCGTTTTTTAAGCTTTTAAAGCAAATATGTTGACCAATTATTTTTTACAAATTTTCAAATCGTTGAATGCAATTTTCGTTTTACCTATTCAAGTTTGCGGAAAGTTTGGAGAGTTGCCATTTTGTTTCCACCAGAGAAATAGCAATAATTATTTTTGGCCAAAATCAGAAATGCATGTTTTTCAATACATCTTGAGCTTTTTAAGGACATTTCTAGTTCGACTATTTTTTACAAATCTTTATATCGGTGAATGAGATTTTCGATTTCCCATTTCACGTTTTGAGCGTTGATGTTTTATTTTTACCCAGAAAATAGCAAATGTTTTTAAACGAAATTAGAAATCCACAGTATTTTTTTTTTATTTTGAGCTTTTAAAGCAAATGTTTGATTAATTATTTTATACAATTTTTTTCTGCATGCAGTCATGCTATTATTTATTTTTTTGCATTTATAAAAACCCGAAAAAATAATAAAATAAAAATGATAATCTTCGGTCGATGGCCATTTCTAGTTCTTATGCGTTTCAATAAACTGTATTTATTATTATTATTAAAAATGGTGATGTGGCCATCATGTTACTTTCTCCGATTTATATTTACGTTTTCATGGTTTATTTTCAATTGAAATCATATTTTAAATGTACATCGAGCGTTGTATAAACTCGGATGAAACTGACTTTTAAAACGTCCAAATTATGAAAGATGGAAAAATTATAATTTAAATTCAAAAAGTCAGTTTACTCAAAAACTAAAGGGATTTTGAAAAAAAAATTCTTTATAAGATGTTCATTTTAGCATTCTCTACAATTATTATTAACATAAATTTGCTGTAACTATTATCACTTTATAATTATAAGCCAAAAATTAAAAAAATAATAATTTTTTTTTCTCGAATAAAAATGATTTTATGAAAAATGTTTTCAAGCAAATGATATTCATTTTCTTGTTGTCTTCAAAGTTTAATTAAATGTTTTTGTGATATTTTTCATATTTAGGAAAATATTGGCAAAAAACAAAAAACAGTTAAGGTAAACGCCCACTTCCAAATTTTACCAAAAGCTTTTCAGTTCTTCAGATTATCAAATAAGACGGATGTTCAAAGTTTCATATCAATTGCTCTATTAATGTTTGAGATACAGCGCGCACAGACAGACACACACACACAGACACAAAAAAAAAAATTCCAGAAATTGTTGAAATGGCATCTAGGGACCCCAAAACGGATATTTCCGCAAAAAAATTTGAAAAAAAAATCAGGATCACAATAACGGAGAAAGTAAAAATGATCATTTTCACGAAAATAACGGTTGCCATGAAATTAAAAAAAAAATGATGTGCTATTGATCTATTGGCTTCTGTCAAAATGACTGAATACTTCATAACTGTTTACAAGTTTTTTTAATTAAAAATGTATTGTATTCAAGAAAATTGCAAATTGTGAAGTGGTGGCAGTTTTTGTGTAGTACGGGATATGTTTGCCATGTTCTGCATAGATTCATGCTAATATTTCTATTTTCATTCACAAAAACCAAACAGATCAACTACGCGCCGTTTTTGTTAATTTCATGGCAAACATTATTTTCGTAAAAATTATTATTTTCATTTTTTTGGGTTTTTATGAATGCAAAAAAAAATAACAGCAAATTTTTGCTCTACAAAAAATGTATTCACATGTTCACTTTAAAACGACGAGGGAAGATAATATTCCAATATAAGAAAAATAACATTGAAAATCCTATGTTCCGTTTTGTTTGACCGATTATTTTTGTTTGAGTGTCACCTAAAAACGTCCTCGATTATTATGAATCGCATAATATCCTCGTTATATTAATAGCTGTAATGTGTGCATGAATGTAAAATTACAGGATGTTTTTCTGTTGCCGGCCTAACATACATAACACTTAGTAACTACATTTCCTCTGAAGTCTTCCTAACTTTTTCATTAAATACGTAATATTCCTTTGATTAGATTTATTGTTATATGTACCGTAGATAATTAGTATCTAATGAATGATCACGTCAGGATTTATTTTACGAGCGGAATAATTTTCAAGGAAAAAAAAGAGAAGGGAAAGTAATGAAAAATTGCCGGGACAATGGGGAAGGAGTAAAGATGATGTACGTTGCACCTACAATTAATTTTTTACGACGGAAACCGGCGCTCATTTTCCGCCGCCCTCCGCCGCCCGTGGAAGAGGAAGTTTCCTCGAAAGAATAATTACCGACGTCAAGTGGTCCGTGAACGGAAAAAAGAAAACAAATGAAACGATGAAGCAATAACGATGGCGGCAGGAGATTGATAATTTGTATGGTCGTTCTCGCAGTCACCGGCGTGAAATTCAAATGGCCAATAATATCGGTGTAATTTATTCAATTTGATGTTTTTATTCGGGCAGAACGTTTAACAGATGATTTATTTTATTGTTTCCCTTTTTTGGCGGATGGAGGGGGGGCGGCGCGGCGAGGGATGAATTTTGAATAAAAGATGATACACTTTTTAACGTTCCCATCACGTCCCCTTGATTGTGAAACTATACGCGCTTACATTCTTGCGGACTTTTGGTGAACTTGTGCGGTCGTCCTGAATGCAAGATGCAAACATTCTATCATCGGCGAGATCAGAATTTTAACTCTTTCTTTCCGCGGGAATACCCTCCCTCGCAATTTGCATCATTTACATCTTGGTGGTGCTCCAGAGCAATATCATTGCTCCCGTGGCTCGATACAAAGTTGTGGACGTCGGGAAGGAGGGCTATTTAAGCCGTGCTTTGCGAAACAATGTGTCCATTAATCCTCTCTATTGGCAGGTAATATCGGTCTGATTATTTTTATCGCATATTAGAAATTGTTCTGTGCTATTATCTCTTATTATTACCCTTACTTGTATGATTAGTGATCGTAATTAAACACAATATTGCGGTACTTATTGGATCGAGTGGACGGGACTTATGAATACGGCCCCTGCTTTTAAATCCGGTAAATTGTCCAATAATAAACAATGAAATCATAATTATGGTCTGGGGCGGCGCAGGTGTTGGCAGTAGCCGCAACAAGACCTTCCATAATATAGCCATTATCTTAAGAGGCTGCAGTAACTTGGGTCGCAAAACTGCCTCGGTGTTGTTCGCTGTTCGCAACCTGCCGCCACCTTACTACCAACAACCGTAATATATTAGTATTCTATGCTTACAAAGACGCCTTCCGAAGGACTACGGGATCTGGGAGAAGCACGTGAAGGACCATTAGGAGGCATATCAGGACCGAGGCGGCATCGGCGTCTCCAACAAACAAACCCATAGTGACCGACGACCCAAGTTTCACAGGCCGATGTCATCCGCCGTAATTACTTGTTATTGTTATGGAAGTATGGGAAGCCGATACACACTTGCACTAGTTAACTTCCCTACGCTCTGCAGAGGCGGCCGCGCCAAATATGATTAGTAATCGTCTGACCGTTATATCAGACTAGTATGGACCTTTGTGTATGAGGTCAGGTAATTAAATTGGAATAGAGTGCGCCAACGTATGATGGGAACTGTAAAGAGGGTCCCCCTCGGCGGAAGAATTCCCGCATCGATTTTAGACCCATCTTTTGATGTTGAAGTTTTCATTGATTAACCGGGAGACAAACAGCCGTAATTTAATCATCGCAAATTGAGGCCTATGATTCTTGTTTAAAACTATGCAAAGGCTGACGCCGGGCTGCAGATGTGCACCGAGGTCGAGGAGATGGCTGCTGATGTTTTCTGGTCACGATTCGAGCTGTCGCCACAGATTACGTCCGGAGACGTGTTAACTCGCTGTATCTGTTTTCCTTCACTCACTGCAGCGGTGTCATCAAGTAATCTCATCGCTAATGCCCTATATCAAATCCGATACTATCCAACTTTACAGCATGTACAAAGAAGGGATACACGCCCCCGCAAATTATATATAAAGCAGATACCAATCATTTGCGGATCAGATATACAGACATCCATTTTTACACGATATTACATCATAACGACCCTCTAGGCGAGCACCCGAACTAATGCAAGGATTTCATTGTTCGAATCCCGACAAGAGCATAGGCCCAAGTTTTATTTAGTTTGTTATATCAATTAGTCAAATAGTACTAATACCGGAGGTGATCGAAATGACTCTTTTTTGTGAGTTGGCTTGCAATGTGTCGACTCATGACTGTCAACAAGAGTCACTTGACTAGTCGACTCATTTCAATAAGTCGACACTTTGAATCGACTCACTCTTGAGTTACCCATCTCTAACTTATACTATATACGCAGGATGGTGGCGTGTCTCATATGCGGTAATATTGTATTATCTTATTTTTATTTAAGATATACAGTTAATATTTTCTTTAGATTATAGTACCTAATTGCATTTTATTTTTATTTTATTATTATTTAAATTTGTGCATCGGTGAAAGAAAAATTATGAAAAAAATAGTAAACGCATCGAAAAAATTGCACAAAAATTAATTCTAAATAATAAAATTCCATTCTACTCAAATAACTTCGATTTTTTTAAATCTAATAATTTTCAAGCGAGTTACTAATTTTTGAAATTTTTGATTTCGCGACGTCAAACATTTGTGCATCGGTGAAAGAAAAATTAAGAAAAAAATAGTAAACGTATCGAAAAAATTACACAAAAATTATTCCTATTTAAGAAAACCCCATTCTACTCAAATAACTTCAGTTTTTCAAAATCCAACAATTTTCAAGCGAGTTACAAATTTTTGATTTTCGCGACGTCAAACATTTGTGCATCGGTGAAAGAAAAATTAAGAAAAAAATAGTAAATGTATCGAAAAAATTACACAAAAATTAATCCTAATTAATAAAATCCCACTCTACTCAAATAACTTCGGTTTTTGAAAATCCAACAATTTTTAAGCGAGTTATTAATTTTTGAAATTTTTGATTTCGCGACGTCAAACATTTGTGCATTGGTGAAAGAACAATTACGAAAAAAATAGTAAACGTATTAGAAAAATTACACAAAAATTAATCCTAATTAAAAAGATCCCACTCTACTCAAATAACTTCGGTTTTTGCAAATCCAATCATTTTCAAGCGAGTTACAAATTTTTGAAATTTTTGATTTCGCGGCGTCAAACATTTGTGCATCGGTGAAAGAAAAATTAGGAAAAAAATAATAAACGTATCGAAAAAATTACACAAAAATTATTCCTATTTAAGAAAATCCCATTCTACTCAAATAACTTCAGTTTTTCAAAATCCAACAATTTTCAAGCGAGTTACAAATTTTTGATTTTCGCGACGTCAAACATTTGTGCATCGGTGAAAGAAAAATTAAGAAAAAAATAGTAAATGTATCGAAAAAATTACACAAAAATTAATCCTAATTAATAAAATCCCACTCTACTCAAATAACTTCGGTTTTTGAAAATCCAACAATTTTCAAGCGAGTTACTAATTTTTGAAATTTTTGATTTCGCGACGTCAAACATTTGTGCATCGGTGAAAGAACAATTAAGAAAAAAATAGTAAACGTATTAGAAAAATTACACAAAAATTAAACCTAATTAAAAAAATCCCACTCTACTCAAATAACTTCGGTTTTTGCAAATCCAATTCTTTTCAAGCAAGTTACAAATTTTTGAAATTTTTGATTTCGCGCCGTCAAACATTTGTGCATCGGTGAAAGAAAAATTAAGAAAAAAATAGTAAACGTATCGAAAAAATTACACAAAAATTAATCCTATTTAAGAAAATCCCATTCTACTCAAATAACTTCAGTTTTTGAAAATCCAACAATTTTCAAGCGAGTTACAAATTTTTGATTTTCGCGACGTCAAACATTTGTGCATCGGTGAAAGAAAAATTAAGAAAAAAATAGTAAATGTATCGAAAAAATTACACAAAAATTAATCCTATTTAATAAAATCCCACTCTACTCAAATAACTTCGGTTTTTGAAAATCCAACAATTTTCAAGCGAGTTACTAATTTTTGAAATTTTTGATTTCGCGACGTCAAACATTTGTGCATTGGTGAAAGAACAATTAAGAAAAAAATAGTAAACGTATTAGAAAAATTACACAAAAATTAATCCTAATTAAAAAAATCCCACTCTACTCAAATAACTTCGGTTTTTGCAAATCCAATCATTTTCAAGCGAGTTACAAATTTTTGAAATTTTTGATTTCGCGCCGTCAAACATTTGTGCATCGGTGAAAGAAAAATTAAGAAAAAAATAGTAAACGTATCGAAAAAATTACACAAAAATTATTCCTATTTAAGAAAATCCCATTCTACTCAAATAACTTCAGTTTTTCAAAATCCAACAATTTTCAAGCGAGTTACAAATTTTTGATTTTCGCGACGTCAAACATTTGTGCATCGGTGAAAGAAAAATTAAGAAAAAAATAGTAAATGTATCGAAAAAATTACACAAAAATTAATCCTAATTAATAAAATCCCACTCTACTCAAATAACTTCGGTTTTTGAAAATCCAACAATTTTCAAGCAAGTTACTAATTTTTGAAATTTTTGATTTCGCGACGTCAAACATTTGTGCATTGGTGAAAGAACAATTAAGAAAAAAATAGTAAACGTATTAGAAAAATTACACAAAAATTAATCCTAATTAAAAAAATCCCACTCTACTCAAATAACTTCGGTTTTTGCAAATCCAATCATTTTCAAGCGAGTTACAAATTTTTGAAATTTTTGATTTCGCGCCGTCAAACATTTGTGCATCGGTGAAAGAAAAATTAGGAAAAAAATAATAAACGTATCGAAAAAATTACCCAAAAATTAATCCTATTTAAGAAAATTCCACTCTACTTAAATAATTTCAGTTTTTGAAAATCCAACAATTTTCAAGCGAATTACAAACATTTGTGCATCGGAGAAAGATTTGTAAAATGATGATTTCCGTTTAATAAATAATAATTAAATAAATTAAAATAAAGTTGGTTACGGATCGATTAACTCATATATTCAATTAATTCCACACTCGCACCACACGGCAGCAATGGCGCTACAATATGTGACAAAAGCAGGGTGTGGGGCAAGACGGGTAAGCGAATGATTTTATTTCAATTTTAGGACTATAGTGACACATTTATTCGATCTTTTTCAAACACTTTCTCAGTTGATTGTTACATCAAATACAGAAACAAAAACGAATATTCGTGGTAAGGTTCACAAAGTTGTTTATAGTAGCGTGTGTGAGTCGGAAAAAAACCCCGAAAATTGTAAATATTTTGAGCAGGAACAAGATTACCTTCTCTCCTCGTTTTCGAGGATGCTGAACACGATGGCGGTGTTGGAATTTCTCTTTCGCGTTGGGAAACCCCTCAAAACGGTCAAAAACCAACCCTAAAAGGGGAATAGTATATTCTGTAACAAGGTTAGAATGGAAATTCGATGCGAGTGGAATATTTCGAGCGCGAGCCGTGAGGCGAGCGCGAGGAACCACGAGCATCTGAATTTCCATTCTTACCGAGTATCAGACTATACTTTCTCCTCGACCAGATAAAATAAACTAATAAAATAATGAACACAAAGAACTTACGTTTTATCACGTTTGTGGTTATGTTTATAGTATTTTGACAATTGTGATATCCAAGGCTAATTGTTTTATTCGAAACGATGTGAGAATATTCATTCTATCCCTTGTTATGGAATGAATTACATGCAAAACGTATAAGCGCATAGTGTTTTGTTCCATAACAAGAGTGAGAATGTGTAAGTTCTATAATCAAAATTGATTTCAGAATGCTTAAATTTTATGGTGGTCGTGGAGAAAGTAAATTTTACGTTCCCGGCGCATTCACCACAATATCCATTCGTAAATGGTTACAGACCGATTGACTCGTATATCAAATGAAATCAGTCGATTCATATTTACCTCGTTTTTAATTCCGCATTCGCATCACGCGGCAGCAATGGCGCTGCAATTTGCGGCAAAATCAGTATGTGGAGCAAGGCGGGTATGCGAATGGTTTTATTTCAGTTTTTTCCGAGAACGAATCGGACGATGGTTACACGTTTATTCGATCTTTTTCAAACACGTTCTCAGTCGATTTTTACATTAAATACAAAAATTTACTTTAAAACTACATATCTCCGAACAATACGAAATTGAAGGGACGTAATATTGGCCATAAAAAGCCAATACCCGAAGGTTGTGATGAAGTGGTGATTTATTTTTAGAAAAATAAAATTAAGAGTGTTCAAAATTTCATACCACATTTAGTCAACTTTAACGCATTAAATCTCGATTTTTTTAAATAGAACACCCTGTATATTTTTACATATTCCAACACAGAATTCAATTCTGTATTGATCTATACTAGCATACCTTATGCATATCTTCTTTGGTTTCCAAGATATTAACATGTTTGTAAAAATATGTCAATTTTCTGTGCAATAGAAAAACAATATTCTCCGTAATTTCAACACTGAACAAATCACGTACACTTCTAAAATAGTACCTGAGTAAAACCATTTTTAAAATACTTTTTCTTGTGTATAATATACGGCCGGTTGTAAATCGTAATGTGACAGCGACTGTCACTTTTTAGAGAAAAATTAAATATCCGCCATTACGATATCATGGCAAACCTTTGTTTTTAATTCAAAGTGTTTGTAAAGTTTTTTGCAAATATCTCGGTAAATACTCTTCAGAAACTATTGAGTAATATAAAAATAATTTAGCTTAAAAAGCTTTAAAAATAATGTAAGAAAACCGATACTATCAAATAATTAGGGGAACCAATATTAACACATTTCAAATTGTACATGTAAATCCCTATGACCCGCTTTGCAAATCAACTACAACTGCGAAAACTTTTACTGCCTCTGTATCTTGTAGTTTAGTATAATCACTAATAGTATATCTGCATCATTTAAATTTGATGTGTTGCAGTCTTTGCGCAATTGAGGTTAAGTAATGCATTTTATTTTCTTTCTCCAAGACCTCACTGTCACGTACTCGTTGTTAGAGCTGCAACGTCGGTCTTCCCGTCAAGCATTGTATTAAGGAAGACTGTAATTAGTCAGTCAGTGCCGATTAACCGCGACGGACTCATTCGTCTAACGCTATTATGATTATCCTTGACAGGACGAAAGGAACAAGATTAAGGGGATGCTTTTATTAGCTGCTCTGGTCGTCATTACTATCCGACCAGACAGCCCTAACTAACGATGCAGTAGCGCCGGACACGTACACCACCTTTCGTTAAATATGATGGGAAATAAATAAATATATCCTAGGCATGTATTATAAATATGTAAGGATAACCATGATGGAGAGGTCCTCGGAGGATCTTCCGGCCTTCCTCACTGACGGAAGGTCTCTCTGGGAACCAGCGTTGTCCGTCTGTCCGTCACAGGTGTGTAGTTTGCTCCGTCGGCGTGTAACTTTATTGCATTTCCGTTCCGCCGACCCTTTGGACAGTTAGCCAACTGTGAAATGGTGAGATCTCCCGTTGCATAAATTACACAAAAACGTGCTCCTGCGACGCTACAACAATTATAAGCGTCAATTCAATGCTGTTTACACAATACGATAACTCGCAAGTAGTACGCGGATGCATCTTGCGGACTCGTAGGGCTCTCGAGACTTGTGCTTTGCTCACTTTAGCACAGATTATTATCCATTCGAACATGGAACGAAGTGTGTACATACTTGAGCACACCGCAGACAGCTCTCGTGTCGTGCGGAACATCGGCGTTTCCCTTATTAATCGTCGCAAAAATTTGAATCTCCTGCTGTTGCGGGCGGCCAACTTTTCAAGCGTCAGTGATTAGTCTAGCAGGAGACTACCTGGAAAGTTTCGCGGTCAGGAGCAAGGAGCGCGGAATGGAAATGGCGCAATTCGAAATGAATCTGTCCGTTCCAGCTGTTGCAGTACTTGCGGAACTGTTAAACTGCGGCTACGGATTACACGTTCTACCTCTTGTGTGTGTTCGTGTATTTTTACCCGAGACAAAAATAGCATTTTAAAAATATAATTTTACATTCATTTCTCCTATCTCGTGTTATAAGGCAAGACAAGTGCATTTGACATTATTTTTAAGATAGATAGGCACATAGATTTATTTAAATATGGATAATACAAGAGCAATATTTATTTGTGCTTGTATAAATTTAGCACTGTGTATTCTTGTCAAAATGATTCTTAGCTTTTTCACTTTAATAATAACATTAATAAGTTTTCAAACGGAAGCCGCGGTGGCCTAGTGAGTAGGGCTCCTGCTCACGGGCTTCGTGGTCGTGGGTTCGAATCCCATCCGTGCGGTCACTTTTTCGGAAGGAAGAAGTGGCCGTGCGGGTTCAAGTTTTCAAATTTAATTTTAAATCATTTTCAAATTTAATTTTAAATCATTTTCAAATTAGTCTTTGTACATGGAAATATGCGATTTAAAACCAATGTTATTTTAATAGTAGTTTCTCGATGTGTTCACAAGTGTTAGCAAACAAACCTACTGTATATTAATGTACTCAATTTGTTCTTTACCTCCATAACAATTTTTTCTGCATATATCTGCAGCCTTGGAGTTAATGCGCTGTCAAAATTTCAGTATTTTAATTTTAATTATCTGTCGTAATATTATACAGGAATAATGCACAGTGAATATTTTAAGGGTCCTAAGGATATGGGCACTTCTACAGAAATTCAAACAAGAAAACCATTTGAAGACTTGGGGAAAAAATCAGAAGAATTGGCGGTCGGGTGCTTTAAGCGACTATTCAGAAGAGGGGGTACCTTTTGCTTTGGTTACTAGTCCGAAATCGAATGGAAAACATTATTAATGACCTCATAAAGAATCCTGCCAAAGCCCCGGATGTCAAATCATATTTGTTCGACAAGGAAAATAAGGAAACTATTCACGAAGATCAAGTTTTGGCTCTTACTACGTCATTATATCTGTCAAAGTAGAACTACCTGACGTTAAGGGCTGCAATGATTTTAAATTAATTTGTCTTAATTTAAAGTTGGAATGGTGTAATAATACGTTCTTTGATGCGGCGTAAGCAAACAGCAAGAAAAAAAAAACATACATAGTCCAGTGAATTAAGGGACTTCACCCGTCGATAGGGTAGTGAGAAATCTAAAGCCGCGTCCTCACTGAGTCGACATTGTCGATCGACTCTATCTATCGACACTGTCGACTTAGTGTGTACGCGTGAATCGACTTTGTCGATCGACCTGTCGATTGGTTTTCCATAAACTGTCGGTAAAATCAAAGGGTGGTCGAGTCGAATCCAGATTGTGACGTACTATTCGGCGTTCGACATCGGCAAACAGATTAGTAATCAATGTGAGTGTGTAGTGACACATTATTTGTAAGTACTTGGTCCGTTGAAAATGGAATGGGAAAAAGAAAAAGTGATAGCGTTTATTGAAGCGTACAAAGCAAAAACAAATCTATGGAACAGTAAAAGCAAATATTATAAAGACCTAAATATGAGGCACGATGCCCTGGTGGAAATTGCCAAAGAATTTAATACAGAGAAGCAAGTGGTAGAACTAAAAATAAAAAATCTTCAAAGTCAGCTGGCAAGAGAATTGAAAAAAAATAAAGGATAGTAATCCTTCCTCAATCCCTCCACACTTTCCACTATCGTGAAAACACTGTCGAAAATCGACAATTTTTTTAATTGGTTATATCTTCGTCGTAGCGCATTTAAGCGCAAAAAGTTAGAAGTCGAAATTTTCTATAAGTTTGGTATTTGAAGTTTTTTTTTTGCGATAATTCAACTTATGTATAAAAAGGTGCATTTCAAAATCATCACAAAAAAATTTGCAAGTAGTTAAAAAATTATTTACCTTCACCATGACAACGATCTCTATATTAAACAGCTAACTTCAGTTGAACAGGCGCAGTACGTTCAGTTCTGAATACCTATGCGGTGAAACATAAATCCGTTTCGGACACACTTCCGCGTGAAATATTTTTCTCGATTTTCATTCCGATCCATGTAACAGTTAAGTAAGTATTGTCCTTTCACCGTTAAGTTATGTGCATTTGCAATTAAAGCCGGCGACTGCATTTCGTACTTCGGCCTAGTGTCGTAAGATGACGCAAGCGTACGGTAGCGCTGCTGCGATGCGTGAATTGTAGAATCGGATTGCATTTAATATCCATCTTGTTCTATCACGTTCTAACAGTATGGAAAAAACATTTATACATTAGTGTATTTGGTGTGTCTTTTCTCCTTTTTTTTAAGAAAAGATGATTGACAGGAGTTCGGGTTTAGGGAATCAAGGATGATGGGCTTAGCCAGCTAGGGCGTTCAGCCACAACCAATTTATAATAATAATAATATTCATATTTAAATGAAATGGGGACAAACACTAGACACCCAGGCACCCGTACGGCCATTTTTCGTGTTGAAAAAGTGACCGTCCGGACGGGACTCGAACCCACACCAACGGGGTCCAGAGGCCTGACCTCTACCCACTAGACCACCGCGGCCCAATCTTTTTTTTTTTATGTGTGTCGGAAATAAGTGCACCGGTCATTAAACGATCAACTGTTATCTCCTAACTTCATGCCGCTTGTGTGTGTGTGTGTGTGTGAGAGAGAGAGAGAGAGAGGGGTTATAACCTATAATATAAGAAACGCCAGAAATGTATGGAATGTATACTGAATGTAAGTAATATTATACAGTAGAATATATTAAGTAAAACCGAAATAAAATATTTTTGGAAAAAATCCTCGAACAGATCGATTTTCTTTTATAAAAATACACATTTTTGCATGTTTACCTTAACTGTTTTTTGTTTTTTGCCAATATTTTCTTAAATATGAAAAATATCACAAAAACATTTAAACAAACATCAAAGACAACAAAGAAGTGAACATCTTTTGCTTGAAAATATTTTTCATAAAATCATTGCTATTCGAAAAAAAATGTATTAATTTTTTTAAATTTTTGGTTTATAATTATGAAACGATAATAGTTACAGCAAATGTATATGAATAATAATTGTAGAGAATGCCAAAATAAACAACTTCTAAAGAATAAGTTTTTTTCGAAATCTCGTTAGTTTTTGAGTAATCTGAGTTTTTGAATTTGAAGTATAATTTTCCATATTTCATGATTTTGACGTTTTAAACGTCAGTTTCATCCAAGTTTACGCAACGCTCGATGTACATTTAAAATATGATTTTAATTGAAAATAAACCCATGAAAACGTAAATATATTGTCGGAGAAAGTAACATGATGGCCACATCACCATTTTTTTTAAATTTTTGGTTTATAATTATGAAACGATAATAGTTACAGCAATTCTATGTAAATAATAATTGTAGAGAATGCCAAAATGAACAACTTCTAAAGAATAAGTTTTTTTCGAAATCTCGTTAGTTTTCGAGTAAACCTAGTTTTTGAATTTGAAGTATAATTTTTCCATCTTTGATGATTTTGACGTTTTAAACGTCAGTTTCATCCTAGTTTACGCAACGCTCGATGTACATTTAAAATATGATTTCAATTGAAAATAAACCCATGAAAACGTAAATATAAAGTCGGAGAAAGTAACATGATGGCCACATCACCATTTTTTTGTTCTTTTTCCACAAGATATAAAACATTACCTGCGAAAAAATTTTATGTTTCTCTACCAATTTTTTTGGACAAAATTTGAACTCAAAATTACATAGTTTTGAGTTCAAATTTAGTCAAATAATTGGTAGATAATGTTTTGTCTTGTGAAAAAGACAAAAAAAAATGTTTTGCTTATGATAATATAAACTTCAGTGCCCGAAGTTTTTTCTCCATGAGTGTAGTTTCGAGTCCAAATTTAGTCCCAAAAAATGAGTACAAAATTTTAGACAATATTTTTTTTTTGTGGAGAAAACAAAAAAAGCTTTTCTTTCAATAACATTAACTTCGATGTCCGGAAATGTATATTTTTTCTGAATTAATTTAAACCTGGTAAGATTATGGATTTGAACCCCCAAACACCATTAAACTTTTACTCTTTTCACGTTAACATTGTGAAATAAATTATTGTGTTTCAAAGCTCGGACATTTCTTTTATAAATTTGAGGCAACATCACTTGTTGCAGAAGCATTAAATTCACTCCATAAAGACGAAAGTAGCCTGAACCTGGTCGTAACTCTGAATTAATTTTGCAGAGTTATGAACAGGTTGAATATTTATATATTCAGGTTACTTTCGTCTTTATCGAATTTTATATCTCAACCACAAAAAAATCAATTTTCTTATTTAAATATTGCATACCACAAAACATTTAATGTCGGATTTACATTCAACAAATCCCTTAATTTAAGTTTTTTGATTATAAACAGCAAACGATCGTAATTTAATTATTTGCAAAAAATAAACTGAATTAAACGGGGATCACGTGTCACGCGCCCTACAGATTGCATACTTAATCGCGCCTACGGAATAGCAAAACCGAGGAGGAATCGCCCCAGCTGAAATATTTTATCATTTTTGCTGCTGGAGAGATAGAATTCGACATGTTCCAACATAAAAATATATAAAAAGTGACCCTCCGGTTTTATCCCCGCTTCATCTTAAATTCTGACCGCACAACTTATCTTCGGAAGGGGCCATTTCAATAAACCATATTCGTCTTTCCATTGATCATACCGGAAAAAAAAATCGGCCGGATACTCGCAGACACCCCTCGTTATCTCGCCTCTCATATTAGAAACAAATATTTTATACAAATAGGATCCATCACTTTCGATCTTATCGCATTATTTATGGTAAATTAAGCACGTGATGTACATACAATTCCTAAAGTGAGAATGGTCAAATATTATTATTGCGAAAAATAGGTCATGCTAAATATCAATCAATAAGTAAAATATACCTCAAATCCGGGTGTGAAGTTGGATGGGTGGTTATGATAACTTTTACAGAAGAGAGGTAGTGATTATTGGTAATTAAGCAATGCAAGGCACAACAGACATCAAGGGGTGCACCGTCTTGCTGGAACATTACTTTGGAGTAATAGTATCCCAACTGCGGTAATAGAATGTGATGCTATAGGTCATAGCTAATGTTTATTTGTTATTCGGTGTTTACACCTAAGTTCGTGTCCCGCTCGCTATTATTTCTATTTATTATGCTCTAGTTTTTATTAAGAAGTAACTGGAACTCTCAAGTGACTAGATTTAAATGTTTACTGTTCTTTGTACAGTCAGAGAAAATACAAATGCGAAACTCGATCGGCGAGGGATGCTGCCGCATGTCGGTGCTTAGTTCGGTTGAATCCTGTTCCTGCTTAAAATCCATTTATGAGGTAATAAAAGGGTATCCCGAGATAAGATGGCCAAAATGCCACCCGACTCGGATTTTTAAATAAATATGAAAATATCATTAGTTGTGCCCTTAAACCAAAGTAGCCGTATATCAAGAAACCCCTACATGACCCGGGAAGCCCCAAAATAAGATTCTTTCAAATATAATTTTTTTAACCACTAAAAAAATATTTTAAAAACCTGAAAAAATCACAGATATTATTGACCCAAATACCAAATTGGGTGAATTTTTCAAGGTCATTGAACGTTATTTACAATATTAAAAAAAATGTTTGAAAATAAAAAAAGAAAATTTGCTCACAAAAATGCCAAAAGTAGTCTTGAAAAAGAGTACTGAAAAAAATTGTCCCGAATAAAATGCCAAAAAGAGTACTGGAAAAAATTGTCTTGAAAAAAAATACCAAAAAGAGTACTGAAAAAATTGTCCTGAAAAAAAATGGTGATGTGGCCATCATGTTACTTTCTCCGACTTGGTAGTATAATTTATATTTTCGCTTTCATGGTTTATTTTCAATTTAAATGTGCATCGAGCGTTTTGTCGACTTGGATGAAACTGACGTTAAAAACTTCAAAGTTATGAAAGATGGAAAAATTATACTTCAAATTCACATAGATGGTATTTATTGATAGCAATTATATGACGAAATAAAATTTTAAATTACACTTTTTCAAGACTTTTAAGCATTTTTTTCGGGCCAATTTTTTTAGTACTCTTAAAACTCTTTGGCATTTTTTCAAGACAATTATTTCTAGTACTCTTTTTGGCATTTTTTTTTCAGTTCACTTTTTCAAGACTTTTTAGCATTTTTTTTGGGACATTTTTTTTTAGTACTCTTAAGACTCTTTGGCATTTTTTCCAAGACAATTTTTTTCAGTACTCTTTTTGGCATTTTGTTCAGGACAATTTTTTCCAGTACTCTTTTTGGCATTTTTTTTAGTTCACTTTTTCAAGACTTTTTAGCATTTTTTTGGGACAATTTTTTTTAGTACTCTTAAGACTCTTTGGCATTTTTTCCAAGACAATTTTTTCCAGTACTTTTTTTGGAATTTTATTCAGGACAATTTTTTCCAGTACTCTTTTTGGCATTTTGTTCAGGACAATTTTTTCCAGTACTCTTTTTGGCATTTTGTTCAGGACAATTTTTTCCAGTACTCTTTTTGGCATTTTTTTAGTTCACTTTTTCAAGACTTTTTAGCATTTTTTTGGGACAATTTTCTTTAGTACTCTTAAGACTCTTTGGCATTTTTTCCAAGACAATTTTTTCCCGTACTTTTTTTGGAATTTTATTCAGGACAATTTTTTCCAGTACTTTTTTTGGCATTTTGTTCAGGACAATTTTTTCCAGTACTCTTTTTGGCATTTTTTTTCAAGACAATTTTTTTCAGTACTCTTTTTGGCATTTTTTTTAAACAAATTTTTTCAGTGCTCAATTGGCATTTTTTTCAGGACAATTTTTTCAGTACTCTTTTTCAAGACTACTATGGCATTTTTTTTCAAGACAATTTTTTTCCGTATTCTTTTCCAAAACTCTTTTTGGCATTTTTTTTCAAGACAATCTTTTTAGTACTCTTTCTCAAGACAAAATCGTTACTTCCACAGCAGGCTTTCTATAGCAAAACAATTCAAAAATTATATAATTACGTAACACCAAGAATAAGAGTCTCTTTTAACCAAGTTATTTTAAGTTGTTTCGTGAATACATGTCTGAATTTAACTTTATGTATTTTATACCTGACGTGTCCAATATTGTAAAGGCAATATAATGATCTAATAAAATTGTATTTTCTTCTATTCTGTTCTTAAGACTCTTCTAGGCATTTTTTTTAGACAATTTTTTTCGGTACTCTTTTTGGCATTTATTTTGAGTACTCTTTCAAGACTACTTTTGGCACTTTTTTTCAGGACAATTTTTTTTCAGTACAATTTTTTTAGTACTCTTTTCGGTATTTTTTTTTTAGAGAATTTTTTCCAGTACTCTTTTTGGCATTTTTTTTCTGGACAATTTTTTTCAATACTCTTTTTCAAGACTACTTTTGGCATTTTTTTTTCAAGACAGTTTTTTTCAGTACTTTTTTTCAAGACTCTTTGTGGCATTTTTACTTTCTCCGTTACGAAGTACGAGAAAGTATTGTGATCGTGAAAAAAATTTCAAACTTTTTTTTACGGAAATATCCGTTTTGGGGTCCCTAGATGCCATTTTAACAATTTCTGGAAACAAAAATTATGCTGTGTGCGTGCGTGTATCTGTTTGTCGGTCTATCTGTGCGCGCTGTATCTCAAAAACTAGTAGAGCAATTGATATGAAACTTTAAACATAAGTCTTAAAACATAAATTTGTTTAAAAAAAAAGCCAAAAAGAGTACAGAAAAAAATTGTCTTGAAAAAAAATGCCAAAAAGAGTACTGGAAAAAAATGTCCTGAACAAAATGCCAAAAAGAGTACTGGAAAAAATTGTCCTGAATAAAATTCCAAAAAAAGTACCGGAAAAAATTGTCTTGGAAAAAATGCCAAAGAGTCTTAAGAGTACTAAAGAAAATTGTCCCAAAAAAATGCTAAAAAGTCTTGAAAAAGTGAACTAAAAAAAATGCCAAAAAGAGTACTGGAAAAAATTGTCCTGAACAAAATGCCAAAAAGAGTACTGAAAAAAATTGTCTTGGAAAAAATGCCAAAGAGTCTTAAGAGTACTAAAAAAAAAATGTCCCAAAAAAAATGCTAAAAAGTCTGTCCTAAAAAGGACAGAATCCTGTCGTACGACGTTCAAAGCACATAGTATACTAACTGTGATATCCATCTATATCTATAAATGTGCCCTTTACGTATATAAGAATGAACATAAGTTCACAAAAAATAGCTACATTCATAATTATCAAACAAGACATCGCTCGGATATAAGGGCAATATCACACCACAGTGCACAATATGAAAAAACAGCAATGTTTACATGCGGGCTGGTCTACAATAAATTACCAGACGAAATCAAACAATGCACTAAGCTAAGGACATTTAAACTAAAACTTAAGAACTTTTTACTACAGAAATGCTTCTATACATTCTCAGAATTTATAAATAGCTAATAAATTTTCTGTTTACAGATTTTAATGTGTATGTAATTGTGTCAATAAAGCTAATGTGTAATCTTAACGAACTCTCTGAAAACTAACATTAATTTTTATTTATTTATTTATCGATTTTAATATGTGATTATGTAAACTATTTTATTTTATTTTATCTTATGTAGTTTTTTTTTAATTTAGATTTAGTATACTGACGCTCACATCCGCCGCAAATATTATAATTCTGTATTGTTTGTAAATGGTGGCTTACGTGACTAAATAAATGATATGATATGATATGATATGAAAAAGTGAACTGAAAAAAAAAATGCCAAAAAGAGTACTAGAAATAATTGTCTTGAAAAAATGCCAAAGAGTTTTAAGAGTACTAAAAAAATTGGCCCGAAAAAAATGCTTAAAAGTCTTGAAAAGGTGTAATTTAAAATTTTATTTCGTCATATAATTGCTATCAATAAATACCATCTATGTGACTTTTTTCATATTCCAACGTTTGGTGCGACAACTTTAAAAAGTCGAATAACTAATATTTTAACGATATTTTTGTATATTTATCAACAGTTGAACAGTCATTTTATGTAAAATTATTATTAGTATTTCAGTATTCATTTTTTTTTTCAGTTTCGTATAAACAACCCAATTTTTTGTCAAGATATAACCATGAAACCCTCGAAAAATTGGTTTTTGTTTTTAACCACCATAAAAATCTGAAAAAAATCATAAATATTTTTATCCCAAATACCAAATTAAGTAAATTTTTTCAAGGTTAGAAAGGGCGAAAAAAAATTGTTAAACTTAAAAAAATAATACCCTAAATAAACTTTTATTTGGGTAAAAAATATATGTGTATTTTTCAGATTATTATAATAATTTTTAGTGATTAAAAAAATAAAATCTTATTTTTCGAGCGTTTCAAGGTCATATCTTGACAAAAATGGGGTAACATATTTATACGAAACTGAAAAGAAAATTACTACTAAAATATTACCAATAATTTTATATAAAATTACTGTTCAATTATTGATAAATATATTTGAAAAAATATAAAAATAAACATTTTAGTTATTCGAATTTTTGAAGATGACGCACCAAAAATTGGAAGATGAAAAAATCACAAAAATGGCATTAACTGATAGAAATCATATAACGAAATAAAATTTTCCGTCAGTCGATCACTTAAGGGCGAGAAGTGAACTAGGCTTGTAAATTTTATTACCTCATAATTGTATTTTAAGCAGGTACGGGTTTTGACCGAACTAAGCACCGACATGCGGCAGCATTCCATCGCCGAGCGAGTTTCGCATTTGTATTTTCTCTGACTGTACGTGTGAAATTTTCTAAATTCGGTCGAATGAGTGTGTAGTGAAAGCGGCTTTGTAGCATTTTACAGCACGTAAAAACTCTTTATTATTATTGTGTACGTGTCGGGTGTATTTTGAATTATTACCGCACCGAGGGTGTGTAACAAAAACAAAACAAAGTTATCGTGTGCGAGTGGCGCGATTTTTTCGGCACGCGCCCAAATCTAATACAGATTTGAGTAGGGTAATGCAATATAACATTTGTTGACTATGTAGCTGATGAAATTTAAGGCACGTCACGTTGGTGTGCGCGCCCTGGCAATATCACGTAGGGGCCGTATCCGAGTATCCGAAGTCCCGAAGATGTGGCGGAGCCCGTTATATTCAGAGTATATGTAAACACGTAGCGTGTGTTGTGTTTGCAGAGAGAGAGCAAACCCGATGACAAATAGCGGAGAGTCAAGGTGATAAACGGCAGGCGCTTAGCACCGGCCAGTGGGCAGCTAATGATACCCCTGACCCTGTACTCCCGGTCCCCGTCCTGTCCGCCCCTTAATGCCCTTATTGCGCCTTTGATCTACTGCCGACACCTCTTAGATCTACATCCACCCATATTAAACCCTTCTTGCTGATTGTCCGGCAACGGAGAGGCTCAAAGATTACTTGATTAGACGCGTTAACTGTTCTGTTTAACTTGCGGACAAGTCTGGGGACATCATTATCGACGTCGTCTCCTTGGAGCCCAATCCTCCGAACAACAAAAACATATTTTTCCCCTTTGTCTGATCGGTATTACCTTCACCCACATACCTTTCAATATTTTATTTAAAATCGCGATGATTTATAACCAACTTAAATTCAGCGTTATATCAGAAGAATTTAGTTTCACAAAAAAGGAAACAAGAAAACTTGTTCCGTAGAACCATCACTAAATGTATAATGGATTTTTTTTAAGATGCCTGATAAAATCAGACATAATCCTTAAAATATCTTGGTGAAAAATTCGCCAGAAACATTCACATTTATTTCATCCTCAAGCACCCATGTATAACCTTATATTATTTCCCGAGAAAATAATTTATGAATTCGTCTCATCTATTCATAAACATTCATAATAATTTCCAATGATGGAACTGAATGAGCTCAAAAGATCTCACTAGTCAATTTAAAAACAAACATTACAATATTGATTTTATTGTAAATTACTCTTAACTCATAGCTAAAGAGCTCCTTTGTAATAACAGCAACCATTACAACTAAAATGAGCTCATTTATAAATTGGTCTGATGGTGGCTGCGCCACTCACTCGATCTTACGGAAATATTTTTAATGTCGCGATTATGACGGCACTCATTAGGTAAGCGTTAATAAGGATAGAAGATTATACTAAATGGACAAGTCATGTCCTGGAAAGAATAAAAATAGGTAGAAATCTTAAAATTACCCGAAAAAGTCGCAAAATTATCGAGAAGAATTTTTAAAATATAATTTAATGAATATTATTTGTAAAATTATTTGTGACCATACCTCCGACTGGGATCGAACTTGCAACCTCTAGATCCTCCTTCAATTCCTACCGATGGCATGTTCACACTTCTAATCCAGTTATGAATTTCCTCCATTATTTGTTTACAAATAATATCCATTTAATTGTATTTATAACTTCGTAAATGGGAAAATCATTTCATTGATTTTTAAAATGTCAATTCTCCAACCCACCCCGCAGAGGCAGGGGTACCATCGCATATTATTCACGTTTGTGCCCCTTGCTACAAAAGTTTTTTTTTGGCAAACTTTTGTCGACGCTAAGGTATGTTGTTGGCATTAAGATGTGGCTCTAATGCAGTGATGGCGAACCTTTTGAGCTCGGTGTGTCAAAATTTTTAAAAATCGAAACATAATTTTCGTGGCGTGTCACGCATCACAAAAAAAATGGTGATGTGGCCATCATGTTACTTTCTCCGATTTTGATTGCATAATAGTTATTTATATTTATACTACCATGGTTTATTTTCATAGATCAGATGATACTGACGTTTAAAACGTCAAAGTTATGAATAACAAATTATACTTCCAATTCAAATACTCTTAAATAAGTATATTCGAAACCTAAAAAAAAAACTAATAAATTCTTGAAAAAAATCCTAAAAATAAGGCTTGATAAATCCTGAAAAAAGTCCTGAAAAAGCCCTGTAAGAGTCCTGGTTGTAAAGTTCTAAAGAGGGTACCCGAAAAACGTCTTGAATAAAACAGTCCTGAAAAAACCTGATAAAAAAGTCGTTATAAAAAGTCCAGAAAAAGAGTCTGGAAAAAAGTGCTCTTGCAAAGAAATGTCTTGAAAAACAGGTGATTGAAAAAGTCCAGAAAACAGAGTCGTCACAAAAAAGAGGTCCTGGAAAAAGACCTGATAAAAAGCCTATAGAAAAGTACTGAAAAAAAAAGTTCGAAAAAAGACCTGAAAGAAAGCTTGAAGAACAGTCTAGAAAAAAGTCCTAAAAAAAGCCTGTAAAGAGTCCTTACAAAGGTCCTAGAAAGACCCGAAAAAAGTTGAGAAAATAGTGCTAGCAGAAGTCATGAAAAAAGCCTTGATAAAAGGTATTTAAAAAATCTTGAAGAATTAATCGTGGAAAACGTCTTGAAAAAATAATCTTGATGAAAAATTCTTGAACATGAGGTCCTAGGAAAAGTCCTGATAAAAAGGCCAGAAGAAAAGTACTGAAAAAGCCTACAAAAAAAGTTTGAATAAAGACCTTAAAAAGTCCTGTATAAAGCCTGTGAAATAGTCCCGAAAAAAAGTCCTAAAGAAAGTTATAAAAAAGAGTCCTGAAAGAGATTTCTAAAAAATGTCCTGCAAAGAATCCTTAAGAAGGTCTTAAAAAGACCCAGAAAATAGTCGTTAAAAAAAAGGCGTTAAAAAGTCTTGAAAAAATAACCCTGATAAAAAATGCCTAAAAAGGTCCTGAACATAATAGTTCTTAAATAGTCTTGAAAAAAAAAGGCCCCGAAAAAAATTCGAAAAAGAAAGGTTCTGCAACAAAGGTCCTGAAAAAAGTGCTCAAAAAAGAGTTCTGATAATAAAGTCTTGAAAAAAGTTCTGAAAAAAGCTGTAACAAAAGTTTTGAAAACATTGTCCTGCAAAAAAAAAATCCCAAAAAGAGTCTTGCAAAACGCCTAAGAAAACTCCTGAAAAATGCATTTAAAAATATTTAAAAAAATCCATATTAAAAATCCTGAAAAAAAAGTCCCAAGAAAGGCCCCAATTTAACTGTATCTCTTTAATTAATAGAATGCTCTATAAATTTTGGAGAAATGCGAACACCCTGTATGCGTGTACGTTTTGTATGTAAACTTGTATGAGTTAGTATGTTTGTGGATGCACCGAGGAAGATTTCCGGTGGAAGAAAACCAATGCATTAGTATGTGACAATGGACGTCGCGGTTGACAAACGTGAACAACGTTTGTCAATCTGTAAGTTTCCGCATCGATAAGTACGATTTCTGTTATGGGGACAGACGTATTGTCCGAATGAGACCGGAGATATAATGCATTTAAGACAATACATCTAGGAAAACAGGCGCTGCAAGATAAAACTGTTTCAAGTTTGCAAACTGGCGATCGCCTCAAACGTAGCACACTAATGGCACGAATTTATCATTATTTATTAGTTATTTAACTTGTAGGAGCGCCGTGCCATTAGCAAAACGCAAAGCTGACTGGTCTTAAATTGAATAGGTGAGGCCCAAGATCCCAGAGCTCTCTGGCAGGTAGAATCTACCCACGTTATCAGACTACTCCTGTAAAGCAATTAGGGCCGCTAATGTCTTGTCCGGTCCGGCCGCACTTTGCCAGTACTTTCAACTCTAAGCAGCTAATGATGTTACGGCATATCGGAGGACAAATTACTGTCCTTAATGTGTATATGTGAGATATTCCCTTCTCGCTCAGACCCTTCCTTCGCCGCCTCCTCCTCCTCGATCTGTTTTATATATATAATTTGTGGGGCGCCGAGACCCTTTCTCATCTACCTATAAGTGACGGCATTTGTCAAAGTAAACTTTAAAACACGTCTGTCATTAGCGTTTAAATAATTTTAACTTACCAGCCTCCAGAATATTGTAAATATATCATGAAGTTGCGTAATTACTAAATCTTCACGTCTGCACGTGATTTGGTTTCAAATTTGAAAGAGTTTTTTAAAGTTTCTGGCCAGGACATCCTTGACGAGGACGACGTGGGTCAATCGACTATTTTCGAGATTGTTTTTTTTTTAGAGTTTCAAAGTTTTAACGAAAATTGTATTACGCTGTATGGACGCTAATTTCTATTTGTAAACAAGATATGATTTAAATTGCGCGCCATTTACATGCTATTCGGTTGGCACTGTTTTTGTAACTTCTGTCATATACCATTATTCCGATTAGTTATTAGTTTAGTTTACGAATCTTTGTTAAACTTGCTTACAAAGCAAAATACAAAAAAACACATATTCACCAGAGGCTTTTCGTGGGTCTTCCCAGAGAAGCTATGAAAGAGCTGGACTACTTACTCTTATAAAGGAAGCAAATATTCAGCTACTGTTTTGCTTACATTTTCTTCCATCGCCAAATTTCCACCATTATTGTAAGTTAACCCGCCATTGGTGACGCAAATTTAATGGTGACGCCGGTCTCACGCACCTTCCAAAGATTTTTCGAAACGTGTTACTAACAGTTCATGTTTTTTTATTAATTTGTGCTCTTTAACAATAAAACAAAGATATTTAATCAATTTAAGCTCTGCAATGCGGCAGCTCCTCGAAATTGCAACAAAAAACAATAACGGAGAATAAAGTTATTCCACACACCCGGTCTCACAGACCAGTAGGTCACCATTGTCGGGTTGTTTCGTAGTATTTATCGAAGTTTTCGAATTTTTTAATCCAAAAACCTTATACGGTACGGTCAATCAGTTTGGTGTCGTGTCAGTATCTTTAAAAACGTCGATTGCGTCGATTACACAATTTTTCATTCGTTCATCTGTTCGAGAGGTCTGAAGGTAATCAATGAATATGCGATCTGACCTTTCTTTCCCTATTGTCACCATCTAAAATTGGCAAAGTTTTCGGACAAATATCTGCGGAACCAAGCGGTAAAACAATTCCAAATTTTGCGGACACACTCTGGGAACATTGACCTTTAATTTGGTATCAAATTTTCTAGGCTATCTACATTTAAACTAAATGCAAGAACCCTCTTTCCTGTGCTCGGCGCTCTTGACAAATCAGATTTCAAAACTTAGAAAATTTAAGACTATATCTAGCTCGCTAAATCCATTAACCTTCGTACCCCATATGCCATAAACTAATACCAATTTGGATTCCTACCAAAAAAATCGACCACACTTCCACTCACCATTCTTACATCTAGCATCCAAACTCACCACCTTGAAGGCCAGAAGACTGCTGCACTTTTCCTTGACATCAAAAAAGCATTTGATTCGGTCTGGCATTGAGGTCTCCTTTATAAATGTTTCCTTCTCAAATTTCCCCATCATATTCATATCATATTCTACTGATTAATAATTTCCTCTCTAATAGAACCGCCCAGATTAAAATCCGCCAAACACTTTCCTTCGCTTTTCCCATTAAACAAGGTGTACCACAAGGTTCTCCCCTATCACCCCTATTGTATAATTTATTCTGCCAAACACTTTCCTTCGCTTTTCCCATTAAACAAGGTGTATCACAAGGTTCTCCCCTATCAATTCTATTGTATAATTTATTCTGCTCCGATATTTATAACCAAGACCCTTCATTTTTCAGTCCTAGACAAGGTGTACCACAAGGTTCTCTCCTATCACCCCTATTGTATAATTTATTCTGCTCCGATATTTATAACCAAGACCCTTCATTTTTCAGTCCTACACAATATTCCTTACTATTTGCCGACGATACAACCCTTATATCCCAATCCGCGACCCTAAAAAACACCCAAAAATCCCTCTAATCATCCATAGATTCCCTACAAATCTGTTGCTCTAAGTGGCGAATACAAATCAATCCTGCAAAATTAAAATCACCCACCGTCAACATCCATCCTGTATATTTATACAAGTACCTTAGTATTCTGTTTGATTCCAAACTTTCCTTCAAACCTTATTCCCTATCCATTAAAGCTAGAATCAGGGCAAGGGCGCGGCATTTCCGAACATTGACTCACAAAGATAAAAGTATTTCAACAAAAACAGCAGTCAAAATATACAAATCGATATGTCGGCCCTTACTTGATTATGGCTGCATGATTTTTCAAAAAAGTGAAGAAAAATTTTCTCTTGTTTCCCCTCTCTCTGAGGTTTCTTTCGCGGACGTATTTTTTTCTATTTAAATCCAAGAGCTTAAACTTCTAGAATGAGAAGGGGGGGTAACGTGCTTTAATTTGTTATTTTTCAAAAATTTTAAAACACCCTTTACCCTTTCAGAGCCGTCATTTGGCCCGGGTCCCGGGTTCGTTTTGCTTCCATCGACGATGTATTTTTTTCTATTTCTATCGAAGAGTTGAAACTTTTAAATAGGTAGGGGGGTCTAACGAGCCTTCGGGATGTAATTTTTTCAAAATTTTTAAAACACCTCTCCGGAACTGGGGCGAATTTTTAAACGACGAAAAAACGCGACGGAGGAGAAGTTTTTTGGCGGCCGAGCGGGAGCGTGGCGGCAATTTTTTTTAATACCTAAAAAAATATTTCAAAGAGATTCTTGGTCTTATTTTTACTTTCTCCGTTACGAAGTACGAGAAAGTATTGTAATCGTGATTTTTTTTTCAAAATTTTTTATACGGAAATATCCGTTTTGGGGTCCCTAGTTGCCATTTCAACAATTTCTGGAAAAAAAATGTTTGTGTCTGTGTGTGTGTGTGTGTGTGTGTGTCTGTCTGTGCGCGCTGTATCTCAAAAACTAATTGAGCAATTGATATGAAACTTTAAACATCCATCTCATTTGATAATCTGAAGAACTCAAAAGCTTTTGGTAAAATTTCGTACACCGGAAGTGGGCGTTTACCTTAACTGTTTTTTGTTTTTTGCCAATATTTTCTTAAATATGAAAAATATCACAAAAAAATTTAAACAAACTTTGAACACAACAAAGAAATGAACATCTTTTGCTTGAAAGCATTTTTCATAAAATCATTTTTATTCGAGAAAAAAATTTATTATTATTTTTTAAATTTTTGGTTCATAATTATAGAACGATAATAGTTACAGCAAATGTATGTTAATAATAATTGTAGAGAATGTTAAAATGAACAACTTATAAAGAATAAGTTTTTTTCGAAATCCCTTCAGTTTTTGAGTAAACTGAGTTTTTGAATTTGAAGTATAATTTTTCGTCTTTCATAATTTTGACGTTTTAAACGTCAGTTTTATCCGAGTCTACGAAACATTCGATGTACATCTAAAATATGATTTAAATTGAAAATAAACTATGAAAGCCTAAATAATGATACCATCAAGTCGGAGAAAGGAACATGATGACCACATCACCATTTTTTTAAATTACATAACTGCTGAACGCGTTGTTAGATTTTGATTATTTAAACGTGAAAATGTAGCAAATTTAACACATTTTAAAAAATTATTAGAAAATTTTCAACTTAATCAATTGCCAAAATCGCAAATTATTAAATTAAAACAAAAAATCAAACAAAACTGTCGAACGCGTCATTAGATTTTCATGATTTAAACTTGAACATGTAGCGAATTTAACACTTTTTGAAAAATCATTGAAAAAATTCCATGTTATATCAACGCAAATTGCCAAAAACGCATTTTTTTAAGTAAAAAAAAAATCAGGTAACTGCTAACGCATTGTGAGATTTTGATTATTTAAACGTGAAAATGTAGCGAAATTAACACATTTTAAAAAATCATTGGAAAATGTTCATCTTAAATCAATGTAAATTGTCAAAAATCAAAACTAAAACATCGTATTTTTTTAAATCATATAACTGTTGAACGCGTTGTTGGATTTTGATTTTTTGAATTTGAAATTATAGCGAATTTATCACTTTTTGAACAGTTATTGGAAAATTTCCCCCTTAAATTAATGCAAATTGCCAAAATCGTAAATTTTTAAATCAAAACAAGAAATCGTATTTTTTTTAAATTATATAACTGTTGAACGCGTTGTTAGATTTTGATGATTTAATCGTGAAAATGTAGCGAATTTAATACGTTTTGAAAAATCATTGTAAAATGTCCATCTTAAATCAACGCAAATTGCCAAAAATTCAAATTGTCAAAAAACGCAAATTTTCAAGTCAAAACATTTTTTTTTAATTACGTAACTGCTGAACGCGTTCTTAGATTTGATGATTTAAACGTTAACATGTAGCGAATTTAACACATTTTTAAAAATCATTGGAAAATTTCCACCTTAAATCAACGCAAATTGCCAAAATCTCATATTTTTTTAAATCAAAACAAAAAATCGTATTTTTTTATAAAAAAATAAAGTAATAAAAGTAAATAAATAATTAAATAAAGGAACTTCGTAAGCGTTCAAATCGGTAATTGGGTGGACTATTTTCATGAAATTTTTCAGAATTTTTCATCAACTTGTTCGTCAGTGTAAAAAAGTGTTTAAAAAATCGATTAAAAAACTTTTGGAATTTTTTTAAGGTTTAAATAACCTTGGAAAAAAGGATCACATTTGTAATTGTATGGACTATTTTCATGATTTTTTTCAGAATTTTTCATCCACTCGTCCGTCAGTAAAAAAATATTGTTTAAAAAATCGATTTCAAAAACTTTTCGAATATTTTAGTATCTAAATGGCCTAGAATGACCTTGAAAAAAAATGGTCAAATGGGTAATTGGGTAGACTATTTTCATGATTTTGTTCAGGGTTTTTCATCCACTCGTTCGTAAGTAAAAAAATAATTTTAAAAAATCGATTTACAAACTTTTGGAATTTTTCTAGTACCTAAATGACCTTGAATAACTTTCGGAAAAATTGGTCAAATGGGTAATTGGGTGGACTATTTTAATGATTTTTTCAGAATTTTTCATCCAATCGTTGGCCACTATAAAAATAATGATTAAAAATCGATTTAAAAAGTTATGTTGAATGACTTTGGAAAAAATTGGTCAAATGGTTAATTGGGTGAATTTTTTGTTCGTCAGTATAAAAATAATGATTAAAAAATCGATTTAAAAAGTTATGTTTAAAATCTTTTGAAATTTTTTCAGTGTCGAAATAACCTTGAATGACCTTGGAAAAAATGGTCAAATGGTTAATTGGGTGGACTATTTTCATAAATTTTTTCAGAATTTTTCATCCACTCCTTCGTCAGTAAAATAAAAAAAATAATGTTTATAAATCCCATTAAAAAACTTTTGGATTTTATTTTCATTATGATCGGTCTATATGACCTTGAATTACTTTGGAAAAAACTTGCCAAATTGAGCAATTCATATGAGACTTTGATAATCTTATTTGATAATCCGAAGAACTGAAAAGCTTTTGGTAAAATTTCGTAAACCGATAATGGGCTTTTTGTTTTCTTCCAATATTTTTTTAAATATGAAAAATATCACAAAAACATTTAAACAAATATTGAACACAACAAAAAAATGAACAAGTCTTGTTTGAAAATATTTTTCGTAAAATCATTGCTATCGAGAAATTTGTTTTTTTTTATTTTTGGTTTATAATTATGAAACGGTAACAGTTACAGCAAATTTATGTTAATAATAATTGTAGAACATACCAAAATGAACAACTTATAAAGAATAAGTTTCTTTCAAAATCTCTTTGGTTTTTGAGTAAACTGACCATTTTCATCTTTAATCATTTTGACGTTTTAACGTCAGTTTCTTCGATTCTACAAAACGCTCGATGTACATTTAAAATATAATTTAAATTTAGAATAAACCACGAAAGAGTAAATATAAATGATACCATGAAGTCGGAGAAAGTAACATGATGGCCACATCACCATTTTTTTAAATTGAACCCCTAAATGTTTACCACACTCTTCGGTTCATTTCGACAAATGAAGGCCTATCGCTTTGATTTTTTCAACAGATACCCTTTTCCTCCTCTGACGCATTCCCAACAAGTTTCACCGGCATGGATCACGGCGCAGCGCAGCGGAGCCGTCGTTCGTCACCGGTTACTTTGGTCAATTTTAATGGGATACGCACAGACGACGGCGCAGCGCAGCGGAGCCGTCGTTCGTCACCAGTTACTTTGGTCAATTTTAATAGGCTACGCACAGATGACGGCGCAGCGCAGCGGAGCCGTCGTCCGTCACCAATGAAAAAAATTAAAAATAAATATTTTTTTTAATTAACAAAAAAAAATCCTATTGTCAATTCATTTTTTTTCCGCTACCAGAAATATAATACATAAAATATTCTAAAATATGGCTTGTAACATTTGGGATTCAAATGTTTATAGTCACCTATGCGTTATATGGCAACCCAGCAACCGAGAAAACAATATCGAATTTTGTTTATTTGTGTCAATCCAGTGAGACTTTCTGCGGGCATGGATGCAAACGAAGCTGCGAATATTGCGTGTTAGAACGTGTTACCGACAAAATCGAAATAGGTATGTGTCCTGTTACGACTCTTTTAAGCAGTGGTTATGTAAAAAGAATGCCGATGCTATAGGTATAGACGAAAATGTGTTGCTCGCCTACATGAGCGTTACGTTTCGGTTTATTATTTTCCTAGGTCCGTAAGTAAGAAATTAGGTTCCGTCGTCAAGGACAACAAACACCACGAATGTTATTAGCCACTTACAGTTCCCGTGACCATGGATACAATGCTTATTTGCTTTGTCGCTAGCGGAAAAACAAAATTATAGTTGTAAAATAAAATAAATAAATAAATAAACTTTTTAATGTCTCGAATTAAATCATAAAATGATCGAATACTATGAGTTTTCCAGCTGAATAAATGTTCTAAAAAAGCTGTCTTCGTATATTTACAACACATTTGTGCAATTTTAAAGAAACTTGTACAGATTTCTGGGTGTTACTGTAAATCTAGACAGTAATTGTAGATTAAATACACTGCACTTTAATAGTTTAAAGAAGCGTTGCTTGGAGATATATTTTATTAAAAAACGGCTTTTGTTGTTTAAACGAAATACCGCTATTACGTATTGCAAATTCTTATACAGTTTATTCCGTTAGATGGATGTTTCTATTAGTCTTTATCAAGAGACCGAAAACATGCCACATCAAAAAGTACCCAATTTTCGCCAACACACAGATACCGAGCTTGGCCATTCATGACCGTACGATCACAAATGTAATTGTTAACGCGAGAGGTAGAAATGCGAATTCTATACATGTGGCCGCACGTGTTCGTATATAAAATTTCTATCCGTCCGTCGCGGCGGTGCAGCTTTTGCCGGTTTTGTTTTTGCGGCGGCAATATCAGACGCTTATCTTTTCGCGTTCGCAGCAAAACCGCACAACTTGTGTCCGATCGGAGAGATATTAAATAACAGACTAACCAAACAATATAATAACGTAGCCACGAGGACCTCTTCAACAGGAAAAACTTTCAACAATCGCCTTTCCTGAAAACTTCCAGCCGGCCGATATGACCGGCGCGCCAACGACCGATTCCCCATTATCTGCGCTAATAATCTATTAGTAACGTCGACCGTTATGTTAAATGTATAATGAGATATTCCGTGGGCGGTCTGATAAAAGAATATGAAGCCTTCTGTATTAGATTACGAATAAATGCAACCCTTATTCCCCGTAGGGGTTGAAAATTGCTAGTGCGGTTAATGGGATAAGGGTAGACAGGATGAATTTCTCATTTATTTATTAAATTGTACTTACTATCTCTACTTTCTTCAATGCATTAACATAGTGTATACAAAAAGCCTTTACGGGGTTACGCACAAAGGGAAATTGCCTCAATTCTAAATGATTCAATTTCAAATAAAACAATTAACTTTTTTATTAAACTGTAGCTCATCATTCTTAAACTACTCTCAATGATAAGCTAAAGTTGTTACAATAAGTTAATTATTTTATTTGAATCATTCAAATGATTAAATTTCAATGCATTCATTCTAATCGGTTATTTATTTGGAATATTTAAGTCGACACATTTTTCATAATTGCATTATTTCGGCATTCTGTATTATTTCATGCTTAATGTAGTTTGATATGTGAAATATTAACGTTGGTACATGATCAATATTTATATTTGTGTTGCTCATTCCGGAAGTGTATTATTTAAAGAGAAGCTGAAGCCGGCAAAGGGAGGCATCTCGCGTTATTTAATGTATTTCATTTGAAAGGAGATAAGGTGTAGATAAATAAGAAGACGCATAATTGAGGTTTTCAGGTGGGAAAAGGCAAATTAAGGAGTGACGCTCTGGCGTTGCGGAGAATGCCCGAAGACAAAGGTGAAATAATCATACACAGATGGGCCAGACGAAAGGGTGTATCCGTATCGGCGAATGGGTTATTGTGAGTAGTTTGAATTGTGAAGTTCACGAGGTGGTGCGAAATAATTAACACCGTTAGAACGGCTCCATGTAACGAGATGAGCATTGAAAACAAATATTTTAACAACTAGCTCTCCACAATGGCACTCCACACTGTCGGCAACCTAATTATATGAAAATTTGACAAGAACACGTCGCGGGCTAACGATAATTGATGACGGCGTTGGTTCTTTTCACGCCGGAGCTTCTGGCGGAGGATCAATTTAATAAATCCCGGCGATAATTAAGGCATAAACTTCATCCTCAAACTATTAACAAAGCCGAAATTAGTCAGAGACGAATAAAACAGTCGTTCGCTTCGCGTTACACTTACAACACATTACAGCACGCATATAAACAGCACAGGACCTGTTCCTCTCTCGCTCTGATTCACACGGCCACACGCCTAAGCCAGATCCCCCTCTCTCTCACTATTATCGTCTTCTCAATATTGCTAATGTATTGTCTTTCCGTATCCATACAGATTTCATGCATTCTATATTATTATACATATTTACATCTTATGTATCAAATTATTAACTCTGATATACACCCACTTAATATACACAATGACTCTAGAGTGAGGTATTCTCAATTTTGCTGGTATTTAGTTTTTTAGGTAGTAATATTTAAGGTGAACATGAGCATCTAATGCTTCGTCAAGGTTCAGTTGGCGCAGTTTCTCCAGCTGCCTTCAATTCTTGAGTCGACTAGGTTTTTAAAAATGCTGCAGGTGATGTTCACCTCCTGGCCACAAGCAGGATGAAGGTATCTGGTTGTTCTGTGATTTTAAGGGTGATGACACGTGCGGTTTCTGTCGTCATGCAATAAAAACATTCGCTCAAAATTCTTGATTAAATGTTCAATAGAGGACCACCGCAGATAATTATGCACACGTGACATTTTTCATCTTTGTAATGAGTCTTCACAATTAACCGTTCTTCTAAAGTGTAATGCGATATTTTTGAAAATGTCAATGTTTTCACATGACTGACAGCAGTGGCGGCTCGTGGAACATCTTGATGGTAGAGCCACTTAGACAATATATCCCGCCGTTTCCTTTTCGAAGAAATCAAAAATAATCAATGAAAACCTTTACTTGTTCAAAGCATTCAAAAAATTAAATAAAGACGAACAGTATACTGCATTAAATCTGTAATACCGTTCTTCATCCACGTTAAAAAAACGGATATCAATTAAACGACGAATTTTATTTTCTAACCTTATCTACAACTCTTTAATGATTGCAATACTTTAAGAATTTGAAATTCTGTTTTTTGACTACAAAAAAAATACAAAAACAATTACACTGCGAATTATTTTTTTGATTTTATCTACATCTCTTTAATGAGTACTGAAAAATAATTTGCAATTTGCACAAATTTAATTTTTTGTGTCTTATCTGTATAGCCATACGATGTATCAAAAACAACACTTTGCTGAAAGAATTAACCAAATTTGGTCTTCCATTCAAAAGTTATCTTAAAAAAAATTAAATGATTTTTTTATTCTGTCAACATTTATTCGTATATTTATTAGTACAATACTTTTCACGAACAATTTTTAAAACCTGCTATTTTGTTCAAAACCACAGAATAATTGAGAGTTATCCTCCAAATTCAGAAAACAAATTGAGTAACAAATTTAATTTTTTGGTCTTATCTGCATCTATTCGACCAGACAACACTTTCCTGGAATAATTTGCCAAATTTGGTCATCCCTTCAAGAGTTATCCTCATAAAAAAACAAAAAACAATGAAAATTTTTGGTCCTATTTCTGAACAAATTTTTAAAATCTGCTATTTTGTTCAAAAGTTATCTTCTCAAAGCCGCAAAACAATTAAACAACGAATATATGTTTTTTTTTATATTTGATACATCTATACGGTGAGTGCAATACAGAATTTTCAATATCTGTTAATCCGGTCAAGAGTTATCCTCAAAGACTAGAAAACAATTGAACGACAAATTTGTTTGTTTGGTCTTATCTGCATCTATTCTTTTCTAGTTTCCTAAGTGTTTTTGTAAAAAGGATATTATCCGTAAATAAAGTTGTTATTATTATTATTATTCGACCAGTACTTTTTAATTTGCTGGAAGTTTGTGCTCTTGAAGCAAATTCCTGGAAGGAATACATTTTTAAAATTTTTCAAATCGTTGAATGAATTTTTTGTATTGTTTTCCTAGTTCAAGTTTGGATTGTTGTCGTTTTGTTTCGACCTGGGATGCGGCAATTGTTTTGATGGAAGATAAAAAATGGATTGTAGTTTTATTTATTTTGAGCTTTTAACGCAAATTCCTTGGTTGATAATTAATTTAGAATTATTCAAATCGTTGAATGCATTTTTCGTTTTCTTAACAGAAGTTTGGATTGTTGCCGCTTTGTTTCCTCCCAGAATATGGCAAATCAGAGGCGTATTGTTGTTTTACGGATTTTAAGCTTTTAGAAAAAAAAATTCGTTGATTAAATTTTGTATAATTTTTTAAACCGTTGAATGCATTTTTCATTTTTCCAGTTCAAGTTTGAATTGTTGTCGCTTTTGTTTCCACCTAGGATGTGGCAATTGTTTTTATCTAAAATCTGAACTGCATTGTTATTTTATATATTCCAAGATTTTAAAGGAAATTCATCAATTTTTTTTTTTATTATTTTTTCAATCGTTGAAAATATTTTCGTTTTTCTAGTTTACATTTACGTTGTTGACGTTTACTTTCCTCAATTTTTTTGATCGCAAATCAGAAAAGCTTTATTGTTTCATGGATTTTAAGCTTTTGAAGAAAATTTATCACTTGATTCAATGTTTTAAACCGTTGAATGCATATTTCGTTTTCCCAGTTGAAGTTTGGATTGTTAACGTTTATTTTCTTAGAATACGGCAATTGTTTTGATCGCAAATCAGAGACGTATTGTTGTTTTATGGATTTTAAGCTTTTGAAAAAAAAATATCGGTTAATACATTTTTTTAGAATTATTAAACCGTTGAATGCATTTTTGATTTCCTAATTCAAGTTTGGACTGTTGCCGTTTTGTTTCCACCAAGGATGTGGCAATTGTTTTGTTGGAAAATCAAAAATGCATTATAGTTTTATTGATTTTATTTGAGTTTTATTTAATTTTCAAATCGTTGAACTCATTTTTCGTTTGGATTGTTGCGGTTTTGTTTTCACCCGAGATGTGGCAATTGTTTCAACAGAAAATTATAAATACATTATTATTTATCGATTTTGAGTTTTAGAAGTAAATTTCTTGATTAATGATCAAAAATATCGTTGATTGCATTTTTCGTTTTCCCAGTTCAAGTTAAGATAGTTGCCATTTTGTTTTGATCTAGGATACGGTAATTATTTTTATAGTTAATTAGAAATTAATAATTTTTCAATGGATTTTGAGCTTTTGAGCAAATTCCTTGACTTATTAATTTATTTAAATTTTTCAAAATGTTGAATATATTTTCCGTTTTCCGAGTTCAAGTTAAAATGGCTGCCATTTTGTTTCAACCTAGGATATGGCAATTGTTTTAATGGTAAATTAGAAATGTATTATTTTTAAATTGATTTGAAGGTTTGCAAATTCCTTGACTGATTAATTTGTATAAATTTTTCAATGTTTTTTTTTTCTTTTTTCCAGTTCAACTTAAGATAGCTGCCATTTTGTATTGATCTAGGATATGGCAATTGTTTTTTATTGTAAATTATAAATGCATTATTTTTTAATAGATTTTAAGCTATTGGCACAAATTCCTTGAATAATTAAATTTTTAGAATTTATCAAATTGTTAAGTGCATTTTTCGTTTTTCTAGTTCAATTTAAGATGTCTGCCATTTTGTTTTGACCTAGGATATGGCAATTGTTTTTATTTATTGGTTTATTGTTTAAAATGAGAAATGCATTCTTTTTCATTTTGGTCATCATAAAAAACAATTAAATAACGAATTTAATTTTTTGGTTCTATCTACATCTTTCGGAAAATACTCTACAAATCTGGTCATTAATTCAAAAGTTATCTTTAAAACGCCAGAAATTAACTTAACGAAAATTTTTATTTTTTAGCCTACATCTTTTTTTATAACACTTTGCTAAAAGAATTTGAAAATTATTTTTATTATCCTCAAAAAATGGTGATGTGGCCATCATGTTACTTTCTCCGACTTGATGGTATCATTTATATTTACGCTTTCATGGTTTATTTTGAATTTGAATCATATTTTAAATGTACATCGAGCGCTTTGTAAACTCGGAGGAAACTGACGTTTAAAACGTCAAAATTATGAAAGATGGAAAAATTATACTTCAAATATAAAAACTCATTTTACTCAAAAACTAAAGGGATTAAAAAAAACTTATTCTTTGTAAGTTGTTCATTTTAGAATTCTCTACAATTATTATTAACATACATTTGCTGTAACTATTATCGTTTTATAATTATAAACCAAAAATTAAAAAAATTATAATAAATTTGTTTCTCGAATAAAAATGATTTTATGAAAAATGTTTTCAAGCAAAAGATGTTCATTTCTTTGTTGTCTTCAAAGTTTGTTTAAATGTTTTTGTGATATTTTTCATATTTAAAAAAATATTGGCAAAAAACAAAAAACAGTTCAGGTAAACGCCCACTTCCGGTGTACGAAATTTTACCAAAAGCTTTTCAGTTCTTCAGATTATTAAATAAGACGGATGTTCAAAGTTTCATATCAATTGCTTTATTAGTTTTTGAGATACACACATACATACAGACACACACACACACTCGCGCAACACACACACACACACACACACACACACACACACACGAGTCACAAAAAAAATTGTTGAAATGGCATCTAGGGATCAGAAAACGGATATTTCCGTAAAAAAAAAAATTGAAAAAAAAATCACGATCACAATACTTTCTCGTACTTCGTAATGGAGAAAGTAAAAAATTGGAAAATTATTTTGAACAATAGAGTCATTTTTGAAACTAATCTAAACCATTTTCTTACTAGAATATTCTGCACTTTTTTATTATCAAGACTGTTTTTCGTTTTTTTTTGTCTAAATTTTTGATCATTTCGCCTAAATATTCTTTATTTTGATCTAAATTTTCGATTTAATTGTTTAAATTTTCGTTGTTTTTTTGATCCGTATTTTTGATTTTTCAAGCCGAACTTTTAATTTTTAGATTTTTGAAATGTATTTTCGATTTTTTTTTGGTCTAAATTTTTTATCATTTGCTCTAAATATTTTTTATTTTTACCTAAATTTTCGATTTAATTGTTAAAATTTTTGATTTTTCGGTCCACATTTTTGATTTTTCAGGCCGAATTTTTAATTCTAGTCCCAATTTTTTTATTTGATTTTGGTTAACAAAACTATATTTATTTTATTTTTTCCGGTATTTTTGAGTTTAGTTTGTTGAAATTTTCGATTTTTTAGTCTGCATTTCTCATCTTTAGGTCCGAGTTTTCGATGTACTTTCTAAATTTTCGACTTTCTGGCCAACATTACAGATTTTTATTATTTTTTTAAATCTTTTGCCCTAAATTTTTCTTTATTTTTTTTTTAATTTGTCTTAAAACTTTTCTTTCCTTGGTCCACAATTTTTATTTTTAGACCAGAATTTGAGATTTTTGGTCTCAATTTTTATCGTATATTTTCGATTTTTGATATATTTTTTATCCTATATTTTAGATTTTTTAAATTGGATTAGTGTTTTTTTTAGTTTTTGCTGCTATTTTCGAATTTCTGGTCAGAAACTTATTTGTGGGAAATTATTTTGCTTCTACCTAAGTTTTCGATTTTTTGTCTGCTTTTTTTTCTGAAAATTATTTGGCTTCTACCTAAGTTTTCGATTTTTTGTCTGCGTTTTTTTATTTTTTTATTTTTAGATCAGGATTCTTGATTCTTTGGCCCATATTTTAAATTTCTGTATTTTCGATTTTTTTGTTCGATTTTTTTTTTATTTTTGTTTATTTTGACCAAAATATTCGATTGGTTTGTAGAAATTTTCGATTTTTTTTGTCTGCAATTTTTAACTTTACGCTCGTTTTCGATGTTTTTTCTAAATTTTCACCGTTTTAGGCCCTATTGTAGATTTTTACTTTTTTTAGCCTATATTTTGTATTTTCGATTATTTTGGTTTCAATTTTTGGTCGAAATTTTCTTTATTTCGACTTAAATTTTCGATTCGTTTGTTAAAAATTTTGATTATTTGGTCTACCGCTTTGGTTTTTGGGTACGAATTTTAGATTTTTGGTCTTAATTTTTTATTTTTGTCCCATATTTTAGATTTTCTTAACTTGAATTATTGATTTTATTGTGCGATTTTTCTTAATTTTTATATTTGCTATTATTTTCTAATTTCTCGTTGGAACTTATTTTAAGCTAAAAATTGTTATTTTTGTGGCTGAAAATGGCAAATTATTTTTCTTTTGCTTGTATTTCCTGCATTTTGGATTTTTTGGCCGATATTTTAGATCTTCGGCTGTTTGGCCAAGATATTCGATTGGTCTAGGAAGGTCAATGGTTCTTTGTTTCTTCAAAAAGGAAGGGGGGGGGGGGGTATATTGTATAAGTGGCTCTACCATCAACATGTTCCACGAACCGCCACTGTTATCATCCCTGATCGTTTGAGGAAATAAAAACACCATTATTTTCGAGAAAATTATCATTTTTATTTTATTATTTTTTCGGGTTTTTTTTTGTGTATGAAAAAAAAATAACAGCATGACTGCATGCAGAAATGTTTACTCTACAAAAAATGTATTTACATGTTTCCATTAAAATGATCAGGGAAGACAATATTCCAATATAAAGAAATTAACGTTGAAAATGTTCCGTTTTGTTCATCTACACCAGGGGTGTCCAAACTACTGCCCGCGGGCCAAATGCGGCCCGCGATCTCAACGAGTCCGGCCCGCGACAAGCAGTTACATTTTCCGTAAATGTCACATTTGAACTTCTATATAACGATTTTTTGTTATAGGTTTTGAAATTAGTTATAAAACTGATTATATCATGGCACACTAGGTTATGAAGAATTGTATATATGGCCCGCTATGGAAAAAGTTTGGAGACCCCTGATCTACACCAGTGATTCCCAAAGTGGGCGCCACCGCCCCCTGGTGGGTGCTGCAGCAATTCAGGGGGGCGCTGATGGCGTGTAAACACAAGAAGAACTGATGAAAGTAACTACAACCACTGATCTACACCCTGTATAACACGTCCAATTTTCATCGGAAGCAACAAAACATTCCTTGTCTATTTGTTGTGCGTCTATTTGCATTAAAGTACCAATTGTCGCATGCATACAAATTCGCGTCCAGTTGCGGCATATGACTTACATCCTTAAATTATCTATCTAAACATCTAAACACATCATTCGATCAACTCTATCGTTATCCTTTAAGCGAATAAAACTGTTACCTATTTGCGTAATTTTGCTGAGTAATGGAGGATTGAAGTGTTTTAGCATCTCCGCCAATTTTCCAATTGCCATTGCCATCATAATAAATCTGCAGGAGTTTTCTGCGTAGTCTATAGTTTATTGTAAGGCGAACTTAGTGTGTGGGGAGATTAAGGTCGTCCATTTGTTCCCCCGGCTCGCCTTTGCGGATCGTCTGTATGATCGTGTTTATTCGAACGAGTTATAAATTGCATGCACAATGAAAATATCATGCGAATAGGGCACAAGTGCCTGAAACTTGGAGTGGTGTAAATCAGGCGTATTGTTCGTGGAAGCGGCATGCGCGGCCATTTATAAACTTTTCATTAATTAACTCGATAATTAAACGAATCCCGCATCAAAAAATTGGAAGCACGCGGCGCTAAGAACAGTTGGCCAACTAACGCGGACTATGCTACTTTATGTCTACGTATGTACAGGGATGCAAAAGTTTTCAAGTTTAATGAATGACCGCACACGGGAACTTCACTCCAGAATGCTGATTTAGTAATTAGAAGGTACCTGCGTTCAGGTGCCCTCCTCGAACTGTGTCTTAGATCCGGTTCAAAAACTCCTGCACCCAATGCAGAATCCACCCTCATTTCATTAAGACAATCAATACCAGACGGCACTTTTACAACTAGACCTCGCCTTTAACATACGTAATATTAATTCGCTCGCGAAATTATTAAACAGAGATGCAAACCCTCGGGGGATGATACGCAAAAGAAGAGTGGTAATCACGTCCGCTATCAGATTTTAGTCAGTTTAACTTTGTCTCTAATTGAGTTATCCGCAGTTCGAGTGACGTAGTTGCGTCCAGCATCCCGGTTTGAAATTAAATGGTTCTTTTCTTTTACATAATTACCTCTCAACTTTGCTCTCGGGTCCATCGTATGTGAATTAACCCTGGCGGCGAGAGAGTCGACTCTACTTGATCTAATTATTCCATCCGCAGCCGAGCTTTAAGCTAAAGGCTAAATAACGCGTCTTTAATCTCGTACAGCGGAGACATTAGCGTAGCTTTCGGCCTGCTCGCCCGCCCCACCGCCCTGAAACCTACTCCTTCCCTTTCAGACTCACACACATACATTAGTTTGTCTTAATTTTTAATTCATAATTACCTGCATTAAGTGCCTGCTTAATATACCAGACTTAAAATCTATTTATTGCCGTATTACTCCTAAGTATCTCTAAATATTCCATGAAAGTTTTAATTCTATTCAAATAGCATCTTGCATTTAAAATATTATTCATATTGATTACAAATACACTTTAGATAACTTTTCCTTTTTAATCTAATAGTAGAGAATGCTTCAAATGCCTACGTGATATTTAGAAGACGAAGAGCATAGTTCCATAATGTCTAATACGGGAACACCGCTATCGACTTCCACTTATGCAAAAATGGTACCCCAGTAAGACTATGACGTATATTTGCCGATGCGCCCTCTAAAAATTGTCGGTGATGGTCATTACCACCAGTGGCGGCTCGTGGAATATGTTGATGGTAGAGTCACTTCTTCAATACACCCCCTCCCCCTCTCACTTTTTGAAAAAACAAAGAACGATTTATCATCCAAGACCAAAGTAAGAATTAATTAAAAATTCTTGCTGAGCTTGAAACTATGGTAGTACCATGGCTCCTGGACTATATACAAGGTGCTGTAAAAATGGCGGATTAACTCAATGGTACGTTGTCGAGGATTACTTCGAGAGTATAGAAAAAATAATGAAAAAAAACGGTATTGTATTTTTTCGAAGATGTGAAGACTTTAGTGTAAATTATTTTATTGCTTAAAATTAAATGCGATAATTTAAATGTTAAATAATTGATTTTCGCATTCAAATAAATCAACTGATTGGGAAAATCAATTATTTAACATTCAGATTATCGCATTTAAAAATACCATTTGTACATAATATTGACAAGCATGAAAGTATGTATCTCTGAAAAATTATTTGATGAGCTGGAGTGTAAATAATTAATATTAGGCGGACTTTAAGCAATGAAATAATTTACACTGAAGTCTTCACATCTTCGAAAAAATACAATACCGATTTTTTTTTACTCTCGAATTAATCCTCGACAATGTACAATTTAGTTAATCCGCCATTTTTACAGCACCCAGTATAACGAGCCACCCCTGACTGCGATTACTTTTCATTTGAAACACATTGTATAAACTAATCAATAACAAAGCTTCTGCATTGCTTACAATTGACTTCCATCAATTTGTTTTTTTTTTAGAGAATAATTTTGAATGGATGACTAGATTTCGAAAAAAATTCAGGTTTGGTTACAGATACAGAAATTAAATTCACCCTTCAGATTCTTTCAATTGTTTGTTTTTCTCGGATAACCCTCGAATCAGCGGCGGCTCGTGGATGTTCGGCGAGGAGGCCACGGAAGAAGATTTGACCAAAATAGCAGTGTATTTGCTTCCTCCATAAGAGTAAGTAGTACAGCACGAGCCTCCTCTATGAAGATCCACGAGCCGCCGCTGCCTTGAACGAATTATGAAGTCTAGTATTGTACTTAGCTTATAAGTTTAAAACGGATACAGAAAAACTAGATTATACATTTCATTGTTTGATGCAAAAAAAATCCAAAATTCCTGCAAATATTTGAAAATTAAATAATTCTCTCACATAAATCCCGCAGACTATATTTTCCAAATAAATATCGAAGTAAATTAATTTTATCTAAAAATAAACCCCATTTTTAAATTAAAACTCACCGCGAATATAAAAAATATAAAATTAAATGAATAACCTGAAATGAATACAAAACCCTTGAAAATACATGTCAAAAAATTAAAAAATGTAGATGGACAAAAATAAAAAAAAAATCCGCAAAAAAATCAAAAATTTCCGGGTAAAAATAAATAATTCAGGTTAAAAAATCTAAAGTGAAGGATAAAAAATCAAAAATTTTGACCAAAACGTCGGGCCTGAAAATCGAACATGCGGAAATATCGAAAATTCTAACAAACCAATCAAAAATGTAGGCCAAAATAAAGAATTATTGATTTATATGCGAGATTTTTTTTTCGATATTTTCAATTTTTTAGTCTGCATTTTTATTTTTAGATCAGGTTTTTTATTATTTTTCTTTTGCTTGTTTTTCAATTCTTTAGTCTGCATTTTTATTTTTAGATCAGGTTTTTTTTTATTTTGTGCCGATATTTTAGATTTGTTCCAATTTTTTTATTATTTGGCCAAAATATTCAATTCGTTTGTTGAAATTTTCGATTTTTTGGTCTGCATTTTTTATCTTTATTTTTATTTTGTCTAAATTTAGGACAAAAGGTCAAAAACTCAGGTCTAAAAATGAAAAATGCAGACCGAGAAATCCAAAATTTCAACAAACGAATCGAATATTTGAATCGAATATTTTGGCCAAAAAATAAAGAAATTGGAACGAATCTAAAATATCAGCAAAAAAATTAAAAAAAAAACCTGATCTAAAAATAAAAATGCAGACTAGAGAATTGAAAAACAAGCAAAAGAAAAATAATTTGCCACTTTCAACCCCAAAAATAACTATTTTTAGCTTAAAATAAGTTCCGACGAGAAATTCAAAATTAATAGCAAAATTTTCTTAAAAGATCGCAAAATAAAATCAATAATCCAGGTTAAGAAAATCCAAAATATGGGACAAAAAATAAAAAAATTAATACCAAAAATCTATAATTCGTACTTAAAAATCAAAGTGGTGGACCAAAAAATATTTATTTCTTAACAAACAAATCGAAAGTTGAAATAAGAATAATAAATAAATGTTTAATAACTGGTAACCCCTTTTTTAGAACATATACATTAATTACAGTTATAAGATTTAAATTATAATAATTGATTAATTAATAACTTAAAATATAATGTAAATGTGTAGAAACATATAAATTAAATAAATTAAAATTAAATTAGTAGGGAAAGACAGAACAATGAAATGAAATAAAGAAAATTTCGGCCAAAAGACCAAAAATTGAAACCAAAATAATGGAAAATATAAAATATAGACCAAAAAGTAAAAATCTACAATAGGTCCTAAATAGGTGAAAATTTAACAAAACATCGAAAAAGGGCGTAAAGATAAAAATTGCAAACAAAAAAATCGAAAATTCCCACAAACCAATCGAATATTTTGTCCAAAATAAAGAAAAATAAAAAAAATAAATAAATAAATTTAAAAAAAATGGGGCAGAAAGACCTACGGTCTATAGCCCATTTACAGAAATGTTTTCTTTGTTTTCCATGTAATAATTAATATGTTGTATTGTAATGTATAAAGCCCACTTCTGTAAATAAAGATTTGTTATATATATAAAAAAAATGGAACTAAAAAAAAAATCGAAAATACAGAAATCGAAAATATGAGACAGAGAATCAAGAATCCAGATCTAAAAATAAAAACGCAGACAAAAAAAGCAAAATTATTGGCCACTTTCAGCCACCAAAAATAAGAAGTTCGAAAATAATAGCAAAAAAATAAAAAAAATCACGAAATGAAATCAATAATCCAAGTTAAAAAATCTAAAATTTAGAATAAAAAATAGACCAAAAATCTAAAATTCTGTCAAATAAAAACAATAATTTTAGAGCAGAAGAAAAATATAAATCTTCAATGTTGTTCAAAAAGTTGAAAATTTGGACAAAACATCGAAAACTCGGGCCTTAAGATAATAAATTCAGACTAAAAATTGAAAATTTCAACAAACAAAACTCGAAAATACCGGAAAAAAAATCTCGCATATAAATCAATAATTCAGGTTATAGATATTTTAAACAAAATCAATTCAAAAATTTGGAACTAGAATTAAAATTCGGCCCGCAAAATCAAAAATGCGAGCCAAAACATATTTTTTTTTACTAATTAATTCGAAAATTTAAGTCAAAATAAAGAACAATTAGGGCAAAAGATCAAAAAATTGAAAATACAGGTCAAAAATCTATAAATTATAAATATGGCGGGAAAATTTAAAAATGCGGTCCAAAACGTCGAAAATTTTAACAATTAGATCGAAAATTTTGGTCAAAATAAAGAATATTTAGGCCAAATGATCGAAAATTTAGACCCAAAAAATCGAAAATACATGCTTAATAATAAAAAATGGTGATGTGGCCATCAATTTACTTTCTCCGACTTGATGGTATCATAGTATATATTTACGTTTTCATGGTTTATTTTCAATTTAAATCATATTTTAAATGTACATCGAGCATTGCGTAAAGTCGGATGAAACTGACGTTTAAAACGTCAAAATTATGAAAGATAAAAATTATACTTCAAATTCAAAAACTCAGTTTACTCAAAAACTAAAGCGATTTCGAAAAAAACTTATTCTTTATAAGTTGTTCATTTTAGCATTCTCTGCAATTATTATTTACATAAATTTGCTGTAACTATTAGCGTTTTATAATTATAAACCAAAAATTGAAAAAAAAAAATTCTCGAATAAAAATGATTTCATGAAAAATGTTTTTAAGCAAAAGATGTTTATTTATGTGTTGTCTTCAAAGTTTGTTTAAATGTTTTTGTGATATTTTACATATTTAAGAAAATATTGGCAAAAAACAAAAAACGGTTAAGGTAAACGCCCACTTCCGGTGTACGAAATTTTTCCAAAAGCTTTTCAGTTCTTCAGATTACCAAGTAAGACGGATGTTCAAAAAAAAATTTCCAGAAATTGATGAAATGGCATCTAGGGACCCCAAAACGGATATTTCCGTAAAAAAAAAATTTGAAAAAAAATCACGATCACAATACTTTCTCGTAGTTCGTAACGGAGAAAGTAAAAATGCAGAAAAAAAAATCATGATCACAATACTTTCGTACTTCGTAACGGAGAAAGTAAAAATGCAGAATATTTTAGTAAGAAAATCGAAAATTAGTCTGAAAAATCACTATTGCTCAAAATAATTTTCCAATTTTTTTAACTGCAAAACATTTTTGAGCTTGAAGTGCCATGGCTCCGTGGCTCTATATAACGAGCCGCCCCTGATTACCACTATTCCTTCCTTATTAAAAGGGAATATCCAAACACCCACAATGCCATATACGGTAGAGAGAGAGAGAGAGAGAGAGAGAGAGAACGCGCTTTAGTACACCGGATGTGAAGCTGCTTATCTAATTAGCTTATATACTTTGATCAATGGATCTTTGCGTGTACGTCATAGATAGCCGAAGCAAGTTCCGACAACATTTTTTCATGCGTTTACTGACGCACACGCAAAAATCCATTAATCAAACTATAGCATATTAGGGCGTTAGGTGTTCTAGGAGTCCGATACATTAGTTTTGATACGACTCATCATCCACAAGAAATGAATAAAATATTACAAGTTCGGTGTATATACGTAATTAAAATCTTTTTAACTCTGTTTACAGAGTTTGACATTAAAAACATTTGTAAGACGAATTTATAAGACGAATGCGCGTGCGCCTGCACTTGACGTCACGTCCTTGATGGTTGTTGGCCACATGGCTAACGCCAACGTTATTAGAAGTAGTTGGAAAAAAAACTGTTATCTTACATAATTGATAATATTTTCTGCGGTAATTAAAAATTACAACTAAGTCAAAACTCCCAATATATTCATAGAGTGTGTGCGACCTCAGTTTCTTGAAATCCAAAACAATTTTCATAGAAACGAATAAAAATCCAACAAAGTGATATCCGATACTGCAGCAAACAAGCAAAACGCGAAACAAACGATCCCCTCCGCCCCTTCACCCCGGAACATTTTTTATCCATCACCGCGCCGCGATTATATGAAATGATTAATTTGTAGATCGCACGTTATGCTGTGCCGTATTTATTGTGCCAATTGGAAGTGATGCTATTAGTTTACTAGCACGAAATGCGCCAAATTACCGACGAACTTTTTGGGACATTATTAGGACCCGAATCAAGATGGAATTATTTGATTAGAAAACATATTTAAGTTACACATTAATAATAAAACGGAATAGAAGAAAACTTTTACCGCATGGAACAATATCCCCAGCATTAGACACTGAAATAGTATCGTGAAAACACGAACGCTGCTAATAAAAAAATATTAGGGTTGGGGAAAATTGTAATAGCTTAGTATTGAATATTAAATAATATATGTTATAACTTTAAACGAATTTCTTGGATTAGTTCTGAAGGTTTTGTATATTAGTGAAAACTGTATCTGTTTATGTTATATAAATACCCTGCGTTCAACATTGTTTGATAGGCATTTGAATTTGGCGCGTTGTTTTTCATATTGCAATGTTGGTACCTTCCGTGCGAGAGTGTCAAATAGATCATTAGCGCCCGCAGAAATAACTATCAGAGCGATCGTGTGTGCGTGTGCTTTATGGATATTTAGTTTTACATTTACGTTTTGTACCATCTCATCTTACTGCAGATATTGTATTGGTAAGTTAAAAAATAACCACATTAACACATGCAAATCTTAATTATGAAATGTGATTTTAGGATAAGAATGCCGTTCGAGGATCACCACTACAGGTTTATCCTTGAAGCATATTTTCGAACAGGGACACGCAACGCAGAAGGGAGTTGGAATTATTCCTATCAAAATTGCGAGGAACAATTTCATGAGTAGTTTCTTGATGTTGAGTTTGGTCACAATTACTTTGTGCAACATGTTCGCCGTATTGTTACCAGATTCCATGAATCCGGCAGCATTTCCAAAGGAAAATCTACAGGCCGACCTACTGTCCTTACGGAAGCACTCGTTGCAGATATTCAACAAAGACTAGATGTGAGTCCGAAGAAATCGCTCCGATGTTTGTCTGCTCAGACAAATTTATCGCTCGGTACATGTCAGAAGGCTTGCAAAAAAATTTTACATTTACATCCGTACAAGGTAACTGCAACTGAACAGTTGCTGCCGCCTGATTATCCTCGCCGAGTGCAGTATTGCAATTGGTTTAACGAGTTCCTGAATGATGACGATTTGTTAGATTTAACGTTCTACAGTGACGAAGCTTGGTTTCACCTTAGCGGCTATGTGAACTCGCAAAACCATAGAGTGTGGGCTGCAGAAAATCTCCTTATATTTGTTGAGGTTCCGTTACATCCTCAGAAGGTTGGTGTATGACTGGCAATGTCCCGTAGGAGAATCTATGGCCCTATTTTGTTTAATGACAATATTAACGCAGCTCGCTATCGGGAATTACTCTTGAATCCTTTTATCGAACAACTTCATGATGATGAATTGCAGCAAGGATACTTTCAGAAGGACGGAGCTACTACGCATACTGCAAATACAACGTTAAATCACGGCAGTTCTTCGGAGATAGGTTAATTAGCAAAGATCTATGGCCAGCTCGCTCACCAAATTTGACACCGCTGGACTATTTTATGTTCGGATATTTAAAAAAATAAAGTGTATACTGATCGACTCCACACTTTACAAGAACTGCGCAATACAATAACAGAAGCGGTGCACAATAGTACACCTGAAATTCTACAAAATGTCTTCAACAACATGAAACGCCGGGTAAATTTGTGTTTGAATCAAAATGGGCAACACTTTGAACATCTGTTATAGTTTAATTCAAAATAAATTCCCTAATAGTCCTGCCACTGGTAAGTACCAACATGAAAAGTTTCTTTTTACGAGCGGTAAATTCAAACAGCTATCAAACAATAACGAACACAGTGTATAAAGGCTTTCGGACTGATACCTCAAGTTCTGGAAATTTGAGAAGAATTTATTGCTTATAACGTACTAAACATCTTATCGTTTGTAAGAAAAACTGCAATCATCAAGAAGAATTTCTTAAGTCATTAGGTCGATGGTCAAAACAGAATATATAAATTTCTCCGATTTGATGTTGTAATAATGATTTAAAAGTACACTTTCGTGTAATATAAATCATTATTTTTAATATGAATGATATTTTAAATATTGCAGGATTAAATTTGACGTTTGAAACGTCAAAATTGTGACAGATAACAATGACCAATTATGCTTCAAATCTTTACCATCAGTTTACTGGAAACTAATGAGATTGGAAAAATTGGCGATGAGGCCATCATGTTACTTTCTTCAATTTAATAGTTTCATTGTTATCTATATTTACACTTTCATCGTTTATTTTCAATTTGAATCATATTTTGAATGTGCATCGAGCATTTTTTGGAATCGGATGAAACTGACCCTCCAATTTACAGATGATAAACAAGAATTTACATGCCGAAATTAATTAATAACACAAGAGTAAGAAAGACTTTTAAGACTTTACGTTTCTGTGATTAACTTATTTATTGGTATAAATATCGACACGTGGGCAACAGGTTGGAGTGTAGGATAGGGCCCACCCACCACCCACCATATCAACTTTATTTTAACCTACAAATCCTGTTGGGTTAAAGGAACTTCTTTGTAAAATAATTGGAAAAGTTGAAAGTTTACAAAACGCGATTTTGTAGTTTAAGTCAAAGTAGAACTAGAGGCGGATGGGTGGTCCCTGTCCCACCCTCCAATTTACGGATGATAAAAAAGAGTTTACATGCCGAAATTAATTATTAACACAAGAGTAAGAAAGACATTTAAGACAATGTTTTTGTGTTTCACTTATTTATTGGTGGAAATATCGGCGGATGAGCAACAGGTTGGATTGTAGAATAGCACCCACCCACCACCCACCGTATCAACTTTATTTTAAGCTACAAATCCTGTTGGGTTAAAGGAACTTCTTTGGGAAATAATTGGAAAAGTTGAAAGTTTACTAAACGCGATTTTTTTAGTTTAAGTCAAAGTGGAACTATGGGCAGGTGGGTGAGCCCTGTCCCACCCTCCAATTTACGGATGATAAGCAAAAGGTTATAAACTGAAATTCATTAATAACACAAGAGTAAGATAGACATTTAAGACTTTATGTTTTTGTGATTCACTTATTTATTGGTGGAAATATCGGCGCGTGGGCAACAGGTTGAATTGTAGGATAGGGCCCACCCACCACCCACCGTATCAACTTTATTCTAATCTACAAATCTTGTTGGGTTAAAGGAAATTCTTTAAAAAATAATAGGAAAAGTTGAAAGTTTACAAAACGAGATTTTGTAGTTGAAGTCAAAGTGGAACTATGGGTAGGTAGGTGGGCCCTGTTCCACCGTCCAATTTACGGATAATAAACAAGAGTTTACATGCCGAAATTAATTAATAACACAACAGTAAGAAAGACATTTAAGACTTTACGTTTTTGTGATTCACTTATTTATTGGTGGAAATATCGGCACGTGGGCAACAGGTTGGATTGTAGGATAAGGGCCACCCACCACCCACTGTATCAACTTTATTTTAACCTACAAATCCTGTTGGGTTAAAGGAACTTCTTTGGGAAATAATTAAAAAGTTAAAAGTTTACAAAACGAATTTTTGGAGTTTAAATCTAAGTAAAACTGGGGGCAGGTGGGTGGGCCCTGTCCCACCCTCCAATTTACGGATGATAAAAAAGAGTTTACATTCCGAAATTAATTATTAACACAAGAGTAAGAAAGACATTTAAAACTTTATGTTTTTGTGATTCACTTATTTATTGGTGGAAATATCGGTGCGTGGGCAACAGGTTGGATTGTAGGATAGGGCCCACCCACCACCCACCGTATTAACTTTATTTTAACCTACAAATCCTGTCGGGTTAAAGGAAATTTTTCAACAAATAATTGGAAAAGTTGAAAGTGTACAAGTAGAGGAGAACAGCTGATTCGGGGACAGGAAGTGATCCCGGAAAACCGGAAGTGAAAATGGCAACGCTGCACGCGCAAAATGGTCGCCAATTTAGTGGTGGGAAATTCAAATCTGGGGGATTTTGGGGTGAAAAAATTCAAATCTGGGGGATTTTAGGGTGAAAAAATTCGAATCTGGGGCATTTCGGGGTGGAAAAATTCAAATCTGGGGGATTTTCAACTCAAAATGTTCACCAACTGTCAAAATCTGGGGGATTTTAGTAGCGGGATATTCGAAATCTGGGGGAATAAAATGGCAACAGCGGAGCTTGGAAGTTCTACAGTGCTGACGAAAAGGCATCCGGTTTTCGAGAATTCCATCCGGTTTCACCCTAGAATGGCAACGCTGTCGAGCTCTAAGTTCAAGCTCGTGGCGGGAAATTCAAATCCAAAATTCAGCGCCAGCCAAAGTTCTAAAAGTGGGAAATTCAAAAATTTAATTGCGGGAAATTCAAAATCTAGGGAAATAAAATGCCAACAGCGGAGCTTGGAAGTTTTACAGTGTTGCCGAAAAGGCATCCGGTTTCCGAAAATTCCATCCGGTTTCACCCTTGAATTGCAGCGCTACCGAGCTTTAAGTTCATGGCGGGAAATTCAAATTCAAAGTTCAGCGCCAGCCAAAGTTCTAAAGCGGGAAATTCAACAGGTGAAGTCGACTTAAAGTTTTACAAAAGTGCCAACTGTTCACCAAAGTTTAGTGCCAACCTAATAGCTTCATTTATTTTATGGTGGTGGTGTTGGTGTTGGCGATGGTACCCTCCTTATATGATGATCGTGGTGGTGGTGTTGTTGTGTGTTGGTGGTGGTGGTGGTACACCAACACACAACAACTGTGTTGGCGATGGTACCCTATCCCACCCACCAATTTTGTTCGAAAAAAACTTATTCTTAAGTTCTTCATTTTGGCATTCTCTATAATTATTATTAATATACATTTGATGTAACTATTGTTTCGTAATTATAAACCGAAAATGAAAAAAAATGTTTTTTTTCTCGAATAACAATAATTTCACGAAAAACCTTTTCAGCCAAAAGCTGTTCATTTCTTTGTTGTCTTCAATGTTTGTTTAAATGGTTTTGTGGTATTTTTAATATTTAAAAAAATATTGTAAAAAAAACAAAAAACAGTTAAGGTGTACGAAATGTCACTAAAAGCTTTTCAGATCTTCGAATTGTCAAATAAACCCTATGATCAAAGTCTCACGTTAATTGCTCTATGATTTTTTGAGATACAGGGCGCTCAGACAAACACACAGACACAAAAAAAATTACAGAAATCTTTGAATTCGCCTCTAAGGATCTCAAAACGGATATTTCCATAAAAAAAAATTGAAAAAATGTTCACGATCACAATACCTTCTCGTACTTTACGTAACGGAGGAAGTAAAAAGGTCTATTTTATAAGTTGTTCATTTTGGTATTCTCTGCAATTTTCATTAATATAATTCCATCAATCGTTCGACCCGTTCCAATTCCCGAACCACCTCAAAATTATAAGATTGAAAAGGATGATGCTGAAGGAGGAGATGATCTAGTTAGCGAGGAAGAAGAAGTCGTTGGGCTTGGGACTTCCCATGATCCAGATTTCGAGACAGAAGGCTTGGATGAGCCTCATAGACTGAATCAGAGAGAATTGGGGATCCCATAAGAGATCTTGACTTGCCAAAGGAGAAGGCAGAGCTGCTGGGATCACGACTGAAGCATCTACTCCAACCAGCAGACTAAATCAAAAAGAAGAATTGAGTCCCATAAGAAATCTTGACTTGCCAAAGGAAATGGCAGAGCTGCTGGGATCAAGACTGGAGCAATGGCATCTACTCCAACCTGGAGAGATGATCACATAATACAGAACTCGTCAGGAGAATCTTCTTCGTTTCTTTGAGAAGAAAGAACAAATGGTTGCTTCTATTGATGTCAACGGCTTGATGACTTTACTCAATATAACTCATGATCCAATTAAGTGGAGGTTGTTTGCAGACTCTTCCAAGCTTAGTTTGAAAGGAGTCTTATTACACAACGGTAACCTTCTTCCCAGGGCCGCGCCAAGGTATGTTGCCGCCGGGGTGCGAGGCAAAAATTGCCGCCACAGTGTGTGAAAAGGGGGGTAGAGAAAATTAATACCATCATTGATCGGCGCCAATTGTTTGCAAATAGTAAAAACCAATAATATTTGATGGGAGCCAAGCTAAGAGGGCTGTTAGCATCGATGCTTCCAAGACCTGCCGCCCGAGTGCTGGGCCCCCTAACACCCCTGCTTGACGCGGCCCTGCTTCTTACATCCATCCCCATTGAACATGCCTATTTATGACCAGGAAAGAAAAAAAAGTGTTTTTTTTTGTTGGCCAATGTTATTGTTCATTGAAGATTTTTGCCTTCTCTGAGAATTGGGTCTATTTTCTCAATCAATATTAAATTTAAGGATTTCCTCCTCTAAAGAAGCAAAGTGCTGAGAAGCGATTTTAGCAAATTTCATTCCGGTATTGTTTTTTGAGAGAGAGAACATATTTATTCAATAACTATATAAATATATGTTCATTAAAGTTCTTATATCTAAAAAGTTTTATTTAATATATTAAATTATTATTGAACGGGCTATCGACCAAGGTCTTTCCGTCCTTGTTTTTTGAGTTAGCCAGATCTATAAATTTTAAATAAAAATGTAAAAAAATAAGATGGCATATACCGTTAGGGTATTCAGAGAATAATATTATATTTAAGGGATAATGCGCATTATTTGAATTGTAATTGTTTCATGGGTTGTGAAATATTTTATATATTTAACAGGGAGGGTGAATGAGTGTGTAATTACGGGCAGTATCAAATTTAGGAACTTAAAGCAGGGAAAGCGTAAAATTCAATATTGCCAAACAATGAAATGTAAAATAAAACCGGGCAAATAATAAAGCCGCAGAATCAATCGACGTCTGTGGACACAGCAAACAGATATTAATATTTAACTGCGGGGCGGAGGGTTTCGGGGGTGGTCGGTCGAGGGCCGGCAATATGGGGCCCTGTTTTGTAAACACTTTACATATTACATTGGGCTGCTATTTATTGACTTCTTAGCCTCTCCGCGTGGGGGGTGGGTGGGGGGGGTCGGTTAAAAAGTGGGAGATATATGGAGGTGTATTATTATATATCTTTTGATGCGAAGAGCGAGGAGTCGATTCGCATCTCGGAACTTAAGAAAGTTTCGATTGGATAAAATGAACAGGAAACGGCATGAAGTATGTGTTTAATGTAGTGGAAAATAATGACGAATCGACGCTGTCTGTTGCTTATAACAGCTAATATGGAGTCGTTTATTAATTTGGAGAACTCCTGAAGTTCCAGGCTACGTTCATTAATAACCGTCGCACCTACAGACTGGAGCGCTTCAAAAACAGACCCATCGTAAATAACTGACACACCGATGAACCGGTGATGAGTTCTTTCTTGCATCAGGAATCACCGGGGTTCATCATAAATATGATACCTATTTGGGTGGAAGATATATGGGAAATTTAGGAGTTATCTAAAAAACACAGCCAAAATTACTTATACATTTTAAAACAATAGCGGCAGAAAATTTACAATACCGCACTCTAGATGGTATGATTATAGAATATTGTTTGTAATTTGTGAAAGAAACTGCATAGGGATGGTAAAGTTTAAAAAGAGTTTAGAGTTCTGGTGCCCGACTTCACATTTTAATGTTTTAGAATTTATAGGTCATTTTGGCTGATCGTAGAAATTTCTTAGATGATTCCTATAGTCCCCATATTACTTCTACTCTAATATCTATAAAAGATTTTTCACGATTGTAAAATATAACCTTATTTCTAAAATGTACAGCAAATCAAGCCGAATATCGTTTACAACGATGGAAAAATACGCGGGTCCGGTCACGTGCCGGTCAGTACAAGTTGTCAGGGTAGTTTTCCCATTAAAGCCATATGTTTAGTACAAAACTTATATTTTAGTGGCATTTAATTTCACATTAGGCATCCTCGTGTTTACGAAATTTATTATTCCCCGTCGAATGCCGTAAATTCGGTAAATTCCAGACCCTCACGTGCGTGCAATTAGGTGTCACCGTCATTTGATCAATATAATGTAAAGTGTATCGAAAAATAACTTTATTGAGAGTATAGTAAATCTTTAGTATTAATCTCTAAAAGTAACATTTTTAAAGTGGGTGTAGTTCGTCAAATTACTGTTTATGTTTGAAATCGATAAAAGTACCAATTTATTTTTTACCAATAATTAAAACCAGTGTTTAAATTCAACTTCTTTAGTAATTCAATATGTATCACAAAGTAATGGCTTCAACAATCAATCATATTATTTATTTTTTATTTGACTAAGCATTTAAGTGCGCCTAATTTACTTTTAGAAATCGTGAAAATAAAAAATGTTTAGTATAAATCCAAATAATTCAAAGAGGAAGACTATTAAATTATTAAATTTTAACCCCGGACACACTTTAAAATCACCAAAATGTTGAACCTTCCCTGCGCGGGGGTGAGTTTTTGAAAATCGCTTTGCAGAGGTTGTTATTAATACAAGATGTTCACGTTTTTGTAGGCTTCAATATATGTTCTAATATTTAAAGAAAAATATCGGAAAACCGTTAACAAAAAACGGTGTACTTTCGGTGCACAAAATTTTACCAAAGGCTTTACAATTTTTCGGATTGTCAAATAATACTCATGTTCAGAGATTCATGTTAATTGTTGCCTTAGTTAGTTATTACAGGCACTCGGCCACACAAAGACACCCATTTTCAAAAAAAAAAACAAACAAGGAAGACATGCTCTTATTGAAAAAAATAACCGCGGGAACCCCGTTCCAGTTTTTAGAGAAAAAAATTATTTACATAACTTTGTGTTCGAATAAACGACCTAAAATTATTTTTTCTTCACATTTTGAGTTTAGAGATGTATCATAAGTTACCTTTTGATTGTTAGTTTTTTTATTTAAATTTAAATTAAATTTATAAAAAATAAAAATTTAACTGAAAATAAAACAAAAAACTAACAACCAAAAGGTCAGTTATGATACATCTATGAACTTAAATTGTGTAAAAATATACAGGGTGTTTCATTTAAAATAAAAAAGTTAAGGTCATTTCCGGTTAAACCGGAAATAGAATTTTTATTAAAATTCCACTTGCTGACCCACATTATTCTTTTAAAACACCATACTAAATTTTAAAAAGATATATGTAAAGATAAAAAAGATATTCGGGGTCTACCAGAATTCAGTTACACCCGGTATACTGAAAGCCGATTTCACAGCGCTGATAGATGTCATGAAAAAATACGAAATACATATAAATCCTTAAAAATAATATGAACAATTAACCAACCCTTAAATGTAGTTTAGTATTATAAAAAAATGTTTGATTCGTGTTATAACCAGGGCTGGAATTTTTCTGCAAAGATTTCCAATTTCTAAGCTTCAAAGAATTGAAGATTCATAGAAAATGTTCGAAGATTGTGAAGTTTCGAAGCTTCGATTTTTTTGGGTTTCGATTTTCTGAAGTTTCGAAATTTTGAAAATTATTTTTTTTTTTTGTAGAAATTATTGTAAAACTTTATTTAAAATGTAATGTATTATTTCGCGAATATTAACAAATGAAAAGGTTAATTTATAACAAATTATTTGAAACTTGATAAAAACGACTCATTTTGACAATTCATTAGTTTTATGTTAATTTATTACCAAAGCAACTCAATCATGCGCATAAGAGATTTTTTGGGGATTGTTAAGATTAGAGTATTTTGAGTAAATTTGGAAAATTTCAAGTGTGTTGCAGTTGTTTTTATAATTTTTTTTCACTCGTGCAAATTAAAAAAATCTGAAGCACTGTTCTCGGTCGGTTGTCTTGAAAACCTGTGATGGAGTTTTTGAGTTTTTGGAAGATATTAAGATTATTATATTTTGAGTAAATTTAGAAAGTTTCATGTATTTTACAGCTGTTTTTATGTTTTGTTCGAGTCAACAAAAAATGATTATAATTTTTCATAAATTTACATCGCAAAAGCAATCGACGGAATGTATTTGAATTTTCTACCAAATCATTCTTGAATTAATATTGAGTGATTTTGTAAAGTTTCAAGTGGATGGCAATTGTTTTTATATGTTTTTCGCGTCAACAAAAAAATTATTATAATTTTTCATAAATTTACATGAAAAATTGCCTAAGCATTCCACGGAATGTATTTGAATTTTCTACTAAATCACTCTTGAATTAATATTGAGTCATTTTGCGAAGTTTTAAGTGGATAGCAATTATTTTTATATGTTTTTCACGTCGACGAATTTATTGCATTTTTTTCTTTAATTTCATCTCCGTTCACATTGAAATATTCTAAAATTTAGAAACAATGCATTTCAATTTTTACGGAAATGTAGAATCAGATGTGTTGTGAGTTGTTTTGGAAAGTTTCAAGTCGATGGCAATTGTTTTTATATTTTTTTTCGCGTCGACGAATTTGTTTTTTTTTTAATTTCATCTTCACATTGACATATTCTAATTTTTACTGAAATGTAGAATCACATGTGTTGACAGTTGTTTTGGAAAGTTTCAAGTGGATGGCAATTGTTTTTATATTTTTTTCGCGCCAAAAAAAAAATGATTATAATTTTTCATAAATTTACACGAAAAATCGCCAAAGCAATCGACGGAATGTATTGGAATTTTCTACCAAATCATTCTTGAATTAATATTAAGTGATTTTGAGAGATTTCAAGTGGATAGCAATTGCTTTTATATTTTTTCGAGTCAATAAAGTACTCATCGTATAAATGTAAATAGGACCAAAAAATTAATTCGTCTTTAATTGCTTTTTTGTTGTTTAAGGATAACTCTTGAACGGATGACCTAATTTGGCAAATTCTTCCATCGAATAGACGCATATAAGATGTATGTAATTTATAGTTCAATTCATAAACGCGAGGAGAGATTTCGAAATTTTTTTCAGCAAAGTGTTCAGATAAGATCAAAAAATATTTTATTATTATTGAGGATAACTCTTAAACGAAAAGTGTTAGCAAAGTATTATTCTTATACAGTATGTTTTTTTTTATCGTGGGCCATAGGATTTAACATGCTAAAAATTATACCTTGTGTTAATGTATATTTTAACATATAATTTTAAAGGAAATTTTAGTTAGTAATATATCAATTACTTTTCCACATGATGCGGTTCATTAGATTAACTTAAACATGTTTTATTCCAATAAAAAATGAAAATAATTCCACTAATCAATCTGACATTTCGTAAATTCAAGATACTTTGATTATTTTTGCTCCGTTATTATTTTAAATAATTTCATTTTTTAATGGAATTGTTTAAGTTATTCTAATGCAGCGCATCATGTAGAAAAATAATTGATTTATTACCAACTAAAATTTCCTTCAAAATTTTATGATAAAATATACATTAACACAAGGTATAATTTTTAGCATGTAAAATCCTATGGCCCACGATAAAAAAAATACCGTGTATAATAGACGTAGGTTAAAAAAAAAAATTGTTCAATTTTTTTTTTAACTTTTGAACTTATGATCGGATTTCTAAGCGTCTTTCGGCAAAGTCTTTCATTCATCCGAAAGATATATAGAGGACCAAAGAATTAAATTCGTTGTTCAATTGTTTTTAGTTTACAGAAGATAACGGGTGATCAAAGTCAAATTCTTCCAGAAAAGCCCATCGAATAGATACAGATGACATTAAACTTTTTTTTTCTAGTGACTTATTTCAATAAGTTATTTGTTTGTTAGCCTTTGTAAGACTTAATTTTGTAAAATTACGAACTGCTTGAATATTTATATATGAAGGCTACTTTTCTCTTAATTTAATTTACTGAATAATTTTGCAACAATAATCGATTTTTTTTCTCAAAAAGTATATTATATGTGGCTCTACCATTAAAAGGTTCCACGAGCCGCCACTTGTATGGTATTCGTAATCTTTATTGAACAAACTTTCTGACCTTTCAATAGCAGACTTTATTTTAATTTCGTTTAATGAATTTAAATAAATTAATTTAGTTTATTTTTATTTAAGATAATTTATGAGTTCATTTGTTGTATAATATTATTGTAAATTGGGGTTTCCCACAAAGAAATAAATACATGAATAAATATTAATGTAACTTTAAAATCTAAGAAGATAATTACATTTCCTACTCGAGATGAAAACGAATTGCTCGTTCGTGAACTTGCTCCTTGGTGTTATCTAATATATAAAATTTTCGTATCACAGTGTTTGTAACAAAACTCCTTCGAAACGGCTTGACCGATTCTTATGAAATTTTGTGTGTATATTGAGCAGGTCTGAGAATAGGACGTAAACTATTTTTATACCCCTAAATGATAGGGGTGGTCCACCGCAAATTTTTTATTTTTATTTTTTGGACAAAATTTTTTATTTTTATTTTTTTATGATTCGGCATTAAAAAATACATACAACCCTAAATTTTCACCCTTCTACCACCAACCCCTATTTTTTAATAGCGATTTTAGTACTTTAATAATTTTCTACTCTCGGCGATCGACCGCTCGATCAGTTATTCCTTTTCCATTGTTTGCGCCGACGGTTATTAATGGGTTTTAATGGGCTTACCCTGTAGATTCGTATCGATAAATGTAAATAAATAAGTAGCTGAAATTATAAAAAAAAATATAAACAAAATATTAACAGCAAATGCTGCACTGAGCTCAATTGCAACACTTGCATCCGATGAACAATTAAGTCGGCTTTAAATACATAAATTGGTGATAACGATTGATTTATAATACGCGCGCCATCTCTTGGTGGTTGGAATGTCGCTCGCGGTGGTGTTACGAATTAAAATATTCTGCAGAAGATTCTGTGCGCAGTTGAGAATTTCTTTAATAATTTTGCCATTTAGTTCAAATTCGTTGATTATGAAAAAAAAATATGAATTTTTGAAGCAATAATTGCATGTTAGAGCGATCATGAATTTCAAAAATTAAAAAAAATAATATTTCAACTGGCGATACATGTTTTTATTAGTAACAATACACTTCTTACATTCTTTAGCTTTAATAATTTTGTAATTTAGTTCAAATCCGTTGATTATTAAAAAAGTTATGAATTTTTGAAACAATAATTGCACGTTAAAGCGATCATGAATTTTAAAAATTCGAAAAAAAAAATTTCAACTGTCGATACATGTTTTTATTAGTAACAATACACTTCTTACATTCTTTAACTTTAATAATTTTGTTATTTAGTTCAAATCCGTTGATTATTAAAAAAGTTATGAATTTTTGAAACAATAATTGCACGTTAAAGCGATCATGAATTTTAAAAATTCTAAAAAAAATATTTCAACTGGCGATACATGTTTTTATTAGTAACAATACACTTCTTACATTCTTTAACTTTAATGATTTTGTTATTTAGTTCAAATCCGTTGATTATTAAAAAAGTTATGAATTTTTGAAGCAATAATTGCACGTTAAAGCGATCATGAATTTCAAAAATTCGAAAAAAAATATTTCAACTGGCGATAGATGTTTTTATTATTAACAATACACTTCTTACATTCTTAAGCTTTAATAATTTTGTTATTTAGTTCAAATCCGTTGATTATTAAAAAAGTTATGAATTTTTGAAGCAATAATTGCACGTTAAAGCGATTATGAATTTCAAAAATTCTAAAAAAATATTTCAACTCGCGATACATGTTTTTATTAGTAACAATACACTTCTTACTTTCTTTAACTTTAATGATTTTGTTATTTAGTTCAAATCCGTTGATTATTAAAAAAGTTATGAATTTTTGAAGCAATAATTGCACGTTAAAGCGATTATGAATTTCAAAAATTCTAAAAAAATATTTCAACTCGCGATACATGTTTTTATTAGTAACAATACACTTCTTACTTTCTTTAACTTTAATGATTTTGTTATTTAGTTCAAATCCGTTGATTATTAAAAAAGTTATGAATTTTTGAAGCAATAATTGCACGTTAAAGCGATCATGAATTTTAAAAATTCTAAAAAAATATTTCAACTGCCGATACATGTTTTTATTAGTAACAATATAATTCTTACATTCTTTAACTTTAATAATTTTGTTATTTAGTTCAAATCCGTTGATTATTAAAAAAGTTATGAATTTTTTAAGCAATAATTGCACGTTAAAGCGATCATGAATTTCAAAATTTCGAAAAAAAATATTTCAACTGGCGATAGATGTTTTTATTATTAACAATACACTTCTTACATTCTTAAGCTTTAATAATTTTGTTATTTAGTTCAAATCCGTTGATTATTAAAAAAATTATGAATTTTTGAAGCAATAATTGCACGTTAAAGCGATCGTGAATTTGAAAAATTAGAGCCTAAACCGTTTTCGGCCACTATCGTCACTACTTTATTTGCTTAATTTCAATGGGCCACACACGGACGACGGCGCAGAGCAGTGGAGCCGTCGTTCGTCACCAGTAATAAGCCACGTATTGACGACGACGCAGCGCAGCGGAGCCGTCGTTCGTCACCAGTTACCTTTCTTAATTTTTAAGGGTTACGCACGGACAACGGCGTAGCGCAGCGGAGCCGTCGTTCGTCACCAGTTTATTTGCTTAATTTTAATGAGCGTCACCAGTAATAAGCTACATATTGACGACGGCGCTTCACAGCGGAGCCGTCGTTCGTCACCAGTTACCTTGCTTAATTTTTAAGGGCTACGCACGGACGACGGCGCAGCGCAGCGGAGCCGTCGTCTGTCACCAGTTATCTGCCTTAATATATATGAACCATTCGCGGTCGACGGCGCAGTGTAGCGGAGCCGTCGTTCGTCACCCTTGCTTAATTTTTAAGGTATACGCACCAGTTTATTTGCTTAATTTTAATGGGCCATACACGGACGTCGTCAGTCACCAGTTATCTGCCTTAATATATATAAATATATATGGACCATGCACGGACGACAGCGCAGCGCAGCGGAGCCGTCGTTCGTCACCAGTTACCTTGCTTGATTTTAAAGGACTACGCACGGACGACGGCGCAGCGAATGTTGTGTATCATAGAGCATTACAATAATAAACACTATGTTTTTGAATATTTTCTTTTTATGAATTATACCAATTCGAATTCAATATTCATAGTTAAGACAGGACAACGTCTGTCGGGTCAGCTAGTTATTATATATGTATTAACAACCTTGATCTTAATATTTTCAAAAATGTGCGGTCATGTCTTATAGACGCAAGTCCGAACTAATAAATGTTAACTACAACATTCATGGAAGTACAGTAAGTCAGGCTAATACTTTAGTTTGTAAAATACTATCTGAAACTAAAAAGATTTCAATTTCTAAATGTATAGTGTGTTGAATTAGGTTTAAATATAAAAATTAAACCCTTGTTCATAATTTGTAAATTAGCTTCCTAAAGCGTATTTTATTAATTTTTCGTGGTTTTTAAAGGAGTACACCATTAAAAATTACGTTTAAATATAAGCATATTGGTGTGGCCGTCATGTTACTTTCTCCGATTTAATGATATTGAGGTGTTTAGTGAGACTCTAGTGACTAAGTGATCATAATACTTTGACTGCAGAAGAAGAATTGCAGGTTGTAAACAATACTTGTGTTTTATTATTGTTCCCAATTGTAAAATAAATAATCTTTATTTATCAAACGAAAAATTCTACCTATAATTCTTTAGGAACATTTCTTGATCTCTCTGCCCTCCTAATTATAATAACACCTGAATAGACATTATAAATATTAAATACTAAAATGAAATATAAGCAAAACGGAATCAAAATGACAAATGACTTTAGTTACAAGATAAATTTGCCATTTTTTTACAAGACTTATGATCAGTTAACGATTGAAAATGAACACATCGTGTTCGAAATGTACATTTAGTGTTATAAATAAACGAGTGAAGTAAAGAATATAACTATGATTAATTATTTAATTACGCAACTTCACATAACTCAAAAATACATAATAAGACTTATGAAATATAATTTTTCAAAGGATTCAAATGTCCAGGTAAAAAAAAAGAAACCATCATAGCCACCTGTACTTATTGTAACTCTCCGTCGGTAAAAGAACGAAATCAGTCGATCAATAGCCAGCAGGACGAGTTACAAACACCTTCATGGCCTTACGTAAAAATTTCACGCGTGCACACGTGCCCGCAATTAGGTGTCAGTGCCGTTCGATCCGTGGGGCTTATTGTAAAGTAAAAATGCATCCCCGGATTTCATTTAAACAACTTTCCCCACAAATTTCAATGCTGAAAAAGTTTCCCGAACTTTCCGAGGGGTCGATTAACTTGGGGAAAACCAAACAGAAACTGTACCAAACAATTTCACGAGCTCGAAATCCGACGGGGCCGGGAACCTGCCGTTTTCCGAAACGCATCTTCCATTCATGGGGCGATTGATAAAATGGAAAATGGAAAAAATAGACGAAATAAGGTGAATAGGTGATCGTAGAGGCGGTTTCGAACGGCGATGCCTCCCACGTGATGTGTTTGCCGGTCCGGCGTCGCGTAGGCGGGCCGACGCCGACGCCAATAGCGCGAACGGCGCTCCTAAACCTGGGCGTTTCACGTCGACGCAAGCGTTTTTCACAGGAAAAACGAGATGACCTTTATATATATATATATATATATATATATATATATATATATATTTATATATATATATATATAAAGAATTCATATATAAAATATTAATGATATGTATTTCATTCTAACAAAATAGAAAATTACTTAAGTGCACCTTAATTTTCAATAACGGAAGAAAAAAAATTCGCCCGTCCGTAGTTTATATTTATAAAGTTACAAATAATACTTTCTGTTTTATACGGTCCCCGGCATAGTTGAGGAAGTCTTAGTCCTACTTGTTATACTTTCAGCAACAGTTTAAAACTTTCGCAGACCGTATAACTTCTGGTTTCGGAATAATTTAGTCTCGAGGACTTACCTCTCATTGTTTCTATTTGTTTAACCTTCTTCAGTCGGTCGGGATTATCGGCCGTTTTCGGCCGACTTTTTCGGACGTCCGCCCCGGCCCTTTAAAAGCTGCAGTTTTCAGATTGGACGGGCTTAATCAGACCCGGGGGAGACGGAATCGCGGTCCACTGCCGCAGGTTTCATTTTGCATGTTTCCGTGTTTCCGGGGATGCTGGATATGTATTCGCGGAGTTTTGTCGCATTACGGGTTTATAATTTCCTGGGTGGTCTTTTTTTGCAAGCGTCTTTATTTTAAAATCGTTAAAATAGATAGAAATTATAAATTTACGAATATATTTTGTTTTACGATAGCCTTTTAAAATAAAATTTAATGCTATTTCTATATACAGGGTATTTTTTTTATCGTGGGCCATAGGATTTTACATGCTAAAAATTATACCTTGTGTTAATGTATATTTTATCATAAAATTTTGAAGGAAATTTTAGTTAGTAATAAATCAATTCTTTTTCTACATGATGCGCTTAGTCAGAATAATTTAAACATGTTTTATTCCTTTAAAAAACGAAATTATTTAAAATAAATAACTGACCAAAAATAATCAAAGTACCTAGAATTTCTGCAATGTCAGATTGATTAATGAATTAATTTCATTTTTTAATGAAATAAAACATGTTTAAGTTAATCTAATTAAGCGCTTCATGTCGAAAAGTAATTGATTTATCACTAACTAAAATTTGCTTTTAAAATTATATGTTAAAATATACATTAACACAAGGTATAATTTTTAGCATGTAAAATCCTATGGCCCACGATAAAAAAAACATACTGTATATATTCTTGTCTATATAAACGTAACAAAGAATAATAATCATTTAGAAGTGTTTCGTTTTAAATTATATTATAGTGATAATTAAATTTTAATCTTTTAATTACGTTTTTCCCATAAACTGCACAAAAAATATATTTTCTATAACATCTTAGAAGAAAAAACAATAAGAAAAAATTAATATGAATAATACATAATCGATGTGACTGAAGGGCACCTGCGAAAGTCAAAAAAAAAAAGAAAAAACAAATCCAATTGTATCATCTCATTACCCAAACGCAAAACCAAAACATTAGCAACAATATTAGTCCTGCGAATATAATAATAATAATATATAAGGTTTCTACTTACATAATTCTTGTATATAATTACCTGCAAAAACAAATAAAACGGTGAATAGGATTAATTACATAACACGCACCTTACTTTATACTTTGAAAGTTTTTCATTATTATTTAGAAACCTATCAAACTAAGTATTTTAAGAAAGGCAGAAAAAAATATATTAAAGTATAGTAGGTGTTCCATTAAAAAAAGTTTCGTTACATTTGCGAAGGTCATGTTACTTCATAAAAAACAGCATTTAATTACTTTATTATTTATTCTATAATGTTAGCATGCCAATAACTCCCTAGAAACGAGTAACGTAAAGGTACCTTTAACAACACCAGTGTTGTTATATGTATCTTAACGCAACTATGAAGATATTGGCAAAGAAACATGATTTCGGTTTTCAACGGTTTTCATTAAACATTTTTTTAATTAAAAAAATAGAAATAAGATAAAATAAACGTAACGTTATTTGCTTTTACATTACTCGAGAATTTCAAACTTTTCTCTCGTAATGTAAAAACCTTCATAACGTTCCTTGTATCGTAAATTCAATAAACAAATCTGATCATCTAAAAATGTAACATTTCTTTTGTTAAAACACGCTTCGATACTTTTAATATATCAACTTATTATATTTCTGTGATTGTTAAAATATTGCTGGTTGTTGCCCTAAAAACTAGAATCACTCAGAAACGGTTAAATTTAGCACAATAAAAGTTATTGTCAGTTTAATAAATATTAAAAACTACGCATAAAAATGTAAAAATACAAGATAAGATAAGAAGATAAGATAAGATTCTTATCTTATCTTGTTAGTCTGTTCATTGCTTATAAAACAATATTAGACACGTCATAATTTAAGTGTTTAAAAGCGTTACTTAAAATATAATAAAACAAAACAAGACTACAGTTTTATTTAAAAAAAAACATAAGTTTGTGTTGACTCTCCGTTGCGTGGCACCCTGTATATATAAAATTATTTTCCGATCCTAGAGTGGAAAATTATCTCCAACTTCTAAATAAATTATATTTCCCTATCTTAAATATTTAAGGCCAAAAAGATACTTTGGTACTTCAGTGAGACACCGGATATATGCAATATCCTTACATGTAGAAGAATGTAATGTGCAAAAATGATTGTTAGTATGATTAGTCTGATAAATAGCTATCGGCCAGTGATATTTTTCATGTATATTGATTTACAAATTATTATTTTTTTTTAGAATTTTCTACAGTTATTATTAATGTGATTTTTTTTAATGTAACTATTATCATTTTATAACTATAAAACATACTGTGGCCATCATGTAACTCCGATTTAATGCTATAATAGTAATGAATATGATATTTTGCATATTTTTCAATTTTCCTTTCAAATACTCAATTAATTAAAAAATTGTAAAATATTTATTACTTGAAGAATTATAATAAAATAAAATTACCAAAACGACGTTTTTGTTTTTCTATAAAAAATTATCGATAAATTCCTGCTGGAAACAAATGGGAATTTACAATGCAGGGAAAAAAATTGCACTCGACTATAAAAAAAATTGTAAAAAATTGATCACCATAAACATTAACTTCAAAATCACTAAAACCATAAAAAAAATACTGTGATTTTGGTGTCCTAAAAACATACCAATATATTCGTACCAAAAACAAAAAAAAAAGATAAATACAATAAAACGAAAAGTTTTATTTGTATTTATCAAATGCTTTCTGCAACAAGTAAGGTTATTCCCAATTTGTTAAAAAAAAAAGATGCAAATCTTGCCTTAACAGGAACAAACGTTACACTCGGTGATTTGTAAAATTGTAATAAAATCATCATTTCAAGATTTACTTTCAAAATTGCTGACTCCATCAAGCAGTATTGTATTTTTTAATTTTCTGTAAAAAAAACGGGCAATTCTCACTTGAAACAAAATGGAAGCACTGAAGGGAACAAAAATTGCACTTTTTTGTAAAAAAAATATGTTCACTTTAAAAATTTGCTTCAAAAATTGCAAAACCTGTCAGGTAGCAGTGTATTTTTGATTTTCCATAAAAACGATCGATATATTCTCGCTGGAAATAAAAATACAAAAATTAGACACCGAACTTGCACTAGAGGAACAGAAAATTGCAATCGTCCGTTCGAAAAATTGTACAAAAAAATGTATTTTTGATTTTTCATAAAAACGATCGATATATTCCCGCTGGAAATAAAAATTAAAGACACCAAACTTGCACTAAAGGAAAAGAAAATTGTAATCGTCCGTTCGAAAAATTGTACAAAAAAATCATCTCTTTAAGAAGTTGCTTCAAAATTGCCAAAACTGTCAAGTAGCAGTGTATTTTTCATTTTCAATAAAAACAATCGATATATTCCCGCTGGATATAAAAAGGATCACAAAACATGTACTAGAGGGAAAGATAATTGCACACATCCATTTGAAAAATTGTAAAAAATTTATTAAGTAGCTTTAAAAATGCCAAAACTATAAAAACAATTAATATATTTCCACTGGAAATAAAAAAGGAAAAAAACAAAGGTTGCACTAAAGTGAAATAAAATTGCAATAATCCATTTGAAAATTTTTAAAATAATTAATGTCTTAAAGAAGTAACTTCAAAATTAAAAATACTGACCAAAAGTGGTGTATTTTTGATTTCCTATGAAACAATCCACTGAAAACAGAAGATAAAGGGACAAGAGAAATGAAAGTTGCAATCAACTATTCGAAAAATTGTAAAAATTAATCATTTAAATAATTAAGTCAAAAATTCATGAAATTTATTGTTGTTGTATTGATAGAAACCATCACAGGTGTACAAAAGATATAAAAAACGGGAAATGGAAGTTGCAATCAACTTTTTGAAAAATTGCAAAAATTAATCATTTAAATAATTAGGTCAAAAATTAATGAAATTTATTGTTGTTTTATTGATAGAAACCTTCACAGGTGTACAAAAGATATAAAAAAACGGGAAATGGAAGTTGTAATCAACTTTTTGAAAAATTGCAAAAATTAATCACTTGAATAGTTAGGCCAAAAATTATTGAAACTCATTGTTGTTATTATTAGAAACCTTCATAAGTATACACAAGTCAGGTAAAAATATTCAGAATTAAGAAAAGAAATTAAATATAACAAATACCAATATCTCAATATAATTTTTGGTTTACTTTACTTTAAAAACAACCAACACATTCTCACCGAAAACCAACAATAACGGGAACAAACATTCTGATTCCGATTCTGGTTTTGGTAATTTTGAAGCTAGCTTTTTAGGTGGCCATTTTTTTTTAATCGATGAGTGCATCTATTTAAAAAAATGGCCACTTAAAAAGTTGGTTTGGGATTGAAAAAATCGATAACAACTTCGAATCTTCGATATTCGAAGTTTTCTTCGTTTCTTCGGATTCTTAGAAGCATCGAAATTGCGAAGTTTCGAATCATTAGGACCACTAGTTCTGTTAGTTTTCTATAAAAAAAACAAATACATTTTCCAGAAGGGGAAACAAAAACGGATAAAAAACTTGCACCAACAGGAACGAAAATTGCACTTGACTATTTGAAAAAAATCCAAATTAATTCATCACTCAAATAATTACCTTTAAAACTAAGTAAACTATTCAACAAAATGTATTTTTGGTATATTGTGAAAACAATTAAAAACAAAAGGGGACCCAAAATTCGCACTAACGGGAACGAAAACTGCTCACACAACAATTTGAAACCATCTAAAAAGTTAATCTTCAAAATTACTACCATAGTCAGTTTTATATAAAAAATGGTGATGTGGCCATCATGTTGTAATACTTATTTATATTTACATTCAAACATCGAGTCTTTTTTTCATGTCTATCTGCATCATGCATTTTTAAAATCTGTTCATTCGTACAAAAGTTAACCCCAATTAGGCGTAAAGCATGCTGAATTTCAATTATTAAAACCATTTACGGAAAAAAATAATGAAAACCTGGTCATGGATTCAAGAGTTATCCTTCAAAAAGGCTGAAAAGAAACTTCAAGTTGTTTTTCAAATCCACTTGTACTGAAAACTCTAAAATGTCAATTTTTTGGAACAAATGTTTGGAAAAACTAAAATTTTGGTTAAAATCGAAGCAAATCTCAACGCACTGTCACTCAAAATTATTTATCATTATCAAGACTCTAATATTCAATCAAAAGATCAAAACATTTCGAAGTTGGTTTTAGAGTTATTCAACTAAAAACTTGAAAATATCAATTTTTTGTAACACATATTGAAGAAAAGTGAAATTTTAGTTAAAATAAAAGCAAATCACAATGAAATGTTATCAATATTAGGGTTTTAATATTTATGTAGAAGATCAAAATATTCTGCAGATTGATTTTGAGTTATTTAACTAGAAACCAGAAAATGTTCATTTTTTGTAATAAATCTTGGTAAAAATTGAAATTTTGTTTAAAATCAAAGCAAATCACATTGAACTGTCACTCAAAATCACTTATCAATATCAAGGCTTTAATATTTATGCAAAATATTCAAGCATTCTGCAGATGGTTTTGGATTATTTAACTGAAAACTCGAAAATGTCAATTTTTTGGAACAAATATTTAGAAAAGCTAAAATTTCGGGTAAAATTGAAGCAAATCACAACGAACTATTACTCAAAATTATTTATCATTATCAAGACTCTAATATTCAAACAAAAGATCAAAACATTCTGAAGTTGGTTTTAGAGTTATTCAACTAGAAACTTGAAAATATCAGTTTTTTGTAACTAATATTAAGGAAAAGTGAAATTTCATTTAAAATCAAAGCAAAGCACAATGATCTGTCACTTAAAATCACTTATTGTTATCAGGGTTTAATATTTTTGTAGAAAACGACAACATTCTGCAGATTGATTTTGAGTTATTCAACTAAAAACTCGAAAATATCAGTTTTTTTGTAACAAATATTGGGAAAAAGTGAAATTTCCGTTAAAATCAAAGGAAATCACAACGGACTGTCTCTCAAAATCACTTATCAATATCAGGGCTTTAATACAATATTTTTTTTCGGACATACGGAGCAGATGTTTTATAAATATTTTACCGCAATCGCATTGCTAAAGGCCGTACCTAACATCAATGTTGATGGTAGAGCCACTTATACAATATACCCCCTCCCGCTTTTTTTGAAGAAAGTAAAAACGATTTATCTTCCTAGACCAAAGTAACTGGCACAAAAGTGTTAGAAGAATTAGTTAAAAATGCTTGCTGAGCTTGAAACTACAGGTAATGCCATGGCTGTATACCGGGTGTGGCACTTAAGACGCCTCGGACCATAGCTCCTTTACGATAAAAGCTATCGAAAAAAATCTAAGAACAAAGTGGTGCATAGTTACCGTCGCTATGTTTTAAAAATATTTCTAATCATCAGTGGCGTGCCGTACTCCAGTGGCGTACCAAACTTATGTTTTTTTTAAATGGAATGCCCTATTTTTTATTGCAGATTTGGAAAGTGCTCGACGAGTACTTATTTTTTTATCTAACATGTTATACCCTTCACTTTAGCGGTTTCGCTGTTATAACCCCTTCTTTCAAAATTGCGCCCCATTTTTGAGATTTTTTTGTAGAGAAACTAATTGACGCCGGCGCCTAAATTTTGAATTGAGGTACAGGTTAAGACCTCGTATACCTTCACATAATTTTTTTTCGGGTAATTTATGGCAAAAAAATAATTTTTGATTGATCTTCGCATGTTGTCATTTTTTCCGAAAATTTCAAATGGCACCCCCCTAAAAAAATTACGGCGTTGTACAGCCAAAACTCTAAATTTTTCATTGGTGTAAAAAAAATTACACATTGCATAACAAAATTTCGGAGAAAAAAGGAATTTCATCGCAAATGTCGGGAAACGTTTTCCGTTCCCAAGTGTGCCATGAGAAAACAAAAGATTGGTAATGGTCAAAGTAAATTATTAGACGTCAGTAGCAGCCATAAGTCATTTTTGATAAACGTTCTAAAAATGTTCCGAACTCAAGAGGAAATGGTTGACATGATATTTATTCTTGGAGAATGTAACAAGAATTGTTTCTTGGCATCACGAGTGTACGCTGCGAGATATCCGCACAGGGCACATCCAAATGAACGTGCGTTTCAAAAAGTGTTGGAGAGATTTACTACTACGGGAAGTGTGAAACGGCCAAGGAGAGTTAGAAAGAAGGCAGTTATTACCGAAAATAATGAACTGCGGTATATCACCAGAAGTTGCGGTTATGCCTCCAGCAGGAAGGTCGTCATTTCGAACATTTAGTTTAAGTTGTTAAATTTTCTTTATCTGCATTTTTCATATCATGTTGAATAAATAGGTACATACTATTATGTTGACCGTATTTGTGTATTTGTTTTGGTACTTTGACAATTACCAATCTTTTGTTTTCTCATGGCACACTTGGGAACGGAAAACGTTTCCCGACATTTGCGATGAAATTCCTTTTTTCTCCGAAATTTTGTTATGCAATGTGTAATTTTTTTTACACCAATGAAAAATTTAGAGTTTTGGCTGTACAACGCCGTAATTTTTTTAGGGGGGTGCCATTTGAAATTTTCGGAAAAAATGACAACATACGAAGATCAATCAAAAATTATTTTTTTTCCATAAATTACCCGAAAAAAAATTATGTGAAGGTATACGAGGTCTTAACCTGTACCTCAATTCAAAATTTAGGCGCCGGCGTCAATTAGTTTCTCTACAAAAAAATCTCAAAAATGGGGCGCAATTTTGAAAGAAGGGGTTATAACAGCGAAACCGATAAAGTGAAGGGTATAACATGTTAGATAAAAAAATAAGTACTCGTCGAGCACTTTCCAAATCTGCAATAAAAAATAGGGCATTCCATTTAAAAAAACATAAGTTTGGTACGCCACTGGAGTACGACATGCCACTGATGATTAGAAATATTTTTAAAACATAGCGACGGTAACTATGCACCACTTTGTTCTTAGATTTTTTTCGATAGCTTTTATCGTAAAGGAGCTATAGTCCGAGGCGTCTTAAGTGCCACACCCGGTATATCGAGCCGCCCCTGATTATTATTAATTATAAAATAACTATTTTTAAAGCTGAAATACTAAAGCGAATACCATTTAAGTACATTAAAAAAAATGTATTTTATGCTATTAATTATTTTTAATAATGAAAATATTAATTTATAATATTAATAAATACTTGGTGGAGTTTCCCTTAAATTGATGATGTAAATATAGGGTGGCATCATAGGAAGCATCTATAAGTATTGCGGTAGTTCGCAAGGGGAAAACTAATTGGTATTGATTGTCTCGCGAGAGTCTTCGCGTTCATAAAACTCTCATCCCTGCTAAGCTTTAAACGTACTATCCCGAGATTCGTGCTGTGAAATTTTTTAGGCAAATCGATCACTAAGCTATTTACATGGAGATTATTAAGTTCATACATAGTGATGCGCCTTTGCATTTTTATTAAAAACGAAATAGTAAAGTGGGAGAAGTACGCGAGTTGTGTAATGACCAATTCCTGAAAAATATTGCATTATTCAATTATAATACGCTGTTTATGTATTATAAATGAACGAAATCATCATTTTTATTTACTTTGTTTGGTTGATGATTGATCTTCGAGCAAACTGTTCTCATCAAATAAATATAGATGAGGTGAAAAAGAAAACACGATTTTTATTTGTTTTCCGTTTTTCTGATCAAATTATAAAAATATTTCGAGCAACAGAAATAAAGCTAAATAAATTTGAATTCAAATGGAGGATGGCTGCTGACCGTTTCACATTCTTGCAACAATGGATTGCAATTATATATTTTTATAAGATGAAAATGTAAATTCGTTCTTTTTGCGATGACTTTTTAAAGAATGGACAGATTTTAGAAACCTTTACGTTAGAAGGGATTTGATACAATAAGTTGAATAGCCCAAAAGCCATCCGCAGAATACTTGAAAATTTTGCATACATATTAAAGCCTTGAAATTGATAAGTGATTTTGAGTAGCAGTTCATTGTGATTTACTTTTATTTTATCCCAAATTTCACTTTTCTTCAATATGTGTTACAAAAATTTGATATTTTCAAGTTTTTGGTTGAATAACTCTAAAACCAACTTCAAAATGTTTTGATCTTTTGTTTGAATATTAGAGTCTTGATAATGATAAATAATTTTGAGTGACAGTTCGTTGAGATTTGCTTCGATTTTAACCGAAATTTTAGCTATTCCAAACATTTGTTCCAAAAAATTGACATTTTCGAGTTTTCAGTTAAATAACTCAAAAACCATCTGCAGAATACTTGAATATTTTACATAAATATTGATAGGTGATTTTAAGTGACAGTTCATTGTGATTTGCTTTGATTTTAAACAAAATTTCAACTTTTTTCAAGATTTATTACAAAAAATTAACATTTTCCTGTTTCTAGTTAAATAACTCAAAATCAATCTGCGGAATATTTTGATCTTCTACATAAATATTAAAGCCCTAATCTTGATAAGTGATTTTGAGTAACAGTTCATTATGATTTGCGAAATTTCACTTTTCCCAATATTTGTTACAAAAATTTACATTTACGCGTTTTTAGTCAAATAACTCAAAAACCATCTTCAGAATGTTTTGATATTTTACATAAATAATAAAGTTCTGATACTAGTGGTGTAATGTTAAGTGATAGTCCGTTATGATTTGTTTTGATTTTACCCGAAATTTCACTTTTTACAAATATTTGTTTCGAAAAAATAATATTTTTGAGTTTTTAGTTGAATAAGTCAAAAGCATCTTCAGAGTGTTTTGATATTTTGGTTGAATATTAAAGTCATGATATTGATAAGTAATGTTAAGTGATAGTTCGTTGTGATTTGTTTTTGATTTTAGCCGAAATATCACTTTTTTCCAATATTTGTTCCAAAAAAAAAATGATATTTTCAAGTTTTCAGTTGAATAACTCAAAAATCATCAACAGAATGTTTTGATATTTTACATAAATAATAAAGTTCTGATACTAATAGGTAATGTTGAGTGACAGACCGTTATGATTTGTTTTGATTTTAGCCGAAATTTCCCTTTTTCGCAATATTTGTTCCAAAAAAAATAATATTTTCGAGTTTTTAGTTGAAAAACTCAAAAGCATCTTCAGAGTGTTTTGATATTTTGCTTGAATATTAAAGTCCTGATATTGATAAGTATTGTTAAGTGATAGTTCATTGTGATTTGTTTTTGATTTTAGCCGAAATATCACTTTTTTCCAATATTTCTTCCAAAAAATTGAAATTTTCGAGTTTTCAGTTGAATAACTCAAAAGCCGTCTTCAGAAAGTTTTGATATTTTGCTTGGATATTAAAGTCCTGATATTGATAAGTAATGTTAAGTGATAGTCCGTTGTGATTTGTTTTTGAGTTTAGTCGAAATTTCACTTTTTACAATATTTGTTTAACAAAAATAATATTTTCGAGTTTTTAGTCGAATAACTGAAAAGCCATCTTCAGAATGTTTTGATATTTTGCTTGAATGTTAAAGTCCTGATATTGATAAGTAATGTTAAGTGATAGTTCGTTGTGATTTGTTTTTGATTTTAGCCGAAATTTCACTTTTTCTCAATATTTTTACCAAAAAATTGATATTTTCGAGTTTTCAGTTGAATAAGTCCAAAACCATCTTCAGAATATTTTAATCTTTTTAATATTGAAGCCCTGATATTCATAAGTGATTTTGAGTAACAGTTTATTGTGATTTGTTTTGATTTTAAACGAATTTTCACTTTTTCTCAAGATTTAATATAAAAAAATAACATTTTCGAGTTTTTAGTTAAAAAATCAATCTGCAGAATGTTTTGAACTTCTGCATGAATATTAAAGCCCTGATATTAATAAGTGATTTTGAGTAACAGTCCATTGTGATTTTGTGATTTGTTTAATTTTAAACTTTTTCACAATATTTGTTACAAAAAACTGATATTTTCGAGTTTTTAGTTGAATAATTCAAAAACCATCTCCAGAATGTTTTGATATTTTGTTTGCATATTAAAGTCCTGATCATGATAAGTTTTGAGTGATAGTCCGTTGTGATTTGCTTCGATTTTAACCGAAATTTCAGCTTTTGAAATTTTTGGTTAAAAAAATTGACATTTTCGAGTTTTCAGTTGAATAAACCATTTCCAAAATATATTGATTATTTTGCTTAACCCGCCATTGGTGACGCAAATTTAATGGTGACGCCGGTCTCACGCACCGGGGTTTTCAACTGAAGATTCTTCGAAACGTGTTACTAATAGTTCATGTTGTTTTTTTTTATTTAGATAAGATATTTAATCAATTTAAGCTCTGCAATACGGCAGCTACTCGAAATTGCAACAAAAAATAATAACGGAGAATAAAGTTATTCGACACACCCGGTCTCACAGACCAGTAGGGTCACCATTGGCGGGTTAAATATTAAAGTGCTGATAATTACACGTAATTTTAAATAACAGTTTGTTGTGATTTACTTCGATTTTAGCCGAATTTCGTGTAGTCTCGTATTTTGTTTTTTAACGCATTTTTGCCCAAGATTTAAATTGAAGGAAATTTATTTTTCGTCTTCCTGTTAAATGTCAATGAATACTCACTGAACGTACTTTTTGGAATTAAAAATGATAGATGGCGCTGACGATATTCTAGATATAACTTTAAAAGGAACTTTAAAATAGCTGTCCTACATATAGAACTATGGGCATAGCTGGGTTAAAGGTGAAATGGGGATATTTAGAGTGAGGTATCATAAATATTTGTAACTTTTATGTTGGGCAGGCTCATTGTATAGAGCCAATGAGCCATGTCACTACCTGTAGTTTCAACCTGAGCAAGAATTTTTAATTAACTTTTAAAACATTTTTTCACCAGTTACTTTGGTTTAGGAAGATAAATCGTTCTCTTCTTCAAAAAAAAAGGAGGGGGTATATTGTGGTATATGTGGCCATCAATATGTTCCACGAACCGCCACTAATAATAAAAATAATCATTATTTAGGGACAGAACCAGTGCACAAAATATTAAAATAGATAAAAATAAAAATAAATACAAATACAGATCAAATGATTAAATTTACAAATGCCGCCGTATTCGCGACAATAACATATTTCCGTACGAGCGAAGGCGGCCGTATCCGCGACAATCAAAATAATCTCGTAAGATCGCGCCTAAATTTAAGTTCCCGGCGCTTCCACCATATTATCACTTTCTATGTGATTAAACGGTGACAAGTCAGCAATCAAAACGGCATTACCAGAAATAAAAAATAAACAAAATAAACACACTATTGAATGGTTTGCTCAATTTACAAAAAAATCCTCAGAAATAGATCTTAGTTATTATCAATTTTAAATTTCTCAGTACATGGTACACGATCCTTAGAATTGGATGCAGAATTTAAAATGAAATAAAAAACAGGTATTTGCATTTGAAAAAATTAAGTTGATGGTCGTAACTTACACTGATTGCATCTTAATTATGGAAAAATGCACTTACTTGATTGTAGATAATTAAAACCTTATTTTTTATTAATATTTCATTTATCGACGTTTTATGCAAATGAGTAACAACTTTGACAAATTTCTGCAAATTGCGAGGTAATCTCATAATAGGTTGTCTAAAAACTTTAATGCAAAGCTCTTAAGATGGACTTTCTGGGCGTCTCATCCAGTTTATTGCTCAACATTTATTGCAGCACATATAAGCGTTTCATCCCTGTTATGCGTGCGAGGAAATGCGGTTAATATAGGTATAAGATTAACACAGGTGGAACCAATCTAATACATGTGCAGGGTAGAGGCTGTATCTGTGTAATGTGTGTTTGAAACTGTCGTAAAGTCTGGAGTGGGACAGAGGGAGCCCGGGTGATCGTTAGATACGTGTTAAATGGATGATGATCGGATAGGTGACCGTCTCGTACCAATGAGAACCGGAAATACGTATCTCTTTATAAAACAAATCACAATTACTGGGTTTTTCTTGGTTTAAAGTAATAATAGTATTGAGCGTTTGAAGAATTTAAAATGTATTACTCTTTATGTATAGTTGGCTTTGTTTTAATAAAAAGTGTAATCCCCTTGAGGATAGCTGTGAGTAGAAAGGATCCCTATATTATCATTAATTTATTAATTAAAAATATCAGCGGTCCGTTCCGGATGCTAATCTGGTTCTTCAGAGAAAATCGAATTAAACGCGAAGTGTGGTCCGGCTGAAGTGCTGAATTAATTTGTACAGCGGAATATTAATTAATGACACGATGGGAGGCCGCAGAAACGGAGGTTATCCGGGTAGAAATAAAAATCATAGGAGCAGTCACCAGATGTTGAGAATAAATGAGAGTTTGCCGAAAGTATTATAGAAAAGAGGAGGTAATGACTTGTGATAATCGCACGCGTCGAATCGGTCTTCGTCACATCTCCATGCGTCAAAACTTTATCTCCTCATTTGTCTTATATCTTGTCACACCCACACACACACTCACCTACGTTAGGTGAGCATTATAAAGTTTATCCAGGATGTTTCAGTGATTCCATCGCCGAGGGTAAAATATGGATAAAACATGTTAATCCATTCCAGAAGTGTAAAATATCTCACGGGAATTGAAAGCCATTAGACCTCGGACAGCCAGAAGACACGCTAAGTTCACCCTACCGAACATGGGAAATACGTAAGTGGACATGGGACCGTTCAATCCTCCTCACTCCTCGCCCGAGGCCTTTTCCAGATACTTTCAGAACTCAAGGAGCCCCGTGTATTAGCACGTTTAATTGCCGCCGGATCTGCACCACCTTTTTTCCTACTATTTTCCCAGTTACCCCGGGATCCAGGGACGGTCCCTTGAAAATAGAAATAAAAACTAACGGGACCCGTCTAATTTCGAGCGCGGACCGTAGAAAAAAAAAACGACGGCGAAGTGCAATAATCACAAACATCCCCCCATTTCATTTTCATTTCGTAATTGCTAACTGCCTGGCAATGTTCCATTTCTTCCGGCGATTATTCCGTGGGCCGCTGAATTTAAATGGCGTGTTTTTTTATTTGCTACTTAACTATTAATTAAGAATGGCGGCACGAGACTAACTGCGTTAAAAAGGAAACGGAATTCATCAGAACGTAACGAGTTTAGGTGCTCTGTACGGTCCCGCGAGGATGATCTGCATCAGTTTGTTTTTACGAAGCGTGAAGGGTGAAAGGGTAAAAATTGGACGGTGTTACTTAAATGAATAGATTATTACAATTACTAAGTTATCTTGTTACCTACTGTTAAATATGTCAGTACTACTGGAATGTAATGTTTTGATATAAATTAATAAATTATGAAGAGCAGTCAAATGAAACAGAACGGATGCCAAAAATTGTTAGTGAATCATTTCACACAATTGGGGTAACGTTTAGGACGGTAATCTAGCCCTTTGACTATATACTTATGGACTGCTATTCCCCCTCCATTTCACATATGATCACTGCTTCAAAAGTCGTCCGCGAGCTGAAGCGCGATATAAGTCCCGCCTCGGAGCCGAAAATGGAGCGTAATTTAAAAACCGGAAAGCAAAAAAAAATATTTCTCGATGTATTCATCAGCAACGTGGAGAATGCAAACGCGAGCATATTTCGGCAACTCGGGTCCACTTTCCTGCCTGTTCTTTACAAGCAAAGCATCAACCCATAATTTGCGAAGTTCCGGATTTGATGGAAATCTAATACAGAATTTTAGGTTATAAGTCAAAAGTCAACTGACGTGTACATCGTCTGACGAGTATTATAACCGCGTTGGCATATACAGGGTGTCCTAAATAGAGTAGAATTGCATGGGTATCTTTCTTATTCTTAAAGCTAGAGATCTGGTTAAATGGGCAATGTTGTGCAGTTTTCTATGCTGATTCAGATTATGTTGAGAAATTTTTAAAATTCCGAGCAGTTTAGAAAATATTTAAAAAAAAAACTGAAAATCGCGATTTTCAAAAAAATCAAATATCTCAATAATTATTAAAGATGCGAAAAAAAGTTTTAAATAAAAGTTACTTGATTTAATTAGGCAAACATAGAAATCAAGTCAAAATAAAATTCAAGATGGCGGTTTCCGAGATATTAATACCAACTTTCTTATTTCAAATGGCCGCCATATTTGATTTTTACACGCATAAATAGACTTTATTTTCTCTTTTCAACGATGTACAACAACCTATGTCAAAATAAAAAATCATGGAAATATTAATTGTTTAAATTTAAATTTTATTTTTTTAAATTATTTTTAAAGCAAATGTAACAAAACAAAAAGAGGTAATACAACCAAGTAGTAAAATAACAATAAATTATAAAAAATGCTCAAAATGTTGACCGTTATTGGCCAAACACAATTGACAGCGTTTTACAACACTGCCAGTTACTTTTCGCAATGTGTTGCGATTAATGCCGTTTATTGCCTCTGTCACTGCTTCGCGAAGTTCATCCACATTGTTATAATTGAAGTTACTTCCATAAACTTTGTTTTTTAAAGTGCCCCACAAATAAAAGTCAAGAGGCGTCAAGTCTGCAGATCTGGCTGGCCACTGTACAGGTGTATTAGTCGCTATTACTTTATTATTAAAACGTCCATTTAGATAAGTAATAACATCTCTGGCATTGTGTGCTGGAGCACCATCTTGCTGGTACCATATTTGCATATTTTGTGCCAAAGGTAAATCATCCAATAAATCTTCTAAGGTTGTTTGAAAAATTTCCAAATAACGTTGTGCAGTTAGAGTTCCATCAAAAATTATAGGACCAAGTAAACGATTTCCCATTATGCCACAAAAAACACTAAAGCCGAACCGTAATTGGTTTCGCCGTGGAATAACTATGTGTGGATTTTCTTGAGCCCAATAGTGCTCGTTATGACGATTAAATAATCCACAATTAGAAAAGTAAGATTCGTCAGTCCATAAAATTGTGTTTATAAAATCACCATTTTCCGTAATTTTGTTGATTAACCACCTGCAAAATGTTAATCTACGGATGTTATCATTTGGTTGTAAAGTCTGAGATAGGTGCAATTTATAAGGGTGAAACTTGTGCTTTTTTAAAATTGTTGATGCTCTAGACTTAGATACGTTAACTTCATTTTCTATCTGCCGACATGAAATGTTCGGATTAGCTGCCACACAAGCCAATGTTAATTCTTCATCATCAACGATCATATTTCTATTTCTCTTAGGTTTTTTTAAACTTCCATACAATTGCATATTTTCATGCAATCTTTTAAATACCTTAATGTCCGGCTGCCTTCTTTCAGGAAAGTTTGCTTGGTATGTTTGTGCTGCAAGATGGGGGTTTTTGTAACACTTGATGTAATTACCCAAACATATCGTATTGTTCAGATATTAAATAATTCGCCATTTCAAGTAATTAATATTTATCGATAAAACAACAACTTAAGACTATACACATGTATGAATGATTAATACAACTGATAAACTAATGTAAGATGACAGTTAGTCGCTATAACAAATTTTGTTTTATTTTTATTTATGCCTACTTGTTTTAAACTTACAACAATTAATATTTCCATTATTTTTTATTTTGACATAGGTTGTTGTACATCGTTGAAAAGAGAAAAAAAAAGTCTATTTATGCGTGTAAAAATCAAATATGGCGGCCATTTGAAATAAGAAAGTTGGTATTAATATCTCGGAAACCGCCATCTTGAATTTTATTTTGACTTGATTTCTATGTTTTCCTAATTAAACCAAGTAACTTTTATTTAAAACTTTTTTTCGCATCTTTAATAATTATTGAGATATTTGATTTTTTTGAAAATCGCGATTTTCAGTTTTTTTTAAATATTTTGTAAACTGCTGGGAATTTTGAAAATTTCTCAACATAATCTGAATCAGCATAGAAAACTGCACAACATTGCCTATTTAACCAGATCTCTAGCTTTAAGAATAAGAAAGATACCCATGCAATCCTACTCTATTTAGGACACCCTGTATACCATATGTATAAAAATTATTTAGATAAGGCATGGCCATGATAAACAAAATCACGGTCTTGGATTAGTTCAGCACGTTGTTGACTTTATGTCAATTAATTACTTTGAACAACTGGTGGCGAAGACGTGATGCGACGTATCAAACCGGCAACGTACGTTCCGAAATACAAAGCCACCCCTTATCTAAATAATTTTTATACATATGGTACTTATGGACTGCTATTCCCCCTCCATTTCCCATATGATCACTGCTCCAAAAGTAGTCCGCGAGCTGGAGCCCGATATAAGTCGCGCCCCGGAGCCGAAAATGGAGCGTAATTTAAAAACCGGAAAGCAAAAAAAAATATATTTCTCGATGTATTCATCAGGAACGTGGAGAATGAAAATGCGAGCATATTTCGGCAACTCGGGTCCACTTTCCTGTCTATTCTTTACAAGCAAAGCATCAACCCATAATTTGCGAAGTTCTGGATTTGATGGAAATCTAACACAGAATTTTAGGTTATAAGTCAAAAGTCAACTGACGTGTACATCGGCTGACGAGTATTATAACCGCGTTGGCATATACAGGGTGTTTCAGAGCTCTGGGAACGGTCAATCACGTGCTTATTTGTCAAAATTTTGAAAAATGTTTTATTTAAAGTTGTGCAGAATAGTAATCCGCATGCCCTAAAAATATTTAAATTTATACAGGGTGTCTCATAACAAAGTTACAGACCAAACTTATGTTTTTTAAATGGAACACCCTGTATATTTTACCATTTTTGGATTCCTCGTTACTTGGAAATTAAAATGACTTAGGTTTCGGCGATTGAAACCGAGCCGTTTTTGTGTTATTCAGTTGTTTATACAAAAATTTGAACAAAATTGTTAAAGTACTGCCCTGAAACTAATAAAGATAATTCATTCTAATTTAGTGGTAAAGTTTAGTTGAACTTTACTCTTCAAAATTACTATATCATTCAAAACATAATTCAGCGTATTATACAGGGTGATAGTTATTCGCAAACTGCACAATTTCTTAATTTTTTCAAATGGAACACCTTATATATTTTTTCATAATTTAAAAGTCCATTGAGTAAGCTTTCGTTTCATATAAGGTTTCGTATATCTGAAGTTGATGGTTACTCTAATATTTCAAAATTCATTGGTAATTTGCATGTTTTTTATTATTAGTTTTAAAATCTAGTTACCAATCATTTCAAATAAACAAACAAAAAAATACAGGTGACAGTAATTATTATATTAGTCTCAAAAATAGATCGAACCATTTAAGTTGTGATCTTAGTTTATAATTATGAATTTCTCACAAGAAGAATTGGTTGACATGATTTTCATTCTTGGCGAATGTCACAAAAATTGTCTTTTGGCTTCACGAGTGTATGGACAGCGGTATCCCGAGAGGCGGTGTCCACGACAAGGAGCATTTAGAAGAGTGCAAGAGCGATTTGAGACTACAGGTAACGTTAATTATTCAAAACCTGTGCAAAGCAAACCTGTAATTAACGAAGATAGCGAATTCCTGGTATTGGCATCCATAGTTGAAAACCCTAAATTAAATTAACCGAATTAAATAATCAGTTGGATATTAGTCGGCCCTCAGCGCATAGAATTTTGAAGAAACACAAATTTCACCCTTACCACATCCACTTAGAACAACAGCTTGGAGAAGCAGATTTTCCCTCTAGAACTGCATTCTGTAACTGGGCCCTTAATCTTCTGGGAAACAATGAACATTTTTTTTGATTTTGTGTTGTTTACTGATGACAGGCTTCATTTCACAATAATGGCAAGGTAAACAGACACAACCTTAATTATTATTCGGACCACTATCCTCATTTCACAAGGACCGTCGATGGAGCCTGAATGTATGGGGTGGTATTCTAGGAACTCGCGTCATAGTACCACACTTCTTTGAAGGCAGCCTGAATGGAGAAATGTTTGAAGAATTTCTTAGGAATCATTTAGATGAGTACCTACTTGACGTACCATGCAACGTAGTAAGAGATATGTGGATATTGGATGGTGCACCACCACATTTTGCTCGCAGTGTACGACAATTTTTGAATGACCGTTACCCTAATAAGTGGATAGGTCACGGCGGACCTGTACTATGGCCACCTAGGTCGCCGGACCTCACGAAATTAGATTTTTTTCTATGGGGCTATATCAAGGACATGGTGTTCCGTATACCACCGACTACAGCAGAAGATATGCGAATACGAATTAGGAATGCTTTTTCTGCAGTAACGCCACAAGTTTTAGTTGCAGTTCACAAATCGTTCGTTGAACGTCTCAGAATTTGTTTAAATCAGAATGGTCGAAATTTTGAAAACATGTTGTAAACTTCTTTAAATTGTTATTTTTCATTTTATATACTTATGTTATTAAATTGTTTTGTTATTTTTCATTTTATATACTTATGTTATTAAATTGTTTTGTTATTTAAGTTGATTTATAAGTTTTTACTATAGTTCTCTATCTGTATAGAAACATAATTGTTTGTATAACTTATTGGGAATAATGCATCCAGATTTTGTTGAAATATGGTAGGATACAAGATTTGAATACATGTCTCAGAAACATAAAATACGATTTTGTAGGCAAACACAACGCTTATAAACGGATCCTTCTCAACCGAAACATACAACTTACGAACGAATTCTGAAATACTCGAGTCACTATCAACTTCAGACATACGAAACCTAATATGAAACGAAAGCTTACTCAATAGACTTTCAAATTATGAAAAAATATATAGGGTGTTCCATTAAAAAAAATGAAGAAATTGTGCAGTTTGCGAATGGCTATCACCCTGTATAATACGCTGAGTTACGTTTTGGATGATATAGTAATTTTGAAGACTAAAGTTCAACTAAACTTTACCACTAAATTAGAATGAATTATCTTTATTAGTTTTAGGGAAGCATTTTAACAATTTTGTTCAAATTTTTGTATAAGCAACTGAATAACACAAAAACGGCCCAGTTTCAATCCCCACAACCTAGGTCATGTTAATCTCCAAGTAACAAGGAATCCAAAAATGTTAAAATATACAGGGTGTTCCATTTAAAAAAAAACATAAGTTTGGTCTGTAACTTTGTTATGAGACACCCTGTATAAATTTAAATATTTTTAAGGGCGTGCAGCTCACTATTCTGCACAACTTTTATATAAAACATTTTTCAAAATTTTGACAAATAAGCACGTGATTGACCGATCCCAGAGCTCTGAAACACCCTGTATATTCAAAGGTGTGAATAAATTGCAGGGTATCACAATATGCAATGCGAGCTCATAGAGTCATATGTCATAGACACAAAATATCTACCAATTTAGTACCATACCGCAACCAATTAGGGTCCCGCCGCATCACCGTTGCTTGGAGACACACATGAAGTTGGCGTTAGCAGTGCAGTCAAAGATCTAGCCTGATAGATACTTCTGGATTTGTAATTTTAAAGTAATCCACCTTTTTTTCTGCCAAAGAATATACTCTACTGAAAAAATCAATAGAATTTTTACAACTAACTTTGTATCAATCATCTCATTTAAATATTTAGAGTAGCAAAGCATAAGGGTAGACGTAAGTAATTTAAAATTTGCATGTAGTCTAATGGCCGAGTTTGTCTTCTGGGCGCATCGCGTATCCAAGGCGTTTATTATTAAGTCGAGTATTTGACGGAACACGGAAGGTTAGGCTCATGAGGATTTCGCTCTTCTAGTTTTATCCATATTCAATTTTATCTTTGAAAAGTTTTGGCAGTTTTCTCCTCGGGGGCCACCGCTGACTGTGGCAGGCAGCGTTTCAGCTTTCGATCGTGCGCCCCCTAGCGCCCTCATCCGACACGGCCCGGCGTTTAGAGTAAAATCGGCCTGACTCTTTAAATAATTGAATATTATCGAGGCGACTACTAATTCGGGCTGCCGTGTGTTAAATGCATAATTTCTTAGGAAACCACCGTCGAGAGAGGGAACAAAGGCGGCGGTTCGGCCATATGGTGGGATCGCAGCAGAGGGTCGCGGGTCGCGGGGCCGGCGGGGGGACGGAGGAGGCAGGAAGGCGCACCTTCTTCTTGTAAAGTTGTGCCGGCCGGACCCTGCTGCTGATATGGGCCCAACTAACTGCAAACTTGCCCGAACTTAGCCGCTGTTTGCCTTCGCGCCTCGCTACACGCGACTCTCTTGGCCCTTCATTGTACACCCGCATGGTGCTTACGTTCGCTCATACTTATGTTCAATGTCTTGAACTTCATTTCGAACTTCTTCAAGAATTCGTTCCCTTCTACAAACCTAATTCGCACTGTATACGTAAATTCCGTACAATAGCAACGTTGCCAAAATTGACCCTCGGTAATAGATGTATAGTACATTATAGTATTGAATATTTATACAGACGTAATAGAAACATGATGCTAAAAGAAAATATGTGCAGGGTCCTGCATCTCACTTCCCGTCTTCTACAGCACAGTTACTAATTAAGTTTCGATATTTTATAGAATATATTTGTATCCTATGATGCAATTCAGGAAAACATTTTTGATTATACAGGGTGTCCCAAAAAAGCGTGACGTCATGATGATATTTTTTTTTAATTACATGCTATGTATTTTATTGCTTATTTGGGTACCTTTTATGGTTGCCTACATACTCCTATAATTTTATTGGAATCGATTCAGGGATATCAGCAAAAAAAAATTAAAACTAAAAAAAATCAGTTTTGCAGTTTTTTTTGTTTTAAAAAATGAATAAAAAATAAAAATAGTGACTTGTTAATAAAATCATACAAGTTATTTATTAAATAAGGTCTGATAGTCCCGTTAACTAAGTTTGATTGATATGAATTATACAGGGTGCCCAAAATTTAGTATCAAACATTTCAAACTTTAAAGCACTTTATTTTTCTTATTTCAAATTGGAGCCCCTGTATATTTGTATGTCATTCCATGCAGAATTGAAAAACAAACATTTTTCCTGACAACAACCCTGTCCCAATTCCTAACGCATTAAAAGTTATTTGCAGAAAACTCGTTTTATCAACCATTTCAATAGCCATTTTACTGAATAAAAATCGAAGGTGGCTTTGAAAATAATTTATTGACATTAAAATTTAACAAAGTCACAAGAGACTATTTTGACTTTAGTAATGTAAACGTTTAAACCATTGTTAGCTTAAGTTCTTTAAGTTAAGACATATATTTTTTTATATCAAACAAATCGTTAATTCTGGACAGAAAGACCTATAGTCCAGACAGATTAACTGTTAAGCGGTGTTTGGCTTAATAACAACTCAGTGGCGGGTCCAAGAAATTCCAACGAAGTTCAATGATAGCACATTTATTTACACGAATATATACATCTTATTGGTACCGTGGTACTTATCAGTCTGCCGTTACGGGTGCAAGGCACCCTTAGCGAAACCTCCGACGAGCGGAGGCGGAGGGGCGCGCGCAAGCGCTAACATTAACCAACTAAATTTATTGTACAGGGTGGGCAAAATTCGATGTATGTTTATAAAGGGGATCTCGATAACTATAATAGATAGAGAAAAACGGATGGGATCTTCGATTTTTTTTTTACGAAAAACTCAATAGTGAAACCTAAATTTATCATCTTTTGTTTTCGAGCTATAGCTAAAAAGTCAATGTTTTCCATTTTCGATATATTAAAATATCTCAGTTGTTTGTCATTTGACAATAATTAAAGTTATATGTTGTTATATATATAACAGAATTCCGACATCTTCATTAATATGAAAGTTATAATATAAAGTTGCGTATTTTTAAATGTAACCTATAGTTGGCATATAGCTATTTTATTAGGTTATTTTTTTCTTTTTTCAACGATATATAGCATATGGGGATTGTTTTTGTAATTTCATTAAAATATATTCAAAATTATTATTTTTGAAACATCAAATATACTTTCTTACTTTCATCTTAGTCTTATTTATAGACACATGAATTGTTTTTTTATCAAACAAACCAATTTTCTTTCAAGATCAACACGATATAATAGTGAAAACTATATGCTGACAACTAGAGCTGAGCCAGCTATTTCAACTCGTAAAATTGAGAAACAAAAAAAATTCGGCCTTACACTATTCAAAAAAAACATTAACAAAATCTTCAATTCCAATTCCTTCTTTGGACGCGCGAAGCATACATTAGCTCTGAAGGAATATTTAATACGCATGGCGCGCATTATTGTTCTAATTCCAACTCTCACCATGTTGTTGAATGTTGTTGATTTCCAGTGCCAAGGACGCTTTGGTTTTAATGTTAATGGTGTGCCCTAACAGGGAACAAAAGTTTACCATACCAAATATATGAACGAATCCTTGACAGACGACGTTATTACAAAATTTTAGACAAACACGTTATTGAAAACTCTTTAGATACATTACCATTAATTCAACATAGAACTATATTCTTTCAGCAAGATGGTGCACCAGCCCATAATGCAAGAAGAGTGTCAAACATATTAAATATTAATTTTGGGAATAACTGGATAGGAACAAATGAACCTGGCAAGTTTGGTAAAAAAAAATCCTACTCCTTCTTGGTGTTGCGATTTTCATGTCACTGAGTATACAATGGGAAAAGAACAATTTATTAATAACACAAAAAGTGATACAGAAGTATGCAAGAAATGAATCAGCCAGAAATGAAAAATCAATCGATTTCCTGATCAGCAGAAATAAATGTGAAATTGTTAAAAATGTAAGAGTTACACTACAAGAAGAAATAGGAACTGATCACTAGTTAGTTAAAAATGAAAGTTAAGAAAATAAAATAATAAAATAATAAAAAGAAATAAAAAGCGGAGAAAAATATCAAGAGACACAACAAGAAAATACAGAAATGATCGACATAGAACAAAAAATAGAAAAATTTAAAAATAAACTACTTGAGGCTGCAAAGGCAAGCTGCGGAACAACAAAAATAAATAACAAAATCAGAATGATGGACTAAGGAACTAAGAGGAAAAATGATGAAAAATACAAAGAAAAAAGAAATTAAGAAGTTAAAAAAGGAGTGAAGAAAGCAAAACAAGAATCGTGGACGAAATTCGGAATAAAAATGACGGAAAACTACAGAGAGAATAAAAAATTGTTCTATAGAACACTCGAGCAACTAAGAAAAAAGAAGGAACAAACCATGAGAAATATAAAAGACAAAAACGGAAACATAATAAAAGGCGGCGATGGAATTGTGGAAAGGTGGAGACAATGGGCGCGTTCATCAGAAAAATTTCTGTCAACCGTCAATACCCAATCAATTATTTACCCAGACACTTTTACGAAATTTCGTCAATTTTCAAAAAATCAAAAGTTACCGTTAGGCGTAGTTTAGGTTCGATATTTTTGGCCACAAATGTTCTATGGGGCTTTGTTTACAATATTTAAGCTAAAAAAAAGACACATATTCTTCATTTTTGTTTAAATAATTATTTACCCTGACACTTTTAGGAAATTTCGTCAATTAACAAAAAATCAAAAGTCATCGTTAGGCGTAGTTTAGGTTCGATATTTTCGGCCACAAATGTTCTATAGGGCTTTATTTACAATATTTAGGTTTAAAAAAATTACACATATTCTTCATTTTTGTTTAAATAATTATTTACCCAGACACTTTAACGAAATTTCGTCAATTTTAAAAAAATCAAAAGTTACCGTTAGGCGTAGTTTAGGTTCGATATTTTCGGCCACAAATGTTCTATAGGGCTTTATTTACAATATTTAGGTTTAAAAAAATGACACATATTCTTCATTTTTGTTTAAATAATTATTTACCCAGACACTTTAACGAAATTTCGTCAATTTTCAAAAAATCAAAAGTCATCGTTAGGCGTAGTTTAGGTTCGATATTTTCGGCCACAAATGTTCTATAGGGCTTTATTTACAATATTTAGGTTTAAAAAAATGACACATATTCTTCATTTTTGTTTAAATAATTATTTACCCAGACACTTTTACGAAATTTCGTCAATTTTCAAAAAATCAAAAGTCATCGTTAGGCGTAGTTTAGGTTCGATATTTTCGGCCACAAATGTTCTATAGGGCTTTGTTTACAATATTTAAGCTAAAAAAAAATGACACATATTCTTCATTTTTGTTTAAATAATTATTTACCCAGACACTTTTACGAAATTTCGTCAATTTAAAAAAAATCAAAAGTCGTTGTTAGGCGTAGTTTAGGTTCGATATTTTCGGCCACAAATGTTCTATAGGGCTTTATTTACAATATTTAGGTTTAAAAAAATGACACATATTCTTCATTTTTGTTTAAATAATTATTTACCCAGACACTTTTAGGAAAAATGAAGAATATGTGTGATTTTTTTTGCTTAACAAAGCCCTATAGAACATTTGTGGCCAAAAATATCGAACCTAAACTACGCCTAACGATGACTTTTGATTTTTTGAAAATTGGCCATGTTTCGATAGATGTCTTTTCGAAAAATCGGTAAATCCTAAGTTAAAAGCTTATTGTTATTACCATGGCACTACATCAATTTGATTAATTATGAATTTTAATCCATTGTCTGTAAATTAGTAGAGAAAACTTGGAAATTTACTAAAAGCAAAAATGGTGGAGGCGCCGGATTCGTGGCTAACTTCCAGTCGGTGAATTGGTCGAGGTGGGACACACGCATCCTCAGACTTAAACCTCCTGGATTATTTCTAATGGGGCTCTCTGAAGTCATTAGTTTACGCTAGTCCAGTGTATAATTTGGACGACTTGCGAAATCGGATAATTGCTGGGTGTAACTCAATTAGAAACAACCCTGGTGTGTTTGAAAGAGTTCGGCACTGACGAGAAGATTAAATGCTTGTATCCAGACTGGAGGAAGTCAATTCGAATATTTATTGTAGATTTAGCAACTTTACATATACTTTTTGATAATAAAATGTTGTAACTTTCGCAAATGTTGTTCACCCTGCATCTTCGAAACAAAGCAGTTTTTCAGAAATGTCATAGGGCAAAATATTCTTAGAATAGACTAAGGGATAACCTCTTGAATTTTTGCCGCATGTTTACCTAACACTCTGTATACGGGAACATATGGGGAGTAAACAATACTCTAGCTTTTTTTGCATCGATTTTCCGTGTAACCAATTTTGATCCCCGACATCTCGAATACGGTTGAGAATTCGACCCATGTTTATTAAAAAAAAACATTCAAAATTAATGAATTAGGCCAAATACGAAGTATCCGAATCCTCGGGTGGAATCTTGTGCGTATAGGTGCGCAACTAAGTTTTCAGGTTTTTTTGATCAATAAAAAATTGAAAATTTTAAGAGAAATATAAAAAAATGGTTTATTCAAAGTATCGTTCCTCGCTAGCTACACATTTTTGCCATCTCTCTGGCACTATATGAATAACGCCGCGATAAAATTACGCGTCTTTGGACCGAAGCATTCATCCAACCAATTTTGCACTTCTTCGAAATTGGCCTAGTGTAGCCCAGCCAAGCCTTGCGCCATTGACCGGAACAAGTGATAGTCGGAAGGGGCCAGGTCTGGCGAACACAACAGGTGCCATTTCCGCGATTTGAAGATTTCATGGACGATGAAAGGCACTGCAATTTCACTCGTTTATGTCCCGTGTCCGATTTTGGTAGTTTTTTCGAGCTATGCATGGTTCACATTGATCAGTTGTAATCGGTAGTGATGCCTATTAGGGATGGGCGATATTTCACGTATCTGTGATTTTTCACTGGTATTGAAAAATCACAGGTCATTACTCATAGGCGAATTTCACTGCTACTTAAAATCACTGCTACTTAACCGTTAATAGTCACTAGGGGTATGATACACCCCAGCCTTTTTTCGACGTTGAATAAAGTCCTGAAATTGAAAGTAAACGGGACATGTTACTCCATCTACAGATAGTTTGAACCTTCTATTGTGGACCCAAATAGATATTATTTGAGCTCACGCGTCAGTGTTAATTTGGTATCTGTTCGAGTCAATTCGTGAAAAATTGTGGGGTGTACGACAGAAGAAGCGACAAAAAGTCGCACATGCTATGTCGCAGTTGCGAGAGGTCGATGTGCGACATACATCGCACATATTTATATGTGCGTCGAATGCTGTTTTGGGGTCTAATAATTGTCTTTTACATTATAATAGCCTTTTTTCTTCATAATAATAGTTTTAAAAATATTTTCATATTCATGAAACCTTCGATCATGAAAATAAATATACTTTTTGGAAAGGTCGCAAAATTTATTAATTCCACTTGGAATGAAACTATTTCAGGTTTTCAGTTTCAAACGATTTTATTTTTTAGCTGAAAATTGAAATTACTACCGTATTTTTTGCAAAAAAAGCTCATATTTTGTGGAATTTTCTTTCCAACATTTTTTTTCACATGTACAGTTGCAGGTTTTGAAAACTATTCACATATTCTTGTAACTAGATGTTCAAAATGTATCCCAGATTGTTATTTTTTGTTTTTTGTCAATTTAACATTAATTGACCGAAGTTCAAAGGCGTGAGGTGTACCACACCCCGAATGACTATTACGTCATTTTTCGGAGGTGTGACTATTAAGGGTTAAAATCACTGCTACTTAATATCACTGTTACTTAAAATCACTGTTACTTACAATCACTGCTACTTAAAATCACTGCTGTTTAAACAGTGATTGCTACTTAAACTATGACTGTTACTTAAAACATAATTGTAAGAAGACAGTACAAGGTGGCATTTCTCAATGTTATTTAATATTCATTACTTTATTCTTCCATTTTTGCAGGGTATTGCATTTAAATTTTGAATAAATACTCAATAAAAATGACAAATATTTATAAAATTTCATAGTATACCATATAAAATGAAATAAATTACAACTTATGTACTAACAATTATTAATTCATTAATTGAGATTTTATAAAAACGAAAATATAGTCTTGCCCGGCATGGAATTGAACCACAAACTTGGTGTGATCGAAAGTGATGAGTCCGACGACTTAATAAACGCAAAATGACTTAAAATTCATTATTATTCATTTAAGATTCAGTGCAAATATCTAAACATACATTTTAAAATAATACCACGAAACTATTTTTGAAATTGCAAACTTCATGAACTGAAAGAGAAAATTAAAAAAAAAAACAATTTACCAAACTGCGAAAATCTCCAAATGCTCCTTGTTCAGGTGCTCAAAAAATTAAAACAAAAATCTTCAAAAATCCATATCTCTATTGAAAATTGTTGAATTTAAAAAAACCAAATTGATTTTGAATCAGCTATACTTCGGCCATTAAGGATGATTTTTAATGGAATTTTGTCTGCCCGTTTTATATTTTTTCTGCGATGTTTTCATTAAGTGCTCAAAAAATTTAAACGAAAATCTTCAAAAATCCATATCTCTCTTGGTTAATAATTTTATTTATAATGCGTTTTTTCAGAGGTAAAACCAAAATAGGAAAACATTTGCCACGTACCTAAAACTCTCCAACTTTTCAAATTTACTGAAATAACATTCTGTTTTTCTGCAAAAATCTCCAAATACTTCTCGAATTTTGAACTGAATCAAGGATAGTCGCATATTTATTTGGTATAGCAATAAGATAGCCAAAATATTACCTTCAGTCACAGGTATAATATCAAAAGGAATAACAGGTGGACAAATATTAGCAGAATCATATCAAAAACATTTTTGAGAAACCATTAACAATTTCAGAAGGTGTTACGACGTTTACTAACCGCGATCACAGTTTAAAATCACTGATATTAGAAAGTAGCAACGTGATTTAAAAGTAGCAGTTTTGCCCATGTCTAATGCCTATTGACAGTTTCGCCAGGTTTCATCAGCTCACAGATTCCTTTTTGGTCCCACCAAACGCAGAGCATTGTCTTCTTTCCGAAGCGATTTGGCCGTGTTGTCAATGTTGATAGTACGCCAGGTGAAATTTTCGAAATATATCCAATTCTCATCGCCAGTAACAATTCGAGGCAGGAAACTCTTTCTTTAATGCCGTAAAAGCAAAATTTATTTTGGAATTCATGTGGCACCCATTTTCCTGAATTTTCGAATTTTTCCCGGTTTGGAAATACTCTGGTCATTAATGCCTCCGCAATGCTTGCAGATCGGCGTCCTCAATTGTTTTTGGTCTTCCGGAGCGTTCCTTGTACTCAGTGTCGAAATCGCCATTTCTGAATCGTTTAAAACAATCTTTACAGGTAGTTTTCTATGGTTGCAAACGACGTGCTTCAGCTACATTTTTTATTTTAAGTTATAGCAGAAAAGCAAAATTTTCCGGTTTAGTTGCCACAAAACTCGACATCTTCGTTGTAAGAAAAAATATTTTTGCCTTGCGATATGTGTTGTTATTACGACTGGTTATTGTTAACAGATTTCCAAGCTAATAAAAAAATACAACTTCAGACTGTAGACTGTTTGTCGACTGTAGGTGTAGTTAACACATTGTAGTCGGGCGTTTTGTGCCGGTGGAGTGGGTAATTTATGTATATTTTGGTAATAATACCTAATCGATTCCTCTACAAAATATGTGAACAAGTCATCTCCAATAAATAAGTTCACCGCATCGGTTATGAATTCAGGAATAGTATCAACATTTATCCAAGGCTAACCTAAAAACCCTTTATATAATTGTAAATTGTAATACTATATTTTTCATCTAGCTGATGAAGACATTGTATGGTAAAACAATTGTAGAACAATTAAAGTAATTTCAAACCTCAGACTGCCTCAGTGTTTTATTAAGTAAATTCTGGCTCTTCGAAATATTAACTATAAAAAAATATTTATTTATCTTTACACCTTAATACTTTTCTGCCTTTTAATTTATAAATTTTGGTCAATTTGTGCACATGTATTAATAAATAACTGTATGAACTGTAAGCGTGGTGAAAACTTGAAGGCGAACTTAAATCAATTTAATTCCCGAGGAAAAATATAAATATGGCGTAACAAAATTATTTTTCTATTAAAATTTCCGCTCGGTTTTTAGATGGTGTTCCCTCAAGCTTGCATATCAATTGTCAATTATGAATGGCGGTACGCTCAATGCTGTCATTTACATAATCGAATGCGATTCCGTGGGATGGATTAAAAACTGTATTCCCACAAAATACCCTTCGAATAATGATCGTTGGGACAATTTAATAAAATTGCCCCTTTTACGTTATTGAATTATACACTTTTCAAAGAAATATTCAAACCACCGACGCGACCCCCAAGCCTCCGCCTTGAATTTTTTATTAAACATTCGAAATGAAATATTATAATTTTTATTCAATATCTAATATATTATAAAGAAATATTTGTTAGAATTTATAAAAAATCATAAATAAAATTTAACCCAGATATGAACGACATTAAATTTAAAGGAAAATAAATTATGTGTTTGCTAAATCAACTAATTTGCATATAAGAAACACAGAAATACTTTTTTTTTTAATTTTTGTACAAAATATCAATTAATCTTCACCAAATGCATTTGTTCTGAGAGAAAGCTGTAGATGGCGCTGACAATCTTGAACTCATAGATTTAGGATGGAATTTAAAATTGCCGTCCTACATATAGGACTATAGGCTAATCAGGGTTAAAAATCGAAAGTTAGATTTGGTGAATGCGCCGGGTTGCATTTGTTCTGAGAGAAAACTGTAGATGGCGCTGACAATTTTGGACGCATAATTTTAGGATGGAAAGTAATTTTTGGTAAATGCGCCGGGAATATCTGGAACTCTCGGTGCGGTTTTAGGGCATTATTTAACACCTGTTCTAAGGCATTTTTTAGGATGCGGATTCATCCCCTGTTTTTCAACCGTAGATCGTCGCCACTTAAGAAAATTTTACATCACTGTATCACAAAACATCATTGTTTTACCCACACACACACACACATCACTAAATCACATAAAATCATTGTTCCACACACACGTATCACTATATCACACATAACTCGTCCACGTTTATCATTATTTAACCTGTGATCAACTTTTAATTACTACATTATAAGAGTTTGTCAAATTGGCACCCCAATAAAGAGTTCTGATAGTTCTGAATAGAGTTCTCAATACCTTTTGATGTATCTAGAAGTACTATCAACTTCTAAAAAAGAGTTCTGTGAAATTGGGCTGTCAGGAATTTTTTGAAAAATGGGGTGCCAACTTAACACCGCACCCCAACATTGTTATCGAATAGTTCTGAACTAGTTTCAAGATGTGTTTGGGTTAGTACTATAGTTCCTGATACTTTTAAAAAGAGTTCTGTTGAATTTCCAGAGATAAAAATTTTCAAAGTTAGAAATTCGAAATATTCAAATTCATATTACTCACTTAATATTTGTCGAATCTAAATATTTCATAACAACTATGGATAGAACTCGCAAAGAACTTCAGGAAACAGGTAACAGAACTATCCGGAACTTTCAAAAATATTTTTTTGAAAAAAGTCGCAAAGCAAAAAAAAATTGAGAGTTCCAGGAGTTCTGAGTCAATTTTCTATTTCTACTCATTGAGTACAATAATTCTTTCCAATAAACAAATTCGATACAATCGTGATTTATGGCATTTTTAAATAAATTTAAAATTCGACAATGGAAAAATTAAATTGTAAAGATACCCATTTCCTTTCATTTAATCGCAATTTGCCATTAGAGTTTTCGTTAGAACTCCTTGAGTACAACCCATAAGTCAAATAAGAACTCCCAGAACTATTAAAAAAAAATCAACATTTTGAAAAAAAATCTAAGTCCGAAAAGAAAAAAAAATTGAGAGTTCCAGGATTCTGAGCTAATTTTCTATTTCTACTCATTGAGTACAATAATTCTTTCTTATAAACAAATTCGATACAATCGTGATTTATGGCATTTTTAAATAAATTTAAAATTCGACAATGGAAAAATTAAATTGTAAAGATACCCATTTCCTTTCATTTAATCGCAATTTGCCATTAGAGTTTTCGTTAGAACTCCTTGAGTACAACCCATAAGTCAAATCAGAGCTCCCAGAACTATTTTTAAAAAATCAACATTTTGAAAAAAATTCCAAGTCCGAGAAGAAAAAAAAAATTAGAGTTACAGGAGTTCTGAGTCAATTTTCTATTTTTTTTTATAAGAAAGAATTATTGTACTCAATGAGTAGAAATATGAAATTAACTCAGAACTAACTTCCAAGTCCAAAAAGAAAAAAAAAACTGAGAGTTCCAGGAGTTCGGAGTTAATTTATATTTCTACTCATTGAGTACAATAATTCTTTCTTGTAAACAAATTCGATACAATCGCGATTTATGGCATTTTTAAATAAATTTAAAATTCAGTAATGGAAAAATTAAATTTTGTAAATACCCATTTCCTATCACTTAATCGCAATTTGCCATTGGAGTTTTCGTTAGAACTCCTTGAGTACAACCCATAAGTCAAATCAGAACAAAAAAAAATCAACATTTTGAAAAAAATTATAATTCCGAAAAGAAAAAAAATTGAGAGTTCCAGGATTCTGAGTTAATTTTCTATTTCTACTCATTGAGTACAATAATTCTTTCTAATAAACAAATTCGATACAATCGTGATTTATGGCATTTTTAAATAAATTTAAAATTCGATAATGGAAAAATTAAATTGTAAAGATACCTATTTCCTTTCATTTAATCGCAATTTGCCATTAGAGTTTTCGTTAGAACTCCTTGAGTACAACCCATAAGTCAAATCAGAGCTCCCAGAACTATTAAAAAAAAATCAACATTTTGAAAAAATTCCAAGTCCGAAAAGAAAAAAAATGAGAGTTCCAGGAGTTCTGAGTCAATTTTCTATTTTTTTTATAAGAAAGAATTGTACTCAATGAGTAGAAATATAAAATTAACTCAGAACTAACTTCCAAGTCCAAAAAGAAAAAAAACTGAGAGTTCCAGGAGTTCTGAGTTAATTTATATTTCTACTCATTGAGTACAATAATTCTTTCTTATAAACAAATTCGATACAATCGCGATTTATGGCATTTTTAAATAAATTTAAAATTCAGTAATGGAAAAATTAAATTTTGTAAATACCCATTTCCTATCACTTAATCGCAATTTGACATTGGAGTTTTCGTTAGAACTCCTTGAGTACAACCCATAAGTCAAATCAGAACAAACAAAAATCAACATTTTGAAAAAAATTCTAATTCCGAAAAGAAAAAAAAAATGAGAGTTCCAGGAGTTCTGAGTTAATTTTCTATTTCTACTCATTGAGTACAATAGTTCTTCCTTATAAAAAAAATAGAAAATTGACTCAGAACTCCAGGAACTCTCAATTTTTTTTTTCTTTTCGGAATTATTTTCGGAATTATTTTATTATTTTATTTTATTATTTATTTTTTTTAATAGTTCTTGGAGTTCTGATTTGACTTATGGGTTGTACTCAAGGAGTTTTAACGAAAACTCTAATGGCAAATTGCGATTAAATGACAGGAAATGGGTATTTTCAAAACTTAATTTTTCTGTTATCGAATTTTAAATTTATTTAAAAATGCCATAAATCGTGATTGTATCGAATTTGTTTATAAGAAAGAATTATTGTACTCAATGAGTAGAAATAGAAAATTGACTCAGAACTCCTGGAACTCTCAATTTTTTTTTGCTTGGCGACTTTTTTAAAAAAAATAGTTTTGATAGTTCCGGATAGTTCTAGTGTTTCCTAAAGTTCTTTGTAAGTTCTATCCATAGTTGTTATGAAATATTTAGATTCGACCAATATTAAGTGAGTAATATGAATTTAAATATTTCGAATTTCTAACTTTGAAAATTTTTATCTCTGGAAATTCATTGTATCGAATTTGTTTATAAGAAAGAATTATTGTACTCAATGAGCAGAAATAGAAAATTGACCAGAACTCCTGGAACTCTCAATTTTTTTTTTGCTTTGCGACTTTTTTCAAAAAAATATTTTTGATAGTTCCGGATAGTTCTAGTGTTTCCTAAAGTTCTTTGTAAGTTCTATCCATAGTTGTTATGAACTATTTAGATTCGACCAATATTAAGTGAGTAATATGAATTTGAATATTTCGAATTTCTAACTTTGAAAATTTTTATGTCTGGAAATTCAACAGAAGTCTTTTTTAAAAGTATCAGGAACTATAGTACTAATCCAAACACATCTTAAAACTAGTTCAGAACTATTCGATAACAATGTTGGGGTGCGGTGTCAAGTTGGCACCCCATTTTTCAAAAAATTCCTGACAGCCCAATTTTACAGAACTCTTTTTTAAAAGTTGATAGTACTTCTAGATACATCAAAAGGAATTGAAAACTCTTTTCAGAACTATTAGAACTATTCATTGGGGTGCCAACTTGACACACTCACATTATAAAACATTATTGTTTCACACACACACACATCACTAAATCAGAAAATATTAAACATTAGATCATAGTTTAACATATGATCACTTCAGTCTAGGTAACACTGATTAAGTTGGTGGTGATTTATGACACAAATCATAATTTTATGACGACAATACCTATTACGTCTGATATTTCTCAATAAATGATAATTAGTGAACCCTCGGCGCAAAATGAAATAATTAATTTCATAAAGCCCCAATCCTGCAATTAAAGTGGATGAAGGGCTTAATATAAAAATTGGCCACAATTATCGATGCAAAACGAGGGCCGATCGCGGACGGTTGGCGTGATCCCCCGGCGTTTTTCCTCCGTTTTTCTCCCCTCGTGTTTATTTTTAGTTTTAGCCACTTCCGCGGAGCGACGTTTCGTCTCGGTTTTTCTAATTTCAAAATCCGACGTAGTCAATTTGCCTTTTTATGGCATCTTGTTTGCGTTATGTCAGCAGTAATCAGATTTGTATCCGCATGTAATGATACTTTCATTTCCTCTTTTATAATATTATTTCTTTGCGGCACGGCGCCGGGGGAGCCCGCGTCGGGAACGACCCCCCTTCAATTCCGTTATTCCGCTATTCCGTTGCCGAATGCTAATCGTTCAGATTAATGTATTCTAACGTTTACCCCAAATGCAAATATTATTTATTTAATATCGCCAAATATACATAATAAGTAAAAAGCTACAGAATTATGTTTTTATGATTAAAACAAATTTATGTTACGGTTTGCCACTAAGGATTAATTTAAACGCGACATTTCTTTAGAGGTGATTTTACGTTTTCATTATGTTAATGTAGATTAACTTTAGGGATAATGTTTCTGTATATTGTGGAGTGCGGAGTATTGTAATTTTAAGGTTTTGATGTCGGGCGAAAACGGGAGCGACACGTTAGTAGTGAAAACAGCTGAAGCCGTATCTACCCCGAGGGTGTCGTACTTGGCAAGAGTCTGAGATTTATTCCTGCGACCCGCGTGTCCGGCTCTAATGAAATATCGTATTCATAGGGCGGCGGCCCACGGGGACCACCTGAATAAGCTAGGGCACTAACGTCGCCCCCTTACCTCATGCCGTCCTTTTGCCCATGTGATTACATTTGCCTACATCTATTATTTTAATAAAATATTTTAATATCGCCGCCTTCGTTCGGCGGATTTAAATTATTACGCTTTTTGCAGCCCTAAAATTGAGGGTGATGAGTTGGTGCTCCAAGGGAATACCTTTAAAAATTCAAGGTTTTAATCGCATGTATATCGTAATAATATCATATTCAAAGAAGGAAGTAAAGTCAGTCATGGTGATGGTTGTGACCGTTACTACGTGGTAATTCATTATAAAATCACTGAATAAAACACTTACTATGTTTTTTACCACAATTTATTTGATGTATGTACAAATATTTCATATACATACATATCACGACTTAAGTTTCGACGTTTTACTGTCATTATCAAGTGATAATTAAGTTATCAAGATGATCTTGATAATGACAGTAAAACGTCGAAACTTAAGTCGTGATATGTATGTATATGAAATATTTGTACATACATCAAATAAATTGTGGTAAAAAAACATAGTAAGTGTTTTATTCAGTGATTTTTTAAGTAAAGTCAGGTTTATATTTACTAGAGATGGGCAAAACTGCTACTTTTAAATCACATTGTTACCTGTGATTCCTACTTTCTAATAACACTGATTTTAAACTGTGACTGTGATCACGGTTAGTAAAGGTGGTAACACCTTCTGAAACTGTTAATAGTTTCTCAAAAATGTTTTTAATATAATTCTGCAAATATTTGTCTACCCGGTCACGTAAATAGGGTTCCTTTTGATATTATACCTATGACTGAAGGTCATATTTTGGCTATATTATCTGCTATTCCAAATAAATATACGACTATCCTTGATTCAGTTCAAAATTCGTGAAGCATTTGGAGATTTTTGCAGAAAAACAGAATGTAAATTTGAAAAGTTGGAAAGTTTTCGGTATGTGGCAAATGTTATCCTATTTTGGTTTTACCTCTGAAAAAACGCATCTTTCGATTATTTTGAAATAAAAGCATTAGCCAATAGATATATGGATTTTTTAAAATTTTCGTTTTAATTTTTTTAGCACTTGGCCAAAATCATCGCAGAAAAAAATATAAAACGTGTTGGCAAAATTCCATAAAAAATTATCCTCAATGGCCGAAGTACCGCTTATTCGAAATGAATTTGGTTTTTGTAAATTTAACAATTTTCAATACAGAAAATTCTCAAAAATCCTATTAAAGATTTTGATTTTCATTTTTCAACACAAAAAATATAAAAATGCAGGCAAAATTCCATACGAAATCATCCTCAATGGCCGTATATCGCTAATTCAAAATCGATTTAGTTTTTGTAAATCCAACAATTTTCAATAGAGCTATGGATTTTTGAAGATTTTCGATTTAATTTTTTGAGCACTTGAATAAAAACATCGCAGAAAAAAAATATAAAACGCGTAGAAAAAATTCCGTAAAAAAATATCCTCAATGGTCGAAGTATCGCTTATTCAAAATCAATTTGGTTTTTATTAATTCAACAATTTTTAATCGAGATATAGATTTCTGAAAATTTTAGTTGTATTTTTTTGAGCACTTGAATAAAAACATCGCAGAAAAAAATATAAAACGCGCCGACAAAATTCCATAAAAAGCATCCTCAATGGCCGAAGTATAGCTAATTCAAAATCAATTTGGTGTTTGTAAATTCAACAATTTTGAATAGAGATATGGATATGGATTTTTGAAAATTTTAGTTTTAGTTTTTTGAGAACTTGAATGAAAACATCGCAGATAAAATATATAAAATGCGCCGACAAAATTCTATAAGAAATATCCTCAATGGTCGAAGTATCGCTTATTAAAAATCAATTTGGTTTTTGTAAATTCCACAGTTTTTGATGGAGATATGGATTTTTGAAAATTTTCGTTTTAATTTTTTTACCTCTTGGCCAAAAACATCGCAGAAAAAAATATAAAACGTGCAAGCAAAATACCAGAAAAAATTATCCTCAATGGCCAAAGTACCGCTTATTCGAAATTAATTTGGTTTTTGTAAATACAACAATTTTGAATACAGAAAATCCTCAAAATTTTCGTTTTAATTTTTTAAGACTTGAACAAAAATATCGCAGAAAAAAATATAAAAATTCCATATGAAATCATCCTCAATGGCCGTAGTATCGCTAATTAAAAATCGATTCAGTTTTTGTAAATCCAACAATTTTTAATGGAGATATGGATTTTTGAAAAAATCCTTAAAACAATATTCTCAATGGTAGAAATATCGCTTATTTAAAATCAATTTGGTTTTTGTAAATTCAACCATTTTCAATAGAGATATGGATTTTTGAAGATTTTCGTTTTCATTTTTTGAGCACTTGAATGAAAACATCGCAGAAAAAAATATAAAACGCATACAAAAAATTCTCAACGCAATATCAATATCCTCAATAGTCGAAGTATCGCTTATTCAGAATCAATTTGGATTTCGTAAATTCAACCATTTTTGTTTTAATTTTTTTTGCACTTGAATGAAAACATCGCAGAAAAAAATATAAAACGCGTAAAAAAAACGCAATATCAATATCCTCAATAGTCGAAGTATCGCTTATTCAGAATCAATTTAGATTTCGTAAATTCAACCATTTTTGTTTTAATTTTTTTTGCACTTGAATGAAAACATCGCAGAAAAAAATATAAAACGCGTAAAAAAAACGCAATATCAATATCCTCAATAGTCGAAGTATCGCTTATTCAGAATCAATTTGGATTTCGTAAATTCAACCATTTTTGTTTTAATTTTTTTTGCACTTGAATGAAAACATCGCAGAAAAAAATATAAAACGCGTAAAAAAAATTCCTTCAAACAATATCCTCAATAGTCGAAATATCGCTTGTTTAAAATCAATTAGGATTTTGTAAATTTAACAATTTTTAATGGAGATATGGATTTTTGAAAATTTTAGTTTTATTTTTTTGAACACTTGAATGAAAACATCGCAGAAAAAAAATATAAAACGCGCAGACAAAATTCCATAAAAAATCATCCTCAATAACCGAAATATAGCTAATTCAAAATCAATTTGGTTTTTGGTAATTCCACAATTTTCAGTCGAGATATGTATTTTTGAAGATTTTCGTTTTAATTTTTTGAGCACTTGAATGAAAACATCGCAGAAAAAAATATATAACGAGCAGAAAAAAATCCTTGAAACAATATCCTCAATGGTCGAAGTATCGCTTATTCAAAATCAATTTGGATTTTGTAAATTCAACAATTTTTAATGGAGATGTGAATTTTTGAAAATTTTAGTTTTTTTTTTGAACACTCGAATGAAAACATCGCAGAAAAAATACAAAAAATTCCATAAAAAATCATCCTCAATGGCCGAAATATAGCTGATTCAAAATCAATTTGGTTTTTGTAAATTCAACCATTTTCAATAGAGATATGTATTTTTGAATATTTTACTTTTATTTTATTTTTAAAACAATATCCTCAATGGTCGAAGTATCGCTTATTCAAAATCAATTCGGTTTTTGTAAATCCAACAACTTTCAACAGAGATATGGATTTTTTAAGATGTTCGTTTTAATTTTTTGAGCACTTGAATGAAAACATCGCAGAAAAAATATAAAACGCGTAGAAAAAATTCCTTAACACAATATCCTCAATGGTCGAAGTATCGCTTATTCAAGATTAATTTGGTATTTGCAAATTCAACCATTTTCAATAGAGATATGTATTTTTGAAGATTTTAGTTTTCATTTTTTGAGCACTTGAATAAAAACATCGCAGAAAAAAATATAAAACGCGTAGGAAAAATTCCTTAAAACAATATCCTCAATGGTCGAAGTATCGCTTATTCAAAATCAATTTGGATTTTGTAAATTCAACAATTTTTAATGGAGATGTGAATTTTTGAAAATTTTAATTTTATTTTTTTGAGCACTTGAATGAAAACATGTCAGAAAAAATATAAAACACGTAGACAAAATTCCATAAAAAATCATCCTCAATTCCCGAAGTATAGCTGATTCAAAATCAATTTGGTTTTTGTAAATTCAACCATCTTCAATGGAGATATGTATTTTTGAAGATTTTCGTTTTAATTTTTTGAGCACTTGAATGAAAACATCGCAGAAAAAATATAAAACGCGTAGAAAAAATTCCTTAAAACAATATCCTCAATGGTCGAAGTATCGCTTATTTAAAATCAATTTGGATTTTGTAAATTCAACAATTTTTAATGGAGATATGGATTTTTTAAAATTTTAGTTTTAATTTTTTGAGCACTTGAATGAAAACATTGCAGAAAAAAATATAAAACGCATACAAAAAAATCCTTAAGACAATATCCTCAATGGTCGAAGTATCGCTTATTCAAAATCAATTTGGATTTTGTAAATTCAACAATTTTTAATGGAGATGTAAATTTTTGAAAATTTTAGATTTATTTTTTAAGGACTTGAATGAAAACATCGCAGAAAAAATATAAAACGCGCAGAAAAAATTCCATAAAAAATCATCCTCAATGGCCGAAGTATAGCTAATTCAAAATCAATTTGGTTTTTGTAAATTCAACTATTTACAATAGAGATATGTATTTTTGAAGATTTTAGTTTTAATTTTTTGAGCACTTGAATAAAACATGGCAGAAAACGCGTAGAAAAAAATCCTTAAAACAATATCCTCAATGTTCGAAGTATCACTTATTCAAAATTAATTTGTTATTTACAAATTCAACAATTTTTAATGGAGATATGGATTTTTGAAGATTTTCGTTTTAATTTTTTGAGCACTTGAATGAAAACATCGCAGCAAAAAAATATAAAACGCTCAGAAAAAATTCCTTAAAACAATATCCTCAATGGTCAAGGTATCGCTTATTCAAAATCAATTTGGATTTTGTAAATTCAACAATTTTTAATGGAGATGTGGATTTTTGAAAATTTTAGTTTTATTTTTTTGGACTTTTATCTCTAGGGTGCCGTTAAAGAACGTTGTTATGCCAACGATCCAGCAACGATTAACGATCTTAGTCAATACCCAAAATGCCATTGCTGAGATAGAGCCGCAGACGTTGGAAAAAGTTCTGAAAAATTGGGTCGAGAGAATGGACTATTGTAAGGCCAGCCGTGCAGCCATTTGACTGATGTCATATTCCATGTATAACCGGATACTCTTAGCTACAAAATAAATGCAAAATCATGAAATTCCATCTAGCCGTTTGTGTTTTATTAAGGTTTTAAAAAGATTCCTTGCGATGGCCCACCCTTTATGGTAGAATCCTCTAGTGACATCTTGTATATATCCTTTTTTTCCAGAAACAGATATTTCAAAAAAAAATTGAAAACATTTTCATGATCACAATTCTTTGTTCGTAATGAAGAAAGTAAAAAAGGTACTAAAATGTTACTGTAAATAAAGTAAAAAAATTAAGAGTAAATAAAACGGTTAAAAATTGTATTCACAAGTTTTAACTACAATGCATTTTCGCGAGTGCGGCAAGGCGTCTGTCTCTATTTGAGAATTTGTTAAATTTGACCTTAATTTGACGCGGGACACGAATGCAATCATATTTGTGTATTTCTCCGGAGAAAATCTCTTTGCATAGCTGATTACATGTGTATTTCTGATCATATTTTCCATTATTTCCATATGTATGAGGTCTGACAAGCACAAATGTCCCAATCATATATTCTATCTCGTTCCTCTCGATCATCCGTCTTCTTCGTGTCCAATAGAAAATGACGTATTGGGCAGCGCGTGTCCGTTTTTTTTTGTCAGTTTGTAGTTTTCGGGAAAATATGGAAAGTGATGTTATGGACCGGGGAGGAAGTGAAGTGGGTGGGCCTGCGGGCTGGCAAGCGCCTGACGCGATAATAGCGCACATAGTTGACGGGCAACCCCTTCTTTATAATTAATGAATGGTTGCGTTGGGACACCGTCGGTGGGAGATGGGGGCGGTTGGGGTCGGTACGGCACGGAACGGAACGGAACAGAACGGGGGGCCCTGTTCAATTCTTATAAAAATTTCCGGCTCGAGAACGCACCCCCCGCACAACCCCAGCTCCCGTCCTGCTCAGATCTATAGGGGATTTGAGGGTTCGAGCAGGACGGAGGGGCCGGTAACGTGGAGGAAATTGCCGTTTCCAACTGGAGCAACTGAACTAGAACTTACCCTTTGAATTCTGCTACTGCAATGTTGGGTATGTACATAAGAAAGGCACCCTGCGGAACCCTTTATTTGTGCATGCACAATAGAAAATAGCCCCCAATACGTGTATATACACGTATTATGTATAAGCCGGAGAATATATTCGGATTTTAATTCGTTTAAAAGAAAAGTGGCGTTTTCCTTTTATAGGCGGGGAAGATAATGTAAAGGTAATCAAATTACGGGCAAATAATTTAGGCCACTTAAGGACGAATTTATGTTTCCTTTTATCCGTAATAAAAAGAGCTACCTCAGATCTTCCCGGCACTGGCCGAGATAAAACGCATTAAAGAAGAAACTCGCGAAACAAAAGATGTCATCGGGTTGCGGAAGGAGTGAATACGGCGAACGTTCTCCCGGTTTGGTCCGTCCCTTTAACAAGAGGAATTTTAAGTGGAAAGTTTCTGTGTGTACAATACGACCTGGGGACGGGCAATGTTTGATTTATTTCGCGGTCTCGAAAATACAGAGAAAACAGCTCCCATAACTTTTATATATCGGCATAAATCTAATGTAAACCGTCGCGAGGCGTCACGTTCGACCCCCGCTTCATGGATGATGGTGGGTGTGTGCGGTGTTTCGTAACGTGGGCAATACCAACATCCTATTTTAAGAATTAAGAAGCGGATCTGAAAAGGTTGAGGAATACTGGTATAATGGGTGAGCTGCTAGAGAGGGCAAAAATGCGCGCCCCAACCTTGCCAACTCAACTACTAATCTTATTACCCGATTAAGTTCCCATCAAAAACACAAATCATCTGTTACGAGCAAGACAGGTATATGAATGTGAACATCACATAATTATATTCTGCGACGTCAAGGAAATGTTAACAGGGGTTAACATGTCTAATGTGGCATACACATCCTCTTAATACACTCAAAATTACCGCCGTGTTTATATTTAACTGTGTCGATGTGATTATTTCACCCTAAATCGTAACGACACTTTTCACAAGCACGCCCTTCCCAGTAGGGTTAAAAAAATTGGCAATTAGGAATAAAAATAAATGCCGGACGAATCGGGTAATAAATTAAGATGTTTCCTTAACGATAACGATGAAAAGTAGTAATCAGTTTAAGGATATCCAAATATAGCGAGCGGGGGAAAATTCATGGTAGTAATTTAGTCCGCGTTTTAATTTTAATTTTCCCAGAACGTTTTCTTCTCACTCGCTATGATTGTTAATTAATTAATAAGTTAAAAGTGGAAGAAGGGTTGCCGTTCTTTACGGTTAGTCGGTGCAATTTGCTAACATTATTAAGAGAAACGAACTGAGGGCCGCTCACAAATATGTCCGAGATTCCAGCGCACTTTATGGTTTTCGCACAGATTTCATTAGGGCCCCTTGCGCCCCCCTCAGCCTTTCCTGCTGCTGCTGCTGCTGCTGCCGCCTGCCGGCGCTCTCCGCCTGAGCCCCTAAGTGCGAAGACTAACACCCTCCTCGGACCGCATTTCCTCGATCCGCCCCCACTAATTACGCCGTACTTTGAATTTTTAAACCTGCTATGAATTTACACAGCGTCGTTTCAACGCTTACTCCCATTTATCCATTCCGGCTACCCCTTGAAGAGACCATTTTACACATGATGCACACCAAGTCATGACACATAATCAACCCCCGATGCTCTTGTATTGATTCCCGGTTTATGGAAATATTTAATATTTTAACTAAAATAGCGTAATCAACTTGTCTCAAATTTACTTTACTTTCACTACACCTACATAATTACCTAAATTACGTAAGCCCAATCATTCAATTTAAATCTACACTAAAGGGTCTTTCAATAAGACGTTCGAAATTTGGTAGGTTATAGCAGCCATGTTGTTAAAGCAACGTATCAAATTTGTTGTAAATTGTTCAAATCACCATGGAACGATATGTCATTGAAGAACGCGTGCAAATCATCAAATTTTATTTACAAAATCAGTGCTCTGTTCAAAAAACGTTCTGCGCATTATGTGATTTTTATCCTCGCCAGTCGAGTCGACTATTCGACGTTTGGTGGTCAAATTCGCCTGACTCGAATTTGGCCACCAAAACAGTCGGTTGGTGGCAGATTATTTAACGGTTCGATAACAGGCAACACTCGTACGTCACTGAAATGCAGGGTCTGCGGAAAACATCGCTGCTGTGTGTGCGAGTGTACAGGAAAACCCGAGGCAGTCCATTTCTCATCGTTCGCAAGAACTTGACCTTTCTGCGACTTCAATTTGGTGACTTTTGCTTGGGATCTTGGTCTGCACCCGTAGAAAATTTAACTGACCCCGGTACTTGAGGTAAACATCCATTGACAATGCCCCGTGTTCGCTGATTGGGCTCGGCAGCAGTTGGAAGTTGACCCAAATTTCACCAAAAAATCATCTTTAACGATGAGGCCTATTTTTCGATGAATTAATATGTAAACAAGCAAAAGTCTCGGATTTGGAGCGATACCTCTCCACCGATACACCAGCACAAAATGCATCCCGAGAAAGTCACTTTCGTTTGGTGCGAATTTTTGGTCTGGCGGAATCATCGGTTCGTACTTCTTCTTAAACAAAACTGGCATTGCCATAACCGCCAACGGCGGTCGTTACAAATCGATTATAAGCAACTTCTTGTGGCCTAAACTGGATGATATGGATACCGACAACATGTGGTTCCAACAGGATGGCGCTATGCCACGATGGACATTCTGCGCAAGCGACTTGAGGGCATGGTTTTCTTTTGCGGCGGCGACGTGAACTGACTATCGAGATCGTGCGATTTGACGCCTTTAGACTTCTTACTTTAAGGCTTCTTAAATCGCAGGTCTCTGCGAATAAACCGCAACCAATTGATGCCCTCAAAGGCAACATAATGAAGGTGCCATCCAGCAAATTCAGTCAGATGTATGCGACAAAGTCGACCTCCCGAATACATACCACCAAGCAAAGACGCGGCGGACATTTAAACGACGATATATTCCATACTTAATGCCATAAAATATTCTTTCAAATTGAAAAAAAATTAGTAGATATCTGAGAAACAACTTGTTTTATTTACATTTAAAAATCAAGTGTCCTTGTTGGAAGAAATTATATTGTTTACTAATGCTCTTACAATGATTTCCAAATTTAAGAAAAAATTGCAATTAAAGGATATATCTCAAAAACCAACTAGCTCTTATCAATCCTGAAAAGTTTTACTAATAATCGTAACAAAACTCGTTATTACCTAACAGACATCAAGGATGTCCAATAATAGGATATAAAAATGACAATAATATATAAACAAAATAAAATGCAACCAAATATACAGTCCCTGTCCATATTATTAGACTCGCTCATAATATTCACATTGTTTCCATTTTTCCCAAATATAGAGCCTACTAGTGCAGGCAAACTGTTATAAGCTTGTTTAGTTAGAGTTGACTAATTGTATATTAAAAATTTAGGTACAAATCACGGTCAATAACACAGATGTTAAAGTTGCAATGTAGTTCATTTTATTGAGTTTGGCAGTGTTGAATGACCAAAATATAGTCTTCTTAAATATCACTTTATATCATAAATCATTTTTAAATCAATTGCTTGTAATAAAAATTATATATACTAATTACGTAAGAAAAGTTTGACAGCCAAAAAAAAAAACTGCTATAAAGGGGCCCCGGCCGACCGGCACAAAAAATTCGCCCAAAAATATGAGGAGGATTTTGAAAATAGCGTCCCCCGAAACTCACCCTTAAAACGCGGGGGTAGGGTTAAACCTCGCCCCTTATCGGGGCCTTATTCGGTAAAATTTTGTTCGTTTTTGCGCGCAGATCGACGCCCAGATAACCGGGCAAGCTTTTAGAACCGGTCCCGTCGATTCGTTTCACCCCCACCCCAGGGGATGATTTTTCAAACGCAAATTTTCGATTTTTGCACGTTTCCAAAAAAAAATATCTCCTCCGTAACCGCTGGAGCTGGACGATCCCGGTATGTCTTAAAATAATCTTAAAGAAAATATGTAAAATTGATCGAGCCACTTTTTTTAAATTTTTGTCCCGTTTCCGAGATAAAAAATGCGGTAGAAAAACCGAACTTATAAAGTTAAATAACTTGTTTTTTTTCAAATGGCACACCCTGTATTTAGTAACGTATTCTTAAGTAGATTCCAATTATCTTTCAGATTGTATAAGGGTTCCCTGTTCCTAATCTCAATACTTTTCTTGTATTCGGCGATTATCATATCAGGAATAATTATTATAATCTGAAAGATTATTGGATTCTACTTGAGAATACTTTATAATTTGGGTTTTTCTACCGCATTTTTTTTATCACCCTGTATAATTTTTTGCATCAAATCATGGTTGGCTCTATAGTTCGAACCTTCAAGCAAATAATTAAAATGATTTTAATCGTTCAACGTCAATCACCGGGGCAAAAATAAAGTTTCACCCAGACCATGTATTTCAACAAATCTTCAAATATTTCGAAAACGGCAAACAATAGGTATAGGGAGTATTGAAGTAACTCACCTTTATTTGGTCGATATAATTCAAAAATGATAAAAAATACAGGGTGTTCCATTTAAAAAAACATAAGTTTGATCTGTAACTTTGTTATGAGACACCCTATATAAATTTCACTATTATACACAACTTTTGTATAAAACATTTTTCGAAATTTTTACAAATAAGCACGTGATTGACCGTTCCCAGAGCTCTGAAACACCCTGTATATCTTAACGCTGACATCTTCTAAAATTTAAAATATTTGAAAATACATTGCATTTAAGAATTATTTTAGATAATTAGCTTTTACAAAAAAAAAATGTAATGCACAATTTATATAGTTTTTAAAGATAATAATTTCAAAATGCTTTATTTATGTTGATTATTCAAATATCTAAATATGAACAAATTTGTATACTAATTAAACATATTTTCAGCAGCAATAGCACTCACAATTAAGCGATGGTATTGACAAAAATTCCAGAAAATGTGTGCGACATTTTTGAGGGTAATTTTGTCAAAATTATAAGGATTTGTCATTTCACGAGGTGCATTTGGTAAGATTTCTATTTGAGAATTAAAACAAACATACCGGGTGACCCAGGGATCTGTAAAAGCCCCATAACTTATTTGCTATTTGAGATATCGACTTCTAGTTTTCTTTTTGTACAGAGTGTCCCAATATGCATAACAGAACAAAGTTATGTTTTTTTCTTTAATGAAACACCCTATATTTTATACTTTATTTTCAGCCCTCTTGAGAAGCTGATAAAAATAGTACAAGATACTATGAGTCTATTATGGACGATTGGTTAGTAATAGGAAAATTTGTGGCAAAAACAAGGACACATTGAAAAAACTGCAGAAGCGCTAATAGCAAAGCTAGCGTCATTTTTTATACACTAAAGAATTTTCCACATCATGAAGAATAATACAAATCGGTTTTGTTTCTTTTTTGATTATACTGCTATACAGGGTGTTAACATACGCAAAATATTGGATAACTATTTTTTTTTTCAAACGGAACACCCTATATATCTTGCCACCAATGCTTGTAATTTTTAATAAGCTTTCCAATGATGTACAATTTGTATAATTAAATATTAAGGATTCTTCAGATTTATCCATAAAAACTTTTTCTTTTGTCACCTCCTGCTCATTTTTGGATTTTCAGCCAGAACTATGCATTTTCTGAAAAAATAATAAGAGACCAAAGTTGTAAAGCGGAAAAATTTCGATCGATATAGATCTCTCGACTTTTCCAGTAATGCGTGCATTGCCCGCCAGAGTGCGCAAAATTGTGACCGTATATACATTTTAGCGTTTTTCTCAAATTTTTTGTTAATTAATTGCACTATACTTTACTTTCCACGTCCTCTAGCAGAAAAACGGGTAATTATAGAATTATTCAAATGACCTAGATCTATTGAAAATATTCCGCTCTACAACTCCTAAAAGGAGCAATTTTTGCCCAAAATGCATAGTTTCCCCTAAAAATGCAACAAACCATTGAAAAACGCAAAAATTGATACATGTATTTTCAATTTGCATTTTTACGGAAAACCATGCATTTTTGGCAAAAATTGCTTCTATTAAGAGTTGTAGAGCGAAACATTTTCAATCGATATGGGCCATTTTAATTTCTCTATAATTTCCCGTTTTTCCGCTTGAGGGTGCGGAAAATAAAGTATAGTGCAATTTATTAATACAAAATTTAAAAAGAAAACGCTAAAACGAATACACGGTCAAGATTTTGCGCGCTCTGGCGGGCAATGCACGCATTATCTTAAAAGTTAAAAGACCTATATCGATAGGAAACTTTTCGCTCTACAACTTTGGTCTCTTCTAATTTTTCCTGAAAATGCATAGTTTTGGCTGAAAATCCAAAAATCAGCAGAAGGTGGCAAAAAAAATATGTTTTTAATGATAAATCTCAAGAATCCTTAATATTTTGTCATACAAACTGTATATCATTGGAAAGCTTATTAAAAATGCCATAGATTGGTGGCAACTTATATAGGGTGTTCCAATTGAAAAAAAATAGTTATCCATTGTTTTGCGTATGTTGACACCCTGTATAGCACTATGAATAAAAGAGAACCAAAGCCGATGTGTATTATTCTTTATGATGTGGGAAATTTTCTAGTGTATAAATAATGATGCTATCTTTGCTTGGAACGCTTCTGCAATGTTTTCAATATGTAAATGTTTTTGCCACAAATTTGCCCATAACTAACCAACCGTCTATAATAGACCCATAGTATCTGGTACCATTTTTATCAGCTTCTGAAGAGGGTTGAAAATAAAGTATAAAATATAGGGTGTTCCATTAAAAAAAAACATAACTTTGTTCTGTTATGTATATTGGGACACCCTGTACAAAAACATGCATATTTTTAAAATATGTAGAATAAGTTTGGGTACCAGTTCAAGAAAACTAGAAGTCGATACCTCAAATAGCAAATAAGTTATGGGGCTTTTACAGATCCCTGGGTCACCCGGTATGTTGATCGACTCGATCGATGTTCTATTCACTGTCAAATGGATACATATGTAGAATTGTAACAAGCACTCGAGGCGTGTTGCACCGTGATCATCTTAAATTCAATTGGCTCCGAAGATTTGTTTCCGCGTTCTCTCGCGTCCTCCAAATACTTTCTCACTCTGTGCAAACTTTACCCGCACACGTATCGAGTGCTAGGTAATTCTGGTAATTCTGTAGATAGATTGATTTAAAAGGATTTAAACTGACTTGAATTGACTAGCCATATAAGCTCCCGTCGTCAGGATTGCGATAAGCTCCCGTCGTTAAGTAAACAGTATAAGCAAATGGTGTAACATAACGTGGCGTCAAATTAACAAATTTCATTGGATAATAAGATATTATATGATTGAAACAAAAATTATCTAATAAATAAAACACTGTTGGTTTGTTTGTATAACTTTTGAAAATTTACAAAAGTTATATAAACAAAGCAACAGTGTTTTATTTATTATATAAAATGTATAACGAAGTAGAAGCCTCGTATAAACAACATTAAAAATTATCTATATTAACAAAGAATGAATAGTTTTACATGATAAACAATAAGAAACAAACATTGCAAAACAATTTTTTTATCGTTGCAAGAGCAGCTTGCTTCAAATAAAGCACTATTTCCAACGTATCGCCAAAGTCCCACAAGGGGATTCTCAGAAAAACAAACATTGAAAATATTTCTGCAAACGTCCATGTTTTATACTACAAATCGACAAAATTTTAAGGCAAACGGGAAACCGTCAGACTGCATACGTATCCCACACTATTGTAACCCATAGTTGCCTTCCTTCGTAGTATCCTTTAGGGCAGTTTCTACTAGAAAATCTTTATAATTTAGGTATCTTCCACACTATTCATTGTAGCAAAAATTAGAGTACTAAAGTAATATTATTTAAATAAGCTTGACTTTTACTAATTTTTTCGTATATAAATTATAACTATTGGACATTTCTCTACGCCACTATCATTTATTATATCTTTTTAGTAAGTATAATTCTAAACAAACAAACTAATGACAAACTGACAGGATGATTTTGAGTCTGTGCCGGGAAAAGGCAGGGGATCCATAAATGTTTTGGAAGGAAGCGGAGGGAAGACAAGTAGCTGGAGCGAGTGTGAATTGCAAGCTAATTCCTGGTGACTTATTATCCCCCGCTGTACCAGGCACCAAGCAGCACTCGTGTCTTCAGTCAACCTTGCATTTTATACCCTCAGACGATGCTAACTAACCCTCACTTTACGCGACCTGGCCACTCTAATGAACGCCCTTCCCGCCCTCTGCGCGCCGCTCCCGATCCTGTCGGCCTCATATATACCGTTCCTTCTGTTGGCTGAGCGGCGGGTGAGAGCCGCCGAATTACGTCGTTAAATATTTAATTCGCAATACCTAGAATAAATACGGTTTAGCTGATCATGGCGTTCCTTTGAAGACTTTTCTAGACCTACTTGAAAGCTATAAATTACATCCTACAATTAGACGATTTTGAGTTGGGGGGTAAATAAAATCAAGCAGATTAAATTGAATGTTATTTCCTTTGCTAATAAAGAAGCAGTCATTTATTTCTAATAATACTATATTACCACGCCTTTAAATATCAAATGAAAAATGTGTTACAAAATCAAAATGTGTTGGAAAAATAGAGATATGCTAAAATATTTTATTCTTTTAGTTTCGTATGCCTTAATAAAAATATTGCAATAACTCCTTAAAAATATAGTACAAGTACTTTTTGTAGCGTACACTACCGTGAGATAAAAAAAAATATTAGTCAAAGCAGGTCATGATTAAAAAGCCGCATGATTTTTCTTAGTTCCTAAATTTGAAAAAATGGTGATGCGGCTATCTTGTTACTTTTTTCGATTTAATGGTATAATTAATTATATATACACCCGGCGTCAAAAAAAAGCGCCATTCGAAAAATCGCTTTTTCAAACCATCGTAACTTGGTTCAATTTGGTCGAAAATCGATGAATCTTTCAGTTTGGGAAAGATTCAAGTTTTATCTTTAAGAATGTGTAGTTAATTTTGACCCCAAGTCCAACCCACCCTCCGTAACAACGCCATGGAAAAAAATGTTCTTTATGTAAAAAATTGTCGATTGTGACAAAATGTTTTGATATTTTTACTAAATTGTAAAGTACAATAATTATTGAGTAAATTTAGAAAGTTTTAAGTATGTGACAATTGCTTTTATATTTCTTATTCACTTGAAAAATTAGAATTTCCAGATTGACAATATATTCTGTTCTCATGTTATTGTCTTCAAATTTTGTGATGAAATGTTTTGATATTTTTACTAAATTGTAAAGTACAATAATTATTGAGTAAATTCAGAAAGTTTTAAGTATGTGACAATTGTTTTTATATTTTTTGTTCACTTGAAAAATTAGAATTTCCAGATTGACAATATATTCTGTTCTCATGTGATTATCTTCAAATTCTGTGACGAAATGTTTTGATATTTTTACTAAATTGTAAAGTACAATAATTATTGAGTAAATTTAGAAAGTTTCAAGTATCTGACAATTGTTTTATATCTTTTATTCACTTGAAAAATTAGAATTTCCAGATTGACAATATATTCTGTTCTCATGTGATTATCTTCAAATTTTGTGACGAAATATTTTGATATTTTTACTAAATTGTAAAGTACAATAATTATTGAGTAAATTTAGAAAGTTTCAAGTATCTGATAATTGTTTTTATATTTTTTATTCACTTGAAAAATTAGAATTTCCAGAATGACAATATATTCTGTTCTCATGTGATTATCGTCAAATTTTGTGATGAAATGTTTTGATATTTTTACTAAATTGTAAAGTACAATAATTATTGAGTAAATTTAGAAAGTTTCAAGTATCTGACAATTGTTTTTATATTTTTTATTCACTTGAAAAATTAGAATTTCCAGAATGACAATATATTCTGTTCTCATGTGATTATCTTCAAATTTTGTGATGAAATGTTTTGATATTTTTACTAAATTGTAAAGTACAATATTTATTGAGTAAATTTAGAAAGTTTCAAGTATCTGACAATTGTTTTTATATTTTTTATTCACTTGAAAAATTAGAATTTCCAGAATGACAATATATTCTGTTCTCATGTAATTATCTTCAAATTTTGTGATGAAATGTTTTGATATTTTTACTAAATTGTAAAGTACAATAATTATTGAGTGAATTCAGCAAGTTTTAAGTACGTGACAATTGTTTTTATATTTTTTATTCACTTGACAAATTAGAATTTTCAATAATGACAATATATTCTGTTCTCATGTGATTATCTCCAAATTTTGTGACGAAATATTTTGATATTTTTACTAAATTGTAAAGTACAATAATTATTGAGTAAATTTAGAAAGTTTCAAGTATCTGACAATTGTTTTTATATTTTTTATTCACTTGAAAAATTAGAATTTCCAGATTAACAATATATTCTGTTCTCATGTGATTATCTCCAAATTTTGTGACGAAATATTTTGATATTTTTACTAAATTGTAAAGTACAATAATTATTGAGTAAATTTAGGAAGTTTCAAGTATCTGACAATTGTTTTTATATTTTTTATTCACTTGAAAAATTAGAATTTCCAGATTGACAATACATTCTGTTCTCATGTGTTTATCTTCAAATTTTGTGATGAATTGTTTTGATATTTTTACTAAATTGTAAAGTACAATAATTATTGAGTAAATTCAGAAAGTTTTAAGTATGTGACAATTGTTTTTATATTTTTTATTCACTTGAAAAATTTGCATTTCCAGAATGACAATATATTCTGTTCTCATGTGATTATCTCCAAATTTTGTTACGAAATATTTTGATATTTTTACTAAATTGTAAAGTACCATAATTATTGAGTCAATTTAGAAAGTTTAAAGTATCTGACAATTGTTTTTATATTTTTTATTCACTTGAAAAATTAGAATTTCCAGATTGACAATACATTCTGTTCTCATGTGTTTATCTTCAAATTTTGTGATGAATTGTTTTGATATTTTTACTAAATTGTAAAGTACAATAATTATTGAGTAAATTCAGAAAGTTTTAAGTATGTGACAATTGTTTTTATATTTTTTATTCACTTGAAAAATTTGCATTTCCAGAATGACAATATATTCTGTTCTCATGTGATTATCTCCAAATTTTGTGACGAAATATTTTGATATTTTTACTAAATTGTAAAGTACCATAATTATTGAGTCAATTTAGAAAGTTTCAAGTATCTGACAATTGTTTTTATATTTTTTATTCACTTGAAAAATTAGAATTTCCAGAATGACAATATATTCTGTTCTCGTGTGATTGTCTTCAAATTTTATGACGAAATGTTTTGATATTTTTACTAAATTGTAAAGTACAATAATTATTGAGTAAATTTAGAAAGTTTTAAGTATGTGACAATTGTTTTTATATTTTTTATTCACTTGAAAAATTAGAATTTCCAGAATGACAATATATTCTGTTCTCGTGTGATTATCTCCAAATTTTGTGACGAAATATTTTAATATTTTTACTAAATTGTAAAGTACAATAATTATTGAGTAAATTCAGAAAGTTTCAAGTATCTGACAATTGTTTTTATATTTTTTATTCACTTGAAAAATTAGAATTTCCAGAATGACAATATATTCTGTTCTCATGTGATTATCTCCAAATTTTGTGACGAAATGTTTTGATATTTTTACTAAATTGTAAAGTACAATAATTATTGAGTAAATTCAGAAAGTTTCAAGTATGTGACAATTGTTTTTATATTTTTTATTCACTTGAAAAATTAGAATTTCCAGAATGACAATATATTCTGTTCTCGTGTGATTATCTCCAAATTTTGTGACGAAATATTTTAATATTTTTACTAAATTGTAAAGTACAATAATTATTGAGTAAATTCAGAAAGTTTCAAGTATCTGACAATTGTTTTTATATTTTTTATTCACTTGAAAAATTAGAATTTCCAGAATGACAATATATTCTGTTCTCATGTGATTATCTCCAAATTTTCTGACGAAATGTTTTGATATTTTTACTAAATTGTAAAGTACAATAATTATTGAGTAAATTCAGAAAGTTTCAAGTATGTGACAATTGTTTTTATATTTTTTATTCACTTGAAAAATTAGAATTTCCAGATTGACAATATATTCTGTTCTCATGTGATTATCTTCAAATTTTGTGATGAAATGTTTTGATATTTTTACTAAATTGTAAAGTACAATAAATATTGAGTAAATTTAGAAAGTTTCAAGTATCTGATAATTGTTTTTATATTTTTTATTCACTTGAAAAATTAGAATTTCCAGATTGACAATATATTCTGTTCTCATGTGATTATCTCCAATATTTTGATATTTTTACTAAATTGTAAAGTATAATAATTATTGAGTAAATTTAGAAAGTTTCAAGTATCTGACAATTGTTTCTATATTTTTTATTCACTTGAAAAATTAGAATTTCCAGAATGACAATATATTCTGTTCTCATGTGATTATCTCCAAATTTTGTGACGAAATATTTTGATATTTTTACTAAATTGTAAAGTACAATAATTATTGAGTAAATTTAGAAAGTTTCAAGTATCTGACAATTGTTTTTATATTTTTTAATCAATTGAAAAATTAGAATTTCCAGAATGACAATATATTCCGTTCTCGTGTGATTATCTTCAAATTTTGTGACGAAATATTTTGATATTTTTACTAAATTCTAAAGTACAATAATTATTGAGTAAATTCAAAAAGTTTTAAGTATGTGACAATTATTTTTATATTTTTTATTCACTTGAAAAATTAAAATTTCCAGAATGACAATATATTCTGTTCTCATGTGATTATCTCCAAATTTTGTGACGAAATATTTTGATATTTTTACTAAATTGTAAAGTACAATAATTATTGAGTAAATTTAGAAAGTTTCAAGTATCTGACAATTGTTTTTATATTTTTTATTCACAATGGCAGAAAAATGTAATCAATTTCCTTTAGGGGGTGGCAGGGGGTGGAATAGTTTTAGCAGCAAAATAATTCACATGACGTTGAAGAGATAATTTGAAACTGTTCAGTCTGCAAAAGTTCATCGATTTTGGTGCAAAATTACTCAAGTTATGGCCAAAAAAGTGAAAAATGTGATTTTTTTTTTTCAAAAATGCGTAACTTTGCTCCAAATCATCGAAACGACTCGAATTTTTATGGCATTTGAAGGAAATTGATTAAATTTTTCTGCCATTGTGGTGAAATTTCCCGCCGATTTTTTTTGCGCACGGTACAGCTTGTCAAAGTTGGACAATTTTTTACATAGAAAACATTTTTTTTCCATCGCGTTGTTACGGGGGTGGGTGGAATTTGGGGTGAAAATCAACTACACAGTCTTAAAGATAAAACTTGAATCTTTCCCAAACTGAAAGATTCATCGATTTTCCACCAAATTGAACCAAGTTGCGACGGTTTGAAAAATCGAGTTTTTCGAGTGGCGCTTTTTTTGACGCCCAGTGTATTTGCACTTAAAAACAGTGCTGGCTATGATGAAATAAACTCAAAAATATTAAAAAGTGCTTCAAATGAACTACTACTTTCATTAACATTTTTAATAAATTAAGATTCAGAAACGGGCATTTTTTCGGATTGCTTAAAAATTGCAGTAATAATTTCAATATTTAAACAAGATCATCTAACAGATCCAACAAATTATAAGCCAATTGCAATAATGAGTGTTTTTGCGTAGCTTTTTTAATTGTGTAATATTCCTCATGGAGTTAAAGGAACAACAAAATTACAATTCATGGGTTGATGATTAATTTATTTATTAGTATGTTAAATGAATATTTTCATGTCTTTTGATAACTGTCAGATGTTTTGATAAATATGATTAGTAAAAATATTCATTAATCCGCTCCTCGGCGCGGGGAGATGAAATTTTTAATTAATGCGAATGTAAGGGACGGCTGCCGGTCGTATTTCAATCTGACCTCTTTTCACTAAAATAATGAAATGGCCGGTGGATAATTAAAAATTACTCTTAATCTAATATAGGAAGCTTTGAAACGAAACCAAAAATCGCTCGCCCTCGCATGTGTGCGGCCGCCGCTGCCGGAGGGAGAAGGAAAGGAGCGGCTGACACGTTTTAACCTTATTAACTAGACGCAGATCTGAAGAACAAAAAGGGAATCAAATCTGTACGGTTCGGAGAGAGGCAAAAACAAATCCCTGAATTTAATTAATGACGTTTTGAGAAGGAATGCTTTGTGAGGTTCGGCCGGTCCGAGTGGTCGTTCTGGCCTCCTGCCCTCCTCTTTTCTCCTCTCTGTGTGAGATTCGAGAGACCGTTTGTCTAAGCAATCAATTCAATTACATCGAAGAACGATTGCACGGCCCTCCGTTTGACATGGCACATACTTCCCGAAGGACCTTAATATCACTTGCATACCGATAGTATTACGTTTCGAATGCCGGCGAATATTCCGTTTCGTTTATTTTTCATTGTCCTTGCGGATAATGATGTCAATTTCGAAGGATGGAAATCTGCGAGTGTTCCAGACAGGGGTGTTAAGGTGCAGGTTTGCCCCGGAGCCCACAAGCCAACTTTGACAGGCCGACCGCGAGGTGGAGCTGCATGTTACTGACAACTAACTTATTCATTACTAACGAAACCCCAACTAATACGAAACATTACCTCGGGTATCCGTACGCATTTTTTTCCATAGCCTATACATAATTGATACAAAGTGTGGAAATTATATGCTACGCTAATATTAATAATACTTGAACTTGTGCTGCATGACCAAAGATACACACACCAAATATCGACTGCACGATAACTTTGCATAGTTAAATCTATAACCAAATTATTTTTCTACAAATTGTACATATTGCAGTAGAACTGGAAATAACACTATTGGTTCTAATTTCAATATTTTGTCATCCAAAATAATCTACATCTAAAAACACCATTAAAAACACAACCAAATATCCGCATCAATATTTTAAATTATTCAAATTGTTGAATTTTCAGCTATCATGTTTGTATTCTGTTTAGACCGCAAGAATCTCTTGTTAATACTAATTTTCTAAGTTACCAAGTTGTATGTCATTTTAAGGTGCCTTGATTTATGAACCAGCTTCAGTCAATCCAGCGTTGAAGAAAGACCTCAAATTACTGAAACTGGATACAAATTCATAATTAATGAAATAGTAGTGATATTGTGGTAATAACAGTAACTAACTTATGATTTACCTGGATTTTTCGATAACACATATACCGAAACATAGTCAATTTAGGCGTAGTTTAGAATCGATACAACCAAAAGTTCTAAGAGGCTTTGTTTATATTAATAGATATTAAAAAAATGGTGATGTGGCCATCATGTTACTCTCTCCGATTATTTGATGGTATAATAGTTATTTATATTATTCATTCATTATTTCCAATTTAAATAATATTTTAAATCGAGCGGTAAATGGTAATGACGTTTGAAATGTTAAAATTATGAAAGGTAAAAATGACAAATAATGTTTCAAATTCTAATAATCTTTACCGTAGGTTTACTGAAAAATCTAAAAAAAATCCTGAAAAAAATTTCTAAAAATTGTCCTGATTAAAAAGACCTAAAAAGTCTAATAAAAATGTTGAACAAGAAAGTCTTGAAAAAGATTTCTAAAAGTAGTCGTCACTAAAAAGTCCTAAAAAACTAATAAAAGTCCTGAACAAGAAAGTCTTGAAAAATGTCCCGAAAAAGAGTCGTGATAAAATAACCAGAAAAAATGTCAGTCTTCAAAAAGATTTATGAAAATAACATCGTAGAAAAATCCTAAAAAAAAACATTTCTGAAAAAACCTGAAGAAGCTCTAAAGAAATTGTCCTGAGAAATATCCCGAAAAGAGTCTTGAAAAAAAAGTCCGGAACAAAAAGTCCTGAAAATTAATCCTATAAAAAATGTCCTGAAATACAGTACTGAAAAAAGTCCTGTAAAGTCGGCTTGAAAAAATATTCCCGATAAAATAATTCTGAAAAATGTAATGAATAAAATTCTAAAAAGAAGTCCTGAACAAGAGGTTTTTAACAAAATTTCAAAAATGTCTTGGAGGAACAGCCCTTCAAATAAAGTCGCGAAAAAATAGTATTGATAAAAGCCGTGAAAAAAAGTCCTGAAAAATACCAGAAATAAATGTCCTGAAAAAGAGTCCTAGAAAGTCCTTAAAGAAAGTCGTAAAATAAGTCCTGAAGAAAGTTCAGAAACAGAGTCCTTAAGAAATATTATAAAAAAATTGTCCTGAAAATAATATGTTTCAAAAATAAACTAAAAAATTTCTGGAAAAAGGCATTGTAAAGTCCTTAAAAGGAAATCCCAAAGATTCTTCAAAAAAGTCCTGCAAAAAGGCCTAAAATAAGTCCTCAACAAATTTTCTGAATTAAAAAGTTTTTAAAATAGTCTTGAGAAAAAAAATGCTAAAAATATCTGAAAAAGGTCCAAAAAAGGTCATGAAAAAAAGAAAATTCTGATTTTTTTTTAACTGAATAAAATCCCGAAAAGTCCCCAACAAAAAGTCCCGAAAACGTCCCGAGAAAAAATTCTGTTGATAAAATTTTAAAAAGAAATCCTGAAAATAAAGGTCCTGAAAGAAAAAGTCCATAAAATAAGTCGAAAAAATTTCTTAAAAAGTCCTGAAGAAGACTCCTCGAAGAAAGGTATTTTAAAAAACTTCTTAAAAAAAAACCTGAAAAAAGTTCTGAAAACATTGTCCTGAAGTCCCAAAAAGACTGAACGAACAAAAAACTGTTACGGTAGATATTCGGAAATACGAAATTTTACCAAAAGCTTTTCAGTTCCTTGGATTCTCAATAACATTTATGTTCAAAGTTTCATGGTTATTTCTGTATTAGTTTTTGAGATACAGCGCGGACAGACAGTTATGTAGAGAAAAAATGGTGATGTGGCCATCATGTTACTTTCTCCGACTTGATGGTATCATTTATATTTACGTTTTTATGGTTTATTTTCAATTTAAATCATATTTTAAATGTACATCGAGCGTTGCGTAAACTCGGATGAAACTGACGTTTAAAACGTCAAAATTATGAAACATCGAAAAATTAAACTTCAAATTCAAAAACTCGGTTTACTCAAAAACTAACGAGATTTCGAAAAAAACTTATTCTTTAGAAGCTGTTCATTTTGGTATTGTCTACAATTATTATTCACACAAATTTGCTGTAACTATTATCGTTTCATAATTATAAACCAAAAATTGAAAAAAAAATAATAAATTTTTTTCTCTAATAGCAATGATTTTATGAAAAATATTTTCAAGCAAAAGATCTTCATTTCTTTGTTGTCTTCAATGTTTGTTTAAATGTTTTTGTGATATTTTTCATATTTAAGAAAATATTAGAAAAAAACAAAAAACAGTTAAGGTAAACACCCACTTCCGATGTACGAAATTTTACCAAAAGCTTTTCAGTTCTTCAGATTATCAAATAAAACGTATGTTGAAAGTTTCATATCAATTGCTGTATTAGTTTTTGAGATACAGCGCATACAGACAGACACACACACACACACACACACACACACACAGCAGACACACACACACACACACACACACACAGAGACACAAAAAAAAATTCTAGAAATTGTTGAAATGGCATCTAGGGACCCCAAAACGGATATTTCCGTGAAAAAAAAATTTGAAAAAAAAATCACGATCACAATACTTTCTCGTACTTTGTAACAGAGAAAGTAAAAATTACACATATTTTCTTTTTTGCCTTAGCACTATTATAAAATAAACGATTGGAAGTCATAAATTTCAGCCATGAATCCGGCGGCTCCACCATATTTGCATTTGCTAAATTTCTAAGTAATCTCTACCAATCTTCCGAAAATAGATCAAAATTCATAATTGATCAAATATCAGTGACAGGCGCACACCCAGGGGGGGTGACCATCGGGCTTGAGACCCCCTCTCAAGACATTAATATGCCGAATGTTAACCACCAAACCTAGCTATAGCAAAATTGTGCTTTTTGGAATTTTATTTAATCGTAATGCCATTGCTATATAACACTTTTATTTAATGTCATATTCACGATTTTCAGTTTACATATACAGGGTGTTTCAGAGCTCTGGGAACGGTCAATCACGTGCTTATTTTTCAAAATTTCGAAAAATGTTTTAAACAAAAGTTGTGTATAATAGTGAGCTGCACGCCCTAAGCATATTAAAATTTATACAGGGAGTCTCATAATAAAGTTACAGACCAAACTTATGTTTTTTTTTTATGGAACACCCTGTATTTTTTGTCATTTTTGAATTATAAGGTGAGTTATTTCAAAACTCCCTATACCTATTGTTTGCCGTTCTCGAAATATTTGAAGATTTGTTGAAATGCATGGTCTGGGTGAAATTTTATTTCTGCCCCAGTGATTGACGTTGAACGATTAAAATCATTTCTATTATTTGGTTGAAGGTTCGAACTATAGAGCCAACCATGATTTCATACAAAAAATTATACAGGGTGATAAAAAAATGCGGTAGAAAAACCCAACTTATAAAGTTGAATAACTTCGTTTTTTCAAATGGCACACCCTGTATTTAGTAACGTATTCTTAAGTAGAATCCAATTATCTTTCAGATCTTCAAAAATTCGAATAACTAAAATGTTTATTTTGATATTTTTTAAATATATTTATCAACAATTGAACAGTAATTTTATATAAAATTATTGATAATATTTTAGTAGTAATTTTCTTTTCAGTTTCGTATAAATATTTTACCCCATTTTTGCCAAGATATGACCTTGAAACCCTCGAAAAATAATATTTTATTTTTTTAATCACTAAAAATTATTATAATAATCTGAAAAATTCACATATATTTTTTACCCAAATAAATTTTTTATTTAAGGTATTGTTTTTTAAAAGTTTAACCATTTTTTTTTCGCCCTTTCTTACCTTGAAAAAATTTACTTAATTTGGTATTTGGGATAAAAATATTTATGATTTTTTTTAGATTTTTATAGTGGTTAAAAACAAAAACCCATTTTTCGAGGGTTTCATGGTCATATCTTGACAAAAATTGGGTTGTTTATACGAAACTGAAAAAAATTAATACTGAAATACTAATAATAATTTTACATAAAATGACTGTTCAACTGTTGATAAATATACAAAAAATATCGTAAAAATATTAGTTATTCGAATTTTTGTTGCACCAAACGTTGAAAGATGAAAAAAACACATAGATGGTATTTATTGATAGCAATCATATGACGAAATAAAATTTTAAATTACACTTTTTCAAGACTTTTAAGTATTTTTTTCGGGCCAATTTTTTAGAACTCTTAAAATTCATTGGCATTTTTTCAAGACAATTTTGTCTAGTACTCTTTTTGGCATCTTTTTTAGTTCACTTTTTCAAGACTTTTTAGGAATTTTTTGGGACAATTTTTTTTAGTACTCTTAAGACTCTTTGGCATTTTTTCCAAGACAATTTTTTCCAGTACTCTTTTTGGCATTTTATTCAGGACAATTTTTTCCAGTACTCTTTTTGGCATTTTATTCAGGACTATTTTTTCCAGTACTCTTTTTGGCATTTTATTCAGGACAATTTTTTTCAGTACTCTTTTTGTCATTTTTTCCAAGACAATTTTTTCCAGTACTTTTTTTGACATTTTATTCAGGACAATTTTTTCCAGTACTCTTTTTGGAATTTTATTCAGGACAGTTTTTTCCAGTACTCTTTTTGGCATTTTTTTGAGTTCACTTTTTCAAGACTTTTTAGCATTTTTTGGGGATATTTTTTTATAGTACTCTTAAGACTCTGGCATTTTTTCCAAGACAATTTTTTCCAGTGCTTTTTTTGGCATTTTATACAGGACAATTTTTTCCAGTACTCTTTTTGGAATTTTATTCAGGACAGTTTTTTCCAGTCCTCTTTTTGGCATTTTTTGAGTTCACTTTTTCAAGACTTTTTAGCATTTTTTTGGGATAATTTTTTTTGGACTCTTGAGACTCTTTGGCATTTTTTCCAAGACAATTTTTTCCAGTACTTTTTTTTGGCATTTTATTCAGGACAATTTTTTCCAGTACTCTTTTTGGAATTTTATTCAGGACAGTTTTTTCCAGTCCTCTTTTTGGCATTTTTTGAGTTCACTTTTTCAAGACTTTTTAGCATTTTTTTGGGATAATTTTTTTTTGGACTCTTGAGACTCTTTGGCATTTTTTCCAAGACAATTTTTTCCAGTACTCTTTTTGGCAATTTCTTTAAACAATTTTTTTCAGTACTCAATTGGCATTTTTTTAGGACAATTTTTTCAGTACTCTTTTTCAAGACTACTATGGCATTTTTTTTTCAAGACAATTTTCTTCGATATTCTTTTCCAAAACTCTTTTTGGCATTTTTTTTTCAAGACAATACTCTTTCTCAAGACAAAATCGTTACTTCTACAGCAGGCTTTCTATAGCATAACATAATTCAAAAATTATATAATTACGTAACACCAAGAATAAGAGTCTCTTTTAACCAAGTTATTTTAAGTTGTTTCGTGAATACATGTCTGAATTTAACTTTATGTACTTTATACCTGACGTGTCCAATATTGTAAAGGCAATATAATGATCTAATAAAATTGTATTTTATTCTATTCTATTTTTAAGAATCTTTTAGGCATTTTTTTTTGACAATTTTTTCCGGTACTCTTTGTGGCATTTATTTTCGGTACTCTTTCAAGACTTTTTTTTTCAGGACAATTTTTTTTCAGTACAATCTTTTTAGTACTCTTTTCGGTATTTTTTTAGACAATTTTTTCCAGTACTCTTTTTGGCATTTTATTTTCTGGACAATTTTTTTAGTACTCTTTTTCAAGACTACTTTTGGCATTTTTTTTCGAGACAATTTTTTTCAGTACTTTTTCCAACACCCTTTTTGGCATTTTTACTTTCTCCGTTACAAAGTAAAGGAAGTACTGTGACCGTGAAAAAAATTTCAAAAATTTTTTTTACGGAAATATCCGTTTTGGGATCCCTAGATGACATTTTAACAATTTCTGGAAACAAAAATTGTGCTCTGTGTGTCTGTCTGTCTGTCTGTCTGTGCGCGCTGTATCTCAAAAACTAATGGAGCAATTGATATGAAATTTTAAACATAAGCCTTATTTGAGTATCTGAATAACTGAAAAGCTTTTGGTAAAATTTCTTACACCCAGTGGGTGTTTACCTTAACTGTTTTTTTGTTTTATCCCAATATTTTTTTAAATATGAAAAATGTCACAAAATCATTTAAACAAATATTGAAGACAACAAATAAATTAACATCTTTTGTTGGAAAATATTTTTCATAAAATCATTGTTATTCGAGAAAAAAAAAATATTAATTTGTTTTTAATTTTTGGTTTATAATTATGAAACGATAATAGTTACAGTAAATTTATGAGTAATAAAATGAACAACTTATAAAGAAAAAGTTTTTTTCGAAATCTCGTTGGTTTTTAAGTAAACTGAGTTTTTGAATTTGAAGTATAATTCACTTTGAGGTTTCTAACGTCAGTTTCATCCAAGTCGACAAAACGCTCGATGCACATTTAAATTGAAAATAAACCATGAAAGCGTAAATATAAATTATACTACCAAGTCGGAGAAAGTAACATGATGGCCACATTACCATTTTTTTTTCAGGACAATTTTTCAGTACTCTTTTTGGTATTTTTTTTTTCAAGACGATTTTTTCCAGTACTCTTTTTTGCATTTTTTCGGGAAAATTTTTTTCAGTACTCTTTTTCAAGACTACTTTTGGCATTTTTGTGGGCAAATTTCCTTTTTTTATTTTCAAACATTTTTTTAATATTGTAAATAACGTTCAATGACCTTGAAAAAAATCACCTAATTTGGTATTTGGGTTAATAATATATGTGATTTTTTCAGATTTTTAAAATAATTTTTTAGTGGTTAAAAAAAATATATTTGAAAGAATCTTATTTTGGGGCTTCCCGGGTCATGGGGTTCTTTTGATATACGGCTACTTTGGTTTAAGGGCACATCTAATGTCTGCGTCTGTATTTGTATTATTACCTATACACAAATTTTAATATGTCAACAAAGTAAATATTAAGTTTCATCAAATTATTTTAATCCTTACTGTAATCAATCTATTTCATTTTTTAATTACACTAACATAGTATAAGTATTACTAATTTAGACTTAAGATACTAGGTTAGCTTTTAATTTCTTTTTTATATTGACTCACCCATAAATGTATACATTTATTTTGGAAATATATATTACATTACATTACATTACAATGATATTTTCATATTTATTTAAAAATCTGTGTCGGGTGGCATTTTGACCATCTTATCTCGGGATACCCTTTTATTACCTCATAAATGGATTTTAAGCAGGAACGGGATTCGACCGAACTAAGCACCGACATGCGGCAGCATCCCTCGCCGAGCGAGTTTCGCATTTGTATTTTCTCTGACTGTACATGTCTTATCGAAAAATCTAGGTAAATCATAAGTTAGAAGCTTACTGTTATTATTATAGCTTCACTTCTATTTGAATAATTATGAATTTTTATCCATTTCCCGTAAATTTGTTGAGATTACTTGGAAATTTAGTAAATGCACAAATGGTGGATGCGCCGGATTATTGGCTCCAATTTGTGGTGATTAATACACATACATCTTATGGCGCTGAACAGCAGGTATATCCCCGTGTCGAAATGACTAGCATCATTATATTTCAAAAATATGTTTGCACTGCAAATAACTTTTGTGTTCAGTTTCCTCTCTGATATCTTCAACGACATTGAAATATTGATCGTGGATCTGTCTGTTCTTTTCAGTTTGACCCTTTGGAACCCAGGGGTCGTTGGAAGCACATGGTCGAAAAACGCCAAACAGCGCAATAGCGCTCAAACGCGCCATCGATTTCGAAGAAGCTCGATAAAAATTCTCAAACGCGCCATCGTTTGGGACTAAAAGGGTTAATAATCGTAATTTCCGTTACCTAAACTACAGGCGCATAATACAGACGTTTGTTCAGCTACAAGTACGCGATAAGTAAATGAAATAATAATGAAAACTATATTTTTGAGAGAGATAAGTAATAAAAAAATGTTTTTCTCAGGACTCGTCTTTCCAAATATATTTACCTAAAAGTACGTTACATTTTAAACTATTGGGAACTTCTGGTATAATAGATATAGTGTTTTGATTTATTACACATAGAACGAAGTAAAAGCCTCCGAGATTACAAATGCAGCAGACAATTAAATACTTAACCCTTTGCACTCGTATGCCTACTTATAGTCGCCAAAATACGTTTTGTCACTAATAAATACGAGTGCAAAGGGTTAAACCATTGATTTTCGTTTGTTTTTACATGGTACGAAATCCGTGTTGAAATCATCATCCTAAAATATCATTCTAACATCTTTTAATGCGATAGGAACAAAATATTAAAACGTGAATGAATCTCCGGAATTGCGTCAAAAATATGGCATAGGGTGTACCACTGAGATTACAAACGCCTGAATTAAAGCTAACATTCCTGGATGCTGATTGAAAAGCTTTTTACAAGTGGGAAAATCAATTTCGCAATGGGCGTGAGAGAGCGTGTAATTATCACACAGGAATTCCCACGAGTGGGATTGTTAGAATGCAATGATCATTCCGCGGATTTATAGTGAAACAAAGACTGTTTAGCGAGAGTTATGGCCGCCATTGCTTCATCCCAGGTTGACACCTCGATTGCCCGCACACCTGACTCGCAACACTATTACCTTCTTCCGAGTACTTTATGGCCTCCCTGGGAGCATGCCGTTTTATTGCCTTTAAGATTTTTAGAATTACCAATATATGTGATTCGTTCCTGGTAGCGTCCCGTTAATAAATCACATCAGTACGTCATTCCGGCTAATTTATTATATTTATTTTTCTTAAGGAAGGGGAGCCCCGATCGTATTTTTATCGGAACACGAAGAAAAAGAAACGAAGGATGTGAATGGGTGACATCGGGGCTCCTCTATTACGGGATACATTAGTTGAATAATTAATTGTGAAAGTTTTCACCGTGCAAAAATGAAGTCAGCTGCATTTGTAAGGGAGTGAATGCGGGGCCCGGTCCGAGAGACTACTCTCTTCCATTACTTCAAATAATTAAACGTTTAACCCGGCGTATTGTGTATTTATCAGTTGAAAACAGACATTTCCTCTTTATGCCACCTTCTGAACGTCTTGCAAATTAAAATGACTTATTATGAAGTGGAATAAAAAGCCGGACGACGGAGAGGACGGGAGGGCGCAAGAAGGACGTCTATAGTTGAGCTGGGGTTGACTTTTCAGTAAAAACTCCTCGTTTAACAGCACAATACTAAACCTAATTTATTAGTGCGGGATGTTAAGACAGTCTTCGAGGGCGGGCTAAGGGGTTGCGAGGAATGCATTACCGTACGCACCTCACCCTTCTAATAGTCGAACAGGGCATTCGAGGGACATGTGTTCTCGATTACCCGGTTTCTCTGCCACACCGAAAATCTACCAGCATTCCACGAGAAATAATTTTATATACAAATAACACATTGATGATAATATAACAGAAAGATATTATCCAAATCTCATCCAACATGTAGATATTTTTTCTTATATAAAAGAGATTATTTGTACTGTATATACTCTTATGTGTTCTTTAACCAGATTACATGAGGCTGTTCGAAGTAGTTCACGAACGTGAACCAGAACATTAATGTTTAAAAAAAACAGATTATAGAACTCGTGGATAAAGATAACATAAATTATACTTAATAGTATTTTGATAGAGGATGTACAATGGATGGTGTACAATAGTTTTTTTAGTTCTACACAACTATAGGTTACAGAAAATGTGCCATAAACTTCAAATCATTAAAAAAATGTTAATTCGAAAACCCTCATATGTACGCCTTCGCTTTTAAGCCATGATTTAAAGCGATAATTCGAAAACACTCGTAAACACTTGTCTCAACACTGTTAAGACTTTGAGTTAGATGTCAACAGCCAGTCAGCCTTAGAGGCACATACAGGGTGTCTATTTGAAAACGAGCAATGCTCTATAAGTATGGACCTAAAAGAGATATAAAAAATTTCTCAAAACCGTTTCTAGGGTATGTGGGGGGAATCAGTATGACCACACAAATGACCTTCATTAAGTAACCCCTGGGGCTGTAGCTACCCCAACTCATTTTTTTTAAATAAAATAGAAACAACCTTACTTATTGCAGAAAGTATTAAATAAATTAAAAAAAACGAAATATAGCCTGAATATATGAATATTCAACCTGTTCGTAACTCTGCAAGCAAAATTAAGTCTTACTAAGACTATAAACAAATAACTTATTGTTTCAATAAGTTATTTGTTTATAGTCTTAGTAAGACTTAATTTATTGTTTCAATAAGTTATTTGTTTATAGTCTTAGTAAGACTTAATTTTGCTTGCAGAGTTACGAACAGGTTGAATATTTATATATTCAGGCTATATTTCGTTTTTTGAATTCATTTTTTTTAAATAGCAACTTTGTGATACCTCATTGGAAAGCTCTTGAAAATTACTAGAGATGGGCAAAACTACTACTTTTGAATCACGTTGCTACCTGTGATTGCTACTTTCTAATAGCAGTGATTTTAAACTGTGACTATGACCACAAAAACATCGCAAAAAAATATATAAAAAACGTAGGAAAAAATGCATAAAAAAATCACCCTCAATATCGCTTATTCAAAATCAATTTGGTTTTTGCGAATTCAACAATTTTCAATAGTGAAATGGATTTTTGAAAATTTTTGTTTTAATTTTTTGAGTACCTGAACAAAAACATCGCAGAACCAAATATAAAAAACGCAAAAAAAATCCATAAAAAATCGTCCTCAATGGTCGAAGTATTGCTTATTCAAAACCTATTTGGTTTTTGTAAATTCAACAATTTTCAATAGAGATATCAATTTTTGAAAATGTTTGTTTTAATTTTTTGAGCACCTGAACAAAAACATCGCAGAAAAAATATAAAAAAATTCAAAAAAAAATTATCCTCAATATCCGAAGTATCGCTTTTTAAAAATCAATTTAGTTTTTGTGAATTCAACAATTTTTAATAGAGATATGGATTTTTGAAAATTTTCGTTTTCATTTTTTGAGCATTTTAACTAAAACATCGCAGAAGAAAATATAAAACATTCAGGAAAAATTCCATAAAAAAATCATGCTCTATGAACGAAGTATCGTTTATTCAAAATCAATTTGGTTTTTGTAAATTCAACAATTTTCAAAAGAGATATGAATTTTTGAAAATTTTTGTTTTCATTTTTTGAGCACCTGAACAAAAATATCACAAAAAAATATATAAAAAAATGCAGGAAAAAATCCATACAGAAATCATAAGTATCGCTTATTAAAAATAAATTTGGTTTTTGTGAATCCAACCATTTTCAATAGAAGAAATATGGATTTTTGAAAATTGTTTTAATTGTTTGAGCACCTGAACAAAAACATCGCTGAAAAAAATATAAAAAACGCAGGAAAAATTCCATAAAAAAACATCCTTAATGGTCGTAGTATCGCTTATTCAAAATCAATTTGGTTTTTGTAAATGCAACAATTTTTAATAGAGATATAGATTTTTGAAAATTTTAATTTTCATTTTTTGAGCATTTTAACGAGAGCATCGCAGAAGAAAATATAAAACATTCAGGAAAAATTCCATAAAAAAATTTCCTTAATGGCCAAAATATCGCTTATTTAAAATCAATTTAGTTTTTGTAAATTCAAAAATTTTCAATAGAGATATGGTTTTTTGAAAATTTTCATTTTAATTTTTTGAGCACTTCCACAAAAACATCCTAGAAGAAAATATAAAACATGCAAGCAAAATTCTATCAAAACTTATCCTTATGGTACTTCGGCCATTGAAAATCTTTTTTAATAGAATTTTGCCTGCACGTTTTATATTTTTCTCTACGATGTTTTTGTTCAAGTGCTCAAAAAATGAAAACAAAAATTTTCAAAAATCCATATCTCTATTGAAAATTGTTGAATTTTCAAAAACCAAATTGATTTTGAATAAACGGTACTTCGGCCATTGAAGATTATTTATTATGAAAATTTTGTCTACACGTTTTATATTTTTTTCTGTGATGTTAAGTTCAGGTGATCAAAAACATGGAACAAACATTTTTAAAAATTCATATCTTTATTGATAATTGTTGAATTTTCCAAAACTAAATTTATTTTGAATAAGCAATACATCGGCCATTAAGGATATATTTTTATAGAATTTCTCCTGGACGTTTTATATTTTTTTCTGCGAAGTTTTTGTTCAAATACTCAAAAAATGATAACGAAAATTTTCAAAAAACCAAATTTATTTTGAATAAGTGGTACTTCGGCCATTGAGGATGATTTTGTATGGATTTTTTCCTGCACGTTTTATATTTTTTTTCTGCGAAGTTTTCGTTCAAATGCTCTAAAAATTAACAAAATTTTGCGAAAATCCATATCTCCGTTGAAAATTGTTGAATTTCCAAAAACTAAATTAATTTTGAATAAGCTATACTTCGGCCATTAAAGATATGTTTTTATGGAATTTTGCTTACACCTTTTATATTTTCTTCTGCGATGTTTTTATTCAGATGCTCAAAAAAATAAAATTAAAATTTACAAAAATCCATTACTCTATTAAAAATTGTTGAATTTACAAAAACCAAATTGATTTTGAATAAGCGATACTTTACATATTAAGGATTTTATGGAATTTTACCTGCACGTTTTATATTTTTTTCTGCGATGTTTTTGTTCAAGTGCTCAAAGAATAAAAACAAAAAAATTAAAAATCCATATCTTTATTGAAAATTGCTGAATTTACAAAAACCAAATTGATTTTGAATAAGCGATACTTCGGCCATTAAGGATATTTTTTATGGATTTTTTCCTGCACGATTTATATTTTTTTCTGCAAAGTTTTCAAAAAGTATTCAAAAATTTTTTAAAAAATCCATATCTCCATTGAAAATTGTTGATTTTTCAAAACCCAAATTGATTTTACATAAGCTATACTTCCGCCATTAAAGATATTTTTTTATAGAATTTTTCTTGCACGTTTTATATTTTCTTCTGGGGTGTTTTTATTCAGATGCTCAAAAAAAAGAAAACTAAGACTTTCAAAAATCCATTACTCTATTAAAAATTGTTGAATTTACAAAAACAAAATTGATTTTAAATAAGCGATACTTCGGCCATTGAGGATGATTTTGTATGGATTTTTTCCTGCACGTTTTATATTTTTTTTCTGCGAAGTTTTCGTTCAAATGCTCTAAAAATTAACAAAATTTTTCGAAAATCCATATCTCCATTGAAAATTGTTGAATTTCCAAAAACTAAATTAATTTTGAATAAGCTATACTTCGGCCATTAAAGATATGTTTTTATGAAATTTTGCTTACACCTTTTATATTTTCTTCTGCGATGTTTTTATTCAGATGCTCAAAAAAATAAAACTAAAATTTACAAAAATCCATTACTCTATTAAAAATTGTTGAATTTACAAAAACCAAATTGATTTTGAATAAGCGATACTTTACATATTGAGGATTTTATGGAATTTTACCTGCACGTTTTATATTTTTTTCTGCGATGTTTTTGTTCAAGTGCTCAAAGAATAAAAACAAAAAAAATAAAAATCCATATCTTTATTGAAAATTGCTGAATTTGAAAAAACCAAATTGATTTTGAATAAGCGATACTTCGGCCATTAAGGATATTTTTTATGGATTTTTTCCTGCACGATTTATATTTTTTTCTGCAAAGTTTTCAAAAAGTATTCAAAATTTTTTTAAAAAATCCATATCTCCATTGAAAATTGTTGATTTTTCAAAACCCAAATTGATTTTACATAAGCTATACTTCCGCCATTAAAGATATTTTTTTATAGAATTTTTCTTGCACGTTTTATATTTTCTTCTGGGGTGTTTTTATTCAGATGCTCAAAAAAAAAGAAAACTAAGACTTTCAAAAATCCATTACTCTATTAAAAATTGTTGAATTTACAAAAACAAAATTGATTTTAAATAAGCGATACTTTGGCAATGCGGATATTTTTTTATGGAATTTTGCTTGTACGTTTTATATTTTCTTCTGCGATGTTTTTATTCTGGTGCTCAAAAAATTAAAACGAAGATCTTCAAAAATCCCTATCTGTATTAAAAAATGTTGAATTTACAAAAACCCAATTGATTTTGAATAAGCAATACCTGGGCCATTAAGGATATTTCTTTATGGAATTTTGTCTACACGTTTTATATTTTTCTGCGATGTTTTTGTTCTGGTGCTCAAAAATTTAATACTAAAATCTTGAAAAATCCTTATCTGTATTGAAAATTGTTGAATTTACAAAAACCAAATTGATTTTGAATAAACGACACTTTGGCCATTAAGGATAAGTTTTTATGGAATTTTGCCTGCACGTTTTATATTTTTTCTGCGTTGTTTTCGTTCAAGTGCTCAAAAAAAAATCCCTGTCTGTATTATAAATTGTTGAATTTATAAAAAACCAAATTGATTTTGAATAAGCGATACTTCGGCCATTGAGCATAATTTTTTATGGAATTTTGCCTCCACGTTTTATATTTTATCTGCGATGTTTTTGTTTTAGTGCTCAAAAAATTGAAACGAAAATCTTAAAAAATCTCTATCCGCATTAAAAATTGTTGAATTTACAAAAACCAAATTTATTTAGAATAAGCTATACTTCGGCCATTGAGGATAATTATTTATGGAATTTTGCCTGCACGTTTTATATTTTTTTTCTGCGATGTTTTTGTTCAAATGCTCAAAAGAATTAAAACAATTTTTTTTTTAATCTATATCTATTGAAAATTGTTGAATTTTCAAAAACCAAATTGAATTTGGATTAACGGTACTTCGGCCATTGAGGATGAGTTTTTTATGGAATTTTGCCTGTACGTTTTATATTCTTTTCTGCTATGTTTTCATTCAGGTGCTCAAAAAATTAAACAAATATTTTCAAAAATTCATATCTCTACTGATAATTGTTGAATTTTCAAAAACCAAATTGATTTTGAATAAGCAATACTTTGGCCATTAAAAATGATTTTTTATGTAATTTTTCCTGCACGTTTTATATTTTTTTCTGCGATGTTTTTGTACAAGTGCTCAAAAAATTAAAACGAAAATTTAAAAAAATCCCTGACCGCATTAAAAATTGTTGAATTTACAAAAACCAAATTGATTTAGAATAAGCGATACTTCGGCCATTGAGGATAATTATTGATGGAATTTTTCCTGCACGTTTTATATTTTTTTCTGCGATGTTTTTGTTCAAATGCTCAAAAAAAAAAATAAAACAAAAATTTTTAAAAATCTATATCTAGTGAAAATTGTTGAATTTTCAAAAACCAAATTGATTTTGAATAAACGATACTTCGGCCATTAAGGATAAGTTTTTATGGAATTTTGCCTGCAAGTTTTATATTTTATATGCGATGTTTTTGTTTAAGTGCTCAAAAAATTGAAACGAAAATCTTAAACAATCCCTATCTGTATTAAAAATTGTCGAATTTACAAAAAACAAATTGATTTTGAATAAGCGATACTTCGGCCATTGAGGATAATCATTTATGGAATTTTGCCTGCACGTTTTATATTTTTTTCTGCCATGTTTTTGTTTAAATGCTCAAAAAAATTAAAACAAAAATTTCAAAAAATCTATATCTATTTAAATTGTTGAATTTTCAAAAACCAAATTGAATTTGAATTAACAGTACTTCAGCCATTGAGGATGAGTTTTTTTATGGAATTTTGCCTGTACGTTTTATATTCTTTTCTGCTATGTTTTCATTCAGGTGCTCAAAAAATTAAACAAATATTTTCAATAATTCATATCTCTATTGATAATTGTTGAATTTTCAAAAATCAAATTAATTTTGAATAAGCGATACTTTGGCCATTGAGAATGATTTTTATGTAATTTTTCCTGCACGTTTTATATTTTTTCTGAGATGTTTTTGTTCTGGTGCTCAAAAAATTAAAACAAAAATCTTAAAAAACCCCAATCCGCATTAAAGAATGTTAAATTCACAAAAACCAAATTGATTTATAATAAGCGATACTTCGGCCATTGCGGATAATTATTTGTGGAATTTTGCCTGCACGTTTTATATTTTTTTTCTGCGATGCTTTTGTTCAAATGCTCAAAAAAATTAAAATTAAAATTTTTAAAAATCTATATCTATTGAAAATTGTTGAATTTTTAAAAACCAAATTGAATTTGGATTAACGGTACTTCGGCCATTGAGGATGATTTTTTATGGAATTTTATCTACACGTTTTATATTTTTTTCTGCAATGGTTTTGTTCTGGTGCTCAAAAAAATAAAACGAAAACCTTCAAAAATCCTTATCTGTATTGAAAATTGTTGAATTTACAAAAAACGAAATTGATTTTGAATAAGCGAGAATATTTTTTTATGGAATTTTGCCTGCACGTTTTATATTTCTTCGGCCATGTTTTTGTTGAAATACTCAAAAAATTGAAACGAAAATCTTTAAAAATCTACATCTTTGATAAAAATTGTTGAATTTACAAAAGCCAAATTGATTTTGAATAAGCGATACTTCGGCCATTGAGGATGTTTTTTTTATATAATTTTGCCTGCACGTTTTATATTTTTTCTGCGATGTTTTCATTCAGGTGCTCAAAAAATTTAAACGAAAATTTTCAAAAATCCATATCTCTATTGGTTAATGATTTTATTTAAAAATAATCCTTCGAGAACAGACCAAATCATCTTTAAAAAGATGCGTCTTTTCAGAGACAAGCAGAGGAAAAACAAAGATTACGTACTTATAAAATTACTCAACATTTATTCCACTTTACGATTCTACAAAAATCTTGAAATGCTTCTTCACTAATTTTGAAATAATCACCCAGAACAAAGCAAATCGTCAGTATGAACATGCGTCTTTTCGGAAGCAAAACAACAATATAGAAAAACAATTTACATACCTGAAACTTTCCAAATTTACTCAAAATATATTCCACTCTAGGATTCTATAAACATTTCAAAATACTTTCTGGGCTATATTTTAAAATACCTCTCGAATAGAGCAAATGGGCATTTTAAAAATGCGTTTTTCATAGGCAAAGCAAAAATTGGAAAACATTTGTCACAGATCTGTAATTTTTCAAATTTACTGAACATTCTATTACAAGATTCTGCAAGAATCTACAAATGCTTCTCGAACTTAGAACTGAATTAAAGTCGACATTAAGTATATATACCCAAAATATCACCTTCGGTCACAGGTATATTGTTAAAAGGAACACTATTTACGTGCCTAAGTGGACGAATATTAGCAGAGTCATATCAAAAACGTTTCTGCGATACCATTAACAATTTCAGAAGGTGCTACGACGTTTACTGACCGTGATCACAGTTACAGTTTAAAATCTCTAATATTAGAAAATAAGGATTTCAAATTTGATTTGATCCTCGCAACTGTGTCGCTTCTTCATTCTTCTCTAAAGGCAACAAAGAGTAGATGAAGTTCGTTTCCGTGCAACCTTACTTCCATGATTTCAAGTTTAATGTGCTGTTACGAGTAATTTAGTGGTAGAATTCATTTGATCTTTTTTTACACACATAACACATACGATAGGACAATATCTTTAGGCTCCCTCTATGTTTTATAGTAATAACTCTTTAATTCCCTTGTAAATTGTCGCAGGAAATACTCTTTAACGCATAATTATGGCATTTCTCGACGACTGAACGTATGCACTATATACACACATAAGAAATTAAGTAACGTAATGTGTCTTGACGTTTGAAGTGACCTCTGATAACTAATTAAGGGTACGCGGCGCGATATTATCGTTAGAATGTGTAGGCCCGGGTGGGTCGGCCGCCGTGGGGTTAGTTTGCCATTCTAAACAAGGTACTGAATAAGTCATGGCCGCTCGTTCACCATGTTTCTTACAAGGAACTTGTTAATGCCTGTTGCGGCCAGAAGGGTTGAACATCTAAGAGAGACACGGACGTATTTATGCAGTGTGTGTCGGGCGGCCAAAGGAGTTTGCGGTTAGTATTGCGATCAGGTAACGTCTCGCGTCTTAGAGCTTTAGACCCCGCCGACCTGCAGGGTTGCAGGGTCCGCAGCATCTTAGACTATCTTAGCCAAGAAGTTCTAAGAAGGGCCGGGATTTCGGACCGACACGTCGTCGGCTCCGATTTCTTGCATTTGCATGTATTCCATAATAAGAGAGCGAGAACGAGACAAACCGCCCCCTAAACGCGGAGCGAGACGTGCCGTTCTTATAATCTTAATTAAGAAATCTGGTGGTAAAAGTTATCGGAAGATATCTGCGAGATTTGTTCTTTGTTTATTCTGCTCGCATATTTAATTATGTATAGATGTTGCCGCAGCCATCAATATCTGAATAATGGAGGGCATCTATATTCAGAGGAAGCGGTTCACTTTACTTTTGTTTTTGTTTAGCCGCTGGGGGGCTTGTAAGTTGCACGTCGGATTAAAAGTTTGCCCGTATGCTCGCCACGCCGTCTTGTACATGGCATCGGGACGTCACTCTCTATCTTCTTTCATCCTCTTCTTAGAAAATGTATCCTCCTCTACATTTATTCTATATACATAATGCCTACTTTAGGTAATAATCGCCAAACAAAACAATTCGTCAATATACTAAAACTTCAAATCAGAAAATTACCACAATGCGTGTGGTGTATTTAATAATGAGTTTTTCAATAAGAACTTGACAACTTTTTTTTTTAAATATCTCGCAAACCATCAAAACTTTTATTATTGGCTTAAAGTACAATCAATGCAATTATGAATGGAACTCGACTTCGGTCATATGTTCACCGAGGGCACGATTGCAGCGGTCGATTCGTTGAAGCCAATTTTCGATGACTCGGCCACACATTCGACGAAAATGGCCGCTATTTCTCGTTCGATGTTGGCTCTTAGGTCCTCTAACGCCGCCGGCTTGTTGGCATAGACCTTCGATTTAACGTAGCCTCACAGAAAAAAGTCTAGAGGTGTTAAATCACAAAATCTCGGCGGCCAATCGACAGGACCTCTTCTCGATATAACACGTTCACCGAATTTGGACTTCAATAAGTCGATTGTTTCTCCAGCTGTGTGGGATGTGGCACCGTCTTGCTGAAACCACATATTACTGATGTCCATTCCATGCAATTGATTGAAGAAATAACGCTGCAACATGTCTCTGTAGCGTTCACCATTGACTGTCACGTGACGGTCATTTTCATCAACGAAGAATGTCGCCACCGACATGGAAACCGCACCATACAGTCACTTTTTATGGATGACGTGATGTTTCATGAAGCACATGAGGGTTTTCAGCACTCCAATAATGCATGTTTTGTTTGTTGACGAAGCCATTCAACCAAAAATGCGCTTCATCACTGAAGATGATTTTGCGATGAAAGTCGTCATTTTCGGCTAACATCTCTAGAGCCCATTCTGAGAACGTGCGTCGCTTCATATGGTCAAGTGGCTTTAGTTCTTGAGTTAACTTGATCTTGTAAGGGTGCAGGCCAAGATTCTTTTGCAAAATACGCCTGATTGATGCCCAATTCCTGAGAACGCCGTGGAATCGACTGATTTGGATCGTTTTCAACGGCAGCAATATTCTCACCGCTGTGACCGCTGCGTTGTCTCACTGGCACGGGAACATTCAACAGTGAATATATTGACTCAAATTTTCTCACCAAATTGTGAACTACTTGCCTACTCCGAAGAGAATGACGATCCAAAATTGGCATAAGCGCTCTTAAAGTTGCAATCACTGACCCGGAATTTCGTAATTTTTAACTACTTGTAAACGTTCTTCGTTCGTGAGTCTTTGCATGATGAAAATGTTTGAGTTGTTTGCGTATTTTAACAGTGACAGCGCACAAATTTGTTTAAGGGTGCGTTCACAATAAGAAAACAAAATTGTCAAGTTGCTATTGAAAAACCCTTTATAATAATATTTTTAGGAGAAAATTATAAGATATGATCACATATTAAATCTGAAATATAGCAGAAGGATTAATTGCATTCGTTTAGGTTCTGATGTAAAAGTTTAAAAAAATCGATTTTTTTCTCGCATTTTCGGATAGGCTAAGTTGTGTAGAATGTTAGTGTGAAAGTGGTTTTTGACCCGCGCATTCTAAAACTTTCTAGAGCCTATTGATCAAAGTATTGTCACCGCCGACGTGAGATGGTAAGTTAGAAAAACACTTTTATCTAAAATTTGGTCAAAATTGGTCGATACATCATTTTTGGCTCGCCATACTGGATCCTGCATTTTGAATTTAGCAAATCTAACTTCAGATTAGTGTTCAGCGACAGTGAAAACCCGTATATCTAAATTCTGATTGAAATTGGTCAATCCATCATATTTGATCCGCCATTTTGAATTTGGTAAATCTAACCTCAGATTCGTGTTCGGCGACCCTAAAACCCCAATTACACACATTTTGAGTGCGCAATTTGAGCAATTACAATTATTCATATAAAACTTCATACGCGTTTTTCTCAAAACATGATTTTTCCAAACTGCGTGCACGATAAAAAGAAAAGGGTTCCACCTAATAACTTCTAACTTTGATCCTCTCAAAAGAAACACCTTTCCTGGGACCTTATACCTATAGTACATAAAAAAAACTCAATATGAACTAAGTGAAAAAAAAACTAAAAATCGTACACAAAGTTCAAGTGTGCACCGTATCGTCAAATTTAAAGTTACTTCACTTTGCTTAAGTATAAGTTCCCACAAATTTAATGTGGTTTTGGATGATGTAGTCGATTTTTGATTTCAGATCGGTTTTTGGGCGCTAGGATGCACGCAGTGGGACCATATTCCTAGAGCATTCCATCAAATACCCGTAAATAACGGGCGCCATTTTGTTTGTTTTTTGTAAGACAAAGTTAAAAACATCAGCAACCGTAATCCCCAAACAGATCCTTCGTATGTCTTTTAATTGCCTCGAAAAAAATCAAAATTTGCTATTTTTTGTCATTTACATGAGAGCATAAACGTTTATCTACACTTATTACTTCAAAACGACCTTGAATTATATTCAAATGGCAAATGGCATCCAACCAACTTTAGGCCCGGGCTAACCTTATTTCGCGCGCACAATCGCTAGTACGCCACTGCAGATGACCGACTGGAAGTTAGCCATAAATTTCAGCCACGAATCCGGCGCCTCCACCATCTTTGCCTTTAGTAAATTTCCAAGTTTTCTCTACTAATTTACAGACAATGGATTAAAATTCATAATTAATCAAATTGCTGTAATGCCATGGTAATAACAATAAGCTTTTAACTTAGGATTTACCTCGAATTTTCTAAAAGACATCTATCGAAACATGGCCAATTTTCAAAATATCAAAAATCATAGTTAGGCGTAGTTTAGGTTCGATATTTTCGGCCACAAATGTTCCATAGGGCTTTGTTTACAATATTTAAGCTAAAAAAATGATACATATTCTTCATTTTTGTTTAAATAATTATTTACCCAGACACTTTTACAAAATTTCGTCAATTTTCAAAAAATCAAAAGTCATCGTTAGGCATAGTTTAGGTTCGATGTTTTCAGCCACAAATGTTCTATAGGGCTTTATTTACAATATTTAGGTTTAAAAAAATGACACATATGCTTCATTTTTGTTTAAATAATTATTTACCCAGTCACTTTTACGAAATTTCGTCAATTTTCAAAAAATCAAAAGTCATCGTTAGGCATAGTTTAGGTTCGATATTTTACGCCACAAATGTTCTATAGGGCTTTATTTACAATATTTAGGTTTAAAAAAATGACACATATGCTTCATTTTTGTTTAAATAATTATTTACCCAGTCACTTTTACGAAATTTCGTCAATTTTCAAAAAATCAAAAGTTATCGTTAGGCGTAGTTTAGGTTCGATATTTTCGGCCACAAATGTTCTATAGGGCCTTGTTTACAATATTTAAGCTAAAAAAAATGACACATATTCTTCATTTTTGTTAAATAATTATTTACCCAGACACTTTTACAAAATTTCGTCAATTTTCAAAAAATCAAAAGTCATCGTTAGGCGTAGTTTAGGTTCAATATTTTCGGCCACAAATGTTCTATAGGGCTTTATTTACAATATTTAGGTTTAAAAAAATAACACATATGCTTTATTTTTGTTTAAATAATTATTTACCCAGACACTTTTACGAAATTTCGTCAATTTTCAAAAAATCAAAAGTCGTCGTTAGGCGTAGTTTAGGTTCGATGTTTTCGGCCACAAATGTTCTATAGGGCTTTGTTTACAATATTTAAGCTAAAGAAAATGACACATATTCTTCATTTTTGTTTAAATAATTATTTACCCAGACACTTTTACAAAATTTCGTCAATTTTCAAAAAATCAAAAGTCATCGTTAGGCGTAGTTTAGGTTCGATATTTTCGGCCACAAATGTTCTATAGGGCCTTGTTTACAATATTTAAGCTAAAAAAAATGACACATATTCTTCATTTTTGTTAAATAATTATTTACCCAGACACTTTTACAAAATTTCGTCAATTTTCAAAAAATCAAAAGTCATCGTTAGGCGTAGTTTAGGTTCAATATTTTCGGCCACAAATGTTCTATAGGGCTTTATTTACAATATTTAGGTTTAAAAAAATAACACAGATGCTTTATTTTTGTTTAAATAATTATTTACCCAGACACTTTTACGAAATTTCGTCAATTTTCAAAAAATCAAAAGTCGTCGTTAGGCGTAGTTTAGGTTCGATGTTTTCGGCCACAAATGTTCTATAGGGCTTTGTTTACAATATTTTAACTAAAAAAAATGACACATATTTTTTATTTTTGTTTAAATAATTATTTGCCCAGACACTTTTACGAAATTTCGTCAATTTTCAAAAAATCAAAAGTCATCGTTAGGCGTAGTTTAGGTTCGATATTTTCGACCACAAATGTTCTATAGGGCTTTATTTACAATATTTAGGTTTAAAAAAATGACACATATTCTTCATTTTTGTTTAAATAATTATTTACCCAGACACTTTTACAAAATTTCGTCAATTTTCAAAAAATCAAAAGTCGTCGTTAGGCGTAGTTAAGGTTCGATTTTTTCGGCCACAAATGTTCTATAGGGCTTTATTTACAATATTTAGGTTTAAAAAAATGACACATATTCTTCATTTTTGTTTAAATAATTATTTACCCAGACACTTTTACGAAATTTCGTCAATTTTCAAAAAATCAAAAGTCGTCGTTAGGCGTAGTTAAGGTTCGATTTTTTCGGCCACAAATGTTCTATAGGGCTTTGTTTACAATATTTAAGCTAAGAAATTTTGTAAAAGTGTCTGGGTAAATAATTATTTAAACAAAACTGAAACATGTGTCATTTTTTTAAACGTAAATATTGTAAATAAAGCCCTATAGAACATTTGTGGCCGAAAATATCGAAACTAAACTACGCCTCACGATGACTTTTGATTTTTTGAAAATTAACGAAATTTCGTAAAAGTGTCTGGGTAAATAATTATTTAAACAAAAATGAAGAATATGTGTCATTTTTTTAGCTTAAATATTGTAAACAAAGCCCTATAGAACATTTGTGGCCGAAAATATCGAACCTAAACTACGCTTAACGGTAACTTTTAATTTTTTGAAAATTGACGAAATTTCGTAAAAGCGTCTGGGTAAATAATTATTTAAACAAAAATGAAGAATATGTGTCATTTTTTTTAGCTTAAATATTGTAAACAAAGCCCTATAGAACATTTGTGGCCGAAAATATCGAACCTAAACTACGCCTAACGATGACTTTTGATTTTTTGAAAATTGACGAAATTTCATAAAAGTGTCTGGGTAAATAATTATTTAAACAAAAATGAAGAATATGTGTCATTTTTTTTTAGCTTAAATATTGTAAACAAAGCCCTATATAACATTTGTGGCCAAAAATATCGAACCTAAACTACGTCTAACGATGCCTTTTGATTTTTTGAAAATTGACGAAATTTCCTAAAAGTGTCTGGGTAAATAATTATTTAAACAAAAATGAAGAATATGTGTCATTTTTTTAGCTTAAATATTGTAAACAAAGCCCTATAGAACATTTGTGTCCGAAAATATCGAACCTAAACTACGCCAAACGATGACTTTTGATTTTTTGAAAATTGACGAAATTTCGTAAGTGTCTGGTTAAATAATTATTTAAACAAAAATGAAGAATATGTGTCATTTTTTTTAGCTTAAATATTGTAAACAAAGCCCTATAGAACATTTGTGGCCGAAAATATCGAACCTAAAATACGCCTAACGGTAACTTTTGATTTTTTGAAAATTGACGAAATTTCGTAAAAGTGTCTGGGTAAATAATTATTTAAACAAAAATGAAGAATATGTGTCATTTTTTTAGCTTAAATATTGTAAACAAAGCCCTATAGAACATTTGTGGCCGAAAATATCGAACCTAAACTATGCCTAACGATGACTTTTGATTTATTGAAAATTGATGAAATTTCGTAAAAGTGTCTGGGTAAATAATTATTTAAACAAAAATGAAGAATATGTGTCATTTTTTTTAGTATAAATATTATAAACAAAGCCCTATATAACATTTGTGGCCAAAAATATCGAACCTAAACTACGCCTAACGATGACTTTTAATTTTTTGAAAATTGACGAAATTTCGTAAAAGTGTCTGGGTAAATAATTATTTAAACAAAAATGAAGAATATGTGTCATTTTTTTTAGCTTAAATATTGTAAACAAAGCCCTACATTTGTGGCCGAAAATATCGAACCTAAACTACGCCTAACGATGACTTTTGATTTTTTGAAAATTGACGACATTTCGTAAAAGTGTCTGGTTAAATAATTATTTAAACAAAAATGAAGAATATGTGTCATTTTTTTTAGCTTAAATATTGTAAACAAAGCCCTTTAGAACATTTGTGGCCGAAAATATCGAACCTAAACTACGCCTCACGGTAACTTTTGATTTTCTGAAAATTGACGAAATTTCGTAAGAGTGTCTGGGTAAATAATTATTTAAACAAAAATGAAGAATATGTGTCATTTTTTTAAACTTAAATATTGTAAATAAAGCCCTATAGAACATTTGTGGCCGAAAATATCGAACCTAAACTACGCCTAACTATGATTTTTGATTTTTTGAAAATTGGCCATGTTTCAATAGATGTCTTTTCGAAAAATCGGGGTAAATCCTAAATTAAAAGCTTATTGTTATTACCATGGGACTACAGCAATTTGATTAATTATGAATTTTAATCCATTGTCTGTAAATTAGTAGAGAAAACTTGGAAATTTACTAAAGGCAGAAATGGTGAAGGCGCCGGATTCGTGGCTGAAATTTATGGCCAACTTCCAGTCGGTCTGCAGATGAATAGACAAGGAGGGAGAGAACGAGCTGTCTAAGAAAGAAGACAAAATCACGACAGTATTAAAAGCAGTAAATAATCAATAGATTGGGAGAAATCGGGGATTTTTCCCGATGCGCAAATTTATATCCCGAGGGATACGAGATATTTTAAGAGTAAAATGTTCGTTTTCAAAAACCTAAACTAGAAAACACGTTGTCAGTCTAGGAGGAGAAGTAAACCTTTGGGAGAGAGATGTTATTTCTATCACGATTTCGACAGCTGTGAACACGGATTTCTTTCCCGTTTGTGAAAAAAACAATGACATCGCCACAGTTCGCCACAATGTGATTCTACAGTATGTCAACGAGTGTTTACTATCTTCTTCTTCTCTTAGAAATCCAATCAACAACTGCCTGACAAGTGATTCTAAGACGGACTTATCAACTCAAATGAGAATTCCAAAATCAAAAATTTAATTGCACCATTTAAGGAAGCCACAGAAGTACAGGGCGGCGATAAGATTATTCACCGCCTTTTTAAAAACCTCCTACACATCATTTCCTTCTTTTAAGAACAACAGAAGACAGAGGTGTGCCTGCGCCCATTAAAATAGTGGATGAGGGAAACCTCATGAATGAAACGAAATTTTATTGCTTATTACACTGTATATGTAAGTAGTGGGGTTTTGTATTTAATTATAATAAAAATGGGATAGAGATAACATAATTAATTGTCATATAATAAATTAAAAGTAAGTACGGAATGTAAGCCTTAAAGGTATTAAATTCAATGATCAAATTAGGCAAACGACATTTTTGGTGGGTATTTTTGTGGGCATAAATTGGAACGATTAAAAGCCCCACGGATTATCGCGGCCGATCTACTCACGAGCGCACTTCTGCGAGAACATGTCTGTAGCAGGATTGCTTGATTTCTGTCCCTGATTAAACACGAACCGACACGTGACTACGCCTCAACACCTATTATTAAAGCAACGGCAAAAGCAAATCTCCGACGGTGGCCAAATCATTACGTGCGACTAGCCACAAAGGCCCTACACAGGTCCGAGCGGCACGGACCATGCAAAATCCAATTTCTAAATTTAAACATTTTGTGTTGCGCAATCCGTTCCCCCCATTCTCCCGTCCTCCCGGAGCGTCCCCGCTAGTCTGCACAGTTGAAAAACAAGTGGTGATTCGAGGCAATATACATGCCTCCCTATTATTCATGCGCCCTCAAGAATCGACGTTTTATGACTATGTCGCATTTGTTTGTAATAAAATGATCCACTAGACAGATCATTTTCCTGGGAAATGGGATGTGGAGAGCGAGAAAGAAGACAATACGGTGCGAGGAAACCAGCCATGAATGTGATTGCGTTAATAATCACTCCATAAAGACACCGCCATCCAGACAAATGAGGCAAAAACAATTATATCCGATCAAAACATCTCGGGAATTTACGGGTAATTAATTACCTTCAGAATTAATTTTGCTTTTTTTGGTAGCAACCTTGATAGTACATCAAATCTTTGTCTAACTCTGTCATATATTACCAAACTGATCAACTCAGATAACCACGAAATATCGACTCTTTGTGTAACTGTATTTTTTATTCATCTGAAAATGTAAATCAATTCTTAAAGACAAAATTGAATTCTGGTTATTCTTACAGTATAACGTAAGGTGTAATTTTAGGTGAATTTTTTTTTTAATTATTATCGAAGCATATATTACAGAATTTACCGGTAATCTAATAAGCAAACTTATCCATATTGAAGGATTAATGTTTGCAAATCAATTAAGGTGATATTATACCGGCTTGTACGTGACTTACCTCGACCGGCTATTCACGGGCCCCGCCATATGCCTAGGCACATTTAATCAGCGGCCGAGTGGCCGGAAGTCAAGTATCCATTGTCGGCAGGCACACACAAAGCCGCTATTTGTCACCAAAGCCACGGTCCCCTGATGAAGAGGGATGACGGATGAGGCCGGCCCCCGTTCTCAGATCCTCTACTTGAGTGACTCTTCCAAAAACCCGGCACCTCCACCACACCGTCTTACGCTAGCGTTTCACTTCAGAGTTGTTATAAACGTCAATCGTCAATTAATAAGCTTAACGGGAAAATCTAGTGAAGTAAACTCTATGGTGTTTTTTTTTAAATCCTCGGCTTATTATTAGCGGTTAAGAGCTAGACCAGTTTCATACAAATAATGGGTCTTAAGCCCTTAAAATAACTGTCTTATAAATATGAACGAGAAATTTTAATTTTAATTCAATTTACACACTACGTAAGAATGACATTGCAGATGTTAAATATTAAGCAGAAAAAAAAAGTATTTAATCAATCATTTTATGCAATTTTTAATGCAATAACAAATAGCCATTTTACTATGTCAAAAAAAAAACAAATTTAGAGAGAAAAATTTTCGACTATGGTTTCGCATTTTACAGAATTTTAAATATTTGACTCTAAATTGTCTTTCTATTCGATATTATTACTAAATTACTATTACTAATGCCATTGCCAAAAACATTAATTATTGTATATTGTTCCCCCATCAGAACACCTACAGTCCAGTTTCGACCTTTCAGGTCTCATCAGTGTAGTTGCTGATGGAGAAACGGAGATTACTATTGCAATATAAGTTAAACACCGTTAAAGGTAGAAACGCCAAAGTGGCGGAACTACACTGTTGAGACCTGAAAGGTCGAAATCGGTCTGTAGGTGTTCTGATGGGGGAACAATATTTAATATTTAATAACAACATTAATATTGTTAAATTTGCCGCCGCTGGCAATGTCCATATCTTGTCACCCGGATTTGGTTCAGTACAGCATTCAGGCAATAGATACCGCCACTTTGGCGTTTCTACCTTTATTGTAAAGTTCTTTACCTTTACACTAAGTGCAATTCGTAAATATAGTCTACTACTTGGTGCTAATATTTTTTTTGAAAAAATCGTGTCCGTAGACGGTGTTTATTACATGAGACCATTACTCCCGTCACTCTGAATCACCATTAATTAGGTACCTAATGACCAATAGTAACGGTCACCTATCCATTCTATATTTGAAGGGAGGGTCATTATTAATGAGATATCCGGACTGTACATGTTCAGATTAATACTGGGAAACATAGAATAAAAAAATATTATTCATAAATAATCATAGTGGGCACATCATAACAGATGCTAACGGTCCCGGCTTCGAATCCCGGCGAAGGGATTGATGTTTGTGATCGTCTATCTTTATTTTCAAAGGTTAACCCTTAAATGCATTTTGTTGCAAATATGCAACAACGAGTTTACAAAGATTAAATACTGTATAAATTAATAAATATCGCAAATGCATTGGGCAGCCCATTCACAAGATTCAACTTTATACACTGTAGGAAAAAAATTAAACTTTGAAATTCGTGAAATTTCAACCATTTTCAAACCGCTATAATTCGGCGTATGCGTATTTTCAATCGATTGTGATGAATCTTTGAGGGCAAAAACTTTGAAGTATCTTCTTTAAAGTCACTCACGCTAAATTAAGCGTAACCCCTTCCGCCCCTCTCTAACACCCCTGTGAAAAAGAAAAGTTTTTTCAGAAAACATTGTCCAACTTTGACGATGTCTACGGAGTTGGAAAAATTTTGTGGACTCGATCTACTATAAAGGCATTAAAATTTGATTCATTCCCTATGCAGGAATCAAAGAACAAAGTTCCTACGATGATTTGGCACCAAGTTATGGGTGTTTGAAAAAAAAAGTGCATTTTAAGGTTTTTCGCACATAACTCGGTGAATTTTCAACCAAATTTGATGATTCTTTCGGGAATAAATCCCATTTTGGCTCTACTTTAACGGGGTGAACTAAGAATGGAATTATCCTTTTCCGAACCCTTCAACCCCTGAACAAAAAAAAACACGTTTTTGGGCAAAAAACGTCCAACTTTGGCAACGTGTACCGAGTTAGAAAAAATGTGTCGACTCGATCCACCAAAAAGGCATTGAAATGTGTTCAATTACCTGTGCAGAACTCAAATGACGAAATTAATACGACGATTTGGCACAAAGTTATGGGTATTTGAAAAAAAAGTGAATTTTGTGTTTTTTTTTAAGTCCGAAGTTTTTCGACGAAATTGTTTTCGTTTTCACGAATGAAATTTTCTTTGCATGTTCTTTGAGGTATGCACGAACATGTATTGTTTGCGCGAAATCATGAATATCGCATTTTGTACCTTAGAACTCCATTAACAAAAAAAAATATTTTAGGTCAAAAAAGGCTCACCTTAAAGATCTCTGTAGGGTCGGAAAAAATGTGGGCCTAACTCACCACCATTCGTCCATTTTTACATTTGTCCGATGAAAACAAACAAATTACACTGGCGGAAAAAAATTAAACACTTGTGATTTGTAAAAATTTAAGTAATTTTCAAATGGCCGTAACTCGGTTTCTATCCAACCGATTTCGACGATCTTTTGAGAAATCAAAAGCAAAATGTGTCCTCTCTGAGAGGTTTTAACCCCCACTCGAAGAGAGGGCTCTAGCCCCTCCAAACGAAAAAAAAATATTTTTTTTTTAAGAAAATGAACAACTGTGTACATTACGCACGAAGCTGGAAAAAAATTCAATCAATTTCCAGCAAAGTTTGCAAAAAATGAAATGTCTACGACCCGTTAAACCAAAGTTATGTGTGTTTGAAAAAAAAACATTTTGGGTTTTTTGCGCCTACGTTGCCGGTTGGAATTCACACATCGTGTGTATCGTGTTTGCTCATTTATTTTCTCAAAATTTGATATTTTTAAATCGCTGTTTTCCGAAATGTTTCGTTTGTCTTCGCTTCAAATGCTTTCGAGCACAAAATATTCTTTTTTAAAAATGTTACTGCAGTTTTGTTTCGACCTTGAGTGGAAACAATGTCTGCGTTAAGCGATTATCAACGCGGTCAAATCGTTGCGTTTCAGCAAGAGGGTCTGAGCTATTGTGCGATTTCTCGGAGGTTGGGCATCCACCACTTATATTCCGTCGTCGTCGATTCACTGGAACCGGAACCATTGATAGGCAGGTCGGTTCCGGTCGTCCGAGGATCACCACGGGCATGTAAGATCGCCACAACGTTAGATCGGCTCTTCGAAATCCTGCCAGGAGTGCTCACCGAATCGTCCATGACTTCCTTTGAACCGAAGAATCTGCGATCGGACTCAAACCTCAAAATGCACTTTTTTTCAAACACCCATAACTTGGTGCCAAATCGTCGTAGGAACTTCGTTCTTTGAGTCCTGCATAGGGAATTGATCAAATTTTAATGCCTTTATGGTGGATCGAGTCGACAAAATTTTTCCAACTACGTAGACATCGTCAAAGTTGGACATGGTTTCCAGAAAAAACTTCTTTTTTCACAGGGGCACTAGAGGGGGCGGAATGTGTTACGTTTAATTCCGCATGCATGATTTTAAAGAAGACACTTCAAAGTTTTTCGCCCTCAAAGATTCATCAAAATCGATTGAAAATACGCTGAGTTATGGCGTTTTGAAAATGGTCGAAATTTCACGAATTTCAAAGTGTTTCATTTTTTTTTCCTTCAGTATATATCTAGTAGGCTGAATTGGATCCAAACAAGCGGCGACTAACGGACAAGGAATTGAAGAATATTTGGAAAAACTGATCAGGTCTGGGTGAAGATAAATTATCAGATAAGGATAGCATTGATGATCCCAACTTTATACCAAGTGATTATAATGTGGATAAAAAACGAGCTGACAATGAAGGTGTTTTGGAAGATGACGACAATGAAATTGAATCGGAAGATTAAACTCAACATGATAATTCACCAACAAAAAAAAAGTAAAAAGTAGTATGGAAACGTAGCAGCATTGAACTAAATGACCACCAACTGGCATTTTTTAAAACACATATTTAAACCCTATTGTCATGGCTTTGAAAACTCCAAAAAGTTTTTTCAATATTTTTTTTCATTTAAAATTATAGAGAAGAGTAACTTATGTGCTGTACAAAACAATCCCAATAATACCATAGGACTAAATACTTCCTATATCAAGCAGTTAATGGGCATTTGCTTTTATATGACTCTAGTTCGCATGCCAAATGTTAGATCCTGTTGGAGCAAATAATTAGGTTATGACCCAGTTAGAAATGTAATGCCTCTAAATAAGTTGAGAAAATACGGCAATTTATACATTTTAGTGACAACTCCAAACATCTCCCACAAGATAATCCTGGACATGATAGACTTCATAAAATCCGTCCTCTTATTGACCACCTCAATATCAAATTTTCTAGAATTGCATTGGAATCAGCTCTTTCAATTGATGAAAAAATGTGCGCTACGAAAGTGCGACAGCAGTACATGCCAATGAAAATCCACAAATAGGGTTTTAATTTTTTCGTGCTTGCTGGCGTTTTTGGATTTGCGTGCCAATTCGAAATACTAGGGTGGTTTGAAAAGTCCATGAAAAGTCCGAGAGATGGCACCACCTGCACGTATCGAGGTCATGTTTAGTTAGTAGCATCTCTTGAATGAACGCACACCAAGTTTCAGCCATATTGGTCTATTTCTTTGGGTTTGGCATTTATGTGAATCAAGGAAGTCAAGTGATTCGAGCTGTTCCAAAAGAATCCGGAGGACTTTAAGCGTCGTTTCGTTACTGTGGATGAAACATGGATACATTACTATACTCCTGAGACCAAACAACAATCTAAATAATGGGTTACCAAGGGGGAATCTGCAACGAAAAAGGCGAAGACCGTTCCTTCGGCCGGAAAAGTTATGGCGACTTTCTTTTGGGATTCGCAAGGGATACTTCTCATTGACTATCTGGAAAAGGGTAAAACTATTGTTTGAAAACCGAGCTATAACAAAAATGCCAGCGATTGGCCCACAAGAAAGTCATTTTCCACCACGACAACGCACCAAGAAATGGCTGGCGGGACAAAGATTTTATTCAAACGAGGAGGATTTTTTTAATGTCTTTCTCATATTTCTTTGCCAATTGTTTACTTAAAAATATTTTAATTTACTGAAATTTAAAAAAAAACATTCTTTTAAGGTCAAGTGGAAGAGCATATACGTGTCCCATTTTAAATTGCCACCAAATATCTCGAAACCTGAGCAATATGGCAAAAAATGTTTCAGATGAAAGTTGTAGGGTTCGTAGGGGGACATATGCTAGTGACCTTGAAAATGACTTTGGGGACAATTTTCAAGATCAAACGAATATCTACTTTGATTTTTCAAATGGAACTCTATATTTTTTATTACGGGAAAAAAAAAACTTTTTGTAGGAAACTTTTTTTTGAAAATGCTTTTTTAAGAGTTTTTTCACGAATTTTGTCCGTCATGTTGTTTGAAATCTCAGATAAATCCAGGCTATAATTCATGCATTACTCTCGGCATTAGTGTCACCAGATGTGCGCCATGTGGAGGTTGCCGATGGGATTTTGGACATCATTGGCCCTGAAAAGGGCGGATGGTTTCAGTGGCTGGAGGTTCAAACTCATTTTTAGATTAAATGCTCGATCAAGTGTCCATCCTCGTCAATGCACTTCTGTACCCGCTGGCGAAAGTTTACTTGAACATTTCGAAGGGTTTGGATCCTCTCTTTCATGTTCTGCACTGTTGTCAGAGCTTCAGCAAATACTTTCTCCTTGACTGAGAAAAAGTCAAGGGGAGTAAGATCCGGGGAGCTTGCTCCCGCATCTTTGATGCTAATGCCGAGGGTAATGCATGAATCATAGCCTGGATTTATCTGAGATTTCAAACATTTTGACGGACAAAATTCGTGAAAAAAAAACGTTTCCTACAAAAAGTTTGTATTTTTTCCCGCAACAAAAAATACGGAGTTCCATTTGAAACATCAAAGTTGATCCTCCTTTGAACTTGAAAATTGACCCCAAGGTCATTTTCAAGTTCACCAGCATATATCCTCCTCCGAATCCTACAACTTTTATCTGAAACATTTTTTTTTATGTTTCTCCGGTTTCGAGATATTTGGGGTGGCAATTTAAAATGGGACACCCTGTATACATATATAAATAAACTATTTTTATATATTCTATATTGCATTCATTTCTTCGCACCATTTAAGTAACGATGAAAATTTTGAAAAATTTAAAAGCATTGAATTTTACTCGATTTATGTGTTTCTAAGTGGTAATTTTAGCTGCGCCGGTCACCGGTGACCTCCATGGTCGTCAATGTGGTAATTAAAAGCGAAGGTTCTTTGCTTGCATAATATAATAATAAAATCGATTTTTATAAATAATTTGCTTTCAATAGAAACACGTCTTCAATTATTTATCTTTTCTATTAAAAAGTTTAATTAGTTTATTAATTTTATAAATAAATTCCAACAAGCATGTACCTGAACTGTGAGATAGAAATCACACACTATCCATAAATTGTATTTGCCCTTGACCTATACATTATTGTTTTGGTGAAATTAAATTTCTGTATCATTTTGTTTGTTTCTTTTTAAATGAATTTGGTGGGAATTCGAGTTGAGGAAACGCGAATGATGTAGTAATTTTGGTGTAATCAATAGAATATTTTGTACAGCATTATGTAAGATTATTGAAAATTTGAAATGGATGTAATATTTTTAAAATTTAAACACACATAACAATAAAGCATTTTAAAATTTTATTTTATTTCTAAGACAAGACCATTTAAAATCACAAACCACGATAGCAATCTTAAGTTGATTTTGACAGATCATAGAAGAAACATGTTACCATGGTAACGAAAACAAATCATTGCAATTAATGAATAAATTCCATTGTTCGATAAATACAAATGTTTTCTATATACGTTGATTTTTAAAAACATTACTTCCATTTCGAAATGTAACTTTTTTTTTAATAACCTTATACCGGGTGTTTCAGACCACCCGTACACCCCAAAATAACTCGCAAAATACAAATCAGATTGAAATTAAAAGCTCCATCATGTGGTTTGAAATCTGAACCGCCCCCTCCCTCCTGGGGAATTTTTTTTTAAGCTCTATCATGTGGTTTGAAATCTGAACCGCCCCCTCATCCCTGGGGCGGACACTTGGGCAACATTGAAATTTTAAATAGGAACCCTTATTTTTATTGCGAATTTCGAATCTACGCTAAAAAATATTAATCCGAAAAAAAAAATTCAATTCGCGACATATGGCGCTGTAATCGGCAAAAACGGTAAAAATGACATTTATTGAATTAAATTTATTTCTCGCGCCAAATGACAGATTATGACGTTTTTTTCGTAGTCATCTTTTAAAGAAGGCGTTGATTGAAGTCATTCGTACAATTTTGTGTCGTCAATAAGTTTTTGTGTGCCATATCTGGGATAAGGGTATTATTTTAAAAAAATAATTCGTATAAACGAATAAAAATGAATTTGATTTTCAATTCTATTCTATTCTTTTCTATTATGACGATGTATGAACATTTGCAACAACAAACTTGTTTTTGATTAATTCCGCTACACTGAGAGAAAAAAAATCCTCAAGTTTAAAAAAAAATGCTTTTTCCGTGATTACAGTGCCATCTATCACGAACTCAAAAACAAGTTACTGACAAAATTTACTGATTTCAACTACTGTCGGGTTCATCTGGAGCGAGAAATAAATTTAATTCTATAAATCCCATTTTTGCAGTTTTTCCGATTTCAGCGCCATGTGTCGCTAGTCGAAAAAAAAATAGGGATAAAAACCTAATATTTTTCAGCGAAGAATCCATATCTGCAATAAAAAACTCTAACCAGCATCGCCCGAGGGGGGTTCACATTTCATACAACATGATAGAGCTCAAAAAAAAAATTGGATGTATTTTGCGAGATATTTGGGGTGTACTGGAAGCGTGGAAGTATGAAAGGGTGAAAAAATGGAAATTTTACGTAAACAATGCATTGAATTGTTTCATTCAAGTTTAGGCACTGAAGCATCATCAGGAAAAGACTGTTGGTTTGCAGTACAGTAGGTTTGAAGAAAAACGCCTTGGCCGTGTGTCTGTCAATGATGAATTTCGTAAAGTCCCACCAGAACTGGTTGTTATTCCAAAAAACATCGACGATTTGCTGAACATGATTAAAGAAGATCGGCATGTGACTTACAGTGATATAGATCCATAGCATCCTTAACATATTGAAGACTGCAGTATATATAAAATTTTGCATGAACATTTAGCTGTAAAAAAGATCTATTCCCGACGGATTCCGCATAATCTGAACGAAGCTCAAAAAAGGCTTGTGTTAATTGGTGCAAGGAAATGCTTCAAAAAAGTGGAAAAAATCAAGAAATAGAATGAGCGCATGCAAAAATGTATAAATCTTTCAGGCGAATATTTAAAAAAGCAATAAAACAGATTGTTAAGAAAAGAATTCTCATAGTAAAGACACAAAAAACTGCCTTTTGAGAGTTAAACTAAAATCTGAGTATAAATTTTAAAAGTGTATTGTTTAGATTGAAACTATTGCCTCAACAGCCCCCAGTTAATGCAATTTTACTACAAGTAACCAATCCCTTCTCTTGCAGGAGAGATTTCTATTAAAAAATTTAAATCTGTCCCGGATTTTTATAGTCAACACTACGCCCATCTTGTCGGTGTCCATTATTATGATAATAAAAAATTTAAAAAAGCGGAGGCTCCTCCGCTATAGTCGTGCCGATCACGCGATGCACTCGTGAGAATGCATGCACACCGTGCGACAGCAAACTTTAAAATGAAATAATTGATGATATCAAAAAATCCGTAATTCCTCCGGGGCGGAATGTTGTGCGTGGCTTTTGTGCATGTGTACGGGTGTTCCCGTGTGCCTGTGTGCGGGGTTCGGTATAAATCTTAAGATGTCCGTAACAGGGTGTAAACAATGGAGGTGAAGAACCGGGGCCACCTAGACTATCATAAATATCTCGAATTTGTAATCTGGCACTTTGCTTAGTTCGGCTTCCGCTTCAGCAAGCGCATTCCTCCTATTATTATCTATGCCCTGCCTGGGAGAAAGCGGTCCTCCGGAACTTAAACACCAATTCAATATGCCCCCGATCGCCAACCGACATCACCGAAGGTATGCACTCCTTCGGCTCCCTGCTTCTTATTACCAGGATGCTCTTCATATCGCGGTTATTACCGCCACCCCCTTTGTCGTATGGAATTATTTTATATACCTAGGAATTCATTTGCATCCATTATTCCCAACCATAACACGATACCTCCTTATTCTAATAAAATATGATAACGGGGCGCGAAGACCTATAGTTGATGGTCCATTGGCGACATCTAACAATGATGGTCTTAAATAATGTTTCAAAGGGATTAATTATTATTCCCAAACTACAAACCGGTTTCAGAATATAGTCCTCATCCGTGGAGTAGTCACTGTTTTTTTTTTCTAATTGTTGTCTCAGTCAGGGCCGCGCCAAGCGGGGGTGTTACGGGTGCCCAGCACCAAGGCGGCAGGTCTTGAAGGCGGCAGGCCTAACAGCCCTTTTACCTTAGAGCCTACCAAATCTTTTTGGTTTTTACAATTTTCAAACTATTTATTTAAAATTAGCGCTCGTAGAAAAAATCAATCCACCTAAAATATTTTTTTTTCGTAACACGTACGTTCGTGAAATAGGACATGATTTTTTATTCTTTTCATGCGGATGCAAGCGCGAAATCCATGAACGTATCTCTTTGTATATATGAAACATCTTTATTGACAGACATAATCTTTTACATTAATTTTTACATGTATAATTTATGATGAACTGTCAAGGGCTATCGACCATAGGTCTTTCTACCCGTCTCTGTCAGTCTTGTCTCGTCCGTTATTCGCTAATCTGTTGTATGAAATAATGAAATGATTTGATGAAGTGTTTGGGTATCTCTTTGATAATATCGAAATTCTTTTTTTCCAAATAATTTTGAGACGCGCCGTTCAATGGTGTTCATTTTTTCACCCTCCTCTTCACATTGAAAGGGGGCGGAAATTTTGCCTCCCACCCCGGCGGCAACATACCTTGGCGCGGCCCTGGTCTCAGTCTTCAGCCAGATCGGACATTTCGGCTCTTGAGTAATTAAAGTTTCAGCTGACAAGTGTTGTCAATTCTTTTCCAACGCTCTGAAGAATTTTCTGGTCGAAAATTTAAATTTAGAGATATTTTAGATTAGTTTTGTGAATAATGCTGTTAATTATGTTGACGTTAACAATATCAAAAGCAAAGAGAAATTCGAAAATTCTAGGGTAATTACAGTTTAAGCTGGCAAGTGTTTTCAATTGTTTTACAACGCTCTGAAGAATTTTCTGGTCGAAAATTCAAATTTGGAGAAATTTCGGTTTAGTTTGGTGAATAATGCTGTTAATTATGTTGACGTTAACAATTTCAAAAGCAAAGAGAAATTCGAAAATTCTGGGGTAATTAAAGTTTAAGCTGACAAGTGTTTTCAAGTGTTTTACAACGCTCTGAAGAATTTTCTGGTCGAAAATTCAAATTTGGAGAAATTTCGGTTTAGTTTGGTGAATAATGCTGTTAATTATGTTGACGTTAACAATTTCAAAAGCAAAGAGAAATTCGAAAATTCTGGGGTAATTAAAGTTTAAGCTGACAAGTGTTTTCAAGTGTTTTACAACGCTCTGAAGAATTTTCTGGTCGAAAATTCAAATTTGGAGAAATTTCGGTTTAGTTTGGTGAATAATGCTGTTAATTATGTTGACGTTAACAATTTCAAAAGCAAAGAGAAATTCGAAAATTCTAGGGTAATTACAGTTTAAGCTGACAAGTGTTTTCAATTGTTTTACAACGCTCTGAAGAATTTTCTGGTCGAAAATTCAAATTTGGAGAAATTTCGGTTTAGTTTGGTGAATAATGCTGTTAATTATGCTGACGTTAACAATTTCAAAAGCAAAGAGAAATTCGAAAATTCTAGGGTAATTACAGTTTAAGCTGGCAAGTGTTTTCAATTGTTTTACAACGCTCTGAAGAATTTTCTGGTCGAAAATTCAAATTTGGAGAAATTTCGGTTTAGTTTGGTGAATAATGCTGTTAATTATGTTGACGTTAACAATTTCAAAAGCAAAGAGAAATTCGAAAATTCTGGGGTAATTAAAGTTTAAGCTGACAAGTGTTTTCAAGTGTTTTCCAACGCTCTGAAGAATTTTCTGGTCGAAAATTCAAATTTGGAGAAATTTCGGTTTAGTTTGGTGAATAATGTTGTTAATTATGTTGACGTTAACAATTTCAAAAGCAAAGAGAAATTCGAAAATTCTAGGGTAATTACAGTTTAAGCTGGCAAGTGTTTTCAATTGTTTTACAACGCTCTGAAGAATTTTCTGGTCGAAAATTCAAATTTGGAGAAATTTCGGTTTAGTTTGGTGAATAATGCTGTTAATTATGTTGACGTTAACAATTTCAAAAGCAAAGAGAAATTCGAAAATTCTGGGGTAATTAAAGTTTAAGCTGACAAGTGTTTTCAAGTGTTTTCCAACGCTCTGAAGAATTTTCTGGTCGAAAATTCAAATTTGGAGAAATTTCGGTTTAGTTTGGTGAATAATGCTGTTAATTATGTTGACGTTAACAATTTCAAAAGCAAAGAGAAATTCGAAAATTCTAGGGTAATTACAGTTTAAGCTGGCAAGTGTTTTCAATTGTTTTACAACGCTCTGAAGAATTTTCTGGTCGAAAATTCAAATTTGGAGAAATTTCGGTTTAGTTTGGTGAATAATGCTGTTAATTATGCTGACGTTAACAATTTCAAAAGCAAAGAGAAATTCGAAAATTCTGGGGTAATTAAAGTTTAAGCTGACAAGTGTTTTCAATTGTTTTCCAACGCTCTGAAGAATTTTCTGGTCGAAAATTCAAATTTGGAGAAATTTCGGTTTAGTTTGGTGAATAATGCTGTTAATTATGCTGACGTTAACAATTTCAAAAGCAAAGAGAAATTCGAAAATTCTGGGGTAATTAAAGTTTAAGCTGACAAGTGTTTTCAAGTGTTTTCCAACGCTCTGAAGAATTTTCTGGTCGAAAATTCAAATTTGGAGAAATTTCGGTTTAGTTTGGTGAATAATGCTGTTAATTATGCTGACGTTAACAATTTCAAAAGCAAAGAGAAATTCGAAAATTCTGGGGTAATTAAAGTTTAAGCTGACAAGTGTTTTCAATTGTTTTCCAACGCTCTGAAGAATTTTCTGGTCGAAAATTCAAATTTGGAGAAATTTCGGTTTAGTTTGGTGAATAATGCTGTTAATTATGTTGACCTTAACAACTCTAAAAGCAAGGAGAAATTCGAAAATTCTGGAGTAATTAAAGTTTAAGCTGACAAGTGTTTTCAATTGTTTTTCAACGCTCTGAAGAATTTTCTGGTCGAAAATTCAAATTTGGAGAAATTTCGGTTTAGTTTGGTGAATAATGCTGTTAATTATGTTGACCTTAACAACTCTAAAAGCAAGGAGAAATTCGAAAATTCTGGAGTAATTAAAGTTTAAGCTGACAAGTGTTTTCAATTGTTTTTCAACGCTCTGAAGAATTTTCTGGTTGAAAATTCAAATTTGGAGAAATTTCGGTTTAGTTTGGTGAATAATGTTGTTAATTATGTTGACCTTAATAATTCCAAAAGCAAGGAGAAATTCGAAAATTCTGGAGTAATTACAGTTTAAGCTGACAAGTGTTGTCAATTGTTTTCCAACGCTCTGAAGAATTTTCTGGTCGAAAATTCAAATTTGGAGAAATTTCGGATTAGTTTGATGAATAATGCTGCTAATTATGATGAAGTTGACAATTCCAAAAACAAGGATAAATTCGAAAATTCTGGGATAATTTCAGGCTGGATAATTCTAATCTTTAGTATTTAAAGTTTTAGCTGACAAATGTTGTCTTTTGTTGTTTTTCAATGCTCTGAAAAATTTTATTGACGAAAATTTGTGTGCCATCAACTGCTTCCCCCAACGCTCAAGTTCTGGGGAATTTTTGGGTAAATCTTTTAAATCTGCGGAGACAGTCCACTAGAAACGGGCGAAATGACTCGTTTTTGTGAGCTGCTTCAGATAAAAGAGTCTAGTGAGAGTCCACTCCGGGAGTCGGCTCATGACTATAAAAAGAATCGATTAATAATTTCAGAGTCGACTCATTTTGAAGTGAAAAGAGTCACAAATATAGGTAATTACTTCTTCAAAAAAGAAATTGATCACCAAAAAATTTTGATGGGCAAAAAAAATTGAGCTGCAAATTTACAGAGGAATCACTTGACTTCGCGACTCATTTTTAAGAGTTGCCTCTTTGAGTATACTAGCTCATGCCTCCACTGGTAGTCTCCACTACTGCGCTTGTCACAACTAGGCAACACCGCACGTATCTTCTAAAGCAATGTTTGTCAAAACACTAGTGCGCCGAAAAATTGTCCAAATATGACGCGTAATTAAAAGAAAACTATTACCATCATTATCGTTACTTCTTATCATATAATACAACTATAAATTTAAAAAAAATGTTCATATATTTTTCGTTCTATTTATTTCATTTCAAAATTTCCTCTGCAGTGTTCAATTTCTATTTTTTTTGGTCAATGTACCACGAAAGTAAAAGTAAAAATATTGAGAAACACTGACCAAGTATAACATAATAACGATCAAGTATGCCATCCTCTATAGGGAAACATTTCTTTGATTCCCTAGATATTCCAAAGCTCGCTTTCTTCCCGCATTTTAGGGCCGAAAAATTAGGATTCAGAACGCTAGGCGGAAAATATAATTGAAAAGTTGAAAAAACGTTGCCTGCGTTGCTTAAGAATTAAAATAAACATGATTAAACTTTTCAAAAAATAACAAAATTCTTTGTGAAAATTTTCCTACCAGTTATCAAAATTATATGTACGTGCGAAAAATATTAAATGGGAAGCGACTATTCATTAGAAAATATTGGTGGCAACAGCGCACGACTAACCATAAAATAAAATGTCACAAAATAACTTGGTGCGTTACTAAATCGTGCCGATAAAAACATTGGCTAACTTCAGGTTACGCCCTCCGCGAAATCCAAAACGGCCCCCTTTCTAAAAAAACTCAATAGTTTAGAGGAAAGGCACTCATGATATTTATTGTTACAGTTTTGTGATTAATTAATTTCTCACTTAACCCGTGGTAAAACATAATTATATAATTTGATTAATTAAAACACTTGGTTTTGTTTCACTGTTTTTATTTGTCTCCCCGACTAGTTTCGACCTTTGAGAATGACCTAAGGTCGAAACTAGTCGGAGAGACAAATAAAAACAGTGAAACAAAACTAAGTGTATTAATTAATCAAATTGTTACAGTTTTTTATTCAATCGTACGATCTCAAGAACTCGAGTCCTCTTATCTGTCCTTTGTTGCAAAAACCTTATTTTTGTATTTTTTCAGGGCCCCCAAAGACGATGCCCCCGCAGGTGATGGTGCTGCGGGTCCCTAGTTACGCCACTGGATAAAACTGCCACCCCAACATAGCCTACCTTACTAGAAGTTGATCGTGAATTGATCGTTGGAAATATTCAAATCCGGCGAATTTGGGGTCGCGAACTTCAAGCTCGATTGTTTCCCACCGCTGGGTCTTTTCAGGTGGAACATTTAAACATGGGGGGGCATTTCAGGGCGGGAAATAAAATAATACTTAAACCATTTCAGTACCGGTGGCACCCTCTTACGAGTGCACGCCGAAGCGCTTAGAATCGGTAAACAAGGGAGGCGCAAAAGGGAATCGATCTTAATCCTACCTTTTTCGGTGTCGGTATATTAAAGCGTGATTTCGATATTTCTGCAGTTTTCGATGTGGACGGCATCTCCAGAAGGTCCTCTATCGAGTGGCTCTGCCTCTTCTGCCGATTCGCCATCTTTCTTCGACCCTGTAACGAAATACATAGATATATATACACACCCAGCATATTTCTCTCGCGCACAAAATCAATAACTTATTACAGAAGTTTCAAGTAGTTTCTAAACTCTCGACTAAACAATGCCAGAGCGAGGATAAGCGGCATTTTTGCGATATCTCGGCTCTAGTCCATGTTAATTGTACATACTTACAATATACAGTTTGCATTTTCTTTTTGTGTAATCTTATTATGAAAAAAAAGTTTGGAATGCATATTATCGATTATGTTTTATAATTATGGCCCCACCTTAATAATTTAGATGTATGGCTCATTGAATCTTGTTATTTTCAAGTGCTAAGATTAAAGGAAAAATTGTGTGCAGATTAACTGAAAAATATTAATTCAATATATTGATTATTGTAAACTGCCTATTAACCATGTGGTCCTTCTGCAAAAGTATATATATAGGTGATGTAGCTGACTCGGAGGATCTCTCACTTCAATTAATTAATCGCCGATCATTCAACTTCGATTGAAATTACCGTAAATGCCAGTATTATCAACACCAATTACATTAGGTTAAGTTAGTACTCCGGATTTATGGAAGCCATTTGTTTGGATTAGTGCTACCTTCACACCAGTGACGGTTCGCGGGGTTTTTTCTGGCACGGCCGAGGAACAAGAGGTGGTAATACAGATAGGTGCCGTCACGCAGCCAGCTGTCTCTGCAACTGACCCTACCTATCTGTATCTTTTGTTCCTCGGCCGTACCAGAAAAAAAAACCCGCGAACAGTCACTGCTTCACACACACGAAAAAAAAAAGTTCAATTAGGTTAAGTGTAGTTCTGGTTCAGTTTAGGTTCAGGTAGGTTATCCTGGGAAGAAGCCCTCGGCATCCCAATGGAGTTCCAACTGTCCACCGATACCCTAGTTGAGAGGAGTGTGTCAAGTTGTGACCCCAATGTAAAGTTCTGAATATGGTTCTCAATACATTTTGATATACCTAGCTAGGAGTACTATCAACATAAAAAAAATTTTTTTTCAAAAATGGGGTGCAAACTTGACTTCACACCCCAACATTGCAATCTAAAAGTGAACTAGTGTTTAGATTAGTAGTTCCTGATAAGAGTTCTATTAATTTCTATTCATTTCCAAAGATAACAATTTTTGAAGTTGAACATTCGAAATTTTCAAATCCATATTGCTCGTTTAATCAAAGTATTTCATAGCAACTACAGATATAATACAAATAATTGTAAGAAACACAAATCAGAACTGTATTATAATTGATACTACATTTTCTCGATCTAAGTATTGAGTTTGTGCCGCTCTATAACCTGTTTGTAATAAGTGTGCTTGTGACTGGTACCAAACGAATCTTGGTACAGTAATTTATTTAATTTAAGTACTAAATATGGGTAACATGAGTAAGTGCATTTCCTGACTTATTGTGAGTCATGAAATTCTAGAAGTTAGGACCTTTTTTTTGGTCATTATTTTGTAAAATATAAATTTTTTGAGGATTTTTTGCTCTCCAACATTTTTTGGGGTAAAAAGTCGACTCTTTAATTATGACTCGACTCTTTGTAAGTATACAGTATGATGTCGGGATAAGTTGCAAAATTTTCGAAGTGACCTTTTTCTCCTTCTTTCAAGTCCTCTCTTTACAATGAGTCGACTCACAAGAAAGAGTCAATGTGTCTCTAAACGGAGACTCGGTTATCTCTTCTATTGAAGTATTCAATTATTTTTTATTTCACTGACAAATTCGATAAATTCAAAATATCGATCTCCAGTCATTTCTATTCTATTCTAGGAGTTCTGGTTTAAGTTCTGTATTGTACTCAAAGAGTTCTAATTGTTCTCTTATGACAAATTGATATTTTTGAAAGTAAACTGTCATTTTTAATTAAGAACTTTACTAAAAAAATGGTGATGTGGCCATCATAATACTTGCTCCGACTTGATGGTACCATAGCCATTTATATTTACGTTTTCGTGGTTTATTTTCAATTGAAATCATATTTTAAATGCACATCGAGCGTTGTGTAGACTCACATGAAACTGACGTTTAAAACGTCAAAATTATGAAAGATGGAATAATTATACTTCAAATTCAAAAACTCAGTTTACTTAAAAACTAAAGGGATTTCGAAAAAAACTTATTGTTTATAAGTTGTTCATTTTACCATCCTTTACAATTATTATTAACATAAATTTGCTGCAACTATTATAGTTTTATAAATATAATCCAAAAATTAAATAAATAATAATCTCGAATAAAAATGATTTTATGAAAAATGTTTTCAAGCAAAAGATGTTGATTTCTTTGTTGTCTTCAAAGTTTGGTTAAATGTTTTTGTGATATCTTTCATATTTAAGAAAATATTGGCAAAAAACAAAAAAAAACAGTTAAGATAAACGCCCACTTCCGGTGTATGAAATTTTACCAAAAGCTTTTCAGTTCTTCAGATTATCAAATAAGACGGGTGTTCAAAGTTTCATATTAATTTCTCTATTAGTTTTTGAGATACAGCGCGCACAGACAGACAGACACACACACACAGACACATGCACATACACACAGACACAATTTTTTTTTTTCAGAAACTGTTGAAATGGCATCTAGGGACCGCAAAACGGATATTTCCGTAAAAAAAAATTGAAAAAAAAATCACGATCACAATACTTTCTCGTACTTCATAACGGAGAAAGTAAAAATGCTATGAATCGTGATTTTATCGAATTTGTTCATATAACAGAATTACTAAACTCATTAATTAGATACAGAATATATACTCAGAACTTTTAATTTTTTTGCTTTTTGGACTGAAATTTTTTGCAACGATTTTTTTTTGTTTGCTATAAGTTGTGATTTTATCGAATTTTCTTATATAACGGAATTGGTGGACTTATTAATTACATCCAGAACATATACTCGGAAATCATAGAACTTTTCATTATTTTGCTTTTTGGACTGAAATTTCTTCCTGCGGTTTTTTGTTCCTTGTTAAAAAAAAATGCTATAAATTGTAATTTTATCGAATTTTCTCATATACCGGAATTAGTGAACTCCTTAATTAGATACAGAACATATACTCAGAAGGCATTTTTGTGTTTTTTAGATTGAAATTTCTTTCAACGATTTTTTTTTGTTTATTAAAAAAATGCTATAAGTTGTGATTTTATCCAATTTTCTCATAAAACGGAATTAGTGAACTTTTTAATTAGATACTGAACATATACTCAGAAGTCAGAGAACTTTTCACTGTTTTGCTTTTCGGACTGAAATTTCGTTCAACTCATTATTTTGTATAGTTCTATATTTTTATATTCTAATTTAAGTGACGGGAAATCGATATTTGCGAATTCAAAATTTTATTAGAAATAAATCGTGATTTTTTTGAACTCATAGAACTATTTATTTTTTTGGGCTGATTCTCTTTTTCGACATTATTTTTTAGTGAACAAGTATGAATTTTGATTCGAGTTCCGTGTTGTACGTAAAGAGTTCTAAAGAAAACTCTAATGACAAATTGCGATTAAAAGACATGAAATAGGTGTTTTTGAAATTAAATTGTCGTTTTGAATTAACCTTTTTTTTAATGCTATAAATCGTAATTTCATCGAATTTGTTTATATAAAAGAATTACTCAATAGAAAATATACTCCGAACTAATGACTATTTTTGGTGAATTGCTTCCGCGAAAAGAGTCGACCGGAAAGAGTCAACTCATGACCCTCTTGTCCAAAATGAAAAGCATGTCGGGAAAAAAGCGATGATCAAACAAAAATGGTCCTCACCTTCGAAAAGCCGGGAAACATGCATATTCACAAAAAAATGGAAAATTTTGAAAAAGGTCCCTGGTTTTCAAAAAAATGTTCGTGACTCAAATTGAGCTGCAAATTTTCACCAGGAGTCACATAACTTTGTGACTCACTTCGAGGCGCTGCCTCTTTGGAACTCGTAGAACTGTCAATTTTTTTGCCTTTGTGACTTCTTTCAAAAAATTTTGACTAGTATTTCCTGCAATTCCTTATGAGTTGTACTTATAAGGATACTAATATAAAATACTAATAGATATTATTAATTCTACCAAATTACCAAATTCTGAATGTTTAAAATTGTAATTAAAATATTCTTGTAGGTTACAAAAAGGATTCTCCAACAAAATGAACTTGACATCGTACGTGAATTTCTTCTTTGAAGACTGCTCCTGGATTCTTTTCGGAAGATGATTGAATATTTTTGGACCCCAATTACTGGGTAAGTTTAGATTTACGTAGCGAAATATTTCATTCCTGGTGTTATACGTATATGAGACAAAGCTTTCATCAAAATCTTTTAGATTTGGATACACAAAGGGCATAGCCCTATAAGATGGTGAAAAGTCCCCCGTCCGGGATTTTGACCTGACGGGGGACATCAAAAAAGACTAATCCTCCTAAATTTTCAGCCCGCTAGAGCGTCTCTAACGGCCGCAAGCTAAAAAAAACGGATTTTCAGTATTTTTGGGATAACTCGAGCTAGAGATAATATTTTTACATGCGGCTTGCAGCGTTTAACTGCCTCATTGTGGTTTTTTTTTTAAGATTTTTCTGCTCAATAACCGAAAACTGGCGGCCATTTCAATATTTGTAACATGATTTTCAGCACATTTTTTTTCGCAGCGAAAAATCCAAAAACTGTATCTTTTGGCATTTTTCATTGCCTTCAAAATGCTGTGTTGCCAAAAAACTTTCAAGTAGTGCAAAAGGTCGAAAAACGTCGAAATACGCAATTTTGGTCATTTTTGACCGGTTTTGAATCCTCTTGCGACGTTTTTGGGGGTATTGAGTCATCATAAAGTCCCTACATGGGATTTATCGGTGACTCCGTTTTTTTGACCCCCGTCCGAGATTTACCACCATCTTATAGGGCTATGCCCTTTACAACAGTTAATATGAAAATTTCGAATTTCCAACTACAAAAGTATTTATCTCTAGAAATTCAACATAACTCGTTCTCAAAAGTGTCAGAAACTAGTACTAATCCAAACACATCTTAAAACTGGTTCAGAACTATTTAGTTGAGACGTTGGGGAGTCGCGCCCTATTTATAAAATTTATGACAGCTCAATTTTTACCTTTTTTTAAGTTGATAGTGCTTCTGGATCAAAATGACTATTCAGAAGTATCAGAATTCTACACTGATCTACCAACTTGACACTCCAGCATCCTGGAGACGACTACAGAGAAGTGAGAGTCTGCAGCAGCATTTGCGGAAGAGGTGTTAGAAGCCTAAAGTGCCCTAACAAACGAGGTCGGAAGGACAGCCGGCACTAGACTTGCATCACAGTGAAAAACTGTACATGGATGTAACTTATATTGTTCTATTTATTAATTGTTAAAGTTGGTTCCTTTATATTAATAAAGACAAAAAGATCTGGACGAAGAATACCATGTGGAAATACCGCCAGTGCTTGCCTCTTAAACAGGTCAACTAAAGCGCAAGAAACGTGACCTTTGCCATAAAGCAGTTAAGTTAGGCAGTAAATTGTAAATAAAGAGCATCAGAGAGATGGGGGAGTACTAGAGTACTAGAGGTTTCGACCGTACTTCGAATCCATGTTAGCCACTTGTTTAGACTCGTATCCAGCAATATTTCCAGAAAAAAAAATGGTTTAATTAGATTAGGTTCAGCTCTAATTCGGGTTAGGTTTAGTTCAGATTTAGGTTAGGTACAGCTCTGGTTCATTCAGAAAGGCTACGTTTAGGTCATTTTCAGATTTACCTCAGATTAGGTTTAGTTTAGATTCAAGTTAGACTCAGGGTTGGTTCAGGTTGGGTTCAAGTAAGAATAAGATTAGTTTCAACCTAAGTTCAAATTAGGCTAGGTTACCGAAATAATTGCAAACATAATGCTTATCTTAGCGTTTCCAATTGTCCAAATTTTTAACACTTCGGTGTAGTATAAATGCAAATAAAAATATAGTCTAACATAGGTGAACAAATCAACACAACTGAAAATCGGGATATGAAATGTTCTGTGAAATTTATTTGTTTATTGATTGTATCCACTAGATACAACGTTCTTCAAACTAAATTTATAGTGTATAAATATATGTCTGGCTTAAATTAACATAACACAGGTATTATATTTTCGGCTGTGTAAACGATCTTTCAAATGGTAAACGGAATACATATTTTGAGTTTAGGTTCTGCGATTACATTACACATATTTTGCAACTCTTTCGCAATGTTTATTAACACATTACTTTCTATTTCGGTGTATTTTTTTACCTTAAATGCTCTTTTGAGGCTCCATTTCTAATTTAAACAGTAACGATTCAAACGTGTATTCGGTGACTGACAGTGACGTTTACACGGCTGAAAATATAATACCGGCTTACGAAAAACCTGGCTTAAATATTTTTTTTGTGAAATCCACAGTAACAATCCTTAATTATTTATAAACAAAAAAAATAACGTCATCTGAAAACTTTTAACGAACATGGATTTCAATTCTTATTTTAGGGTGTGTCACAAACGCAACTTTTCTTAACCAACTCAGCTTCCTAATATTTCATTTTTCACATGTTCATACTTTACTTCGGCCACTATAAATGTTAATGTTAATGCTTGAATATTTCAGAATCAACTTTTTAAAGTATCGATATTTTCTTTCCGTGCAGCATCCCCACCCACGCCCTCGTGAACATCATCCGAGTCGTAATGAAACGAATTCTCCGTGTATGATTAATGGCTAATCGAATGGTAATTTTATTTATTTATTTATTTATTGGGTCCGGAGGCAGCCGGCCCGTTTTTTTTTTGCTTCTTCTTAGCTGTGTAAAAATTAAGGGGTGTTTTTAAGACATCCTTTAGTATTTTATTCGCAGACTTGTCTCTCCCCTAGTTGAAGTAATATACGAGCGAACTAAGTTTGAAACTTTTGCCGTCTCCGTGGCTCCGGCGAAGTTTTTGTGCTTGTTCTTCCCTTTCAGCCATGTTTACCTTGGTTTCACGACAGACGAGGTAATTCTATTTACCTTTTACGTAGTTGTCGATTTCTAAGGACGAGTTTTATATGAGACTCATTTATGGGTATTATTTAAACGGGCACTCCGGTTTCTACTCTATTACCGATTATGTAATTAAAATATTCATTGTGTTTTTAGGTGTATTTCACAAATTAATGTGCATCGCCTAGGACGAAATGTATTAAGCACATTCGCAAACTTAAGAAAATTACAGCGTCAATGAAAATTACAAGAGTAGTCAAGAGGATAAGAAATTATTTTCTTAATACTAAGTCTTCCAAATGTGCTCTATCGAAATGTATTCATTTTTTGGCGACTAAAAATCGACTTGAAACTTTCCAAAACAACTGACAACACATGTGATTCTACATTTTCGTAAAAATTGGAAATGCATTGTTTCTAAATTTTAGAATATTTCAATGTGAACAGATGAAATTAAAAAAAAAATTGCAATAAATTCGTCGACGCGAAAAAAATATAAAAACAATTGCCATCGACTTGAAACTTTCCAAAACAACTGACAACACATGTGATTCTAAATTTCTGTAAAAATTAGAAATGCATTGTTTCTAAATTTTAGAATATTTCAATGTGAACGGAGATGAAATTTAAAAAAAAAATGCAATAAATTCGTCGACGTGAAAAAAATATAAAAACAATTGCCATCGACTTGAAACTTTCCAAAACAACTGGCAACACATGTGATTCTACATTTCCGTAAAAATTAGAAATGCATTGTTTCCAAATTTTAGAATATTTCAATGTTAACGGAGATGAAATTTAAAAAAAAATTGCAATACATTCGTCGACGTGAAAAAAATATAAAAACAATTGTCATCGACTTGAAACTTTCCAAAATAACTGACAACACATGTGATTCTACATTTCCGTAAAAATTAGAAATGCATTGTTTCCAAATTTTAGAATATTTCAATGTTAACGGAGATGAAATTTAAAAAAAAATTGCAATAAATTCGTCGACGTGAAAAAAATATAAAAACAATTGTCATCGACTTGAAACTTTCCAAAACAACTGACAACACATGTGATTCTACATTTTCGTAAAAATTGGAAATGCATTGTTTCTAAATTTTAGAATATTTCAATGTTAACGGAGATGAAATTTAAAAAAAAATGCAATAAATTCGTCGATGTGAAAAAAATATAAAAACAATTGCCATCGACTTGAAACTTTCCAAAACAACTGACAACATATGTGATTCTACATTTCCGTAAAATTTAGAAATGCATTGGTTCTAAATTTTAGAATATTTCAATGTGGACAGATGAAATTAAAAAAAAAATTGCAATAAATTCGTCGACGTAAAAAAAATATAAAAACAATTGTCATCGACTTGAAACTTTCCAAAACAACTGACAACATATGTGATTCTACATTTTCGTAAAAATTGGAAAAGCATTGTTTCCAAATTTTAGAATATTTCAATGTGAGCAGAGATGATATTTAAAAAAAAATTACAATAAATTCGTCGACGCGAAAAAAATATAAAAAAAATTGCCATCGACTTGAAACTTTCCAAAACAACTGACAACACATGTGATTCTACATTTTCGTAAAAATTAGAAATGCATTGTTTCGAAATTTTAGAACATTTCAGTGTGAGCGAAGATGAAATAAAAAAAAAATGCAATAAATTCGTCGACGTGAAAAAAATATAAAAACAATTGTCATCGACTTGAAACTTTCCAAAACAACTGACAACACATGTGATTCTACATTTTCGTAAAAATTAGAAATGCATTGTTTCGAAATTTTAGAACATTTCAGTGTGAGCGAAGATGAAATAAAAAAAAAATGCAATAAATTCGTCGACGTGAAAAAAATATAAAAACAATTGTCATCGACTTGAAACTTTCCAAAACAACTGACAACACATGTGATTCTACATTTTCGTAAAAATTAGAAATGCATTGTTTCGAAATTTTAGAATATTTCAATGTGAACGGAGATGAAATAAAAAAAAATGCAATAAATTCGTCGACGTGAAAAAAATATAAAAACAATTGCCATCGACTTGAAACTTTCCAAAACAACTGACAACACATGTGATTCTACATTTCCGTAAAAATTAGAAATGCATTGTGTCTAAATTTTAGAATATTTCAATGTGAACGGAGATGAAATTTAAAAAAAAATGCAATAAATTCGTCGACGTGAAAAAAATATAAAAACAATTGTCATCGACTTGAAACTTTCCAAAACATCTGAAAACACATGTGATTCTACATTTCCGTAAAAATTGGAAATGCATTGGTTCTAAATTTTAGAATATTTCAATGTGAAAGTAGATGAAATTTAAAAAAAAATTGCAATAAATTCGTCGACGTGAAAAAAATATAAAAACAATTGCCATCGACTTGAAACTTTCCAAAACAACTGACAACACATGTAATTCTACATTTCCGTAAAAATTGGAAATGCTTTGGTTCTGAATTTTAGAATATTTCAATGTGAACGGAGATGAAATTTAAAAAAAATTGCAATAAATTCGTCGACGTGAAAAAAATATAAAAACAATTGCCATCGACTTGAAACTTTCCAAAACAACTGACAACACATGTGATTCTACATTTCCGTAAAAATTAGAAATGCATTGTTTCCAAATTTTAGAATATTTCAATGTTAACGGAGATGAAATTTAAAAAAAAATTGCAATAAATTCGTCGACGTGAAAAAAATATAAAAACAACTGACAACACATGTGATTCTACATTTCCGTAAAAATTAGAAATGCATTGTTTCTAAATTTTAGAATATTTCAATGTGAACGGATGAAATTAAAAAAAAATTGCAATAAATTCGTCGACGTAAAAAAAATATAAAAACAATTGTCATCGACTTGAAACTTTCCAAAACAATTGACAACACATGTGATTCTACATTTTCGTCAAAATTGGAAATGCATTGTTTCTAAATTTTAGAATATTTCAATGTGAAAGGAGATGAAATAAAAAAAAATTGCAATAAATTCGTCGACGTGAAAAAAATATAAAAACAATTGTCATCGACTTGAAACTTTCCAAAACAACTGACAACACATGTGATTCTACATTTCCGTAAAAATTAGAAATGCATTGTTTCTAAATTTTAGAATATTTCAATGTAAGCGGAGATGAAATTTTTTAAAAAATTGCAATAAATTCGTCGACGTAAAAAAAATATAAAAACAATTGTCATCGACTTGAAACTTTCCAAAACAACTGGCAACACATGTGATTCTACATTTTCGTAAAAATTGTAAATGCATTGTTTCTAAATTTTAGAATATTTCAATGTGAGCGGAGATGAAATAAAATAAAAAATTGCAATAAATTCGTCGACGTGAAAAAAATATAAAAACAATTGTCATCGACTTGAAACTTTCCAAAACAACTGACAACACACGTGATTCTACATTTTCAAAAAATTAGAAATGCATTGTTTCTGAATTTTAGAATATTTTAATATGAACGGAGATGAAATTTAAAAAGAAATTGCAATAAATTCGTCGACGTGAAAAAAATATAAAAACAATTGTCATCGACTTGAAACTTTCCAAAATAACTGACAACACATGTGATTCTACATTTCCGTAAAATTTTTTCTAAATTTTAGAATATTTCAATGTGAACGCAGATAAAGTTTAGACAAAAATTGCAATAAATTCGTCGACGCGAAAAAAACATAAAAACAATTGCCATCCACTTGAAACTTTACAAAATCACTCAATATTAATTCAAGAGTGATTTGGTAGAAAATTTAAATACATTTCGTGGATTGCTTTGGCGATTTTTCGTGTAAATTTATGAAAAATTATAATCGTTTTTTGTTGACGCGAAAAAAATATAAAAACAGATGTAAAATACTTGAAATTTTCCAAATTTACTCAAAATACACGAATCTTAACAATCCTCCAAAAAACTCAACCCAAAAATCCCCATCACTGGTTTTCAGGATTTTAAGTTTCACTTCTTTCGAGTAAAAAAAAAAAAAACAAGTGCAACACACTTGAAACTCTAAAAATTTACTCAAAATACATTAATCATAATAAGCCTCTAAAAAACCCATAATACCCCATCACAAGTTTTCAAGATAACCGACCGAGAACAGCCCTTAGGATTTTTTAAGTTTCACTTCTTCGGAGTGAAAAAAAAATACAAAAACAACTGAAACACACTTGAACTTTTGAAATTTACTCAAAATACCTTAATCTTAATAAACCTCCAAAAAACTCAAAATACCCCATTACTGGTTTTCAAGATAACAACACAAAACACAATTTTGGAAAGAATTTTTCAATTCTGCTAATTCTTATTCTCAAATAAATGCATTGACATTTTTCTCGTCTTATGAAACTGTCGCGGGCATCGTTTTAACATTTAAAATGACAAATCTGTGTTTTTAGAATTAATAAAAAAAAACTTGTTTCGTTTTAAATTAGAGGTAGTGCCATGGCTCCTTGGCTTTACATAACGAGCCGCCCCTGGCTGCTATGCGTTGTTTGAGGGTTAGGATTGTACTAGAAGGATCGATCTCGAACACTTTTATTGTTAGGTATACAAAAAGGTCGCAGGTCATTTAATCGAGAGAGCGATGGGAGGAAGGGATATGCCTGTACCGAAAAATGATACGACCCAGGAACGAAGTATTCACAGCAATTATTGAGAATCTCACAGTGTGAGCAACGGCTCCATCTTGCTGGAAAAGGGTTTGCATTTATTGGATTTGTGGTGTGAGAAAGCTATGCAACGTATCGCTCAGCATTTCCATTTCCAGCCTAATTAAAAAAAAAAATGCTGATCGTTCCATTTGTCCATGCTGTTGCTTTCTGAGCCTGAAGAGACATTTCATGAAGTGAAGGAAATTGCAGCAATACATGACAATGCGAGAGGTCACGCAAAACTTCCAGACCAGTCGCCAAAAAATGAATACATTTCGATAGAGGACATTTGGAAGACAGTACAAATTTTTAATGTCGAAATACTGCGACATACGTTTCGCCACACAGTGGCTTTATCAGGCAGATGATTAATGACATATGTCGCAGTGTTTCGACATTAAAAATTTGTGAAAATTCTCAACACACGTGTTTTATTTACCACATAAAAAAATATCTCTTTAAATATGAATCAATTTTTGGAATATTCTCGTTTCACTGGCGAACTTTGTATATAAATATTATAAAAAATTTAATTTCAAAATACCTCAATTAAAAACCACTGAGGATCCGTTAATTACCAGTCGACCATCAAAAATTTCGCCAGTACAACCGAACAAACAGATGAGAGCCAGTCGGCAAATAATGTAAATCGAGGGTGAGGAAAGAAGGCAAAAAAAGTGTAGGTTTTATTATTAATTCGATCGGCGTAAGGGATTCATTCATTTCCGTGGCGGCGCACGCTGGGAAATCGGAGAAAATTCCGTGCGGAACTCCCCGCGCCCGCCGAACGAACGGAAAAAAAAACCTGGGAAACTTTTCATGAGTTTCGCAAAGTCATAAAAGAGTGGTAAACTTCGGCTATAATAAAACGAAAATACGATTCTCGTCAGGCCGTCCTTGTCGGTCGCCCGGATGGAAACAGGTGGTAGATAAGAACGGCGCTACCGCTCCTCGCGACTATCTTTTTTTCTGCCCTCGGAAAATTGGTTAATTAAATCGAACGGAAAAATGTTGATTTTTCATTGGAGGATTGTTTGTTCGGACACTTTAAGCTCTTAATTGAGGAACAGAGAACCGTGAAACTTCGATTATTTGTCTTTTTTTTTAAAGGGACACGCCTTATTTATATCTGCAATATTTCACGATACCGGTCGTAATTACAAAATTCACATATCTTATAAGAGCGGTGTTATTCTTAAAGGGGTATGTAATAAAATGCAGATAAATATGCGATTTAAATTATTGATTTGCTGCTTGTAGTAGAGCGACAGAGTTTGTTAGGCTATGCGACGTTTAATGTCATTTTCGAAGGCAAATCGATTCTAAATAATACACTAGAAATATTTGGTTTTATTAACCATCGAAAAAAAAAATTACTGATACTTCACGTTACTTATTAGTAACGTAACCCTCTCTGATGGCTAATGGTTTAATTACCAGAGCCAAAAATAGGAAAAAAAAAGTAACGTAACCATCCTCTTCATGAAAAAATTTTTGGTTTGAATATTTTGCGGTGAAAATATTCACAAGCAGTTTCGTTTGAGTGTAATTGTGGCTCCAATTAAAACTACTGGTCTTCTTCGTAGAATTCAGTGGCGTGCATATTTTTTTTATTTCGACTTTTAGTTTAAGAGACAAAATTTCTAATATAATTGTTTTTTCTCGTTAATTTACGTGAATTTGATTAACCATGTTATATCAATGTAAAGCTGATTTAAAGTTCTACTCAATGAGATACAAAATATACAGGCTATTCCATTTTAAAAAAATACAACTTTGCGTAAGAACTCTTAAATTAAAATTCAAAGTAAAAACATAAGCACGCCACTGAATTCTGCGAAGAAGACCATTACCTGTTTTTTGCATATCTAACAGTTATTGAGAAAAAGAAATATTTTAAAATAGCCAAAAATTAAAAAACGCTTGATATCTTCCAAACTTATCAAGTTAGCCATGATCTGTTAGTGCTATTATTATTTCAGAAAAAGAGTTCATAACGTGTATTTTTTCTTACTCCTAGGGTTACCTATAAAACATCGAATTTGAGCCACTCGGTTACAAAATTGAAGAATATACTTTCAATGAAATTTAAATATTTGGAATTGGCAGAAATTGTTTTTAGTTTTGTTTAGTCAAGTGGTGAATGAGCAATTTCAAAAATTAATAGGATTGTATCAAAATCTAGAAATATATTTTTTTACAGTTTTAGAAAATTCAGGGTGTACTGGGTACAGGCGAGCGCTTGTGCCGGTTGCACCGAGTGCCGTGTGGGTTCGATTCCCAGCCCGGGCGAAAGATTTTTCGGGGATCGAGAAGTATTCAGTCGGGTCCATGGTTGTTGTGTATACGTCTGACATTATTCATTTATTCATTTGTTCATTTATTCATCCCAAAATTAAAAATACAAATTAAATACTCGATGTGACTGAATGGCTCATGCCCAAGTCAAAAAAAAAAAATTCAGGAGAAAAATATACTTTCAAACATTTTGGAACAGGTAGAAGTTAAAATACTACAAGAATATTTAAACAAATTTTGAAGGCAACAAAGAAGTAACATTTTTTATTTGAAAATATTTTTGTTTGTTTTTTGAAAAAAAAAATGAAATTTTTTTGACATTTTTTGTTTATAACTGGGAAACGATAATTTTTACATAAAATTAATAATAATTGCAGATAATTCCGAAATGAACAACTTATAAAGAATAAGTTTTTTTCGATATCCCTTTAGTTTTTGAGTAAACAGACGGTAAACATGATTAAAATTTATCATTTGTCATTTTCATCTTTCATAATTTTGACGTTTCAAAAGTCAGTGTCATTCGATCCTTTAATACATTTGATGTACATTTAAAATATCATTTAAACTGAAAATACATCATGAAAGTATGAATATCAATAACTATTAAACCTTCAAATCGGAGAAAGTAACATGATGGCCATATCACCGTTTTTGAATTCTAGTATTGTCAAAAAGGATAATTTCATTCAAAAGTTGCATTTTTTAACTAACAAAGACAACATTTTGAACTGACAAAAATTGTAATTTTTATATCTGTAAAGAATGTTTTTTTTTTCTAGTGTTAAAACTTTGCTCAAAATAGTATTTGTTCAACGAGCGATGAAAGTATAGTATTGGACAAATCAGTATGAACTGTCAAAAAATATATTTTTTCATTACCAAAAATAATAAACTTTAGTTTTGATAATGGCAAGCTGAGTTACCGAAACTGCAGTCAAATAAATAAAAACAAAAGTGTTGTAGCATTAAAGTAACAAAGTGTTTTATTCTAAATATTATATCTCTATCAAACTTTGTGTTTTCTCGCTATCAAAAATCACTTGAAAGAAAGGTATTTTACTACTGTCAAAATAAGTATTTCTCCTAGATTTAAAGATTTTTTTTGCTGTCAAAAACTATCATTCTTCATTGTCAAAAATTGCATTTTTTTCATTTTCAAAATGTATCGCCAAAAATTGAATTTTTTTTATATCAAAAATTGTATTTTTAACTGTGAAAATGGTTTTTCTTCTGTGTCGAAAATTATTATTCTTGACTGTCAAAAATGGATTTTATTCCCTGTTAAAAAATGTACGTTTCCACTATCAAACATAGTGCTTCTGCACCGTCAAAATTGCAGGTCTTCATCGTCAAATCTTCAATTTCCCAAAAACAGTATTCTGTCACTGTCAAAAAGCATGTTTTTTAACTGTCGAATATTTTTTCACTGGAAGGAACGGTATTTTTCCACCATCAAAAATTGTCTGTTTTCTGTGTCAAAAATTCAATTTTATATCGCCAACATGGTATACAATACTGTTAAAACTTTTATTTTTATACTGTCAAAAACCATGTTTTTCCGCGGCTAAAAATAGTTTTACCACCCTCAAATTGTATTATTCCATTGTCAAAAATAGTATTTCACCACCCTTAAAATTCTATCGCCAAAAGCAGTATTCTGCTATTGTCAAAAATCACGTTTTTTGACTGTCAAAAATGGTACTTTTTCCACTGCGAAGAACGGTATTTTTCCACCACAAAAATTACATTCTTCGTTGTCAAAAATTATATTTTTACATCGCCAAAAATTGTATTCTGCCACTGCCAAAAACTGAATTTTGTCACTGCTGAAACTTGTGTTTTTTAACTGCCAAAAATGTATTTTTTTCACTGGGAAGAACAATATTTTTCCACCACAAAAATTGTAGAAAATTATATTTTGACATCGCCAAAAATTGTATTTTGCCACTGTTAAAAATTAAATTTTGCCACTGTCGAAACTTGTGTTTCTTAACTGTCAAAAATGTTTTTTTGTTCACTGGGAAGAACGATATTTTGCCACCACAAAAATTGTATTCTTCGTTGTCAAAAATTATATTTTTACATCGACAAAAATTGTATTCTGCCACTGTCAAAAATTGTATTTTCCTGCCGTCAAAACTTGTGTTTTTTAACTGTCAAAAATATTTTTTTTACTCACAAAAATTGTATTCTTCGTTGTCAAAACTTATATTTTTACATCGCGAAAAATTGTATTTTGCCCCTGTCAAAAATGATTTATTTTTAGCTGTCAAAAATGTTTTTTTTTTATATATAGGGAAGAACGGTATTTTTCCACCACACAAATTGTATTCTTCGTTGTCAAAAATTATATTTTTACATCGCCAAAAATTGTATTCTGCCACTGTCAAAAATTGTATTTTCCTGCTGTCAAAAGTTGTGTTTTTTAACTGTCAAAAATATTTTTGTTTACTGTGAAGAACGGTATTTTTTCACCACAAAAATTGTATTCATCGTTGCCAAACTTATATTTTTACATCGCGAAAAAATGTATTTTGCCCCTGTCAAAAATGATTTATTTTTAACTGTCAAAAATATTTTTCCACCACAAAAATTGTATTTTGTGACTGTTAAAAATTGTATTTTGGCACTGTCAAAAATTGTGTTTTTTAATTTTTAAAAATGTTTATTTCTTTCACTGTGAAGGATGGTATTTTTTCCACCACAAAAATTGTATTCTTCGTTGTCAAAAATTAAATTTTTACATTGCCAAAAATTGTATTTTGCCACTGTCAAAAATTGTATTTTCCTACTGTCAAAACTTGTGTTTTTAACTGTCAAAAATGTTTTTTTTACTGTGAAGAACGGTATTTTTTCACCGAAAAAATTGTATTCTTCATTGCCAAAACTTATATTTTTACATCGCGAAAAATTGTATTTTGCCCCTGTCAAGAATGTTTTTTTTACCGCGAAGAACGGTATTTTTCCACCCCAAAAATTGTATTTTTCCACCACAAAAATTATATTTTGTCACTGTCAAAAATTGCATTTTGGCACTGTCAAAAATTGCATTTTGGCACTGTCAAAAATTGCATTTTGACACTGTCAAAAATTGCATTTTGGCACTGTTAAAAATTGTGTTTTTTAATTGTTAAACATGTTTATTTCTTTCACTATGAAGAAAGGTATTTTTTCCACCACAAAACTTGTATTCTTCGTTGTCAAAAATTAAATTTTTACATTGCCAAAAATTGTATTTTGCCACTGTCAAAACTTTATATTACTAATAATTGCAGAGAATGCCAAAATTACCAACTTATATAGAATAAGTTTTTTTTCGAAATCTCTTCTCTCTCTAAATTGACGGTAAAGATTATTATTCGAACGTAAAATTTGTCAATTTCATCTTTCATAATTTTGACATTTTAAACAACAGTTTTCAAAAAAAATTCTCAATGTACATTTAAAATATGATTTAAATTGAAAATAAACCATGAAAATATAATTTATATTTCTTCGTTACGAAGTACAAGAAAGTATTGTGATCGTGATTTTTTTTTCAAATTTTTTTTTTACGGCAATATACGTTTTGGAGTCCTTAGATGCCATTGTAACAATTTCTGGAAAAAAAAAATTGAGTCTGTGTGCGTGCGCGCGCGTGTGTGTGTGTGCGTCTGCTGTGTGCGCGCGTGTGTGTGTGTGTGTGTGTCTGCTGTGTGCGCTGTATTTCAAAAACTAATAGAGCAATTGATATGAAACTTTGAACATTCGTCTTATTTGATAATCTGAAGAACTGAAAAGCTGTTGGTAAAATTTCGTACACCGGAAATGGGCGTTTACCTTAACTATTTTTTGTTTTTTGCCAATATTTTCTTAAATATGAAAAATATCACAAAAACATTTAAACAAACTTTGAAGACAACAAAGGAATAAACATCTTTTGCTTGAAAACATTTTTTATAAAATCATTTTTATTCGAGAAAACAATTTATTATTTTTTTTTAATTTTTGGTTTATAATTATAAAACGATCAGCAAATTTATGTTAATAATAATTCTAGAGAATGCTAAAATGAACAACTTATAAAGAATACGTTTTTTTCAAAATCCCTTTAGTTTGTGAGTAAACTGAGTTTTTGAATTTGAAGTATAATTTTTCCATCATTCATAATTTTGACGTTTTAAACGTCAATTTCATCCGCGTTTACACAACGCTCGATGTTCATTTAAAATATGATTTCAATTGAAAATAAACCAGGAAAACGTAAATATAAATGGCTATGATACCATCAAGTCGGAGAAAGTAACATGATGGCCACATCACCATTTTTTTTCAGCAATCGTTGGAATCGCCTCAAGGGACCTCAAAACAGATATTTCCGCTAAAAACTTCGTAACAGAGGAAGTAAAAATTTAATTTTATTCTTGAAATGCATTTCGGGTGAACTCATTTCTATTATTTGTTATTGAAACGCGGAGAAAAAATTCTGAAAGATTAATTTAAATGCATAAATATTTTTTTTAAATATCACTCATTTGAGCACATGTACGTCTTCAATGTAATGAAAATTTGAGAGAATGACATTATAGAAAGCAATACTATGAAAAACATGAAATGAAATTACGCCAATATTACATTTAATTTACAACATGATTTAAGTAGGAGATATAATTATGAAATGGTAATAGTTACATCAAATTTATATTAATAATAATTGTAGAGAATGCCGAAATGAAGAACTTATAAACAAGTTTTTAGCAAACTGCAGGGTAAAGATTATTAGATTTTTTTTTAACCACGAGTGTATAAATATAAATAACTAATATACCACCAAATCGGAGAAAGTTACATGATGGCCACATCACCATTATTTTAAGGACTGAATTGAAGAAAAAAAATTAAATTAAATTTAGAATTTCTGTTGTACAATTCAATGTTTGCCATGTCATTAGCCAAGGAAGTAATTGTTTTAATAAATTATTTATGTTTAGTTTTGTAGGTTAATTGTTCATATATTCAGGCAATATTTCGTTTTTATTAAATTCGTTTATTTTGTGCTTAAATAAAGATAACCATAAACAATACCTTTAGTAGGAATTAATATTGATATTAATTAGTATATTGGAGTTGGTGTTGCCTTTATGTTTACTTTACTTTGGTGTTTCATTTAGTAATTTTTTTGTATCGTCCCTTCACCCTGTTGTTTTTTTTAACCAATTTGGTGGAGCTACTTTTTATATATTATTTAATCTTCGTTGCCTTGTTTTGTTGTAAAGAAATTTACACCGAGAGGGAGAGGGAGAAGTTAACGCAAAAGCAATTTTAAATAAACGCATCTCATTAGATAATTACTTAAAGTATGAATTTTGGTATCCATTAATTATTCCATGTAAGAGCTTGGGAAAAATCAATGGTCAAAAATGTAATGACATTAGACGCAGATTAAGGTTTATCATAAGGCACCCTAAAATCTCTAATACGTCTCAGATGGCTATATTGGTTTCTAGAATAATAATTAAGAATATATTTTTGATTGTACGCATTTTTTAAATGCCAAGTTTCACAGAAGTTTCTTAAATTCATTCCTTATAACGAATTTTAGGGTTTGACTATTGAACGGTAACTAAAGAAATTAGCAGCTGCCAAAAATTGTGGATTTTTACAATCAAAATACGGAATTTTAGGGTTTGACTATTTATTTTATTAATAAATCAACACGATCACTTCATATGAATAAAGTTTTACACAATCGACTTAAATTTGAAGTGCTTTCAGCTAGTACTGCTTAATTATTTATAAAAAAACCTAAATTTTTTAATGCTACGTTTCATAATTGCTTTTAAATTAATTCTTTATTAACGAAGTTTAGCTTTTAACTATGTATTTTATTAATAAACCAACATCACTTGGTAGAAACAACATGAATGTTTATTTAGTGAATAAAGTTTTGGACAATCGACATTCTCAAACTTAAAGTACTTGATTATTTTTAACTCATAAAAAATTTAAGTTATGTAAATGATGATAGTTACCAATGTTTAACCATAATACGCCACTAGTCGTTTTCTTTACATACTTATAATTAGTAATAAGCGCAAAGTATTGCAATCAATAATATAATATAAACATAATCAGGAAGCTATGACGTGTTACGAATTACTAGTTTACAGTGTATACGTTATGCACCACGTCATTGTTAGCTTATTTTTATCAATCGGATTTTAGAACTGACCTAACACTTAAAAACAATATAAAGAAAAAGCGTTTTGTTTACTTTCCAATGTTTGACCCGTTCAGACATGCCCAATTGCGTTTTAATACTTTATGCTTTTAATCAAGTAAGAGTAGATAACACTTTATTTATTTATCACAATATGTGGGTGTTAAGAATGGAGAAAAACGACACCAGTATAATAGTGTACCGATTTGTGGTTAATGTTGTTAAAGTATTCAGAGAAGTTTTGTAGGTTATCTCGAGATCTCTCCGAGTTCGTATTGTCTACACAACTGGCACGCGTAACTTTACGTTTAACTAGTAGAAACATGCAGCAGCACGTGTGTTGTTATTAGGGAAAGTTTATAAAAAAAGATGTGGAGTGAAGGATGGATAATAATACAACAAACACGTCTATGATTCATCGAGAGTTGGGAAAGGACCGTGGAAAACTTCCCCTACGTCATTCACGTCATCTCGCACTCCTAACCTAACAATCGTCGGGCCAAACATGGCAATAACGCTCGAAACAATCTACTACAAGTTCAAAACAAACGACAAACCTGCTTGTAATACGCCACTAGAAGACCTCCGTCGCCTCGGAACACTTTCAAATATCACTTAATACTAATCTTTTGTACTTTCATAAGTTGCTGGAAGTTAGTTGAGGGAGAAGGGGTTCTATAAAAGCGTGCAAAAAACTTTTCGAGCCCGGACTCTTACGGGCATGATCCAATATGGAAGTACTTAGTTATAAAATAGTCCTGTTGCGCAGCCGGCATAACAAAATCAATAATCGCCCCATCTCGCCGGCGATGTTCTTCTTCGCGTATACTTTTTGTTTGCCGTGGACAGGGGCACAACTTTGCCGCACGCGGGGTGAACAAATGGGGGGCCCTAAATACCCTTGAAAACGGGCCGCTTTATTTCGGAATGGGGTTTATTTATAAACCGAAAACGCGCACCATGCGCGCTGCCAGAAACTTTCACACACCGACGGGCAACTTTACGCTCAGTTTTGCGCGTTGCATTGGGATTTTCCCGACGGAAAACCCAACGCCGCGACAGGGAAACTTCCGAATGGGGGACGGAAAAAATTGTTGCGACCGCCACAGAAAAGTTGGTGCAATTTTTAAGTAGCGCACGCGCCACCAAAACAATCCGCTTCTCGTTTATTTATAGACTAACGCGATTATTCGCGGACTACCTCGTGAAAATTTGCATTTGAAACTAATTTAACTTATTCTGTACTTCGATTTCTTGAATAACTCACAAACTGTACCCACACAATGTTCATTTTATAAAGACGCCCTTATATAAGTAAATTAGTCAACCTGCACCATTATTGTACACTAAAAATGTATAAAACTTATTTTTAGATATATGTAATTTTAATTTTTCCCTGTTACTAATGAAGTAGAAGTATCCTACAATTTTATTTACTTATGTATTTATTTATCTCTCAACGGAATATGATCCCCGTTGGGAGATAAATAAATACATAAATAAATAAAATTGTAAATTTTTGTCATGTAGGATGCTTCTACTTTATTATACATGTTTTTATATGACCAATAAAACACTTTTTAACTTTGTATAAGACATTCGTTAATTAGTTGACAATCATATTTGTCAACTAATAAACGATGTTAAATCGTGTTATAATAACATAAATAAAGTTAAAAATGGTGATGTGGCCATCATGTTACTTTCTCCGACTTGATGGTATCATTTATATTTACGCTTTTATAGTGTATTTTCAATTTAAATCATATTTTAAATATACATCGAGCATTGTAAAAACTCGGATGAAACTGACGTTTAAAACGTCAAAATTATGAAAGATTATACTTCAAATTCAAAAACTCAGTTTTCTCAAAAACCAAAGCAATTTCAAAAAAAACTTATTCGTTATAAGTTGTTTATTTTTGCATTCTCTACAATTATCATTAACATGAATTTGCTCTAACTATTATCGTTTCATAATTATAAACTAAAAATCAAAAAATAATAATAAATTTCTTTCTCGATTAAAAATGATTTTATGAAAAATATTTTCAAGGAAAAGATGTTCATTTCTTTGTGGCCTTCTATATTTGTTTAAATGTTTTTGTGTTATTTTTCATATTTTAAAAAATATTGGAGAAAAACAAAAAACGGTTAAGGTAAACGCCCACTTCCGGTGTACGAAATTTTACCAAAAGTTTTTCAGTTCTTCGGATTATCAAATAAGCCGTATGTTCAAAGTTTTATATCAATTGCTCTATTACTTTTTGAGATACAGCGCGCACAGACAGACACACACACACACACACAGACACACATACACAGGCACACACACAGCACACACACACACACAGCACACACAGAGACACAAAAATTGTTTTTCCAGAAATTGTTAAAATGGCATCTAGGGACCCCAAAACGGATATTTCTGTAAAAAAAAAATTGAAAAAAAATCACGAAAACAATACTTTCCCGTACTTCGCAACGGGGAAAGTAAAAAGTGTTTTATTGATCGTATAAAATTGTAAATAATAGCTATTCATGTAACAAATCCACACTATAGCACCTTCTTGGACGAGACGTTTTATGGCCGAGCGAGCAAAGCGAGAAATTTCGAATAAATAACCATCAAAAATGACAATTTCGAATTGTCAAAAATTCTGCATTTTTGTCACCGCAAACGGCACATAAAGAAATTTACAGCTGTCAAAAAATATGGATTTTTACTATCAAAAACGGCAATTTTGATATAAAAAAAAAGAAAATGACAACTTCGAATTATCAAAAATTCTGCATTTCTGCCACCACAAACGGCACGATTCAACGGTAACTAAAGAAATTAACAGCTGCCAAAAATTGTGGATTTTTACAATCAGAAACTGAATTTTTTGATATTAAAAAAGAAAATTGCCATTTTTGTATTATTTGGTATTTGGTATTTGGTATTTATTAACGGAAGCCATTTCAATACAGTAATAAATTAAATTAAATTAAAATTATTAAAAATTCTGCATTTTTGGCACCATAAACGGTAACTAGAGAAATTAACAGCTGCCAAAAATTGTGGATTTTTACAATCAAAAACGGCATTTTTTGATATTAAAAAAGAAAATTGACATTTTTGTATTGTTAAAAATTCTGCATTTCTCGCACCACAAACGGCACGATTCAACGATAACTAAAGAAATTAGCAGCTGCCAAAAATTGTGGATTTTTACAATCAAAAAACGGAATTTTTTGATATTAAAAAAGGAAATTGACGTTTTTGTAATGTTAAAAATTCTGCATTTCTGGCACCATAAACGGCACGATTCAACGCTAACTAAAAAAATTAGCAGCTGCCAAAAATTGTGGATTTTTACAATCAAAAAACGGAATTTTTTGATATTAAAAAAGGAAATTGACGTTTTTGTATTGTTAAAAATTCTGCATTTCTCGCGCCACAAACGGCACGATTCAACGGTAACTAAAGAAATTAGCAGCTGCCAAAAATTGTGGATTTTTACAATCAAAAAATGGAATTTTTTTATTTTAAAAAAGGAAATTGACGTTTTTGTATTGTCAAAAATTCTGCATTTCTGGCACCATGAACGGCACGATTCAACGCTAACTAAAAAAATTAGCAGCTGCCAAAAATTGTGGATTTTTACAATCAAAAACGGAATTTTTTGATTTAAAAAAAATTGCCATTTTTGTATTGTTAAAAATTCTGCATTTCTCGCGCCACAAACGGCACGATTCAACGGTAACTAAAGAAATTAGCAGCTGCCAAAAATTGTGGATTTTTACAATCAAAAACGGAATTTTTTGATTTAAAAAAAATTGCCATTTTTGTATTGTTAAAAATTCTGCATTTCTGCCACCACAAACGGTACGATTCAATTGTAAATAAATAAATTTGTAACAGCCAGAAATTGTAATTTTTTACTATCAAAGACGGCATTTTTTGATATTAAAAAAAAAATTCAACTGCTAAAAATGACAATTTCGAACTGTCAAAAATCGCACTACTATCACAACCAGTAAAAAGGAAATTTTTAATTGTTGAAACTAACCATTCAGTACTGTCAAAAATTGATCATTACTGAAACCGGCAAGTTTCAATAATAAATAGAAAATTTCTAAAAGACAAAAATGTTTAACTGTCAAAATTTGAGCATTTCTACTATCACTATCGGCATTTTTCAATATTAAAAAAGGGAAATTTCCAACCGCCAAAAGTAACAATTATAAATTGTCAAAAATTATGCAATTCTACTGTCAGAAACGGCATTTTTCGATAGTAAAAAGATAAACTTTTAACCGTCAAAAATTCTGCATTTCTGTCACCACAAACGGCACATAAAGAAATTTGCAGAGGTCAAAAATAATGGATTTTCACTATCAAAAACGGCATTTTTTAATAATTAAAAAAAGGAAAATTTTAACTGTTCAAAATGGCAATTTCGAATTGTGGAAAATTCTGCATTTCTGGCACCATAAACGGCACATAAAGAAATTTGCAGCGGTCAAAAATTATGGATTTTCACTATCAAAAACGGCATTTTTTTAATATTAAAAAAAAGAAAATTTTAACTGTTAAAAATGGCAATTTCGAATTGTGGAAAATTCTGCATTTCTGCCACCACAAACGGCACATAAAAAAATTTGCTGTGGTCAAAAATTATGGATTTTTACTATCAAAAACGGTATTTTTTATATTAAAAAAAAAATTAACTGTTCAAAATGGCAATTTCGAATTGTGGAAAATTCTGCATTTCTGCCACCACAAACGGCACATAAAGAAATTTGCAACGGTCAAAAATTATGGATTTTTACAATCAACAACGGCATTTTTAATATAAAAAAAAAGAAAATTTTAACTGTTAAAAATAGCAATTTCGAATTGTGGAAAATTTTGCATTTCTACCACCACAAACGGCACATAAAGAAATTTGCAGCGGTCAAAAATTATGGATTTATACTATCAAAAACGGCATTTTTTTAAATTAAAAAAAAAGAAAATTTGAACTGTTAAAAATGGCAATTTCGAATTGTGAAAAATTCTGCATTTCTGCCACCATAAACGGCACATAAAGAAATTTGCAGCGGTCAAAAATTATGGATTTTCACTATCAAAAACAGCATTTTTTAATATTAAAAAAAAGAAAATTGTAACGGATAAAAATGGAAACTTCGAATTTTGGAAAATTCTGCATTTCTGGCACCATAAACGGCACATAAAGAAATTTACAGTGGTCAAAAATTATGGATTTTCACTATCAAAAACGGCATTTTTTAATATTAAAAAAAAAAATTTTAACTGTTAAAAATGGGAATTTCGAATTGTGAAAAATTCTGCATTTCCGCCATCACAAACGGCACGATTCAGCGGTAAATAAGGAAATTAGCATCTGCCGAAAATTGTGGAATTTTACTATCAAAAACGGCATTTTTTATATTTAAAAAAAGAAAATCTCAACTACTAAAAATGACAATTTCGAACTGTCAAAAATCGCATATATTTACCATCACAAATGGCACGTTGGCAGTAAAAAGGAAATTTCAATTGCCAAAAATAACTATTTATTACTGTCAAAAATTTCTAATTACTGAAAACGGTTTGATTTCAACAATAAAAAATGCCAAATTTTTTTAACTGTCAAAACTTTAGCATTTCTACTATCACTATCAGCATGTTTCAATATTAAAAAAGGGAAATTTCCAACGGCCAAAAGTAACAATTACAAATTGTCAAAAATTGTGCAATTCTACTGTTAGAAACGGCATTTTTAACCATCAAAAATGGCAATTTCGAATTGTCAAAAATTCTGCATTTCTGCGGTAAATACGGAAATTAGCAGCTGCCGAAAATTGTGAAATTTTACTATCAAAAACGGCATTTTTTGATATTTAAAAGAAGAAAATGTCAACTGCTAAAAATGACAATTTCGAACTGAAATTAGTAGCATCCAAAAATTGTGGATTTTTAGAATCAAAAATGCCTTTTTTTGGTATTAAAAGAAAAAAGAAAATTTAAATTGCTAAAAATGACAACTGTCAAAAATCACACTTTTCTATCATCACAAATGGCACGTTGGCAGTAAAAAGGAAATTTTCAACAGCCAAAAATAACAATTTACAACTGTAATAATACAGCGAAATCGAATAAAAAATTACTCAAAACAGGTCATGAACAACAACCGCATGTATTTTCTTAGGTCCTAAATTTGAAAATATCAATATACGCCAGCTTGACACTTGCCAATAAGTTTAGGAATTTTGGCTCGTGGCTAACTTTGACTAACTTTTATGCGATCGCACTGTATACGCGTCGGGTGGAACCGTTCCCGTGGATTATTAATCAGCATAACATTCTGCAAAAGTGCCAAATTTGATATAAAGAAAACAAAAAATAGTTTTTTTTTCAGTTTTTTTGACTTAATTCGAGAAGAAAGTAATTTAAGTAATTTTTCTTAATGGATTATTAATCAGCATAACATTCTGCAAAAGTGCCAAATTTGATATAAAGAAAACAAAAAAAAGTTTTTTTCAGTTTTTTTGACTTAATTCGAGAAGAAAGTAATTTAAGTAATTTTTCTTAATGGATTATAAATCAGCATAAAATTCTGCAAAAGTGCCAAATTTGATATAAAGAAAACAAAAAGCATTTTTTTCAGTTTTTTTGACTTAATTCGAGAAGAAAGTAATTTAAGTAATTTTTCTTAATGGATTATTATCAGCATAACATTCTGCAAAAGTGTCAAATTTGATATAAAGAAAACAAAAAACAGTTTTTTTCAGTTTTTTTGACTTAATTCGAGAAGAAAGTAATTTAAGTAATTTTTCTTAATGGATTATTAATCAGCATAACATTCTGCAAAAGTGCCAAATTTGATATAAAGAAAACAAAAAAAAGTTTTTTTCAGTTTTTTTGACTTAATTCGAGAAGAAAGTAATTTAAGTAATTTTTCTTAATGGATTATTAATCAGCATAACATTCTGCAAAAGTGCCAAATTTGATATAAAGAAAACAAAAAACAGTTTTTTTCAGTTTTTTTGACTTAATTCGAGAAGAAAGTAATTTAAGTAATTTTTCTTAATGGATTATTATCAGCATAACATTCTGCAAAAGTGCCAAATTTGATATAAAGAAAACAAAAAGCATTTTTTCAGTTTTTTTGACTTAATTCGAGAAGAAAGTAATTTAAGTAATTTTTCTTAATGGATTATTAATCAGCATAACATTCTGCAAAAGTGCCAAATTTGATATAAAGAAAACAAAAAACAGTTTTTTTCAGTTTTTTTGACTTAATTCGAGAAGAAAGTAATTTAAGTAATTTTTCTTAATGGATTATTATCAGCATAACATTCTGCAAAAGTGCCAAATTTGATATAAAGAAAACAAAAAGCATTTTTTCAGTTTTTTTGACTTAATTTGAGAAGAAAGTAATTTAAGTAATTTTTCTTAATGGATTATTAATCAGCATAAAATTCTGCAAAAGTGCCAAATTTGATATAAAGAAAACAAAAAGCATTTTTTTCAGTTTTTTTGACTTAATTCGAGAAGAAAGTAATTTAAGTAATTTTTCTTAATGGATTATTATCAGCATAACATTCTGCAAAAGTGCCAAATTTGATATAAAGTAAACAAAAAGCATTTTTTCAGTTTTTTTGACTTAATTCGAGAAGAAAGTAATTTAAGTAATTTTTCTTAATGGATTATTAATCAGCATAAAATTCTGCAAAAGTGCCAAATATAAACACGCTAATAAGCGAGATCCCCATGGTGAGCCTTAAATTTGAAACACCCTGTATAGTATTTATTTATGTCAATCATATGACCAAATAAAATTTTCTGGTGGTCTAAACCTTGTGGACAAAACAAAATAAATGACCTTTCAAATAATTTTTCATTAACCCTAAATGACCTTCAATTACTTTGAAAAAATTCACCCTATTTGGTAATTGAGTCAAAAATATATGTTATTCTTTTCAGATTTTTAAAACAATATTTTGGTGGTTAAAAAAATAACATCATATTTTTAGGTTGTTTCAAGGTCATATCTTGGCGAAAAAATGGGGTTAAACATACATAGCTCAAATAGAAATAATTATCACTGAAATATTTACAATAATTTTACAAAATGTTGCTGATTGTTATATAAAAAATGTCAAAATCTCTTAAAAATATGAGACAATATCTCGCAGCAATCATTGGAAGATGAAACAAATCACGTATAGTATTTACTTATGACAATCATATGACGAAATAAAATTTTCCACCGCTCTAAACTTTGTGAGCAAAAATATAATTTTTAAGTTTAAAAAAAAATGAAATTCCATAACCATGAAAACAATTACCGAATTTGGTATTTGGCTCAAAAATATATGTGATTTTTTTTAGATTTTTTAATCAATTCTTTAATGATTAAAATTTTAGCATTTCGATTAAATATAAGTTCTAGTACATTCTCACAGCATATTTTAGAGGAACACCACATTTTTCAAAATTTAGATAACATTAAAATATGACTACTGTCTTACTTAACCCGTGTTGTTGATTGATTAAAACACTTGGTTTAGTTTCACAGTTTTTACTATTTTTCCAATAATAAAAACAGTGAAACTAAACCAAGTATTTTAATCAATATGAAAAACATTACAAAAAAATAGATATGTTAGAAGCCATTGGACGTAATTTAAATACAAATGAGCAACAATTTAATTTATTGATTTATTATATTCACCATTATTTAAATTACTTTAGAATTACAAGAATTGTTCACGTTTGAAATAGTTTTTTTTTTTGATAGGGTACGTCCGGCACGTCTAGAGCCCTCCAAATTTTGTTTGTTTTTTCCGAAAAAGCGCAAGGGACCGTAAAGTGCAATCGCTGCCATTTTATTATATACAAACATCTTTATTCAAGAATTGTTACATATACATTTTTTTATTTTTCCGCAATTCTTAATTGGCTATCAACCGGAGGTCTTTCAGCCACCATTTTATTATTTAAGTCGAAATTGTAAAATAAAGAAAACAATTGTTCATCTGCCCGATAGCACAATAGCAGCAAGTTCTCTACAAATGAAGAAATTCAATTCTAATCTTTGGATTGGATTTTGCTGTTTAAATGATTAAAATCGTTCAACACCACAATCGAACATTAAGTGCTCGAGACAACAGAAAATGTAAATGATTGAAATCGTTCAACACAATCGAACATTGAACGCTTGAGACAACAGAAAATGTTAAGGGGTCCCAGTATATGATAGATTTTTGCCGTTATTTAACGTACCTTCGTGAAATAATATCCATATTATGACCCTCGTCCCTCGTCCATCCTTTAAATTTCACTGGTCACAAACTTAAAAACAGGAATTTGAAAACAACCACTGCACTGCACTGCACTGATAAATCTTTTAACACCGAACTCACTGCTGGAACTGGATATCGCCAGGTGTGATTAGCCTAACCTCTCGCGTGTCCGGTTAGAGGTCGCAAAAAAACGCATTCTTTCGACGCCTGTTATCAATGCTTATCTACGATGCAGCACCGATTCGAATTAAATTCATTTCAACTCGTGCATAAGAAAGACGAAGAAGCAGGTGCACCTCTTTTTCATCAGTGAAAACTGTTCGGTCCGGCAATTGTCTTCCGCCGGGTGAGTGTTCACTTGTTTTACCGTGCAGAGTATTGAATATCGATTTTTTAATCGTTGAAAATTATTTGATCCGGTTGTTTATCTTCCATCGTGAGTGTGCAGAATGGTGAAAATTGATTTTCGGAGGTAAGAGTAAATCGATTCATTGACACCGAAATTTGTAATTGATAAAAAAACATTGATAATATTTTGTCATGGAAAAAATCATTCTTGAGTACAAAGAGCTTAAGTTAACAATGCCTTAAACGTTTACATTACTAAAGTCAAAATAGTCTCTTGTCACTTTGTTAAATTTTAATGTCAATAAATTGTTTTTCAAAGCCGCCTTCGATTTTTATTTAGTAAAATAGCTATTGAAATGGTTGATAAAACGAGTTTTCTGCAGATAACTTTTAATGCGTTAGGAATTGAGACAGGGTTGTTATAATGAAAAATGTTTGTTTTTTAATTCTGCATGGAATGACATAAAAATATACTGGGGCTCCAATTTAAAATAAGAAAAATAAAGTGCTTTAAAGTTTGAAATGTTTGACACTAAATTTTGGACACCCTGTCTAATTCATATTAATCAAACTTAGTCAACGGGACTATCAGACCTTATTTAATAAGTACCTTGTATGATTTTATTAACAAGGCACTATTTTTATTTTTTATTCATTTTTTAAAACAATAGTGCAAAATTGATTTTTTTTAGTTTTAATTTTTTCTTGCTGATATCCCTGAATCGATTCCAATAAAATTATAGGAGTATGTAGACAACCATAAGAGGTACCCGAATAACCAATAAAATACATATCGAAAAAATATCGAAATCCTAACTTAATTATTAACTGAGCTATAGAAGACGGGAGGAGAGATGCAGGACCCTGTATATTAAATAAACCTCAAGTGTGCCATAATTTTTTTTATTTTTACAAATTTAAGTTGGTAACACATATTGAGGTTGTGTTACTTGCGGTGTGTTCCTACCGATAAATTAATTTGCTGAGATAAACGTCGTAGGTTTACCTTCCAAAATTCCTTGGGCTGTGTTAATAGCATCCTAAGTACGTTTGGCTGATCTACCACTTCCTGGTTTACGGAGAATACTACCCGTTTCATGAAATAATACAACAGATCGTGATAAGGTATTTTTAAATTCATCATAAATATTGAGAATGTTAGGAAATTCTTCCTAAAACTCAGCCATAGGTGCGTCGAATGAATATACCCAATTTTAGTCCATTTTAGTCCCATTTCGGAAATCTTTCAACTAGAAACGTTTTTGCTGGTTGCTGTAAACCATAGTGACCACGGAATAATTGTGACTTTTAGAACGATCTGACGTTTTGTATGTAGATTCCTAACGTGTGTGCCAACTTAAATTTAAAAAACTAAAAAATCATGGCACACTTGAGGTTTTTTTTTAATGAACATACGATATTTGACAATGATGGTTGGGTGACGATTTCTACTACACATAAAAAATGGCTTATGTTTGAATTATTTAATTAAAAATAGATGTTTGTTTAGTACCAAAGCGTCGATATCGGTTAGATGATGATAAATTATTTATAATGTTTCCGTTTTCTATGCTAGGAAATTCTAAGAGCTAATGAATAATGAGAAACGATGTTGTGGGGTTATTTTTATTACTTATTTCAAGCAAAACTTCCAAACACGGATATAAGATATGGTGGTAAGGTTTGGGCTTGTCGCGGCGACAAAAAGCGCGGAATTAATAATGACGATGATTCGGCACAAAAACGGCGGGACGTGTAAGAAGTGTTGTATTGGCGGAAGGGTAACACTGAATTCCTTAAAGGATGTGGAATTTAAGGCAATTACCCCTCGGCCAGGCTGTATTAGCATTAAGGAATGCAATTACCGACTGTCTATTCTCTTTAACCCTTCACCCTATCGGGAATGTAACACATTAGCCGCGTCCGCCTTGCTCGGAGGGGGGTGCAAGCGGGGGGGAATAAGAAAGATAATGAGAATGATGTGGGCCGATTAATTAGCGAATCGCTTCACTAATCTATTATGGGCATAAAATTGCTAAATCTACCATGGACGATTTGTTTAAACGTAAAACATTTCATTTGACTGATTTACATTACATTGGGTTAAACAAAGGTTATTTTTATAGTTGAATGTATACAACATTAACGGTGTGAAATGTAAATAAAATTATGAGTTGTTGAGTTATTTAAGTATTTGGCTTGAAATATAATTACACTTGAATGATAGCTATACATTATGTTACTCACATATGTCATTGTTATTGCTATTCATGTAAATTATACTGATCATGACAGGATAAACACAAATCGAAAAATCTTAAAAGTAAACTTTTTCAATATTATCTTCCCATTATCAACTAGGCATGAATTTGTGGTGACTGCCCCGGAATAGGAAAACGAAAATGAGGATCACGGGTAGCCGTGACGTGGTGACACCACCAACCTTTCTGTTTTTCCTCGTTCAATTATAAAACATAACAAATCTTATTCTAAACCTTCCACCTCTCACAAACACGTATCCTTCTCTTGTATTGTTTCCTTCCGTAGCCTCTTTTAGACGGAGAGTGGTGTGGTGACTGCCTGGACCGGAATAGGAAAACGAAAATGAGGATCACGGGTAGCCGTGACTGGTGACACCACCAACCTTTCTGTTTTTCCTCGTTCAATTATAAAACATAACAAATCTTCTTCTAAACCTTCCACCTCTCACAAACACGTATCCTTCTCTTGTACTGTTTCCTTCCGTAGCCTATGTTAGACGGGGAGTAGTGTGGTGACTGTCTGGACCGGAATAGAAAAACGAAAATGAGGATCACGGGTAGCCGTGACGTTCGGTTACTATATAGAGGAAAATAAACAACTAGACGAGAAAAATATTACTTGTGAACATACGCTAATTCTTCTTGTACAACAATTGGAGGTAAATAAAGTAGTATCTGTATATACAAACAATTACACTACAAATTTATCGGAAGAACGATTCTGTTTTCAGATTACAGCAAGCTGTTGGAGGTGTTTAAAGTTTGCTGCAACTACTAAATGGAAATTTAAAAAAAAAAACAGTTTTCTCTAAATTGTAGCAATAACTGAAAAGCTGTAACTACTAGCAGTGACGGTTCGCGGGTTTTTTTCTGGTACGGCCGAAGAACAGGAGGTGGTAATACAGATAGGTGCGGTCACGCAGCCAGCCGTCTCTGCAACTGACCCTACCTATCTGTATTACCACCTCTTGTTCCTCGGCCGTACCAGAAAAAACCCCGCGAACCGTCACTGACTACTAGAGAAAAGGATTTGTACCGGAGGCTGAAATATGTGCACGCTAATCCTATACTTAATAGGTATTAAAAGAACTTATGAGTTCTTTCATCTCCAAAAACGTATCAATTTCGGCCACCACCAAGACTTCCTGTCTAAATTCACAAATAAAGTCACATTCATTCTGATATTCGTGACTGAAGAGATTTGATCACGTAATCCGCAATCATGGACGTTAAAAAAAGAAAAAAACAGTATCAATTTGAACTCGACAACAATCGTTTTTCGCATCTTATTAACCACTTCGCGCCCATGCTGCTTTGATGAAAAATTACTTCTTTGTTGTTGTTAACTTTTTCTACAAAATATGATTTCACTGTCACAAAATTTCAATTTATGCAAAAAATATGAAAAAAATATTCCATAGATGGCGCTAAAGAAGTATTTTTTTTTGTATAATGTTTTTGTTTTCATTTTTTGCTTGTTGCCACATGTGGCGAACCTGGGCGTGAAAAGGTTAAATAATATAAATGTTGTTAAATCGTTTTTGATTGAGAAAGTTGTCCATTATTCGACAGAATCATTTTCTCCACAGGTGACGTGCAATCAAATGATAGCGGTTTCATTGCCCAACAGGTGACGTCCAATCAAATGACAGCAGTATCATTGCCCAACAGGTGACGTCCAATCAAATGACAGCGGTTTCATTGCCCAACAGGTTTCAGCCAATGACATGACGACGATTTTACTTTCTCGACAGTTTAGTTGTTACTATGGTTACGATTTGTTTTTTTGTCAGCAAACTGCCGCAATTTCCAAATAGAAAAATTATTCGTTATAATTTAATACAAACAGAAAAATCTTTAGGTAATTATTAAATATGATGCAAAAAAGTACAGTATTAAACTCGTGAGCAAGTTGGCCATTGCCACGAGGGTGAAGTTTGCTACATAAGCCGTAGGCTTTCTCACTCGTTTAATAATATACTATTTTTTTATTTTATTTTATTTTAAGAATGATAGGCGGGAATTCAAGCTAAGGAAGCGCGAATTCAAAAGGAAATTACAGTACCCAACTAGTGTATTCTGCCACAACCGATTTAGTAAATGTATCATATACTGAAGAAAAAAAAATGAAACACTTGAAATTCGTGAAATTTCGACCATTTTCAAACCCCCATAACTCGGCGTATTCTCAACAGATTTTGATGAATCTTTGAGGGCGAAAAACTTTGAAGTGTCTACTTTAAAGTCATGCATGCGAACTTAAGCGTAACCCCTTCCGCCCCCTCTAGCACCCCTTTGAAAAAAAAATGTTTTTTTTTAGGAAACCATGACCAACTTTGACGATGTGTACAGAGTTGGAAAAAAAATGTCGACTCGATCCACCATAAAGGTATTAAGATTTGATCAATTCCCTGTGCAGCACTCAAAGAACGATTTGGCACCAAGTTATGGGTGTTTGAAAAAAGGTGCATTTTGAGGTTTCTCTCACATAACTCCAAATTTGATGATTATTACGGGAAAAAATCCCATTTTGGCTCTACTTTAAGGTGGTAAACTTAGATTAGAATGATCCCTTTTTGAACCTTTCAACCCCCGAACAAAAAAAAAACATGTTTTTGGGCAAAAAAACGTCCAACTTTGGCAACGTGTACCGAGTTGGAAAAAATGTGACGACTCAATCCACCAAAAGGACATTGAAAAGTGTTCAATTACCTGTGCAGGACTCAAAAAACGAAGTTCCTACGGCGATTTGGCAAAAAGTTATGGGTGTTTGAAAAAAGTGCATTTTGTGGTCTTTTTAGTTTTTCGTTTGGAGGGGCATATGTGGCCTCTCTTTGAGTCCTCTCAAAGAGGACACATTTTGCTTTTGATTTTTCAAAAATTCGTCGAAATCGGTTGGATAGAAGCCGAGTTACGGCTATTTGAAAATTACCTTCAAACTACACTTCAAAGTTTTTCGCCCTCAAATATTCATCAAAATCGGTTGAAAATACGCTATGTTTATAATGTTTCTTCATTAAAAAATGTAGCTTGCAATTTTTTTGTTGTTGCAGAAGAGCCAAAATGGAATGTTTCTTCAATCATCGAACCTACACTGTATCTTCAATCAACTATCTTGGCTATGGGGCGGCGCCTCCCGATCGGAATTATAAATTAAATTATAAAATAAATCTTTATGTCCACGTCTACTACCGTGGCCGTGCCATGAGTCACTCCGCCGGCTATCACTGATCAATTGTCAAGGTTAACTTTAGGTCAAAATCATTGATGTAGTCGCTTATATTGTAATATTTTTTTAAAATTTGACTTAATTCTTCACTCCGTTAAATATCCATGACCGAGGACCCTCATAATTCATAAGACGCTTTTGCATGACATAATTTTCTAAATAGTGCCTTTAAAAAAAAGAAAATATCAGAAGAACGATATTCTACCATATGTATAAAAATTATTTAGATAAAGGGTGGCTTTGTATTTTGGAACGTACGTTGTGGGTTTGATACGTCGCATCACGTCTTCGCCACCAGTTGTTCATATGACATAAAGTCAACAACCTGCTGAACTAATCTAAGACCGTGATTTTGTTTATCATGGCCATGCCTTATCTAAATAATTTTTATACATATGGTATTTTGATGAAAAGAAATTTACGATTTCAAATGAAATGGTTAGAAAGATTTTCAAGATTATCTTAATCTAAAGCATTTTGCCAGATTTGTGTCATTAGGTTATTCACTTGAAGGCAAAGGTGGTCATCAGTGAATTGGACAGTTCATATTCGAACCCTTTTCCAAGTGGAACAATGCTTTAGAAGCATTTCACAATCATGCGCAAACTCTTTAGCACAAATATATCCACAAAAAGAAATTTACCATTTCAAATGAAATGGTTAGAAAGATTTTCAAGGTTATCTTAATCTGAAGCATTTTGCCAGATTTGTGTCATTACGTCATTCGCTTGAAGGCAAAGGTGGTCATCAGCGAATTGGACAGTTCATATTCGAACCCTTTTCTAAGTGGAACAATGCTTTAGAAGCATTTCACAATCATGCGCAAACTCTTTAGCACAAATATATCCACAAAAAGAAATTTACCATTTCAAACGAAATGGTTAGAAAGATTTTCAAGATTATCTTAATCTGAAGCATTTTGCCAGATTTGTGTCATTAGGTTATTCGCTTGAAGACAAAGGTGGTCATCACCGAATTGGACAGTTCATATTCGAACCCTTTTCCAAGTGGAATAATGCTTTAGAAGCATTTCACTCTTTAGCACAAATGTAATTCGGAACAGGCAAATAACTTCTTAAATGTCATGCATTCACAACAGTTTTAAAAAATATAATAGAACTACTACCTATGATCATCAAAAAAAGTCTACTTGCAATGTGCGAAACACGATGGGTTCGCAAACACGGATCAATAATTCGTTTCAAGGAAATTTATTCAGCCATAGTTACCGCACTTGAAGAACTTCAATCTAGCCATAGCAAGGAAACGTCTGAATAAAAAAAAAATAAAAATAATCTGTCCAATTGCTTAACACAATTTGGTTTTCGAATTTTGTTATGTCAAATCAAATCAAATCATTTTTATTTACGTTACTACTGTTTTAAATGTACATGTAAGATTGTTAGTAGTTGTATACGTCAGCTTACATTAAAATACAAATAATCGAAGACAATCCTTACTCTAAAATATAAGTGTTTAACAATTCTTACAAAGGTAATGAGTTATACATTGTCGCTCTCAAAACAGCTGCAGACAACAAATACCGATCTTATTACAACATTCTGCCAAGTAGATTCTGTTCTTCGTGCGTTGCAGATTCTGAGAAACAAAGCTGATGATGAGTTTCAACTGCTCTACGAAGAAATAAAAGTTATGCTTGAAAAAAACGAAGGTACATTACAACAATGTTGTCTAGTGTGGCAGCAGAGCAGGAACACGGGTGGGGGGCGCTCCCGACCCCCATGAACTTATAAAATCAAACACCAAAATTGTTGTCTTTAAAATTTTACGCCAAAATGGACGATTTTTACCGTTAATACATCTTAGCACACAATTTCTAATGTCAGTGTCAACTTGACATCAAAATACCATATGTATAAAAATTATTTAGATAAGGCATGGCCATGATAAACAAAATCACAGTCTTAGATTAGTTCAGCATATTGTTGACTTTATGTCATATGAACAACTGGTGGCGAAGACATGATGCGACGTATCAAACCCGCAACGTACATTCCGAAATACAAAGCCACCCTTTAACTAAATAATTTTTATACATACTACCGTGGACAAAAAAAATGACACCCCTAATTTTATTAATGTAAATATGACTTTTCATTTGACAAACCGGCAAATGTCAATCTAAGCTCTGGCACGAAATCAAAGCATGTTGGGAGGCAATACCTTTTTAGATTTACTGTATTGCTAGTTATAACTGTCACTGTCAAATATTAAGGTTACATAAGTCAAATTCACAACACTAAAAAATAAGAAATAATAGACACATGACAAATTAGGGGTGTCATTTTTTTTGTCCACGGTAGTATGGTAGAATATCATTCTTCTGATATTTTCTTTTTTTTTAAAGGCACTATTTAGAAAATTATGTTATGCAAAAGCGCCTTATGAATTAGGAGGGTCCTCGGTCATGAATATTTAACGGAGGGAAGAATTAATTCAAATTAAAAAAATATTACAATATAAGCGACTACATGAACGATTTTGACCTGAAGTTAACCTTGACAATTGACCAGTGACAGCCGGTGGAGTGACTCATGGCACGGCCACGGTAGTAGAGGTGGACATAAATATGGTTGCGGGTTTGTACACTCATTCACACAGTGAGTCGAATTCTATTGGATCAGTAAAGATGCGTTGTCCTGGAGTCGAATTCTATAGGATCAGTAAAGATGCGTTGTCCTGACCTAACTCTACTTTCTGCTGGCCATACCAAGATCCACGCCACCACTGCAATTGGCCCCACTTACTTTTTAATCATTGAAATCGTATAATGTTGATGGCATGAGCCTATGAAATTTTGATTACGATTCTAATTATGCTGGGTGAATAATTATCGTGCTGGGTGCACAATTGCCGCAGCAATTGCTCATGTTGGTATCGCCTAGCAACGCTGCATTTTCTATTGCAAAACGTCAGTTATCGCCGGACTTCTTAATTTGTTTCCACACTGAATATTGTCATCTCTTCGTATTTTTGGGCGTTGTGTTACTGATTTTATTAGTAATAGTATTTACAGGCATAAGCCCTTTTTACTACAATTATTCTATAAACCGGGCATGGAGTGCAAAATTTTGGGTTACGGCGCCCAGTTTCGTTATATGCACAACAAAAAAAAAATCACCCAAGAAAATGCGGCTCTAAACGCATAAAATAGTCCCTGGGATGGTTGCGTAGCATATGCCATATATTCAGCCTTTGAAAGTGACTACAGGTGATACGCCATCCAAATATACCAAACTAGCGTGACACCCCGTTGGTGTCACGCCATCCAGAGGTCCGGTGAAAGTGAGACCAAGTAGATAACGCGCCGTGCTTAGGATGTTAATACGTTTGAAATTATGAAATGCAATCTTTCCGTTCAGCCAACTGTCTTCTCAAATCAAAGTGACTGATTTTTCCCAGGCAATAATTATCGTCTGTATCATTCTAGCCTGTTGCTTCTAGAAAATCATTCTGGAATAAACAAACCAAAATATCGAATAGTTTCGCTTGGAATCCGTATGCCATATATTCAGCATTAGAAAGTGACTACAGGTGACACGCCATCCAAATATACCAAACTAGCGTGACACCCCGTTGGTGTCACGCCATCCAGAGGTCCGGTGAAAGTGAGACCAAGTAGATAACGCGCCGTGCTTAGAATGTTAATATGTTTGAAATTATGAAATGCAATCTTTCCGTTCAGCCAACTGTCTTCTCAACTCAAAGTGACTTTTCCCAGGCAATAATTATCGTCTGTATCATTCTAGCCTGTTGCTTCTAGAAAATTATTCTGGAATGAGCAAACCAAAATATCGAATAGTTTCGCTTGGCATCCTTTCAAAAGTGGTAATCTCAACTGTGTGGAGTGAAAGGAGCACTTTCAATTTCGGTAAAAGACCAACAATCATTTATGCGCAGTCTTTGGAGACCCAAGAGAAAAACATTTTGTGTTAATTTCAACTACGTTCACTGTTTCGCGGTGTACAACGAAAGTTCGAGTTTTATTGTACAGATGGGTAACTCATTAGCGAGTCAATTCATCGAAATGACTCGAGTGGTCAACTGACGCATGGTTGAAATTAGTGACTCAAAGCGAGTCATGACTGTTCGTGATTTTTTTTTAATCTTCAAAATCTAAAGGGGAAGAGAGCCGATTCTTTTAAGAATGAGTCGACTTTTTGCAAGTAGAGGCAGTTAACAGCAGGTGAAATCAAAAATTTTGTAGGCGAGGACCTTTTTTTTGGAAGTGAGAACTTTTTTTCCAGACCCGCCTCTACTTGATTGGTTTTCGACATTGGAATTCTTTCTACCGGCACATAACCAGTGTCATCCACATATTTGATGCTCATTTTATGAAATTCTTCTTTTCTAAACGCACCAACAATACCAAAAATTGCTACAACCTAGAATTTAAACGCTCTATTAATAATTATGAAACAATAAATATCTGTCATTTGAAGCTACTTTCACAAATACATAAGGTGTGAGCCTCAGAATTTTGTTGCCGAGTTGGCCATGCCTGAGAAATAGAAACATAGCAGTCATGTCGGAGATTAATTCATTTTTTCCCATCTTATTAAATAATATAAACGTTGTTAAATCGTTTTTGATTGAGAAAGTTGTCCATTATTCGGCCGAATCATTTTCTCCACAGGTGACGTCCAATCTAATGTAAGTAATTTCATTGCCCAACAGGTGACGTCCAATCAAATGATAGCGGTTTCATTACCCAACAGGTGACATCCAATTAAATGATAGCGATTTAATTGCCCAACAGTTTACTAGTTACTACGGTTAGGATTCGTTTTTTGTCAGCGAACTGCCGCAATTTCCAAATAGAAAAATTCTTCGTTATAATTTAATATTACCAGAAAAATCTTTAGGTAATTATTTAATATGATGCGAAAAAGTATAGTATTAAACTCGTGAACTAGTTGGCAAAACTTCACCCTCGTGGCAATGGCCAACTTTCTCACTCGTTTAATAATATACTATTTTTAAATCTAATCTAGTCCTATGATGTAATAATATGCGACATACCTCATTTATCTCAAAGCCAACTCTGAAACAAAATTTTGTGGCTCGCACAATATATTTGATATTTGTTGAACACTTTCGACTATAGGTGGATAACTCATCAGTGAGTCGATTAAAAGAGTCGTCATGAAAGTGACTCCTGGGTCCTGACCCTTTGGAAGTGAGGAAAATCCTTTAAGATCGACATCCTTTTCAATTACAAGCCTTCACCTTGAAGTATTCCAACCAAGGGCTACTTTTGTTTTACATGTTTAGCCCTTTGGCAGCTTCCATAAATAATGTCGCAGATTTAGGGGGGAGGGGACCGGCACAATTGTGATCTGTTTTCTTAAAACTAAAAGCAAAGATTAGCAATTCAAACATTTTCGGTGAAGTTTTCCACTTTTACATATTACAACCTTGAATATCTTGTAAGTCAATTAATATTGTTGTCTGAAGTGTTCATTTTATGTTTCTTAAGGATTTGATTATAATAATTTTTAAAATTTTATCCGAGCAATTATTTTTTCCCACATCGTTCAAGTTAAAAATACAAATTACACAAATTTATTTGATCATTTGCCGGTAGCATGACTTATACTAGGGCCCAGCAGAAGTAAAGATTGGCGAGTATAATGCATCCCTAACACACTAATAGAATTCGACTCGCTGTGTAAATGAGTTAATACAAGTAAATCAACCTGCAACCATCTTTATTTCCGCCTCTACTACCCTAGCCCCACCATGAGTCACGCCACCAGCCACTGGATATAAGATACACGGTGTTACAAATTAAGTGTGTAGCTGTAACTGTACCTCATTCATTATTGGAGCTACATACCATTGAATTAGCCAATTAGTAACATTTTTTCCACTTAATTAATTTTTAAAAAGTATTAAAAGCCTCACTCAAGAATAAATTTAAGACATTGTTGTTTCTTCAATTATTATTCAGAATAAAACAGAAGATTCCTTCTAATTAAACTGAGTTTGCATTTCAATCATCTTACAAGATCCTGATAGTAAGGGAGCAAAAAAATGATATGTGAACCAGTGGCGGTTGGTGGCGTGACACATGGTACGGCAGCTGCAATAAAGATGGGTGCGGTCATTCGCTAAACGGCTCAAAGTCTATCAGTGCGGTAGAGATGCATCGTCCTGATCAATCTGTAGTTCCACTGGCCATACCATGAGTCATGTCGCCTGCCGCCACTGATGTAACAGATTTACCATTTTGAATCAACTCTGCAGAGTGTGTTTTTGCCTTTCGAAATAATTGAATCATAATATGTTTAAGAAAAAATTCACTGCTGTAGGTAAAAAATTAGAGAAGAAATTGTTCATCAATAAATAAGGATTTAAGAAAAATCATAATTCAAACCCAACAATACAAATCATAATGAATAAATCATAACGCAATTCCATTAAATTTTTAATAAAGAAAACCAACAACTCACAAATAAGTGAACATTTATAAAAATTAAATTATATATTATTTCTTTTACAAAATATCCTCACTATTCATATCAATACATGTATATTAACAATACAAATTTCATTGCAATAGAGCAAACAAATGATTTACCACACGTTACACATTCTCACTCTCTTCTCTCTCACTTTCTCTTTAAATTTAAAGAGTAAATAGTTGAAAACTAAGGGCAGACTAAAGTAACCTAATATGAGTACAGCGCTTGCGTTTAAATCCTGTAGAAATTAAGATAATCTTTCAAAATCGGCGGCAACGGCAGCTGCTGTATCTTGTTGGACATGTGCTGTGTGTAAGGGCTATCTATAGTTCTGCGTTCGTTCAAGTCCGGAGTCACCATCTCCTCGTACTCATCATTGTCACTCGTGCTAAGCGAACTATTATCTTCGTACACCTGCCAGGCATAAGTCTTCCTTTCCTTCTCTTCAGCTTTGGGCTCATCCTTGCTCTCCTCCTCATCGTGATTACTTAGCATATCATCGGACTGCGATTCATCCCCTAAACCGCTATCGAACTTCTGCCTACCCTGCTTTTCTTCTTCAGTCTTTGTTCCTGAACTGCTGGTCTCCGCAGTACCACCAGTCGTATCCATCATCTCCACATTCTCGGCGCTGGTTGATTGAGCTTCGTTGGTTTCGTTATCCACATTCTGATTTGAAGTTTCCATGTTAAAATCGTCCGTTGAATCCGTTTCGTATTCTGCATCCGTTAGCCAGTTGAAGCAGTTCCTGTTTCCTCTCCTCCTGTTCAACCGAACCGGCCTGTCGCCTACGACGCGGTCGAAAACTAAGCCTAAGTACTCCCTCACGTCCTGTTCACTTTCCGTATCGTTTGGTTCGTACACAACATTCTTTACGAATGGCGTTCTGGTGCGTTTCTGTGTAGATGTGGTGGACTGTTTCCTGTTCTTTAATTCGGGCATTTCTATTTCTATGTTTTCGCGTAGAATATTACGGATAAGTGAACGACACAGCGATTGCAAGGGAAGTGGTTCCAATTCAACTAAAATTGGATCAAGTTATATAAACGCCCTGCTACCCTCTCCACTGATTTTGTGATTTATTCTGGAGAAATAATTTCTCTGAAAAATATTAACTGTTTTTGAACCTAATGTTCTTACTTTTGAAATAGGTTAGAATTATGCTATAATACGTACTCAAATCCAGTGTTTCTTTACAACCTTCAGGTGGCACAATTAAGTTTGCGAAGGATACAGATAATAAGGTCGATGCGTCCCATGTATGCTCTGATGTGCGTTTGACTTTTCGAAGTTGCTCGTTGAATGGCATCACCAAAATTCCTCCCACGCAAAGCAGCTGCTTCATGAACATGTCGTATGGTTCTGGGCAAGCTGCTCCCACATACACCCTGTCATAACGGCGCTCATTCGTAAGGCACAAGCAATTCCCTGGAAATGTATTATGTTAACTGAGATATGTAACATATCTCTGTTGAAAATTATATGCCAATAAAAAGGCCAACTCCAACAAGCGAGTCACTAAACCCGCAGGAATCGAGTGCACGGAAGGGGAGTGTGCAAAAAAAACAGTAATGATTTTTCACTTATTTGCTCGCGACTACTCTTCCAGCCCTTGAATGTATACAGCTAACCCATTTACTGCCCCTGTGGAGACATGGAGTTAGCCTTTACTGCATTGGTAAATGCATTATTTTACCAAGAAACAGTTACCCGGGTTTACATGCTAACTTTAATTACGGGTAAGTTTTTAATGGATATAAGCAAGAAATGTGGAAGGAGTAACAATCATGGATAGAATTCGCAATGAAGAGATAAGGACAAGATTGAGAATAAAGGACATCAACAAGGCAATAGAAAACAAGCAGTTGGAATGGTATGAACATCTAATAAGAATGAAGAAAAGAAACACAAACGAAAGTAATACTGAAAATTTAAACAGGAAGTATGAAGAAAAGGGGAATACCAAATAAGACATGTGATAACAGAATGAAATAAATAATATCCAAGAACAACATAGATGAAAACAAAGCCAAAGAAACAGCCAAAAACCGATGAAAATGGAAAAATTTTATAAGTAGTTTGTAACCAAAATAATATCTTAGTAAAACGGATTCCAAAAGATTAGAAATTCAATTAATATACAAATAATTTATTAGTATATAGTTTATCAAGGGACGAAAATATGCTTTAGCAACCCGCCGCTTTTAGCAACACGAGCGAGCGTGGGTTGCTAAAACATTTCGGCATGAGTTACACTCGATATTTTTTCGCCTGCCTTAAGTAAAAACAGTGTTTCAGGAAATTTTATATCGCGCACCATTGAACTGTCACTGTCAGATTTTTGCATAGCCTACTCATATTCCGCGGAAGGTTGTCTAGATTATGCATATTATTTTTTCGGCCCTATTTTATTTTATTATTTATTTTTATGGCTGAAATATATGGTTTCGGTAGAGGCAGGCGAAAAAGTTTTTAAAGCACTCCTTTGGAGATGTGCCCCCAGAAATTTGGCTTGGGAGGGCTCACTTGCAAATATGTGTAAACTAAAAACCATCCATATTACATTAAATAAAAGTGTAACAACGGGCGCGTTCGTCAGACTAAACAGTTCGGTGTTTACTGCCAACCGTTTTCTGATGAACGCACTGTTGATCGTGAACAAGTTCGTCCAGCGGTCGCCATTTTACCAATCGTACAAATTAGACCGATTGGTGTTGGAAACAAGTGTTGAAGTTGCCGCCGAAATGGAGGTAACAAAAGCAGCGTTCATCAAATACCAACATTCAGCGTAAATCAAAATAAACATGTTGACAGTTGAAAATTCTGACGAACGCGCCCAATGGCATTACAATTACAATTCTAAAAAGCACTACTTTGCTATGCCCAGGTTTGCTGGTTAATGCCCGTTTGCACCGCACCCGGTTAACTCTTTAATCATTGATTATAAGTTAATCCGTTTGCACCGCCATTTAATCATTGATTAAAGTCGGGTCAAAGTCCCAATTTTTAACCGGCCGTTTAGGTAGCCGGTTAAGGAAATACACATGCGTTCATGATAAAAATACGAACGAACATGAAGGTTTATTACATTGAGGACGACGTTAAGTGATATAAAATCATTACGGAGATCAAATACAATTGATTTTATTTATTCAAGCGCTAGATTTAAATGTCGGTATGCCAATCCAAGTGAATATGAGAATTAAAAAAATTGATTTATTAGATGAAGCGTGTTTTAGGAGAAGGTATGGATTAAGCAAACAATTCACATTCAATTTGTTGCGAGTAATTGAACATTTGAACATAAAATAGATTTTCTAAATAATAGGAAACTGTAAACAGCTGTCCATTTGGCATCTGAAGCATGCGCAAAGGCGTCAATTTCAGTGGCACCCACCCCAGAAAATAAAATAACCCCACAAATTACCAACCGTATTTTTGCTCACAACCATTTAATCATCGGATACTAACCGATGGGTGGTGCAAATGGAGCGGCATGATTAACTTAATCAATGATTTAGTAATCATAGATTTTAACCGAGTGCGGTGCAAATGGGCATTAGACTAGTACATAGCTCAAGCCCGATAGCTCCCCCCAGTCAAAACTTTCATACCGAAATTACAAATTAATAGAAAATGTACAGTAATAATACAGCGAGATCTAATAAAAAATTAGTCAAAGCAGGCCATGATGAATTTTCTTACTTTCTAAATTTGATAATGTCAATGTACGTCAGCTTGACACTTGTCAATAATTTAAGGAAAAGAAGTATGTATTTTGGCTCATGGCCAACTTGGACTCATTTTTTATTCGATCGTACTGTATTATACAATACAATTTCATCCATTTTTCATTTCTTAAGGTACATTTGAATACTCATTAAGGCCTCTGAAATGAGGTTAATTTCAGAATAAAATATAAATAATAGGAAATATCTATAAATAAGTTTGCCAAATATGTCTTTTCCATCGCAGCATTAAACTGCTGTAAACACTTTTAACACTAGTGTTTTCTGTTTATAGATGCACCAATGTGAACGATTACGGATTATTTTGTTCAAAATTGAGTTCAACTCGCGTTCTTTTATTTGAGAGCATCTCAACCACCTTAGGAATCACGTGAAAGAACCCTAACATGTGCGTTCACATTAAAAAAAGAGCTTACACATAAACGGCGACAATGCAAGCCATACTCTTTTAACTTTCAATATGATGATTTCAGGTGCATCGAACACAACGCGAACACACTTTTTGTTATAATTTTTAATTTTGATGTGATTATTAAAGTATACATTTTTGCAACTACATACAAGTTTAGTATATATAGGGTGTTTCAGACCACCCGTTCACCCCAAATATCTCCTGAAATACGAATCGGATTGAGATAAAAAAAATATGCCCAAAAATATTTTTTGAGCCCTATCATGTAGTGTGAAATGTGAACCGCCCCCCCTCCCCCCTGGGTCGGGGAGGGGGGTAACTTTGAAATCTTAAATGGGAACTCCAATTTTTTACTGCAGATTTGGATTCTATGCTAAAAAATATTTGGTTTTTATCCGAAAAAAAAATTTTGATGAGCGACAGATGGCGCTATATTCGGCAAAAACATTTATTGAATTATATTTATTTCTCGCATCAAATGATAGATGACGGCACTTTTTACGTAGTCATCTCTTAAATAAGGCGTTAATTGAAGTCATTCATAATTTTATGTCTGAAATAAGCAAAAAAAAAAAAAAATTATTTGTAAAAAAAATCGTAGAAACGAATAAAAATCAATTTGATTATCAAATTCCATTCTATTCTTTTCTATTGTAGTAAAGTATGAATATTTGTAACGACAAAGAGGATTTTTTTTAATAAAAAAAAAAATTTTTTTTTTGCTAATCGAAAACAATTTTTCGAATAAAAACCCAATATATTTTAGAGTAGAAGCCAAATCTGCAATAAAAAATAGGGGTACCTATTTAAGATTTCAAAGTTACCCCCCACCCCGTCACACCACATAATAGAACTCAAAAAATAAATTTAGACGTATTTTTTTGTACATCAATCCGATTTGTATTTCGCGAGATATTTGGGGTGAACGGGTGGTCTGAAACACCCGGTATAATTTTTTTTTTAATTTAATACATTCATACATTTTCCCTGCAGACGATCTTGGCTGTGGCTGGCAATATTCTCTTTTTTTTTTTTTTGTTTCGGCGTTACACCTGGCCTTGGTTCTATGACCATTAGCCATCATCATGTATATATTTAAATTATAAATTAAATGAATAAATGAACAAATGAATAATGAAAGACGTATACAAACAACCACGGACCCGAACGAATACTTCTCGAAACCGAAAAGTCTTTCGTCCGAGCTGGGAATCGAACCCAAACGGCCGCGGTGCAACCGGCACAAGGCGCTCGCCTGTACCCACTACACCAACGGACCGCCCAAGTTATTTTCTGAAATAAGTAAGATGTGGTATCCAAAAGGAGGACATGTCCTCCATTTTTTCATTTAAAATAAATGGTCCACCACCCACCCTAAAATTTCCTCCTTTTTTATCGATTATTTTTAATTTAGTAATCTTAAAGGAAACAATGTTCTTAGGACCTTATACCTATAATATATAAAAAAATTCAATATGAACTATTTTTTTAGAGCCATGCAGTGAAAAAAAAATCGTACTCAAAGTTCAAGTGTGCACCGAATCGTTAAATTTAAAGTTATTTCACTTTGCTTAGGTACAAGGTCCTACAAATTTAATATAGTTGTCAATGATGTAGTCGATTTTTTATTTCAGATCGGTTTTTGGGTGCTAGGAATCACACCATGACGGTTCGCGGGGTTTTTTCTGGTACGGCCGAGGAACAAGAGGTGGTAATACAGATAGGTAGGGTCAGTTGCAGAGACGACTAGCTGCGTGACCGCACCTATCTGTATTACCACCTCTTGTTCCTCGGCCGTACCAGAAAAAATCCGCGAACCGTCACTGATGCATGCAGTGGGACCATATTCCTAGAACATGCCATCAAATACCCATAAATAACAGGCACCATTTTGTTTTTTTTGTAACAAAAAAAAATTGAACTCAAAGTTGAAAACATCGGAAACTGTAATGTAGAAATTGTTAAAAAAAAAAATTCAAAATTTGCCTAGTTTTTGTCATTTACATGAGAACCTCCTCTTAAACAATAAAGTTTTGATTCATAGAGTGTTACTGTTTACATGAAACAGTACTAACGATTGATTTAAGGCCATATGTTTACAGGAACTTTCCGACTTAAATACAGGTTACGAGCACGCATTTAAGCTGTTAAGCATCCTCTTATACATCAATCCTCTCACCTACTGATAAGGTTATAAAAAAAAATTAAAACTATACCTTGCATAAATTTTGGCTCGCAGAAATCGAACTCATCAATAGCACCCGAATACTTCTTGAACTCCTCCAACTTTTTATACGCGTACGTGATCACGTCGTCGTAGTATTCGACCCCGTGATTGATACCGTTGCCCCCCAATATCAATCCAGCCATGGTGCTCAGATATCCGGTGCCCGAGCCCAGGTTCAAGAAGCTCATGCCGGGCGACAGGGCGAGAGCCTCCATCACCTCGCTGTAAATGCACGGCGCGGAGAGATGGAGGTGATTGCACCGCCAGGCTTGGTCCTTGTAAGCGTTCATCCGAAACTCGGGCAGAATGTACTCCCCGCGGTCGACGGCCCGAAACACCCGCTCCACCAGGGAGGTGTGGATGTAGTCGGCCTGCCGAAGGTTGTCAGTCAGGTCATCGTTGTCCACTCCTGCACTGACTGCGCCACCCATTTCAATTTTTCTGCAAGAAGCAATTCGCTTGTGAATGACAGTTGCTAGGATTTGTGTTCAACATCAGCATCCATCATAAAAATTTTAACATCTTACGCGATTTGATCCCTTTAACGCGGTTTATTTTCGGGTTGTTCCTGTAGACACGAGAGCTGTAAACATCTTAGAAACACTGCCAGATTGTTAACTTGTTTTCAGGTAACTCCTGATGAAAAGGGAACGTAAAACAAAACAATCAGACGTCAGGACAATAATGGGCCAGCTGATATGCGTCAGCGTTGCCGATTCTACGTTTTAAAAGATAGCGTAAATAGTGAAATAATTTGGTTTTAATCGGATACAGGCGTAAACCCAGTTGAAAGTATGTTATTGCGGCTAGAAATAACTGTAAAGTTAAAAATATTTCGTGATTATAAGACAAACGTTTTTGTTAATAATTAATATTGTGTAAAAATTAGTGTCATTATTGAACATTTCATACTTGGTTTTGTGATCGTGCCCATAAAATTTTGTGATTCAAGTAAATTTTTCTTCCTATATTTACACCTACCCTCACTCGAAGTACAACCTTAATTTGTACCTGCTTCGATTTATTGCTCGAGTACTCTACATATTTATCAGTATATGCTAATATAAGCTAATTACTTACTTTAGAATAATGTTCCTGCAATTAAATTTCATCAACAATAAATGAAACTGGTCCCATCCAATTTTAGACCACAATCCATGTTAAAATTTATTAATAACATCAAGTAAAATTACAGATGTATAGTATTAAAAATAGCGAAAATTTAAGTACCTGTTATATATAATTACTTTACTATTAATCATGTTTTATTACAAATAATTTTATATAGTGATAGGCACTCGCATGATCTTAAATTATAAGTTACTCGTGACACCAATAATTTAAAACGTTTACAGAAAATTTAAGTCGAAATACTTTTTCAAATGACAATTGACCCAAAGAAATATACACTTCCTCGTTGTTTCTTAAGGAAGGAAATAATACATTTTCTATTTGTTATTGGTTATTATACACATACAACAGGGGCGGGTGGTTTAAGCTCCAATTGAAAACGGAGGCCCAATACTCGCTTTCTTTATGAAAGTAAGTAGTACATCCTGAGCAGTTGTTACGGAGCCGCAATTACAAGCCACCAAAATCAAAAATAAAACAGGTTACAGGCAGAATATATAGCGATTAAAAAGTTGTGTAACATTAATAAACATTCAGGAGCTGAAACGCCATAGAGATGAACTTACACATTATATTTATTTTATCCTATAATGTTATCATGCCAATAACTCCTTAGCAACGAATTATGTTAAGGTACCTTTAACAACACTAGTGTTGTTAAGAATTCTTAACAACACTAGTATTGTTATATTTATCTTAACGCAACTCGTTGCTATGGAGATATTGGCATACAAACATTATTTCGCCTATGGCGTTTTTCATTAAACATTTTTCTTATTAAAAAAATAGAAATAGGATAAAATAAACCGTGTTACGACACACGTAACGTTATTTGTTGTTACATTATTTGAGAATTTAAAAGCACTTGCTCCTATGTCGCTTGGGCTTTCAAACTTTTCTCTCATAATGTAAAAACCTTTATAACGTTACTTGTATCGTAAATTACTATTACTAAACTCTATAAAAGTTCACAAAGTTATTATTACTATACAAAAAGAAACGTACAAATTACTAGAAACGTACAAATCTCTTGTAGTTCATACAGCAGCCATAAGCTACACACGCAATAAATTCACATTGATCACAATCTCTTAACCACTGCCCTGGTATTATTTTAGGGTATATGGGGTTAAGAAACGCTGATTGAATGAATTGTGAGTGCATGAGCAGGAGTTAAGGAGATTATGATATTCGAGTGTGAAGTAGTGAGTGCGAGAAGTTGGAGGATTGTAGGGTAGGAACCAATTTATTGTATTGTTTGATTTGATGTCTTAATTGAGAATCACTGTAACCAGTGGTGTATTGGTAAAATAAGAAGTAAGGGAATGCATGGTGAAAGCAAAGAAGTAAGGGAACGCATGCTGATAGCAAAAAAATAGTCCGCGACTTTCCACAAGCAGCTTGCTGAAAGTTTTTCGGAGATTATCTTATTTTAAGCAAACTATTGTTTTCCTTGTAAGCTTTTGTATTTTTTTTTTATTCTTACTATACAAAATATTAACAAACACAAACGCGTTCCGTTTCTGAAAAAAGGTGCCGGAACGTCGTTCCTCCACGTACCCCCTCCAATACACCACTGACTGTAACTACCATGTTGGAGAAAAAAATGGGAATGCTGGGGCCACATTAGTTTTAAATGCTTCACCAAAAATAAATTGGTGTTATAGGTAAGTCACGCAGCGCCTGAATCTTGACAAAGTGTGAGTTTTATTGAACTTACATGGCAGTCAACGTGTTAAAATAATCAACATTCGTTTTCTTGTTTCGATATAAAGAAATCACTTAACTTTTTTATACCACCTTTATTTCTAGTCACGACAGTAAAAAAAAAGTGGCATAAAAAAGTTAAATGTTTTCTTTATATCAAAATTGAATGTACCACGAAGTGAACACCTCCAAGATTCAAGAATTCGTTTTTTTGTTGTTTAACCAGTTAGCTGTGTGATGAGTATACTCGTCAAAAACAGCAAAAAAGAAGATATGGCAATATTTTGTGTTTGCATCGAGTAGGTACTCGTTATAACACAAAATATTGCTATTTTTTTTTATTTTCTCATACTCATCAAACACAGCTAACTGTTTAATTTGTTAGCTTAATTTAATAAACCTATTTTACCTTGCTAATAGTAATTTACGATACAAGTAATTATGAAGGTTTTTACATTACGAAAGAAAAGTTTGAAAACACCAGCGATGTAGGAGCGAGTGCTTTTAAATTCTCGAGTAATGTAAAAGCAAATAAAGTTACGTGTGTCGTAACACGATTTATTTTATCCTATTTCTATTTCTTTTAATTTGAAAAATGTGTAATGAAAACCGTCAAAAAGCAAAGTCATGTTTGTTTACCAATACCTCCATAGCAACGAGTTGTGTTAAGATAATATAACAACACTAGTGTTGTTAAAAATTTCTTAACAACACTAGTGTTGTTAAAGGTACCTTAACGTTACTCGTTGCTAAGGAGTTATTGACATGATAACAGTATAGGATAAAATAAAGTTATTAAAAGTTTTCTTCATTACTTTAAAACGAAAACAGATACATTTCCCATATCGTATCCAATGCACATCTCCTCACAGTATAAACAAAGGAGTGGTGGCAGTCAGTGGCGGCTCATGGGTTTCCGTAGTGAGGGCAAGGACAAAGATGTCGCTCGTGCCGCACTACTTACTCTTATAGAGGAAGCAAATGTTTTATTGCTGTTTCGGTCAAATTTTCTTTCAATGCACCACCGCCGAACATCCACAAGCCGCCACTGGTGGCAGTGAGTTACCAACCTGCATTAGTATCCCCCATTACCCAAAGGTTACATTGTGAGTACAACTACCAAAACAATGGCACAAGACAGAGAAGAAATAGGGTAAGTGATAACATACAAAGAAATTAAGTAAATTCAATCATTTATATGGAAAGAATACTGAGACCTAATACCCGAGTTCACTAATATTGAGTTACACTATTACCGAGCACTTGAGACGTTTTTGTAGAGTGCGAAAGTATTCGGAGAACGTGGTAACAAATCTCCGGAGCCAGTTGAATTGATTGAAAGATGGTCACTGCGCAGCATGCCTCGAGTGCATGTTACAACTCTAGTTGCTGCTAATGATACTAGGTACTATTTGTGAATATGAACTGAACTGTGTCCAACTTTAGCTATTTAAATTTTCTTACAATTCCTGAAGAACAAGAAAGGTTTCGCAATGATTTGTTGATCAGAAATATGCAACAAATGCAATCCAAAAGCACAGCATTAATAGTATTCTATATAAAGTGATTAGAAACTGGCAGCCCTAGTGGTAGGAAGGGGATGAAAAATTATAATACTAGAATAAGGTTGCAAAATGTATTTGAAACATGTTGGCAAAAAGTCTCCTGTGACCAGACCATAATTATTCATTCGTTCCATACCATTAAAGTGTTCCTGCTACAAATATAGCTTTATAAAATTCAAACGAAATAAAATAATAATTTGGCAGCTATCTCTTTCTAAAGCAGTTAAAAAAATCATCCAACCTCGATTTATGTAATAAAACAAGACTATTAAAGGAAAACCAAAACCTGTAGAAACGATTTAAATTGATCACAATCTCGTGAGTACAACTATCAAAGCAAAGGCACATAAATAATAATAATCATTATGACAGAGAAGAAATAGGGACAGGTGCAAATGTACCTGAGCAATGAGAACATTTTCCTGGTATTTCTTCAACTAAAAGAAATGTTTCAACAGCTTCTAAATTTCCAATTCAATTTGTTTAAAGTTTCTGGCTTGAACTTACCTGTTTTAACTTGACTAACCGGAATTACCAATACAAAATCAAGAATATGGAAAGAAGGTAAAAAAAAGCAGACAAGATTCTGCGGCTCCAAATCAATCGCTCAAAAAATTATAGAAAGACGACAAATACGCAAACAGTGGTAATGCACAAAGCTGAACTAAAGTAAATAAAGGAACTAAAGAACTTAAAAAGTTTTGAAACTTCAGTGATTTGACTGACAAGTGTCTAATCAAAAAGGGTTTTTCTTGGTTAGGTTTAAGTGGAAACGATGGGGGGTGGGTGGGTTTTACAATTGTTAATTCATTGATAAGAGAAGAATCAAACAGTTTATCGTTGCTTCGACAAAAGAATTTGTTTGTATAAACTTTGGGGCGTATTTAAGTAGTGGGAGAGTAAGATAGGGACCACCCCTCGCCGGATAGGGCCCACCCACCGCCCTTCGTTTCCCCTTTAACTAAACCGCCAACCCGCTTTATTGGTGGTCTTGCAACTTTCGAAACTCCAGTGATTTGACGAAGAAATTTCTTTACTCAAACAGAGTTTCCTTGGTTAGTTGTAAGTGGAAACTCAGAGCGGCAGGTGGGCCCTATCCTATCATCCAGTTCTTCGAACACAAACGAGGGTTTTGCAATTGCTAATTGTTTAAAGAAGTACCGAACAATTTTTTGTATTTTATTTCCTCGACAAATAAATTTGTTAATGGAAACTCTGGGGCGTGTTTAACGAATTGGAGAGTGGGATAGGGCTCACACACCACCCTTCATTTCCACTTTAATTTAACCCAGTACCCTCTTTATTGTTGGCTTTGCAACTTTTAAAACTCCAATGATTTGACGAAGAAATTTCAGACAATTTCAAACAAACAGTGTTTTCACGAATAGGTTAAAGTGAAATCTCAGGGCGGTGGGTGGACCCTATCCTACCCTCCAATTCTTGGACCACAAACGAGGGTTTTACAATTGTTAATTCATTGATAAGAGGAGAATCAAACGGTTTATCGTTGCTCCGACAAAGGAATTTGTTTGTAAAAACTTGGGGGCGTGTTTAACAAGCTGGAGAGTAGGATAGAGACCACCCACCGCTTTTCGTTTCCACCTTAACCCAACCCAGCAACCCTCTTTATTGGTGGTCTTGCAACTATTAAAACTCCAGTGATTTGACAAAGAAATTTCTTTACCCAAACAGAGTTTTCTTGGTGAGGTTTAAGTGGAAACTCAGGGCGGCGGGTGGTCCCTATCCTATCATCCAATTCTTGGAACACCAACGAGGGTTTTGCATTTGTTAATTAATCGTTTAATGAAGTACAGAACAATTTTTTATATTTTGTTTCCTCGACAAATGAATTTGTTAATGGAAACTCTGGAGCGTGTTTAACGAATTGGAGAGTGGGATAGGGCACACCCACCACCCTTCATATTCACTTAAACTTAACCCATCGACCCTCTTTATTGTTGGCTTTGCAACTTTTAAAATTCCAATTATTTGACGAAGAAATTTCTTTAACTTCTCTTTTTCTCAGTTAGGTTAAAATGGAAAATCAGGGCGGTGGGTGGTCCTTATGTTATTCTTGGAACGCAAACACGGGTTTTACAATTGTTAGTTGATAAGAGAAGAATCAAATGGTTTATCGTTGCTTCGACAAAATATTTTTTTTTGTATGTAGAAACTGCGTGGCATGTTTAACGGATTGAAGAGTAGGATTAGGCGCACCCACTACCTTGGAGAGTAGGATGGAGCCCACCCACCACAATTCGATTCCACTTTAACTTAACCCCAAATCTCTTTATAGGTGGTTTTGCAACTTTTGAAACTTCAGTGATTTGACTGACAAGTCTTTTTAATCAAAGGGTTTTTTTTGGTTAGATTTAAGTGGAAACGAGGGGGGTGGATGGGCCCTATCCTACCAACCAATCCTTGCAACACGAACGAGGGTTTTACAATTGTTAATTAATTGATAAGAGAAGTATCAAACTCTTTATTGTAACTTCGACAAAGAATTTCTTTGTAGAAAGTCTGGGGCATGTTTATTGGGTTGGAGAGTGGGATAGGACCCGCCCACCACCCTTCGTTTCCACTTTAAAACTAAATCCAGAAACACTTTTTACTGGAGATTTTACCGCTTTTAAAACTCCAGTGATTTGACGAAGAAATTTCTTTAATAAAAGAGTATTTCTTGGTTACGTTTGGAACATAAACAAGGGTTTTACAATTGCTAATTAATTGATGGTAGAAGAATCAAACGGTTTATCGTTGTCTTGACAAAAAAAATTGTTTATAGAAACTCTGGGATTTGTTTGAGAAATCGGAAAGCGGGATGGGGCAATGAAGACTTGATCCAACATTGATCTGTAATTTTATCATTGATTGCAAGCAGGTACGAAGTAAATTTTGGTGCTTTTGAATAGTACTGCGCATTTAAATTATACTCTAGCTGGTACTACATGCTTGTTACAGTACACAAAATTCTTGCGCATGGTAGTGAAATTATAAGATCAATTTGCGGTTTTCCCACTTAATCCCTCTAGGTATATATTTCGACACTTATTCTTATTTATTCAGTTAGCTATTGATAATGGATACTTAGTAGCCAAAATATACATATAGCGTTAAAAATAAAAATTAATTGTGAAGAGCAGAATATAACTGTGTTTTATTAGTAAATAAATCTTCACGTAACTCACAAACCACATTGCCTAGCTTTAACTCATCTACTTTTTATTTTATATTAAACCGTGGGCAATGGTGAACTGGTTGAATGGAGCCCACTCGTCTCCTCACTATCCAGTTTTAAACAAGCTATAAAACCCCATTTTTGTGATTTTTTTAAGATACTACGGTTCTAATTAATTAATGAATAGGAAATTTCACATGAAGATGGATGGGTCCTATCCAATGCAACCAGTTGACCAAAAACAAAGATTTATACAAGGCAGCTGCCACAGTTTTTTCGTTAAATTCAAGGTCACACGGTGTCACCATGCACCTTTAAATTTAGCATTATGAAACAGTGTCGCAATTTGATAATTATTAAATCTATAATAAAGTATAATTCTGTTAAGTTTCGAAAGAAATAGATGTAAGTCATTTGTAGATTAAAAACGAGCCTTCCCACTGGAAAAGATAACAAACCGGTATTGTATTGTATTTCGGCAATCTAGTTATCGATTAACTTATTAAAAATAAAACAAATCGTATATGTGAAGAAATGATGGTGTAAAATCCATCTTACATCACATTGCTGACTCGGAAATGAGAAGTAAAAAACATAATCAATTTATAAATCTAAAAAACGATTAAATAATGCAAATACGATTTATAATTCATTCACAAATGAATACATTGTAGATATGAATATCGACAGCAATCGCGAATTTTCTCTGGTAATATTTTACAACATGATGTTGGCAACAGTTGTAGAGCCTAAAAAGGGTACATAATTCTAAGAAACTGATTTCACCCCAAGCCACTCACAAGTTAGTAAACGTGACAACGCCGCAACGTAGCAGTGTTTGGTCACGCTGGACGCATGCGTTTAATCATCCTACACATTAATGGTAAGTGTGTTATTTATTTATTTTGACAATTTTACACGATAATTTACCAAATAATACCGCATAAAAGGAGTCTCGGGGGCTAGCGAGTCCGCCGGGCGCTTGTGTATTAATGCACTACCCATATCGGCGGGTGTAGGGTTTATTTTTGTTATTTCAGGCAAACTCCACTTATCTGATAATAAATTGATTGTCCCTAGTAAAACTTTGTCTTTATTTGCTGTAGCGTTTATCGGGGGTGGTTTTTCTGATGTTATGGACATATTTTACGCGCGATAGCTTATTTTCTAGTATGTGTAATTTCCCAATATGCTTTTATCTACAAGTTACCACTACTGGAAATAAATGTTTTTTTTTATCTTACAGCATTTTCTTCTAACTTGAACAAATGCGATCAACGATTTGATTTATATCCTATGACTGATTAATAATATCCTAGTTTGTGGAGTAGATTATTATAAGGGATTTTTGTGTAATTTGAAATTTTAAAATTGCCGCTTTTTCCGGCCTTGATGTTTGAAATTTATAACAAGTTATTTTCCGTATTTGAAAAGCACTTTACGAGCATTACACAGCGGGGTGCCCTTAACCGCCCTAAATTTTGCAAATCCGTCGATTCGGGCACATTTATTTGTTCAACATTGCGGACTGGTTTTCGAATCAGTCGATAACGGTGCACTGCGGCCATTAGATTGTAATTTCGCAACGCGTCCGTCGTTTTGGAAAATTCCCTAAAATTCTTGAAAGTGTAGGAGTGAATGTTAAAAATATATGAGTCCAGTGTCGAAACGCGCCATTTGGCGTTTCTGTCGCCCCTCGGCTCCTTTTCACGGATTGCGTCTGCGCGACTTGCATATTTATTTCACGAATGCATGTAATAGTTTTCGTGTTGTTGAAAAAATAAATAAAGCCCGTGATATCGGACGAGCAGGGATCATGTAAAGGTAAACGCGAACTCATTTTAATTTTCCCGTCCCCGTGCAGTCATTTCCGAAGCGTCCCCAGTTCAAAATATCAGCATTTTCACAACTTTCTTTGACATCCAACTAACATCACAGAAAAACCATCATAACAAAATCGGCGATCGGAAATTGCATTTTCCGCCCTGCCCTAGCCCCCGTGGCGACGCGCACGTAGAAAATCGCCCGGTTTTACACTAACGAAACGTTTTTCAGCAATAGGTTATGATTATATGGCCTTACTACAGCAAACTTGAACATTTCCAAAAGTGAACTTGAACAGGATGCTAGGACTCTATAGAACGATACGTTTGCAAGTTTTCCCTGCAGTACTGAAATAAGCTGCATATTTCATGCAAATTGTGTTATTATACGGTATATATTAAAAATGTCAGTTATATTTTGTCTACGATCGAACTCACTCTTCCGTAAATGTCGGGTTAACATTTACTCGCTGTAAAATATTAAATTCCATTCCATGTATGCACGCTGAGCATTTTCATATTAAAAATTTGTATACGCAACGAATTATGCGATATTTTTATTGTTAATAATACCCCCAGTGCGTGTGTATGGAAAATATAAAATCGAACGTAGTATTAATAAGGTTGAAGAACTCATTTCATTGTTTAGCTGCTGACGAAGTTAGTACGTAGGGGAAACAATTACCCTTGTACAAACCTACACAATTCTAACATATGTGTTTTTATAATTAATGTTGCTGCACCTATAAGTCTGTTTAACATGACGGTAGTTATTTTGTAATACGTGCTGAACTTATAATAATTAACTAACAGTGTGATTTTTTTCCTATCCAACGGTGAGTCATTCTTGAACCTAAACTTAAATAAAAATGTTTCATTCCTGTGTTGTGCGTTTAGTGTACATTTTATTTGTGTTAAAATAGCCACAATGTGATTATAAATATTGATCAATAAACCAATATTTCTTTAATAATATGATGTTCTGTTTCTGCAAACATTATTCTAATTCCAGAGGCATTATATTTTTAGGTTATACAATGAGTTCAAACTACATTTTTATAGTAATACAGGTTAAAAATGTTAAGAGTGAAGGGCAATTTACAATTTCGTGCTAATCTAGCTCATTTATATCGATAGTGATAACAAGCAAGCGATGGAGAAAGTTATGTGATGATATTTCCATTACGTGGTGTAGTATTCAATAAAATTGCAATTCCGTGTTTGATTGTGCGTGAATTAAATAATACGGGATATTTTATGTTTTATTCCAATGATTATATAATAATTATTTATTCTTCGTTAGGGTTTATTGCAATAAAAAAATGTATTACATTTTTCTTCTCAATAAAGATATTGAGACAATACAAAATGTTTCACTTGTAAAAATGTTTAGTTATTCTCAATGGTGAGTATAACTAGGGGAAAAAGCATAGAAGTGTCATGCTGAAGGCAATTTTATAATAATAATACTTACTACTCCATCTGTGTCGTGATTGATTGCTTTAGTTCATTTCAGCAAAGGACGACCAAATTATTTGACCCGCCGGCCCGTAATTAGCGCTTCGCAGTGACGGTTCGCGGGGTTTTTTTCTGGTACGGCCGAGGAACAAGAGGTGGTAATACAGATAGGTGCGGTCACGCAGCCAGCCGTCTCTGCATTATCTGTATTACCACCTCTTGTTCCTCGGCCGTACCAGAAAAAACCCTGCGAACCGTCACTGGTGCTTAGGAAGAATTATTATGATTGCAAGGTGCAAGTGTTATATTCATCATATAGCACTATCACTTGCATTAACCCTTTAACGACCGAAGAGTTTTTTCTGGCGTAGTAACTGAACACTGCTGAACATATCACCACTCCGCAAACAACAGACTTGAAATTACACCAATTATTTATTTTAACTAACAAATTCATGATAAAATAACTGAAAAATTTAATCTCGACCACTATAGTGGCTCATGGTCGTTAAAGGGTTAAAAAAAGAATGGCAAATTTCCATAGGTATCAGGAAAAATTAGAGCAATGTCTATGCATATATTACGTCCAGCCTGTAAAAATAATTGACAACAAATTTACGTTTAAAAGCCACACATTATCCAATAAAGCGCGAGTACAGGATGGCAAATGTAAGTTGGCCAGACGCGCAGAGAGGTAGTGAAAGCTCTCTCTCTACTGCCGACCGAGTACAGTCTCTGTAATAAGCGGTCACATATTCTTCGCGTGCGCTATTCATTTAAAACTCAATTGGGCGCTCTCCTCCACATTGAAAATGAATGTACCAGGCGCGCGAACTGTTCACGAAGTCTGTCGAGAGCGCCCTTCGAAGGTACCGCCCACAATTTCGCCACTGCGCAACGGCAAGTTATGTTTGCCGACCTGTAGTAACGAACTAAATATTTCCATGCACTTACAAACAACAAGGGTTTACTACTACTCAGATGACAAAATGATATGCCGACAACTTATTCTATAATTAAATACCCGCCCAGCTACTGTCTGGAAGTGTCTTCAAATCCAAACCGAATTTCGACATCCTCAATGTTCTCTTCGCAATCTTTCAAACACCCTCCTTTTTGATTATATGTACATAACACTCATAGATCAACACGCATGATTTCTGGCTGAAAAATTTACTCAATGTTGAAATCCTTAATAAATTGTGTATCCTCCAAAATCTAATCATCCTACCAAAATTGAAAAATCTTTTAACTCTTAAAAACTAATTATATTGTTGGTATACTGAAGTTCGATAATCCTTAAAATTGCTTAACCCTCCATTGCATGATTTATTTGAATAAAAAAATATCATTTTAAAAAATCAATCATTATCAAATTTGTTTCATCTAGCAACACTAGATAAGTTTAGCACTGTGTGTCTAGATTTTTCATTTTAATAATAACATTTACAGTTTAAAATATTTTTTAATATTATTTACAATTCAAGTGATAGGATGCGACATTGTATAGCATACTTGTTATACCTCATTTAATAACCAGGCGGACTAAATCAAATTATTGCCGCCAAAAAACGTTGTTGTGATTGGCCAATCGGGCGCCGTTTTTACACAGGCCCAAATTGCTTAAAACAGTAATGGCCGTTCTTATGATCAGCTGATCTCTAATCGATCCTTGTGTCTCACCGTTTCCACTCGTTTCGCATCAGTTTTTGTTTTTAGCCAGTTATTTCTACTGTTGATAGTGTAAGAATCGATTCGTCTCATCCCGCGATTTTCGTGGAAATAGTTATTTTTTTTTAATTACGGATAAATACCTAGCACAAGTTTGGTGTCACTTTCGGCCCCCAAGAAACGGAAATAGTTGGATTTTAGAGCATTCATGCTCGAGGAAAAACAATCCAAAATTATCTTATATAAATCTTAAATACAAGAGGTTTTAAAACCTACCGCCGTCGTATACAAAATTGTAATTCATTAGGTAAGTGTGGCGCAAGTTCGGATACAATATGGAATCAAATCATAAACATGCATTATATTTAGGATTGTGGAGTTTCACACAATTAGGGGGTGAAAGGAGATTGGGGCAGTAACAAGTCCTAAACGTCTTGACCGAAGATATCCAGCGACCGAAGATATCTACAAATTCTGCGTGTGGAAAATTGTACATAGATTTTTCTTTAAAAATGAAATCGCTACATTGGATTAAATTTTGATTTAAAGGATAGAGATGACCTGCCAATGACGTCCCGTTAAACATTATATAAATTAATGAATGAGATTGATTTAAAGAAAGTTATTATACATTTATATATTGAGTTTTTCAGTATGCCCCTAAATTCTTTTAATCATTGAGTATATGATCAAGAAAGTATGCCTAGAATTAATTTATGTGTTGGTATAAATGTTGAATGAATGTTATGGATAAAAGAAATTGAAATGATTTTATTTTTACCGCCAAAACATGTCTGGTTACTTTTCTGGTGACTTTTTATAGTGTAAACGTGACTTTCGCGTTTAGTCCGCCTGGTTATTAAATGAGGTATAGAAATGGGGCACCTTGGGAAAATCTGGTTTCGGCAATCAAGATACTGACCTGCAATTTCTCATGCTATTAAGAATGCATCCTTCTATTAAAAAAAAAATCAGTGTTTTAATTCCGCTTAGAGAATGTTTATTAGTTATCTGAATTATTTACATATTAATTATATAATTAAAACCAGTAGTAGTTGATTAACTTATAATATCTAAACCATTTCCTCACGTCATAAGCATTTCCCCAATTTGTGTTCCTATTAACCATACTAACCTAACCAACCTCCAGTAAAAATATTCATGAAGAATGACCGTTAGTGTGTGGTAATCCACAATTACACTGAATTGAAACATTCATCATGTTTCAACCACAACTAATTATTTAAAAAAAATATATAACATGAGAAGTTGTTGTATAAATCTAAACAAGTGACACTTGATAATGGTGTTAAGGGCATTGGATACCGTCGAAATGCAAACAAACCAACCCCTTGCTCTTGTATCTAACCCGAGAAACCCTTCAAAGAGTACATACATACATACTCTCGCGCATCTTACATATTTCACCGAAATGGGAAGCGGTAATGCATTTTGATCTTTCCTCGTACTATTACGATTTTAAAGATTGTCCGCGAGTATGAATTTCAGTATATTTAATCTGTTCCTTGTTTTTCTTAGTTCCAACAAAAAAAAACATCTTTGTTTGCAATATTTGCAGAACACTGCACATTTTCCGTCCTTCCATAACTGCTATCTGGTGGTGCAAAAGTTCTCTTCCGCTTTTTGAACAAAATATTGTTAAGTTATGTTTTTTTGCAGCATTTCTCTTTGACAATGTCTTCAATACATCTGCACTTTCTTCAAATGCACTATGTATTACATAGTCATAATTACCCTTACAATTACGAGACAAAGTAGCTGCCTCTGCTCTTTCCACGAAGGAGCTCATTATTGAAAAATTAATACGTTTTCCCCCAAAAAACCTTCAAAGAATGGAATTGTATGATTCTGCGACATTATTATCCATATCTTTTAGGACGCTTGAACAATGATGGACCAGATGGTATAAACATTGTTTTATATCAGTACAGTGGCGGCTCGTAGAAAATTTTGATGGTAGAGCCACGTAGCATACACAATATAGGTATCTTACCGCCTCCTTTTTGAGGAAAGAATAATCGACCATTAAAAACATTTACTTGTTGCAGAAGCACTAAAAGAATTAAATAAAGATGAAAAATAGCCTGCATTTAATCTGTAACATCGTTCTTCGTCCCCAAAAATCAGTTAAACGACAAATTGTGTTTTGTAAAATTACCTCCTTTTTAAGGGCCAAACAAGACATTTTCAAATGCCAAAATTGACAATGACATTTTCCAACTGCCAAAATTATCATTTTCGAATGGACCAAAATATTACCATTGTCAACTGCGAAAAACGACAATTTTCAGGTGTCAAAAATGAAAAATTTTAATTGCCAAATTTCGCAATTTTCAACTGTTAAAAAAGGTAATTACCAATAGTCTAAAATAAACATTTTTAAGTGCTAAAAAAACAACTACAAACTGACCATTTTCAAGTGCCAAAACAGACATTTTCAAGTACCAAAATTGACAATTTTCAAATGCAAAAAATGACACTTTCTAATTGCCAAAAACGATCATTTCAACTGTCAAAAATGCACAATTTTCAAGTTCTAAAAATGAGCATTCTCAACTGCCAAAAACGACAATTTTCAAGTGCCAAAAATGACAATTTTTAACTGCCAAAAATGCCTATTTTTAAGTGTCAAAATAACAATTTTCAATTGTCAACAATGACCATTTTCAACTGTGCAAAATAACCATTTTCATGTGCAAAAAAAGTCAAAATTCACAATTTTCAAGCCCCAAAAATGGCATTTTTCAAGTGTCAAAAACGATAGTTGTCAACTGTCAAAAATTCTCATTATTGAGTGCTATAAATGACAATTTTCAATGTTTAAAAATGACTATTTTTCAGCTGTTAAAATTCACAATTTTCAAGTGTTAAAAATGACAATTTTCATCCGTGCAAAGTGCCGAAAAAGACATCTTCAAAAGACCAAACTTGACAATCATTAAGTGCCAAAATTGACGACATTTTCAAACTGCCAAAAATTATCATTTTCGAATGCCATAAATGATTCAAATATTACCATTGTCAACTGCTAAACACGACAATTTTCAGGTGCCAAAAATGAAAATTTTTAAATACCAAATGTCACAATTTTTAACTGTTAAAAAGGGCAATTACCAACAGTCTAAAATGAACGTTTTTCGGTATCAAAAAGGCAATTTTTAACTGTACAAACCGACCATATTCAAGTGCCAAAAAATACATTTTCAAGTACCATAATTGACAATTTTCAAGTGCAAATATTGACATTTTCCAACTGTCAAAAACGATCATTTCAACTTTCAAAAATTATCATTTTCGAGTGCCATAAATTCAAATTTTTAAGTTTCAAAAACGACCATTTTTAACTATGCAAAATAACCATATTCATGTGTAAAAAAAAGTCAAAATTCACAATTGTCAAGGGCCAAGAATTACATTTTCCAAGCATCAAGAACGATATTTTAAACAGTCAAAAATTAATCATTTACGAATGCCATAAATGACAATTTTCAAGGTTCAAAAATGACCATTTTCAACTGTTATAAAAGACAACTTTCAAGTGTCAAGAATGACAATTTTCAACTGTACAAAGTGCCAAAAAAGACATTTTCAAGTGCCAAACTTGACAATCATCAAGTGCAAAAAAATACATTTTCAAGTGCCAAAATTGACAATTTTCAAGTGCCCAAAAATGACATTTTACAACTGTCAAAATTTATCATTTTCATATTCATATTCCATAAGTGGTTAAAAAAATACCATTATCGACTGCCAAAAACGACAATTTTCAAGTGCCAAAAATGAAAAATTTTATTGCCAAATGTTGGCAACTGTTAAAAAAAGCATTTACCAAAAGTGTAAAATGGACATTTTTAAGTGTCAAAAGGGCAATTTTCAATTGTGCAAACTGACCATTATCTAGTGCCGCACAAGACATTTTCAAGTACCAAAATTGACAATTTTAAGTGCAAAAAATAACATTTTCCAACTGTCCGATCATTTCAACTGTCAAAAATTATCATTTTCGAGTGCCATGAATTAAAATTTTCAAGTTTGAAAAATGACCATTCAACTGTCAAAAACGACAATTTTAAAGTGCCAAAAATGACAATTTTTAACTGCCAAAAAATGGCAATTTTCAGCTGCCAACAAATACAATTACCATCTGTCAAAAATGCCCATTTTCAAGTCTCAAAAAAACAGTTTTCAAATGTCAAAAATTACCATTTACAACTGTGCAAAATAGCCATTTTCATGTGCAGAAAAATATAAGTGTCAAAAACGAGTTTTTAATTATCAAAAATTATTATTTTCGAGTGCCATAAATGACAAATATTAATGTTTAAAAATAACCATTTTCAACTGTCAGAAAAGACAACTTTCAAGTGTCAAAAATGACAATTTTCAACTATGCAGTGCCGAAAAAGACATTTTCAAGTGCTAAAATTGACAATCTTCAAGTACATGAGCAAAAAGGCGTATTCGGTAATGAACTAATTTCATTCATCGTGGATGGCGCGGAAATACAACTGACAATTTTTTTTTTTTTGGCATGGGAAGCTGGTCCATTTTGCCGGAGGTATCATTTAACTATTTGTATAGATTTCTGAATATTTATTTATATATAATCATTATTAATTATATAATGAATGGGGGGGGGGACATACACTGGACATCCATGGACCCAAACGGCCACTTCTTTATTCCGAAAAAGTGACCGTCCGGATGGGATTCGAACCCACGACCACGAGGCCCGTGAGCAGGAGCTCTACTCACTAGACCACTGCGGCCCCAAATGACAATTTCAATTTTAAATAATAAAATGCGCATTTAAAAAATGGGTTTTGATAAATCCGATAAACGATAAATATTTCATACAAGATAATGATCAACACAACGTCCGAAATAAATGTCAAGATAATATTACCTAACGCTCTGTTAAAAAGTGTACACAGAAAATCTCGACTATGATTGGGCACTATCGTTTGTCGTTGAATCCAGTTCACATATTTTCCAGGGCTTTTGTAAGCTTGGTTGTGCTGTAAATTTCGGCAATTCGTTTTTATTTATTTATTTCAAACAGACAGAACATCTCCAATATATAAATAAAGTAACAAAACTTAAACAAGTATCTTAAACTACATTAAGGGCACGGAATTCGTACGCTTCTTGAAACTTCATATTGTTCTCCTAAAGTTGATCTTGTAAACAGTTAAGAAACCAAAAATTATAAATTAAATTAAATTGTTTATGTCTTGAACTATGTGTTATTGTAAAAAAAAAAAAATTCTTATTTTTTTTGTCATTAATTAGCGTAAAATTGTTTTATAGTAACTTATTTTGAGTTTGATGCATAGATAATTCAATTTAAAGTGACCATACTAAAACTCATCATTATTGATTGCCAATTACTCAACTTCAATAAGAAGTTAGATTTCTTAAAATTGCTTAAAAGTTGTATGCGCGCGACGAAATTTAGTTCAACGCATTCCTCACGAGTAGCGCTCATCCCCTTCTCTCCAATCAGGTGGATACTGATAACGATAATATATTCAAGGGGGCGTGATTATAGTTTTCGCCTTTGTGTGAGCCACGCATCGTATATAGCAAAAAAGTGGAAAGGGTAGATACGTGATGTTTCCGAGCCCGCCTCCAGTTTTGTTCTCTCTTTAATATGACTTCTCATAGTCGCTCGTCACATCTGAATACCGTGATCTTAAGAATAAATCTCTTCTTCTGAATAACTGATCCATATTTTCCACTCTTCCCCGTTACTTGCTAATCTTTCCATTTCTCTGTTGTGTTTCCTACCTATTTGATGATATTTTTAAGAGTTTTTCTAGTCTCTCCTGCTTTGTTTAATATCCAATAATAAATCTCGTGTTGTATTTAATAGACATTTCCGTTTTGCAGAAATGGCTTCTATTCTTCCCACCAACACAGAATACACACCAGCAAATCAGAAAACCTCAATAAACACTTCTGATAACACAATCATCATTACGTCCGGCATGGAACAGACCGTTGTCCCATCGCAGGCTCAGCTCATACAGCAGGTGTCCGGCAAACACCAAGTGCTGCCCGTGGTGTACATCCAAGCGCCACAAAAAAACGCCAACAGCAAAACGCAAAACAACGTCATCTTCAATGCGGTGCCGCAAATTCAGCTCCAAAATCTGCCCAACATTAAGAAAAATTTGAATATAGCTCCGAACATGGGCACGCAGAGTTTGTTAATCGGAAAACAGCCGCTCATCATACAGAAACCTCCAAATTTCCAGAGCATCCCGGTTGCTCCTAAAAATGGGCTCGCTTATTTGACAATGCTAAAAAAGCCGGCTGATACTAGTGTAATCACAACAAACAGGTTGCCGATTTCAGCGGTGAACAAATTAAAGCATGACCAAACCATACACATGTTTACATCTACAAACTCCATCACTAGTAATCAACAAAAATTTGTTATTGCGCCCATGCCGAAGGTGACCAGCAACCGGTTGCCTGTCACGGCCACCACGAACACGGTTCAATCGAAGATATCTTTCATGCCTATCACCATACCAACTGTTAATAAGCACAAAGTAATTAATCTTAAAATAGCAGATGGGCAGATCCAGCCTGAAAGCACACCACCCGTGACTATGTGTGATACCATGCCACCTGTGCAAGAACACCAGGATGAGATCAACAAGAACCTGCTCTGCATGGAAATGCTCGACCTAGATAGTCCGGAGAAGACACACGAAGATCAAACCTATCATATTTCGATCATAGAAGATTCAAATTCCACGCAAGAGCCAGGTTACACCATCTCGATTAATGAAGACCAAGATAGAAGCAGGATTGAGTTGAAGGACACACCAAAATTTTCCAAGCACGGTGTGTCAATTTTAAAGAAAACTTATAGTTTTTTAGATAAGAAGGAGAAACCCGTTGTTTCCCAAGGAAACTTTAAATCTATAACAACTATTTCAGATACTAGCACTAAGGAAGTTAAGATAACATCAGAGCAGACTGAAGAAAAAGAAACCCCTCCACAAAAAAAGGCGGAACGCCGGCGAAAATCGACCATTTGTTTACGGAAAGAGTACGATGAAGAAGAATTATTGGAACCAAAAATTCCGAAGCTGGAAGAACCGCCGCCACCACCGCCTGTTAACCCCAAACACAATTTCTTTAAACCAGAAGAAGATTTGGAATCTGATGATTACGACACAGCTAAGTTGCTGGAATGGGATGATGGGATCGGCACGCTTCCAGGTAGTGACCTCAAGTTTCAAATGAACGAGTTTGGATTTCTGGAGTATTTAACTAAAGACGAGTATAGGAAGATGATGTACAGGAGACAAGTGCGGCTTAAAGAAACGGAGAAGAAAGAAATGGAGAAGAAGAATACCGAGATGCAGGAGATGCGTTGCTTGGAGTGTGGGTGTTATGGCATGCCGTCGGAATTCATTAGTCCTAAATATTGCAGCTTGGACTGTCAGAACGCTTGTGAGAAGGAAGTGCCTTTAAAAATAAAGAAGAAGAAGAAGCAGCGCAGCGTGTACAAAAGAATGGAAAATGGGGAAATTAGGCATGAATCCACTGATGATGATAATACGTCAAATGAGAACTCGCATGATAAATACAGCTACCCTTGGACTTGTCATAAGAAGGGATTCTCCTGGACGAAATATTTAGATCATGTGAAAGCGAAAGGTGCTCCGGTCAAGCTGTTCAGGGATCCCTTCCCCTACAACAGGAACGGTTTCCGCCCGGGAATGAAACTCGAGGGAATCGATCCTCAGCATCCTTCATACTTCTGTGTCTTCACCGTAGCCGAGATTTTAGGGTATAGATTGAGATTGCATTTCGACGGGTATCCGGATAACTACGATTTCTGGATAAATGCCGATAGCATGGACATATTTCCAGCGGGTTTCTGTGAAAAGTACGGCCATGTCTTGCATCCGCCTCCCGGTTATGATAAAGACTTCAATTGGAACGTTTATCTCAAGTACACCCGGTCCCCGGCAGCGCCCAAGCAGCTTTTCGCGAATAGGCCAGAGAATGTAAGGAGTTTGGAGTTTTTGGTGTGCAGCAATTGTGACTTTTTGTTTTGTTTCAGGCAATATTTCCCAACGGTTTTAGGACGGGGATGAAGTTGGAGGCCGTCGATAGGAAAAATACTTCTTTGGTTTGCGTGGCTACTATTACTGATATGATGGATAATAGGATTTTAGTTCATTTCGATAGTTGGGATGATATTTACGATTACTGGGCCGATCCAACTTCTCCTTACATACATCCGGTGGGATGGTGTGATCAGAATGGTCATAACTTGACACCGCCAAATGGTAAGTTTTTAATTATTATGATTCGATGTATCTTATTCCCAGCTTCCATTGTTTCTTGCATCTTTCGGATTATACATTTTCTTTTACACATATATTTGGCAATAGTTGGCAGCCCTTAAAACATAACCTAACTAACAGAAGTTCAGTGGCGTCTCTAAGAATGGATTTTTTGGCATGGAAAACCCTGAAATTTAAATAAAACAGCTAGATTATGAATCCTAAATGTATTATTAATAGTGATGATCAGTTCTAGAAATAACTGCAATGTATATCACTGAAATTAATAGATTCTTACATAAAAAGTATTACTTTTACATACCACTCCACACATCAACAAATTAAATATGTTCCACATATAAACAATTCGTCAAATAATAATCAGAAAGTCGAAAATAGTTGGCAGCACATTTTCTGAAAATCCCTATAATAATTCAAGTAAAATTATATTGGCTGTCTGGAAATCTCTATTGCAGTGCAGTGTACTTTGTTAATTCTCACGTCTTGTAATTTTTTTTAAGGTTACTTGCTTTAATAGTTATTTAAGCAACAAGGAATGTAAGGACGTATTAACATTTGAGGTAGGCGAATACGAGCCGAGGCGGAGCCAAGGCTCGTCGCCTCCAGAAAATGTTAATTGTCATTACGTTCCGTGTTGCTTATTCATTTTTTTCCGCTATCGGATATACAGGGTATTTCAGAGCTCTGGGAACGGTCAATCACGTGCTTATTTTTCAAAATTTCGAAAAATGTTTTATACAAAAGTTGTGTATAATAGTGAGCTGCATGCCCTAAAAATATTTAAATTTATACAGGGTGTCTCATAACAAAGTTACAGACCAAAGTTATGTTTTTTTAAATGGAACACCCTGTATTTTTTGTCATTTTTGAATTATATGGATCAAATAAAGGTGAGTTACTTGAATACTCCCTATACCTATTGTTTGCCGTTTTCGAAATATTTGAAGATTTGTTGAAATGCATGGTCTGGGTGAAATTTTATTTTTGCCCCAGTGATTAACGTTGAACGATTAAAATCATTTCTATTATTTGGTCGAAGGTTCGAACTATAGAGCCAACCATGATTTCATACAAAAAATTATACAGGGTGATAAAAAAAATGCGGTAGAAAACCCAACTTATAAAATTGAATAACTTCGTTTTTTCAAATGGCACAACCTGTATTTAGTAACGTATTCTTAAGTAGAATCCAATTATCTTTCAGATTGTATAAGGGTTCCCTGTTCCTAATCTCAATAGTTTTCTTGTATTCGGCGATTATCATATCGAATAATTATTATAATCTGAAAGATAATTGGATTGCGTATCGAACCTGTTGCCGACAAAATCGAAAAAGAGTCGTGTCATGTTAGACGCTTTTAAGCAGTGGTGATGAAAAAAGGATGCCGATGCTCCTGACGAAAATGTATTGCTCGCCTATATGTTGGAGCGTTACGTTTCTGTTATTTTATTATTATCCTTGGTCCGTAAGTGAAAAATTAAGTTCCGTCGTCAAGGACAACAAACACCACGAATGTTATCAGCCACTTACGGTACCTGCAACCATGGATGCAATGCGTATTTACATCGTCGGTTTTATTATAGTTTCAGGGTTTTCCATACCAACATTTCCATTTTTAGTGACGACCACTGAACTTCTGTTAGTTAGGTTATGTTTTAAGGGCTGCCAACTATTTTCAACTTTTTGATCTCACGGTACATCAACCATTCACGAAATTGCTTAGCAATTAATTCTCGCAAAATTCACCGGCAAAATGTGGTATTATATACGAAAAAAAATGCAGTTGGCAAAGACGCAATTGTTACTAACCAAGGATCATGTTTGTTATGATCTTTACTTATTTCAATTACTTTTTCTTTTCCTTTTCCTGTTATACTTGAATAGCAATATGAAGTGGCAACTTTATTACCAAATTAAAAAAAAAACAAAGTAGCTGATGAAAAGTAAATTCAAAACTTTAAATTTGGAAATAAATTTGCAATTTCATATTACTATTCTTAATATTATGAAGAGTTACTTTTTATTCCACAGATTATCCGAATCCAGAGAGTTTCACATGGGAGAGGTACCTTAAGGAAACAAAATCGGTGGCCGCACCGGTGCGCGCCTTCAAACAGAGACCGACTTCCGGGTTCAAGAAGGGCATGCGGCTCGAGTGCGTGGACAGAAGGGTGCCGCAATTAATCAGAGTGGCCTCGGTGGACGACGTAAAAGACCATCAACTCCGGATTTGCTTCGACGGGTGGCCCGACAGGTATTCGTACTACGTTGATGATGATAGCATGGACATTCACCCCGTAGGATGGTGCCACAAGACGGGTCATCCGATAGAGCCTCCGTTGAGTAAGTACTCGACTGACGGTAATGCGAATTTTGCTTGACTTTCATTTTTCTTTAACTAGCACCCGACGATGTGTACGATTTTCTCGAATGCGCCACAGTGGGTTGTAAGGGGCGGGGTCATATCAGGGGCCCAGTTTTTCCGAGGCATTCGACACAGAAGAATTGCCCGTATGCTGAGGAAAACATTGATGTGGAGAAGATATTGCCCGATAGATTGCTGACACCGGATCGGCAGATAGAAGCTGTTGTTCCTGTTAGCAGAGAGCCAAGAGATAAAATGTAAGTTTTACAAGCAGTTTATAATACCAATTGGTCATCACCATGACCAATAGTTCTTTAACCCTTTCGGCCTTTGTGGTGGCAATTGCCACCACAACATTTACATGTCTCTACTTACTATGACAATCCATATTTTTGCTGTTAATCACTAGATGTCACTTCAACAAAGCCTCACTAATTAATTCCTATACTAATTAAGCAAATGAGTTCAAATTTGGTATTTATGGTCTTGAGAAGCTCCCCATCAATAATAATTAACAACATTTTTTTTTTCAAATTTAAAAATCCAGGGCTGAAAGGGTTAAGGGTGATAGAGCTTCTTTCATAAATTTCCCTAAGTGAAGTCCGTCTGCCCAAACTTTCCCATTAAATTAATTTGTAGGCTATAAAATGCTACGAATTTCTCAAAACATTGAAAATCATATGATTCATCCATTGTCCTGAAGTTATATTCCTTTTTCTACTCCTTACGGTATATTGATTAATTCCCTAACAATAAACTATTTATAACCTTTTTTGAAAAGAATAGGTTAGGGTGACATTTTAGTTGGCACACCTGTAAAATAACTAGACTTGAAAGAACTAGGTTATGATGTTTCCTATTTGCAATTAAAATTTCTCTTCTGTCTTCTAATACTGCCTTTGCCTATGAAATAGGGATAAGCGAAAGAGCTCGACTATAACAAAAATAATTAGGCAACACAGCCAACACATTTTTCAAAGTCATAATGTAATACATGCAACAAAAAAAATAATTAGAAAGAAATTGTGGATAGATAATACATTAATTTCAGTTAAAAAAATAACTTGCCGTCAATCAAAAACACATTATTGTCAATCAGAATAAGTCAATCAAATATTTGAAATGTTACTCAATATTTATTGCAGTAAGGGGAGGATCGGAAGGCCCCCGAAGTACCCACGCCTCGAGCCCAAACTGGAACCAGATTGGATAATCGACGAGCCCATGGAAGAGGAATTGCCGCAGGAGATCAAGGTCCCCAAGGTCGAACCGCATCCCTCCCCTCCCATCCACGAGATAAAAAAAGAGGAGGACATCTTCGACGACGAGGTCAACATCGAGGAAAACAAGATGAGGGAGAAACATTTAAAGTATCTGAGCCGGTTCATCGATACCGAGATCGATCCGCGCGATTGGAATTATGACGATGTGGTTAATTTCGTTACCTCGTTGCCGTACTGCAGGCACAAAGGGTATCTGTTTGCCAAGAATAAGATCGACGGTGAATCGCTCTTGATGCTCACGCAGCAGGACCTTACCGAAATTCTGAATTTCAAATTGGGCCCTGCGATCATGCTTTACAATTGTATATTAATATTACGGAAAACTGTAATTAGTTGTACATAGTCTTTGTAATAATTATTTATATTTGTGTATGGAATTGCTTGATTTTTATGAGTGATTGAATGATGAATGAATTGTTTGTTATATTAATAAATATTTTCTTATCTATCTTGTTCTGGCGATTCTTAAGCATGTTTATTCGAAAAAATCCCTTACCAACGTAAATTTACAAAACAAAACATCTTATTAATACAATACAATCCTATGCCAGGATCACAATATCAACACAGAATTTTTTTTTTTTTATGATTTCTGTTGGATCAAAAAAAAGGATGTATGTATGTATAAGACAAAGATGATTTAATTGTCCAACTGTTGCATAATTTTTAATTCTGCGATCAGCAGGTAAATTGGTTAATACTTAGCCTTCAAAATTGTGAAAATTCTCAATGCTTTGCGGTTAACCGGAGTTCTAAAAATGTTTGGAGTTATTTAATTTTTCTCAAAAATCAAGGAATTTATGAAAATTAATATAACGTGTTCACTCTATTTCAAAACATTTGTTTTAACGTGTGGGGATCAGTGCATAATAACGGCCACACAGGACAGCATTGGACTCTTCACCATGAACTACTCTAAAGAGTTATGGAGACTTTAGCACCGCCACCATGGCCAGTTAATTAATCCAAGGTCAACTAGTGAATGAACAGGAACAAATGTTCCAAAGAGACTTCTCTGTAACATAGCCATCAAAGAAAAATGGCCACTTGTCTTAGATAAGTGGTACGCAGTGTGCCCATGATGTAATTACATCATGAGCGTACCCCACCCACCCGCTGTGCGAATGTTTACATTACGGTGTTATGTATGCAGACAATTATGCGCCGAATGTTGATTGCCTTTCAACACAATTTTCAAGGATATTTAATGTGACCAGTCTATTCGTTGATATTTTTCAGATATTTTCAGCTGTCAAACACAAAACCAATGTTATAAAAGAAAAATTTCCATTCAAAATAAGGAGGCAAATGTCAATATGACATAATTTCGTTTCTATCATCAAAATCATCAGTCATCAACATACAATAATAATGCCAAAGGAAAAGCAAAGGTATTCACTGTACACAATTTTGTAGATTTATTTAATGACTTTTCTTAAATACAATTTGAATATTATTTTTATTAGTTAATTGCTCACAACCAACTACATGATTACATGACTTTTATTTAAGAGATCACCATATGAAGGGCGAAAGATGTTGCGGCTGCTGCTCACTAATCACAAAATCGTCGCAAACCGCCGAACATGGCAATATTTTTGACGATCACCATAGACATGGAAGAAAGAAATCACATGGTAAATACGATTTAGATGATTGTGATAGGGATTGTGATGACATTAAATACAGAACGGAGCATTCTAAGAAGGAAAGGAGAAGGTATTTACGGCACACTAAACACTTGATTTGTTTAATGACTTTTCTTAAATCATAATCAACTAAACGCTATGGTTATGTGCCTTATATTTTAGAGATCAGCAGTTGGAAGTCTGCCATTGCTGCCACTCACCTCTTCCGAAACAAACCTGCGAACATGGTAAAGAAGGCGATTACAATAGTTTTGAAGATGACCATAAGCCCGGAAGACATACTAAGAGATCATCAGGTAAAGAAGTGGGCGCTATTGTGCAAAGGCGGACCCAATTATTTTTTTAAAGTGGGTCCGCCTTTGCACAATAGCGCAAAAGCATTCCGGATCGAAGTAAACGCAACAACTTTGGATCCAATAAAATTAAGCTACTACGGGTAAAACTACTAGCCGGTCCAAAAGGGGAGGAACCTTAACCTCACCCTAACCTAAGCATAAGTACCAATCGTTGCAATCGATAACTGGTAAGTGAAGACAATCTGGTTTTGAAAGAAATTACAACTATTCGCATAAAGAGACTTTAAACACCAAGTGCACAATAGCGCCAACGATTTCGTTGTTTTAAACGTAGAACAAATCTTTCTAAAAACCATTATTCTAGCGGATCACTCAGTAATGAGCGATATGACGAGAAACATTCATTTTCAGGAAAGGAGCATCATAATACGCCATGCCACCATGGACATCGATCAAAAATGCAAGAAGGTAGTGGCGGATACGATAAGAAACATTATCCACTTACAGAAAAGGAGGATTGTCCACATCATGAAAATAGATCCAAAATGCCAGGCGATAAGAAACAACATCCACATGGAACAGAGCATTGTAACATACCATGCCATGTCCATGAAACAAATATGCAAAAATATCATGGAAGGTATGATGATGACGATAGGGGGTTTCTGGAAGATGAGTCAGTGTGGGGTTTAAGTCATTCCAAAATGCAAGTATACCATGGTGGATTCGATAGAAAGCATTACAAACAATCTGGACATCATGAAATGCACGATTATGATAACCGTAGACCGGATCCTCACAAGAAAGAACATTATCACAGAAGACCGGCGGAGCAAGAATATAATGAGGGTCACCACACTCACAGAAGGCATCACAAACAGTTTGGAGATCTTGATTGTAGTTTACCGTGTCATGAAACTAGTTCAAAAATGTTGGATCATCATGAAGGCCATGATAAACACCACTTCAACAAACAAACCCACGCAGGGAAAGAAGAAATCGACAATCGGGGGCATCATGGAAAGACGGGAAAATATGCATCTAAACGTAATGAGTGCTATAAAAGTCGTAAGGAAGTGTGCGAAGAGTGCAAGCGCATTATGAAGTGTGGTGTATGCGATGAAGGGGTATGTATGACATATTTTGACTAATATGTTGTTATTAAAATATTGTGATATAAAAATTTTAATTTTATTAGTAATTATGTATTAAGATAAACGTAACCAAATAGTTACGGTACGGGTATATCTGGCAATACCACACCCGACGGACGTAAAAAATGTCCAGTTTTCAAACATCGATTTCTAGTGTTGGATTTTGCTCCGGAACTAAAAACATATCTGCAGCATCAATGAGGAGCGTTATTCGGATATAAAAACAAGTAAATTCATCATACCGCTTATTGATGCTATCCGGCTGTCGCAGAAGTTACGTTAAAACGCTTATTGATGTGACCCGTCCTGAAAGGGTTAAACGGGAAATTTTCCTTGATGCTTTCATCTATTGAACAATACTTCTTTTAGTCGATTACATGTTTTACTGCGATCAAAATCTACCTCTCATAGTTATTCCGATTGCCCATCAGCAACTCTACTGCATTGATGAGAACTATGGATCGAAACCGGTTTGTCATTGATGGGAAAATCATTAATACTTCCCATCAACGACAAACCGGTTTTCAATGTCCAGTTGTAGATTTTTTTGAGTTTGTAGTAAAACGACTGTTTTATAAAGGGATATTAAAATGAAATAGAAAGTTTATTACCAGTTTAAATATTTGAAATTGTCGACTAGTTTCGCAACTTACTGTATTTACTAAATAATGTGCAATAATTAGACTTTAAGCTGTAATTTGATTAGGTTTTAGAAGCTGCTTAATATATGTATTAACATGAACTTTAGATTGTTTCAATGGAGAACTCTAGCAGCGGCTCGTGTATGTTCGGCGGTGAGGCAGCGGAACAAAATTTAACCGAAACAGCAGCAAAATATTTGCTTCCTCTGTAAGAGTAAGTAGTGCAGCATGAGTGGCATCTTTGTCCTTGCCTCCCCTACGGAAATACACAAGCCGCACCTGAACTCTAGGCTACTGCTTCCTCTGTAAGAGTAAGTAGTGCAGCACGAGCGGCATCTTTGTCCTTGCCTCCTCTACCGAAATCCTCGAGCCGCCGCTGAACTCTAGGCTGTGCGAAATTGTAAATGTATTATTTGGGAGGGTAGAAAATAATCGGAACATTGTAAGTGAAGGTTGTGGGATCTATTTGGTAGTACATATTTTTCTTAATCATAAAAACACGAATCAAAGCAAAACAGGGAACAATCAAAAGTGGCATGATACCCGTCAATGAGACACTGCCAAACGCTACTCGGTATAATAGACTTGGTTAAGGGCATCAAACTTTTCATAATCAAGAACACAAGTCTTACTCAGGAAAGTTATTAAAATTTAAAATTAATTGACGCCTGGGGGAAGAAGCTTTGTTAATGAATAGCAAATTCTTGTCGAGCCTCGCACTTATAGTTGCTGTTATCTCAGGTTGTAGCCTTGTTAGCAGATAGAGTAAAACGCTCCAGGTCCAAGGCAAAAGCAGAGGATACTAAAAGGATTAGGCACTTTAAGAAACCCTTTTTTAGTTAACTGGTTTGCAGTCCAAGCCTTTATAATTTATAGCTAACTTCTTTTTCTTTCTTAGGCTGCTGCATTGATAGACCTTGTAAGAGATAGTAGCGTCGATCGATTTGACAACTACTACAATAACTATAACATAGATTGGCACCCAAAACGTTCATCAGTCCTTCCCAGGAATCCAGATGAGGATTGTTCATAGTTTTTTTTCTGTAAGAAAATAAAGGCATTATTAAATCGGGTGATTTCTGTAGTAACGCAAATACACCCGTAATCAATTTTTTTTATTGGCCAACCAGATTTGGAATTAATTTTTCCTAGGTTCTTCGATTATCCGGGTATCCCTACTGTCTGTCATGTAATGACATTCATATATGAATGCCTTGTTGCAATTGATTAATTATTTGACAGAAAAGGGGTAACGAAATGCCCAAAGTAAAGAAATATATCAGAAATGCGTACAAAAATCGTATATCTAACCAAATTCAACCGAGAAAAAGATTAATGTTAACAACCAGTATGCAAAAGATATACAGGGAGTTTCTAAATTGATTTTAAAAGATTTTAAAGGGTGATTTTTCAGCAAAAATTAAGGGAGGCCTTTCATAAATTTTTCCTTGCTCTCCAAGTTACTGCCTTCTAAAGTTAAGCGGGAAATTGTTTTTAATTCATATATCCAGTGCCGGCGGAACTGCAAGCAAGGCAGCCAGCCGCCTGTAGCGGTCAAATTTAGGGGCGGCGGCATGAACTACTTTAAAATAGCTATTATTACAACTAGGGAAATATGAATAGTATATTTCCCGAGGTTGGCTAGTTATTCATATTTCCCGTGTTGTAATCAATAGTTTTTTTCTGATTGACAGAATATTGTTCTGTAAATGGGAAAATATTGGATTGTAAATTTTTGAATTTATTGGATTGGCAACGTTGCTAAGGGCCTTATTTGTAAATATCATGGTTGACTTGTTTTGGTATTTGCGTTGTTTCGTAAATTGGTGAAATGTCAAACTATGTGTTAACGCAAGCAACGAAAGACCGTGAATGTTTGGTTCCCGTAAAATCCAAAGCTGTAAAATCCATAAAGGACACCTTCCTAAGAAATCGGAGGTGTTGTCCCGAGAGCAATTAAAACAATTCTTGCGAGAAGCTCCTAATGACAATTGTTTGATGTCTATATTTCCCTAGGGAAATATGAAGTGCTCATATAAGTGTGTTATGACATCGTAACTAAGGCAATATCACTCAATATTGTTTCAATCAGAAAAAAAAAATTTATTGAACTGCTCTACTTTCCACAACAAGTATTCAATATTACTCACTAAAATTAACAAGTGCTAATGAATCTAATTTTCCAATAATAAGTATTTATAAATATATGTTTTATGAAATATATTTACAATACAGTTCTACAAGTCAATGTTTCTTATGGTCATTTTATTCAAAACAAGCTGATTTTAAAAACTTCGAAAAACAAGTTACTCATTTTTAAATTCCCTATAATTACTGTTCATGTAAATTTGATTGTCATTATAAATTAGATATCAAAACCCATAACTTTTTTCTAATTTTATTTTTTTTCCTAAAGGGATTTATGAACAATTATTAACAAAAGATGTTTAGTTCTTCGTTATCTCCGTTAATTGTAAAAGTTTTTTTTTCGCAAAATGTATTGCAATAAAAAAATGGGAAAAAAACCTTTCAAAATTTCCACTTTGAGCATAATATATTTTTTTTTCTTAATGAATATGAAAAACGAATAAAATATGTTAGGATGTTATAAAACATTTTCCAAAACTTTATTTAGGTTAGGCCGGCAAAATATATTTCGCCTGGAGCGGCGTAAACCCTAGCGCCGGCACTGCATATATTCACTATGGAAGAATTTAAAGAATTACATTTTATGGATAACTGTTGTGTAGTTTGCTATTTTATTTATTTAAGTAATAAATGGTTTTTTTTTCACAACAATAAAAATATTTGTCATTATGACACCAGCCTACTTGATTTATGTGTATTTATGTCAAATGGGTCTGAGCATTATTTTATTTTTGTGTGATCAAACTAACAATTTTAGAAAAAGATAAGCGACAAAAAAGTTGCAGATTGAATCCCTCCATTTAAATCAAGTTTAGAATAGAAAAATGGTGATGTGGCCATCATGTTACTTTCTCCGACTTGATGGTATCATAGCTATTTATATTTACGTTTTCATGGTTTATAGAAATCATATTTTAAATGTACATCGAGCGTTGCATAAACTCGGATGAAACTGACGTTTAAAACGTCAAAATTATGAAACATGGAAAAATTATACTTCAAATTCAAAAACTCGGTTTACTCAAAAACTAACGAGATTTCGAAGAGAAGTTGTTCATTTTGGTATTCTCTACAATTATTATTCACACAAATTTGCTGTAACTATTATCGTTTCATAATTATAAATCAAAAATTGAAAAAAAATTAATAATAAATAGCAATGATTTTATGAAAAATATTTTCAAGCAAAAGATGTTAATTTCTTTGTTATCTTCAATAGTTGTTTAAATGTTTTTGTAATATTTTTCATATTTAATAAAATATTGGCAAAAAACAAAAAACAGTTAAGGTAAACACCCACTTACGGTGTACGAAATTTTACCAAAAGCTTTTCAGTTCTTCAGATTATCAAATAATTGCTCTGTTAGTTTTTGAGATACAGCGCACACAGAAAGACAGACACACACACACACAGACACAATTTTTTTTTCCCGAAATTGTTGAAATGGCATCTAGGGACCCCAAAACGGATATTTCCGTAAAAAAAAAAAAATAAAAATCACGATCACAATACTTTCTCGTACTTCGTAACGGAGAAAGTAAAAATGTAGAAGCATTAAAAAGATCTGATGCGAACTATTATAGGGGTTGTAATAATAACATTTTAGGGTTACAAAAATCGTCAAAAAGAGCCATTTTATTAGGAACAGTTATTTGCCAAATTTTATTTTTCTAAATTGTTCCATAGTGGATATATGAAATAAAAACTATTTTTTGCTGAATTTTAGAAGGCCGTAACTTAGAGAAGAAGGGGTTTTGAACTAAAAATTAGATGAAAGACCTCTCTAAATTTTTGCGAAAAATCACCCTTTAAAATCTTTCGCATTAATTTAGAAACACCCTATATATTCATGCACGTTTTATATTTCCTATTCAGTGTGTATACAAAATAAGCTGAAGAAATGTCATTATAAAATCATAATTACAACGCACTACCTTGATATCAGTATTTGCCAAAGGTCGGTGGAGATGCTGCGTGCATGCCTTGCGCACTCCATACGAAATAAATTGTTCGCATTGGAGCTTCGCACTGGAAACATAGGATGGCGTAAGTATCGCCAAACAGGCTAAAATTTGTTACAGCAAATGACGCTAGATGGCCCAACCTACTAATACAATTTGAAGTCTCGTCCGTAAATTATTCAACACCAAGCGATAATCAGCGAGGCCGAGTATATGTAAATAAACAAAACCGTAAGTATATTCGATTCCTTTCAGTTTTTCGTTTGTTAAAATGAAGAGAAAGTCGTCCATACCCTTTGCGTTATAAAAATATTATAAATTATGAGTCGTTATTGTGCCATTAAATCCTGTAAAAATTACAACAGAAACACTTATATGCATTGCTTCACTAGAAAGGAACCGGTAAGTGATTTATTTCAAGTACATTTCTTTATTGTCTGTATGAAATGTTGAATGTCATATTGTTATTATTTGGGACAAAATATTGTTATCGTTAATTTCTCATAGGTGACGAGGAAATAATTCCATTGTTTGATTCTCCTCATTTTCCAAAGTGTGTGAGAAATAATTTAATGAAATACCATGCCACATTCAAATGGAAGGGAACACAATTTTCTTCATGCTGGTTGGATATTGAAATATAATATTATTATTATTATACTGTAAGTAACCATTTGTGGAATTTGCAATAAATATATTATTTCAATCAATGACTTCTTATTACTCCTACATTTGATTTTAATAAAGTACTGTGAAATTTGGAAACCCACTAGCTCTGCAACCCGTTCTACCCGCACCCGCTTTTGCTTCACCAGCGCCATCCCATGACTACAGTGACGAATTAAAAATGCGGTAAATATTTTATACAGAGAGTCGCCGATCTATTTTACATCTATGGCTGCGTGCACGATCTCGGCGTTGTCCGTGCCAAATGTAATAGGCAACTCGATATACGTGTAATCGACAGCACGATGTTCATGTGATAGGCAACACAACTCTTATGCAATAGGCAACACTATATACACGTAATAGCCAACACTATATACATGTAATTGACAATACGATGTACATGTAATAGGCAACACGTTATACATATAGATAGCTCGCATGTAAAAAAACATGACATGCGTGTAATAGGCAACACGTTATACTTATAATAGATAACTCGCATGTAAAAGATAACATGACATGTGTGTAATAGGCAACACGATATACACGTAATGGACAACACAACAAGAGGCTGCTTGCACGATCTCAGCGTAACTTGTTCGTGCGCAAATGTCGATAGACCACACGATATTCATGTAATAGGTAATTGTGGATACATGTCCAACCAAATATCTAACATTGTACAAAAAATCACCTGATCTGGTTGGTAAGTAAAAAGAAACTTCGGAAAGTCGAAAATAGTTGGCAGCACATTTTCTGAAAATCCCTATAATTTAAGTAAAATTATATTGGCTGTCTGGAATTCTCCAATGCAGTGCAGTGTACATTTTGTTAATTTTGACATTTGTGATTTTTTTTTATTTTTCTGCCGATTTTGCCTATTTTAAACACCAGCAGTTATTCCAGAACTGATCATCACTATTAATATCTACATTTAGGATTCATTATCTAGCTGCTTTATTTAAATTTCAGGGTTTTCCATGCCAAAATTTTCATTCTTGGTGACTCCATTGAACTTCTGTTATAATTAGGTAATGTTTTCAGTGCTGCCTACTATTTTCGACTTTTTGTTTTTTTTTGTTCTTATATTGGCAAGTTGTTTTTTTGGTAGTGATGATTGAAGAATGTTAACCTATAATTTCAATAAAACGTTGTCAAACAATATTTTTACATATGAATGAGGGATATTATAAAATGCAATATTCAACACATAACCAAAAAAATGCAATGACATAACCAAATTGTTAGTAACTTTTTTACTACCAACAAAAATGTCACCCTAACAAAGCCTACTTTGGCGAGATTAAAATGTAAACAAAGCATAGTTTACATCATTTTGACACACATATCATTGCATCATTCTAAATTTAAGTTTAATTTGACAAAAATGGAAAATGTAGGGTAAGTTCTTCTGATATTGTTTAATTCCACATCGTTTTACGTATAGTTCATAATCAAGTATTACTCTATTTTGTTATATATTATAATATTTTTTTACCATTATCATTGATGATTACATGTAGATTATCAAAATGAGTTGGATGATTGCAAAAGTTACAATAGTAATCTATATTCAAGATGTTGCACTGAAAATACGTACAATACTATCAAAATTATAATACTGTCACATGTTTATCAAAATCTATCGAAATAATGTTTCTATTTACTCTGTATATACAGGGTGTTATAAATTTGATGCATATTAGCATTGTTATCTCGGTTACTATAAGTTATCATCACCCTCGCTTATCAAATTTCTAATCAGCCCCACTTATATCCATGCTCATCAGAAAATAGTCTTCCTTCTTACAAAAGTGGCCTAGAAATGCCTACAATCAAGCAATTTGAGCCTTCTGAACACGAATATGATTTATTTACAAGCATTTCGAATTTTCAACTTTTTATTTCGTTTGAAATAACAATAAGTAGGGCAGAAATACCTCAGGTCGACAACCCCTATAACTTCAAAATGTATTTATGGTAATTTATCCAAAATCGGGTGTAATAATCGAATTACTGTGATCATTTGAGGGATCTAATGTTGCTCATTATCCCCTAGTGAGAGAATAACTCGGACTCACGGAATGATTAGATCCTTCGTTAGATTTTTAAAATAATTCAAATTGACACCACGTACCTCAAAATTTCTTCTCAAAATTTTATAAACAATATTTCAATATTTAATGCATACAGACGATTTTGGATAAAATGTTACATTACACTCATGTGGAATTACTCATTAGTCCCTTAAGAAAATTAGTAAACTTTTTCTTGCGAGACTAATTACGTATAGTACAATCGCGCAGAGGTGACAGTGACTCATGCTTTTTCGATCTAATCATCGCGTCTGGATAAATATCTATACTCGTTCGCAGGCTTACGAAAAACGAAATGAAATACGAAACGTATGGCGATATGTAAATTCAAGGGCTAAGTGCAACGTATGTCTTTTCTCATTCTATCTATTCTAACCTCAAAATTCACGTGCTTGTATCTGGTTTTGACCGTCTCCGATTTCAATTTAGTTAAGAGCAGAATTGATTGTATCCATTTCGTTAATAAAAAGGTTAAATTTAATGACAAATTTCCAGTTGTCTTTACCGATTGCCGAAAAATGCACTCGCATTTCTTCGTCGGGAAAATATTTGCACACTCGAGAATTTTTAAATTTCCCGCCTAGACTGAATCGAATTATTTTATGGACATACGTCTACTAGAAACTTAATTCAGGCCACATGGAGCGATGAGTCACTGTCACCTTTGCGCGATTGTACTATACATGCCACATTCGTATAATAAATAACTATTAAAGATATGTTAGTGTCTGAATAAAGATGTTTTCTTTCTCTCTAACAATAAATAATTACAATATCGATTGCAGATCCTTCAAAATTTATTGTTGTAACTTTATAACGATCATTTCGTGACCCAATAACTTCATCACCTGATTTTTTAAATTTAAATTTTAGTTAAAATTAATTTGCTTTATAACATTCTGGTAATTGCATTATAATAAAATCTGCGTATTGTTTTCAGTGAATGCCCAATAGAGGATTATAGCTGCTGCTATTATAACAGAGTCCACCCAAAAAGACAAAGACACCACGTGGAAAACAATCGAGGGGATGGAAATCTTTTAAGATATGCTTTTTTCAAAGAAACTCCTGGTAGCGTAAAAGTCTTGGATGTTGACTGCAACGATATTTCCAGACATGAAGAAGACAGTTTAGAAACAGAGGCCTCAGTGAAAAAGAGAATGGTAGGTATATACCATATGTGTAAAAATTATTTAGAAAAGGCATGGCCATGATAAACAAAATCACGGTCTTAGATTAGTTCAGCACGTTGTTGATTTTATGTCAATTAATTATTTTGAACAACCGGTGGCGAAGACGTGATGCGACGTATCAAACCTGCAACGTACGTTGCTAAATACAAAGCCACCCTTTATCTAAATAATTTTTATACATATGGTATTAAGTGTCACTACTTCTGTGACATTTTAAATTGAGAATACAGTAACTGTAATAATAATAATAAATACAGTTTATTAAAACTCCAATATGTAAAACTTTACACGCTTTTTTCCGTTATTAGGAACTGTCATGAATTTTTTCAAATTTCTCTGAGACGCAACATATTTAACATGATTTTTTTTGCTCAGTGATACCTTGGGGAAAATGGCGAAAAAAATGTGAAAATATTTTCGCGCCCAAATTACTCTTTTCATTTCTGTAATCCTGTTACTCCTGGTCGGAATTTTCGAGCAAAAATTGTGCGAAAAATTCATTAAAATTTTACTTTATTTTCGCGCCCAAATTACTCTTTTCATTTCTGCGATCCTATTACTCCTGGTCGGAATTTTCGAGCAAAAATTGTGCGAAAAATTCAATAAAATTTTATTTTATTTTCGCGCCAAATTACTCTTTTCATTTCTGTAATCCTGTTACTCCTGGTCGGAATTTTCGAGCAAAAATTGTGCGAAAAATTCATTAAAATTTTATTTTATTTTCGCGCCAAAATTACTCTTTTCATTTCTGCGATCCTATTACGCCTGGTCGGAATTTTCGAGCAAAAATTGTGCGAAAAATTCAATAAAATTTTATTTAATTTTCGCGCCCAAATTACTCTTTTCATTTCTGCGATCCTGTTACTCCTGATCCAAATTTTCGAGCAAAAATTGTGCGAAAAATTCAATAAAATTTTATTTTATTTTCGCGCCCAAATTACTCTTTTCATTTCTGCGATCCTGTTACTCCTGATCTAAATTTTTGACCAAAAATTGTGCGAAAAATTCAATAAAATTTTATTTTATTTTCGCGCCCAAATTACTCTTTTCATTTCTGCGATCCTGTTACTCCTGATCTAAATTTTTGACCAAAAATTGTGCGAAAAATTCAATAAAATTTTATTTTATTTTCGCGCCCAAATTACTCTTTTCATTTCTGCGATCCTGTTACTCCTGATCCAAATTTTCGAGCAAAAATTGTGCGAAAAATTCAATAAAATTTTATTTTATTTTCGCGCCCAAATTACTCTTTTCATTTCTGCGATCCTGTTACTCCTGGTCGGAATTTTCGAGCAAAAATTGTGCGAAAAATTCAATAAAATTTTATTTTATTTTCGCGCCCAAATTACTCTTTTCATTTCTGCGATCCTATTACTCCTGGTCGGAATTTTCGAGCAAAAATTGTGCGAAAAATTCATTAAAATTTTATTTTATTTTCGCGCCAAAATTACTCTTTTCATTTCTGCGATCCTATTACGCCTGGTCGGAATTTTCGAGCAATAATTGTGCGAAAAATTCAATAAAATTTTATTTAATTTTCGCGCCCAAATTACTCTTTTCATTTCTGCGATCCTGTTACTCCTGATCCAAATTTTCGAGCAATAATTGTGCGAAAAATTCAATAAAATTTTATTTTATTTTCGCGCCCAAATTACTCTTTTCATTTCTGCGATCCTGTTACTCCTGATCTAAATTTTTGACCAAAAATTGTGCGAAAAATTCAATAAAATTTTATTTTATTATCGCGCCCAAATTACTCTTTTCATTTCTGCGATCCTGTTACTCCTGATCCAAATTTTTGAACAAAAATTGTGCGAAAAATTCATAAAAATTTTATTTTATTTTCGCGCCCAAATTACTCTTTTCATTTCTGCGATCCTGTTACTCCTGATCTAAATTTTTGACCAAAAATTGTGCGAAAAATTCAATAAAATTTTATTTTATTATCGCGCCCAAATTACTCTTTTCATTTCTGCGATCCTGTTACTCCTGATCCAAATTTTTGAACAAAAATTGTGCGAAAAATTCATAAAAATTTTATTTTATTTTCGCGCCCAAATTACTCTTTTCATTTCTGCGATCCTGTTACTCCTGATCCAAATTTTCGAGCAAAAATTGTGCGAAAAATTCATTAAAATTTTATTTTATTTTCGCGCCCAAATTACTCTTTTCATTTCTGCGATCCTGTTACTCCTGATCCAAATTTTCGAGCAAAAATTGTGCGAAAAATTCAATAAAATTTTATTTTATTTTCGCGCCCAAATTACTCTTTTCATTTATGCGATCCTGTTACTCCTGGTCGGAATTTTCGAGCAAAAATTGTGCGAAAAATTCAATAAAATTTTATTTTATTTTCGCGCCCAAATTACTCTTTTCATTTCTGCGATCCTATTACTCCTGGTCGGAATTTTCGAGCAAAAATTGTGCGAAAGATTCAATAAAATTTTATTTTATTTTCGCGCCCAAATTACTCTTTTCATTTCTGCGATCCTGTTACTCCTGATCCAAATTTTCGAGCAAAAATTGTGCGAAAAATTCAATAAAATTTTATTTTATTTTCGCGCCCAAATTACTCTTTTCATTTCAGCGATCCTGTTACTCCTGATCCAAATTTTCGAGCAAAAATTGTGCGAAAAATTCAATAAAATTTTATTTTATTTTCGCGCCCAAATTACTCTTTTCATTTCTGCGATCCTGTTACTCCTGGTCGGAATTTTCGAGCAAAAATTGTGCGAAAAATTCAATAAAATTTTATTTTATTTTCGCGCCCAAATTACTCTTTTCATTTCTGTGATCCTGTTACTCCTGGTCGGAATTTTCGAGCAAAAATTGTGCGAAAAATTCAATAAAATTTTATTTTATTTTCGCGCCCAAATTACTCTTTTCATTTCTGCGATCCTATTACTCCTGGTCGGAATTTTCGAGCAAAAATTGTGCGAAAGATTCAATAAAATTTTATTTTATTTTCGCGCCCAAATTACTCTTTTCATTTCTGCGATCCTGTTACTCCTGATCCAAATTTTCGAGCAAAAATTGTGCGAAAAATTCAATAAAATTTTATTTTATTTTCGCGCCCAAATTACTCTTTTCATTTCTGCAATCCTGTTACTCCTGATCCAAATTTTCGAGCAAAAATTGTGCGAAAAATTCAATAAAATTTTATTTTATTTTCGCGCCCAAATTACTCTTTTCATTTCTGCGATCCTGTTACTCCTGATCCAAATTTTCGAGCAAAAATTGTGCGAAAAATTCAATAAAATTTTATTTTATTTTCGCGCCCAAATTACTCTTTTCATTTCTGCGATCCTGTTACTCCTGATCCAAATTTTCGAGCAAAAATTGTGCGAAAAATTCAATAAAATTTTATTTTATTTTCGCGCCCAAATTACTCTTTTCATTTCTGCGATCCTGTTACTCCTGGTCGGAATTTTCGAGCAAAAATTGTGCGAAAAATTCAATAAAATTTTATTTTATTTTCGCGCCCAAATTACTCTTTTCATTTCTGTGATCCTGTTACTCCTGGTCGGAATTTTCGAGCAAAAATTTTGCGAAAAATTCAATAAAATTTTATTTTATTTTCGCGCCCAAATTACTCTTTTCATTTCTGCGATCCTGTTACTCCTGATCCAAATTTTCGAGCAAAAATTGTGCGAAAAATTAAATAAAATTTTATTTTATTTTCGCGCCCAAATTACTCTTTTCATTTCTGTGATCCTGTTACTCCTGGTCGGAATTTTCGAGCAAAAATTTTGCGAAAAATTCAATAAAATTTTATTTTATTTTCGCGCCCAAATTACTCTTTTCATTTCTGCGATCCTGTTACTCCTGATCCAAATTTTCGAGCAAAAATTGTGCGAAAAATTCAATAAAATTTTATTTTATTTTCGCGCCCAAATTACTCTTTTCATTTCTGCGATCCTGTTACTCCTGATCCAAAATTTCGAGCAAAAATTGTGCGAAAAATTAAATAAAATTTTATTTTATTTTCGCGCCCAAATTACTCTTTTCATTTCTGCGATCCTGTTACTCCTGGTCGGAATTTTCGAGCAAAAATTGTGCGAAAGATTCAATAAAATTTTATTTAATTTTCGCGCCCAAATTACTCTTTTAATTTCTGCGATCCTGTTACTCCTGGTCGGAATTTTCGAGCAAAAATTGTGCGAAAAATTCAATAAAATTTTATTTTATTTTCGCGCCCAAATTACTCTTTTCATTTCTGCGATCCTGTTACTCCTGATCCAAAATTTCGAGCAAAAATTGTGCGAAAAATTAAATAAAATTTTATTTTATTTTCGCGCCCAAATTACTCTTTCCATTTCTGCGATCCTGTTACTCCTGATCCAAATTTTCGAGCAAAAATTGTGCGAAAAATTCAATAAAATTTTATTTTATTTTCGCGCCCAAATTACTCTTTTCATTTCTGCGATCCTGTTACTCCTGATCCAAAATTTCGAGCAAAAATTTTGCGAAAAATTCAATAAAATTTTATTTTATTTTCGCGCCCAAATTACTCTTTTCATTTCTGTGATCCTGTTACTCCTGGTCGGAATTTTCGAGCAAAAATTTTGCGAAAAATTCAATAAAATTTTATTTTATTTTCGCGCCCAAATTACTCTTTCCATTTCTGCGATCCTGTTACTCCTGATCCAAATTTTCGAGCAAAAATTGTGCGAAAAATTCAATAAAATTTTATTTTATTTTCGCGCCCAAATTACTCTTTTCATTTCTGCGATCCTGTTACTCCTGATCCAAATTTTCGAGCAAAAATTGTGCGAAAAATTCAATAAAATTTTATTTTATTTTCGCGCCCAAATTACTCTTTTCATTTCTGCGATCCTGTTACTCCTGATCCAAAATTTCGAGCAAAAATTGTGCGAAAAATTCAATAAAATTTTATTTTATTTTCGCGCCCAAATTACTCTTTTCATTTCTGCGATCCTGTTACTCCTGATCCAAATTTTCGAGCAAAAATTGTGCGAAAAATTCAATAAAATTTTATTTTATTTTCGCGCCCAAATTACTCTTTTCATTTCTGTGATCCTGTTACTCCTGGTCGGAATTTTCGAGCAAAAATTTTGCGAAAAATTCAATAAAATTTTATTTTATTTTCGCGCCCAAATTACTCTTTCCATTTCTGCGATCCTGTTACTCCTGATCCAAATTTTCGAGCAAAAATTGTGCGAAAAATTCAATAAAATTTTATTTTATTTTCGCGCCCAAATTACTCTTTTCATTTCTGCGATCCTGTTACTCCTGATCCAAAATTTCGAGCAAAAATTGTGCGAAAAATTCAATAAAATTTCATTTTATTTTCGCGCCCAAATTACTCTTTTCATTTCTGCGATCCTGTTACTCCTGATCCAAATTTTCGAGCAAAAATTGTGCGAAAAATTCAATAAAATTTTATTTTATTTTCGCGCCCAAATTACTCTTTTCATTTCTGCGATCCTGTTACTCCTGATCCAAATTTTCGAGCAAAAATTGTGCGAAAAATTCAATAAAATTTTATTTTATTTTCGCGCCCAAATTACTCTTTTCATTTCTGCGATCCTGTTACTCCTGATCCAAATTTTCGAGCAAAAATTTTGCGAAAAATTCAATAAAATTTTATTTTATTTTCGCGCCCAAATTACTCTTTTCATTTCTGCGATCCTGTTACTCCTGATCCAAATTTTCGAGCAAAAATTTTGCGAAAAATTCAATAAAATTTTATTTTATTTTCGCGCCCAAATTACTCTTTTCATTTCTGCGATCCTGTTACTCCTGATCCAAAATTTCGAGCAAAAATTGTGCGAAAAATTCAATAAAATTTTATTTTATTTTCGCGCCCAAATTACTCTTTTCATTTCTGCGATCCTGTTACTCCTGATCCAAATTTTCGAGCAAAAATTTTGCGAAAAATTCAATAAAATTTTATTTTATTTTCGCGCCCAAATTACTCTTTCCATTTCTGCGATCCTGTTACTCCTGATCCAAATTTTCGAGCAAAAATTGTGCGAAAAATTCAATAAAATTTTATTTTATTTTCGCGCCCAAATTACTCTTTTCATTTCTGCGATCCTGTTACTCCTGATCCAAATTTTCGAGCAAAAATTGTGCGAAAAATTCAATAAAATTTTATTTTATTTTCGCGCCCAAATTACTCTTTTCATTTCTGTGATCCTGTTACTCCTGGTCGGAATTTTCGAGCAAAAATTTTGCGAAAAATTCAATAAAATTTTATTTTATTTTCGCGCCCAAATTACTCTTTCCATTTCTGCGATCCTGTTACTCCTGATCCAAATTTTCGAGCAAAAATTGTGCGAAAAATTCAATAAAATTTTATTTTATTTTCGCGCCCAAATTACTCTTTTCATTTCTGCGATCCTGTTACTCCTGATCCAAATTTTCGAGCAAAAATTGTGCGAAAAATTCAATAAAATTTTATTTTATTTTCGCGCCCAAATTACTCTTTTCATTTCTGCGATCCTGTTACTCCTGATCCAAATTTTCGAGCAAAAATTTTGCGAAAAATTCAATAAAATTTTATTTTATTTTCGCGCCCAAATTACTCTTTTCATTTCTGCGATCCTGTTACTCCTGATCCAAATTTTCGAGCAAAAATTTTGCGAAAAATTCAATAAAATTTTATTTTATTTTCGCGCCCAAATTACTCTTTTCATTTCTGCGATCCTGTTACTCCTGATCCAAAATTTCGAGCAAAAATTGTGCGAAAAATTCAATAAAATTTTATTTTATTTTCGCGCCCAAATTACTCTTTTCATTTCTGCGATCCTGTTACTCCTGATCCAAATTTTCGAGCAAAAATTTTGCGAAAAATTCAATAAAATTTTATTTTATTTTCGCGCCCAAATTACTCTTTTCATTTCTGTGATCCTGTTACTCCTGGTCGGAATTTTCGAGCAAAAATTTTGCGAAAAATTCAATAAAATTTTATTTTATTTTCGCGCCCAAATTACTCTTTTCATTTCTGCGATCCTGTTACTCCTGATCCAAATTTTCGAGCAAAAATTTTGCGAAAAATTCAATAAAATTTTATTTTATTTTCGCGCCCAAATTACTCTTTTCATTTCTGCGATCCTGTTACTCCTGATCCAAATTTTCGAGCAAAAATTTTGCGAAAAATTCAATAAAATTTTATTTTATTTTCGCGCCCAAATTACTCTTTTCATTTCTGCGATCCTGTTACTCCTGATCCAAATTTTCGAGCAAAAATTTTGCGAAAAATTCAATAAAATTTTATTTAATTTTCGCGCCCAAATTACTCTTTTCATTTCTGCGATCCTGTTACTCCTGATCCAAAATTTCGAGCAAAAATTGTGCGAAAAATAAAATAAAATTTTATTTTATTTTCGCGCCCAAATTACTCTTTTCATTTCTGCGATCCTGTTACTCCTGATCCAAATTTTCGAGCAAAAATTGTGCGAAAAATTCAATAAAATTTTATTTTATTTTCGCGCCCAAATTACTCTTTTCATTTCTGCGATCCTGTTACTCCTGATCCAAATTTTCGAGCAAAAATTGTGCGAAAAATTCAATAAAATTTTATTTTATTTTCGCGCCCAAATTACTCTTTTCATTTCTGCGATCCTGTTACTCCTGATCCAAAATTTCGAGCAAAAATTGTGCGAAAAATTCAATAAAATTTTATTTTATTTTCGCGCCCAAATTACTCTTTTCATTTCTGCGATCCTGTTACTCCTGATCCAAATTTTCGAGCAAAAATTGTGCGAAAAATTCAATAAAATTTTATTTTATTTTTGCGCCCAAATTATTCTTTTCATTTCTGCGATCCTGTTACTCCTGATCCAAATTTTCGAGCAAAAATTGTGCGAAAAATTCAATAAAAGTTTATTTTATTTTCGCGCCCAAATTACTCTTTTCTTTTCTGCGATCCTGTTACTCCTGGTCGGAATTTTCGAGCAAAAATTGTGCGAAAAATTCAATAAAATTTTATTTAATTTTCGCGCCCAAATTACTCTTTTCATTTCTGCGATCCTGTTACTCCTGATCAAAATTTTCGAGCAAAAATTGTGCGAAAAATTCAATAAAATTTTATTTTATTTTCGCGCCCAAATTACTTTTTTCATTTCTGCGATCCTGTTACTCCTGATCCAAATTTTCGAGCAAAAATTGTGCGAAAAATTCAATAAAATTTTATTTTATTTTCGCGCCCAAATTACTCTTTTCATTTCTGCGATCCTGTTACTCCTGATCCAAATTTTCGAGCAAAAATTGTGCGAAAAATTCAATAAAATTTTATTTAATTTTCGCGCCCAAATTATTCTTTTCATTTCTGCGATCCTGTTACTCCTGATCCAAATTTTCGAGCAAAAATTGTGCGAAAAATTCAATAAAATTTTATTTTATTTTCGCGCCCAAATTACTCTTTTCATTTCTGCGATCCTGTTACTCCTGATCCAAATTTTCAAGCAAAAATTGTGCGAAAAATTCAATAAAATTTTATTGAATTTTTCGCGCCCAAATTACTCTTTTCATTTCTGCGATCCTGTTACTCCTGGTCGGAATTTTCGAGCAAAAATTGTGCGAAAAATTCAATAAAATTTTATTTTATTTTCGCGCCCAAATTACTCTTTTCATTTCTGCGATCCTGTTACTCCTGGTCGGAATTTTCGAGCAAAAATTGTGCGAAAAATTCAATAAAATTTTATTGAATTTTCGCGCCCAAATTACTCTTTTCATTTCTGCGATCCTGTTACACCTGATCCAAATTTTCGAGCAAAAATTGTGCGAAAAATTCAATAAAATTTTATTTTATTTTCGCGCCCAAATTACTCTTTTCATTTCTGCGATCCTGTTACTCCTGATCCAAATTTTCGAGCAAAAATTTTGCGAAAAATTCAATAAAATTTTATTTAATTTTCGCGCCCAAATTACTCTTTTCATTTCTGCGATCCTGTTACTCCTGATCCAAAATTTCGAGCAAAAATTGTGCGAAAAATTCAATAAAATTTTATTTTATTCTCGCGCCCAAATTACTCTTTTCATTTCTGCGATCCTGTTACTCCTGATCCAAATTTTCGAGCAAAAATTGTGCGAAAAATTCAATAAAATTTTATTTTATTTTCGCGCTCAAATTACTCTTTTCATTTCTGCGATCCTGTTACTCCTGATCCAAATTTTCGAGCAAAAATTGTGCGAAAAATTCAATAAAATTTTATTTTATTTTCGCGCCCAAATTACTCTTTTCATTTCTGCGATCCTGTTACTCCTGATCCAAAATTTCGAGCAAAAATTGTGCGAAAAATTCAATAAAATTTTATTTTATTTTCGCGCCCAAATTACTCTTTTCATTTCTGCGATCCTGTTACTCCTGATCCAAATTTTCGAGCAAAAATTGTGCGAAAAATTCAATAAAATTTTATTTTATTTTTGCGCCCAAATTATTCTTTTCATTTCTGCGATCCTGTTACTCCTGATCCAAATTTTCGAGCAAAAATTGTGCGAAAAATTCAATAAAAGTTTATTTTATTTTCGCGCCCAAATTACTCTTTTCTTTTCTGCGATCCTGTTACTCCTGGTCGGAATTTTCGAGCAAAAATTGTGCGAAAAATTCAATAAAATTTTATTTAATTTTCGCGCCCAAATTACTCTTTTCATTTCTGCGATCCTGTTACTCCTGATCCAAAATTTCGAGCAAAAATTGTGCGAAAAATTCAATAAAATTTTATTTTATTTTCGCGCCCAAATTACTCTTTTCATTTCTGCGATCCTGTTACTCCTGATCCAAAATTTCGAGCAAAAATTGTGCGAAAAATTCAATAAAATTTTATTTTATTTTCGCGCCCAAATTACTCTTTTCATTTCTGCGATCCTGTTACTCCTGATCCAAATTTTCGAGCAAAAATTGTGCGAAAAATTCAATAAAATTTTATTTTATTTTCGCGCCCAAATTACTCTTTTCATTTCTGTGATCCTGTTACTCCTGGTCGGAATTTTCGAGCAAAAATTTTGCGAAAAATTCAATAAAATTTTATTTTATTTTCGCGCCCAAATTACTCTTTCCATTTCTGCGATCCTGTTACTCCTGATCCAAATTTTCGAGCAAAAATTGTGCGAAAAATTCAATAAAATTTTATTTTATTTTCGCGCCCAAATTACTCTTTTCATTTCTGCGATCCTGTTACTCCTGATCCAAAATTTCGAGCAAAAATTGTGCGAAAAATTCAATAAAATTTCATTTTATTTTCGCGCCCAAATTACTCTTTTCATTTCTGCGATCCTGTTACTCCTGATCCAAATTTTCGAGCAAAAATTGTGCGAAAAATTCAATAAAATTTTATTTTATTTTCGCGCCCAAATTACTCTTTTCATTTCTGCGATCCTGTTACTCCTGATCCAAATTTTCGAGCAAAAATTGTGCGAAAAATTCAATAAAATTTTATTTTATTTTCGCGCCCAAATTACTCTTTTCATTTCTGCGATCCTGTTACTCCTGATCCAAATTTTCGAGCAAAAATTTTGCGAAAAATTCAATAAAATTTTATTTTATTTTCGCGCCCAAATTACTCTTTTCATTTCTGCGATCCTGTTACTCCTGATCCAAATTTTCGAGCAAAAATTTTGCGAAAAATTCAATAAAATTTTATTTTATTTTCGCGCCCAAATTACTCTTTTCATTTCTGCGATCCTGTTACTCCTGATCCAAAATTTCGAGCAAAAATTGTGCGAAAAATTCAATAAAATTTTATTTTATTTTCGCGCCCAAATTACTCTTTTCATTTCTGCGATCCTGTTACTCCTGATCCAAATTTTCGAGCAAAAATTTTGCGAAAAATTCAATAAAATTTTATTTTATTTTCGCGCCCAAATTACTCTTTCCATTTCTGCGATCCTGTTACTCCTGATCCAAATTTTCGAGCAAAAATTGTGCGAAAAATTCAATAAAATTTTATTTTATTTTCGCGCCCAAATTACTCTTTTCATTTCTGCGATCCTGTTACTCCTGATCCAAATTTTCGAGCAAAAATTTTGCGAAAAATTCAATAAAATTTTATTTTATTTTCGCGCCCAAATTACTCTTTTCATTTCTGTGATCCTGTTACTCCTGGTCGGAATTTTCGAGCAAAAATTTTGCGAAAAATTCAATAAAATTTTATTTTATTTTCGCGCCCAAATTACTCTTTTCATTTCTGCGATCCTGTTACTCCTGATCCAAATTTTCGAGCAAAAATTTTGCGAAAAATTCAATAAAATTTTATTTTATTTTCGCGCCCAAATTACTCTTTTCATTTCTGCGATCCTGTTACTCCTGATCCAAATTTTCGAGCAAAAATTTTGCGAAAAATTCAATAAAATTTTATTTTATTTTCGCGCCCAAATTACTCTTTTCATTTCTGCGATCCTGTTACTCCTGATCCAAATTTTCGAGCAAAAATTTTGCGAAAAATTCAATAAAATTTTATTTAATTTTCGCGCCCAAATTACTCTTTTCATTTCTGCGATCCTGTTACTCCTGATCCAAAATTTCGAGCAAAAATTGTGCGAAAAATTAAATAAAATTTTATTTTATTTTCGCGCCCAAATTACTCTTTTCATTTCTGCGATCCTGTTACTCCTGATCCAAATTTTCGAGCACAAATTGTGCGAAAACTTCAATAAAATTTTATTTTATTTTCGCGCCCAAATTACTCTTTTCATTTCTGCGATCCTGTTACTCCTGATCCAAATTTTCGAGCAAAAATTGTGCGAAAAATTCAATAAAATTTTATTTTATTTTCGCGCCCAAATTACTCTTTTCATTTCTGCGATCCTGTTACTCCTGATCCAAAATTTCGAGCAAAAATTGTGCGAAAAATTCAATAAAATTTTATTTTATTTTCGCGCCCAAATTACTCTTTTCATTTCTGCGATCCTGTTACTCCTGATCCAAATTTTCGAGCAAAAATTGTGCGAAAAATTCAATAAAATTTTATTTTATTTTTGCGCCCAAATTATTCTTTTCATTTCTGCGATCCTGTTACTCCTGATCCAAATTTTCGAGCAAAAATTGTGCGAAAAATTCAATAAAAGTTTATTTTATTTTCGCGCCCAAATTACTCTTTTCTTTTCTGCGATCCTGTTACTCCTGGTCGGAATTTTCGAGCAAAAATTGTGCGAAAAATTCAATAAAATTTTATTTAATTTTCGCGCCCAAATTACTCTTTTCATTTCTGCGATCCTGTTACTCCTGATCAAAATTTTCGAGCAAAAATTGTGCGAAAAATTCAATAAAATTTTATTTTATTTTCGCGCCCAAATTACTTTTTTCATTTCTGCGATCCTGTTACTCCTGATCCAAATTTTCGAGCAAAAATTGTGCGAAAAATTCAATAAAATTTTATTTTATTTTCGCGCCCAAATTACTCTTTTCATTTCTGCGATCCTGTTACTCCTGATCCAAATTTTCGAGCAAAAATTGTGCGAAAAATTCAATAAAATTTTATTTAATTTTCGCGCCCAAATTATTCTTTTCATTTCTGCGATCCTGTTACTCCTGATCCAAATTTTCGAGCAAAAATTGTGCGAAAAATTCAATAAAATTTTATTTTATTTTCGCGCCCAAATTACTCTTTTCATTTCTGCGATCCTGTTACTCCTGATCCAAATTTTCAAGCAAAAATTGTGCGAAAAATTCAATAAAATTTTATTTAATTTTCGCGCCCAAATTACTCTTTTCATTTCTGCGATCCTGTTACTCCTGGTCGGAATTTTCGAGCAAAAATTGTGCGAAAAATTCAATAAAATTTTATTTTATTTTCGCGCCCAAATTACTCTTTTCATTTCTGCGATCCTGTTACTCCTGGTCGGAATTTTCGAGCAAAAATTGTGCGAAAAATTCAATAAAATTTTATTTAATTTTCGCGCCCAAATTACTCTTTTCATTTCTGCGATCCTGTTACACCTGATCCAAATTTTCGAGCAAAAATTGTGCGAAAAATTCAATAAAATTTTATTTTATTTTCGCGCCCAAATTACTCTTTTCATTTCTGCGATCCTGTTACTCCTGATCCAAATTTTCGAGCAAAAATTTTGCGAAAAATTCAATAAAATTTTATTTAATTTTCGCGCCCAAATTACTCTTTTCATTTCTGCGATCCTGTTACTCCTGATCCAAAATTTCGAGCAAAAATTGTGCGAAAAATTCAATAAAATTTTATTTTATTTTCGCGCCCAAATTACTCTTTTCATTTCTGCGATCCTGTTACTCCTGATCCAAATTTTCGAGCAAAAATTGTGCGAAAAATTCAATAAAATTTTATTTTATTTTCGCGCTCAAATTACTCTTTTCATTTCTGCGATCCTGTTACTCCTGATCCAAATTTTCGAGCAAAAATTGTGCGAAAAATTCAATAAAATTTTATTTTATTTTCGCGCCCAAATTACTCTTTTCATTTCTGCGATCCTGTTACTCCTGATCCAAAATTTCGAGCAAAAATTGTGCGAAAAATTCAATAAAATTTTATTTTATTTTCGCGCCCAAATTACTCTTTTCATTTCTGCGATCCTGTTACTCCTGATCCAAATTTTCGAGCAAAAATTGTGCGAAAAATTCAATAAAATTTTATTTTATTTTTGCGCCCAAATTATTCTTTTCATTTCTGCGATCCTGTTACTCCTGATCCAAATTTTCGAGCAAAAATTGTGCGAAAAATTCAATAAAAGTTTATTTTATTTTCGCGCCCAAATTACTCTTTTCTTTTCTGCGATCCTGTTACTCCTGGTCGGAATTTTCGAGCAAAAATTGTGCGAAAAATTCAATAAAATTTTATTTAATTTTCGCGCCCAAATTACTCTTTTCATTTCTGCGATCCTGTTACTCCTGATCCAAAATTTCGAGCAAAAATTGTGCGAAAAATTCAATAAAATTTTATTTTATTTTCGCGCCCAAATTACTCTTTTCATTTCTGCGATCCTGTTACTCCTGATCCAAAATTTCGAGCAAAAATTGTGCGAAAAATTCAATAAAATTTTATTTTATTTTCGCGCCCAAATTACTCTTTTCATTTCTGCGATCCTGTTACTCCTGATCCAAATTTTCGAGCAAAAATTGTGCGAAAAATTCAATAAAATTTTATTTTATTTTCGCGCCCAAATTACTCTTTTCATTTCTGTGATCCTGTTACTCCTGGTCGGAATTTTCGAGCAAAAATTTTGCGAAAAATTCAATAAAATTTTATTTTATTTTCGCGCCCAAATTACTCTTTCCATTTCTGCGATCCTGTTACTCCTGATCCAAATTTTCGAGCAAAAATTGTGCGAAAAATTCAATAAAATTTTATTTTATTTTCGCGCCCAAATTACTCTTTTCATTTCTGCGATCCTGTTACTCCTGATCCAAAATTTCGAGCAAAAATTGTGCGAAAAATTCAATAAAATTTCATTTTATTTTCGCGCCCAAATTACTCTTTTCATTTCTGCGATCCTGTTACTCCTGATCCAAATTTTCGAGCAAAAATTGTGCGAAAAATTCAATAAAATTTTATTTTATTTTCGCGCCCAAATTACTCTTTTCATTTCTGCGATCCTGTTACTCCTGATCCAAATTTTCGAGCAAAAATTGTGCGAAAAATTCAATAAAATTTTATTTTATTTTCGCGCCCAAATTACTCTTTTCATTTCTGCGATCCTGTTACTCCTGATCCAAATTTTCGAGCAAAAATTTTGCGAAAAATTCAATAAAATTTTATTTTATTTTCGCGCCCAAATTACTCTTTTCATTTCTGCGATCCTGTTACTCCTGATCCAAATTTTCGAGCAAAAATTTTGCGAAAAATTCAATAAAATTTTATTTTATTTTCGCGCCCAAATTACTCTTTTCATTTCTGCGATCCTGTTACTCCTGATCCAAAATTTCGAGCAAAAATTGTGCGAAAAATTCAATAAAATTTTATTTTATTTTCGCGCCCAAATTACTCTTTTCATTTCTGCGATCCTGTTACTCCTGATCCAAATTTTCGAGCAAAAATTTTGCGAAAAATTCAATAAAATTTTATTTTATTTTCGCGCCCAAATTACTCTTTCCATTTCTGCGATCCTGTTACTCCTGATCCAAATTTTCGAGCAAAAATTGTGCGAAAAATTCAATAAAATTTTATTTTATTTTCGCGCCCAAATTACTCTTTTCATTTCTGCGATCCTGTTACTCCTGATCCAAATTTTCGAGCAAAAATTGTGCGAAAAATTCAATAAAATTTTATTTTATTTTCGCGCCCAAATTACTCTTTTCATTTCTGTGATCCTGTTACTCCTGGTCGGAATTTTCGAGCAAAAATTTTGCGAAAAATTCAATAAAATTTTATTTTATTTTCGCGCCCAAATTACTCTTTCCATTTCTGCGATCCTGTTACTCCTGATCCAAATTTTCGAGCAAAAATTGTGCGAAAAATTCAATAAAATTTTATTTTATTTTCGCGCCCAAATTACTCTTTTCATTTCTGCGATCCTGTTACTCCTGATCCAAATTTTCGAGCAAAAATTGTGCGAAAAATTCAATAAAATTTTATTTTATTTTCGCGCCCAAATTACTCTTTTCATTTCTGCGATCCTGTTACTCCTGATCCAAATTTTCGAGCAAAAATTTTGCGAAAAATTCAATAAAATTTTATTTTATTTTCGCGCCCAAATTACTCTTTTCATTTCTGCGATCCTGTTACTCCTGATCCAAATTTTCGAGCAAAAATTTTGCGAAAAATTCAATAAAATTTTATTTTATTTTCGCGCCCAAATTACTCTTTTCATTTCTGCGATCCTGTTACTCCTGATCCAAAATTTCGAGCAAAAATTGTGCGAAAAATTCAATAAAATTTTATTTTATTTTCGCGCCCAAATTACTCTTTTCATTTCTGCGATCCTGTTACTCCTGATCCAAATTTTCGAGCAAAAATTTTGCGAAAAATTCAATAAAATTTTATTTTATTTTCGCGCCCAAATTACTCTTTTCATTTCTGTGATCCTGTTACTCCTGGTCGGAATTTTCGAGCAAAAATTTTGCGAAAAATTCAATAAAATTTTATTTTATTTTCGCGCCCAAATTACTCTTTTCATTTCTGCGATCCTGTTACTCCTGATCCAAATTTTCGAGCAAAAATTTTGCGAAAAATTCAATAAAATTTTATTTTATTTTCGCGCCCAAATTACTCTTTTCATTTCTGCGATCCTGTTACTCCTGATCCAAATTTTCGAGCAAAAATTTTGCGAAAAATTCAATAAAATTTTATTTTATTTTCGCGCCCAAATTACTCTTTTCATTTCTGCGATCCTGTTACTCCTGATCCAAATTTTCGAGCAAAAATTTTGCGAAAAATTCAATAAAATTTTATTTAATTTTCGCGCCCAAATTACTCTTTTCATTTCTGCGATCCTGTTACTCCTGATCCAAAATTTCGAGCAAAAATTGTGCGAAAAATAAAATAAAATTTTATTTTATTTTCGCGCCCAAATTACTCTTTTCATTTCTGCGATCCTGTTACTCCTGATCCAAATTTTCGAGCAAAAATTGTGCGAAAAATTCAATAAAATTTTATTTTATTTTCGCGCCCAAATTACTCTTTTCATTTCTGCGATCCTGTTACTCCTGATCCAAATTTTCGAGCAAAAATTGTGCGAAAAATTCAATAAAATTTTATTTTATTTTCGCGCCCAAATTACTCTTTTCATTTCTGCGATCCTGTTACTCCTGATCCAAAATTTCGAGCAAAAATTGTGCGAAAAATTCAATAAAATTTTATTTTATTTTCGCGCCCAAATTACTCTTTTCATTTCTGCGATCCTGTTACTCCTGATCCAAATTTTCGAGCAAAAATTGTGCGAAAAATTCAATAAAATTTTATTTTATTTTTGCGCCCAAATTATTCTTTTCATTTCTGCGATCCTGTTACTCCTGATCCAAATTTTCGAGCAAAAATTGTGCGAAAAATTCAATAAAAGTTTATTTTATTTTCGCGCCCAAATTACTCTTTTCTTTTCTGCGATCCTGTTACTCCTGGTCGGAATTTTCGAGCAAAAATTGTGCGAAAAATTCAATAAAATTTTATTTAATTTTCGCGCCCAAATTACTCTTTTCATTTCTGCGATCCTGTTACTCCTGATCAAAATTTTCGAGCAAAAATTGTGCGAAAAATTCAATAAAATTTTATTTTATTTTCGCGCCCAAATTACTTTTTTCATTTCTGCGATCCTGTTACTCCTGATCCAAATTTTCGAGCAAAAATTGTGCGAAAAATTCAATAAAATTTTATTTTATTTTCGCGCCCAAATTACTCTTTTCATTTCTGCGATCCTGTTACTCCTGATCCAAATTTTCGAGCAAAAATTGTGCGAAAAATTCAATAAAATTTTATTTAATTTTCGCGCCCAAATTATTCTTTTCATTTCTGCGATCCTGTTACTCCTGATCCAAATTTTCGAGCAAAAATTGTGCGAAAAATTCAATAAAATTTTATTTTATTTTCGCGCCCAAATTACTCTTTTCATTTCTGCGATCCTGTTACTCCTGATCCAAATTTTCAAGCAAAAATTGTGCGAAAAATTCAATAAAATTTTATTGAATTTTTCGCGCCCAAATTACTCTTTTCATTTCTGCGATCCTGTTACTCCTGGTCGGAATTTTCGAGCAAAAATTGTGCGAAAAATTCAATAAAATTTTATTTTATTTTCGCGCCCAAATTACTCTTTTCATTTCTGCGATCCTGTTACTCCTGGTCGGAATTTTCGAGCAAAAATTGTGCGAAAAATTCAATAAAATTTTATTTAATTTTCGCGCCCAAATTACTCTTTTCATTTCTGCGATCCTGTTACACCTGATCCAAATTTTCGAGCAAAAATTGTGCGAAAAATTCAATAAAATTTTATTTTATTTTCGCGCCCAAATTACTCTTTTCATTTCTGCGATCCTGTTACTCCTGATCCAAATTTTCGAGCAAAAATTTTGCGAAAAATTCAATAAAATTTTATTTAATTTTCGCGCCCAAATTACTCTTTTCATTTCTGCGATCCTGTTACTCCTGATCCAAAATTTCGAGCAAAAATTGTGCGAAAAATTCAATAAAATTTTATTTTATTTTCGCGCCCAAATTACTCTTTTCATTTCTGCGATCCTGTTACTCCTGATCCAAATTTTCGAGCAAAAATTGTGCGAAAAATTCAATAAAATTTTATTTTATTTTCGCGCTCAAATTACTCTTTTCATTTCTGCGATCCTGTTACTCCTGATCCAAATTTTCGAGCAAAAATTGTGCGAAAAATTCAATAAAATTTTATTTTATTTTCGCGCCCAAATTACTCTTTTCATTTCTGCGATCCTGTTACTCCTGATCCAAAATTTCGAGCAAAAATTGTGCGAAAAATTCAATAAAATTTTATTTTATTTTCGCGCCCAAATTACTCTTTTCATTTCTGCGATCCTGTTACTCCTGATCCAAATTTTCGAGCAAAAATTGTGCGAAAAATTCAATAAAATTTTATTTTATTTTTGCGCCCAAATTATTCTTTTCATTTCTGCGATCCTGTTACTCCTGATCCAAATTTTCGAGCAAAAATTGTGCGAAAAATTCAATAAAAGTTTATTTTATTTTCGCGCCCAAATTACTCTTTTCTTTTCTGCGATCCTGTTACTCCTGGTCGGAATTTTCGAGCAAAAATTGTGCGAAAAATTCAATAAAATTTTATTTAATTTTCGCGCCCAAATTACTCTTTTCATTTCTGCGATCCTGTTACTCCTGATCCAAATTTTCGAGCAAAAATTGTGCGAAAAATTCAATAAAATTTTATTTTATTTTTGCGCCCAAATTATTCTTTTCATTTCTGCGATCCTGTTACTCCTGATCCAAATTTTCGAGCAAAAATTGTGCGAAAAATTCAATAAAAGTTTATTTTATTTTCGCGCCCAAATTACTCTTTTCTTTTCTGCGATCCTGTTACTCCTGGTCGGAATTTTCGAGCAAAAATTGTGCGAAAAATTCAATAAAATTTTATTTAATTTTCGCGCCCAAATTACTCTTTTCATTTCTGCGATCCTGTTACTCCTGATCCAAATTTTCAAGCAAAAATTGTGCGAAAAATTCAATAAAAATTTATTTAATTTTCGCGCCCAAATTACTCTTTTCATTTCTGCGATCCTGTTACTCCTGATCCAAATTTTCGAGCAAAAATTGTGCGAAAAATTCAATAAAATTTTATTTAATTTTCGCGCCCAAATTATTCTTTTCATTTCTGCGATCCTGTTACTCCTGATCCAAATTTTCGAGCAAAAATTGTGCGAAAAATTCAATAAAATTTTATTTAATTTTCGCGCCCAAATTACTCTTTTCATTTCTGCGATCCTGTTACTCCTGATCCAAAATTTCGAGCAAAAATTGTGCGAAAAATTCAATAAAATTTTATTTTATTTTCGCGCCCAAATTACTCTTTTCATTTCTGCGATCCTGTTACTCCTGATCCAAATTTTCGAGCAAAAATTGTGCGAAAAATTCAATAAAATTTTATTTTATTTTCGCGCCCAAATTACTCTTTTCATTTCTGCGATCCTGTTACTCCTGGTCGGAATTTTCGAGCAAAAATTGTGCGAAAAATTCAATAAAATTTTATTTAATTTTCGCGCCCAAATTACTCTTTTCATTTCTGCGATCCTGTTACTCCTGATCCAAATTTTCGAGCAAAAATTGTGCGAAAAATTCAATAAAATTTTATTTTATTTTCGCGCCCAAATTACTCTTTTCTTTTCTGCGATCCTGTTACTCCTGGTCGGAATTTTCGAGCAAAAATTGTGCGAAAAATTCAATAAAATTTTATTTAATTTTCGCGCCCAAATTACTCTTTTCATTTCTGCGATCCTGTTACTCCTGATCCAAATTTTCGAGCAAAAATTGTGCGAAAAATTCAATAAAATTTTATTTAATTTTCGCGCCCAAATTACTCTTTTCATTTCTGCGATCCTGTTACTCCTGATCCAAATTTTCGAGCAAAAATTGTGCGAAAAATTCAATAAAATTTTATTTAATTTTCGCGCCCAAATTATTCTTTTCATTTCTGCGATCCTGTTACTCCTGATCCAAATTTTCGAGCAAAAATTGTGCGAAAAATTCAATAAAATTTTATTTTATTTTCGCGCCCAAATTACTCTTTTCATTTCTGCGATCCTGTTACTCCTGGTCGGAATTTTCGAGCAAAAATTGTGCGAAAAATTCAATAAAATTTTATTTTATTTTCGCGCCCAAATTACTCTTTTCATTTCTGCGATCCTGTTACTCCTGGTCGGAATTTTCGAGCAAAAATTGTGCGAAAAATTCAATAAAATTTTATTTAATTTTCGCGCCCAAATTACTCTTTTCATTTCTGCGATCCTGTTACACCTGATCCAAATTTTCGAGCAAAAATTGTGCGAAAAATTCAATAAAATTTTATTTAATTTTCGCGCCCAAATTACTCTTTTCATTTCTGCGATCCTGTTACTCCTGATCCAAATTTTCGAGCAAAAATTGTGCGAAAAATTCAATAAAAGTTTATTTTATTTTCGCGCCCAAATTACTCTTTTCTTTTCTGCGATCCTGTTACTCCTGGTCGGAATTTTCGAGCAAAAATTGTGCGAAAAATTCAATAAAATTTTATTTAATTTTCGCGCCCAAATTACTCTTTTCATTTCTGCGATCCTGTTACTCCTGATCCAAATTTTCGAGCAAAAATTGTGCGAAAAATTCAATAAAAGTTTATTTTATTTTCGCGCCCAAATTACTCTTTTCTTTTCTGCGATCCTGTTACTCCTGGTCGGAATTTTCGAGCAAAAATTGTGCGAAAAATTCAATAAAATTTTATTTAATTTTCGCGCCCAAATTACTCTTTTCATTTCTGCGATCCTGTTACTCCTGATCCAAATTTTCGAGCAAAAATTGTGCGAAAAATTCAATAAAATTTTATTTTATTTTCGCGCCCAAATTACTCTTTTCATTTCTGCGATCCTGTTACTCCTGATCCAAATTTTCGAGCAAAAATTGTGCGAAAAATTCAATAAAATTTTATTTTATTTTCGCGCCCAAATTACTCTTTTCATTTCTGCGATCCTGTTACTCCTGATCCAAATTTTCGAGCAAAAATTGTGCGAAAAATTCAATAAAAGTTTATTTTATTTTCGCGCCCAAATTACTCTTTTCATTTCTGCGATCCTGTTACTCCTGGTCGGAATTTTCGAGCAAAAATTGTGCGAAAAATTCAATAAAATTTTATTTAATTTTCGCGCCCAAATTACTCTTTTCATTTCTGCGATCCTGTTACTCCTGATCCAAATTTTCAAGCAAAAATTGTGCGAAAAATTCAATAAAAATTTATTTAATTTTCGCGCCCAAATTACTCTTTTCATTTCTGCGATCCTGTTACTCCTGATCCAAATTTTCGAGCAAAAATTGTGCGAAAAATTCAATAAAATTTTATTTAATTTTCGCGCCCAAATTATTCTTTTCATTTCTGCGATCCTGTTACTCCTGATCCAAATTTTCGAGCAAAAATTGTGCGAAAAATTCAATAAAATTTTATTTTATTTTCGCGCCCAAATTACTCTTTTCATTTCTGCGATCCTGTTACTCCTGGTCGGAATTTTCGAGCAAAAATTGTGCGAAAAATTCAATAAAATTTTATTTTATTTTCGCGCCCAAATTACTCTTTTCATTTCTGCGATCCTGTTATTCCCGGTCGGAATTTTCGAGCAAAAATTGTGCGAAAAATTCAATAAAATTTTATTTAATTTTCGCGCCCAAATTACTCTTTTCATTTCTGCGATCCTGTTACACCTGATCCAAATTTTCGAGCAAAAATTGTGCGAAAAATTCAATAAAATTTTATTTAATTTTCGCGCCCAAATTACTCTTTTCATTTCTGCGATCCTGTTACTCCTGATCCAAATTTTCGAGCAAAAATTGTGCGAAAAATTCAATAAAAGTTTATTTTATTTTCGCGCTCAAATTACTCTTTTCATTTCTGCGATCCTGTTACTCCTGGTCGGAATTTTCGAGCAAAAATTGTGCGAAAAATTCAATAAAATTTTATTTAATTTTCGCGCCCAAATTACTCTTTTCATTTCTGCGATCCTGTTACTCCTGATCCAAATTTTCAAGCAAAAATTGTGCGAAAAATTCAATAAAATTTTATTTTATTTTCGCGCCCAAATTACTCTTTTCATTTCTGCGATCCTGTTACTCCTGATCCAAATTTTCAAGCAAAAATTGTGCGAAAAATTCAATAAAATTTTATTTTATTTTCGCGCCCAAATTACTCTTTTCATTTCTGCGATCCTGTTACTCCTGATCCAAATATTCGAACAAAAATTGTGCGAAAAATTCAATAAAATTTTATTTTATTTTCGCGCCCAAATTACTCTTTTCATTTCTGCGATCCTGTTACTCCTGATCCAAATTTTCGAACAAAAATTGTGGGAAAAATTCAATAAAATTCTATTTTATTTTCGCGCCCAAATTACTCTTTTCATTTCTGCGATCCTGTTACTCCTGGTCGAAATTTTTGAGTGGAAATTTTGTTGAAAATAAATTAATAATGTGAAATTATTTTCGCGCTTAAATTACTCTTTTCATTTCTGCGATCCTGTTACTCCTGGTCGTAATTTTTGTGTGAAAATTTTGTTAAAAATAAAAATTCTAAGTCCACATGCATTCATTCATTCATTCATCATTGACAATGTAGAAGAATCAATAGAATTAATTAGTTTTTATGGCCCTTAAAAGGGCCCTTTTTTAGGGGTAGGGTTGCCGATAACCGTCGTCATATCTTCAGATGAGGGTGCGGTCGACTTCTTGGGAGGCGGTTTCTCGTGACGGTCACAAAAACCTCTTATTTCTTGGTATCCTGTTACACAATGTACAATTTTTGGATGGGTTTGTTATTATTTTATTGGGTTACAAAGGGTTATTAATAACTAACATTTTTCGATAAGTTTAAAATCAATTTCTGATCTGAAAGAAAGGTACAGTTTGGGGTTCGAACGCCTTCGTTCGTCCTGGAACGTCAAAACCAGGACGAACAAAGGCTTAAGGGTCGAAACTATAGTCGCAAAAATAAAAATAAACATGTGTGACATCAACAAAGTGCATTTTATAAGAACATTACACACACAGACAATGACGGCTCTTATACCTAAAGAGACATCTGTAAAATTCCAATTGGTCTCCATAAAATTCATAAATTCGTGTCACTTGCTAATAAATTCAAGGAAGCAAATACTATTTCTAAATATTTGAACCATTTTACTCTTTCATTTTTTTCTCTATTTCAATCAAATCTTTCGTCCATCCTTCACACAAACCATGCAATGCGATAAAAATAGTATAATTGTTATTAGTGCAACTTAAATGTCTTGTTATGTATATTTTTTTTAGTATAAAGAACTTATGGAGGAAGCTAAAAATGATACAAGAAATCGGTACGACCGTTATAGCAATTTGTGATCGATAATATGTTGTGAAACTAATGGATGGGAATGTTAAGTTACAAGAAGATAACAAGCCATATTTATTGTAATAAAATGGATATTCACCTATTTAACGTGTTTTCTTTTTTAACGTCATAAATGGGATTAGATTGACAAATAAGAACCTTTATTTTGCCTCCCCTACGAAGATCGTCGAACAGTCGAAATTTCAAATTCTAAAAAATACGAAAACAACACTTTCTTGTACGGAGAATGGAGAAATGTTAACAAACCTCACTTGATTGTTTATAATTCCACTATTAATTACCATTTAAATCATCAACCGTTAAAAAATTTCAAGGGCAACATTTATTATTCGGTGATTATATCAAACGTCGATTTACACTGGTTTAGGGATTAGAAATTTGGCAGACATTTAAGGTTTCAATTATCAAAATCGTACCTTAGAATTATGAGTTATAAGCTTTTAAAAATTCAAAGAAATCACATTTGTAATTTACCCGTTCCGCGCCGTCTACCGGACGATAGCTGAACTGCCAAGTGCATATTGCCGGCAGCGCCAGAACACTCGAACTTTATACTTATAATCAAAATGTAAAAATCCAGCAATGAGTTGAACATCGAATTGTAAAATATTTAATTCTGAATGGAATAATATGTAAAATAGCTGAGGAAATTTGAAGATTCTTGAGTAATTTGCAAATTAAAATTTAGGACGAGCAATTGTTGGTAATTCAGGTTACTGTAAAGCATACAATTTAAATATAAACATTTTGCAATGCTTTTCCACTAAATACAGGTCAAAATAATTTTTATTTATTAGTTAATTATTTTTTTATCTTGTGTAATGCATCATATTATAATTAATATTTATTTCTTTACACTCGCACTATCTGTTATCGCGAGGATAAGTTAGTCATTTTGTGGTGCTCGCCTTTACTCTAACCTGTAATTGACATCTGACCAAGCGGGCACCTGCATACATTGTTGCTATATAACCTGTCGAGCGGTTGCCAGATTATATAGCCAAGGGTTCGCCTGACTCGCAATCGTGACTTGGACTTAACAACACTAATAAAATAAGCTTTTAGTCATTACTTACCTTTACTCCTGCTGTCTCAGTTCGGGTTCACTGGCATCTCGGCGTCGACGCAAAATCGTGCACTCGCGATTAACGTTTCGTAGGAGTAACGGGATCGGGATATCAATGAAGTACTATACAAAATGACAACGACGGCAATTGATATGACAAACGTGATATATTAATGAAATAAAGAATTTAACAAACATTACTCTTGACATACATTTAGTGGACAACACAATCGATACATTAAAATCTAATTCAGCAAACATGACAATTATCTGACGTTACATCTTACAAAAGAATAATTACAACACAAGTGAAAATTAATCTTTACACATTATAAATGAATTTAGCCAAAACCTCTCATTGTCACCTTACATTACCTCGCCCATTAGGAAAAAGGAGCAACTGTACCGTACGCGGACTAAAACTCAAAGACAACTGTAAAACTCAAAGAACTGACTGAACTGTAAGACTCTCCAAGAACTGCCTGAAAATCTACATGTTACTGTCCACGAAACCTCTGTGTCCCCACCGTTTTCTTTAGGAATTTTCCTGCGAAGACAAAGGGAATCCAGAGTTCAATTCGACATCGCTTTTATCTGGTTCAACATTTGCTCCTTTCCCATTTTTATTTAATTTAGGCGTTTACTTCGCCCAAATAATTCTATTATTTATTTAATCAATTACCCAGTGACTTGAGATTGAAAACGAAATTAATTTATAGACATAATCACTTAATTGACTATTTACAGGTGTTGGCTATGAATTCCCATCTTAGCTACTACAGGTAGCTCAGAAAACCGCTTAAATACACATTCTTCGATAGTGCACTAAATACATAATGCGCTGGTGCAATGTAAACACAATGACAATAACAACCCATTATCTCTTTTCTGAAAGACGGGCGCAACTATTAATGGAATTTTATGATAATAAACGAAATTTGATTAGTCGGACATCGCTAATACCTCTCACACGTTGATTAATTACACGTATACTTTTTACACTCCTCACATAACTCCCCACCTTATTTAAGTAATCTAAGTATAAAATAACTTGGATTACTTGTCAGCATTTACTCACACTTTCACCCCATTCAAAAGCAACAAAACCCACAACCCATGCGTGTTAGTAAAAAGGATGATAAATGCGAAATGAAAACCCTTCTATAAAACTTAATTGTTACAGAAACAAAATCCGTTATTATGAAACTGACTGTTTAACAGGCTTAAAAAAAAAAGATCAAGAACACATCACAACCATATCAAAAACAAAATTCGTTATTATTAAAAATACAAAATAATACACAAAAAAAACTACATTAGAACAAAATAAAATACGACTAATAGGATAAAATATCGATACAAATTAATTCGCAAAACATATAAACACATGAAAAACAATAGATTAAAATAAAACAAAACAAACAATACTAGCACATAAGAAAATAATTTACGGCGCTACTCCGCCTGCTCCTCCTCCGATTCCTCCGATTCGTAGTCGGAGTCCTCGATTCTCCTTAGGTAGCGCCGGAAGGCCTCTTCTCGCTCGGCGTCTTCTTCCTCTTCGTCCTCCTCTTGTTGATGCCGGTCCCCACAGCCGTTGCAGGGGGTCGACTGCACCGGGTATGGCATCACTGCCATGGGGAGCCCCTCCGGCTGCATGTCCCACCGGTGGAAGGGCTCCTCTTCCGCCTCCACGTCCATCTCGGAGCGAGTGTTTGCAAGTCCCGTCCTGATATAGGAGTCCAGGACGGTCTCCAACCTGGCAGCTCCCGCCAGATACCAGAGGAACACGTTCCTCACCTGATTCCTCTCCCTAGGCTCCAGATTCGGGAACCGGCTGAGCCTGGTCGGGTCCAGAGGGTGGCGTGCCAGCCACAGCACCAACGATGCCCACAATCCCATGAAAGATTCCCATGGAAACATTTTGGATTTGAAACTCAAAGATGAACTGGACTGAATGATGAATTTACGGTTCATCCCTGGGTTTATAAGGGCGGCTCTTAATGATGTTTTCTACGTCATTGATTGTTAGATCCAAATTACTGTTAACAAATCTCATCAACCTTCCTTCCCCGCCGGCCGCCTCCTGATCTGCCTCTTTTGTTCCTTGACTGTCTGGTTCACCTTTTAAATCGTTTTTTAATGTGCACATAGAGTCCCACAATTGTCTATTTACGCGGTACGATTATTTGTTTACGCACACTGTTTTCTTTGTAAACTAACCGCGCACTCTCCTTTCGATCCCTTGAACGATACCTACTTACCCTAACTACATAACAAACACAATTCGATTTACATCTCATAATTACAATATACAATCCAAACTTATCCTAATTACATCGCTCATAATTCAATATACGTTCCACGATTACCAAAAAGATTTCAATAATATTTACAATTTAATTACACAATCAACATTTCATTTACAAGTTTACCCAACAATCATTCCTGCGTATTACAATTTCAATACGATTTTCGTTTTCTCGATAATCACCTCTTAACAGCCTGTTTACCTTAATTATGCATAATGATCTCCCAGTTAATTTAATTCCCAAAATTAGTTAGTGTTAGTTTCATGCAATTCCCAATTATTTAATCTTATTAATACATATAATCTTTTTTTTTTTTTTCACAAAAATTTTTTCCATCTTCTACTTTTTCCTTCCCGTGAACAACTTACCAAAACTGCTCGCGCTGCGAGTATTATGTCGGTGCTCGGCTGCACTCGAACTTGCTATTATTTTACCCTCTTTAGTACAATGAAACCTAAACGTTTTATCTTCATTTTCCCCTAAATACTTATCCTCTGCCAATTTTTGAAATTTAAAATTTTCCATCTTCACTCCCTTGGTGGTTTTATCTTCGTGCTCGGTTACTCTAACCCACGTCTTGCCTTTATATTTTTCAAGAAATCCTCGCCGTACCCATGGTTTATTTCCTGCGATCCCGCTATTCCTCTCCAATTTTTCATTATGTCCTTCTGGTTCATCTGACTTTTTCGCACCTTCTCTACTAGTCCCTGGGAAACCTTCCCTGGACTTGTTCACACTCTCGCTGCTCAGTGCTCGATGACACTGTGTCGACGTCAAAACTTCCCCCTCGTCATTGCATTGGAAACTTCGGTTGCCACTTTCATTTACTATCAAAAACCCTCCTGTTATTGGAGTTACCTTGAATTCCTCTGTCTTACAACCTGGTGGCACCTCTTCCTTGTCGTCGCAGAGGTCAAAGTATAATCTGTCCCCGAATTGCGTTAAATACCCGCGCCTAACTCGATTTTCGTCCCTGGGCGTATTACACGTCTGATCTAACCTTTCTTCGTGGCTCCCTTCTTCAACCGTTCCAACTCCACTTCCATTTTCCTCTGAGCCTTCTCTCTCCGAATTTGTACTGTCACTCGGCGTGTTCGCTCCTTCTTCGCTCACTTCGGACTCGTTCAACCCTGTTTCTTCCAAACCGCTTTCGTCGTCATCCTCCTTACCCACATTACCTTCATCTAGGTGCGCCTCGCTCTGCACGCTTTCCTGGGCGGCGATACCATCCTCTGATTCGTTCTCGTTTTCGTTCTCCCGGCTGCTCTCTACACCTTTGATGCTTAATACGACCTCCCCTTCGCTCGTGCTCTCCTCATGATCAGATTCCACTGATTCTATCCTGCAACGCTCAGTCGCATCCTCCGCGCTCTCATAACTACCATTACTAGATTCACCTTCGTTTGCTGGTGGAGGTGGTGGCCTTCTCCATACACTGAACAGTATCTCATTATCATCTATTCCCTTATAAGACTCGTGGAAGTCTGGTACTTCCTTTGGCCTCCTCGGTGGATCGAAATTCCTTTTCTCAGGTTCGTCTCTGCACAATCCGTCTTCAACTGGCGTGTAGCACGGTTTAATTCGGTTGACGTGCACTGCTTGAGTCTTTTTGCTGTAGATGTCCTTCACTACGTAATTAACAGGTCCGTTAATTTTTATAATCCGCCATGGTCCGGTCCACTTTGGTTGGAATTTGTGTGCAAGCATCTTCGACGAGTGTGCTTCATTTTTCACGTACACTTTATCACCTAACGCGAATTTGTGCGTTTTCGCCTTCCTGTTAAATTTTGCATTCCGATCCTCTTCCTTCCTCTTGATATTATCCGTCGCTCTTCTGTATGCATCCCCCATTCTGGCCATCATCTCCGTCGCGTAATTTTCGTCTAAGTCGTATTTCATTCTCGTTGGTTTTATCAACGCATCTATGGGCAGTTCCATGTCTCTCATATGCATTAAAAAGAACGGTGTTTCAGACGTCGTCGCATTTACGTTGTTACGCAGCGCCATAGCTACGAATGGTAGCGTTTCATCCCAAGAATTTTCTTGCGCTGACACGTAATGAGAGATCATCGTCTTCATGGTTCCATGCATCCTTTCTATCACTCCGTTTGATTGCGGATGCCATGCACTGGTCTGGATCTTTTCAATTCCTAGTAAACTGCAGATTTCCTTGAACAATTTTGAAATAAACTGGCTACCACAATCTGTTAAAATTTGCCTAGGTGTTCCGTGTCTGCATATAATGTTCGTTACAAATGCTTTTGCAACTGTCTCTGCTGAAATATCGGGTATTGGAATTAGCTCGGGGTACCGTGTCAAAAAATCCATACATGTCAAAATGTATCTGTTCCCGTTTCGAGTTCGATTCAATGGTCCCACTAAGTCGAGTGAAATCCTTCCCCATGCACCTGATTGTACGCTCATATGTTGCATCTCCGCTGGTGGTATATAGTTACTCTTCCTCATCGCACACGACTGGCATTCCTTGCAGTGTTGTTTGACATCCTTGTTTAAATTCTTCCAATAAAATTCTCGTTTAATGTTAATCAACATTCGTTTCTCACCTGGATGACAACTAAACGGCGCATCGTGGTACATCTTCAAAACTTGTTTAATTAACTTTCGAGGCAACACCAATCTGTCGTCCCTTTGATTTTCATCTCTTCGTTTGTATAACAATCCCCTACCGTCTTTGAAAAAATCCGTACATTCGCCTAATTTTGTTGATATTTGCCTTACGTACTCATCGGTTTGCTGTGCTTTTACTAATTCATTTAGGTCGTAAATAGAAGTAATTAATAATTTTGGATCATTATCTCCTCCTTCGTTGTTCACAATTTGTCTGACAGCGTAATCCTCAATCCTTTTATCCATCGTATCGCTTCTCAATCTTGTCAAAGCATCTGCGTTGGTGTTAAGACGTCCTGGTCGATATTCAATGGTGAAACTATGTTCCATGAGGCTCAATGACCACTTAGATAACCTGCTGCTTTGATCCTTCAATGAAAACAAATACCTCAAACTGCGGTGGTCCGTATATACTTTAAATGTTACTCCTGTTAGATATTCTCTAAAATGTTTAATCCCCCATACTACCGCCAACGCTTCCTTTTCAATTGTCGAATAATTCTGCTCAGCCTTGTTTAGTGTTCTGCTTGCGTAGCTTACCGGGTGTTCTGTGTCTCCGTATTTTTGACATAAAATACCACCTATCGCCACTCCACTTGCGTCTGTTACTAGAATAAATTCTCTATTGAAATCGGGGTACTTCAAAATTGGAGGTGCTGTTAGTGCTTGTTTCAATTTCTGAAATGCTTCTTCTGTTTTTTCGGTCCATACGAACTTTACATCTTTCTTGGTAAGCTGGGTCAAAGGTCTCGCTATCTCCGAGAAACTAGGTACAAATTTTCTATAAAAACCTGCTAATCCGATGAATGCTCTGATTTCTTTAACTGTTCTTGGTACGGGATACTTTTTTATAACTTCGGTTTTCTGTGGATCTGCTTGACAACCATGTTCTGATATTATGTGTCCTAAATATTTTACCTCTCTTTGTAAGAATTTGCATTTCGTTGGTTTTAGCTTCAAATTATTTTCTCTAAGTCTAATAAAAACATCTCTTAAACGGCTCACATGTTGCACGATGCTTCCATCCGAAAATACGATAATATCATCCAGGTAGACTAGACACGTGACTCCTGTTAGTCCTGATAAAACTGCATACATTAGCCGTTGCCATGTACTTGGCGCATTGGACAGCCCAAACGGCATCTTGGTGAAATGATAATGTCCTGTTGGAGTTGAAAATCCCGTTTTTTCTTGGTCCTCTTCTTCAATCTCGATTTGATGATAACCACTTGTTAGATCCATGGTGGAAAATAATTTAGCTCCTGACAGTTGGTCTATCGTATCCTGAATGTGAGGTAGCGGAAAATAATCTGGTTTCGTAATTGCATTTAACCCTCGGTAATCAATACAAACTCGTAATTCCGGCTTCTCACCTACGTGTGTCTTCTTCTCGACTAAAACTATTGGTGCCGACCACGGGCTCTGAGATTCCACTATTATCCCTTCATCTAACATCTTGTCGATTTGTTGATTTAATTCACCCCGTTTGGAAAAGGGTACACGGTATGGTCTTCTCGCTATCGGGTGTGTATTTCCCTCGGTGATTATTCTGTGTTTGGTACGCGTCGTGTGCGTCAACTTCTGATCCGGCCTCGTAAAAATATCTGCGAATTCCATCAGTACTTCCCTTATCTCGTTAGATCCCGCCTTTGCCGGATTTAATGTTAAAATTTCTTCTGCAATTCTCTCTCTCTCTCTAACTGTTGATCCTCCTTGTCTGCAATCTCCGTCCTGTTGTCTTTCTATCGCCTCATATCCGTTACCTACGTGCGTTTTACTCCTTAATTGCACCTTTTGTCCCGTCGTATTTATCAACCTGATTGGAACCTCTTTGTCTACCTGACAATAAACTCTTGCTACCAGTACGCCCGCTGGTACCTCTCCACTAGGCTCGATCATGAGATTCTCGTTATCCGGTAGCTTCCCCTTGAGGACACCTTGGATTAAAATTTCCGAAAATGGAGGTAATTCCACGTCCGATTTAATCACTACTGGATTTGGCGCCGCCACCCTTAGGTCAGACGAGCACCCTTCTCGTTGAATCGATTTTATCCTGCCGGCACTCTCGCTCTGGTCCAGGATCCTTACACTTGGTTCTCTCATCAAAACCGACATTAACTCTTCCTCGCAGTCACATATTTCTAATTGCTCCTCTCTTACTCCACCTTGGTTCCTTTTTCGGCCTACTCCTTGGTTTACTCCTTTCTGATTGACTCCACCTTCCTTGGTGACCTCTGCCTCGGTCACTCTCCATCCTCCGCACGTGTTACTCTCGTTCTTCATTTGACGCCCTTTTCTTCCTTGGTCCTGACTGATTTTCATTAAATCCTCGCTCCCCTCGCGTTCCGCTTCAACGTACTCTCCACCTGAAAATTCTCTTCTGTGTTCCGATGAACAGAGTTCCACACGTTTGCTTCCACCGGGGCCCTTGGTTTCCGCAACAGGTACTTCGCCACTCATTCGGTTGTTGAAGATGGTCTCCATCGTATCGAGACGTCTACTAAGGTTTTCGAGTTTCTCGACAATTTTTTTGAAATATTCATCGTTCCCTTTGTCCATTCGGTGGACTGCAACTAACGGCTTATCTCCCTCTTCGCAATTTTCCAGTCGCACCTGTGATCCATCGATCCAAATTAATCCCGTTGCCCAATCTATTGCAACACGGTTCGCCACTAAAAAATCCAATCCAAGTAATAAATCTGCTCCAAAATCCGTGTTTTCTGTCACATGACACCGATGCTCGATGTGTTTCAATTGCGATAATTCAATATCTACCCTTACTGCTCCCTGTGTGTGAATTCTCTCGCCGCTAATGCTCCATAATCGGGGTTTCAAACTCTCCTCAATATTATATACAATTCCAGGTCGAATCAATGATGTCGCTGCGCCTGAATCAATTATCGCCCTAAATATCCGATTACCTATCCAAATTTTTATACTATTACTACTCAAATCCTTATAATTAGGGGTGGTGAGGCGGGAATGTCCTCTCGTCGCCGTTTCCTGTTGTTCATCTAGTTCTAAGCCGCGGTCCGGCGCTCCGCCGCGACTTCCTTCCCGTTTAAATTCTGCTGTCTACGTGGATTTCTGCATTCTCTTGACATATGTCCTGGTTGATTACAATTATAACAAATTATCTTCCTGCATTGGTTTGCAAAATGTCCTAGTGTTCCACACTTAAAACAATTTAAATTCCTAGCACCTTCGTCCCGATTTCCGGTCTGCCTACCGTTCCCTCGTCCTCGTCCTCGATTATTCCAATCCCTGGTTTGCCTGTCATTTCCTCGTCCTCGTCCTTGACCTCGATTATTCCAATCCCTAGTACTGGAATTTCCGCTGCCGTCCTTACCATAACTAATATCTTCACCACCTGTTGTTCCTATCACGTTCTCTCTAGCTAAATTCCTGATCCTATTCTTACTGACCAATTCAGCGATTTTCTCTTCATTCTCTGCCATCTCGATAGCATCCTCCAAGTCCATGGGTCGGAGAGACAGAACTCTCTGCTGCAACTCCAATCTCAACCCTAATTTAAAACGCAAAAACAAATCGCTCCGAAATTTATCTGGGTACGCAGCGTGATCCGGGTTCGCTCTGTGCGCCAGCTCCTTCAATCTTGCTGCAAACTCCTGGACTGACTCTCCTACCTCTTGTATGCACCTGTGAAAATTCTCAACTGCCTCACCTAAATTAAGGGAAAGTTTGAAACGACTCTCGAGAGCTGCCTTTAAATCTGCATAATCCGCGACTCTTAGTTGTGGTTCCGCCGACAATAATTGTCGCGCCTTTCCTGTCAATTTAATCCTAGTTATTGTCGCCTTTTCTTCTTCCGTCCAACCTGTTAACGCCGCAATGTCATCTAACAATTCAAAAAAATATTTTACATTCGCTGTTCCGTCGAACGTCGGAACCGAGTTCGACGACGTCAAAATTGCTTGATTCGCTGCCATCCTTAATTATTTCGTAAAATCCAAAATACAAAATCGAAATCAAAATACACAACAAAACACAAACTCAAAACAAATCAAAATACAAAAATACAATTTCGCAATTAAAACACGTCCACAAATACAAATCAAGTTACGAAAAAAAATAAATTCAAAATACGAAGACAAAACACAAACAACGATTAATAAATATCCAAGTACGATTATATCAGGTGATAAAACGAGTCAGGTGTTGCTATGTTTATGTAAAACAAAATTAAACAAAATGAATAATAAAAAAAATCTGTAAATCACGGAATATCTAGAACTTTGATCACTACTTAATTTAATCCCACAATTTAAATTGACAAAAAACAAAACAAAAAAAAACGAAACCCTGTTTGGATTTGCTTAGGAACAAACAACTTTAAAACGTAAATAACTCCTTTTAATTGAATCAACTTGGTGTACTAAAAAATCATTTACACCCAAATTAAAACAATCTCAACATTAATTAATTTATTAAAATTCACAACTACTACGGTGGCAATTAAACATCTCAATTATTTAAACAACCACACCATTATATAACCTAACAATTAAATAATCGTCTACTTTAATTAACCTAATAATGAAGCAACCCCACATTTGAGCAACCTTCTACTTTAATTAACCTCTTAATTAAGCAACCCCACACCTGACACCAAAATATATGTGGTGCTCGCCTTTACTCTAACCTGTAATTGACATCTGACCAAGCGGGCACCTGCATACATTGTTGCTATATAACCTGTCGAGCGGTTGCCAGATTATATAGCCAAGGGTTCGCCTGACTCGCAATCGTGACTTGGACTTAACAACACTAATAAAATAAGCTTTTAGTCATTACTTACCTTTACTCCTGCTGTCTCAGTTCGGGTTCACTGGCATCTCGGCGTCGACGCAAAATCGTGCACTCGCGATTAACGTTTCGTAGGAGTAACGGGATCGGGATATCAATGAAGTACTATACAAAATGACAACGACGGCAATTGATATGACAAACGTGATATATTAATGAAATAAAGAATTTAACAAACATTACTCTTGACATACATTTAGTGGACAACACAATCGATACATTAAAATCTAATTCAGCAAACATGACAATTATCTGACGTTACATCTTACAAAAGAATAATTACAACACAAGTGAAAATTAATCTTTACACATTATAAATGAATTTAGCCAAAACCTCTCATTGTCACCTTACATTACCTCGCCCATTAGGAAAAAGGAGCAACTGTACCGTACGCGGACTAAAACTCAAAGACAACTGTAAAACTCAAAGAACTGACTGAACTGTAAGACTCTCCAAGAACTGCCTGAAAATCTACATGTTACTGTCCACGAAACCTCTGTGTCCCCACCGTTTTCTTTAGGAATTTTCCTGCGAAGACAAAGGGAATCCAGAGTTCAATTCGACATCGCTTTTATCTGGTTCAACATTTGCTCCTTTCCCATTTTTATTTAATTTAGGCGTTTACTTCGCCCAAATAATTCTATTATTTATTTAATCAATTACCCAGTGACTTGAGATTGAAAACGAAATTAATTTATAGACATAATCACTTAATTGACTATTTACAGGTGTTGGCTATGAATTCCCATCTTAGCTACTACAGGTAGCTCAGAAAACCGCTTAAATACACATTCTTCGATAGTGCACTAAATACATAATGCGCTGGTGCAATGTAAACACAATGACAATAACAACCCATTATCTCTTTTCTGAAAGACGGGCGCAACTATTAATGGAATTTTATGATAATAAACGAAATTTGATTAGTCGGACATCGCTAATACCTCTCACACGTTGATTAATTACACGTATACTTTTTACACTCCTCACAATTTATTTAAGGATTCTATATTTACTTCAACATATTAGGAATTATTTACAAACATAAGAATGGTATTCTAAAATAATTCAACTTGTTACTATTTCAATTTTGTAAATAAAATGCTTTAATCCACTTGCCTAATGGCCGAGCAACCCGATATACTCATAGACAAAAATTATTATACAATATTTTATTTAGGGAAAATAAATATAAAATGATTTGTAATTATAATCCACATATATAATAAATAGTACTCCTTACTTTAGACTGCAAACAAATTTCAATTTCTAATGTTGAAGGCTAATAACACCAAATTTTGGTTTTCAAAGGTATTATTTATGCTAGCTCTTCAAATAAGTTGTGCTTACGAATTCATGTTCAAACCATTATTTGTCGATGTTATAGTAAAGTTTCATTCCCGTTATGCTTAAAATCAGAAGCTTTTTTAATATTAAATTAATAGTAGTTACGCGTATATCGGGTCACCTGTAATTAGGCGTTTATGTATTACCAGTTTATCCACGCGATAACAGATGGCACGGCTATATGGCGATGATTTTCTATATTGTACAGCATCAACAAAATAAAAAGTTGAACAGTCGATCAATATAAATTTAAAGACGGGTATTGATTTGAAAAATGCTCTATATTTAAATTTTAGCTTTACAGTAAACTGAATTGCCGACACTCGCTTTTAAATTGTAAATCACTGGAGAATCGCTAAATTTCTTCTGATATTTTACACATTTTTCGATTCAGAATGAAATGTTTTATCGTGGGTCGTATAATTTATTACTGGATATTTACATTTTTATTTAAGTATAAAGTTCGAGTGTATTGGCGCTAAACGCAATCATTACTTGACAGTTCAGCTAACTGCCGGTAGATGGCGCGGCAGCAGGAGAAAGAACAACAGCGATAAATTTGAATTTTTAAAAGCTTATAACTGGTAACTCTGAAAGAAGATTTTGATAATGGAGTAGTTAATAACCGACAAAACTTTTAATGCTCAAAAGAAATATCGTGGAATAATAAATATTGCCGTCGTAATTCTCCAACGGTTGTATTAATTTTAACGATTCAGACGGTAATTAATCGTTTAATTACAGATTACCATAATTGGCTAGTTTTGGTACTAGGCAAATCTCTGCTTTTTGTCTTATTTCTAGCCCATGTTTCATTTAGATTTTTAATAGGATGGAGTTGCATGAATTTTTTTGTTGCCTTCCAAAATAATTGTTAATGTAATTGACGCATGTTTTAGTTTGTGAATTTCTCTGTTGTTTGTTTTGTTTAGTATTTAGCTCCTTTTTCCTCTGCCTGCGTGTATCACTAATTACGTCTCTTATCCTTTTTTGATAACTATTTCCTTTTAGTCTTCTTGTGATCTATATAATACTTTCCCATGCCGATTGTTAATGTATAATGTTGCTAAACTTTTCTACTTTTACATACATAAAAGCAAATCAATTAATTACTATTATTATTGTTACAATTTTAAGGGTAGTATGAAATAGATATTAATTTTATATAGTAAAATTTATATCTAAAAAAAGAACCTTTATTGGCATATCGTGCTACATTTTCCTTTTTATTTTATCTCTCCATATCTCTTCTTTTCTCTTTTTCCCACCCCAATCTCACCAGAGTCTACACTCCAGTTCCATCCTCTCCAATCCATTCATTCACTCTTTTTTCCCTTCCCACCCATTTCTCAAGCACTCCTCTGCTAACTGTCTCCATGTATCTCTCCCCCATTTCACACAGTCTACACCCCTCTATTTTTTTCCTCCCTCTCTCTCCTGATCCACATCTGGCTCTTGCCAGAATCACCATTTCCTCCCTGATCAACTGCCTCTCATTCAGATACCTTGGCAGCCTCCCATGTACGTGCCACCTCTCAAACATATCATTATATTCACTCTTCGTAATACATCCCTACCTCTCCTGAATTTCCAGTTCCTTCTCCTTCACCTACGCCACCGCATTCACTCCACTCTCTATCCACTCGTTTACTTTCTGACAACCCCACCCTCATTCTCCACTTGTACTCTCCTACACACACACACACACACACACATTTTCTATACCTCTTTCACCAATATCTCCTCCACTAAATCACACAACTTCATCTCATGTCTCTTCAGGGCCTCACCAAATTTATATCTATTTCATATTACAAAACATAAATATTAAAACAATTTGTTATAATTTTCGTTTGTTGATCGTTTCCTATCGGATAATTCTAAAAGCTTTTAATTCCAAATCAAAAATCACCTAATTGAACCAAGCACTTGAGGCGTGTTGCGCCGTGACCATCTTAAGCTCCAGAGATTTGTTATCACGTCCTCTCGCATCCTCCGAATATTTTCTCACTCTGCGCAAACTTGACCCCCACACGTCTCGAGTGCTCGGTAATATTGTACATAAAGAATAAAACAAACACCTTAATAACATGTATTATATTTTAAATAATGAGTTTGTGTGTTGAATTGCTTCATGTACAAAACAAAAGTATGAACACAAACTTAAGAGCTATCTATAAATAGTGACAAGGTCCCTTATCACAAGTGGGTAGCTAAAGGGCGAAACCACTCAGCGATTCGGCCCTTTACTGTTTAAAATAAAGTTATGATAGTACTCCCATCTGAACGAAGTCAATATCATACAAAATTGTCGATAAGGACTTTATCACAGCCATGTAAAAGCGCGCCCGTCGGGGGCGCGCGAGGAGAGCCGTTGCAAAAGAATGCGCATCCCTCGCACACTGCACACTCACGCCTAAGGCAAGATCTCGCTGCGAGGGATCTGCTCTTAGAATTGCTTCACCTTTATACCCGGCCATCGAAGGGAAGCAAGTCCGGTTCGACGCCGTCTCAAAACTAAACTAGACAAAAAATAAATTTTTAACATTGTAATATAAATAAACGATTAACTGTTTGAATAATTTCTATGAAATTAAATCCACATATATAAAAGAATGTTGCATCACATTTTCATAAAGGTCTGTATTAAAAAAAAAAAATGAAATAAAAATAACTCAGTGGAAGTAAAAGCTATCATATACGCAATGAATGACAACTACAAGTCACCTCAACTCCATCCGATCCATTATAATTTTATGAATTGACGAGTGTTCGCATAGTAATTTTTCTACCATTACTTCCGGGTTTAACAAAATATATAATATACAAAAACAAATTTGAATTTTCGCATCACTTGTCAACATTCAACAACTTTTTTTTGTACAAATATATACATAAGTAATTTATACAATATTTATATATATAAAAAATAACCAATAAAAATTTCAATGACATGTGGCAGTATCTAAACAGTTTGTAAGAACATTTAACGGACCAGAAACCATAAAAATCAACAATTTATGTGATGTGAGTTGTTAAGATATTTATAATAAATACTGGCACACATAATTAGTGACTCTTAAACATTATATTGTCAATTAATTAGTCTACTCTCCGCAAAGGATTTGACTTTTCTGAAATTGTAAGCTCACGATTACTCGCTAATTTAGCACCAATTATCTCAATTGACCTCCCACGAAAATTCTTGATGCCTAAGAAAAATGTGTGAAACAATCCATATTTCGTGAAATAATCTAATTACCTTTCGTTTACTTAAGCAGTACTTCTAATGTTATTAACAATTTTTTCTCCAGCTACACCAAGCTTCGTGTTACTTAATTCCAAAGTCGGACATCCTAAAATGTTTCATAGTTATATTAATGTACACCTAAAGTTATTTAAAATATATGTATATACACTTTTTAAAGAATTTTCAGGTAATTTGGAAACATTCGTGGAAGCTCTATAAAAATTTTGAACTCAACCGTTATTAGCGAGTAGTACTACGAAATCCTTTACGTGACTTAAGTAAAAATCCAAGAGTATTTGTACAACCTCATCTAGAAGAAAATTAAAATAACAAACGTAACTGGGTGACTGTAGTCTTAATACTTAGAAACCACACTAGGTGTGGGACATATCGAGTATCGTAGCTTCTTTCCTCCTGTTGAAACTGGAATCTGCTGTGTGCATTGTGTTGAAGGAGAGCGATCCATACAAACCTGCGCCCGACATTGCTGGAATCTCCCTCGCTTTCAGGTTTAGCTTTTCTATCGAGCCGGTCATCGGCTTCTCGGCTTCCTTGTCCTTATCTTCATCAGCGAAGACCGTGGTCGGGGGTACCACCAACCTTACTTCCGCACTGTGGCCTAGGATGTATTTGAAGAATTCGTACGTCGACCAGCAGATGGCCGTCGCTGGCATTTGGTACATCACACGGGCTTGTAATCCCCTGAAGAATCCGGGTAATCCTCCGAGCCTGTAAATGATTATTATTTTATTTAGTGCTAAACTTGAAACTTTCACATCACACATTAGTATTTCAATTCCCTGGACAATACCGTTTGTTTAATTAATGTTTCACTCTTCTCGTGTAGCAGATATCAGGAGATGTCTTGATTGAAATTAAACATCCTCCACAGTCTGTCGAAAAATGATCCTGGCGTAAATTTATAACACGAAATCACAAAATCATTTACCTATAAACTGTTCTCACTGCGTGCTTCATGCCCGTTATACTCCCTACTTGTTGTGTGTTCAACAGTGTCTTGCAGACGTCTAAAGGTGTGGTGGCGGCGGCCGCCACCGCGCCCGCCAGGGCGCCACTGGTCATATGAGCGGTCGGGTTGTACGTGTGGTCTTTGTTGCTGACTTTCTGCGCGAACTCGTACACCATGAAGTGGATACTTTGAAATGGAATATTCATCGTTAACTGTGTGGTGTACGATCGGTAGAAAGCCATAGAACCTTCTGTTCGGTATACCCTCCTGATGCAGTCCAATACTGTTTTATACGGGGAATCCGCCATTTGCATTCTCTGCTTCACGACTGAAAGAGCAAAATAGTAGTATTGTTAAATAAACGTAACTATAGGGAAAGTATTGTAAACTTTACACGAGATAAAAATATTAAAATCCATCCTGCGTGATAATTGAAATGTATTCTATGTTAAATAAAACACACTTTTACTTAGTTAATATCACACTGTTTATTTATAGTGACTGCAGTTTCGATCAAACAATGATCATTATCAAACTATAAGTAAAGTAAATACAAAGAAACATCTTATTTATACCGCGTTAAACTAAGTAAAAGTGTGTTTTATTTAATTAAAAATGTATCACGAAGTAAGTGCCGCCAACCTCAATCAGTATTCTATGTTATATGTGTAATCGGGTTGCCATATCTAGCTGGGACCTCGTCGGGATGCTCTAAGATGGAGTGTATAAATAAGGTAAAAAATGTATTTAATATAGTTACTTTTTATTAAGAAAACAATTACATGGAACTTGTTGCAGCAGAAGTAGTACAACATATTTTTGGGAAGATTTCATCTTTTTCAGCAAGTCAACATAAACTTGTTGACATAAATAAAACTGAGGCTGCTAACAGATGGCGTACTTGAGCCAAGCTAGTAACTGTGACAAAATTGGGTCTTGTTGGGATGTCAGGACAAGAAGGTCCATAACGGTGATGGTCCCGATTTATCAGGACATGCATGATTTCTGGCAATGTGAAGTTTATCATAAGCTCCATACCTAATATTGAGTAAGGGAGATGGAAGGGAAGTTTGGAGAGGGGGCTTCGGAAGAAAACTGCAAGTCAATTCAAGTATTGCATCCCGGACGGTGATTATGGAAACATAACTCTAAGAAAGTTCACAAACTGCCACTGCAGAGTCATTTTGACACAATATTAATAAACACAAATAATTCGAAAAAAAAATTGTAGAAGTGGACATCTCAAATAATTTAGGAAAATGGAAAACATAATCATTTATAAAAATATAATATTACCTTCTGCAGGATTCATGATACCATCGTGTAGTAAGGTTGATATACATCCAGAAACACCTGAAAAGAAAAAAATTATACACAATTGTTTAATTGAAAAAGGAAACCCTTTACTTGTTGCAGATGCACGAATCAAACGTATTAATATTGTAACAGTTTCAGGCTATTTAAGGGAGCCTTTTAGTGTAAATGTCCACCTTTTCAAGTCACACTTTTATAAAAGACATTTATTTCTTAACAATAAAACTTTGTTGAAAGTTTCGGACATCTTTAAACTTAAAATTATTTTTTTTCATTAATTTCCTAGGGTATTTACAATCTATTTAGTAAATGTTGAAGTGGTGCGCTGGTGACATATAGGAGGATCATTCGCTAACGATGCTTCTCTTCATTTTCACCATATTCAAGGGCAGTTGCATATTCTTGTTTATTTAAATCTGTTAGGGAGATCAAACATTAACCCTTTGACCTACAACCACGAGTACTCCTCGTGTTTAAATGTTCGGGCCAAACGAGCATATCTCGTGGCGCGCCGCTAGGGCCAATCACATCGAGCACGAGCTCAACTCGTGGCGAGCCGCTTGGGCCAATCAAATCGAGTACGAGCAAAACTCCTGGCGCAGCGCTTGCGTTAGTAGTGCTGCACAATGAATGGATTTTCTTGCGAAACAGAATTTTTTGAAGTCCATATTTTACGTTTTCAGCTGTGCCACGAAAAAGCATGAATTTGTGCGCATACAACTGGGCATGCCAGGCGCGCCTCAGTCGACTGGTTTCTGCTGCTGCATTCGGACGTAAGGAAAGTAGGCCAAAGGGTTAAATGGCCTTTTTTATATTGGAAAATGGTGGTGCTGATGAACGAGTGCATTTTTGTTATACAGGGTGTCCCAGAAGTCGACTTCAAGCCGAAATCTTTTAACAGACCAAGTCATGAGAGTTATCAGAAAAATATTTTAAAAAATCCAAATAATGTATTTAAAAAATTATGGCCATTTAAAAAAAAACGAGAAAATCTACAGCCTGTGACGGTCTTTGATTTATTACAAGCATAACAAATGTTTAACATGAATTAAAATTACAAAAGATGTTCAAACTGCCTTCCTTCAGCCTCAATACAGGCTCGACATCTTCTTAAAAATGATCTTGTTATCCGACGGGCGAATCTTCCGTTCTTGATTGATTCAGCCTCTTGAGTTAATCTTTGCCTTAACTCAGCTAAATTTTCTACTGGCTTACAATAAACTTTTTCCTTTACGGCTCCCCAGTAAAAAAAATCGAATGGATTTAGGTCTGGCGAACGGGCTGGCCGAGAGATTGAACCACCCCTCCCTATCCATCTGCCTGGGTATTCTTCGTCTAGATACTCTCTAACTGAGATGGCATAGTGTGCTGGGCAGCCATCTTGCTGGAACCACATGTCCCTGTAAGTGCTTAGTGGCACGTCTTCCAATAAATTTGGTAATTCATTTTACTTGCCAAACTTGCGTAGTACATTTTTTTTTCAGCATGGTCAGTTGAAACTGGACAAAGTATTAATTTTGAATCTTTGGATGGGCAATAAATTACATATACTTCTTAGCTGGAGCAGTTGACCATACATTGTGGGCTAGAGTTTAAAGACGAAGTGTTAGAGATTACATAACAAAAAAAATTATTAAAAAAAGATGATATTTGTAGTAACAGGAGTGAAAAGACCGTCACAGGCTGTAGATTTTCTCGTTTTTTTTAAATGGCCATAATTTTTTAAATACATTATTTGGATTTTTTTAAATATTTTTCTGATAACTCTCATGACTTAGTCTGTTAAAAGATTTCGGCTTGACGTCGACTTCTGGGACACCCTGTATGTAGTATACAATATGATGATCTTTTTTTATTGATCTGAAACGAATTAAAGCAAAACATCAAGATTTAGACCTCTTTTTCTTCCATTTGAATTTCCCCTTAAAGAGAGATTCTAAAGTGTCACGCTTTTGTAACAAAATGCTAATTTGTTTTTTGCAATAACTTTTAAAATTAAATAAATTCAAATGTAAACAAATAATGTCATTAATATACAGGGTGAATTTCTTTCAATGTTCTCTATGGGGATCTCGGAAGCTATAAGATAGAGAAACAGTTAAATAGGCAAAGAAGTGCAGTTTTACGAGCCCAATAAAATCGCACTTTCAAAGTTTTCAAAAAAATGAAGGGTAACTAGATATTTCGAAAAATGTAAAAATGTCAACTTTTTTAAATAAACATATCTCGGTTATTATGACAGATAGTACAAAATTCTAAAGGACAAAGTTGTGGATAATCTTACGCAGCTTAATAAAATAAATTCCGATGAATTTTAAGGAGACTATTTTTCGAGATATGATGCAAACCTACATTTTTTTTTTTTAATAGAAACCATAGTTGGCTATGACCTCATTCGAAAGACTATTTTTTTTCTCTTTAATGCGATATCACATATGGCATAGTTATTTCTATAAATAAGTGAGTTACAGTTATTTTTAAGTTTTATTATAAATAAAAAATGTGGCCATCATGTTACTTTCTCTGACTTGATAGTAGCATTTATATGAGTAGTCCACTTGCAAACTACGTTATGTTAAAAAAAAAACGTTTTTTTCCAATGCCGTCAGTCGGTTGTTGATTTAAAATACTAACGTCTGTGTTTAACATAATCTGTCAAAACTCGTTATATAAGGAATAAAATGGAATAGAAAATTCAATACTCTTGCAAAATTCTATAAATAAGTGATCCGCAGTCCACTTTGAAGAGTCTCTTAAGTTACTGATAACTTCCATACATCGCCATGTTGCGTAGTGACTCGTGGAAAATTCGCCATCTTGGGCCAGTACGCATAAAACAGTCGAAGTGCACGCACGCGTTAATAAATGAATGTTGGAGTTCCTATAAAAACAGCAAAGTTAAATGATGTACGAAATCTTCTCATAAAACATTTTGGTGAAGATTGGGCTTCTTACGACCATTTGCCCTTTTACAGTTTTCTTCAAGAAGAACAAAATGAAACTACTGTAGAAGAAACTGATAGTGAAGAAACTTTAATGCATGAAGAAATAGATATAAGAGTGTAATAATAGATTAAAATTATAAATTCTTAAGAGTAGATAGATAGAAGATTAAATATGAAACTGTTTCAAAACTGTCTCTGTTGATAGAATACAACTGCAAAATTGTCTATGTTTAATTTTAAAACGCAAATTAAATGATTATTGATGAACAGTAATTTCATTTCTTAACATAAATGAATTTGATATGATCCTACACTTAAGTAATATGTAAATTAATGCACCTTCACATCTTAATTATAAGGATAAACATTTTTATTAGTTTTCTCAAATAATTGCTTCATTAACATAACGTGGTTTGCAAGTGGACTACTCATATATACGCTTTCATGGTTTATTTTCGATTTAAATCATATTTTAAATGCACTAAACTCGGATGAAACTGACGTTTAAAACGTCAAAATTATGAAATATGGAAAAATTATACTTCAAATTCAAAAACTCAGTTTACTCAAAAACTGAAGGGATTTCGAAAAAAACGTATTCTTTATAAGTTGTTCATTTTAGCGTTCTCTACAATTATTATTAACATGAATTTACTGTAACTATTATCGTTTCGTAATTATAAACCAAAAATTAAAAAAAAATAATAAATTTTTTTCTCGAATAAAAATGATTTTATGAAAAATGTTTTCAAGCAAAAGATGTTCATTTCTTTGTTGTCTTCAAAGTTTGTTTAAATGATTTTGTGAAATTTTTCATATTTAAGAAAATATTGGCAAAAAACAAAAAACAGTTAAGGTAAACGCCCACTTTCGATGTACGAAATTTTACCAAAAGCTTTTCAGTCCTTCAGATTATCAAATAAGACGGATGTTCAAAGTTTCATATCAATTGCTCTATTAGTTTTTGAGATACAGAGCGCACAGACACACACACACAAAATTTTTTTTTCCAGAAATTGTTGAAATGGTATCCCCAAAACGGATATTTCCGTGAAAAAATTTTTTGAAAAAAAAATCACGATCACAATACTTTCTCGTACTTCGTAACGGAGTAAGTAAAAATAATTTGCCATGAAAAAGTTGAAAGTAAAACAATTGCAGTTGTTTATAACAACAATAAAATACTTTGGTTATTATTTTTATAGGTATAAACAAAGTTGACAAAGAACAACATAAAGTATAATAATTCTTTAATTATCAAAATAATAATAATAGGATTGTTTGATCGAAACTGCAGTCACTAATAAAAACAGTGTGGACTAAGTAAAAATGCGTTTTATTCTTTTATTTATTCTTCCAGCTTCTTTACCCCGGCCCCATCCTCCCTCATCCACTCCGTTACCTTTCTATTCCCTTTCACTCGCCCCCACTTATCTTTCACCCCCTCACACTCCTCCGCCAGATGTCTCTTCCCCATTCACACAATTCACATCTCATATACTCTTCCCGCATTTGCTTTCTCCTCCCTCTTTTTCTGGATCCACACCTGGCTCCCGCTATTACTACCCTTTCTTCTCTGCTCCAACTCCCTTTCCATAAGTATCTCGGTACCCTCTCAAACATGTCATTATACTCACTTCCGTATATCTTTCCCTGCCTCTTCTGCGTCTCCACCTCCCTCACCTTCTCCTTCACTCATGCAGACCTACCCTCTCATACATTCTCTTTCTCTCTTCTCTCCATTTCCCCCCTTCCACACTCCTTCCTCTCCCATTTTCCACAGTCTCGTTTCATACCTTACCACTCTCTCTGTTGCTTCACACGTCAATCTCTCCCTATTCGTCTCCTGTAACAAAATCATGTTACAAAAGAACATCATTTCAATCTACCAGGAGTTACAGTGTGATGTGGATTGTCAGCGCTGGGTTTAACCTCTTCAGGGATAAATTAATTTTGAAGTTTCAAACCCTTCAAGAAACAATTGATATTTCAGATTGGAATAAAACACTTTAACTTTTTTATACCACTATATTTTATTTATGTGACTAGTTTCGACCATTCACTGGTCATTTTCAAACATAAGTTTGTTAAAATAAAATATAGTGGTATAAAAAAGTTAAAGTGTTTTATTCCAATCTACAATCAAGATGTACCACGAAGTAAACGCCGCCAACATTAAACATTTAATTGATATTTCGCCAGTAGAACCGAACACGAGGTATCTGCATGAAAATGTGCAGCTGTAGCAGCTTTCAGAGCTTGACATGAGGTGGCAGTATTGAGCTAAATTAAATTTGTTTGAAATGTGTTCATCATTTTTTAAATCGTACACAAATGTGTTTCTGTCCCTGAAGAGGTTAATTGGATCATTCTTTTTTGATAACACTGTGACTGGTGCAGTTTACTTCAATTTGCTGCAGGAAAATGTCATGCTAAGTATTCGTGGGCAGTTTGAGGATGAAGAAGACTAATATTTTCAGCAAGATGGGGCACTATCATCGTGATGTGTGAGCTTATCTCAATGAAAATCTGCCGAAGAGGGTGAAGAGGTTCCATCGACTGGCCTCCGCTCTCACTAGATTTTTTTTGTAGGGACTCATCAAAAGTAATCAGTCAAAACTGGCAACATTAGATCAATTGATAGTTAATGCAATGAAATTTCTAATAAAATCATTCGCCACATTTGCGATTCCTTCGCGTTATCAGCAATGCTTGGATCAAAATAGGCACCAATTTGAACTAAATCAATTGTACACCTGTCTTTTTTAATTTGTACTTTTAACCCTTTGCACTCGTATGTCGACACAATACGTGTTATCACTAATAAATAGTGATGTGTGATAGTGCAAAGGGTTAATTTGTAACCCATATGAATTTATACTGCTTTTATAATCACGTAAAGTGTAAATACATTTTTTTGGGACACTCCGTATATACAGACAAAAATTACCAGGACCGTCCCTCTACTTTCCCAAGCATTTATTCTTAAATCAATTGCCATTAACTAATAATTAATGTTTCAAGGTAAAGCAGTTTACCCCGCTGTAAACGGGTGATTGAATAATGACGTAATCTAGCCGGCTCGTATTATTTCTCTTATTTAATATTTACTATATTACAACAGCAATACATTTTTTTTTCGTTCCTATGATCATAAATTTGATTGCGTGACATAAACAGCATTGCAAGGATATCAAGTTTAGGTTATGGTGAAGGTCAGAGGTTTTGTTAATCAATACTTTGATGTTACATCCCAATATTGAATATTTTCCATTATCAACCTTCCTTTATCAGCTCTGAAGATAATTCAGTTCCGGCAATGGACCAAGAAATAATTGTAGCTTGTTAGTTTTGCAATAAATTAATTCTGTTGTTTGTTAACATTAAGATGATCAAGTACATATAAAAAAATTATTAAACATTCTGTCTCTTAATTAAATATTTCTTTGAATATAAAAATAATAATAATAAACCAACACCAATTCTGTCTACCTACTTATTTTTCAAACTGCAGAAAATTCTCTTTTTAAATTAGTCTAAACACTACCGAATTTTTACGAATTGTATTTTAATTAATTATTTTGGTTCGAGTTAATATCATTTAAGCTGAAAAATCAAAATAACTCGAAAAATACGCATCGTACGAAAAAACGTTCTCAGACCAAAAATTAATATTTCCTAAGGGGACATCATCCTGTTCTAAATTCAACCAACTGCTTTTGCTATTACAGCGCCATCTGTTACGAAATGAAAATAATGTTTTAATAAAAACTTATGTATTTTTTTTGCAGAATCCCATTTTGTAATAAAAAAAATTAGGGTTCCTATTTGAAATTTCTATTGAAAATGCCATAATAAGGTGAAACTAGTTGACAATTATAAACATTCAGAAACTCAACCGAGTTTTTATTTGGTAGAATGAATTATTTGTCCAAAAAGACACAAAACTTTACAGAGGACTGATAAAAACTAACTTTAGTTCTGAGTTGCTCCTTCAATCTCCCCCCCCCCCCCCTCTGATATTAATTTTTGACACATTTTCCAAGAAGTTTTTTCTTTTATTACATATATCAACATAAAAATCCATTCTCCACTCATAACAATGTAAATTCAACTGTTTTCAGAGTTCCAAATATATTACAAACATGTTATTTTCATCTTGACACAATGAGTACTAGATTTAAAGTATCGAATCAAAACCATCTCATAACTTCTACAAACATCCCCACCCCATCTTAATTTTTGACACATTTCTGAGCGAATTTTTTACTTATATCGCTCATAACGTAACGTAATGTGACGGTTTTCTTCCGGATGAGCGAAATGAATAAAAATCCACTCCCCACTCCTAATCCAACTGTTTAATGAGCTCCACATTTATTGCAAACAAGTTTTTTTCATTTTAAAACGAATACTAGATTTAACTCGAGAATTACTCACCGTAAATAACAGTGTGGTACCTAGAGGTCGTTGTGTTTGATATCATTTTGTCTTTTAAATACTCGTAACTACTGAAGTAAAGTGCATGTGATGGACCCGCACCTACAACCATTGCCGACATGCCCCTCACGGGGCGGAGCAGCCCCTCCGTTCTCACCATTCGAAGAAATGTCCCGCTGATACCTTCCCGTATCGTTGTGGGTGACAAATTCTGCATTCTGGTCTGCAACGAGAAAAAAAAATTATGTAAACGCGGATATCCAAACGTGTTCACCTTGGCCTTTGGATGATTTAATTTCAGTTAGATCCTTATTCCGAGTTATATAATCAATATTTAGTACATACAGAGAAACATGTGTTTGATTGGATAAACAAACTGTATTGTTTAATATTTCTTTCGTAAATGTGTTAAGAAAATTAAATTAATATTATTATTTAGTATAATAATTGTTTTAAACGTTTCTTACTCAGTACGAAGTTTGGGGAAGATTTGAATTGTGAAAATTTAACAGAAATATCAATTTTGTGTCTCAGTGTCTGTGTGCATAACAAATGCAAATGCAAAATTTTGTAATTATTAAAAATTGATAAATAAAAAAATATGAGTAAAAACCCTTTTATACCAAATCGAAGAAAGCTACTTAACTCAGATGGACCTAAAAATTGTATTTTTTGTTGTTGTTATTTTGAGTTAAAAATGACTAGAAAAATATGAAAAAAATTATTGATTGTTGATGTTTTAGAAAAGAGTTGTCCTTTTAAAAGAACAGTAGGCTTATCCGGGTTAAACATTTCGCGCCCATGCTGCTTTGATTTAATCCCAGAGTTGATGAAAAATTACTTCTTTGTTGTTGTTACCTTTTTCTACAAAATATTATTTCACTGTCACAAACTTACCTATTTATGCAAAAAAATATGAAAAAAATATTCCGTAGATGGCTCTAAAGGAGTAATTTTTTTCTACAATGTTTTTATCTCCTTTTTTTGCTTGTTGCCACATGTGGCAACCTGGGCGTGAAGAGGTTAATGGCAATTTTTTCAACACTGCGGTAGCATAATGTCATGTTTAATCTGTTTCTCGCCATCTCACTTCATACATTTTTTTTTTAATTTGAAATTTTGTATAAAAATTTTAATCCACCAAACTTCCACATTCCACAAAATAAGATACATTAATTCGTCGCACTTAAAATAAAGCAATTGGTGATAAATAACAAGTGTGAGCGTGCTTAAATTGAATTTATTAGACATAATCTCTCGGCTCGTTCTCTACAATAAATTGGCCCCGAGCAGTCTGCCTGCCCTTCAATAGGCCTATTTGTACACTCGGAATAACCGACGAATTGCTCAATTGAGCAACAGCTTATTTAACGCATTCGCATGAATTCAAATGTTTCGACATAAACGTTTACCTAATTATCGTGTAATGCAATGCCAAGGTCGCAAATTAACTTCAGGTTTGCAATGAACAATGATAAAATGTTTTTCACGTAAACATATTCCAGGCGGTTCTTTTAAACTATGAAATAATTATACGTGTACCGGGTGTCTCACTGAAGCGTTAAAGTAACTTTTGGGCCTTAAATATTTATGATAGAAAAATTTGATTTTTATAAAAGTTGTAGACAATTATTGACTCTATAATCTGAACATATTTTTATGTATACAGGGTGCACCATGACGGAGAGCCTACACAATCTTATGTTTTTTTTTTAATGGAACATATTGGGATGCATAGTTTTTCATACTAATTAAACTGTCAATAACTTTTATTGGGATAAATTTAACGGTTTCTGGTTTATAGGGCAAAAACAAGCAACAATCACAGAAAAATGACAGGGCAGAAAGACTTATGGTCGATAGCCCAGACAGACTAACCAAACCAACTTTATTATACACGCAAACAAATTACTATTTGCAAAAATGAGTCTGAATAAAGATGTATGTATAAGTTGATATTTTAAAATTATCGAAGCGTTTTTAGCAATAGAAGTGTAAGCTCAAAGGGGCTTTCAAGTAGGATATTGTTGCAAAACTAATCATTTTATTCCAATCTTAAAATGGACCTCACACATCACAAACATTAGATATTTTCCGAGATGGATTGTACAATTGAATAGCATTAACAGTGTTTGGAATATTTATATTCCAATAGTAATTTCTGTTTCTTCATCAGCAACTATCTGCATTCATGAGACCTGAAAGGTCGAAACCGGTCTGTAGGTGTTCTGATGGGAAAACAATTTTTAATGTTTGTATAGCATTAATTAACAGATTATTTATAGAAATCTTGATACTGGTAATATAAACAAAAAATAACAACAAAAAATTATCATAGTGAAATAGGAATTCGTTGTACAAATTGAGGAACTTGGTCCGTATCTGCAACAACATGGTTATTACAAACAAATAAGTCCAGATGCCCTTGATAGATAAGATAACCAATCAAGATTACAAACAGAGTTGCAGCCTGCAAGGATGGAAACTGTTATGTAAAATTTACAACATAATCCTTCCGAGGCATATATTTATAGTATTTGTTGTTTATGGTGGATTATTTTAACCTATTTCTTTTCCGTAGAGATGAGATGGCATTTAAACACTTAATCAGTGACGGTTCGTGGGGTTTTTTCTGGTACGGCCGAGGAACAAGAGGGGGTAATACAGATAGGTGCGGCCAAGCAGCCAGCCTTCTCTGCAACTGACCCTACCTATCTGTATTACCACCTCTTGTTCCTCGGCCGTACCAGAAAAACCCCACGAACCGTCACTGCACTTAATCAACTAATTTAAAACACGAGTTATTATACTCTAAACAATTGTGCTTCCCAGCCACTGACTAGTAGTGTACTGATGAGGAGGAAACCGGTCTGTAGTTTCACCGATGAAGAATGATATTAAATGCTTTTCCTAGATATTTGAGACACTACTAAATTGCAAATTTGCAAAAATTAGACTTCCTAACAATATTTTTGATAGAAAGATTAGTGGTAAAACTTTCGAATACCTTACTCTCTATCAAAAGTATCAAATAGCTCCAATTGACTGGAAATAAGCTAAAAGGCAAAAAAGTCGATCATAAAGAAGCGTGCGGGAAAAGGGCCCACACGGAAATAAGCCAATGGGCAAAAAATCCCACGTTGATATTTTTTACATAAAATTTAGTTTTATGAATTTATTAACTACCTAATTTTCTTCAATTTAATGCCACGTATACCACAACAATGAAATGAATGACTTTTCATAATAAATGTTTTTCATAAATTGCATTTTAGAAAAACAAAATTACTTATTGAAATTGGAAAACCTTACTCCTTGCAGATACATTATAGTAATTTACGATACAAGTGTGTCGTAACACGATTTATTTTATCCTATTTCTATTTTTTTAATTAAAAATAAAGTTTAATGAAAACCGTCAAAAAGTGAAATCATGTTTGTTTGCTAAGATCTCCATAGCAACGAGTTGCATTAAGATAAATATAACAACACTAGTGTTGTTAAGAATTTCTTAACAACACTAGTGTTGTTAAAGGTACCTTAACGTTACTCGTTGCGAAGGTGTTATTGGCATGGTAACGACGTTATAGGATAAAATAAAATCAATTTAATGTCAGGCCAGATATTAAATTATTTTAAAAAAATTAGTGTTATAACTAGTACAACCGAAGTTGTAAAATATCCTGCAATTGCACCCTCTGGAACCTTGAAAGGAATGATTTTACCTCCAGTTTTGCTCAATTTTTTTTTTTTTTAGTTGTTGCTTTAAATTTAAAAATGTTTCAAATATTTTCCCGCTCTTTTAGTGAGTACTGTAAACTGGCGCAAGAGCAATTTGATTTTTCCCTAAAATTAATGTTTTTGAAGGATACTTGTTCTAAAAACTATCTTTATTTCATTTCGTATTTCAAACTCGTATTTATCTACTAAATTTAATAGTATTAAGTATGACTTTATCTCCGCTGTCAATGACGACGGAGATATTAAAACTTTAGAGCTACTATTTTACCAACATATTATCCATTGCTGCTTTTCTCATAAACATTCATTGTGATTGAATTTTTAATATTGTGGAAATGCATACCCGCCAAATCGAACCTATCGCCATTGCCATAGGAATATTCCGCTGTGGAGGAAATTGGACTTTCAAAATTTGAAACGGACCCAACAGCAGCCTATGCTACATTTTTATAAGTTGGGTACACTGATAAAAAAACAAAATAAGCTGTGGTCAAAGGTTATGGCCTGTCAGAATTCCAAACGTCAAAATGGACGTAGCAAATGGTCGGGGTGCAGTTTCTAACATGGAAAGCAGTGAAACCGTAAACAGTGCAATGTCAAGAAACACCGTAAGGAATAAAGAGACAGTGGTGGCAGTTTACGGAGTTTTTGTGCTGCAAAAAAACTTAATTAAAACGCTGCAGTTGTGAGTTGACATCAATCATACAAAATTGAATTCATTACATTCTCTCGCTACATCACGGTTTCAACTTCAAAATATTTTAATAATAATCATACCAATCGTTATATTGTGGCTTATAATAAATAAGAGTTGGCAAACGAAATGAAATAAAAAATCATATGCAACACGAAGATCAAGCTAAGTTTAAATCTTCAGAGATTTATAACAGTAGCTCCTCAGATTTAAACTGCCGCTTGATCTCCTAGTTACATAATATTTATTAAAACAAGAAACCTCAAAAAATCGCAAGACGCCAAATTAGATAAAATTTTATGTACTGCACTGATCCAGGCAGCCGACATAATATTACGTGAATTATTATCTCTATTTTCAGAAAAAACTATTTTCGACTTTCTGATCTCACTGTAGGAACTAAATCCCATTTACAGATTTAATCTAGTTTTAACAGGAAAAGGTTTGTTGTTACAAAAACATTCTATATTCATTGTTTTGGTCATTTAAAATGAATCCTATCTGCTTAATATTGATAACTATTGATTAAATAAAAAATATTTAAATACCCTGCTTAAATGATTAATTGGCATTGCCACAAATAAGATAAATGATAAGAGTGTGGTTTTGTTAGGAAAAACATTAACCAATTATCCATATCGAAACATGGAAAACTTTTTGATTTAGTGTTTCTTTTGAGAAAACCATGGACCCGCAAGGCCATTCTTCGTTTGAAAATGGGAGATAAGCTACTCTCAAAACAGGTACAACAAATAAGAATCAGTGGGGAAAACAAATCAGAAAAAAACCCTAAAGAACATCATCACAGAAATAAGTAGGAAACACAACAAATGGAAAGATTAACAAGGAACAGGGAAGAGTCAAAAATATGGATCAGTAATACATACCCAATGCCCTAAAGGACACAAGTAACACAGTGTTCAGTAGAAGAAGAAAATGGACGGGACCTGTACTCGCCCCCAATGAGACCCAGAAGCAGGAACTCTGCCAACTAGGGCACTGCAATACCTACACTAACCTCTGTACTAGTTCAATTAATAATAAAGATTTTAATTGAAAGCCAACTACAAATAAATATATGGTTAAGAATTAATTAATGAATTGACATGCGCATGTCGTAGTTGTCATTCAAGGCGTCAAAAATTGTGCAAAAACCGTTTGGAAAGAGAGAATAAAGAGGTACTCCGTACAAGCTTTCAAGATTTCGTGCTGAAGTTAAATATTAACCAAAATTATACATAATAAACATTGTGACAAGTAAATATCAATTAAAATATGTGTAATGTAATTGCAGTACCTAACCTTAAATTGTGCATTCTGTTCACCATTTGAAGGATCGTTTACATAGACGAAAATATAATACCAGCGTTTCGTCAATTTATGCCGGTGTTACATTTATTACCACCTTTGCGAAATGCACTGTAAATCATTTATTGGCGACTGCCGGACTACAAGGCAGAATTAGCAAGTCACTTATTCACGACTCCCATAGTGAAAGGGTTAATTGTAAAAAAAGCTTCCTTTAATTTTTCCATTTCCAGTCATACATTTATTTAATTTCTTTTTAAAATTGCTGTAACTTCTTGGCCATTATTCAAAAGCTGTCGACCATAGGTCTTCTGTCCACATCAGTGTTCTCAATCTTTTAGTTCCATGGCCCTTAATGTAGGACAAATACAATTGACAATTAATGTGTTATTTATTTATATTAACCCTTTGCGATTTGATGCGTCCACTCGAGCGGCGCTGCTACGGCGCCCGGGAGGTGTGATGCATCCTAACCTTACCTAACCCAACCTTACCCAACCCTACCTAACCCAACCCAATGATTTTAAAGTAACTGTTACCCATCTCGAGCGAAGCAGCAACTCGTCTCGTATTGCTGGTTTCCCCGAGCGAAAAATAAATGCCTCAAGTGCAAAGGGTTAAAATGTGTTATATTCTTTCTTTGCTAGTTGAGTTGTAATACTTTTCGATCCCTCTCCTTGCATTTTGGGAGCGGCCCTCCATAACAATTGTAATCTTATGTAAGTGTGAAATAAAAATAATAAAATTTTAAACTTTCATTAATGCATATTAAAAAATAATAAGCAAAAGTATGAAGATTCTCAGGTAGAGAGGTATTTAAGTAGAATCACTTCCCTCTTTATATGCTACTGTTACAATTTTTAGCTTAGAAAAGAGTAATTTTTTCATTTAAAGCTGACATGATTGGTTTGTAAAAATGGTCTCTTAATTAATAAACAAACATGTCACGTGACAGTTTCTATAAAATAATCAATAACATAATAAACGTCCACGGCAAATAATACACATAACTTCAACTTTTTATTACCTTTCAACACCGGTTGCATAATTAATTATTTGCTATTTGATTCACACATATTACTGTTACAACTGTATTATTTGCAAATGACACATTTCATTACCCAGTGTATTTTAGTACCAAGTATGCAACTGTACTTTGTTTCTAAAAATACTTTATTGTTATGATGTTTTCAATAGTGATTATTGTGAAACGGATTATCTTTGCGGTTACTACAATTTTATAAACATTCTTATAGATTGTGTGTTTATCAAGTATCGTAACTAGAATTGTGCCTACAATTTACACGAAGGTGTTAATTTCAAGAATTGGAGGAATAAAAATAACGACCCTTGCTTGCTTCACAACCAAATATGGGTACAATATGCGGCACCCGAAAGACGATGGTATGAGTTTGTACCGGGCCCTTTAGTTGTCATCATAAGGTGTGACAAGTTGTATTTAACTCACAAGGCAGACAACGTGTTAATAATTACAGATAAAAACAATTATTTGGCACTAATGTGCTCAATAAGAAAAAATCTGAATACATTTACACCATAAAAAAATTGAAAAAAATTACAAAGAATAAAGGATGTTTTATTAATCTTCTTGATACAAGTGTCGAACTTTATTAGGTTGGAAGACATATATAAAATTGGACACGGGCAGATCTAGATGGTGCTCAATGTGTATTATTCCAGCAGTCAAAGCAATAACCCTTTCGGTGAGGCACATGAATTTTCAAAAGCTTAATGTGCTGCGGAATTAGAATTTGCTTATACATCCGAATCCTGCATATAAGAGTGCGATATTATGCGGGTAGGTCATTACAATGAGAAACCTCACTGACACGATCAATATCTATCAGTGCTAAAAAGTTATTTTGAGCATTGACAGTTCAAAAACCAATTATTTACTAACAAGTGCTAGTTTTAAAACCCACTCTAGGTAAAGTGATGCTGTGATGGTAACGACCACCAGTGCCTAGTATTCAAAATATGAATCATGTCAGAAGAGCCCATTATTAATTCTGTGGCTGTTTGTCAAAAGCAGATATTTCCACAAAAAGTATTTGTTTTTGTATTTTGCAAAATTTTAAAATGTTGGTTTGAAAGGGTTAATTATAATAAATTAAACGAAAATAGACAATTATACAAATTTTAATTTCAAAATTTAACCTGAAATTTATTAAATTATGATTTAATATAGATAACATGGAAATTTGTTTTTGCTCTCCTGAAAAGTAGCAAAAATGGACACATCTGTTTTTGGCAAACAGCCACAAAATTGCATTATGGGTCAATCCACAACAAATCAACCAATGATGGTTGCTGACAAAATGTATTAATTTATTTTTTTACCTACGTTAAATATGTAATGTATTCAGAGAGTTGAAAACATTTTTTTTTAGTGTCCATTTTGTATTGGTACAACAGCCTATTTTGTATTTTACAGAGGTTTGCATTAAACTCTGTAGCTTATTTGTCTTTAAAGATATTTAGATATTTAGATATTTTGCAAATTTACCATTTAATCTCATTATTCATACAAATAAAAAAAATACAAAAATAATAGCCGTGTGTGACTGAATGGCGAAAGCCCAAGTCAAAAAAAAAAAAAAAGAACATAGAATATACAACATTTTCCATACTATTGACCAGTGGTGGATCCATAGAGAATTTAATGACCAACACAAAATTAACATTTATTTTTTAAATGCCACTACCAACATTTTTGTAAAGGTCACGACACCAAAAACTTCGCTCAAAAGATCTGCTGGTGCATCTGTAAATGGACCTAAAATATCAATAACACTTATGCATAAATTTTACATAACTTCCCGGCCCATATTAACACGATTTATATTATAATGCATTACTGTTCAAGCCTCAAGGTCAGCTTTAATTTATATTTGCAAAACTAAAGGTTAATTCGACTGTAATATAAATACTCTAAATTACTTAGGATGATTTCACACATTCACAGTCTTCTATGCTTAATTTTCTCGTATATTGTGAGGCCGCATGATTCTCTAATAAAAGTGCAAGTTGTATACGTATTTCAATGTCAGGGACAGACGTGCATAACAAATTTACTCGAACTATGACTGTACATTATAATTTTTACTAAGCGATAAATTTAACAAAAGCCATACTTTACATTCCTGGTATTGCAGCGTGTATGTAAGTTTTCAATAACGTTAATTTAATATCAGTCACTTTTTAATAAACTCTGTTCATATTATATTCTAACCACAGTAGGGGTAGATTTTTCTCTTATATTGGCATGTCAGCTGATGTACACGTCAGTTGACTTTTGACTTATAACCTAAAATTCTGTATTAGATTTCCATCAAATCCGGAACTTCGCAAATTATGGGTTGATGCTTTGCTTGTAAAGAACAGGCAGGAAAGTGGACCCGAGTTGCCGAAATATGCTCGCATTTGCATTCTCCACGTTGCTGATGAATACATGGAGAAATATTTTTTTGTTTTCCGGTTTTTAAATTACGCTCCATTTTCGGCTCCGGGGGCGGACTTATATCGGGCTCCAGCTCGTGGACAACTTTTGGAGCAGTGATCATATGGGAAATAGAGGGGGAATAGCAGTCCAAATGTATATAGTCAAAGAATAGTCCATTCTCCCACCTACTATCGCAATATTTTTACATGTGAATGAGGGATGTTATAAAAATGCAACATTGCACTATACATAATCAAATTGTTAGTAACTTTTTTTACTACCAACAAAAATGTCACCCTAACAAAGCCTACTGCGGTGAGAATAAAATGTGAACCAACACCATTTCCTGATTTCCTATCAAATCCTTCCTGGGAAAGGGTGGAAATTTAGGTTTAAGGCACATCAACAGCGAACACTCCCCTGTGTCTACATCTACAAAGCTGTCATAAAAAATATTCCTAATAACAGGTAAAATAACAATGTTCTTATTTGCTGAGCTAATACAAAGGCATTCAGATAAAATGACATGTTTGTTTTTGTTTACTAATTCATCGTTCGCATTTACAAAAATATCAAAGAATTATATATTCTTCCACTTATACCTACAGATAACGATGTTTCTTCATGGTCAGTTTTTGAATAAATTTCACTGTCAAGTTTATGTCTGTTGATAACTATAGAATAGACCTCCAGTTCAGCTTAATCCAGCAAATACAATTAATTATCTTGTATATAGCAATTGGGCGGCCCGTTGGTGTAGTGGGTACAGGCGACCGCTTGTGCCGGTTGCACCGCGTGCCGTGTGGGTTCGAATCCCAGCCCGGATGAAAGATTTTTCGGGGATCGAGAAGTATTCGCTCGGGTCCATGGTTGCTGTATACGTCTGACATTATTCATTTATTCATTTGTTCATTTACTCATCCCAAATTGAATGCATAAAAAAAAACCTGGTCGTGACTGAATAGCTCATGCCTAAGTCAAAAAAAAAATATATAGCAATTCACAAACAATTAAAAAAAAAATGTTTTTTAGGTGCACTTATTTATATGAGAATTACTGAACGACATTTTAATTATATTATAAACGAGCATTATTATTATTATAACTCAAGCTAAAAACATCTTAACGTAGAAATGACAATTCAATTATAACCAATTAATTACTGAATGTATTTGATAAATTGCTCGAAGCTAGCTTGTTGTGTAATACGAAAAAACCATAACAAACGAACATTGTGGACTTGCGAGGTGACAGTACTCCACTACTGACCTTGCTGCTAAAAAATTAATAACTCTTGATGTTTAATTCATGCAACGTTTAGTAGAGATTTCGTGACCTTGAAGTAGTTAAAATCATCTTGACATTGAGTTAATATTGAAATAATCCTAATAGATATTAAGCATAAAGGATCTGGAAGTGATAATTTTCAGTAACAAACAAAAAAAAAATTAGTGGATGACACCTCAGCAAAATCCCCATCCGTATTGTGTCCATTATTACTTTTTATTATATTATATTATAGTAATTTACGATACAAGTAACGTTATGAAGGTTTTTACATTACGAGAGAAACGTTTGAAAGCACGAGAAACGTAGGAGCGAGTGCTTTTAAATTCTCGAGTTGCCACCTCTTCGGCAATTCCACAAATTTGTTAAAGCCCGTAGAATTAACTATCTGTTTGTGATTATTTCTTTCAAATTTGTGACAGTGTATTTTTTACAACTCTACTTTGTGTACTATTGTTTTTAGTATGTAGTTATGTAGATAATATTAATATATAACTTTATATTCAATTTTTTTTTTTGTATATTTCTATAAAATGGTGATCAGCCCTAAATATATGTCTAATCTAATCAAATATTATATTAGTTCCGTACAACTAGATACCTGGTTGGCTGTAGACAAGATTCTTATGAAAGGCTCACATGGCCCTAATTAGAAAAAAAAAATTGTGAAACGATGAGAAGTTACTCAAGCAGGGGCGGCTCGTTATGTAAGGAGCCATGGCACTACCTGTAGTTTCAAGCTCAGCAAGAATTTTTAAGTATTTCTTAGAAAACTTTTTTGCTAGTTACTTTAGTCTAGGAAGATAAATCGTTCTTTCTTTCTTCCTTCAAAAATGGAGGGGGGTATATTGTATAAATGGCTCTACCATCAACATGTTCCACGAGCCGCCACTGTACTCAAGAAAGACTTTCTACAAATATACCTTAAATAACCCGTTCAATAAACATTCAATAGTACCATTAGTGCTTTTTATGTTTGCACTGATTACTGTATTTGCATAATTCAAGATAAACATTGAAACATTTGAATTGTGCAGGAATTGGTATTTAATTGTTGCTTCTTAAACAAATGCATAAAACGTGTACATTTAAAGTGTTTATAATGGATACTTGACACTGAAAAGAAATTCTAAGGTTAATTAATGGCATTTTACGGTCATTAAATAACAATCAAATTTTTTAACGCTTGTTATTGAAGTTTGTTACGTGTTCTCAAGTTAGTGTAATCAATATATAGTTTTCTTATAATTAATAATTGCAGCTTGTATAGAGATCATCAAAACTCGATTCAATTTCAAATAATGAATTGTAATGCTTTAATTTTTGATAACTAGCAATGAATTACTACGCAGCATTATTAATTTAATAGTTTAATAGTGGATTTCACAAACATTTATTTTAGCCAGGTTTTTTGTCAGCTGTGTAAACATTCTTTATGCGCCATTGTCTGTCACTGTCAGACACCGAATACATTTTCGAATTAGTATTGTTTAAATTAGAAATGGAGCCACAGAAGAGGATTTAAGGTAGGAATTCATCAAAATAGAAAAGAATTTGTTAATAAACATTGTGAAAGAGTAAATAACAATTAAAATATCTGTAATGTAAATCGCAGAACCTAATTTCAAATTATGCATTCAGTTCACCATTGCAAAGAACGTTTACACAGCAGGAAATATAAAACCACTGTTATGTCAATTTAAGCCAGAGTTATATTTATTACCACCTTTGTGAAATCCATTGTAGAAGTATTAACCCACATTTGCCCGAGATTTAAATTAACCTCTTTACGCTCAGGTCGCCACATATGGTGACAAGCAAAAAAAAATATTTTAAAAATAAAATAAAAAATTACCGCTTCAGCGCCATCTATGAAATATTTTTCATATTTTTTTGCATAACTGAGTTTATGACAGTGAAATAATATTTCGTAGAAAACCGCAACAACAACGAAAAAGTATTTTTTCAATAAACCTGAGATTATGCAATAACCCAATTAAAGCAGCATGGGCGCGAAGTGGTTAAGGGAAAGTAAATGATATATTTCTCTAAATCAAGTAATTAAGATTTAAAAACGCAGAGAGGTTATTTTTCGCTTCCTGTCAAATGTCAATGAATAATCACTGAACGTACTTATCAGAATAAAATGATAGATGGCCCTGATGATATTCTAGATATAATTTTAAGAGGAACTTTAAAATAGTCGTCCTACATGGGCATATCTGGGTTAATATAAAATAATTAAAATATTTGTATTATAATATCACGAATTTTTATTTCTGATTACCCTATCTCGCATAGGGAATTCAGAGGCACAATCAACTTCTATGAATCTCTTGGACCCTTTACACCCAGCTCGGGGGTCTCTGAAATGAAGACCGTAAAGTCGTTCGTAGGCTGTTTAACTTCTGGACTGTGGCAGTAAATAGGGGATGAATTGTACAAGCCTCTTATTGAAGGCAGGCAAGGACAGCTACAATCAGTTCCATTCCAAGTAGGCTATATTAGGGGATAGTTGACTGAAAATCACACCCTCCACAAGAAAAGGGTTTTTATCAGAAGTGAAGTGCTTCAATAACTGTAGCCCACAAAATTTCACTTTTTTCTGTAAACAGTTCAACATCAAGTTTTCGAGGGTGCTGAACACGAAAATCAACACGAAAATGAAAGTTTAGCTTTAATTGTAGAAACGCCAAAGTGGCAGAATCTATTGCCTGAATGCTGTACTGAACCAAACCGGTCTGTAGGTGTTCTTCTGATGGGGGAACAATATTTAATGTTCACATTAATATTGTTATATTTACCGCCGCCGGCAATGTCCATATCTTGTCGGTGTTAAAGCCACCCGGATTTGGTTCAGTACAGCATTCAGGCAATAGATTCCGCCACTTTGGCGTTTCTATCTTTAATGGTGTTTGGAATACTTATATTCCAATAGTAATCTCCCCATTAGCAACTAACTACACTGATGAGACTTGAAAGGTCGAAACCGGTCTGTAGGTGTTCTGATGGGGGAACAATATTTAGCTTTAATTTTTTCAGAATTATGCGTTGGCAGTTCTCCGGCAGAAGGTAGAGAGAATGGCTGAAGGAGGCTTAGGAAAGAGCAGGGCAATGCACAACAACACCTTGGGAGGCCAAAAAACCAACCTCAATGGTTCGTTCAAAATCTATATTTTCTTTTTTAAACGAAGCAAGGAATAATTGATGGGAATTTGGGTTGGACAATTGGTATTTCATATACAGGGTGTTTCAGGAGGAATGGTTCAAACTTTAGTATGTTATAGCATAGAACATATTCAACAAAAAAATTCTATGAACATGTGTCCTGTATTCAATGGTTATACATCAATTTTAGTGTGGAGCGCATTATAGAGGAATTCAATATTTAGTACGCTGCCGTAAAACAATTCTTATTATTTGTCAGTAGTTGACGTTTAAAAGTAATGGTTTAATGGATGGTGGGATTTTTAAACTGTTTCTTTAATATTAAAACTGTATTTGTCAAATCAAGCATATCAAATGTTAGATCTTAGATGTGAGAATTAATAAGGTAACGAAAATGTTTCCGCTTTATCTCAGTAACCATTGAGATAAAAGCCCTGTATATCAGCATTTAAGGAACAATTTCAATCTTAAAAACTAGGACATCCTGTACACTATATGCTTGAAAAGAAATAGCATTATCATTCAATAACAAGTTATCAAGGAGACCTTGCTGTCTCATGATAAGTCACTAGTTATATAATTATAACACAAATGATAATTTTGCACATAAATGGGTAATACTTTTATGTACCTAATTGCTTAGGTTAAAAATTCTACACTGACTAAAATGATATTACAATAAAATCGGTAAAGAATAAATAGTTATATGCAGTGACGGTTCGCGGGTTTTTTTCTGGTAGAAAAACCGAACTTATAAAGTTAAATAACTTCGTTTTTTCAAATGGCACACCCTGTATTTAGTAACGTATTCTTAAGTAGAATCCAATTATCTTTCAGATTGTAGAAGGGTTCCCTGTTCCTAATCTCAATAGTTTTCTTGTATTCGGCGATTATCTTATCAGTAATAATTATTATAATCTGATTATTATATAAGATGTTGATCCAATTAATAACAAAAATCTTATTGTAGGTCAGTAGATGTTCAATAATCGATTCTGACCAACTAAAGTCTTCCTTATTTTTTTCGTTATTTTGGAGTAATAATTACATTATTAAAAAAGTTTGAAACTGACAACAGTGTAAGGTTCGAATGTCATCTGTTCCTAGCTTGTCAACAAATTACATTTTCATGGATGGTGCGAATCTAAAATAACAGTGCATTTCAAAAAGAAATCAATTACAGTCACCTATGAATTAATGCTTCTGGTCAACATTTTTGACGTTTACTGTCTGAATGATAACTAGAATGTTTAATCATAGATATGCGCATTTAAATTCATAGGTGACCGGGATTAATTTCATTTTGAATTAGATCTATTTTAATATAAATTAGCTACATAACATTAGCATAAATTACTTTGGTTTAACTAATTCAGATTCAATTAGCCCGACCACGCATATTCTAATAAATAATATGATTAAACTTACTTGAACTTACTTCTTTTACACATTGACCTAACCATAACGTATACCTGAATTTAACTTGCAAATTAATGAAAATAGTGCATTATTAATTGACTGCAGTGTGAACCTATTACCTACATCTAGAAAACAATTAGAAACTTATTTCAATAAAAACAAAAAAATTTATCCGAAATACCACAACTTCCTGTTATTCTTTGCAGAGAGAGTGAAAGTGGTAAAAACCAGATTCATTCTTTGCAGAAAATACGAGTGATCCAGTATTGAGCAATATTGTGACGCATGAATGGAAAGTGCAAAAAAATGATATCTAGAATGAACGTATTATTAAAAAGCAATTATGTGTGTTTGTGGCAATTACATTGGTGGTGGAAATTATGCCAGTATGTAATTAGTATGAATAATAATTATTATTATTACTACTACTATTTGTAAAACTATAACTCAAATTGAAATCAATTATTTCAAAAATAGCCCAAAATAGTATATTACAGTACAAGTGATGAAAGTATAAAGTTCGCTCATGCGTGGACCTGTTTGCTATTGTGCAATTGGTGCATAACTGAGAAAAATTCGTTTCATCACAAGTGCTGTATAGCGTTTTGTTTAATTCTGCCCATAAAATGTATAAAATAAAACATGAAAAATATTAATTTCTGATACTACTCATTACATCATTGCTAGGCGTCAAATTAAAAATAACTGTCAATTATGAAACAATTTGTCAAATTTTGATGTTAAATGTGATAGTTTATATATGTCCATAAAATATGCTGACATTAGGGTGAACAAAAGTGACATAACAGTGAATGTAATGTACTTTCACTCACTCTTTTCCTTAGCAACTGATTGAGTGGATAAAAGTAAAGCTTTCTTTTTGCGAATCTATGTAAGAAAGTAAAAGTTTCAATGGTAGGATTACACAAAACAAATTTTGCTTTAATAAATGAACAACAAAGAAATAATGAAAAAGTAATCATGTTTATACATGCTACCCTCCAAAGTTTTACATATGTCAAAATGAAAAAAAAATACATACGTAAGATAAACATAATAAATATGAAAATTTATAGCTATTATTACAACTAGGGAAATATGAATAGTATATTTCCCAAGGTTGGCTAGTTACATCCCGAGGGCGGAGCCCGAGCGATGTATAGACAACCAAGGGAAATGTAATCATATTTCCCGTGTTGTAATCAATAATTTTTTTCTGAATATTGTTCTGTAAATGGGAAAATATTGGATTGTAAATTTTTAATTTATCGGATTGGTAACGTTGCTAGGGGCCTTGTTTGTAAATATCATGGTTTACTTGTTTTGATTTTTGCTTTGTTTCATAAATTGGTGAAATGTCAAACTATGTGTTAACGCAAGCGACAAAAGGCGGTGAATGTTTGATTCCGGTAAAATCCATAAAGGATACCTTCCTAAGAAATCGGAGGTGTTGTCCCGAGAGAAATTAAAACAATTCTTGCGAGAAGCTCCTAATTAAATTTTTTTGATGGTTATATTTTCCTAGGGAAATATGAGCACTTCATATTTCCCTAGGGAAATATAAGTGTGTCTAAGGCAATATCACTCAATATTGTTTCAATCAGAAAAAAAAATGATTATATCTTCCCAGCTGTAAAAAGCGTTTATAGGTAAAATTTCCTTAATTACTTTTCTAAATTACTCTAATGTCTCCAGTTATTTTATTATAAAAGTGGATGGCATAGCAATTGGTTCCATTTCTTGACCTATTGAGTCCTCTGTGCTTCTGGACGGAGATCGCTCTTAATTCTAGTATTGTGACTATATTTGGAAGACTATTAATATTATGTTTAACATACAATACACAATATAAATATATAACATACAAATCAATTGAATCATAAAATTTTAATTACAAAAACATGTAAATAAAGGACACACTCAATTGTTGATAACACGAAAGTGTTTTTTACCAAAATGGTAAATAATGTAAATAAACAAATCACATTATGAGAAACAACGGAATACATTTCATGAGTAAATTATGCTTCTTGGAAAAACCCTGCTATAATAGTACGGAATTTCCAGAATGTACATGTGTATTAGCAATTTTTTTAAATAATAAGCTAGAATTACACGTTTTCTAGCTGACAAAAATATATGTAATTTGCAACAAACTGATTTAGTTGGTCATAATTGTGACAAAGAATGATAATCTAGTGTGTCTAAATATTAAACTTCTCATTAGTTAATTTTTGTCAAGAATAGGTAGTATGCAAAAATAGCAACTCTCTCAAATAAAAAAAAAACAGTCGAGTCCAAATATTTAAACTGTATCTTTATTTGGTGGTCAAGTTACTACTTTACATTACTATGCGATTGTAATAATAATGTAACTACTAATATGTAAATATCAAAATTCATATTGCTTTAATATACAGGGTGTCCGATTCCCCAATAATCCCCTTCATATACATGAACTTTATTCCAACATACCTACAAAACATACATTTGTTGTAAAGGGCCATCGACTGAGTCCTTCAGCCCTTAATCCCCTTCATAATCCATGAAATGAATATTTCTACTCGATTACTAAAGTTCCTATAGTTTTTTAAAGCTCAATGAAATTTTCCACATAATATGCAATGATAGTACTACCAGTGGCAGCTGGTGACATGACTCATGGTGGGCCAGAGTAGTACAGATGGCAATAAAGTTGGTTGTAGATCGATTTACTTGGATTCACTCAGTGAGTGTGGTAGAGATGCATTGTCCTCAACAATCCCGTGCTTCCACGGGCCCCACCAAGAGTCACGCCCAGTGGTATATTGGAGGGGAAACGTGGGGGAACGACGTTCCAGCACCTTTTTTTAAATAAGATGATCCCCGAAAAGCTTTTAGCAAGCTGCTTGTGGAAAGCCACGGACTATTTTTTTGCTCTCACCATGCGTTCCCTTACTTCTTATTTTACCAATACACCACTGGTCACGCCACCAGCCGCCATTGAGTAAAACTATAGCTGCAATTGAAAAACTGATGCTATCAAGTAAAAACTGTAGCAGAAATAGTCGTTTTTATTTTTCATAAATTCTTTTTTTTGTGTTAAATTATTATTGAAAATGATCAGCACTTGATTGAAACTGTAGTTACTATTAATAAATAAATATAGTCGCTATTAAAAAATCGTGTAATAGCCGAGAAAACGTTTTAAATAAATAAATTAGAGAAAAAACATTTTTCAAAAATATTAAATTTATGAAAGCGTTTTAATACGTATTCCAAAATTGATCACAAATCAATCAATAAATTATACGGTGTTGTAACCCTACCTGGCTACGTTTTATTGACACCAAGGCTCAACGGTGGTAAAAGTAATAATAAAGTCTTAAAATTAAGATTGCATAGATGTTTATTATTCAAGTCAGCTTTAAACAACCACAGCAGCATTATAATGAAGATGCAGTAATTTATAATTATCGCAATTCGAATACCACAGCTGTGCACTATGTGACGAATATCACACAATGCAACCTTAAGAGGCGTTGTAAATAAGCATTATTAATCAGCTTACAACCGGGAAATCCAATTATTTGGTGTGAGTGACACCGGGAGTTCTACATTTTTTTGATGAAAATAATATAATTTGCTATCGTCTTTTATTATTCAAATTGAAAACATATATCAGATATGTGTATAATTGTGGTTCGAGAAAGACTTTTTTAAGGAATATTATTATCTTCTCTTGCCCCATTCTAAAAATAAAGTTCAACACTGTACTATGTTGAACAACACCAATTTAATTAAATTTGTAATTTATGTAACTGGGAGATTATATGCCGATAAAGGTTGTTTTTTTTATAATTCTATTTCATTCAAAAAAATGATTGTAACTGTTACTAAGCTGTGAGCCACAGAATTTTGTTTTAGAGTTGGCCATGCCTGAGAAAAACAGACATGTCTGAGATTAATTTGTTTCTTTAAATCTAATTCAATTGAACTAATCTAGTCTCATGACGTAATAATATGCGACATGCCTCATTTATCTCATAGCCAACTCTGAAACAAAATTTTGTGGCTCACACGATACAATGTAATTCAAAATTAAACTGAAATGAAAAAAAAGAAAAATTCTGTTTTAACACAACTAATTATAATAATTACTAATTATTAATATAAAAACTGAATACTTCCTTCTTGATCGAACTGGTATTTTAGAGGGTTATTAGACTAAGAAAGAGCACTTGTTTAGTCCCATGTTTTTATTGGTAGTTTCCTGACAAGTATTTCATTCTCAAAGGAGTACTGCTTAGTAATTTATTGTACTCCTTTGAGAATTAGTTGTAGAACTTGAAGCACGTGTCAGGAAATTGTCAATAAAAACGAGGAAGTAAACAAGTGCTCTTATTCTAATAACCCTTTAATTAGCATATAATTCAGTTTTCTTTTTCCGAAAATTTATAGATAACTGCTTCAAACATAAATATTGAGGGGAAACATGATAAGAAGCAGTTATCAGTTAGGAACAATAATATTGTACAAAAATGATTCCGTATTGAAAACATGCCAAACAGGAAAGTATCTAGGTCACATTTCCAAAACAAAAATATATTTGCTGAACTGGTTGTACTTCATCCTTACAATTACCAAAAAAAAAAGCCTGACTTGAAGGATTACAGAAAATAATTATCTGATATTTGATTAAAGATTATACAATTTCAAGGACATCTGCTACAACAGTTTTATATCTATACATTTATGCACAAACATAGGATATAGAGCAGGATTCCCTGACTATGGTACATGTATCACTGTTGGTAGAATTTCGGCCAAAAAAAAAGTAAGCCACACTAGTGCGTGTCTTTTTTTCTAAAATTGATTCATATAAATTAGGCTCGGCGAATGTGCTGCTGACAATCGAAAATGTTACCTATTTTTTTAAAGGAATAATTGAACTGTTACCAACCAACCAAACCACGAAGTTGTATGACAAAAGGAACCCACAGTAGTTAATTGAAAAGATGCAATTCTTGAACACGGTAATGCTTGGCTACTGGCAGCAAGAATTACTGCAGAAAAAAAGAATCAGTTAGAATGGGAAGGTTTTCCTCATTCCGCGGACTCTCCTGACACTTCTCCTTCTGACTACCATTTGTTTCGTTGATTACAGAACATCCTTACTGATGTATATTGCAGCGATTCAGGGGGGCGCTGATGGCCACAGGTGCATTTGGGGGCCGATGAATAACTGTAAGGGGGTGGTGATAGTATAAAAGAAGAGAAGATTTAGTGGAACGTGGGTTCAGTGCGGTAATCAATTTATTAATCTTGGTGATTTAAGATTACTGCTGACGAATTACTAAATTGGTAGCAGCACAGGTCCATCCTTCTCATTCGAATATTTAACTTTTTTTTATATAACATCCTATTCTGGCTTCAATAAATAGTTTCATAATTTCAAAGATAAATGTTTCTAATTTACACCCTTTACTATATTTTACGAAAAAGGTAGAAACATTAATACATATATATTTCCTATTAATTGCTATTAAAATTTAAAAAAATCATTTCCAGGGGGCGCTAAGTAATATTTTTTCTGGAAAGGGGGCGGTAGGACAAAAAAGTTTGGAAATCACTGCTATAGACAAATGAAACCTTACCAAAAGTTGGGCAGAAGTAGAGAAAAGTAGTGGAAAATATAATATAGATTAAGTGTTGCTCCACTTTAAAATAAAGTTTTAAAATTATACTTCAAAAAATTATACATTTAATATTTATTTAGGTTATATAAAATAAAAGTTTGAAAACCCCTGATATAGAGATTATATCCCTATATATGGAAGCAGTCTTGGCTCTTTTATTTGGTCCGGACTAGAGATGGGTGAAATGACCCTTTTTTGTAAGTCGACATGTAGTGAAGAATCAACTCTTGAAGTACTCATGACTCTTGTAAAATAAAAAAGTATGCCTGGAAAAGAGTGAAGAGCAAAAAAAAAAGGTCCTCACTAGAATTTATACAAATTTTAAAAATACCATATTTGTTGGAATACAATTCCAATTTGTATTCCAACAAATATTGTATTTCTACAGTTAGAAACATAAAATGTACCAGTGCAGAAATATTAACCAGAGAGATTTACATTTGTCGAACCTCCGATCACTATGGTGGAAAACAAGTGATGAAGTTTCCAGTTCCTATGAATGCCCTGCAGCTGAAACCTCCTTGGCCCAAAGGTTAAAGTGGCCCTGGACATGTTTAACCACCAATTTGTAGTATTTAACTAATATAATATTTTTTTATCCATTAGCATCTGCATTAAGTAAAGAATATTTCGTAGCGTTCTGATGTAGCCATTCTTATTAGAAATTTAAATTCCAATTTCATTTTTAATTAATTTACAACAACTTGTCAGCAAATAGTCAAAACAATTAACCCTTTGCACTCATATTTATTAGCGATAACATGTATTGTGTCGACAATAAGTCGACATACGAGTGCAAAGGGTTAAAGACCTACATATCCACTTATACCATTTTAATTTGGAATCTGTTTTATAAGATTATTCATCTTCTCTGAAAATAATACATAATAAAGATTATATTATTCAGAAGCTACTTTAGTGTGCAAATCCATTACTGGTGTAACGGGCTTATGTGCATCCCATGGCAATAGTCAGATATAGTTTCATTATCACGGTAGAAATCCTGTTTTCGGCTAAAGATAATATTGTGCAGACCTTTCAGTTCCCACCGAAATGGCAAAAGTAAGTTAAGTCATTGCCTTATTTGTTTTAATGAGAATGCCGATGTTGCATTTTTCTAAATGCGCTAACTTTGATAACACATAACAGCCACTTTAATATGGGGAAGTCTGATTAGATCGATTGAATTAGAAACAGGACCATCTGCTGATATTTCACAGTGCACCGAAAACTCAACCCATTTTTTTTTCTAATTTAGCTTTATTTATTTTGAGCAACCTTTGTAGCATCATCCTATTTCGGTTTTAATTGTTATGGATTACAAAGAAAAGTGTTATGGACACGGGATAGTCTACTTTTTAATCAGTTTTATTATGATTGCTAGTCGGTCAAGCTTGGAGTAGGCTTGAATTCTGCGATCGAAGACACAGTAATGTAGTGCCCGACTGGATGCTTGCATAGTGGCGTCGAGATCTGCGTAAACAACATGCTTGCTTCTAGCCAGCCAGCGCTCTCGCCTTAAGTGCTCGCCTATAAAAAATAAAAGTGTTTAAAAAGTAGACTCTCTGGTTATGGAGTGCAGATATATCATATTGTGCAAGTGTCTTAACCCCTTACTGCATGATTTTTTATTTTTATGAAACAAAAATAATTATGAATACCTTTGGCGATACTGTAATTGGGAAGAATATTAAAAAAAAATATATTTATTTTTTACAAAAATACAGGGTGTGCCATATCTGGCACGCAGTGCAGTAACGGAACTTTATTTCGTATGACATAATAGAAAACAATTTCTGTCTTCATTTAACCCTTTGCTGCATACGGGACTACAATTTGAACCACCAAATTTAGGCAAACTGTGACACATCGGCCTACAAAATAGACCACAAAATTTGCGGTTTAACGACTGTCAGTATATATAACGCAAATGCTAATTCTGGCAAAAATCTCTTATTCCCAGATGCCTATGAAAACTAGACATTTTCTTCAAGGCAACCCTATTAGTCTCTAAAATATATCTAAATATAAATTTTTACCACTAGCCGCTAAATAAAACTAAAAATATAAGCATACTGCTTTGTGCCATATATGGAACGGTATGCAGAAAGGGGTTAAACTGCACTGAATAAGTCGTAAACTTAATTTACAGACACATTTTTGTTTTTGTTTTGTTTGATGTTTTGTATTACTTACACAGCTGTATACCTATCGAAACTCCCTTTAGTTCAATACAATATCGGAAAATTCATGCTTGGTTGCTGGTCGCTGCAAGCATGATTATGATGTGGCAACCAGCAACCAAACATGATTTTTCCAACCAATAATTTTTTGACATGAGTATAACTTTTATTGAACTAGAGGGAGTTTTAGTGAAGAACCGAAACTAATCCCAAAATAAAATAAATAATAATTGGAAGTAAATGTATGTAAATGATAAATAAAGCTAATGTACTTCTATTAGCATATGACACAACAATAAGCAGTTTAAACATACAGAGGTTCTAAATAACTCATTGACAGCTGCATATGAATGGTTTCTAACAGATTATTTATGAATGAACAAAATCCAACTAGATAATCAAACATTTCAGTCAGTTACTTTCAGAAGGTACATAAGCCTTGAAATATAATAGCTATTTATGTAACAAGTCCACAATATAGCACTTTCTTGGACGAGACATTTTATGGCCGAGCGAGCGAAGGGAGAGAGGCTAATAATGGAGGCGAGTCCATGAAGTGCTATTGTGGACGAGTTACATACAATGCTTTATGTTCGACTGCTTTTAGCATTTTTAGAATACTTTTTTAAATACAAACTGAAGCAATTTATTTATATATATTTTAATCATAGTGTGCATTTGCTGCCACACTAATGTTAGTCATTGTAAATTTCACAGAAAATGGATGATGAGGTTAAACAATCTAACTCGCACAATAAACGTCCAAACCTTGCAAACTCCTTCAGGACTAAATATAATGAATAATAGTAAGTCTTTGACTGTATACTAATGGACTGCTATTCCCCCTCCATTTCCCATATGATCACTGCTCCAAAAGTTGTCTATGAGCTGGAACCTGATATAAGTCCCGCCCCGGAGCCGAAAATGGAGCGTAATTTAAAAACCGGAAAGCAAAAGAAATATTTCTCGATGTATTCATCAGCAATGTGGAGAATGCAAATTCGAGCATATTTCGGCAACTCGGGTCCACTTTCCTGCCGGTTCTTTACAAGCAAAGCATCAACCCATAATTTACGAAGTTCCGGATTTGATGGAAATCTAATACAGAATTTTAGGTTATAAGTCAAAAGTCAACTGACGTGTAAATCAGCTGACGAGTATTATAACCGCGTTGGCATATATACGTGGACATATTGCAGCCTTTCGCATAGCAATATTTTGATATATTGTGAATATTTGACAATATAACTGTTTATATATTCAAAGGTATGAATAAATTGCAGGGTATCACAATATGCAATGCGAGCTCATAGAGTCATATGTCATAGACACAAAATAGCTACCAATTTAGTAACATACCGCAACCATTTAGGGTCCCGCCGCACCACCGTTGCTTGGAGACACACATGAAACGGCGCTAGCAGTCCATTAGTATATAGTCAAAGTAGTAAGTACTATCGCTATAAACCACTATCATACTTGATCTCTCTCTTTCATTAGTAATTTGTATTGTATTTATTAGGTGTTCTAACCAAAATTAAAATATGTCATTTCTGACACTGACATAAGAGTCCAATTTACTTTATCAATTATGGGACTAGTACGAAATGTACGCCATTTTGGCCTAAAAATAAGCCACCAAAGTTACTATTTTCGTACAGTCGAACATAAATATTTTTAGTAAGTAAAGTTAATGTGATGTTTAAAACATATACTAGATTAAGGCTCGGTTTAACGTGCATAGAATAAAGCTAGGAATAACTATTCTTGGCATACATTTATTTAATCTTGTTCGACACATATCATGCGGTATGCGTCAAACAAAGATAAATTGAATTTGTCGTAGCATTATTTCGTGCATATAAAACCGGACCTAAGTCATTTACTTTCAATTCTGATGGAAAAACTCAGATTGATCAAATACAGAAATCTGGGATTTACCAGTTAACCTGTTCAGAATACGGAAACCATAGGGTCATTAACCCCTTAATGTACATGCTTAGGTAGCAGTAACGCTAAAAAAAACTATCAAGAAATGTTTTATACAAAAGTTGTGTACAATAATGAGTTCATACTTCATAAAAGTATTGAAATTTATACAGGGTTCATATCGAAGTTACAAACCAAACTTGTTTATTTTTTTGTATTTTTGGATCCTATGTTACTATACAATTAATAGTATATTATTAAACGAGTGAGAAAGTTGGCCATTGCCACGAGGGTAAAGTTTGCAACACGAGCCGTAGGCGAGTGTTGCAATTCACCCGAGTGGCAATGGCCAACTTTGTAACGTACTCCACTCACTTTATTCATTATTATTATTCTTATATATATTTAATTATTCTACTATTAGTGTTCTATACATTTAATATGCATTTAATTATTCTATCATTATTATTATATGTTTTCATGTCTTTCTGTTTTAGATAAACCATTAATATTATTTACATAGTAATTGTAATCACCAATCTATTTTTAATATCTATGTTTAATTTAGGAAGTCATGCGGATGCCAATTATGTTAGTCATGATTATATTTACTCTTACTACTGCTATGTAATAATCCGCATTATTTATTACCGTTATAAAGGTTCTAATAGTGTAAAATGTATTATCTATATGTACCCGAGACGGACGCACCGATCATGAAGACCATTCAATTATCAATCAATAAATAATACTTTGACCATCAATAAATAATACTTTGACCACAGCTAAACGAGTCTCTGATCACGTGCGCCCGCCTCGATTTTTGTACTTCGACCGAACACATTACTTTAACAACACTTCTCTTCTAAGCTCCGGTCGAAGAACAACGATAGTTTTTCGGTTAAGTCTGTAAATTGTTATAAACGAGAAATAAAAACCAACGTAAAGAATCCGATTTAGTAATTTCGACTAACAATAACAGAAGAAGTAACCCCTCTCTGGCAGCATCGCGGAGTAACCCACGGTTCCCAGGCAATACTAAAGAACCCTATATAAAAACCATCACAAAATTGGCGCAGTCGACGGTAGGATTGTCTGGAAATTGAAATCTGTGTATGTACACCGCCGTCAGAGACGAGTTCGAGAGGACCAAGCCACCAGCTGAAGTAGACCACCTGGAGCAGACGTGCAGGTACTGAGGAGAGAACCGAGACCCCACATCGAAGTCGAGTCCGAGAGGAACGAGTCCACCAGCCGGAATAGACCACCTGGAGGAGACGTGCAAGTACTGAGGAGAGAACCGAGACCCCACATCGAAGTCGAGTCCGAGAGGAACGAGTCCACCAGCCGGAATAGACCACCTGGAGGAGACGTGCAAGTACTGAGGAGAGAACCGAGACCCCACATCGAAGTCGAGTCCGAGAGGAACGAGTCCACCAGCCGGAATAGACCGACAACTAGAGACGCATGATGTCACCATTATATATATATTTTTTGTAAGTCGAATTTTCTTACTATTACGGAACCAACCATTTAATTACTTTCTATATATATATATTTTTTTTTTTTTTTTTTTTTTTCTCTCACTTTTATTATTACTTTTTATCGTTACAATGGCAAACAATGATCTGACTATGTTAAATTTTGCATTTAATATCCTAATTGACACCAGGTTTGACAACTCTAAATTATCACCTCATAATAATTTAGAAGATTTTATAAATCAATGTAGTGACGCAATCCAGTTAGTTCCCGACGCTCAAAAACCACAGTTATTAATTGCTATAAAAAATAAAATAATTGGCGACGCTGGCCGCTGTACTAGGAGTAGACAAATTGACACGTGGGATGATTTAAAAACATTTTTACGTGATAATTTTTCAATAAAACGAAGTTACAGTGCCGTTTTAGCAGATTTAAATTTATGTATTCAAAAACCTAGCGAAATCGTTTCTGATTTCGGATTACGTGTTGAAAAATGTCGTCAAAATTTAATACTCACTCTACCCAGAACTTTAACTCAAGAGGCGCGTGAAGCGCAACTTCAAATGGTTAATGCACAAGTTCTTAGTGTTTTTCTTACTGGTCTAAAAGGTCAGTTAAATTTCTTGGTAAGAGCGATGAAACCCACCACTTTAGAAGAAGCAATTAGCTATGCAACTAATGAGGAATATATTAACACAAAACTTACACCTGATCTTATTAATTCAACAAAATTTTGTCACATTTGTAACAAAAACTCCCATGTCACATCAAATTGCAGATTCAATTCTTTAAATCATGTACCAAATCAAAATTACCCTGAAACCCACAAGTCACGACCTATTAATTTTAATATACAGTGTCATTATTGCAAAAAGGGAGGACACTCTATAAACGAATGTCGAAAAAAACAATATCAAGATTCGCTACAAAATTATTCTAATAGAAATTCCCAATTCCCAAACAATGTGACTAACCAACATAATTCTAATCGTAATTTTTCAAATTCGAATATTCCGAGGTTTAATCAAAACCGCCCAGATTTCCACGACCAAAACACACGAAATTACAACTCACCTTCTCAAAACAACAGAAATAACTTCCAAAATTATCATAATAAACCGCAAAATTCACGCTATGTTAATTCTCCAGATCAATTTAATCGATCAAACACCCCAAACACTTCTTATCAAATGTCCAAACAACAAGCTTCTTTAAACTCGTTATCGACCGAGGCGGAGGCAACACCCCGGTCGTCGACAACAGTACAAGCCGAATTTATACGTTGAATTTATTAGCTGCATCAACCTATACTATATTAACTATTCCCGAATTAATTAATGACCCTTCATTTTTATTAGACACAGGTTCAGAAGTTTCGTTAATAAAATTATCGAAGTTGAAACGTCACGTACCTTGTCACCTTGACAATCTTATTACCTTACGAGGTATAAATAATTCCAATGAACCATATAAAACAAAATGTTATTGTACATTTAATGTTATCATTAACGATCAGGTTATCTCTCACATTTTTCATGTAGTTCCCGATTCATTCCCTATAAAACAAGATGGTATTCTTGGTAACGATTTCTTACTCAAGGTAAATAGCAAAATCTGTTATCAAGAGAAAAAACTTTTTATTGGGAACAATTACCTACCTCTGTATGTTATCCAGAGATCCTTAACTTCATTAAATGACTCGGATCATTCGAGTAATGATAGTTCTGTTCCTGATTTTGATCTAAATAATGGCAATAATCATCTTAAAATTCCTATTTGTAATAAAAATTCTGAATTTCTAAATTCTCCTAACAAAACTAGCAAAATCGCTCAAAACTGTAGCAATAATAACGAAATCAATGATAATATACATAAGGTTTTAAGTCAATCATCAGGTAATTCGGATCATTCGAAGGACGATAAAACTAACATTGATTATAACACAAGTCAAAATAATAATCATATTAAAATTCCTATCCCTTGTCAACGAGATCACAACATTAAGATCAATAAAAATAAAACTAACATTTCACCACAAACAATTGTGCGGACAAATAGAAAAAATATTGTAAGTAAATTTCTGAATTCATCTCGCCTTTCGGGTGATGATCTTTTTATTTCTAATTTCAATGCAAAAGATAACAATAAAACTAGTGAACTCGTAAGTTCAGAACGAATTGTAGAAATTAAAACTATCCCAAAGTATAGAATAAAATTTTCTGATAATTACGCAAATAACGAAATTGATCTTAATCACCTCAATACACATCCACCTATTAATGATAATCCTACATATTCTTCCGATACAACTAATATTAATAATAATAACAAAATGGATCCCATGCCTAATAGAGAATTTAACAATTCCTCTAACAATAATAATGAAATCGTTTATAATCCTAATGATAATAAAAATTATTTACCTATTAATAGTAATTCCCGTCAACATAATGAACGTAAAATTTCTTCTAATCAACAGGATGATTTTCCAATTAATGAAACTAACAAAACTAACAAAACTAACAAAAATCATCAAGTACTTATAAAAAATAATTTTACTAATTTCCAGAACAAAATTAACTCTAACAATAATTTTAAAATAAATCCTAACCATCATGATAAACTCAATAATTTCCCAAATCAAATTAACGAAATTGATTTTAATCCTGCTCACAGAAACAACAAAACACTTATTAACAATAATCCCACTAATCCTCATGATTTAATTAACTCAAACTATAATAATAACATAACTAACCCTGACCCTTTAACGAATGCCAACCTAACCTTACCTAATCCTGATAGTAATACTATTTTTAAACACGAAGCCATTAATAATATTGAAAACATTTCCCAACCCTGCCTTCCTTGCAATGATCAACATTTCGCTAACTCAAACCAATTAAAAAATAAAATAACTCTAAAAGCTCGATCCGAAACGGTCGTGTCAGTAACAATCAATAACCCTGAAATAAATGAAGGAATTATAAATAATATGGAAATCTGTCAAGACGTAATTTTTTGTCGTAGTCTAGTGGTAGTCAAAGACAACAAGGCGATCACTACTGTTTTAAATATGTCCCCTGAGGATGTAATAATCGATCATTTTTATGCAACAATCGAACCTGTAAATGTAAGAAGGACAGAAGTTTTCAATCCTACTCTAATTCCCGATACTGATTTCCCTAATATAAATAAAAATCGGCTGACAACTCTAGTGGATACTTTACAATGCGACCACCTTAACTCAGAAGAAAAAACCGCTTTGACAGAACTATGTCTTGAATATAATCACATATTTTACCTGGAAGGAGATGTTTTAACATCGACCGACCTAGGTCATCACGAAATTCACACTAAAACGGATATGCCCATAAATACAAAAACATATAGGTACCCTCCGGCTTTAAAACCCGTCGTCGACGAACAAGTGGAGTCGATGCTTCGTCAGAATATTATTAAACCTTCGCAAAGCCCCTGGAATTCACCTGTATGGATTGTTCCCAAGAAAAGCGACTCCGAGGGTAACAAACGATGGCGGTTGGTCATCGACTATCGTAAGTTAAACGAAATAACCATCGGCGACGCCTATCCTTTACCAAACATCGAAGAAATTCTAGATGAACTAGGAAGTGCTAAATACTTTACCACTCTCGACCTTACCTCAGGTTTTCATCAAATCAAGATGCACCCACGCGATGCACCAAAGACAGCATTCAGTGTTCCGCAGGGACACTTCGAGTTCAATAGGATGCCTTTCGGATTGAAAAATTCACCTGCTACCTTTCAGAGATTGATGAATTTAGCCTTATCAGGTTTACAAAATAATCATCGATGTTTTGTGTATCTAGATGATATAGTCATCTTCTCCGACAACTTACAAAATCACATAAAGAAAATTCGAGAAGTTTTTGATAGACTCGATCGACATAACTTAAGAGTCGAACCAAAGAAATGTCAATTCTTAAGACATGAGGTAGTTTACCTAGGACATTTAATTACGGAAAATGGAGTCCGGCCAGACCCAAAGAAGACCTCCTGTGTTGAAAATTTTCCCGTGCCAAGAAACCCTAAGGACATTAAATCTTTTTTAGGACTCGCAGGTTATTACCGACGTTTTGTTCCTAATTTCAGTAGGCTCGCACAACCATTGACGAAACTGCTGAAGAAAAATTCTAAATTCATGTGGACTAGTCTACAACAGGATGCCTTTGAGACGTTAAAAGAACTACTTTGTACACAACCTGTGCTACAATTCCCGAATTTCGAACAAGAATTTACCTTGACAACGGACGCGTCCAATTATGCAGTAGGAGCTGTACTTTCGCAAGGACCAAAAGATAGGAATCTACCAGTTGCTTATTACAGTAGGACTCTTAATAGGGCTGAACAAAACTATGATGTGTCATCAAAGGAGCTTCTCGCAATCGTTTCAGCCGTCAAACATTTCCGACCCTACCTCTTCGGACGGAAATTCAAGGTGATTTCCGACCATATCGCACTGAAGTATTTGGACAATGTCAAGGACCCCAGTTCCCGATTGCTAAGATGGAGACTGACGCTAGAGGAATATGAATACTACGTGGAATATAAACCTGGAAAAGCTAATAAGAACGCGGATTCATTAAGCAGGATTTTACCAGAGGATGACTGGTGCACTTTCGAAAAAAACAGGAAAGGAAATAATATTATTAATAACAATGTTGTAGAAATTTATGGTAATTTATTCGATGCTGAAGATGACTTCTCTTTATGTCATTGTGTCAGCCAAGATCTAAAGTTAGGAGCTGGATTGGCCTTAGAATTTCGTAAGAGATTCTCAAAATTGACTGACCTTAGAGCACAGAACGCACAGTTGCATTCGTTTGCTTATTTGAAATTTCACCTAAGATATGTATTCTATTTAGTAACTAAACAATATTTTTTCGATAAACCCACTTATTATGACCTTTTTAGATCTTTGATGAACCTAAAACTATTTTGCGAAGACAATAAAATTTATAAACTTGCTATGCCGCGACTAGGCTGCGGTTTAGATCTTTTAGATTACAGTATTGTACTACCAATGATCAAGTATATTTTTCAAGGTAATTTTAGAATAAAAATATTTATCTTTGTCACAGAACCCTCAAATAACTTGTCGTTAAAAGACTCTGATAATCCAGGTGACAATCTGACATCTGTGGTTCCTGATACTAAAATTTCGTTAAACAAATCAGAAAACTTAAACTCGGAATGTCCTATCGTAATAAACCGAGCCCAACCGAAACAAAATGTTTTAAAAATATTTTCCACTTTACCCAATTCAGGTAACTACCGTTTTTCTTCCTTTTGTATCGAACCTCATTTAACAATGGTCACCGTACCGGTACCACCCGATGGTAATTGTTTCTACCATTCTCTCATTAAACTACTACCCCATCTTGATAGCATAGAAAACCTAAAAACGCTGCTCCTTACTTCTAAATACCTAGAGACATGTCTGTCTCCAAATGAAGCAAAAGCCGACCTCGCTACTCCGAATGCATGGGCAACAGATGATATAATTAAAGTCGCAGCCTCTACCCTCAATATCTCCATTTGTGTACATATAAAAATCAACGAATTCTTTGTTTTTGGAGATAGTGATAACAAAATTCACCTACGACACCTTCTCGATCATTTCGAACCTTTAGTAGAAACCAATTCCTTAAATATTTCTGGTAACGACCCAACCGTTAATCATCAGGAACAAGAATCCTATCAAAATTTCCTAAGGAAACTCGAAACCACAGTCATTGCCGCGAATAACATAATTGAACACCAAAGTAATATCTCAACGTCACGCTATGGTAAAGCTATCTTAATTTCTGCCGACTTAGAAGAAGTAGAGAATTATCCTAAGGACTTTTATCACTTTGACAAATTAAAACTGAAGGAGTTATTAATACCTGCCATTCATACCTTTGAACATAACAAAAACCTGATAGCTTACCTTGTTTATAAGGACCATTTCTGGGAACAACCTACATACGAAGATATTTACAACGTTTTTATCCTCTTAAGAAACCTTTTATTAGAAAATAATATAGAAAATTTTAGTATACCCAAAATTCAAAATTCATTTGACAAATTGGAATGGCATAAAATTCGTTCTATCCTGCGTTACATTTTTAAATCATCCAATATAACAGTCCACGTCCACCTAAATACTATCATAACACCTTCCCCGCATGAAATACCAACAATTCTAAAAGAGAATCATGATGTACCCAGCTCAGGACACACAGGATTTCATAAAACTTATAAAAAGATAAAACAGCATTTCCTGTGGAAAACTATGAAAAAGGATATTGATAATTATATCAAACAGTGCCAATCGTGTCAAACAAAAAAATTAGTACGGCGAAAAAACCGTGCACCAATGGAAATCACGACTACATCCTGTAAACCTTTAGAAAAACTATTCCTCGATATTGTAGGTCCCTTACCTATAACAGAAGATGGCAACCGTTTCATCCTAACACTTCAGGATGACCTGAGCAAGTTCTCGCTAGCTTTTGCAATCCCCAATCACGAAGCCCTTACCATTGCTAAGATTTTTGTTAACAATGTCATTTGCAAATTCGGCATCCCAAAGTACATTTTAACAGATAACGGCCCCGAGTTCGTTTCCACTCTTATGAAACAAATTTCGAAATTATTTCAAATAAAAAACATTACTACAACAGCTTATCACCCCCAAACCAACGGCGCCCTAGAAAGGAGCCACCTTACCCTGGCCGATTACCTAAAACATTACGTACATGATCAAACCGATTGGGATAACTTTCTAGATTTTGCAATGTTCGCATACAACACAAGCGTACACACAACCACAAAATTCACACCTTTCGAATTAATGTTCGGTTATAAACCTGACCTACCCTCAAGCCTAACCAGAACCCCAGAATTTAAATATACCTATGACGACTATTTAGATGAATTGAAAATTCGGTTCCAACGATCTCATGATATTGCTAGAAAACATATTTTAAATTCAAAAATTACCAATAAAACTTATTACGATAAAAAAGCGAATCATTCTCGTTTTCAAATTGGCGATTTAGTTTATTTGGAAGACAACCTCAACAAACCAAACACTTCAAAGAAACTGGCACCCCGATATTCCGGTCCCTACGAAATTGTAAAAATTAATTCAAATGTTAATTATACGTTGAAAATAAAGAATAAAGAGCATTTAGTACATTATAATAGACTAAAAAGAGCAATTATTTCAGGCTAATCAACCCAGCCCTTGCCGCGGTACCTGTATACAATGTCACTCACATCAGGACATCTCCTGGACTGTACTACGAAACCTTGTCCCCAGTGAGCTTGTACCAAGATAGCTGGAAAATCGTTACTTACCTTGACATCTCTGCATTTGCAGAAAAATTAAACCTAATAGACAATTATTTGCATAAAACGGAAAACTACTGCCAGAATAGTAAAGTTTTTAATACATATCCGAGTTGCAATCGCACACTGATTATGTTAAAACAATTTATTCCCCCATTATTTGCGAAAGACAAGTACCTCCGCCAAATAATAGGAAACACCCAGAAGCGGGCTTGGCTAAACATTGGTGGTTCAATTTTCAAAACTATATTCGGTACATTGGATCAAGACGATGCCGACCGTTATAACACAATAATAAACAACATTAATAACAAAGATCACTCTTTAGTAAACCTTATTCACGATCAAGCAAAAATTGTTAAATCAACAATTACAAATTTTAACGAAACCATTGCCAATTTAAATCATAATGAACAGCGAATTAATAAAAACTTTGAATTATTGTATAACGTCACCTCAACTAACTCAGAAAAATTGCATCACTTACAAATGAAGTACGAGATCGAAGATCACGTGACCTTGTTAACCTTAATGACTAATGAATTAAGCCAACAATATTCTACATTAATTAATGCTATCCTTTTCGCTAAATCCAACATCCTTCACCCTTTTATACTGAGTCCGGAACAATTCCTAACAGAACTCACTTCCACATTGCAACATCTACCGGTCTCTACATCTTATGCACTTCCATTGACTAGGGAAAACGCTGTTAAACTTTTACAAATAACCTCTCTAGCAGTTTATTTCCGGGAAAACAAAATTATTTTTGTAATTTCAAACCCGCTAATTTCTCCATTAACTTATAGATTCTATAAATTATCTCCACTTCCTACATCTCATGACAACTCGTCATACATTTTCATTCAACCAAGTTCCAATTTCATTGCAATTTCTTTAAACAAATTGAACTATATTTCTTTTCATGATTTAAGTTACTGTCATAAGTTACCCGAAAAATATATATGCTTTCAAGATCAACCACTACGATCTAACTTACTACAACCCAGTTGTGAATCAAACATATTATTAAACTCAAAAATCTCCAAAAGTTGTGATACAAGAATCATCAAATTTATTTCTGCTTATTGGAAAGGTCTTGAACAAAGAAATTCATGGCTTTTTATCCTTCCCAAAGAATTACTAGTTACCCTTACCTGTAAAAACACCGTTAGTACCGACATTCTATTGAGTAATGCTGGAATTTTAACCCTAGCTCCAAACTGCAAAGCGTACACAGGTACAAGCACTTTAACCTCGTCCTCCAGTTACTTTGAGAGTGAATTAACATTTACCTTGCCTTCGTATAACATTTTAGTCGACAATTGTTGCGACAAAATTCCGAAACTAAATATCAGCCATCTGATTCCAATTCCATTAACTCAGGTCGATGAGAATAATTTGATCACTGCTAGTCACAAACTTGATGATATTGTAAAACTATCGGATAATATCTCGAAAGACTCTCAACTTTCTATGACTTCACCTTCCTATTTAGCTTACCTATTATCCTTGCTGATTCTCATTTTCTTTTTATTCAAATGCTACAAAAAACTATCTACGTTTTACAAACAAAAAATTTCGCGCAATGTAACCCCTGCTGCTATACCATTGAACCAACTTGCCGATCAAATCCAAATTGCAAACAATGAACCTATTGCTTTTAATGGCGAAGCCGCTCCAGAACTTAGACGTAGTCAAAGAATTATAGCCAGATTTCGTAATGATTAATAACATTTTTAATGGTTCCTTTATAGTAAGATTTTTCATTTATTTTTGAAAAAAAAAGTTATATAAAATAATTTTTTTTTCTCTCTAAGGGGGGGAGTGTAACGTACTCCACTCACTTTATTCATTATTATTATTCTTATATATATTTAATTATTCTACTATTAGTGTTCTATACATTTAATATGCATTTAATTATTCTATCATTATTATTATATGTTTTCATGTCTTTCTGTTTTAGATAAACCATTAATATTATTTACATAGTAATTGTAATCACCAATCTATTTTTAATATCTATGTTTAATTTAGGAAGTCATGCGGATGCCAATTATGTTAGTCATGATTATATTTACTCTTACTACTGCTATGTAATAATCCGCATTATTTATTACCGTTATAAAGGTTCTAATAGTGTAAAATGTATTATCTATATGTACCCGAGACGGACGCACCGATCATGAAGACCATTCAATTATCAATCAATAAATAATACTTTGACCATCAATAAATAATACTTTGACCACAGCTAAACGAGTCTCTGATCACGTGCGCCCGCCTCGATTTTTGTACTTCGACCGAACACATTACTTTAACAACACTTCTCTTCTAAGCTCCGGTCGAAGAACAACGATAGTTTTTCGGTTAAGTCTGTAAATTGTTATAAACGAGAAATAAAAACCAACGTAAAGAATCCGATTTAGTAATTTCGACTAACAATAACAGAAGAAGTAACCCCTCTCTGGCAGCATCGCGGAGTAACCCACGGTTCCCAGGCAATACTAAAGAACCCTATATAAAAACCATCACAACTTGTTCACGAGTTTAATACTATACTTTTTCGCATCATATTAAATAATTACCTAAAGATTTCTCCGTTTGTATTAAATTATATTTTCTATTTGGAAATTGCGGCAGTTCGCTGACAATAAACGAATTGTAACCGTAGTAACAACTAAACTGTTGAGAAAGTAAAATCGTCGTCATGCCATTGGCTGAAACCTGTTGGGCAATGAAACCACTATCATCTGATTGGACGTCACCTGTTGGGCAATGAAATTGCTATCATTTGATTGGAAGTCACCTGTGGAGACAATGATTCGGCCGAATAATGGACAACTTTCTCAATCTAAAACGATTTAACAACGTTTATATTATTTAATAATATGCGAAAAAATGGGTTTAAAGGGGTTTAAACCTAACCATTTCCATGTTATTTATATGTTTATACGAAAATGTATGCAATTTTATCAATATTTCCTGCTCTCCTTGATGGAAATAACAAGCGGATTCGGTGTGTGTGGTTTAATTATAGTTGGCCTTCAATAATAAATTTTCATTTGACTCATAACTCACTATATCATTCAGGGTGATTATTCGTAAACTGCATCATATTTTTAACCCTTTCTTTCCCGCAGATGCCATATGGCATCATATCTTTCTCAGGTTCCAGTAATGTGTTTTGATTTTTTTTTTTGGTTTTCCCAAGGACTCCATATGGAGTTATGATTTTGTTTTCTGGAAAAATAGAGACAATTTTCTTGAGTTAGAATATGGTATTAAATCAAGAATTTCACACAAAAAAAAATCCAAAAATTAATTTGGGAAAGAGAGGGTTAAATAACTGCAACTTTTTTTTAAATGCCCTGAATTCTATTTCATAGTATGAATGTCCTACAAGTGAACTTTCATTTGATGTAGGGTTTCCTATACTCAAACTCCTAGATAACTAAACTTAAATCAGTGTTACTCTGTAACTAATCATTCAACTGATAGACTACGTCATATACTTGTTTCTCATTGACCACTGGGTGAAACATTATCTTAATATAGATTTAAAAATTAAAATTCACTTGGTTTGTTTCACGATTAAATTGCTTTATTTTCTACTAGTTTCGGCTTAGTGCCATTTTCAATTTTCATTCTTTTTTTTTTCAAAGCAATTTAATCGTGAAACAAACCAAGTGAATTTTAATTTTTAAACCTACGATAGACTACGAATTAAAATCGAGTATATTTTTAAATTGAATTATTTTGAACAAATTAAGCTTAACTTAAGAGAGAAATTATAATACTTCAATGAAAATATAGAAAAGTGCTAAAAATTAGCGTTTGCACTCAAGGCAGATGGTAAAAGTGAGCTCTCCATAATTGCCTTCACAAAATTGTCAGAAGTCGGTCGTCTATTAGACGAATGTTTAGTTATCCAGAGTTAAGAGTGTGTTACAGCACCCTGTACATTAAGCAGTCTGGCTGAAATTTCAAAATAAGGTTAAGTGAAGAACAGTGTCTCCAACCATTTAATTTTAATACAAGCAAAACATATTTTCAGTTATACTATAACAAGTGGGGAGATTATACCATTGCAATTTTTTTTCAATGAAATCGCTTCGTGGTCGTTGCATTTTCATCCGAGATTATAATGAGTGTATTTCAAAATAAAATTGTAATGCTTTTAATCTCCCCACGCGTTATGTTCGGTTAGAGAATATAACGAATTACATAAAAAAATTGTTTTGGTCTTGTATGTTCGGAACGTAATTTTTCACTTCTTTTATAACTGTAGCGCAGGCGGTTTCAAAAACGCAGCATTTTGTATAAACATAGCAGAATTTACAAATTCGTGTAATGAATGCGCCGTTTGACAGCCACTGCCACATATTTAGATATGATTTAAGTTTACTTATATATCGTCGTGTTCAAATATATTTTTTTAATAATTAAAATCATTATACATATTACTGAATATTATTACGCAGTATAGTACGTTTTTATTTTATTGACACTTCAATGAATTTTTTAAGTTATTCCCATTTAAATTTGATTTACCCTCTTATTGTTTCAACCTTGAAATTTTGTATCTCTATCAGATGAGTTTTATAGGTACAATCATCTTTCTTAAAGAATTCATTACATGTAGTAAAAGATAATACTTATTTGACTATGATAATTAAATGCGTGTACTGATACTTAAATGGTTATCAACCCTGGATCTTTCAATAAGTGAATTTTGTTTCTTACATAAATACAAAAGTTAAAAGTGTGCACATGTATTCCATGCAGTTATCCCGCTAATTTCTACATTGTCATTATTACTGGGGTTACCAGACTGCTTTGTATTATCACATCACTGTTTAATTTACTTGTACAGTCAGTGTTGAAGTTGAAAATAATGTATTTTTTTCTGATTGAAACAATATTGAGTGATATAGCCTTAGTTACGATATGTCATAACGCACTTATATTTCCCTAGGGAAATATGAAGCGCTCATATTTCCCTCATAACAAAATCGTAGCAACATACCAAATCTTCAAAATACGACGCCGACACCGTTCAGCAAATTTTTGTTCCCTCCAGTCTTTCAAATCTTCGTGTATGCAGCTTTGGATTTTACAGGAACCAAACATTCACGGTCTTTCGCCGCTTGCGTTAACACATAGTTTGACATTTCACCAATTTATGAAACAACGCAAAAATCAAACCAGTCAACTATGATATTTACAAACAAGGCCCTTAGCAACGTTACCAATCCGATAAATTAAAAAAATTACAATCCAATATTTTCCCATTTACGGAACAATATTCTTTCAATATTCTATCAATAAGAAAAAAACTATTGATTACAACACGGGAAATATGAATACATTTCCCTTGGTTGTCTATACATCCTCGGGAAATACATATACTATTCATGTTTCCCTAGTTGTAATAATAGCTATATTATTTTCTAAAGTAAAGCATACATAATCATCAAGATTGCGTAAAGCCAAATCTAGTTAAATGCTTAAAGTTAAAGTGTTTTATTCCAATTTACAAATCTAGTTAGATTCCGATGTATATTCAGTTTTAATCCATTTATCAATACAATAAATTGTATCTTAAATGAATATTATTTTCTACGTCATATAAAACGTAAAAGTATAGGCACATACAGTGAGATCAGAAAGTAAAAAATAGTTGGCGGCGCATTTTCTGAAAATCCCTATAATAATAATTCACGTAAAATTATATTGGCTGTCTGGAATTCTATAATGCAGTGTAGTGTACATTTTGTTAATTTTGATGGCTTGTGATTTTTTAAGGTTACTTGTTTTAAAAATAATTTTGTGTGTTCATCAGCCGGTTTTGCCTATTTTAAACATTAGCAGTTATTTCTAGAACTGATCAACAGTATTAATAATACATTTGGGATTCATCATTTAGCTGTTTTTTTTTTAATTTCTGTTTTTTCCACGTCAAAATTCCCATTCTTAGTGATGCCACTGAACTTTTGTTAGTTAGGTTATGTTTTAAGGGCTGCCAACTATTTTCGACATTTTGATCTCACGGATATTCCTTATCACAATTTTGTGCTGCAAATGTCAACAACGTGATAATTGCGGGAGTTACTAGACCACTTTAAATAATCACATTGTTGTTTAATTATTTTCCAAGATCAATGCTGGAAATGAAAAAGTCTTCATTCTTTTCTGTTTAATGTATAGCAGTGATTCCCAAAGTGGGCGCCACCGCCCCCTAGTGGGCGCTGATTACCACAGATGCATTTGGGAGGCGATGAATAACTATAAGGGGGTGGTGATAGTATAAAAGAAAGAAGAGAAGATTTAGTGGAACGTGGGTTCAGTGCGGTAATCAATTTATTAACAAAAAAAAAAGAAACGAATTGCAAATAGTCAATCTTGGTGATTTAAGATTACTGCTGACGAAAATAGGGGGCGCTAAGTAATATTTTTTCAGGAAAGGGGGCGGTAGGACAAAAACGTTTGGGAACCACTGATGTATAATAATCTTTCTAATTTATAACTGCATCTAGTTAAACTGTTTTAACGAAAAATATTATGAACCATCGCACAGTTTAGACCAATAATTTTGGATAATACGTGCAAAATATTGACAGGTAAAGAAAACCCAGGTGATTAAAAGAAATACGAACAGCTTTTCTGTACATATATTAGCATTTAAACACAGATCTAAAATGTAATGTTTAAAGTCGCAAATTACCAGTGAAACGAAAGCTGTCTGGCATCTATTCAAATACAAAGCAGATTAAGTGTTGCGGTGTATTTATATAAAGATTACTAGGAAATACAGCGGATAATAATTTTGATAAAGGGAAAGTACTTTTTGAGGTTGGATAACTTGTTTTGATTGCGAGTTTAATTTCGCGACGTAATTATGTAACCAACTCGATTTGGCGGGTTGTAAGGTTGAATTAGCCGAGGTTAGTAACTGACCGAGTGGGAAAATGACATAACCTTAAAAAGTCAGCGAACTAACCTAACGGCACGAGCAGATGCTGCGGCTCGGCCGCCCGTCGTTGGGCATAACCACGAAAATAGAAGTTATATAATGTAATACATAATGGCACTGAGACTTACTTTGACGGAGTCAAGGGGGTACATTACGCAATGCTCCATGACTCCCGCTATGGCTCCGGCACTCATATGCGTAACAACATTATTCGTCGGTAACGATTCATAATCCTCAAAATTCATAATACAATGTGGGTTCTCCGTGCGCACTGAACAATTGTTGTGTGGGTCGAGTCGTTCGTGTGGACTGTCAATGGGGATTCTTAATGTTTATCGCGCGGTTCGCCACTCGCCGTTCGACTAACACTCGGAATTTGGGGCAGACAGAACAACCGTCACACCGCTTCGCACCAGAATCAAATGAAAAGAGAAAATCAGTTCCCCGCCCCCACCATTGCTCTCGTTGACATGTGTCACTCGGAGGAGCCGACGCAAGCGCGCAGCGACAACGTGCGTTCCGCCGCCATTTTTAAATTAATTCAGCTGTTTCACACGAATCTTAAATTGTTTCCACTGCTGGAAACATAATCATAATTCATTCATACAACGTAAGAATTGTTATTTTAAGATGATATTAAATTTATTTAAAAGCACTCAGTTGCAAATATTATCAATTCGTAACCGCTTAGCGTGATGAGAGTGCAAAAAAGATGCATTTACATTCCAGTTCTTGAATGTCATTAATGTAAAAGGGTAATACTAGTTTTAGGTACAAATGGTTTTGTCTATTACAATTCTACCATGGACTACATTTATAATCCATTCACGATCAACTTGTAGTAAGCTTCGGGGTGACATTTTAGTTTCCCCTTTGTGTGGAAAGTAAAAAAAATAAATAAGGAGACGGTTGTGTAGAGTACTTTTTTCTCTGCAAGAAACATATTCACACTTTTCCTCTAAAATAATTTGGGGAGGCAATATTTGAAATGGAACATGGAAATCCCTATGGTGCGTAAACCAATTCTACACCCAGTAAAAGTTATTTTTATAAATTTATAATCCCATTAATTTTTACTTTCTCCGTATGAAGTATATTTCTTCAAATTCTTTTTAACGAAAATAACCGTTCTGAGGTCCCTAGATGCATCGATTATTTTTTGGTATGTCAAAAATAAGTAATTTCTGAGTGCATTTGAAAAATTTGTGAAGGCAATTCCACCCGAGATGATATTTTTAGAATTTTTCCAGTCACGAGATGCACATTTCACTTACTCAAATTCAAGTTCAGAGTGCTGCCAATTTGGGTCCAAACAAGATGCATCAATTATTTTTTGTGATGTCAAAAATATGTAATTTCTGGGCATTTTCAAAATTTGAAGATAATTCCAAGTGAGATGATATTTTTAGAAATTTTTAAATCACTCGCTCAAATTTAAGTTAGTGTCGCCATTTTGTTTACAGGCAAGGTGCGTCAATTATTTTTTGATATGTCAAAAATATGTAATTTCTGAGCAGATTTGGAAAATTTAAAGATAATTCCACGTGCGATATTTTTAGAAATGTTCTAATCACGAGGTGCACATTTTGTTTCCAGGCGGATTACGTCAATTATTTTCATATTGGCCAACAATAAATATTTTTCGAAATCCCACTAAATTCTGAAAAAAATTGATAAATATGAAATTTATCATAAAAAGCAGTAGAGATTATAATATCAGTAACTATCATACCATCAAACAAAAATCAACCCCTCAAATTCCCACATTCTCGTGTCGATGCCGTCCTTCGTGACTGTTTTAAACATGTTGTCATGGGGACCTTTAATCTCTTCCATGGAATCAAACTGTTTTTCCTATCAAAATACTAAATGATGCGTGTCGTGATGCAAACCGAAACCACATCCTTAGCAAACATCTACCAGCAGATAACAATAGCAACGAACACAATTCATTTCATTTAAAAAAAGTTAATTTTAGATATTGCATATTACTGAGAATAGTCGGGTGTTTTCCATAAAAAGAAACTCTTAGTCTTAGACTTTTAATGATTCATCCCTAATTGCAATGTTTTTACCAAAGAATTGTGCAATTTAAATAGCTATAATCATATCAATAAATAACATTCGCGTAGTTTCCAGATTATTCAATCGATTGTTATCTGGATTGATATAATTGCGCACACTTGCGATAATCTTTACCGATTGTACAATTTACACTATAAGTATTATAAATATTGAATGCGCTATAAATACATTATTTGTTTTGAGTCAATCAAAAGTCCCCGAATCATGATTACTGTAGAAATGCTAAGATAATGCTTCCAATGAATCAATAAGCACAAAAAGATGTATTGAAGTAAAAAGATAAAGTTGCTATCTCAACTCGAAATCTATTACAACAAATAAAATATGCATAACCTGTGCTGTTGTAATCGGCGAGTGACAAAATTGCAGCTGTCAATAGCACAACCAGGAATTTTGAAGTAAATAATCTTTGCTTTACATTTATAAATAACAGTGACGGTTCGCGGGGTTTTTTCTGGTACGGCCGAGGAACAAGAGGTGGTAATACAGATAGGTAGGGTCAGTTGCAGAGAAGGCTGGCTGCGTGACCGCACCTATCTGTATTTCCACCTCTTGTTCCTCGGCCGTACCAGAAAAAACCCCGCGAACCGTCACTGATAAATAAGTTGGGCTACAATTTGCCTTATAACAAGTTATCTTAAGGGTGAATGACCTATAATCGTTTGGAATTTCTTCTCCCATTAATAGAAAATGAAGTAATGACTTATTTAAATGATATGTTTTAACTCAATCACTGTCTATGACAGGGGTGACCAAAGCTGTTTCTAGTTGCCCACCTGTCTGATATGTACATATTAGAGAAGGGTAACTCGTCTCAAAATAGTTATTTTTGGCTATTACTTGTCTTATGATCAGTTAACACATAGAATGTTTGTTGACCGCCACCTATAATTAAAAAAAAACAGGTCGTCGCAGTGTTCAAAAATTTGGCCACCCCTGCTCTATGACATATTTTACTTGAATTTCAAGATATTTATTTAATCCAATTATTATTTCAATTCTGTCGAAAACTATTAAAAGGTAGAATCTATTTAAACAACTTCCGGTTAAAATAACACTTAAAGACTATCGAAATTTTATGATTCTATACATTCTATTCCATTTGTTAGTTTCCAGGGAAACTAGTGTTCTATCGTGAAAAGATCGCACGACCATTCGAGCACGTAAATTCCAATCGCAGAAAATTCAACAGCGTTATAAATAGCCGTCTAAATTCTGGTTCTAAGAATTATGTAAATATAATCAGCTGGTGTATCCAACATCAAACCAATATATGCGAAACCCGATTGACGATTAAGAACGTGACTTTTACTACGTCGCTCGTTGCGTAACGCATTCGCGAATTTTCATATCTTGACATTAAACGCACGGTTCCATTGATGTTTGTTTTCGATTTTTTTTTTTGTAGAAGATATTGTAAATGGGAGCGGAATTATATGTGTTTGATTAGATTAGGATGCACGTGGAGGAAAATCGCGATTCTTTGGAATTACCCGCTTGTCTATACGGATGACGGTACTGGTGACACGTAGTGCAGGAAAATTGGTTAATTGGTTTTATTGCATGACGGGAATGATGATTACAGTTTTATTTATTACACGTATTTACACTAATGATTATTCGAGGTTGCGGTTTATTTTACCCTGGTGATGTATTTTGTCCGGGACCAGGAAGAACTGAAGTAATTTGATTATTTTTCTTTATTTATTTTTTACGTATAATTTTTTTTTTCACTCCTGTTATTCTTATGCTAACAAAGGTGACTGGTAGATTGGCAATATGGCCAATATCCATTAAAAAAAAAAAAAATTTTTTTATTATAAAGGCGGAATAACAGATGTGTGAGTAACGAATTCTGGGTACAATTACTGTTTTCCGCTAAAGATGATTCAATAAAATCGAAAAGATTTCGGAAATCCCCGAAGAAATAAATTATGTAATAAGGTCATTCCATGCTATTTCAACAAAAGGTTATGATGCACCGTTTTTTTTATATTTCGCACAGGTTTATCGAGTTCAAAACCAATTTTAGAAAAAAAATAACGTCCCCAGATGGAGCTTGAAACTTGTACATTTTTGTGAGTTTACACACAATTCTATTGAATTGAGCAAATTTAAAATTATGTTTTCTCAGATTAAAGTGCAGATTATTTCGGTTGGAAACTTGATCTGTCCTGTTACTTTTAACCCTTTGGCCTACTTTACTTACGTCCGAATGCAGCGCACAAATTCATGCTTTTTCATGGCACAACTGAAAACGTAAAATATGGACTTCAAAAAATTCTGTTTCGCAAGAAAATGCATTCATTGTGCAGCACTACTAACGCAAGCGCTGCGCCAGGAGTTGAGCTCGCACTCGATTTGATTGGCCCAAGCGGCTCGCCACGAGTTGAGCTCGTGCTCGATGTGATTGGCCCAAGCGGCGCGCCACGAGATATGCTCGTGGTCGTTGTGTTTGGCCCGAATATGTAAACACGAGGAGTACTCGTGGTTGTAGGTCAAAGGGTAACTTTTATTTTAAAGTAAAAAAAAATCTGAAATTAATTGACTTTGACGGAACGGTGGATGTATTTTTTTAATAATAATAATAGATAAATGAAAGTGTGACATTAACTATTTCGTTGTTTCCAATTCTTGAAACTTGATAACACATTTTTTGGTGTAAAACTATAAAAGTTCTTATCTTATCAAATTCGCAAAAATAATCTGTATATTTGTAGATTGATAAAGGATTTTGAAATGTAATGTCCTTAATAAGTTGAAATCTTATCTAGACGTTTTTTGCCGTTTATTATCTCGTAATAATTTGTATCACTTGTATACAGGATGTGAGACGTCCATGGCCCATTTCAGGTATTTACAGAAATTAACATAGAGATAAAATTTTGCACAGAAATCCGGCATCATCTATTCCAGACGTTCTTAATCTGTGGTATGCTAACGGTGGGCTATGAGTGAATGAAATGATAATGAAAACAATATTTTTGAAAGAGATGCCATGAAATTTTTGTTTAGAACTCTTATTCATTCCAAAAATATTTCACTATGTTGTCTACTACATATCGGTACATCTTAAAAAGATTGGGAACCTCCGATTCATTCTACAAAATGCAAAGTGTAAAGTTACCAGTACGGAAATGTTCAAATCTTGCCAATTTTGAGATTTTTTTTACCAATAGTTGTAAACTGTAATAAGTATACAAGCAATAAAACTATGCTTGAAACGCTAGAGTGGCTTAATATTATTATATTATAGAATACACTGGAAAAATGCCTAAATATTTTGATAATATTATCATTACTAATGCAGAAGTTCATGCATAGAACACAAGAGGCAGAGGAAATATTTTCCAGGATCACAAGAAAACAAAAGCGGGACAAGATACGCTTTTCTCCAAATCAGCTAAAGAATATAATCTACCGGTAGAACTAGAGGAACAAGAAAATATAAATAAATTTAAAGTGAATCCGATAGGTTATTTGAAGGGCCATGATGAGTTTTCGTAGTGCGGGGACTGTGCATTATATAGGTGAATGTATTTGTGTGCGAGTATAAATAGTTACTTGTTAAAAAATAAGTATTATTATAGATGTATAATTATTGCAAATATATACTACTATACTATTATATTATTATTAGTGCAAAATAAAATTATTATTAATATTAAATATACCTATATAGAGATTATTTTCATATATTCATACTATCAAATATTGCAAAAAATGGTATACTTTTACTGCCATCTAATCTCATTTATATATACAGGGTGTCTCACAGAAACCGCAAATAAAAATTATATGAACTTCTAATTAATGTATTGTAACGAGATTTTCATCATTTATGTAATCAAGTGTGTGAGATGTATTTAAATATAAATAATACTGCACAGCCTAATGTTAGTAATCTCTCCATTTTCTGCCGGCTATTCCGTATTTAGCTCTTAACAGATAAAGGAGAATTGATATTTATGTCTTCTAGTGGCATCTGAAATATTTGCAAACAATACCATGGTTATTTTGTTTTGCAACTGAAAAAAATTAATATCTAAAACGAAATAAGGGTTGTATTTGGTTGTTCCATTTTGCAACTATAATCTTGTTTATTGGCCCTCAACAGTGAGCATAATGTGGCCTTTAAAATCTATAGCGTTTCTAAGCAACAATAATCAACATACACCATACTGGTGATTTCTGGCGTAGTATTTTTTTGTTGGGTTGAGTAGCCACGTCAATTTTGACAAGTTGTCAGTTAATTCCATATGATTACTCACAATGTTGCTATATCCAGTTTTTGTTGCACGCCAAAAATATATGAGATGCCTAAAATAATTATTGGCAACAGTGCAAGCTTTCAAAAATCATAACAACAAACTCAATGTTACCAAGTCAGTGGAAAATCCGCTAGATCTGGCTTTCAAATTTTAATTTCATTACATTTCACCGTTGCAATTTACCAGAACGACAACTAACTTCAAGTCACACATTGAAAGATTTTTGATAATTTTAGGGTTAAAATTGATGTAGATTTTAATGAATTTTAGTACCAAAATGAAATAAAACTTACGTATCACGAGCATAATTATAGATGATGGCCCTTGGGGATTTCCCTTCTTTGTCGGGCTTCAAACATTCTCTGGGGCCATAATCTATTGATTATACCCGTAAAGCATAAAATACTAATCACTTTCATGTACTTACTTTTGAAAAAATATCCGACTGATTGTTAAATACGAAATTCTGTGCGTGTAATCCAACAAATCGGATACTTTTAAAGATTAAATGTGGTACGATCTAAATACTGTAGCCAGACAATAAAATGCTATTACGTACATATTAAAACATAGAGGGAGTATATTATGTTTACTTACAAGTAATTTAAACTTAAACATGTCTTTTAAAGTGTTTGTAAAACCTATTGTGTAACAAACAATTTTATAAACCAAAGCCTTTCTATTTTAATCATGTAGAAGAGATTGCTTGTAGAATGAGTGTCCTATTTAACATTTTGAAAGCAGATTGATTAACTGGGCGATGATGTCTGATGGTGTAAAAGATTTACTGCAAAGTGTACCTCAATGGTCAATTTTAGAGCCACTCTATTCTTATTATGGAGTGACCTTTCCTGCAATGTCCTCTGCATCTAAATAATTTTATATGCTAACATTGCAACTTTATCAGCTAAGAACAAAACATATGAACAAACATCTTTTGTAACAAACAATATTATAAGCCAAAGCCTCCTATTTCAATAACATTGTGCTTGAAGAATGAGTCTGCCCTATTTAATATTTAGAAAGCAGATTGGTTAGCTGGACAATGATGTCTGGTGTAAAAGATTTATTGCAATAAGTACCCCAAGGGTCAATTTTAGGGCCACTATTACACCTTCGCAATTCTATATGCTGACATTGCAACTTTATCAGCCAAGGGCAAAACATATGCACAAACATCTTGTGTAACAAACAATATTATAAAGCAAAGTCTTACTATTTCAATCATTTTGAACTCATTGCTTGTAGGACAAGTCTGTCCTATTTAACAGTTAAAAAGCAGGTTGGTTAACAGGGTGATGATGTTTGGTGTAAAAGATTATACCCCAAGGGTCAATTTTAGGGCCACTTTATTCCCGTTGTAGATACACAACCTTCTCTGGAACGTCGTCCATACCTACTACATCAGCTAAGGGCAAAACATATGAACAAACATCTTGTGAAACAAACAATATTATAAACTAAAGTCTTGTTATTTCAAAAATTTTAACAGAATGTATGTAAAATGAGTCTATTAACAGTTAGAAAGCAGATTGGCTAACCGGGTAATGTCTGGTGTAAAATATTTACTGCAATATGTATTCCAAGGGTCAATTTTAGGGCCACTCTATTCTTATTGTAGATACGTGACCTTGCCTGTAACATCTTCCACACCTCAATATTTCTATATGCTGACATCAGCAAAGGGCAAAACATATGAACAAACAATTAGTAAACTCAAGGACAAATTGCTTTCCTTCACTCGTCAATTCTGTCAAAATGTTTGGTCTTGTAATTGATACAAACGGGTCTTCGATCCATAATTCTTGTGCCGCTCAATTTATTATTTTTATAAATCTCTATTATTGATAAATCGTGTGTACTTAAATGAGATGCGATTAAAATATATAAACAAACCAAATTATGAAGCAATCGAGGTCGAGCTTCACCTGCCCTACGAATGTGTTAAACAATGTACCTGCCAGTGGTGTATTGGAGGGGGAACGTGGGGGAACGACGTCCGGCACCTTTTTTCAGAAACGGAACGCGTTTATGTTTGTTAATAGTCTGTATAGTAAGAATTAAAAAAAAAGCTTACAAGGAAAACAATAGTTTGCTTAAAATAAGATGATCTCCGAAAAACTTTCAGCAAGCTTCTTGTGGAAAGTCGCAGATTATTTTTTTGCTCTCACCATGCGTTCCCTTACTTCTTTGCTCTCACCATGCGATCCCTTACTTCATATTTTACCAATACACCACTGGTACCAGTAGCGGCTCGTAAAAAGTTGGTAGAGAAGCCTTCAGAACAAAACATTGGCCTAATGATTGTTACCTTTATAGGAGTAAGTAGTGCAGCATGAGTGCCAACACCTCTCTCTTAACCTCCTTTATGAAAGTTTCCAATCTGCCACTGGTGTTGACAAATGCATGATACATTTTTGTGTTTAAATCTGAATCTTTTAAATGTAACACTGTCTCTCTACATTGATCCACTGAATTCTTAAGAAAATTTACCAACTCCAAATCCTTTGAATTTTCAAACTGGCAGACTCAGTACGTAGCTTTAGATTACCAACATGTAAAATTTCCTACATTGATCGAAAGAATTCCAAGTATATTTAGCAACCTCAAATCCTTTAATTTTCAGATTGGCAGACTCAGTACTTACCTTTACATCACCAACATGTAAAATTTCTTACATTGATCCAAAGAATTCCAAGTATATTTAGCAACCTCAAATCCTTTAATTTTCAGAGTGGCAGACTCAGTACGTAGCTTTACATCCACAACATGTAAAATTTCCTACATTGATCCAAAGAATTCCAAGTATATTTAGCAACCTCGAATCCTTTAATTTTCAGAATGGTAGACTCAGTACTTACCTTTATATCACCAACATGTAAAATTTCTTACATTGATCCAACGAATTCCAAGTATATTTGGCAACCCCGAATTCTTTAATTTTCAGAGTGGCAGACCTAGTACGTAACTTTACATCCCCAACATGTAAAATTTGATGAGCGAAGTGTCTACCTGAAATAAAAAATAACTACACCGAAACGTCTTTTTTTGCAAAGGTTACTGTAAGTTTAGACAAGTAAAAATTTGATTTCACTCAAAATATTACAAAACTAAAATAAATTAAATAATTAGTTTAGAATGTATTTATTAATGTTGGGAGCGGTGCTGTCACAACTTAAAAACAAATATATCTACAAAAAAGTCATAAATATGTTTTTTTTTATCAGTTATAGAAATGTATAAATAAATATTGTAAATATCTCTGATTAAATATGGTCATTTTTTTTTATAAGAAAAACAAGGAAAATATTTAGCACACAATTTTCCCGCTTTGTTAACTATGAAACAACAGTTGCAAAATTAACAAAGCGTAACGATTCCAATTAAAATACATTTCAAAATGTACAATACTTAAATAACTAGAATAAAACAATACCAATAGTTATACCATAAAATATACTTATTGTTTATTAAAAGTGCTTAATTTTTTTTTATTTATATATTTCAGATGAAGGATCACTTTTAATAAGCACTGCATATTCCGTCGACTAGCCCAAAGCAAGAAAATCTAATATTAAAGCAATTCTCTCTAAATGCTGTACTTTTTAAAAAATAATTTCGTATAAACTATTCACCCTAACGTCTAGCTTCTTAGCCTAAAAAAAATATTAAGCATCTCATATATAAGCGATTATATCCATTTTCTTTTTATACATTTATTTTGATCTCGTCATATTACTTTCCCTTTGTACGATTCACACATGTAAAAATTCTTCCTCTTTATATCTATAGAAAATATTAACTCGTCTCCGCTGTAAATTTCTACATTAAAAAAGCTGACGCAGGCATTAACGAGTCGCTGTAAGTTGATTTCGCGCAAATTTTCGTCATAAATGTGGTTATGGCAAACGTATTCAGTCATAATAATGCAGTTTCAGGCAAGAATCACATGAGTAAATTGGCAGCGACACTCCTACTGATTTGCTAGCTAGATTAAAAATATTATTTCATGACAAATATAATTTGCTTTATTAAAATTCTCATCAGAATCATCTACAGATATATAACAGTCACTTTGTTAATTTATGTAAAATTATTCAAGCCGTACAGAACTGTATATTTTATAATTCTCAATAAGACTCGTTTATGAAATCATTACAAATAACGTAACGATTATGGTCACAAGCTAGCGGGCAAAGTTCACATTTCGTTGTGTTCTTAGTTTAGGAGGACTTACATAATCTAACAAAGTTACAGTAACTCCCAAGTCAAAAGTAATATTCAAACCTGATTCTAATGAGAAATTTATTTTACGCTTACCTCACAAAAATATCGGGTCGTCTCGTCTTGTTCAATGTTATTAGTTACTATCTAGTCCTAAATTTCTTTCTCACTATGTTGCCATTTCTATTAAATTCTGATCCCGAAAATTACATACAGTCAATAATTCAATTGAGTAACGCTTTGTTAAATTCTTAAAGAGAATAGCTAAGCCTAAAAATAAATTAGCTGCCAGGTGAAGAGTTTTTTCCCTTAACTTATCGAAATGGTACGAGTAAAAACGTGTGATAACAAGATTCCAAGATTTAGAAAAGGCGCGCCCGACGCTTCATCTCGTTCCGGCGCCACTGCGGGTATCTGTAAAACTCCGCTCTCGGTATTTGGAATAAACCTTCGAACTCTATGTCAGAAAGATGTCTCTGTAAAAGAATTGAAGGAAATTAGTAAACAAAAATTTTTATTAATAAAGTTGTATTAAATTTTTTTAAAGTTGTATAATATAATATCCATAAAAGATTGACCAAAATTCATTTTCCAAGTAATGAGAGGAACTATATTATTTTTTATTGGACACAATTTTATTGGTCAAAAAAATTGATACTTACCTCTAAATTACACCTATCTACATCGGCTGGCAGTCGGTAGTTAGTGATCATTAACAGATGGTACGGGTATATTTTGGCAGGCTCGTTTATCAGCATTGTGTGTGCCATGTTTGGCAAGGATCGTCGTACTTGTGATGTATACCCGCCTGGGTACCTTCCCAGACCCACAGTGTACGTTGTTGATTGCTGCATTTCTGAATTCTACAAAACAACCCTGATTATTACGACCGCACTAGCTGACCAATGATTATGACCGTGCAATCGCCACCATGCATTCACGCCGAGTAATTACAAGCACTACATTCATGTGTTAAAGTAAAAAGTCATGCTGAATAATGCAGTTGAATACATTTTGTTAATCAAATCATCAAAAAAAAAATCATACAAACCACGTTAGGAAATTGTGTTGTATTATTATCAATTTAATATAACCGAAATGAAATTTGCGTGTAGATTCAAGTGCATTATGTATTCTGTATTTGTGAACACTTGTCTTGTACAGTCCAAATCAATTTCGTATCAGAATCATCTTTCAATTGAGAAATAGAAAATTTTATAGGAACTATAGGATTTTTAAATTATTCCAGATGGATCTTTACTGGCCAAATAATAGCTATATTTCACATCAAAAGGTTAACCACTTCGCGCCCATGCTACTATGATTGGATTTTGCTTGTCGCCACATGTGGCGAACCTGGGCGTGAAGAGGTTAATGAGGTTCGATCAGAGGTCTTTCTATTGATTATCTTGTTAGTATACGAAATAACATTGATTATCAGATATCTGTGATATCCACTAACTAATAATTTAAAAAACACTTTACATAATTGAGGGACCTGGAAGTAACAGGGTTTAAGAGCACTTTAAAAAATGAACCAAGTGCGGTATGTTGCACTTAAAAGGTATCACTAGCATATTTTTATGCCTTTAAGTGAAATATCATTTCAAATCATAATCTGAAATTTTCATTATCAATGGAAATTTCGAAGTAATATTTGAAGAGTATGTTGATTATATCAAAACTATAAAAAGTGCACTTGAACCATTTTACTTCTAAGCCCTTCAATTGTTATGTACCGAGTGTCAAAATTTGACATTTGTATTGAAAATTGCTGGCATTAATACCTGTAGTAGAAGAATATCAAGATAAAAAAATGTAGTCAGTAGTCATATTAGTTACATGGTGTCAATGGCCTTTATTTTTTCAAGAATGAGACTGGTGATGCAGACACAGTGATAAAAGCTCAATACTGGAATGTCTAGTTTGGACACCCGGTACATACATTACAACAAATAGTGAAAACATAGAGTCTGCTTAAACTCGATTTTCTTGGAAAACTGCAGTATTCTTAATCTTGAGATGACTCTGAGAAGAAATCGATTTCGATATACCGTATTTGTTATGTAAAGGAAGACTTTCTCATATTTACATACCAATGCACGTCTTTCCACATCCGTGATGGACCCAGTAGAAACTGCAGAAGAAGCAGAATAATAAGTACCAGTGCACATATGGTGAAGCACTGGGTTATTTACAAAATGTACACCAAATACCAAAATTATCTATTTTCACTCGATGAAATAGACCAACTAACATTTAAATAGTAAGCTCTGTTCTGTTTTCCCAAAAGCTATGACGGTACATGTTAATATCTCCTCTCTCTCACGAAAGTCATTATTTGTGCGAATTATCAGGTCGAACAGTTTACACATATTAAATTAATAATAATGTGATTGTTAAAAGGCGAAATTATTGTATTTACAAAGCAAAACTTAAGCAAACTAAGCACGAGTAATTGATTATACTTACTGTCGGATTTACCACTACTGAAGTCTGTGCTATGCGTTTTAACTCCCATTCCACTAAAAGAAAAGTCTCCCTGTGAAAGTTTATTATTATTAGCATACTAAAGCAACATAAAACACGTCTACGTGTGTATGATTATGATAATATATAGATGAAAAACGGTACATAAGTGATACAACGTTAAAATAATTTGTGTCCATTCAGTCAAGTGAGATTGTATAATTTATTCACGATCAATTTTAAACATGGTAGGCGTTATGAGTAAGGTGACATTTTTGTTGGTTGGTCATAGTTTGAAATTGTCGAAACAATATTTTAAGGTTTGGATGGAAGAACAGTTGAGTTTTTACTCAGAACTGAATCCCGCCTTATGTTTTTGTATTATTAGTAAAATTAATGTTCTTATTTGTATATTTCAATTCTGTTTTCGTTTTATTTTACTTTTTTTACAAATAAAGTGGTTTATTATTATTATTATTAATAGTTACTCCAACGTAATAAAGTGATACCAACAAAGTTATTCGTTTTATTTGAACTAAATATATTGGGAAATAAAGTATTATTATTATTATTATTAAATGTAAAATAAGCAACATCTGTTGAGATCATTTAGAAAAGGAAGTTACCACTTCTTTCTGGGGTACCCTGTATTTCCAATTTATAAATACAGTGGTGAAACAAAGTGTTTTATTTCAAATTAGAATCCAACATTAAACATACATAAAATTAACTCACAGCGAACTATGTTTAAAAGAGATAGCCTTTTTATAAAATTACATCACCATGTAAAAAACATGTTTCAGTAAACGCAAGGACAGTATTTCTGTATGAAGTGTATTTCGGAAAAGTCATGCAAATGTCGATGAGAGTGTGGCAGTAGTTCATGCACATCTGGTTGCTACCCATCTTATGCAACTTACAGGTATATGCGTATAACTACCAGCGGAGGAACTGAAGGTATGTGATCTCGGGGCCAGACCATAGCCCGGCTTAGGAACATGTCGGAGAGCGCTTACAACTGCATCAATGAAAATGTAGGTATTAGCGGAAACGAAATATTACTGTTAGCATAAACAAGGCCCGAAAGGTGAACGTGATGTGTGTGTGTGTGTGTGTCTGTGTAGATGATTATGTCCATGCAAAATAAAGCAAACACGGTGGGAATTTGCTTTATTTTAATTGGCTGGGACTAGTGTTCCCTCCAAACTTATTTCCGGCAGCGCTGCGACTAAACGTTTACAATATTTACCGCGCCGCCGCTCGCCCCAGAGGGAACACAGTCCGGGACGCTACTTACATATCCATTCCTCGAGGGTAACGTCGACGATTTTAAGCCGTATCCAGGCCTAGGCGGATTACGTAGTGACGAAACAACTACATAAAAAGAATGGCAAAAAAGGGGGAAATTATAAAAAAATAACGACATGCAAAACGGTGTGCATTAAAAACGGAACATGTAAAAGTAAAATAATGGAAATTATTCACAAGAAACGGGTGCCATACAAAAAATTGCAACCTTAAGTATTCATGCGTCTGACGATTATTCCGTATCACAGAGTATTTAATTTGGTTCAAAATTTTACTATCAGGTCTCATGCTCTCCTCACCTTTGAATGGTTTTTATTTTTACAAGCCAATTTGATCTAGAAACTTTCTGAATCGTGTGTTGTTGGATTTTGTAAGAACGGTTTTTCTTTAAGAGGTAATTATTTTATATCAATCAATGAGAATATTCATAGCAAAATAATTAAGCGGACTCATAATAAAATAATTATCTATAGCAGTAATGGCCCGTACATTTGTTCACAAGAGAGTCGCTGTGCCGGCAGGAGCAACTAGCTCATAGAGCTGGCAAAGTTAGGGCAATCTAATCTACACTTTATTATATTAATTGATGAGGCTGTTATTCGTTAAAAATTTACATCACTTGTTAAGTATTAAAGTAAAAACACTTTTTAATTTTTAAAAACTTTTATTGTTGATTGTTGAAATTAAACACAACAATTGTTTTATCACACTGTGGCTTCTTCAGGCGAAGAAATTTACTTTATTTTTCATAAGATTACAAAAGGAAATGATTGCCAAGAAAAAATTGGACCAATAAGATCTTGTTCTGTGATTCGTTGAAATAGAGGGAAAGCTTGCACAAGAGAAATTTTTGGATTGGTCGATTCTTTTACCTGTTCAATTTTTAGAAACGACACTCGGCAGGAAAGACTATGATAAAAAAATTCTTTAAATCATGACAGGACTGAATTTTTTAAATACTGTATGTGTCTAACTTCTGACAATTCTATAGCTGTAAGTATATTATTTCATGTTGTTTTGTTCTAAAACACGATTATTTGGTTCTTCTTCTCCTTTTTCTAGTGAACCCTGTGTTACCCTTTAGGGTGTCGGGTATATATTACCGATCCATATTTTCCACTCTTTCCTGTTCCTTGCTAATCTTTAAATTCCTTCCATTTCTTTCTTGTGTTTCTTACCCATTTTTGTGATGATGTTCTTAACGGTTTTTCTGGGCCTTCCTGCTTTATTTTTCTTACAGATTCTTATTTGGTTCATAATGTAAAAATTGTAAGAGAGTTTAACGTTTATTAGGATTTTTTAACACCTCTCTATTATCCGACCTTTTTGTTTATCTGACGTTGTTTATTGTCAGATAAGCGAGACTACTGTATGTACACAGTGGTCCAAAAAAAACCGTACAAATAGTTTTGTATCCTCATATATCTTCGTGGGTTATTAAAATTTGTAACAGTGAAAAGCCCAATTTTTGTAGATAAGATGAAGTCATTTTGCTCTAAAGAAATAGTACTTTCCTGGAGCACTTTCTTCACTACAAATTAAGGCATGAACTTTTATCTTCTCAGGAATGCGTACCATACATGATCATCCATGACTGATAGAAGTGACAGCTAATGTACGAGATTCATTAGAAAACAAAAACAAATCATGGCTCTCTAATTTTGATAACTACAGATGCGACGCGACGGTGTATTATAAACTCCCACCTTTGCAGTCTTCAAAAAAATTAATTATATTTGCAATCTACAAAGTGTAAACATTTTGTTTTTCAAAGCTGTATTTAATGCGTTAATTATTATTGAAAAAATGAATATTTGCAATTAGTACCGTTTTTTTGTCCCACTGTGTATATACAGGGTGCCCAGATTTCGTAGGGACAACATGGACAACTTCTACATTTGAATAGATAGAGAGATGGTCAAATTAGCAAAAAGGTGCAGGTTCAAGGGCTCGTTGAGAATCCACCCCGAAATCCCACTTGGCATGGCTCACTTGTTCAAAATAAAAATTAAAACAAAATCTCTCAATTTCTTCAATTTCAGATTTTCTTTTAATTTTTATTGTGGAGGCCATGACAAGTGGGATTTGGGGGTGAATTCTCAATGAGCCCTCGAACCTGCACCTTTTTGCTAATTTGACCATCTCTCTATCTCTTCAAATGCAGAAGTTGCCCATGTTGTCCCTACGAAATCCGGGCACCCTGTATACTTATAATCTGTACCCTTTTACCATATAACGTAATTTTTTGTAAATGCTTTGTTCAATTTGCTACATTTGACATTCATCTACAGCTTAAACTTAGAGATTGTGAAGGTACTTTCATCAACATAATTACTTTTGGCGTTTTATACTTTTACTAAGAATATTCTTTATTGATTGATATTGCATTGTTTATACCAAAGTACTTACCGTTATAACTAGGTATTTGACCAATGGAACGTCCCATTGATGATCTACAACTAACTGATCTTTCGAATTCTTCGTCTTCGAATGGTTTCGGGTGATCTAAGTTTCTCGAGGGGCTAGCACCTACGGGTGATTCGTATCTCAGTCGATATGTTGGTTCCTTATTCGCCGATGGGGTTCTAGAATGAGAAAAATCAAAAAAATTGTAATAATGCATTATTTTAAAACCAAATTATTCATGGGATACAAAGGGAGAAGGCAAAGCCTAGGAAAACATGGAAAATAACAGTTTACAAAGCCATGGGCCCACTAGGTTCATAGTGCCGACTTAATTTATATTTAATTTCTTTTAAATTAATTTTTTACATCACAAAAATAAATTTTACCCTTAGGCATTTCTAGGATCGAAATTGGCAGCTTTTCACTGTATGAGGAATAAGAAAACACAGAAAATAACAGTTTACAAACCCATGGGCCCACTAGGTTCGTAGTGCCGACTTAATTTATTTTAAATTTCTTTTAAATTAACCCATTACAAAAATAAATTTTACCTGGAGGCATTTCTAGGATCTAAATTGGCAGCTTTCCACTGTTTGATCTTCTCCCGTTCTTTGACATTCTTCAAAAAGACTTTTCCTATGCCCGTCGCAATCTTGCTGAGCTCTTGCTCTTCGCGCTTCAGCTGCTCGTCTTCTATCTCCTGCGGTGTCCGAATTTCCCCGTCTACATTATCTTCGTCATCGGAAACCGGAACTCCTTTATAAGAATCCGACCAACGCTTCCTTCTCTCTAAAAGCATTCATTCATATTTGTATTAAAATTTCATTACAAGTGTAATTTCTATCGAAATTTACCTGGATCTGTGTAAGGATATGGCGGGGCCGGAAAGTCATCTCTTTCAATCTTTGGTTTCTCATTAGGATTTGGCGGCTTGGCGCCCGGGAAGTGTGCTAGTTCAATTGGCTCCTCGTTATTCATATGCGGTGACTTTGGTCTCGGAGTTTCGCTTCTAATTGAGTCGACGAGCACTTTCATTGCAGATTTCGACTGCCTACACTTTCCCCCTCCACCGCCACTCTGGCTTCCTCTCATCGAATTTTGGGCTAGAAAAAATTACATCATTATATCATGTAATTTAATCCCTTAACGCACACTTTTTCAGCGTTACCGCTTAGTGTGCTCGAATTAAGATGAGCGTGTACGTTAAGTGCCCTATCTCACTAGGCCACCATGGTGGCGGCACCAGTGGCGCCACTATGGTGAATCCAGCCACTAAGTAAAGCAACCAGCCGAGACACCAGGCAGTCGGCATCCTGGTTGTTCTACCAGTAAAGTCTGGCCGACCGGATTCGACTGGTGGCGCCACCAGACCGATACCAGGTGTATTATGTTCCATTTCACTTAATACATTTGACTGGTGGCGCAACTGGTGCCGCCATCATGGTGGCCTAGTGTGATAGAGCACTAAGTGGTTAATGAATGCAAATATTTTAGGACAAATTCAAACAACTCACATGTTGGCCTGTGGAAATGTGGTGAAACAGGAGCCTTGTCATAAGGATCGATTGGGCGCTTCAAATATCCCAACGATGGCTCTTCGGTTAGGTAACTATAAGTGTAAATTCTAGATATATCATCACCCAAAGTGGCAGACTTATTGTACTCTCTTAATATCAGGCCTGGAGATGGAGTGCGGTAACTATAATGCTGATAACAGTAAATTAGAATTAGTAAGCAGTAAACATATAAAATTTGCCTTACATCCATTAGTATATAAAAAAAATCTGATTCAGCTGCTGGAATCAATCCTTATGTAACTCTATTCACTTTGAATGCCAGACTGCAAATGACCGAATTGTATAACAACTTGTTTCACATCATAAACTTTTTTTTGTGAAACTAGTTAGTTGTAATTACTTTGAATAATAGAGAGTTACATAATGTCTTTTTTTGTACTAGTGGATTAAAAAATGTTGAAATATAGAGTGGAGAATATTTTTATTATGTCCAACAATTTCAAATACGGAGCAATTTTTGTGATGCTCTTGTTCAAATCCATTTTTTTATGTTTTATATATACAGTGTGTTTCAAAAAGAAATTAATCACAGTCGCTTACGAATTGAAAAGCACATGACTCCGATTAACGATTTTTTGTACATTGGTTGGTCAACAATTTTGATGATAACTGTCTCAATGACAACCACGAATATTTGATCAGAGACATGTGCATTTTAATTAAATTTCTTTTAGAAACATGCCATATATGTATACATGCAAGCATGTATTTGAAACAAAAGATTATTAAATGGAAAAATTTGTATTAAGCGTCGTCTTATTTTGTCGCTTAAGCAGAACAGCTTCCTGCCAAGATTATAAATCTATTATTATTATGTGATTAAATTATGCCAAATAATTTTTTTTGGGTTATGTACTTATTGAAGCAAAGGCGACCTCTTCTTAATTCCTATAGTAAGTGGGCAGATGACAATGAATGTAAAAAAGAAAATATAACAGAAATAGAAATAAAAAAAAAATTAAACAAACCTTTCGAGACATGCTAGTTGGACTATACAAGGAACCATTCAAGCTAGGGGTACGGGAGCGCATGGAAAACTGAAAATTCACATGCAAACTAAAATAAATAACGCTCTCTAGCGAAGCTGCCAACATAAATCAAAGATGTTCGATGGTAAATTAAAGGTGATGACTGCGTGTAATTAATTAGTCGGAAGGTGTACCTGCATCTCGCTGACCCCCGAGCTCATCCTGTCGAATTCGGCGGCCGTGTCGGTGTCGGTGCAGTGCCCGTTCGTCTCGCCTGTCCCGTTCAGTATTTGCCCGTTCTCCGTTGGTCCCGGTCCGCAGCGCGGATGCCAGATGGCTCCGCCCTGCAGGTACATCTCTTCTCCGTCTCCGAATGGGTCGCCGCATTTCGTGCAGCGCGCACAGGTCGGGTGGAAGTGATGGTTATCACCGGCCTTGAAAATTTATTAATTATCATTAGCTGGCTCATTCAATCAAAAGCACATTATTGATGTTTATTTATGGCGATGTGGTAATTGAATTTAAACTTTTGAATAGGTGTGTTATTTTTGAGACACATATAAGGCTATAGTTTTCCGATTGTTCGTGCGAATAAATGTTAATCCATTGCTGTGGTGATGGTCTTTACATTCCAGGTGAATTAAAATTAGTATCCTTTGGAAACAATGATTCATATTAAAGTTTTTGTATGTGTGTATGGTTGGTCTTCATTTATTTGCTTTAAAAAAACAATTCATTTAAAATGACTTATTCAAAGATGCTGGAAGAGCATTTTAATTTTCCATTATATATGTTCCCATTTATTTAAATTTAGAGTAAGCAAATTTATTTATTTTTTTTTTTTTTAAAGGAAGGATTGATGAAAATTTCGGGTTGGGGAATTATGAATGATATGGGACATTGGCTTAGACAGAGTAGGTCATTCAGCCACAACCGATTATTTGTAGATATTATTCATATATAAATGAAAATGGACAACCACAAACATCCATGCCCTCGCCGGGATTTGAACCCAGGACCCGCATGTGGCTGGCGGACCGGATAAGCAAATTTAAATAAGCACTGTATCATGTCGATTTCTTCAAAATTATTAATTACATAGGATATTGTTGTGACCTTTCTGTTTTTGTTTTTGTTTGTTTAGGAGATTAAAATATTAGTAGTACTAGCGTATGTTAAGCCGAACCGGTTATCAATCTCGTGGCATAAATTTTATGGATCATGTAGTAATAATATTACAAGTTATAAATAACTATATAAATACAAAATTATGATCATTCCTCCAGTACCATCTAGCAAGTCTAATATTATATTTAGGTAATAAATTTTTCAAAATATAATTCACTTAATACACCTCTGTAATGATCATATGATCTACGTTGTGAGTTGAATTGCCTATCATACACCATTATGATATAATAGAATAATAAGGGTTATCATCTCTCCAAGTTTGGCTCAACATCTACAGGTATTATTAACACACTTATCCCAATTCTGGTTCGAGTTATCATTTCTCAGGGTTGCGCATGATTTTTACTGCGTAATGAAAAACTGCTTATAATTTTCAAAGGGGGTGGCGGGATAAGATGGGTGTGGCGGCCCCGGCGCGATTTGAGTTGCAAGTTCAGAAACCTTGTTTTAAATATTTAAAAAATGAGATTTGCATACTCATTAACTGTCATATTCGACTTGTACCAAAAATGTGGTAAAAAATGCGTTTTTCCAAAATTATTCCACTGTAAAATTGTGTGTATTTTTTTCCGGTCAGTTGTGTGGTCGGATTTAATTGATTTCATTTTATTACACCCAAAACTAGAAAATGGCATTTTTTCCAGATTTTTTACGGGTCATGGAACTCCAAAAACCTGGTGTAAACAGCAGAAAAAAGTGAAAAAAGAATATAATATAATTAAGAATATAATTAATAACACACACATACACAACGACAGAACAACACCCACGTTAAGATAATTAAAACAGAACCAAAAAACAGAACCTCATATCAAACACAACATGGAATATATCCAAAACCAAAACATATTTTACATTTATTAGACGTTTTTTCTGCTGAAGATGGATATTATCCGAAACTAGTTCAGAAAAATAAAATTTCAACTAAATACTGGGACGTACGTCATTTTATTACCATTTAAACATTACCCAGTAACCATGGATTACAACACCAACAATCGAAAAAAGAATAGTTTTTTTAGAATAATTTTTTTTTTGACAGCTTTCTTGTACGCCTACAAAAAGGGGCTAAATAGCATAAGTAGCCATATTAATGACCTTCATTATCTCCTTAACCACGTGGTAATATCTTCACTTGTTCGCGCGAAAACTCAAATTAAGTAAATTTTGGTTTTCATAACTTGGTAATAAAAATATACTTACACGCGTAATTAACAAAGTATAAATCGTATATAACATTTTTAGGATAAAATACATTATTATAGCATATACAAATGTTAGAATACATACAGGGTGTCCCATTTTATATTGCCACCCCAAATATCTCGAAACCTGAGCAACATGGCAAAAAATGTTTCAGATAAAAGTTATAGGGTTCGGAGGGGTACATATGCTGGTGACCTTGAAAATTACCTTGGCGTTAATTTTCAAGGTCAAATGAAGGTCAACTTTGATTTTTCAAATGGAACCCCCTATTTTTGATTGCGGGGTCGTATTCTTTTTGTACGAAATGTTTCTTTTGAAAATGCTTTTTAAGAGTTTTTTCACGAATTTTGTTCGTCATGTTGTTTGAAATCTCAGATGAATTCAGGCTGTGATTCATGCATTACCCTCGGCATTAGCATCAAAGATCCCCGGATCTTACTCCCCTTGACTTTTTTCCTCTGGGGACTGTTCAACGAGAAAATATTTGCTGAAGCTCCGACAACAGTGCAGAACATGAAGGAAACGATTAGGGCTGCATTTTGAGTAATTTCCATCCAAATGTTCAAGTTAACTTTCGCCAGCGGGTAGAGAAGTGCATTGACAAGGATGGACACTTGATCAAGCATTTGATCTAAGGATGAGATCGAACCTCCAGCCCGTGAAACCATAGGTCCTTTTCAGGGCTAATGAAGTGCAAAATCCCATCGGCAAACTCCACGTGGTGCACATCATGTGACGCTAATACCGAGGCTAATGGATGAATCATAGCCTGAGATTTCAAACATGACGGAGAAAATTCGTGAAAAAACTTAAGAAAAAACATTAAAAAAAAACGTTTCCTACAAAAAGTTTGTATGTTTTTCTCGTAGAATACGATCCCGCAATAAAAAAAATTATTGGGGGTTCCATTTGAAAAATGAAAGTTGATCTTCGTTTGACCTTGAAAATTGAGCCCCCCAGGTCATTTTCAAGGTCACCAGCATATATCCCCCTCTGAACCTCTGATAAAAGTTGTATCTGAAACATTTTTTGTCATGTTGCTCAGATATTTGGGGTGGCAATTTAAAATGGGACACCCTGTATGTTTTCTAACATTTGTATATGCTATAATAATGTATTTTATCCTAAAAATGTTATATATGATTTATACTTTGTCAATTACTCGTGCAAGTATATTTTTATTACCAAGTTATGAAAACAAAATTTACTTAATTTGAGTTTTCGCGCGAACAAGTGAAGATATTAACACGCGGTTAAGCGGATAATGAAGGTCATTCATATGGCTACTTATGCTATTTGGCCCCTTTTTGTAAGCGTACAAGAAAGCTGTCAAGAAAGTAATTATTCTTAAAAAACTATTTTTTTTCACGTTTTTCTGCTGTTTACACCAATTTTTTGAAGTTCCATGACCCGTAAAAAATCTGGAAAAAATTCCGTTCTCTAGTTTTGGGTGTAATAAAATTAAATCAATTAAATCCGATCACACAACTGACCGGAAAAAAATACACACAATTTTACAGTGGAATAATTAAAAAAAAAACGCGATTTTTACCACATTTTTGGTACAAGTCGAATATGACAGTTAATAAGTATGCAAATCTCATTTTTTTAATATTCAAAACAAGGTTTCTACACTTGCACCTCAAACCGTGCGGGGGCCGCCACACCCATCTTATCCCGCTACCCCCTTTGCGATGCAACCTATTATTTTTATTAAATTAATATCTGCTATAATCGAATGGTGATTCATGATTTTTTTTAGAGGAGGCTAAGAGACGCGTTTCCATAACAACCACTCGAGATACATATCTTATAACAAGTATCTTTTCTTTCGTAGCCTTTTCCATAGAAATTGTTTCAGGTGTCAAAATCTCAATCCACACAAGGAAGCAGAAGAGGTTTAGCTAAGAGCTAGTTGAACCCTGCTTGTTTTGGTGGCGATTTCTTATTCTTAAGGATGCTGGAAGTGCTTGTGAGGGGGTGTGGCATCACCTAGTACCCTTGTGAAAATATATACTATAAAATTAAATACTGTAAAATTGCCGGTTGAATTTCTCTGACCAATAGCAGCCTACAAACTAACAACAGATGGTTTGCGCGTGTTTATACCACTATTTCTGTTCAGCGGCCAGCGTATAGGATCATATTTCCCACAATATTTTTGCCTTAACAAAATCAATTTGGGTATATCCAGGATTTGAGGTTTAAAATATATTCTGTCCAAACTCGATATTGTTGCGCTTTAAGCTCAAAGTTCTATGGAAAGCTTGAAATGTTGAGCATATGCGTACTATCTTACTTGCTCTCTTGCTTAGATGCTTATAATAAAGGAATTCTATTTGTTTTTCCAATTTGTGTCAAATATTTTCCCTTTGAAGGAAAAAATGAGAGAGGTGGATATGCAGGAGAGACAGGGGCGGATAGAAAGGAGTGAATATAATGATATGTATGGGAGGTGGCAGGTGTACGGGAGAATACCAGAGTATTGGGGGGAAGAAGGATGGAGTAGGGAGGAGAGGGTGAGGTTGGCGAGGGCGAGATGTGGGTCAGGAGAGAAAGGGAGGAAGAGGTGGATGGGGGAGGATTATATGAGATGTGGGCTGTGCGAGTGGGGGAAGGATACATGGAAGCACTTGGCGGAAGAATGTGAGGGGGTGAAAGAAGAATGGGTAGGAGTGAGAGGGAATAGAAGGGTGACGGAATGGATGAGAGAGGATGGGGCAGGAGTGAAGACGCTGGAGAAGGTGGGATGGGAGAAAGAGGGGAGAGGGAGGGAGGGGAGGGGTGGAAGGGGGGGGTGAGGGATGTAAGGAATTAATTTGTTTTTTGTTTTGTATATGGTTATGCCAATAACCAATGAATGCCAATATTCTTTTTTTTTTTTTTTTTTTTTTTTTTATTTTCCCTTTGGTTGCCAACTTTACGGTCTCGTCAGAATTAAGTAAAAAAAAAGACCTTTATTGGCATATCTAACAGTAATTATACTTCCATCAACCAAAAATACAATTATAATAACAATAATTCTCGTGCTCTCTCTCTCCTACATTCTTTTTCCCTCCCCAATTTCTGCAGCATCTTTATTTAATTAAGTAATTATATTTAATAATTTCTCATCTTGCAAAATACATTTTTTATTAGTTTGCAAATAATAATAAAAGCAGTCTGCAAATGATTCATAATTTCTTTGAAATAGCTGAATTATGGTTATCTGTGTTCTATAAACTTCTTATGAAAAATGAAAATTCGGTTTAATGTATTTATTTATGGCTGAAAGACCTCGGTCGATGGCCTGTTATATTTCGGTGTATTTCGAGTACAATAATTTGTATTATCATTATTATATTCATTTATAAATGTCTTCAATTATTTTCAAATTATTCTGTGATAATTATTTATTAACACTTGAAGAATTAAATTTTAGTAAGCCATTGATTTTCCACCTGTATTTTCATTTCAATAATTTGTTTCATGGTAATATGTAAATACGATTTAAAATTACCTGTAGAACTTTTCCGCTGATGAATCGATTGAATGACCAATTATTTTCATATTAATCTGTGATAATTATTTATTAATACTTGAAGAATGAAATTTTAGTAAGCCACTGATTTTCCAGCATACTGATAGGCCTGTATTTTTATTTCAATAATTTGTTTCATGGTAATATTTAAACACAATTTAAAATTACCTGTAGAACTTTTCCACTGATGAATCGATTGCAGTAAGCACACTTGACGCCGTACTGATTCTGGTAGTCGCGCTCGCAATACGGTTTCCCATCCCGGCCCATGTACTCCCCGTGCAGGACCACGCTGCAGGTGCCGCACTTGAAACACCAGACGTGCCACTGCCTGTCCAGGGCGACAAGCGCTTGACCCTCCTTGAGTTCGTCATGGCAGCCGGCGCATTCTGGAATTGAATTCGATTAATCAAATTTATTCATGAATCAATCAAAATAATTAAGTTACGTTGGCTTGACTCAGCCGGCCCACGCAAAATTATATTTTTTATCTGTCGATGCCACGGTATATAAATATTAATGAGGATTGAACAGTTAGTATTACGGTGTGTTTCAAAAAGAAATTAATCGCAGTAGCCTATGAGTTGAATGGATGTTTGATTAAACATTTGTGGTTTGTCAAACAATGTTGTACTGCAACAGACAGATATTGGGCGTGTTCATCAGACAAAAAAACAATTGCCATAACAAACAAATTAGAAACAACTTTACTTGTTGCAGAAAGCATTAGATAAATACAAGAAAACGAAATGTAGCCTGAATATATGAATATTCAGGCTACATTTCGTTTTCTTGTATTTATTAATTGCCATAACCTATGTGGGAACAAAACAGAAACGTTTAAAACTCGAACTGGGACCATTAGACCAAACAGTTGGGAGCTTATTGTAAACCGTTGGGGAATTTTCTGATGAACGTACTGTTGATCATGAACAAATTCGTCCAGCGGTCGCCATTTTCCCAAGCGTACAAACAAGACCGATTGGTGTTAGAATTAAGTGTTGTAGTTGTTGAATTCATGGAGATTACCAATTCTTATGAATAATAAATATAATTTATCACGTAACTGAAAGTGAGAAAATGCACGAATTGTGGATTGAAGAAAATGCTTTTGTGTAAATAGCTTAATTTAAGTTATATTAAAAGTACACAAAGTACTGCAATTAAAATGGCCTAAGTAGCATTCATCAAATACCAACATTCAGCGTAAATGAAAATAAACATGTTGACAGTTGAAAATTCTGACAAATGCGAACAAACAATAAAAGTGAATATATTGAAAAGTTTCGAGTGGGAAACTTCTCAACATGATACTACACTTTTTACATAGCAGATTCGGAAAAAATATTGGAGCAAGGGCAGGTAACGGTAGGCGGGAAGAAAACGATGCTTACATATGCGATGTCATAGCCATGATTGCCAAAAGAAAAGGGGACTTTGAATGCACGATGGAGAGAGAGCGAGGAGACTTTGGAGGAAAATGAAGTTTGAATGTAAAGAAAATTAAAGTGATGGTCTGCAAAGAAGGGGATAAAAGAAAGGACGAAAGATTTTTCTGGAAGGGGTGGAGATTGAAAGAGTGAAAGAACTTAAATATTTAGGGACAGTATTTTAGCAAAATTGGAAATGGCTGGAGCATATGAAATACGTGGCGAGGAAGGAAAAAATGGAAGCGATGCAGACTTGGTGGGTGAAGAAAATGCTAAGTCTGGAGAGGAGTACACCATGGTACATTGTATACCATGAGGTGGATGTTGATAGTGTGTGGGTGGCTGTAGGGAAAAACTGGTACCAGGTGTAGAAGTATGAAACCAAAATTTCCCTATAGATGGTGCTAGCCGTTAGACCGATTCTAACAGCTAACAACGGTTTTCAACACAAAACAACGAAATTTTCATACACCCATATATATTTCTATAACCTTAAACATGTCTAGTTTTGTGAATACGAACTAAGATTTGTGGAGGGCATTGGTTTTCTGTTATCATTTAAAGAAAACTGCTGCAGAATCGCACTGAATGCTTCTCGAAGCTTATAGTAAAACAGTGTTTCGAGTGGTTCAAAAAATTAAAAAGTGGTGATTTTGACGTGAGAAACTCTATGATAGTGCCCCATCACACACAGCAAAACGGGTCAGGGAAACGATCGAGGCATTCAGTTGGGAAATACTACAACATGGGGCTTATTCTCCAGACTTGGCTCCGTCTGATTATCATCTATTCGCATCACTGGGACACGCTCTTGCTGAACAATGCTTCAATTCTTATAAAAATGTACAAATATGGTACGATAACTGGATCGCTTCAAAAGAAGAACTGTTTTTTTAGCGTGGCATTTATAAACTGTCAGAAAGGTGGCAAAAATGTATAAATAGCATTTTAAACAAAATATTTTTTATCATTTTCAAATAACAGACGTGCACTTTTTACAAGAAAAAAAACCGGTTTCATACTTCTAGTATGGAAGAAGAATAAGGAGTCTAGGGGTGCAAGAAAAGGAGTTTTGAAAGAAACAGACACAAAAGAAAGTGGTGGGTCCCAGTGGAAGAGATGTACAAAAGGGTAAGATGGTCGATCGTATACATGAAAGCAATGGTGTTTGAGAAAGTAGTGGAGAAGACTCTGGGGAATGTCAGCAGACCAGAAAGATGGGAAAATCATACTAAAAGTAGACATAAACCCACTTATGGTAGAATAGCGGAAAGGGCGTGTAAACCAAGCAACCTACTGGAAAGAACAAAGTGAGAAGAGAAGAAAACATTATTGGCAAGATATCGGTGTGGCAGTGAAGAAAGAGGGAGCAGATACTGGATGCCAGAAGAAGAGACAAAATGTAGGATATGTGGAAAAGAAGAAGAGCGATGGGATCACTGTAGGCAGGATTGTGAGGTACTTGCAGGCAAAGGGGGCAAGGTTTAGGGGCAGGGTGAGTGGTTGAAGATATTTAGGAGGAAAGGAGGCAGTAAAAGTGATAATTTGTTCATTATTGAAATTTAAATGAGAATTGATGGGCCGAGACCAGTTGCGGCACGTGAACTTCCGTATAAGAGGCTAAGGGAAAGATGCTAACCTGTCTCCATAACAACCACTCAAATGCATTACTTGCTTATAAAGGAAACAAGAATTGCCTAAATCTATTACAAATTGAAGAAAAAAGTTGAGTTTTCTTTGGAAAGCAATATTCTCCGCATAGTTTAGCATATTTTTTAAAAACATTAATAGTAATAATAATGATAAACCATTTTATTTCTATAATATGGGAATAAAACAAATATCAAAGCAGAAATATAGGCATTAAAAGTTCCAATACAAAAACTGAAGATTTAGTTTGGGTTAAGTGAACTATAAATCAAAATAAATATTCTGTGAATTGAAAATTATTTACGGTACTTAATCAGATGATTGTGACTGCATTGCAGTTGTTGGTAGAGCCTTCCCAAAATCTTATATTTCAAGAGAGGGGATTAGAAACTCATAATTATTTAGTGAGTGCAGACTGAACAATATAAATATAGGCACAAAATCGGTAGCAAAGTGATGATTCATCTTCAATGCGGTCACGAGTAGATTTATTATCGCATTCTCTCCGAATGCTTTCTCACTTTGAGCAAACTTTACCACCAGGTGTCGCAGAATTTTGGGATAACTCTATAAATATGATTGAAATGATTATGAAATCTCTATTTTCATGTACTGTTCAACACAGCAACACCGCATACATAAATCTTTATAAATATGATTGAAATGATTGTGAAATCTCTATTTTCATGTAATGTAGACAACTGCAACAGTGTAGACATAATTTTACAAACAAAAAATAAACATACCCTTAAAGAAACGGCTTATACCAAATGATCGAATTTTTTTAACCTCCAAGGCCATGATATTAATGTTTTATTAATAAACATATGTTGGCTGTGATAAGTAGATATCAGTTTTTTCACATAATTGTAATTTTAAAAGTCACATGAAAGAGCCTTCTATAATCAACATAAATTTCATAGCCTGCTAGAATATAAAAGTATTTAATTAAATGGTACCTCAGTGTACAAATTATGTATACACCTTTGACTATATACTAATGGACTGCTATTCCCCCTCCATTTCCAATATGATCACTGCTCCAAAAGTTGTCCACGAGCTGGAGCCCGATATAAGTCCCGCCCCGGGAGCCGAAAATGGAGCGTAATTTAAAAACTGGAAAGCAATATTCATCAGCAACGTGGAGAATGCAAATGCGAGCATATTTCGGCAACTCAGGTCCACTTTCCTGCCTGTTCTTTACAAGCAAAGCATCAACCCATAATTTGCGAAGTTCCTGATTTGATGGAAATCTAATACAGAATTTTAGAAAAAGTCAACTGACGTGTACATCAGCTGACGAGTATTATAACTGCGTTGGCATTTATACGTGGACGTATTGCAGCCTTTCGCATAGCAATATTTTGACATAGTGTGAATATTTGACAATATAAATGTTTATATATTCAAAGGTGTGAATAAATTGCAGGGTATCACAATATGCAATGCGAGCTCATAGAGTCATATGTCAAAGACACAAAATAGCTACCAATTTAGTAACATACCGCAACCATTTAGGGTCCCGCCGCGCCACCGTTGCTTGGAGACACACATGAAGCGGCGCTAGCAGTCCATTAGTATACACACATAGGTGGTATAGTGAAAAAAATTTTGCTTTTTTCCCAATTTTAAAATGAAATATAGTGAACGTAACTCGTAAATATTTATTTTATTATTTTGGTTGATTGTGCATTCCAAGCTTAATTAATTAACCTGAGTGGGTTATTACACTCCTAGTAATTCTGATTCCCCATCACCTACTACTAACTAGTACTGCACTGAGGACTAATAGTCCGAAACCGGTCCGCAGTTTGTGACTGATGGGGAACGATAATTGAATCCTTGTATTTATAATTCTGGTGGCTAATATATTTAGCCAGAATTTTATGTATTTATCTGTGTGCACAATGAAGTTCAAAGGACTGGATATAGTGTTTCAGGCTGGTAGTGGTTAATATTTACACACACCAAAACATTTATAAACCTCTTGCAAAGATTACGCAGTGCAGTGCGGTGCAATTACTATTCTAAACAAAGATAAAATTGTAGTCTGCTAATAACACATTACCGTCTGTACAATGTAAATAAACAGGTCAACGTAACTTAAATTGGTCGAGGATATTTACATATTTTTCGTAAAAACTAGCTTGCTCTATACAAGTAACATAACACTGTTTATGCAGTTAATGTAATATTAAAATAGATTATATAATATTAGTTTTGTCGTGCAAATATTCTAAAATAGGTGAAACTATTATTTTCATGACTAGTATCGATAATTTTGATGTAATTGTTTCTTTTTAGAATCAGTAAATCATTAGTTCAAATTCACTAAGATTGAGTAATAATATGGGACAATTTTCATAACTGCTAAATAGATAATTTTGTGTTTCAATAATTAACACTAGCACTAGCCCGTCGGCGGCAGCGAATGTGTTAAAATTTTAATACAAATATTTTCTCTTGTTTTTTTTTTTTAAATAAATTAATTGTTGGCAAATTTTCACAAATGTTTTCCTTTGAGTAACAAATTATCGCGAAAAGTCATACTTTTTTTAGTTATAACGTGTAAAAAATTCTACTCAAATTAAATTACTCTCAAAATGCTGTACTTCAAATATTACTTTGATTTTTGAAAATAGTCCGGCTTCTAGGACTGCTGTGAATTTTTTAATCTTGTTTGCCTCATCCTTGAACATCGTTGTTAAAACGAAGGTTAAAAATATGGAATATTAAAAAAATGATCAAAGGAATTAGTACTATAAATGTCTTACAATAATCCAATCGATTAACATAAATTTTATATTGATTATTATACTTGTAACATGAGATTACTTTAAGTACACCGTTATTTACCATAATATAGCTATTTGATTTTATAGAATTTGCATCGCTCACTTCATTATTATGCGTATGTACAACTTCGAGGTTCTATTGGTTGTTTTATGGTTATTTATGAATGCTGTTTACATACCATTGGGATTATTCGATACTGGACTGCCGGTCGTAGGAGTGTTGATTTGCCTGATAGGTATTTGCATGCATTTCTCGCAGAGCACTTCTTTTCCAGTGTAGGTGACCTTCTCGCCGGATGGGAACGGCTGTCTGCACCTCGCGCAGGTGAAACACTTCTGGTGGTATGTTTTACCTAATGCCGTAACCACCTGAAAATGTAAATAATTTAAATAAGTAATTTCAGTTCGTGAGACATTTTGAATGATTCAAATAAAACGAGTCACTTTATAGTTAGATAATGACGAGCCAAAGTTGTCGAAATGATAGTCACAATGGGCGCGTTCTTCAGACAAAACAGTTGGGAGCTTACTGCAAACCGTTGGGGTATTTTCTGATGAACGCACTGTTGATCGTCTAACGGTCGACATTTTCCCAATCATACAAATTAGACCGATTGGTGTTAGAATTAAGCGTTAGAGTTGTCGAAGTCATGGAGATTACCAAAGTCATGATAAAAATATAATTTATCATGTAAACAAAATTGCTGAACGCAATAAAATCTATAAAAATAAGTCTTGCTATGACTATAAAACAAATCATTGTTAAATGGATTGTTTTTTGTTTCTAATTTCAAAGTTTTATGAAATCATAGCAAATTTTACTGGCTTTATTTCATTGGGCGCGTTCATCAGACAAGATGAGTTTACTGCCAACCGTTGGGGCATTTGCTGATGAACGCACTGTCATCATGAAGAAGTTCGTCCAGCGGTCTCCATTTTCCCAAGCGTACAAATTAGACCGATTTGTGTTGGAGTTGTCGAAGTCATGGAGATTACCAAAGTCTTACAATAGAAATATAAAAAAGAACCTTTATTGGCATAACCATATATACAAAACAAAACAAATTAATTCCTTACATCCCTCATACCATACATCATCACCGATCCCACACACGCATCCCATACCTTACACATCACTCTCATATTATTCTCTATCCATCTTCCCCATTTCCCCCATGCTCTCCTCGCTTTGCCTTGCACCCATCTTACATGCTCCTCATATCCACCCGTTTCCTTAAATACAAACCCCAAATACTTAAAACTCTTCACCCGTTCTATCAACTCTCCCTTCCACTCTAATTCTTTCACTCCTCCCACTCTCCCTCTGTTCCTGAATCTCATCCATTTCGTTTTTTCTACATTCACACACATACCTCTTTTATCCATATACTTCTCTACCCTCCTCATCATTCCTTTCATACCCATCCAGTCCTTCGCCACCAAAACCATATCGTCCGCATATGCCAACATCCATACCTTTCTCGACCCACTTACCACCCCTCCCTCTTGACCTTTTTCCAACACCCCCTCTAACTCGCTCATATACAGGTTAAATAATAGCGGACTCAACGGGCACCCCTGCCTCAGTCCTACCCATGTCCTAAATTTCTCCGCTATCTTCCCCCCCACTTTCGCCTCCACCCATGTCTCCTCATACACCTCTCTCACCCATCCTATCATCCCCTCACTCAACCCTCTCCTCCTCAAACATTCTATCATCCCCTTCCTTGGCACCACATCATACGCTGCTTTTAGATCCAGGAACACCGCAAACATACCACCTTTCCCTTCCATCTCTCTCTCTATCATCCTCGCCAGAGTGAAGACCTGGTCCATCGTCCCCCTTCCTCTTCTAAATCCTCCTTGTGACTCTGGCAGTAACCCTTTATCCTCCACCTCTGCTTCCATTCTATTTTTCACCATCAATAGAAATATAATTTATCATGTACACAAACAAAGCACTGCAATCAGAATGGCGGAAGTAGCGTTCATCAAATACCAACATTCAGCGTAAATGAAAATAAACATGTTGACAGTTGAAACTTCTGATGAACGCGCCCATCGATTTAATAAAGTGATACCAACTTGTTGCTTGTTTTATTTGCATTATAAATAATTTAGTGTAGGAAAGAGAAATGAAAATCTGCACGAGAAGTAATAAATATTATAGCTGCTCAGTTTCTATTCATGTAACAAATTGGATTCCAGAGAAATCGCCTTATTGTGAGTGAGGAATTTGTGTGAACAATGGGTGTTTTGTTATAATCATAAGAGCGTGAGAAAGAATCTTGTGAATTTAAGTTTTGGATTGCACATTTCACACTTTCTCTTATTACTTATTTATAAGATAAGATAAGATATTTTTTTTTTATTCCAAAACGAATGGCATACATTAATTATATTGTTATATTTTTATCAATATTCATTAAGAAATTGCAATGAAAAATGTTTTCATATGTAATTATACACTTATAGTTGATTGATATAAACATAATTTAATAATAATAATAATCTTTATTTCCTCATTAAAAATACTTACAAAGTACCAGCGTTATTCAGTTTCCAATTTTAGGAATCTGAAGGAAATTATGTTAGAATAACTCTAAATTTAATCATTCACAACATTTTGAATTGATCATTTATCAACATCACAGACAGACTAAAGCGGCAAAACGAACAAATTTTGGCAGAAAGATTGATCGATAACAGGCTAACAATATTAACATTTGTTTAAATGCATTAATTTAAATTGTAACATTCAAAACAAATCTTCAAATATCTTCTTTTTGTAAGCATGATTATGACAGATATGACTATGTCAAACTACTTTTAGTTTAATCAATCTATTGATGTTCCATCAAGTAAGGGATGAGCCAACAGGTTGTAGTAAATATATTAAGCAATTTCATTCTATATCTAAAAATAAACTGGAATTGAAAAATTCTCTAATTATTGAATATCGCGTAGTAACAGTCACAACCATCCTCTTCATTATCTAATAATAGTTTGTCAATAACAATTTCACAGAATGTAAAACATAAACAATTTTTTTTATTACAAACTTATGCATAATCAAATTATCAACATTCATAAGTTCACAATAATAATTTCATTTCACAATCAATTTTAGATAAGTAGAATTGTTATCAGATAAAAAAAGTGTGTATAACACAATTAAATAAAATATTTGTAAATATAATAAACGTCTATGGATGAACGACAATTACTAACATTTCTAAATAAATTAAAGCTCAATACACCTAATACGCAAAATCGATTGTAGTGAAATAAATTAAGACTTTTGATATTTACATATATATAATCAGACTCCCTTCTACCCAATGGGTGTAGGGTGGTGTGGTCATCTAGTGACCCTGGATTAGTTTATTCTACTTTTTTCTGTCCAATGACATTTCTTTGGCTTCCTTCTATGACTTCCCCTTCTTCTCTAGTAGTTTTCCTATTGTGTTGTCCCATGTGTCGTGTGGTCTCCCCCTTTTCTTTTTCCCTTGCGCCTTAGCTTTTCATATTCGTTTTGCTGGTGATGTTTCGCTCATTCTGTTCATGTGTCCCCACCATCCAAGCTGTCTTCTTTCCACATATTCTTCTATTGACTCTATGCCAAGCTCCTGTCTTGTCTGGTCGCTCCTTATCTTATCTCTCAATGTTATTCCCTTCACTCTCCTTAGGACTTTCATTTCTGCTGCTCTGATCTTGCTTTGTTCTTTTTGTGTTAGTACCCATGTTTCGCATCCATAGGCAAGAATTGGTCTGTATACTGCTTTGTATACTTTCATCTTCGTTTGTTTTGTTATTTCTTTCTTGCTTAGTAATATCTTGCTCAGTGCGTAGTAGGTTCTATTTGCTTTTAGTAGTCTTCTATTGAGTTCTGCTTCTTGTTTTCCTGTTTCGTTGAATGTTATTCCCAAGTATTGATCTACTTGTTCTATGACCTCTCCTCCTAACTTTATATTTATCTTTTCTTTCGTAGCTGACACTACCATGATTTTAGTTTTCTTTTTATTAATATTCATTCCGTTCACTTCTAGCACTTCATTCCACACTCTCAAATTGTGTTCGAGGTCTGTAGCACTCTTCGCTATTATAGCTATATCATCTACAAAAGCACATTCCGCTATGCCTATTTTTTCCAAGTTTCGGTATCCTCGGATATTTACATATTGAGAGTTAATATCAGTAAGAACAGTCATTCGAAATAGGATTTTACCACAAAATATAACAGAAGTTTGGTAGTAAAATTGCTTTTTAATATTATTATTATTATTATTATTACCATTTTAATTTAACAATATATTAACCCTTACTAAACGAATGCTGCAATATTCTCGATTAAATATATTCCTGTACAGAAAGTTCCGTTTAGGTATTTAATAATTCATAGCAACTTGAAGTAGAATCTTTTATTGATAGTGTAAGGAACCTTAAACGACTGACAAATAATATTCACAATATCGAAGGCATCAGAAGGTTTAATACCTTATTAAATTTTACATATTTGTATTTAATTTTACACATTAGAATAATAGTTTTAATAAAACTATGATCAGTACAATCCAGCAAATATTTTTTTCTAGAAGCTATTTCTTATGTTTACAATAATTACCGTAAATTTATGTAAATAATGCATTTAAAACCAGTAATAATTCTTAATAGCATGTTATTAACATGTTATAATAACCATAAGACTACCCATTAAAGCAGTTTTTCAAGTGTAAAGTATAATTAACAATTGTGGGGCAAAATACAAAACTTCTTTTGTAGTGTACTTTTCTTAATCATTATAAACAAGACAAATAGTAACGAAGTAAAAATATGTTTACAAAGATATTCAGAAAATAATTGCAATTAATACAAAAGAACAGCATTTACTTGCATATTTATTAAGGATATATTGTTTTAATTTTGGTTTACTTTGTTTCGAATGTCAGTTTTGCATGACTTTCAATTATACAGAGGCTATAAAGGTAGTGTGTATCTATACAATTTACACAGTAACTCGTAGATATATTTTTTGCTCCAGCAGAAGTTATTGTTTGTCCGGTTGAAAGCATCGTTAGTGGTTTTTGCTGTGAATAAAAAAATTGATTGATTAATTTCAATCAAAGTGGATGACAGCTGGGCAACCTTTCCAGTTCGAGGAATGGATTCAAAACATTGCCAGTAATTACAAAATGAAAACTAAAGGACCCCGCACTAATCTTATGGGATTTGTTTCCCGGTAAAATCGACTCATTTTCACATATGTTCCAGTTCATGATCTACCGAACAAAACATGTCATAGGCGCAAGCCTTAATAATGGACAGTTTTTTTAGTTACAGCCAGTCAAAGACGAAAAACTCTGTCTGTGCGAGTATCGTTTAGGGACACTTGCGGCTCAAAAAATCTCGTAGAAAAATCATTATAACTCAAAATAAAATATGGTATAAGGCAAATCCGATTAAGACTCAAGTGTAATGATTTTAAAAGTAAAAACAAGCGCTTAAGTGCTCCGTTGATAAATAAAATACAATATAAGGCAAATCAGAGTAAAACTCAGGTATAAGAGTGCACAATTATAATTCACTATGATGCGTAAAGCATACGTTCCGGCTCGCGGTTTGAGCCTTCCTCAGTGTATACAAAAGAAATAATATAAATCAGATAAAATAATACGATAATACAGAACGGAGGAGCTCATAATGAAAATGTAATAATACACAAAAGGACCGGATGGATGCCAATCATGCCACCTGCCTTAAGGAGAAAACAAAAATTAAAAATACTCTTTAAGTACGAAAAAATTAAAAAGCAAAGCCATTAGAATAAAAGGTAGGCCTTATGTGTATCATAGTGAGTTATAATAGTGCACTCTTACACGTTTGAGTTTTACTCGGATTTGCCTTATACTATATTTTATTTTGAGTTATAATGATTTTTTGAGCGGCAAGTGTCCCTAAATGATACTCGCACAGATAGAGTTTTTCGCCTTTGACTGGCTGTAACTAAAAAAACTGTCCATTATTAAGGCTTGCGCCTATGACATGTTTTGTTCGGTAGATCATGAACTAGAACATATGTGAAAATGAGTCGATTTTACCGGGAAACAAATCCCATAAGATTGGTGCGGGGTCCTTTGGTGAATTGATAAAAAAATATGGTTTTAATGGAAGGCAGTAGCCAAAAATGTTGAAGAGAAGAAGATTGGCGTTTGCCAACGAATTCGTGTATCGAGAGGATGATTTTATGATTTTTGGAATTCGGTCGTCTTTTTTGATGAGAAAAGTAATTCAATAGTGAAAATAAATAAAATAAACCAAAGATATGCAGATGGATTCACCCTTTCGATAACAAATAGTGGGTGTTTTTCAGTTCATTTTTGGGCTTGGATCAAGTGTAAATGGACCTGGATTAATTTGGAAAATAGATGGCCCTTCAAATGCTATAAAATGCAGGGATATTTTAGAATATGTAATGTTGTCTTGAGTCACACAAATATGTCCCGCATTTTTTTTATTATTATAACAGGATAATAGTCCTATCTATACTGCGAGCATTATGACTCAGTAGCTAAATGACCAATGCATCTGCGAAAAGTGATCTCAGCCCAATTGAGAATGTGTGGGGATACCTACAAAAAAAAATTACTCGACCAAGAAATGCAGATGAACTTCAGGAAATAGTTGAAAATGCATGGGAAGGTTTGGCTGACAACTATAATATGAGGAAACTAGTTTCATCTATTGGTAAAAGTTATTATTAGAAAATGGGGGTCCTACAAAATATAAATTTCATAATTTCTACTTGTAAGCTTATGTTTTAAAAAGAATAAAGATGTTTAGTATTTAAATTTATATTTTAATTAGCAATTGAGTAATAGTGATTTAAAACCTAGTGTCACGCCACTGTTAAGAGTTCTGATAAATCTGTACAAAATTATACAATCTCTCTATGAGTACAAAATACTGTTCACATTTCGTTGGCCGCCATTGTATAATTATTTTGTCTGATACAGAGCATTCAATGGTTAAATTAACACTGTATCGGATACCAATATATTGCATGATCCAATGAAATTTGATGCATTCTCTGTCTTGAATGTGAATCCCCTTTACAACTAACGTACAGATTGGTGGCGGCTAATAGAAACATAGGGCATGCACGACAGTCATGCGTTTACACAATGCACCTTGATAATTTTGTTTTAATAAGTGCGCTGTCAGTATATTTAGTTGTCAAATTTATTTTTCTTACAATGAATACATACAGGGTCTTTTTTTAACTCAGAACATATGATTGTTAATGACACTTTATTCGTAATAATTTTAAGCTTTCACTGTACTGTGACAGGTCGACGGGGCCGAGAGAAGAAGAAGAAGCATTTACTGGCACCTTTGTGTACTTGGTTGCCTACATTGTCAATACATTGCAATGCGTTGATGTGATTATTATAACATAGAACATAGACATTAACAATCATATGTTCTGAGTTAAAAAAAAGACCCTGTATGAGTTGCTTGAGAAATACACCGAATTGTGCAGAATTTTTAGAAAAAGGGATGTTTGTCTCCCAAAAACCACAAAAAAAGTCTGAACTATTTTTGTATGAATGTCTATTGACGAGTTTCTGAAATAAACGATACACATGCGCTTGCTAAATGATGAAAAATTCAAGCTTGTTTGTGAAAATATCAGCACACTAAATGTAAAGTAAATGGAAAATTTTCCAACATATTTTCGCGCAACTGTGGCTCCATTTCACAGCTCCGAGTGTTCGATTATCTTTGACATTGCCTCAAAGAAACAAGTCTTACTTTATTAAAAAGTACAGTCTAGAGTACATTTCGGGAAATTCAGGAAATTTGACCACTCATATCGCATGTAGTGCCATCTTGTTGGAAATAAAGCATGTCCATATCCCGTCCACATCAAAAGTTTCGATTTCAGGCCAAAAAAATCAGTCGATAAACTCACAATAACGCACGCTATTCGCTCAACTTCATTTTTGACAAATTATGGTCTAATGTAGTCCAGTCAAATTAGACCAATTTTTGACAAATACAAACATTAATCGGTGAAGATCTGAATTTTGGTAGATATGCTCATCACGACTTCCAATTGAACATACTAAAAGTCCCCGTCAAAATCTGTTGCACTCGAGCCGTTATCTTGGAAAAAGGTACACTTTTTCGGTTTTCTATAATTGATACGAAAAAATAGTTCAGATAAAAAATATAGTTTATTAAATTGGTTATAAAAAAAGCATATTATAGCTATTATTACAACCAGGGAAATATGAATAGTATATTTCGCGAGGTTGGCTAGTTACATCCCGAGGGTGGAGCCCGAGGGATGTGTAGACAACCAAGGGAAATGTATTTATATTTCCCGTGTTGTAATCAATAGTTTTTTTCTGATTGAAAGAATATTGTTCTGTAAATGGGAAAATATTGGATTGTAAATTTTTGAATTTATCGGATTGGTAACGTTGCTAAGGGCCTTGTTTGTAAATATCATAGTTGACTGGTTTGATTTGTTTTGTTGTTTCACAAATTGGTGAAATGTCAAACTATGTGTTAACGCAAGCGACGAAAGACCGTGAATGTTTGGTTCCGGTAAAATCCAAAGCTGTAAAATCCAAAGCTGTAAAATCCATAAAGGATACCTTCTTAAGAAATCGGAGGTGTTGTCCTGAGAGCAATTAAAACAATTCTTGAAAGAAGCTCCTAATGACATTTTTTTGATGTTTATATTTTCCTAGGGAAATATGAGCACTTCATATTTCCCTAGGGACATATATGACATATCGTAACTAAGGCAATATTACTCGATATTGTTTCAATCAGATTTTTTTTTATCTTCAATACTCAGCAGTAATCCGACATCGAAAAGAAAACAAAGTCACTAGCAGCCCGAAAACTACGCCAAACCCTCATACAGGGTTGTTGGATTATTTCTCCTGGGTTTTCAAGCGCCGAATACGACATTTTGCTTATTTACGTATCCAGTAAGGTGAAAATGGGATTCTAGGCTCAGAATTATTTTCTTGAAAAAATGGAATCGTTTTAATTTAATCAACAAACCGTCGAGGTTGTCTATGGTTTTCCGGATTTAGTTCTTTGGTCAACTGGACTTTCTAAGCTTTAAGACCAAGATCTTAATGCAGCCTGATTGTCGACAAGCCCAATTGCTGTGAAAGTCTTCGAATTGACAAACGAGGGTCTTTTCAGCTGCAGCAGGATTATTTTTGGTTGTTCTGGTTGGTCGAGCACGGGTTGGGTTCTTTACATCCGCAATTTGACAAAGAGGTTCAAATTTAACAATTAACGCCCGGTATTATAAACTTTTTTTTTTAAACAAGCATTTAGTTAAATGATGTTAAGGATAAAGGTAAATTTAAAATTGTCAATGGTATAATGAATCTTTTTAAAGGAGTTTTAAGTAAATGTCATTTTAAGATCTGTTGGTAATGGATTGTGTAGGAACTTTTGATAAATTCGTCGATCCGCCGAAGTCGCTGAACATTCCGTAAAGTGGCTTTGGACTTTTATTTTCTCCTGTGACTGATTTTTGACTCTTGTATTTTCCACGTGTACATATTTTTTTTCTTATATATTTAACTTTGAACATTTATGTCATTGTGTGTAAATAATGGCGATAGTTATAGCGCCAATCTGTTTTTCCGTCTTCCTTTGTGGTGTAACAATTGTCATGCGACGTTAACCCGTGAATTACGAGGTGGGGCTCTTTCGTATTTTTAAATATAATTCAAAGACTGGGTTTTTAATTTTTTTAATCTTTAAGATTTTACTTCTTCAAGTGCTGATATTTGTTTAATTTTTGAAATATAAATCAATATTACTTACTTCTCCTTCCACGTAGTCTCCGCATGTTGCACACTTGCTACCGAAGTTCTTCTGGTAATCAGATGTGCAGTAGTAAGCCCCATCCTTTGAGAAGAAACCGCCCTGGGCCAACGAGTTCTTGCAAACCGTACACTTGAAGCATTCCGTGTGGAAGTATTTGTCCTGCACCCTTAGGACCTCGCCGGAGCATTTTTTCTTGCACGTTTGGCACAACGTTTTACCTGTAACAAAAAAATACTGTCAATAATTCAGTTCTTTGTATCGACATCTTTATTGTAGACACTTTTACAATATAAAACAAAATAATTACAGTTTGTATTTTGAATAATTATAATACATCAAATAATTGAATTTGGAATCTAATCGATTATTTAGATCGATTTTCTACTTATTCCGTATTTATCAGACATAATAAATATTTAAAAATTCGCCTGAATTTAAAGACATGACCCATATTCAATAAGAATCGCAAAAATAGATTTTTAGATACACTGCACTGATGTGATCATCCTCAAATTTGTTGTGGAAGTTTTGTCTCAAAATCGTTTCTTTATTCAGAATATATTGGTTTAGTATTTAGGGCAAAGTGAATTTAGAGATTTAGAGATTATTATTAAAAATAAGTTTTGACCATCTAATGGAGCCATAACTTTTTGATATTTGAAATATTTTGATTATTTGATATTGATATTTTGATATTATGAGTATCTTACAGTCTGCAAAGCAGATAAAGTTTTGTGTCTGTTTGACTCAAAGTATTAACATATTCCAATTAATGGCGTTTCGAGAAGTAACAGAGGTGAACCTCTGTAGTAACAAGCTTAGTTAGATAAAGACTGCAGATGGCTCTTGTGATTGATAGCCAATTAGGCACCGTTTGTTTTGATCAGTTCGAATTAGACATTTTTCGCTGTCAAAAATTCCAAAGCTTAACCTAGAGAATTAATCTCAGTTGTCTAAATAATTGCCGACAATACCGAGGACGTATTCAATTAAATTCCAAAATCCAGCCAACATTATTTCCTAATGGACTAGTAATGCGTTCTCCAAATAAGGAAACAAAATTAATTCCACGTCTGGTCTCAGCCATTTCCGGGAGGCAGAAAAAAACCATTACGTAACGGCTTACCAAATTCGTGCACGCAAAAAAAAACACAATCTAGCCTAAAAACATACATTTGAGGTTTCACGAAAGTGAAACGGGTATGAAAAGGAAACGAGATTTACATATTCAAATTGATAATTGCGTAACGGACGGTCGAATCATCGTATCCCGAGGCAAAGACAAACATTGAATAATCTCTACAGGCCATTGGCCATTGATATCGGCAGGGAATAATGATTACCGATCGTAACCTTTTACTACGGCCAAGAATTGCGTCATGCCGAAAAAAAAGTACTTTGCAGGCGGATTAAATAAAGCAGTGGGATTTGGTAATTGGTTTATTGACTGGAGGACGAGGTGCGTGTGGGCGTAGCCGCTTACATCATTTTTGGAAAGGTTGCTGGATTCGCCATTGGCAATTGGCTTTGATGGATCGAGCCGAGAAATTGGAAAGTGAGCGGAAGGATCCAGTTTGAGAAATTGCATCTAATAGATCTAATGCACACACCCACGTGAGTTGCAAGCAGTGAGGAACAATTTAGAAGGAATTGGGGCGTACCTTGAGGTTTGGGTTGTACGTTGGTGTGCATTGTTTTTTTAATTGGGGGTCTTATTGACTTTATGTGCCCTAAATATTTAATGGTTTTTTTATACTTGTTATAGTGTTAACAATGGATTCAGAGCTGGTGGGATGCTAATACCATGCGATACAGCGAATAAATTATTATTTAAATATTGAACATTAAATTATTCTACGCGTTTTCATGCAATTACTCGCAACTCGCAGCTATTATTACAACTAGGGAAATATGAATAGTATATTTCCCGAGGTTGGCTAGTTACATATAGACAACCAAGGGAAATGTATTCATATTTCCCGTGTTGTAATCAATAGTTTTTTTTCTGATTGAAAGAATATTGTTCTGTAAATGGGAAAATATTGGATTGTAAATTTTTGAATTTATCGGATTGGTAACGTTGCTAACGGCCTTGTTTGTAAATATCATAGTTTACTTGTTTTGATTTTTGCGTTGTTTCATAAATTGGTGAAATGTCAAACTATGTGTTAACGCAAGCGGCGAAAGACCGTGAATGTTTGGTTCCGGTAAAATCCAAAGCTGCTTACACCAAAGTGAACGAAGATTTTAAAGACTGGAGGGAACAAAAATTTGGTGAACGGTGTCGGCGTCGTATTTTGAAGATTTGGTATGTTGCTACAATTTTGTTATTAGGGAAATATGAGCGCTTCATATTTCCCCAGGGAAATATAAGTGCGTTTTGACATATCGTAACTAAGGCAATACCACTCAATATTGTTTCAATCAGAAAAAAATAAATGATAATCTGCAAATGAAATTATGTTGACTTTCGTTGGAACTGTTAACAGATCATTCATTTATAAATTAAACAGTATATGATCCAATATGGAACTCTGTTGTACCCCTTAGGCGTCGAATTATAATGTCTAGTTACGGTGTGAATTGCCGGTGGACTTAACACGCTCGATCAAAACGCGAACGTTTTCACTGGTGCGTTCGGGTCGACTGGCAGTTCGTCCAGTAACCAGACATAAAACCGGCCATTATTCTAGCAAGAGTTATTTGCTACATTCTGTTCCTAATGTAACACATTTTTTTAGGGAAATGCATGACCCATTTTGAGTCACTTATTTCAACCATGAGTCACTTGACTACTCGACTCTTTGAATCGACTCACTCATAAGTTACCCATCTCTGATTTATCAATTACTCGTACTACTTGTAAGACAAACACAAGAGTAGGAATAGGAATAGATATTTGAACCTATTCACGTAATTAAGCTCCATTTGTGCCAAGTCAGTGTACCAATGGTTTCTGGAGAATGGAACCCCCACGCACATGGAACTACTGTAATTTGATATAATGGAGTATAATGAATACAATAAATTAAATCTTTGTTATCTTGAGGCTACGCACAAGGTTATGCCCGCATAGCTGTGTCCAATTAAATCCGAACACTTAGATGAATTGTAGATACGCGATGGAAGGTACTAGTTACTTAGAACAGTTAGATTTAATGGTCATTTGTGGCCGGGAAAGGTGGACGATAATTTTATGTCTCGAGGAATCGAACTTTTGCCAGAGTAATAATGTGGTCATTAGTTGTACGTGTTGTAAATAATAAATAAGAAATAATAGTAATATTAAATAAATACTAATACTAATAAATAGGAAGACTGTTTAGAGTCTGCATATTAAAAATCCTCCAGTAGTTTCGCATCAAGAGACGTTCAAGAGAATATTAGAATAATTTGCCCAGATGAGGACATAGTTGAAAATTTTGAAAATTCGGACTTTGTCTTTTTATTTGGTAATATTAGTATCTATTTAAAAAAAGTAAGGAATGATGTGATTGATCATGATATCTTACATATATTTTTTTCAAATAAACTGACAGATTACTATCACAACTGAAAATAATCATTGCTAATAGAATATTCTAATAATCCCAATAATAAACAAAATTTAGCCTACTGTAGAAATAAGAAACTCGCGGTTCGTGAAAAATTAGCCAGTATGACATTTTTTGTTTGCAAATTCCATAAATATTTTGAAGTGAAAATGTCATTCTCGTGTTACTGAAAAGACAATCGCCTTATCAAAGTTTATTTGGAAGCCAAAGAAAAATCATAACGTCGGTTTCAAAAGCAGGTTGCATGGAATGACCACGACTACTCATTCATAAGTAACAAGTTGGTATGCTTTGAGTTGTTACTAACAATGCTGAAAAAAATATGCCATAAAATATCACTCAATTGGGAATACATTGACGTATTTGTTTAATCGATCGTGATGTTATAAACTATCCGCGGGCGGATAATCCGCTTTTTCGAATTATCCGCGGGTGGATGATGAATTGGGAAAATATTGACACATTTATTTAAAGGATCGTGTGGGTATATGTCAGAAACTCTCGATTATCCGCGAACGGATAATCCGCATTTTCGAATTACCCGCGGGCGATTAATCGCTTTTTTTTTATTTATATACGGATGGCCATTAAATACAAACTTACAATAGATACAATCACAATATAATAAAATAAATGGTAATAAAATAAAATTATACGAAAAAAATACAATACAAGACATTTTAAAATAAATCAGAACTAGTTACAAATTAAAAACTCACAAAGATTAAAGCAGGATATCCTAATGGTTATTTAAAAATAAATGTAAGTCGCGAAGATTAATGTTAAGTAGATCCACATCTAGCTGATTACAATTTCGAACTAGACGTGAAACACCGTAATTTTTACCATAATAATTTTTGAATTATACTTTCTTTTTTTTCACTGCTCATCACCATCATCGCATTTGAACAATTAACAAAATTGAAAATCCGTGCCAGTACCGGTACGCGAATGTCGAGCTACCAAATAATGACAGCAATATTTTCGAGAGAGACAAGGAAGGAAAAAATGGAAATTACTTGAGAATTAATGAACTTGTTTTACAAAATAATATTTAGCTACCGGTACGCCACTGCTAAATACCGGTACAACATCTCTAAAAGATTGGGAACGTCTGATTCAGAACAAAGAAAAACTCAATTATTTATTGTAGTGTTGTAAAACTCAAATTGCAGAAAACGAAAAGTTTCGTATTTTATCTTTAGAGTTTTATGCATCTACAATTTTACTTCACTTTAACAAATTCCTTTAAAATAATATTTTATCTTTAGAGTTTTATGCATCTACAATTTTACTTCACTTTAACAAATTCCTTTAAAATAATTTTTAGCAAATATCTTATGGGATGTTTCTTTAAAATAATTTTTCTAAACAAATTAATTAGATTAAGAAAAAAAAAACATACTGAAACTCGATCGTGTTGATCGATCATGAAATAAAGAGCTAAAATAATTAAAAAAGGGTCGACTTATTTTGAAGTGAAAAGAGCTACACAAAAAAAAACAAAATTTCAATTTGCCCTGAGAACATACTGGAAAGCAAAAAAAAATTGGTCCTTATTTCCACAATTTTAAAATCTATCCTGAAAAAGGTGGAGACCCACTTCTTTTGAATCGACTCACTCACTTCATAGTACTATTTTATCACGGGTGTGAAGTTAGCAATAGATTTTAAAATTCATTTTTTGCCATAATAATGTACAATTTCCAAAACCTTCTATAAGTAAGGTGGGCTTACTACTAAAGAATACACATGAACCTCCCCCACCCCAAAATTTCAACCCCCTACAATTTTTCACACTATATAAAAAAAAATCTCCTTTTTCGTAAACTTCGATGACCGATAAGAAAATGCCGAAAACATGTAATTATTCTACATATTTAGACCTACTAATACAAAAAATAAAAAAATAAAAATGTTTCGGCCCCTAGATCACTTAAAAAAAATTAAAAACTTGTCCGCTAATATTTATTTTTAATTAATGTAATAATTAATTTTATTTTCAAAGTGAGCAAGGGGCCGGCACGTTTTTTTATTTCTTCTATTGTTCGGCCTGTATATCTAGATCAAGGGTCTTCAACCCGCGGCCCGCGGGCCGCTTGCGGCCCGCCGATATGTTTTCTGCGGCCCGCCAACAGCACTCTCAATGCTGAATACAGTGACATAACTTATTTCTGCGATGTTCGTTGGCTGAGCCGAGGTAAAATGTTAAAACGAGTTTTTGACTTGCGAAAAGAAATTGCCGATTTTATGCAAAGTAAAGATAAAGCTGCGCCGCATTTCAGCGATGAAGAATGGCTGGCCGATTTGGGTTTTCTTGCCGATATCACATCACAACTCAATGACTTGAATCAGAAATTATAAGGAAAAGATTATTTAGTTCACGAATTACTTGATTTTTTAAAAGCGTTTGGAATTAAAACTCGAACTATGGATCAGCCAGTTCCAAAGAAACATTACCACGCATTTTCCTCATCTGTCATTATTCCAGATTTCGAATATGGACAAATATATTTCTGCACTTCAGGATCTGAAAATACAATTCCATTCGCGATTCCTTGATTTTCGGAGAGACGAAAAGTACCTGAATTTATTTGCTCGTCCATTCAGCGTTTCGGTTGAAGAAGTTCCGGAAAAATTTCAGATGGAATTGATAGAGCTACAGTGCAATTCAACCTTAAAAAATAAATTTGATGTTGATTTGATTGATTTCTATTCGAAATACGTCTCCATTACAGATTTCCCCAAAATCAGAGATCATGCATTGAAAACAATATCACTTTTTGGATCCACATATACATGTGAGCAGTTATTTTCACGCATGAAAAACGTGAAATCCAAAACGAGGACCAGAATCACCGATGTTCACCTTGAGAACAGTTTGAGGATTGCAACCAGCAATATTAAACCAGATATTGATAAACTGGTTAAAAATAAGCAGTGTCAGACATCTTATTGACCAATTGCATTGTATTGATTTTTATTTGCCCCTTTTGTTGATGTTGGCTCAATAAATAAATGTTTTCTACTTATCTACTTATTTAATCATCCTGGCCATTGCCAATACAAAAAACCTTATAAAAATACCTATGGTGCGGCCCGCTGTGCAGAAAAAATAAATTTTTTGGCCCTTGATTTGTAAAACGTTGAAGACCGCTGATCTAGATTGTTTATAAATTTTTAACTTTTTTATGACGGTCACCAAAGTTTGAAAAAAACTTCAGTTAATGTGACGGCGCATACATTTTCGGAAAGAGTGGCGGATAATTTTTTTTTTCAAAGTGAACCAGGAGCCGGCACGTTTTTTTTATTTCTTCTATTGTTAGGCCTGTATATCTAGATTGTTTATAAATTTTAAACTTTTTTATGGCAGTCACCAAACTTTGAAAAAAACTTCAGTTAATGTGACGGCGCATACATTTTCGGAGAGAGTGGCGGATAATTTTTTTTTTTTCAAAGTGAACCAGGAGCCGGCACGTTTTCTTATTTCTTCTATTGTTAGGTCTGTATATCTAGATTGTTTAATAATTGTTAACTTTTTTATGGCGGTCACCGAACTTTAAAAAAAACTTCAGTTAATGTGACGGCGCATACATTTTCGGAGAGAGTGGCGGATAATTTATTTTTTTTCAAAGTGAACCAGGAGCCGGCACGTTTCTTTTATTTCTTCTATTGTAAGGCCTTTATATCTAGATTGTTCAATAATTTTTAACTTTTTTATGGCGGTCACCGAACTTTGAAAAAACTTCAGTTAATGTGACAGCGTATAGATTTTCGGAGAGTGTGGCGGATTGTTAATTTTTTTTTTCAAAGTGATCCAGGGCCGGCACGTTCTTTTTTATTTCTCCAATTGTTAGGCCTGTATATCTAGATTGTTTTTGTATTTTTTACTTTTTCGAGACGGACATCGAACATCGTAAAAAACTTTAGTAAGTGTGGCCGCGCACCTCTTCACGGTGCATGGGGCGAACAAGTTTTTAATTTTTTGTATTAGTAGGTCTAGGTATATAGAAGAATTACATGTTTTTAGCATTTTCTTATCGGACATCGAAGTTTGCGAAAAAAGAGATTTTCTTTTTATATAGTGTGAAAAATTGTAGGGGGTTGAAAATTTGGGGTGGGGGAGGTTCATGTGTATTTTTTAGTAATAACCCCACCCTGCTTGAAGAAGGTTTTGGAAATTGTACATTTTTATGACAAAAAAATGAATTTTAAAATCTATTGCTAACTTCACACCCATTTATTTTATCTCTCCTCAACTGGAAATAAGTTTGAAAGGAATTAAATTATTTTCTAAAAAGAGGCAATCGATGATGCTTTCCAGAGAAAGTAAGAACGGGAAGATTTAAAGGCGTTTATTTACACTTAACTACAAAACAAGGTTTGTATGATGAAAATTCTTTGCAAATTCATTGGTGCTGTTGGAAGTTTAATAATCACCAATGGGTTTGTAGCTTAAGTAAAGGTAAATTTGGAGGGTGGTGGGTGTACCCTATCCCACAATTCAACCAGCTTATTACATCACTGTGTTATTACAAATGAACTAATTTACAGAAACTGATTAAAAGAACATTCCTACGTTTTTCGCATTGATTTTCACCTGTGAAACCATCTTTAATATTATAAGTTCTATATTCCAATTCCTGTAATCTAACCATTCGTTAGCGCACTTAGAACATTAACCAAACTTTGTCATCCTCTCAATCCTTTGCATAACGCTTCCAATCAATTCCTATATGATACTACCTTAGTTATTCCTATCGAAGACTGCTTCCTAACTGAAAAATTCTCTAAAAATCCATTTAACCTCCGCATCCTCTCATTATATTGTTTAAGCAATGATCCCAATAACCCAAAATTAAAAAAAAACCCTTCCACAACATTCGAGTTGACTTCATCCATCAAAATCTCAGACTGACTAACGCAACAAGACAGACATATCCGGGCTGAAATACCTCTGGTCGATAGCCATTTATCAGTAATATATAATCGTACCATCATTTGTAAACAATAAATTTCTGTATATGTAATACTGATTTAAAGATATTGTATATCAGGATTCGGACGATATACAGAGTCTGCCAAAAAAATGTATATACTCTTTGTTGAAGTACTTGGTCCATATTTTTTTCAGACTATAACGGGGGATTTTTTTGTTGCAGAATTTCGTTGTAGACAATCTTCCGCTCCGTATCATAAGATCTGGTTACTTTCAGCAAGATGGTGCACCACCGCATTATTCCTTGACGGTTCGATATTAAGTCACACCATTTCTGAAATATATCCACGGTCCACACTTTAAAATTGTTAGTCCTCTCGTATGATAGAAGTCACTGATAATCGATAGGTGGCCTATGGAGAAACAAGTTTTGCGCATTAATTGAAGAATTGCCAACAGCTAATAGAGGTGGGCGAAATTTTTGTAAGTCGACTCATTGTGAAGAGTCGACTGTTGAAGTGATTCTTTTGAAAAAGTTAGTGGAGAGGTCTTCACTTCAAAAACTCGAGTCAATCGACTCACTGATGAATTACTCACCTCTAACAGCTAACGCATCAATATCACCACTCAAGAGACATTTTTCATCATTTGCCTTGGTGCAATTAGAATAGAAATATCGGCACTCAAGAGACATTTTTCATCATTTGGCTTGGTGCAATCAGAATAGATTGGGAAATAAGAATGCTGCCAAACTTTTCTAGGGCGCTGGCCCTCATTCCATGTCCAATAAAACTACTCATCAAATTAGATCGACTGACATACTAGGAGTGGGGGGATCGCCCACCACAGTATGCTACGCCACTGCCAACATGTTGACAAACTGCATTTATTTCAATTTTAACGAGATTATAAAACTCTGATATACTGCGAGTGGTGGTTAAAAACAAAATTAACGACCAATCGCGGCTTCCTCCTCACAACCGCAAATTTCCTCCGGAGGTCTCACACGATTAGATAAAGTAATCCGTTCCGCAAACACCAAAGAAAGCGACGAATCCCCCGGTTGCATAACGGCGGCACGTAAAAATCGAAAGGATTTCGCTCAGGCGAAGCCATAGAACAAGTTTAATTACGCAACCTTGAGCGAAATTGGATATCTCCTGACGAAGGCGGGGGAATTGTGTCGATAGTGCACGTTTCGCGTAGTCAGGTGGAAACTGTCACTGATAAGATATTCACCTCGATTGTTGTGTGGAATTTACGGGCATTTTTGTAACCGACGGATGTTTGCAAAAGTTGTTCGATAAAGTTCAATAAATGTGTAATTATAATGCAACAAGTATGTCCATTAAAAAAAAAACCACAAGTGTGCCATGATTTTTTATTTTTTTAAATTTAATTCAACACATATTGAGGTTATGTTACTTGCGGCATGTTCCTATCGATAAATTCATTTGCTGTGACAAAATAAAATACCATATTTTGCAAGAAAATAGAAATTAGCCGAAAAACAAAGAAAAGAAACCGAGTTGAAAGAGCTAATTTGTTGTGACGTGTACATATGATGAGACCAGACTGTCAAAACAAGTAAAAATTGAGTTAATCATCAACAAGACGATGAGCGAATGGAATATCGATATTATTATTGATTAGGTCACTATTTCTGGTACACAAAAACGAACCACGATGATAAACACGAGAATTTTAATAATTATATCTTACAGGAGGTGTTTATTTCTGACTTGATCCATGTATAAACTACGCTGTAATTTCACAAGTAATCATCAAAACTCCCATGATCTTTTTATAAACAAGAAACAAAAGAGTATGAGAATCAAAAGTTAAGAATATAACAGGAGGTGATTCACCGCTGTAAACCGCCTCAAAACATGTCACCAGTAATTCCGTGCCCTTTAACACCCTGGGAATGCCACTCTGTGGGAATCGTTCCCGCATTCAGATTTAAGCACCAGATCCAGGTTGTTCAACTCCTCCCATTGGCCACTGCACTTGTCACGCCGCAAAACTAAATCACGAGCAGGACGGAATGAAAGGAACCCGTTTTGGGCATGAAGATAAATCCTATGGATTTTTATTGGACAATAAATTAAATCCGATGATCCTGCCGCACGAAGTTATTCCCCTTTACGTGATGTGATATTCGCGTAAATGGGAACGCGGTTCGATTAAGATCTAGATATCTTTACTGCTGTTTGCTTTGCGTGTTATCAGGCGATTATGTGTACTGATACAACTATGCTAAGCTAGCAAATAAATTATTTTCTCGTTGATTATAATAGGCGTTACGTAATCTAAAGTTGGGTGCAGCGATTGTTCAAACTTGAGTAAATTTTATTTAAAGTAGTTTCGTAAGAAATAATTAAGGTTAACGCATAATTACTGAAATATTATTAAATAAATTCAATAAAACGAAATGTAACAAGTAAGGTTGTTTCTAATTTGAAATATTATTGATAGGACGAATAGGTCTTCATGATGCAAGTGGAGCAACATACAACATTTTGTTCCATCAAAGATTTACTTTAGTGGAAGTTATAAAAATCGAACTTTTCTTTATTTCGTATTTTATCTATATCTTTTAAGCGATTAAGTCAAATTCCAAACTCTTTATCAACTCATTTCACGCTGCAGCGGCTAAAAAGCGGCATTTCGCGCGTGCCTTTGTTTTCGGGAATTTTGGCTAGATCTACTAATGAAAGCGACTTCAGACATTGTACAGATGACGCTACAGGTATGCTCGAATAAGTTTCTGATGGTGATCATAAGATAATAATTATCACGCTTTGAAAAATGCCGAATTTGAAATAAGTAAGTGTAAAGGGTCGTTGTTACCATAGGGATTCCGAAGAATAGAGGAAATCAGTATTCTCAAGAATAAGAAACATCATTCGCGGAGAAGCTAAAAGTCTGGAATGATCAAGACATTAATAATATATAATAAATAAATAGTAATTTATTTTGATGCACTACATAATAATGTTTAGTACAGGAAGATCATACTAATTAGGATTACAAAATAGTGTTGCATAAAGAAAACTGTTTAAACAATAAAATAAAAAATCATATCGATATCGATCTCGGCAATTCGTACTTTATTTTGAACTTTTTATAAGTTTCAACATAGTGAGCATAAAACGATCACATGGAAAAATTCGAATCGTGTTTATCTCGAAACCACATCTTTTGTCTTGTCGGAAATTAACTTTCCTTTACAGATGAATTTTTGAATTCATTAAATTCGACATTTTATAAAATTCATCTGTTTAAGTAGAGATGATTTTTTTTCTATTTAACTGTATTTTTATACAAAAATATTTTTTAAATCGACTTTAATTATAATTCGTCTTTTTTATATGTAACTCTTTTTTACATGTTAATTTTTTAAATTCAACTTTCCTTTATAGATGAATTTTAAAATTCGTTAAATTCGACATTTTTCTTTGGTTAATTTTTTTTATAAAACTTAACTGTTCACGTATAGATGCATTTTTTTAAATTGAACTGTATTTTTATATAGGATTTTTTTTTAATCGACTTTAATTATAGTTTGCTTTTTTTATATGTAACTTTTTTTACATATCTTTTTTTTAATTAAACTTTTTCTTTATAGATGAAATTTTTTAAATTCAACTTTTTCAATTTGACTGCTTTTTTGTCAATTTAAAAATGTTGATAAAAATTCTTGTGATTTTCCAATATTTTTGTTACTATAAAATATATTTGAAAACATTTTAAGGATTTATTAAGGGCAACAAAATTTTGTTAATAAATTCTGATGATTTTCGAGAAAAAAATTAAAAACTGGAAAATATTGTCATTTCTTGTTTAAAAATATAAAATGATAACACATTAAATTGACATCAACAATATTTGTATAAAATGCCGAATTGAACCATTTGTAAAAATTAAGTGCTCAAAAAAATAAAACTAAAATTTTCAAAAATCCATATCTCCATTAAAAATTGTTGAATTTACAAAAACCAAAATAATTTTGTATTAGCCATACTTCGGATGATTTTTTTATGGAATTTTGTCTGCGCGGTTTATATGTTTTTTTGTGATGTTTTCATTAAGTGCTAAATTAAAATTTTTAAAAATTCATGTCTTCATTAAAAATTATTGAATTTACAAAAACCAAATTGATTTTGAATAAGCGATACTTCGACAAAAAAATAAAACTAAAATTTTCAATAATCCATACCTCCATTAAAAATTGTTGAATTTACAAAAACCAAATTAATTTTGTATTAGCCATACTTCGGCCATTGAGGATGATTTTTTATGGAATTTTGTCTGCGCGTTTTATTTTTTTTTCTGCGAAGTTTTCATTCAGGTGCTCAAAAAAATAAAACTAAAATTTTCAAAAATCCATATCTCCATTAAAAATTGTTGAATTTACAAAAACCAAATTGTTTTGAATAAGCGATACTTCGATCATTGAGGATATTTTTTTAAGGATTTTTTTCTACGCGTTTTATATTTTTTTTCTGCGACGTTTTCATTCAAGTGCTCAAAAAAATAAAACGAAAATGTTCAAAAATACATACCTCTATTAAAAATCGTTGAATTTATAAAAACCGAACTGATTTTGTATTAGCCATACTTCGGCCATTGAGGATGATTTTTTGTATGAAATTTAGTCTGCGCGTTTTATATGTTTTCTGTGATGTTTTCATTACGTGCTCAAAAAAATAAAACCAAAATATTCAAAAATTCATATCTTCATTAAAAATTGTTGAATTTACAAAAACCAAATTATTTTTGCATTAGCCATACTTTGGCCACTGAGAATGATTTTTTATGGAATTTTGTCTACGCGTTTTATTTTTTTTCTACGAAGTTTTCATTCAGGTGCTCAAAAAAAATAAAACGAAAATCTTCAAAAATCCATATCTCCATTAAAAATTGTTGAATATACAAAAACCAAATTAATTTTGTATTAGCCATACTTCGGCCATTGAGGATGATTTTTTATGGAATTTTGTCTGCGCGTTTTATATGTTTTTTCTGCGACGTTTTCATTCAAGTGCACAAAAAAAATAAAACGCAAATCTTCAAAAACCCACATCTCTATTGAAAATTGTTGGATTTACAAAAACCGAATTGATTTTGAATTAGCGATACTTCGGCCATTGAGGATATTTTTTATGGAATTTTGTCCTCGCATTTTATATTTTTTCTGCGATGTTTTCATTCAAGTGCTCAAAAAATTAAAACTAAAATTATCAAAAATCCATATCTCCATTAAAAATTGTTGAATTTACAAAAACCAAATTGATTTTGAATAAGCGATACTTCGATCATTGAGGAATTTTCTACGCGTTTTATATTTTTTTCTGCGACGTTTTCATTCAAGTGCTCAAAAAAAAATAAAACGAAAATCTTCAAAAATCCATATCTCCATTAAAAATTGTTGAATATACAAAAACCAAATTAATTTTGTATTAGCCATACTTCGGCCATTGAGGATGATTTTTTATGGAATTTTGTCTGCGCGTTTTATATGTTTTTTTCTGCGACGTTTTCATTCAAGTGCACAAAAAAAATAAAACGCAAATCTTCAAAAACCCACATCTCTATTGAAAATTGTTGGATTTACAAAAACCGAATTGATTTTGAATTAGCGATACTTCGGCCATTGAGGATATTTTTTATGGAATTTTGTCCTCGCATTTTATATTTTTTCTGCGATGTTTTCATTCAAGTGCTTAAAAAAATAAAACTAAAATTATCAAAAATCCATATCTCCATTAAAAATTGTTGAATTTACAAAAACCAAATTAATTTTGAATAAGCGATACTTCGACCATTGAGGATATTTTTTATGGAATTTTGTCTGCGCGTTTTATTTTTTTTCTGTGATGTTTTCATTAAGTGCTCAAAAAAATAAAACGAAAATCTTCAAAAATACATACCTCTATTGAAAATTGTTGGATTTACAAAAACCGAATTGATTTTGAATTAGCGATACGTCGGCCATTGAGGATATTTTTTATGGAATTTATTATTATTTATTTATTTTTATTTCAAAATAATCCTTCGAGAACAGAGCAAATAATTTTTAAAAGATGTGTTTTTTCAGAGGTCAAACCGAAATAGGAAAACATTTGCCACATGCCTAAACCTTTCCAACTTTTCAAATGTACTGAACAAATACTTCTCGAATTTTTTTAACTGAATCAAGGATAGTCATATATTTATTTGGTATAGCAGATAATATAGCCAAAATATGACCTTCAGTCACAGGTATAATATCAAAAGGAACACCATTTACGTGACCAGGTGGACAAATATTAGCAGAATCATATCAAAAACATTTTGAGAAACCATTAACAATTTCAGAAGGTGTTACGACGTTTACTAACCGTGATCACAGTCACAGTTTAAAATCACTGATATTAGAAAGTAGCAATCACAGGTAGCAACGTGATTCAAAAGTAGCAGTTTTGCCCATCTCTACTTACTTTAAAAACATTCCCGAATATTTGCTTTAAAACACAACTTATAATACATATCCTGAGTTTTTTTTTGAGCACTTGAATGAAAACATCGCAGAAAAAAAATATAAAACGCGAAGACAAAATTCCATAAAAAAATATCCTCAATGGTCGAAGTGTTTTTAAACATTTTAAGCAATCATCATACATTTTTTCAGGTTTATTGGAGATATACCTATAAAGTGTTAATAAATATTTTCGGAAAACAAAATTATGATAAGTCAAGTGCTTACTAATATATTAAGGTGCTTATAGTTTAATTTAACTAAAAAATATTAAATTTTTTATTGTGTACTTTATAGAAAATTAAACAACTGAATATTTTTGTATGTTCCGCCCGGGCGGGGAATTGAACCCACTCGACATGGGATGCAACGGGCAGATGCTCGTGCTCTTACCCACTTTACTATCATATTTCGATTTCGGTTTCGCTTTCTGGTTGAATATTTTTTGCACGAAAATAAGATTGAGATAAAATATTTTTACAAAGAATTTTGTTATCTGATAGGTATTTTTATTAACGTTAATCGGATTTATCTTAATCCTTAAATAAAGTGGGCTACGCTGTTTCATGTTTTAAAAATATTTCTGTCAAATTTAATTTTGACGTTTGGAAAAATTTTCTGCTTTAAACATAATAAACACATATCACGCCTTACTTTACTTTTGTTGCATGATTTTAATGGTCTCTCAACTTATCGATGCTGTATGCAAAATTACCAAAATCGGAGGTGTTCGGACGTATGTATATGATATCTCTTACGAAAACATCCTTTCGAAGTTGCAATGCTGCTGCCAAAGGCGCTTCCCAAGAAATTTTAAATTGCCACTCCAAATAACTCGAAACCTGAGCAACATAGCAAAAAATGTTTCAGATAAAAGTTGTAGAGTTCGGAGGGGGGCATATGCTGGTGACCTTGGCGGTAATTTTCAAGGTCAAACGAAGGTCAACTTTGATTTTTTTCAAATAGAACCCCCTCATTTTTATTACAGGATCGTATTCTACGTGAAAAATACAAACTTTTTGAAGGAAACGTTTTTTTTAAAATGCTATATGCGATGAATGAGTCAGAAAAATGTTGTGTTTCATTCTATTGCATAAACACCCACAAGCTATCAAACATACTGGTAATTATTGGTGGAATAATAATAAGCTTAGAAAAAGCACCATATGATTCATTGTTATTGTTGTAAAAGGTTCCAAAACAAATTTTCAAATTCAACGTATTAATTTGATTTAGTTTTTCCATTCTCTCTTACGAAGTATTGTGATGTAATATATTTTTTTAATGCCAAAGATATTTATTGAAAGGATGTTCCATTCGGTGGCATCCTTCAAACATACCAGTAATTATTGGTTGAATAATAATAGCTAATAAAAAAAACACAAATGATTCACTGTAATGATATTCCATCACGAATTTTAAATTACATAAAAGAACAGTTATGCAGTAATGAAAACACTAATAAATAATACATTAATCAACACGGCAAGTGGCGATTATATACGCGGTATAACCTTGCTCGCGTTTGTTTTGCACGCGTTACCTTAAATAATTCCCTTGTTTGTTCATGCATTAAAGTTTATAATTCTAATTGAGCGTTTTTGACGTTCCACCTGAAACATAATTGCCTTAATGGCAGCTAGCAGCTACCTTATTAACAAATAAGGTGCTCCTACTATATTTATCTGATCTAAAATTGACTTAATGGCATAATTAAGGTGATTACATCAGGTCTGGTTTTTGTTTGAGTTTGGTGAGTAACATTATTGGTTCGTGTGTGAAAAATCATTCAATATTGTTAGAATATAATGTAATTTGTGATAACGGCTTGTAAACATCTTATAGGTATGAATCATGTGAATAAATGCATTTTTGCGGGCAAAAATATTTACTTTGGTTAATTTCAGAAGACAAAAACTGAAAGTATTTTTTTTTAAATTGGGTATTGACCATATTACCAATCTACTAGTCACTTTTGTTAGAATAAGAACACTGAAAGTATACTGGTTTGAATGAAAAATGCAACACCAAGAAAAACAGCCAGAATTTATTTAATTTTTCTACAATTGATGGCTTTCGGTATAAAAAGTAACTCATTAAAATTTCAATAAAAAACTCCTTGGTCAAACCTCTTTTTAGGATGATTTTATATACGAAAAATAGTAATATCAAATGGTGTTTTTATAAACATGGAACCATTTGGATTAGTTTTCTCGAGATAATAGTGCGAAGAACATCATTTAAAATGCCCAGAGTTCGTAACCGTCGAAATTTTGTACAACTAAGTGATTTTGAGCGAGGTCGTATTATTGGCATGAGAGAGGGTGGTCTTTCGTTTAGAGAAATTGCCAATAGAATGGAACGTGACGCAACCACAGTAATGAGGTGCTGGCGAAGATGGTCTGAGGAAGGTTTTCATGGATGTCGGAGAGGATCTGGACCACAGCGAAGAACGCAGGTTGAGACTTTTGGCGATGAGAGAAAGATTATCCACTACGCGGGCCATTGGAAACACTTGGAGGGATACATTAAATGTTAGAATCTCAATGGCATCGATATATCATCGAATACGGAGTTTTGGAATGCGTAGTTATCGTCCTTTTTGTTGCCTTCCCCTGACTCCACGTCATAGAGCTTCTAGGTTGGAATGGTGTAGAGAACGGGTGAATTGGAGACAAGAATGGCAACAAATTGTGTTCACTGACGAATCCAGATTTTGTTTGTGGGCCAACGATGGACGTAGACGTGTCAGACGTTTCCGCGGGGAACGCAGAAATATGGACTTCGCGCTTCCTCGGCATACTGCTCTCACGCAGGGGGTGATGATTTGGGGTGCCATCACGTATGGTGGTAGGTCCCCTCTAGTTATTATTCCTGGCACCCTAAATGCTTGGCGCTACGTACAGACTATTCTAGAGCCCGTTGCACTGCCGTACTTACAAGGGTTGCAAAACTCTATCTTTCAACAAGATAATGCTCGCCCACATACAGCAAGGGTAACAATAGAGTGTTTAGAAGAAGCTAACGTTGTAGTGCTTCCATGGCCTTCTCGTTCACCAGACCTTTCGCTCATCGAACATGTTTGGGATATGATAGGCGTCAGACTAGGAAATTTACCCCGTGCCCCAGACACTTTGGACGAACTTCGTTTGCGGATTCAGGAAGCTTGGGATGAGCTACCCCAAGAAGATATTGATCACCTCATTCAAAGCATGCCGAACCGCGTGAATGAGTGCATTAGAAACAACGGAACACCGACTCATTATTTAAAAAAAATGCTTGTGTAAGTAAGTTTTTCAACTGAAATTTTGATAGTTTACTTGAGACATTCAAACACAACTTCTGTGTAATTTTCATTAAAATCTGACCATAACTTCTTGGTGTTGCATTTTTCATTCAAACCAGTATATATCAATGTATCTTATTAAAAGCAAAGTCTTCGCCTGAAGAGGCCACAGTGTGGCGAAACAATTGTTGAGTGTAATATCAACAATAAAAGTTTTTAAAAATTAAAAGTGTTTTAACTTTCATACTTTCAACAAATAACAGCCTTATCTGAATACAAAGTAATGATTACTGGCAATATTTAAGAGAGTAAAAATAAGGCATCTGCCTGATGAAGCCACTGTGTGGCGAAACATAAGTCGTAGTGTTTCGACATTTAAAAAAAATTGTGAAAATTCTCAACACACGTGTTTTACTTACTACATTGTTACTTGCTGAATGCTGTACTGAACCAAATCCGGTTGGCTTAAACACCTTCTTCTCATGGGGGAACAATATTTAATGTTCACATTAATATTGTTATATTTGCCGCCGCTGGCAATGCCCATATCTTGTCGGTGTTAAAGCCACCCGGATTTGGTTCAGTACAGCATTCAGGCAATAGATTCCGCCACTTTGGCGTTTCTACCTTTAACGGTGTTTGAAATACTTATATTCCAATAGTAATCTCCGTTTTCCCAACCAGTGTTGCCAACCCTACCGATATGTCCGTAGATCTACCGACAATTTATACCTTTCTACGATATTCTACCGATCTACCGATTTTGACTCAGATATACTGACAAATCAACCGGAAATGTTGATTGGTAAAATTTGAATTTGCTTTCACATACTTTATCACTAGAGAGAGGATTTTATGCAAAATGCATATTTTTGCATATTTTGCATATTGTGCATATTTAGCCCTATAATGCACATTCCGTCTTTTAATGCATATTTTACATTTTCTTACATGGCACATTGCAACAAGTGCAATTTTCGATTTCGGGTATGAACCAACATCTAGTCATTCAAAGAAATACCGGCCAAATATCAGAATAATTGCCAATTCGTCCTGCGATAAAAGAGTTACAAATTTTTGATTTTCGAACAACTAATACTTGGACATTGGAAAAAAAAATAGGAAACGTGTAGAAGAAATTTTACATAAATTGAACCTAATTAAGAAAATATCGCTCTTTCAAACAAACTTTAGTTTTTTGAAAATCTATTTGTTTTTAAGCGAGTTAGAAATTTTTGATTTTCGAACTTGGACGTTTGAAAATAAAAAAATTAAAAATTAAAGGAAACGTATAGACAAAAAATTGCAAAAATTAAACCTAATTGACTCTTCTAAAACAACTTTGGTTTTTGAAAATCCATTTATTTTTAAACGAGTTACAAATTTTTTGAATGTTTGATTTTGGAACAATTAATACTTACGTTAGAAAAGAAAAAAAAGAAAAAAAAATAGGAAACGTGTAGAAGAAATTTTACATAAATTAAACCTAATTACGAAAATATCACTTTTCTAAAATAACTTTGGCTTTAGTAAAATCCATTTACTTTTAAACGAGTAACAAATTTTTGAAATGTTTGTTTTGCGAACAACCAATATACGTTGGAAAAGAAAATAAAAAAAGGAAACGTTTAGAAGAAATTAAACCTAATTAAGAAAACATTACTCATCTAAAAAAACTTTGGTTTTTGAAAATCTATTCTTAAACGAGTTACAGTTTTTTGAAATTTTTGATAACTAGTAATTGAACGTTGGAAAAGAAAAATAAAAAGAAAGAAAAGGAAACCAAGCCTAATTAAAAAATGATGATGTGGCCATCATGTTACTTTCTCCGACATGATGGTGTCATTTATATTTACGCTTTCATAGTTGATTTTCAATTGAAATCATATTTTAAATGTACATCGAGCGTTGCGTAAACTCGGGTGAAACTGACGTTTTAAACGTCAAAATTATGAAAGATGGAAAAATTATACTTCAAATTCAAAAACTCGGTTTACTCAAAAACTAAGGAGATTTCGAAAAAAACTTATTCTTTAGAAGTTGTTCATTTAGGCATTCTCTACAATTATTATTCAAATAAATTTTCTGTAACTATTATTGTTTCATAATTATAAACCAAAAATTTAAAAAATAAATAAATTATTTCCTCGAATACCAATGATTTTATGAAAAATATTTTCGAGTAAAAGATGTGCATTTCTCTGTTGTCTTCAATGTTTGTTTAAATATTTTTTATATTTAAGAAAATATTGGCAAAAAACAAAAAACAGTTAAGGTAAACACCCACTTCCGGTATACGAAATTTTACCAAAAGCTTTTCAGTTCTTCGGATTATCAAATAAGACGTATGTTCAAAGTTTCATATCAATTTCTATATTAGTTTTTGAGATACAGCGCACACAGGCAGACACACACACACACACACACACACACACACACACACACACACACACAGACAAAAAAATTTTTTTTACAGAAATTGTTGAAATGGCATCTAAGGACCCCAAAACGGATATTTCTGTAAAAAAAAATTTTGAAAAAAAAATCACGATCACAATACTTTCTCGTACTTCGTAACGGAGAAAGTAAAAACGTATATTCTTCTAAAATGAGTTGGGGTTTTGAAAATACACCTCTTCTCAAGATAGTTACAGATTTTTGAAGATTTTGATTTCTGAAACGTCCCACATTCGGACACAAAATTGAAAACGTGTAAAAATGTTTTTCTTTTCAAAAATTATTCTCGCTCTTCTAAATACTTTTGGTGTTCACCAATTTTCAAGCGAGTTGCAGATGTTTCAAATGTTTGATTTTCGAGTTGTCTAACATTTGGACATTCAAAGAGAAAAAAATAGGAAACGTGTAGAAACAGTACCTATTTAAGAAAATATCACTTTTCTCAACACGTTCGGTTTTATCCACTTATTTTTAAACGAATTATTTTTTTTTAATTTTTAATTTTCGAACAAATAATACTTGTTGAGACTGAGACATTGAGACGTTGGAAAAAAAAAAATAGGAAACGTGTAGGAAAAATTTATCAAAAATTAAGTCTAATTAACAAAACATTACTCTTCTAAAATAAGTTGAGATTTTGAAAATACACCTCTTTTCAAGAGAGTTGCAAATTTTTGAAATTTTTGATTTTCGAACAACTAATACTTAACAAATAAAGAAATAATTCAATAAGTTATTTGTTTATAGTCTTAGTAAGACTTAATTTTGCTTGCAGAGTTACGAACAGGTTGAATATTTATATATTCAGGCTATATTTCGTTTTTTGAATTTATTTAATACTTGAAATTTGAAGAAAACCAAATTTTCGCAAAATATGATTTGAGATTTTTATATAATTCAATATTCGTCGTGGCATCGGCCAGGAAAGTGGTTGTTTCAAAAAGTGATTTTTTAACTGTAGTCTTAATAATAAGACTACTCATTACAACAAGTATGGCAAATTATTAAGATTAATAAAATAATGCATATTTGTTGCATATTTTCGGGGTTTAAATGCATATATTTCAGCATTTTACAATGCATAAAATCGTCTCCCATCACCAATTAAAACAAAATTGCAAATCCGTAATTCGGTGAATCCCCTCGTTCTCTGTGCAAGCGCAGGTCCCATACGGATGGGACCTGCTGCCTCGCGTCGAAGAATTTCCCTATCTGTCTATTTTAAAAACTAACGACATCTACCGACATTTCGTTGGAATTTAGACCGACAATTACTAAACACAGGTTGGCAACACTGTACCCAACATCAACTAACTACACTGATGAGACCTGAAAGGTCGAAACCGGTCTGTAGGTGTTCTGATATGGGAACAATATTTCATGTCATTTTTGTTTGAAAACTCCCATCACTCCCATCACTTAGCCTAATTCATAACGATCTAGAAAAGCTTAACTTCAAGTTTTTGACCTAATAGTCCTTGTGCTTCCTCCACCATCTTGAAAAATGTAAAAAAAATGTTCTTCGCTATAACTAGGATCCTCATAAGGCTACATAAATAATTTTTCTTTCATATTTTAGCAATTTTTAACATGAATAGCAAGAAAAACGAAAAAAATAAATTTTTGTTTTATATCTTAAAAATATAGTTCATACTTAAAAAAAGTCATGAAAACCAAAATGTCATTCGGGAAAAATGCTGAATTTATCGCATACAAAGCTTTTTACTTTTTGAAGCTGGAACTGCTGACACAAAAAAAAAACATAGGTGCTTAAAACAAGGGATTTTAAAGGCAAAACTATTACAAAAATAGGCAAATAATGGGGATAGTGTGAGACATGACAAAGGAATGAATCGCTCGACCTACATAGCGATTCGTGTGCTAATTTGCAGACTTGGCCGCTTACCAATATATGCCACCGCACGATCAAAAATTCAATGAATTGAGAGTACAGAAAATAACTGCTAGATTAACTATCGCATCGAATGCAAGAAACGGTAAGGAAATTTTTTCGAGAATGTTTTGGGTTTAGACATTAAAAAACGCGTTTTTCAACTTTCCATCGCTTACATCTCGGCTCCAAAACATCTAGGAACTTTTTCTCGACATGACTTGAAGAAACTCTTCTGAAAATTTCAAGTCATTTGACCGAAATTCAATTTCCATAAGATTTGTGCGGGGTCCTTTATTTAAACGTGTTTTTGTAAAGCGAAATTTACAACAATTTGCAGGCAAGCCAAGAACATTCTCTTAAACAATTTTTTTGCAAGTGGAATTTGGTTGTATAATCCCTACAACCATTTAAAATTGGAGACCACTGTAATTTTAATTAAGCCTAAATCTTTCACACAATTTTTTTTTGCGATTGGGATTTGTAGGGATTATACAACAAATTTAAAATGATTACTACACTTTTGTAAAGCGATTCGACTGAGGAACTTTCAAACCGTTTACTTGAAATATCAATAATAGATGTAATAAACGTAAGTTATAAAAATATTCTGACATCTACGTGAAAAGTTTTTTTTTGGCATAGGAAGCTGGTCCATTCTGCCAGAGGTATTATTTAACTATTTGTATTGATTTCTAATATTTATATATACAGTGTGTATCAGCCAAATGGAATAAATTCGATAATAAATAAATGGGGGCGTGTTTGAAAAAACGCTCGGATACGTCGATTAGTATTTTTAGTTAGATAGGTATAGGACATGGTACATGAAATATGTCTAGAATTTTTTGAACAATCAACAAATTGAAAAATATACAGGGTGTTGCATTTAAAATAAGAAAGTTGGTATTGGCCTCTCTTACATGACACACCCTGTATAAAAAGTTTTTGTTGGAAAAAATGCGCAACTAAAAATACTAATCGACGTATCCGAGCGTTTTTTCAAACACGCCCCCATTTATTTATTATCGAATTTATTCCATTTGGCTGATACACACTGTATAATCATTATTTATTATATATACTGAATGGGGGGGACATACATTCCGAAAAAGTGACCGCCCGGATGGGATTCGAACTCACGACCACGAGGCCCGTGAGCAGGAGCTCTACTCACTAGGCCATCGCGGCCCCACCTGAAAAGTTTGATTATGAGTTATGTTATATCAATTCCTATATTAGTTTTTGAGATACAACGGGCACAGACAGATGCTAAGCCAGATGCACACGTTGAGACAAAAACAGAAACATTTTTGTTTTCTCCAGAAATCGATGAAATCGCTTCTAGGGACAACAAAACGTTAATTTCCGTTAAAAAAATTAATTCCTTTATTAGTTTTTGAGATATAGCCGCGCACAAACAGACGCACAGCCAGACGTACACGCTGACAGACACATTTTTCTATTTCTCCAGAAATCGTTGAAAAGCGACATCAAACCGAATATTTCCGACAAAACAAATTACGATTACAATACTTTCCTATAATTCGTAACGGAGAAAGTAAAAATAAATTTGTATTGTTTCTCTAGTCATTCGATTTCATGTCTTGTTTGGGAATATGAAAAAAATCCCCTCGTAGGGGACAAACACGGGTCCCACACCTTCTAACGAAGAATGATCGTTCCAAATCAAAACTTGTGTAACAAATACCATAACTAATATCGTATGTTCATTAAAAAAAAACCTCAAGTGTGCCATGACTTTTTCGTTTTAAAAATTTAAGTTGGCACACTTGTTAGGAATTGACATATAAACGTCAGATCTTTCTAGAAGTCACAATTATTCCGTGCTCACAATGGTTTACAGCAACCAGCAAAAAACGTTTCTAATTGAAAGTTATTTCCGAAATGGAACTAAAGTGACAGAAATTGAAGGTATTCATACCAACTTAAATTTTTAAAATTAAAAAATCATGGCACACTTGAGTTTTTTTTTTTAATGAACATACTTTACTTTATCACAGTAATAATGTATTCAAGCATATTTTTACACAATACTACACCGGATTATTGGCAGATGATAAGGAAATATTTTAGTGACGATATTATTTTATCAGAAAATACAAATCATACTATCTTTTAAAGATGAGTAAAACCGACGATTGCCTTTCATCACAGTATATCAGTGACAGTGCATTATATGTCAATCAATGAAAAGCATGAGTATTCATCATAAAATGTTTCTTTATACAATCATAGCTAAAAATACCAATCATTTATCACTAATCAATTAAATTAGTCGGATTCAATTAAAATTGGCGATTTTAAATTTTTGACGAAAACTTTTGACTTTTGCTCAAAAATTGGATTTGGAATAATTTCCTGAAGAAACCACTGGTTGGATTCGGGGTTTCTGCACATCACTGGAAAGATCCTAGGAAACTGTACTTTCGCAAGAACAAATGTCAATTTGAAGCCCGCGACGCGTCAGCAAAGAAAACTCGAAAATTGAAAAAATCGAAAAAATCAACACTTTAATCATCGTAGACCCTTATGTAATACGAATACGAATACCAGAAGAACGAGCTAAATCGATTGACGTTAAAAATTTCATCTAGGAAAAAATGCAAAACAATTGACAAGTCAACATGGACATGACAGAATTTTCAAAAAAAAAAGTAGGATTCAATTAAAATAGGTGATTTTTAATTTTTGACGAAAACCTGAAAATGTAGACAATTACAGCCCTTGATTTTTGTTCAAAAAATGCAACTTTTTTAATAATGATCGTAGACCATTGAACCTTCTTTTACATCAGACATATGAGAGAAATTGATTGGCGTTAAAAAATTTCAGCAATCTTCCATTTAAAAAAAAATGGTGATGTGGCCATCATGTTTCTTTCTCCGAATTGATGGTATCGTAGCCATTTATATTTACGTTTTCATGGTTTATTTTCAATTGAAATCATATTTTAAATGTACATCGAGCGTTGTGTAAACTCGGATGAAACTGACGTTTAAAACGTCAAAATTATGAAAGATGGAAAAATTATACTTCAAATTCAAAAACTCAGTTTACTCAAAAACTAAATGGATTTTGAAAAAAAACTTATTGTCTATAAGTTGTTCATTTTAGCATGCTCTACAATTATTATTAACATAAATTTGCTGTAACTATTATCGTTTTATAATTATAAATCAAAAATTAAAAAAAAAAAATTTTCTCGAATAAAAATGATTTAATGAAAAATGTTTTCAGGTTTGTTTAATTGTTTTTGTGATATTTTTCATATTTAAGAAAATATTGTCAAAAAAACAAAAAAAACAAAAAACAGTTAAAGGTAACAGGTAAACGCCCACTTCCGGTGTACAAAATTTTGCCAAAAGCTTTTCAGTTCTTTAGATCAGCGCTGTCCAACTGGCGGCCCGCGAAGCTATTTTTTACGGCCCGCGAGTTATAGTAAACTGTACATCAAATTTTGACTGACCCATTCATTGCATCTAGTGGAGTAACTGGAATACAAGTGTTCAAACATTTGGATAAAGAAAAATATCAAAAAATGAGAAATTTTGGACTTCAAATCATTTCTATGTTCGGAAGTACATATATCTGCGAGCGTGCATTCTCTGACATGAAATATATAAAATCAAAATTTAGAAACGGGGCCGCGGTGGTCTAGTGGGTAGAGGTCCGGCCTCTGGACCCCGTTGGTGCGGGTTCGAGTCCCGTCCGGACGGTCACTTTTTCAGAACGAAAAATGGCCGTACGGGTCCCTGGGTGTCTAGTGTTTGTCCCCATTCCATTTAAATATGAATTATTACTATATATCGGTTGTGGCTGAATGCCCTAGCTGGCTAAGCCAAGTCCCCATCATCCTCGATTCCCTAACCCGAACTCCTGTCAATCATCTTTTCTTAAAAAAAAAAAAAATTTAGAAACAGCTTGAAAGACTCCACTCTTGAAAATATAATTAGAGTTGCCACAACAAATATTTATATGGACATTATTTACCTATCCTTTTCGGCTCGCGAAATATTTGCTAAAGAAAAAATGGCCCGCTGGCTAAGAGAAGTTGGACAGCGCTGCTTTAGATTATCAAATAAGACGGATGTTCAAAGTTTCATATCAATTGCTCTATCAGTATTTGAGATACAGCGCGCACAGCAGACACACACCGACACAACAATTTTTTTTCCAAAAATTGTTGAAATGGCATCCAGGGACCCCAAAACGGATATTTCCGTAAACAATTTTTTTGAAAAAAAAATTACGATCACAATACTTTCTCGTACTTCGTAACGGAGAAAGTAAAAATGAATTAATCTCAGGCATGGCCAACTCTGAAACAAAATTCTGTAGCTCACACCTTACAACACTATAGTATATTATTTTATTCACAATCACTATGGTTATATACATATTGTTAACCTCCAAAAAGTTGAAAAGTTGGCGATTCCCTTTGCAAAGACATACCTCTTGGTCGGCAAAAACATTTTGCAAACCTCCATTTCGAAGTACAGAAATTGTCAATATACAGGGTGTTTTAGAGCTCCGGGAAGGGTCAATTACGTGCTTATTTGGCAAAATTTCGAAAAATGTTTTATACAAAAGTTGAGCCAGAATAGTGAACTGCTCGTCCTAAAAATATCGAAATTTATATAGGGTGTCTTATAACGAAGTTACAAATCAAACTTTTTTTTTAATTGAACATCTTGTTTACTTTACCAGTTTTTAGATTCCTTTTTAACTAAGGTTTAAAATGACCCAGGCTGTGCGCGCAATTACAACCTTGGCACTTCCCAACTCGGTATGTAATATACTATTTTTCGATTGCTATTTACTTACCTTCCAAAGGCTTATTGATATTTTTTCCTTTTAATATTGAACATTCTCGACTTCGTCGAGTTCGCACTATTCAATATATTTATTTTATTTTTTTATATTTTCATTATCTTATCACTAATATCTCAACTATTTAGTTGCGCCTTTCTTTATCTTGCTAACAATTTGTTTGATCAATTTCAAACATTTCAAGACATAAGACATGTTCGTCGGCGGGATCGCATCTGGATTTTTATTTTTTACATTTTCACTATCTTATCACTAATATCTCAACTATTTAATTGCGCCTTTCTTTATCTTGATAACAATTTGTTTGATTAATTTTGAACATTTCAAGGCATAAGACATGTTCGTCGGCGGGATCGCGTCTGGATTCTGGCGACGGTGTCAGAACGGTTGGTCCAATTAACTTTCTAGCCTTGTTAATGTTCGATTCGATCGAGATAACCGAATGGCGTTTATTATTAATGAGAATACTAATGGAATAATTAAATCATAATCGAAACGAGGTGCTGATGATTAATGCTCTCGGAGGCGGTCAGAGTTTTGCAGTATGTCAGCTGATGAGATTACTTTAATTAAAATCGTTTATCTCGTTTATTTGTCACTCTCATATTACATTACTGTAAGTTACTGTATTACACTGTCGTTAGAGGAAATTAATTACCCAATAAACAGTTCACATTTTATATTAAGAAAACGTATTAATAGATATTTTAATTCCTTATGTTTCATTAATTTCTTCTTTTCTTAAAACGTGGTGAAATTTTTAAATAGTTTATTTAAAATGTACTCGTTATATAGAGTCAAGGAGCCATGGCACTGCCACTAGTTTCGAGCTCAGCAAAAAAAAAACTAAATCTATAAAACACTGTTTCGTTATTTTAAATGTTAAAACAATACCTGCATACGTTTAACGAGTACGCAGGCGCGCGCCGTTATCGGTGTCGATTTACTTTTGGCACGGCATTTGGTTAGAATATAGGCTTCGGCGTTGAGGTGCGCGGTTGAAAGGGACGCGTTCACAACGTGTATTTGGAGCCAAAATTGTATGTGTGTGTCTGGAGTGTGTCAAGTTGGCACCCCAATGAAGGGTTCTGATAGTTCTGAATAGAGTTCTCAATTCATTTTGATGTATCTAGAAGTACTATCAACTTTTAAAAAAGAGTTCTGTAAAATTGGGTTGTCAGGAATTTTTTGGGTTGCCAACTTGACACCGCACCACAACATTGTTATCGAATAGTTCTGAACTAGTTTTAAGATGTGTTTGGGTTGGTACTATAGTTCCTGATACTTTAAAAAAAGAGTTCTGTTGAATTTCCAGAGATCAAAATTTTCAAAGTTGGAAATTAGAAATATTCAAATTCATATTACTCACTTAATATTGGTCGAATTTAAATATTTCATAACAACTTTGGATAGAACTCACAAAGAACTACAGGAAACACCAATCAGAACTATCCGGAACTATCAAAAATATTTTTTTGAAAAAAGTCGCGAAGCAAAAAAAAATTGAGAGTTCCAGGAGTTCTGAGTTAATTTTTTATTTCTACTCATTGAGTATAATCATTCTTTCTTATAAACAAATTCGATACAATCACGATTTATGGCATTTTTTAATAAATTTAAAATTCGATAATAGAAAATTAAATTTTGAAAATACCCATTTCCTGCCATTTAATCGCAATTTGCCATTAGAGTTTTCGTTAGAACTTCTTCAGAACAACCTATTAGTCAAATCAGAACTCCTAGAACTATTAAAAGAAAATCAACATTTTGAAAATAATTAATAAGTCCGAAAAGAAAAAAAAATTGAGAGTTCCAGGAATTCTGAGTTAATTTTCTATTTCTACTCATTGAGTACAATAATTCTTTCTCATAAACAAATTGAATACAATCACGATTTATGGCATTTTTTAATATGTTTTTTTTCTTTTCATTTTTGGTTTATAATTATGAAACGATAATAGTTACAGCAAATTTACATAGTTAATAATTGTGGAGAATTCCAAAATGAACAACTTATAAAAAATAAGATTTTTTCGAAATCACTTTGGTTTTCGTGTAAACTGGCTGATTAGAAATTGAAGTATAATTTGTCATTTTTTGACGTTTTAAACGTCACTTTTATCCGATACTACAAAACGCTCGACGTAAATTTAAAATATGATTTAAATTAAAAATCAACACAAACTGCAAAATTTCACTTGTTTAAAGGCTTAAAATTGCGATTTTAATTTTTTCAAATTGTACAAATTGTAGTCAAACGCTTTGTCTGATTTTGACGATTCGAACGTCAAAATTTGGAAAATTTAGTGTTTTAAACAACTGACTACAATTCTTTTTTCGTGAAATTAACACAACTGCAAAATTTCACTTTTGAAAGGTTTATTAAAATTGCGATTTTGATTTTTTTTTAAATTGCTCAACAGTCAAACGCTTTGCCTGAAATTTGACGAATCAAAGGTCGAAATTTGGTAAATTTAGTGTAATAAACAATTGACTATAATTTGTTTTTTTCGTGAAATTAACACAAACTGCCATATTTGATTTTTTTTTAAAGATTTAAAATTGCGATTTTGATGTTTTTAAATTGGTCAGCAGTCAAACGCTTTGCCTGAAATTTGACGATTCAAGGTGAAAATTTGGTAAATTTAGTGAATAAACAACTGACTATAATTTGTTTTTTTCGTGAAATTAACACAAACTGCCAAATTTGATTTTTTTCACGATTTAAAATTGCGATTTTGATTTTTTTTTTTATTGCACAACTGTCAAACGCTTCACTCGATTTTGTTGATTAGCACGTCAAATTATTGAAAATTTATTGTCATTTTAAAATTGATTATAAATTTTTTTCGCGAAAAATGAGATTTCAAAATTGTGAATTTGGGTTTAAGGCTTAAGGATTTAGACTATTCGGCCACTAACGATATATATATATAGTTTTTGAGATTTCATTTTTATTTATGAGTGGAACATACACTAAACATCCATGGACCCGCACAGCTACTTCTTCGTTTCGAAAAAGTGACCGCACGGATGGGATTCGAACCCACGACCACGAGGCCCGTGAGTATGAGCTCTACTCACTAGGCGACCGAGGCCCCTATTTTAAAATTGATTATAAATTTTTAAACTTAGCACAAACTGCATTTTTTTAAAATTAGATTTCAAAATTGTGAATTTGGGTTTTGAAGTTGCCCAACTGTCAAACGCACTGTCAGATTTTGATAATTCAAACGTCAAAATATGGCAAATACAATTTAATTTTAAAACTGAATTTTTTTTACGAACTTAACACTAACTGCAAAAATTGCACTTTCTTTAAGTTAGATTTCAGAATCGTCAATTTGAGTTTTAAAATTGCACAGCTGCTAAACGCATTATCTGATTTTGATGATTCAAACGTCAAAATATGCCAGATGTAGAGTAATTTTAAAACTGATTATAATTTTTTTCGCGTACTACGCACCAACTGCAAAAAAACGCACTTATTTTATAGTTAGATTTCAAAATCGTGAATTTAAGTTTTGAAATTACACAACTGCCAAATGCACTGTCCGATTTTGACGAACCAAACGTCAAAATATGTCAAATTTAGTGTAATTTTAAAACTTTATAATTTTGTTTCTCGCGAACTAAACCATGAAAGTGTAAATATAAATAACAATACCACCAAATCGGAGAAAGTAACATGATGGCCACATCACCATTTTCTTAAATCTAATTCAATTGAACTAGAATCTAGTCTCATGACGCAATAATATGCGACATACTTCCTTTATCTCACAGCCAACCCTGATAAAAAATTTTGGACACGATACAATCAATAAGAAAAGGAAAATTTTCTTGGTACATTTTTTATAATAATTTATCATTTTTAAGTTGAAATAACCTTCAGCAACACTCACCTCTCTTCAAAGTTTTTGTAGCGGCATTTCTCTCCAAAGTGTTAGCCGCGTTCTTCTCGTTGTTCTGCTTCGTTTGGAGATCCGTTTGCTCGGTGAGTATCAGCTGCTCGGTGGCAGCTTTGTTGTCCAGTTTTTTGTTCTTTTTACTTTTCAGTTTGAACATATTGAAGCACTCACGGTCTCGCCGCAATACGCACTGTAAACTTTCACTTCTTCAGTGTTGACAGTGTTAATTGTTTTGCGCACTTTAAGGAAACGGTTATAAATTTCTAAGGTATCACTGTTGAGTTCAATGAGAATGTGTTAGTTAAAGATATTGGCGACACGAGTAAATATTTATGTTGGCTTTAGGTGTGCTAATATTTGGGTCTTTGATCTTTTAATGGCGACAGGTGGAATGTTTCGATATTTTTCTTGAGTGCAATTTACACGTTCTTGCTGCCAAGAATTCTAACCGTAATTTTGTTATTGTTCAACTCGAAACGATCGAAATGAAGCAAATGACACATTATTAAATCTTAATAGGAGGCTATGGAAAACATTGCTTCTGCCATTTTGTAGACCAGGTTTTGTTGACAAGTTTCTTAAAATGTTATCTTCAATATTTAAGCAGCTGGACAATGAAAAAGCAATCACTATATTTATAATGTGTGTTTATGAAATTTACTTAATCCTGCGGAAAATATATTTTTGCTATTAATTTTGTCATTAATACTTGAATGTAGCAATAAATCCCAGTACATCATTCAAATACGATTAGATCTTCTGTTTAATTAAAAATTTCTCGATGACTTCCTACGATAACCGCTAATTGCACGTAGGCCAGTAAAATTGCGAAGGAAATTACACGGCAATAAATTCTTCTGCCTTTTCCCTCCTTGGTATTCCACAAATGCGACACGCCGGTCATCACAAAGAGGTTAAATGTTAATTCAGGCCTTTGTGTTCGGCTTCGGGGCAGGCGTGGGCGTCGAAATTGCGATGTTTTCCTACACGGCTTTGATTTCATTTACAAGTCCGCCTCGTAAATACAGTCATTTAATCACTTGTATTTGGGACACTTTTCAATGCGAGCCTTTGCCCTCGCAATTACCGATTTGTGTACGCATACCAATTAAGGTATCGCCACAGAAATGCGAGTTGAAGATTGTACGCGAGTTTGTGTAATGAATAATTGAAAACGTTTAAGTAAATATTTACATACGGCAACGTACACGTTTTCTGTCTTTTCGAAACTTGCAAATAGGAGAGAGATCGCAATAGAATTTTTGCTGATCGCTTTTTCCCAGAGAGACTTTTAATTTCTTGCAAAGAGTGAACAGTCGACTCTTGATCGACGCATTTTAGTCGACACTTTTCCACGAGTCGACTCACAAAAAAAAATATTTCATCCATCTCTAATAAAGGCAATAAAGACTAGTGTCTGGAACAGCGGTGGCAAATTATTTTTTCGCATCTTGTTAAATAATATAAACGTTGTTAAATCGTTTTTGATTGAGAAAGTTGTCCATTATTCGGCCGAATCGTTTTCTCCACAGGTGACGTCCGATCAAATGATAGCGGTTTCATTGCCCAACAGTTTAGTTGTTACCATGGTTACGATTCGTTTTTTGTCAGCGAACTGTCGCAATTTCCAAATAGGAAAAAATCTTCGTTATAATTCAATACAAACAGAAAAATCTTTTTAATTATTTAATATGATGCGAAAAAGTATAGTATTAAACGAGTGAGAAAGTTGGCCATTGCCACGAGGGTGAAGTTTGCAACATGAGCCGTAGGCGATATATACTATTCACAGGTTGCATGCCAACCATATTTTCGAAATCAAATATTAATATGCATATAATGGTATGTTTAAGATTTAAAAAAAATAGCGTAAAGCACAATCGAATTTGAGTAAATTTTGAAAATTTGAAGTTCAATTGTTTTACTTGAGATTTGTAAAAATTTAGGTAATTTTCGAATGGCCATAATCGGCTTCCATCCAACCGATTTCGACGATCTTTTGAGAAATCAAAAGCAAAATGTGTCCTCTTTGAGAGGGTCTATCCCCCACTCAAAGAGAGGGCTCCACGCTCCTCCAAACGAAAAAAATAAAAAGACCACAAAATGCATTTTTTTTAAACACCCATAACTTTGTGGCAAATCGCCGTAGGAACTTCGTTTTTGAGTCCTGCACAGGTAATTGAACACATTTTCTGGATCGAGTCGACACATCTTTTCCAACTCAAAGTAGGTCGTTTTTTTTGCCCAAAAAACGTGTTTTTTTTGTTCGAGGGTTGAAGGGTTTGAAAAGGGATCATTCCAATCTGAGTTTACCCCCTTAAAGTAGAACCAAAATGGGATTTTCCCCGAAATAATCATCAAATTTGGTTAAAACGTCACTGAGTTATGTGCGAAAAACCGCACTTTTTTTTCAAACACCCATAACTTGGTGCCAAATCGTCGTAGGAACTTCGTTCTTTGAGTCCTGCATAGGGAATTGATCAAATTTTAATGCCTTTATGGTGGATCGAGTCGACAAAATTTTTCCAATTCCGTACACATCGTCAAAGTTGGACATGGTTTCCAGAAAAAACTTTTTTTTCACAGGGGCGCTAGAGGGGGGAGGAAGGGTTTACGCTTAAGTTCGCATGCATGACTTTAAAGAAGACACTTCAAAGTTTTTCGCCCTCAAAGATTCATCAAAATCGATTGAAAATTCGCCGAGTTATGGCGGTTTGAAAATGGTCGAAATTTCACGAATTTCAAGTGTAATTTTTCTTTTCCTTCCGTTTATTTATTCAACAGCTTGGATATCTGACCGCAGAATTGAAACGGGGATGTTTAAGTATATTGTGAAATCTAGAAAAGGAGTTTTGCAGATTTTTATAAAAGCACCACGCACATTATATTTTGATTGAGAGTTTGGAGTTTGTTCCTCCTGCTGTTTTTATATTTTTTTGGCGGCTTGGCAAATGTCCGCAGAATTGGGGTGTTCAAGTGTGATTATTAAAAAAAAAAAGGAATGAGGGTTTTATTTTTGCTATCAAAATGTAAATAGTAAACTATTTTCAGTAAATTTGAAAAGTTTGGAGTTTGTTGTAGTTGTTTTACTATTTATTTGACAGCTTGGAAAATGTTTCACCACAGATCGAAAATGAGGGTGTTCAAGTGTGATTATGTATTTAGAATTCGAGGGTGGAGGTCAAATTTTTAAAGCTTAAAGACATCTATTTTGAGTAAATTTTGGAACTTAAAAATTGGTTGCAATTATTTTTTTTATTCTCTGGCGGCTTGGTAAATGTCCGACCCCGCAAAATTTAAACAAGGCGTGAGTATTTTGAAATCTATGGAAGGGATTTTTATAAAAGCATGAAACGCAATCTAATTTGAGTAAATTTAAAAGTTAATAGTTCGTAGAATTGTTTTTAAGTAACACAATGTGGAGTTCAAGAGTAAGTATTTTGAAATCTAGACAATAGGTGTTTGCAGAATTTAACAGAATCATAAAGCGCCATCTATGTTGTGTAGATTTAAAAAGTTTGAAGTTAGTAGTAATTGTTTTTTCTATTTTTGCGATTTGGAAATTGTGCGAAGGCGGAATTGAAACGCGGGATGTCCAAATGTGATTATTTCGAAATTTCCGACAGGATCTTAGCAGATTTTTACATCATTATGAAACGCCATCTATTTTGAGTAGATTTGAAAAGTTTGAAGTTAGTAGCAATTGTTTACGGGTGTGAAGTTAGTAGCAATTGTTTACGGGTGTGAAGTTAGCAATAGATTTTAAAATGTTATTTCCTCTAAATTCACTTTAGAAAAATTAAAAAAAACCTCAAATGGCAACTAAAGCACTATCATATTAATTAGTTGTCACAACGCCACCTCTAATTTTCAACTCCATAATTATTTGGCGCACATTTAATAACATGTAACTATTTTCAAAGTTCGCATATCGCCATAAAAAATATAAGCACATGAATAGTTTGCACATTAACTATACTAACTTATAAAAAAATAAAATTGGGATCACCGCCCCCCCAACACTATGAAAATAATTAATTTTCACCCTCGCGCCACGAATTCGCGCAGAGTCCTAGCAAATGGAAAATTTCTATATGTTCGCATATCGCCATAAAAAAAATATAAGCACATGAATAGTTTGCACATTAACCATACTAACTTATAACAAAAAAAATCGGATCACCGCACCCCGAACACTAAATTTTCCATTTGTTGGGACTCGAATTCGTGGCGCGAGGTTGGAAAATAATTATTTTTATATCTATTGCTGAAATCTATTGCTAACTTCGCACCCGTCAATTGTTTTCCTATTTTTTGCGACTTGTGCGAAGTCAGATTTGAAACGTGTCATGTTCAAATGTGGTTGTTTTGAAATTTTGAGAAAGGATCTTAGCAGGTTTCTATAAAACCATGAAGCACCATCTATTTTGTGTAGATTTAAACAGTTTTAAGTTAGTAGCAATTGTTTTTCTATGTTTTGCGACTTAGAAATTGCGCAAAGTCGAAATTGAAACGCGGGATTTTCATAAAATCACGAAAGCGCGATTTATTTTGTATAGATTTAAAAAGTTTAAAGTTCGTAGCAATTGTTTTTCTATTTTTGCGATTTGGAAATAGTACGAAGTCAGAATTGAAAAGCGGGATCTTCAATCGTAATTATTTCGAAATTTCCGAAAGGATCCTAGCAGATTTTTATAAAGTCATAAAGCGTCGTCCATCTGTTTTGTGTAGATTTAAGAAATTTGAAGATTCGTGTGTAGTTATTTCGAAATTTAGCAAAGGGATATTATGAGCTTCTTATAAAATCACAAAGCGCAATTTATATTAAATGAATTTCAAAAGTTTTAAATTTTTGGCAATTGGCCTTCTATTTTTTAGCGACTTGGAAGCTATATAATCTCAAGAGGAATGTTCAAGTACTATTATTTCAAATAATAACTAGTCTTATAAGGCGAAACTAGCCGAACATTTTAAATATTCGTAATTTAAACTGAGTTTTACTTGGTAGAATTAATACCTATTTAATATTACTATCATTCATTATTTCAAAGTCTAGAGATAGAGAAGTGGTGTTTGCGGATTTTTATAGAATAGTAAAGCACAATCTTGTTGTAGTTAATTTGAAAAGTTTTTTCTATTTTTCTGGCGGATCAGAATGTGCGCGACCTCAGAATGTATACGTGTAGTGTTCACGTGTTGTTATTTCAAAATCTAACAAGAGGTGTTTGTACAGAAGCTTTGAGCGTAATCTATTTTGAATTAATTTTGAAAGTTAACCACTTTACGCCCATGCTGCTTTGATTGGGTTATAGGATAATTCCAGGTTTATTGCAAAATTACTTTTTTGTTGTGTTTTGTGTGTTTTTCTACGAAATATTTTTCCACTGTCACAAACTTACTCATTTATGGAAAAAAAATTACATAGATGGCGCTATTTTTCTTATTTTTTTGTAAAATATTTTTGTTTTTTTCTTTGCTTGTCGCCACATGTGGCGACCTGGGGTTTAGAGTTTATTACAATTACACATTTTTTTAAGTTCCGGATAGTTTCTGATTGGTGTTTCCTACAGTTCTTTAAGAGTTCTATCCATAATTGTTATGAAATATTTTAATTAAACCAATATTGAGTGAGTAATATGAATTTGAATATTTCGAATTTCCAACTTTTTGTTGCTCAATTTTACAGAACTTTTTTTTAAAAGTCCATAGTACTTCTAAATACATCAAAATGAATTGAGAACACTATGCAGAACTATCAGAATTCTTCATTGGGGTGCCAACTTGATACACTCCTTTCAGACGAGTTCTTAAATGCACCGATGTATTTAAAAGCATAGTTTTTAAATCAACTTTAAAACTATTTTTACTATTTGTTATATTACCACTTTTTATAATTATTTTTGTTAACGATATAACAGTTTATTTTTGTGTTTCGTGCAGTGTAAAATATAATATAGAATAAATAAATTGATTATAAAATAACTTATTTAATTCTTTTTACTAAATAAAAATTCTTACTCTCATCACTAACAAGGGGATGATGAGATGTGTGACTCACCGATTTGATCCATCTTTGGCACACGTGTAAGTCATGACTGGGAGTGTAACAGGTGCAAGTAATAGGGCACACTATTCAGTTGTTTTCGAGAAAAAATGGTTTTCTAATTTGTTATTTGTACGTTTATATACCTTTTGCGTTAAAGAAAATTCACCGAGGTTTTGGCGCATCGGTAAAACCTCTGATTCGTACTCGGAAGGTCGAAGGATGAACCCCATTGTTGAAGGTTGGGTTCATTCATTTTCTTTTTTATAGTTTTTATAAATCCATGTGAATTTAAATATCTTAATTTTAGAATCAATTATATTATTTTTATTTTTAACGGTAAAAGGATTCTTAAACAAATTAAACAGGAGATTGAAAAATCAATAATTGTATTTCCAGACTATTTTTTTTTATAAATCATTGTTCGATATTATTTTCTATGTGCTATTGTGCTTTCTGGACTGTTAGGATAATTAATTTAGAACAAAATACTGGAAATAAAAATATTGATTTTTCAATTTGTTTAACAATACTTCTTCTAAAAATGAAATTAATATAATTTATTCTAAAACTAACATTTTTAAATACTCACGGATTTATAATAAAAAACTACAAAAAAAGAAAACTATTGAGAACTTGGCCAAAAGGATTCGAACCATCGACCTAGCGATTACGAACCGTGGATTTTACCAATACGCCACGGGGTCGATATTGTTTCAACAACATAAATGGTAAAGCTAATTTCTTTCAACCGTTTTTTTATTGATTATTTCTTCCTCGAGGGCATTGTTGTGTATTCGTGGCATTTTTCTTTTTGTTTTAAAATATATATTACATCCACTAAGTTGGTCTATGCAGAAATCTGGTATTCTTTTGCTATTTGTATTTGTAGTTTGTTCGCCACAGTTTCCCATTTTCTTTTTTGTTGCTACACATTCGTTCAGATCATGTGGTTGATATTTTTCTTCGTATATTAGTTATAATTTTTCCCAGAACTCCTTTGCTTCTACTTTCTCATCTTAGTTTACACTACATATTCAGTATTTCTGCCTATTGTTCTTTTCCATTTCTACAACCTTTTGTCTTTCCGTTATGTATGTAACTTCTCTCCCTTGTTTTTTCGTTTCTGCATCCACAATGTAACCCCTGCTTATGCCCTGTTCTCTGTTATTCCGCTTTACACTATCATGTAACCCTTTTTAAGGTCGGTACATCTCTTCCTTGTTTTCTTAGTCTCTGTGACTGCGAGAATTTCCATTTTCATTACTTTCATTTCTTGTATCAGTTCCTCTTTTATTTTTAGATATGGCTGTTTGTAAATATCGCAAAAATACCATTTAAAGCGCCAGGTAGGGATTTCTGCGAGTGGCAAGATGATTTTTTTTTTTGGGAATGAAGGGGTGTCCGAAACGTTTCTTTGACTTATGATTATTAAAGTACACGTATTAGTGATAACAATAAGAGTTTTGATTTAATTATGGCTGATTGCAAGCTTTGTCAAAAATCGATATTTATAGCGCCTGATGGATTTCTGGAAGTGGCAGAAGAAATTTTTTTTTTGGGGGTAGAAGGGGTGCCCTTAACGTCTTTTTGACTTATGATTACATGTATTAGTGATATGAATAGAAAAAAATAGTAATGATTGATTGCAAACTTTCTCAAAAATCGATCTTTATAGTATTAAGTGTGGATACTGTGAGAGACGGTAGACTTTTTTGGGGGGGTTGAAAGGATGTCCGTAACGTTGTTTTGACTCTTGATTATTACTTGTATTAGTGATAAGAATAAGAATTTTTATTTAGTTATGGCTGTGCAAACTTTGTTAAAAATCTAGATTTATATCGCGAGGTACAGAGTGCTACTGACGGGAGAAATATTTTTTTTCTGGGTTGAAGGGGTGCCCGTAAGGTTCTTTGGCTCTTTATTATTAACGTACTTGTATTAGTGATAAGAATAAGAATTTTTATTTAGTTATGACTGTGTCAAAAATCGAGATTTATATCGCGAGGTACAGAGTGCTACTGACGGGAGAAATTTTTTTTTCTGGGTTGAAAGGGTGCCTGTAAGGTTTTTTGGCTCTTTATTATTAACGTACTTGTATTAGTGGTAAGAATAGGAATTTTTATTTACTTATGGCTGTGCAAACTTTGTCAAAAATCGAGATTTATATCACGAGAAATAATTTTTTTCTGGGTTAAAGGGGTGCCCGTAATAATTTTAAATAATAATTTTCTGATTCTTGATTATTGAAGTGCACGTATTAGTTTTTTTATTTAGTTTTGGCTGGTTGCAAAAAAATCATTTTTAAGGGTGGAAAAAATATAGTGTTTTAAAATTCAATTTATTGCAAAAATATTGTGAAAATCTCTTAACTTTCTAAAAGCAGAGTATTGGTACTACTAAAGATACACACAAACTATCCCCGCCCCAAATATCAACCTCCAAACAATTTTAGACACGAAACAAAACAAAAATCTATTTCTTCGCAAACTTCGATAACCGCTAAAAATAAAGCTAAAAACTTGTAATCTAACACAGAAAATAAAAAAAATCTCTGATAATTAACTTTTTCGAAGTTACTAGGCCTTGATAGTAGACTGTTTATATATTTTTCCTTTTTGAGACGTACATCGAACATTCTAAAAAACTTGTTTTTGCTTTTTTCTCACATTTGCGAAAAAATTGATTTTTGTTTAATGTGTCAAAAATTATTTTGGGGTTGAATTTTGAAGTGGGGGTAGTGTATTCTCTACTTTGCTTATCAAAGGTTTTGAGAATTAAAAATGTTTTTGCTGGAATCTATTGCAAACTTCTCACCCGTGCATTTTAATAGTATATTATTAAACGAGTGAGAAAGTTGGCCATTGCCACGAGGGTGAAGTTTGAACACAAGCCGTAGGCGAGTATTGCAATTCACTCGAGTGGTAATAGCCAACTTGTTCACGAGTTTAATACTATACTTTTTCGCATCATATTAAATAATTACCTAGATTTTTCTGTTTGTATTAAATTATAACGAATAATTTTTCTATTTGGAAATTGCGGCAGTTCGCTGACAAAAAAAAACGAATCGTAACCATAGTAAAGTCTGGCCGCGCTATGAAGGCATCTGAGGTGCTATCTGTAACCTTTTAAAAACCACTGATGTATGAAGAGAATCGGATAGTGGCACCAATATCTAGCAAGTAACTTGTAAACATCTGTGAGTGTGAAGTAACAAAATCCAATTACTTCAGATGAGGGCGACCCTTCCGACTCTTCGTTAATCACCTCAGACGCCTTCATAGCACGGCCAGATCATAACAACTAAACTGCTGGGCAATTATTTGATTGGACGTCACCTGTTGAGAAAATGATTCGGCCGAGTAATGGACAACTTTCTCAATCAAAGACGATTTAACAACGTTTATATTATTTAATAAGATGCGAAAAACTAATTTTGTTAATTCTGTGTATATTATATTTGTCCAATGATAAATTGTGTAGCGCATTTATTGGAAGTTCACAGTATTTAAGTATTCTGTTCATAATAGCTATTTATGTAACAAGTTCATAACATAGCACTTTATTGGACGAGACATTTTATAATAATGGAGTCGAGTCCATAAAGTGCTTGTGTGGATGAGTTACATACAAAACTTTATGTTCGACTGCTTTTATCATTTTAGCATTTTTGGAATATTTTTTAAATACAAATTTTTATATTTTTTAATCATAGTGTGCGTGTGCTGCCACACTAATGTTATTCATTTGTAAATTTCATTCAAAATGGATAATTCGATAAAGAATCTAACTCACACAATAAACGCCCTAATCTTGCAATCCTTCAGGAATAAATAAAATTAATAATTGTAAGTACTATCGCTATAAACCACCAACATAGTTGATCTCTCTTTTTCACTGTAATAATTTGTATCGTGTTTATTTGATGTTTGATATCTGATTAAAATTAAAGCTGGCATTTCTGACATTGACATAAGAGTCCAATTTACTCTATTTTAAATAAACTTTTTATCCAATAAACACCTACATTTTGGACTGCAATCAGTCCATATTTTAAAGTACAAATGAACAGTCGAACATAAAATTAATAATATGTATTTAATTATTTGCATGTTGGAAATATATGATCGGGATCACCGACCTCCAAAATATATCATTATTTAATCCTATTTTATTTAAATGACACTATTATTATTTATTAATTTAAATAAGAACGCATCTCAAGGCGTTTTGTTAGGAATTGATAACATCAAAATGCGACGGAACAAATAAAATTTTCAAAGAAGCGCTTTTACACAATGAATATATTTGAAAGAATAAAAGCCCCCATATTTATGGAAATTGGCATTCGGCGTTGAATGCCATTATGGAAATATCAAAATTTAAATTTGCAAATGTATGCATTGGATAAATTCGTGATAAACACCTCGCGCAAATGTTATCCTGTATACTTTTACATAAATAGTAGGTATTTATAATATAAACATGAAAACTGTTTAACCGTCAACGACAACTGCGAACCGGTTACGATCGCTGTATTTATTCAAAAAGCCGGGAGGAATGAATTCTAACAAGATTAAACACATAAAATCCAAAAACGGTTACCATTGAGATCGATAGTAACCGCTAAGACACTACAACGAGGCGTCGCTGCAGGGATCGCAAGAAAATCCCAATTCAAACGAAGGCTGATTTCTAAGGTAGGTCCACTATAGAAAATTGGTGTGTCGGTGGAATTCTACAAGCCGCTATAAATTGGCGCACTTGGTAGGATTCTACAACCAGACGCTATAAAATTGGCGCAGTCGGTAGGATTCTACAACCAGCCGATGTAAAATTGGCGCGATCGGTAGGATTCTATAAACTAACACTATACAACATAAGCGTGCCGTACGTCAAAGATGAGTTTTATAGAAATTGAAAATATCAACTGAAGGGTACTGGGAATAAACCGGCTTAGTCACATTTTCATAATTTGTGGATAATGCGTTTTTAAAGTGTGACTTAGCTGTTTCTTTCCTTGTACGGTGAATTATTAAGTTGTTATTATAGCGGACTTAGACGGTTCTGTCATTTGGCACCTACACCACCTGGTAGAGTATATTTTGCACTACAAGATGGGGCAAAATCGCAAAAACTGGATATTTTGGACTAAGCCGGTTTATTCCCTGTACCCTTCAACTGTGGTCGACTATACTATAGATTAGGCACTGTGATCCTTCACCGGCTGTTTTAATTCAGAATTAATATTACTTTTTCTTAGCGCACGAACATATTGCACTCGGCTTCTCAATTATAAGACATCTTTCCTCTACTTACTCGCTCATACTCCTTCGGTCTACCAGTGACTGAATTTGTGAGCAACTATTGAGTCAATTACTTGCGAGATCTAACTTTTAAAAATAACTCATTATTGTTATCTCGAGCCACAAGAGACACAGCATTAATAATAGATAAAGAAATGGTTACGTATTTTTTAATTTTAAATGTTGTTCAGATGCAAACTGGTCTAGACTAATCAAAATGTGACCTGGAATTTTGAAAACAATCTTATTTTATCGCATCAGGAAAACTACGCCACTGACTTATAAACATTAATGATGTTTTTTTCATCAACATGAGATCGAACAAGACGCCTTTGGCACAAACACGGATGTTTTCCACGGAGCAATTGAACCAATGCAAATATTTACACCATTTACAAAATAATATTTCTAAGAGTCGACTCTTTTAATTGACTCACTCATGAGTTACCCATATCTACAACCAGGGGCGGCTCGTTATATAGAGCCACGGAACTACCTGTAGACTCACGCTTAGCAAGAATTTTTAACTAATTCTTAAAACAAAACTTTTTAAATGTTAAACACCGCGTGAAAGTTCCACATTAATTTCAACAGATGGTTAACATTTTGAGAGACTTTCTGAATAATGTGTTTTTACAAATTTCTAAAGAAAGCAATCGCAAGTTTACCACAACAAAAATGGTTGCACTAAAAAGAAAATTTTGATGACCAAAAAGGCGCATTTTTCAAAATACAAGTAGGGATTGCACATTTATTTTAACAGATGGTTTAAACTTTGACAAATTTTCAAAGAAAATCATCGCAAATTTACCACAACAAAAATGGTTTCACTAAAAGGCAAATTTTTCAGAAATTCACTTGAGAATTCCACATTTCTTTCGACAGATGGTTAAAATTTTGACAGACCAATTTTGAATAATGTCCCTTCATAAATTTCGTCAAAAAATAATCACAAGTTTACCACAACAAAAATTGTTGCACTAGAAAAGCAAATTTTGATAACAAAGAAAGCGCAATTCTACATTTATTGCAACAGATGGTTGAAATTTTGACAAACTAACTCGGAATAATGTGTCTTTATAAATTAACAAAAAAAATAATCGCAAGTTTACTGCAGCAAAAATGGTGGCACTAAAAAGCAAATTTTGATGACCATTTTTCAGAAACTTGCATTGGAATTCCACATTTATTGAAACTTTGACAGACTAATTTTGAATAATGTGTCTTTACAAATTTCCAAAGAAAATAATTTTCTTCTAATTTTTTTTGTTAAAATTTTCGGATTTTTTGTCCACAATTTTGATTTTTAGGATCGAATTTTTGGTTAAGGTTTTTAATTTTTTATCCTATATTTTAGATTTTTTTTAAACTAAATGATTGCTTTTTATACGCAAGTTTTTTTATTTTTTGCCGATATATTCAAGAACCGTTTCTGATTTTTAGCCCTTCATTTTAGGTATTCCAACTTGAATTATTATTTTTATGGGCGAAAATTTTTACTTTCTGGTTACTTTTTGACTACCGTTATAGGTTTCTGGTCGGCAACTAATTTTGAGCTAAAGAGTTATTTTGGGAGCTGAAAATTGTAAATTAATTTAGTTTTCCTTGATTTTTTTGGTTTGCATTTTTTATTTTTAGACCAGCATTTTTGATTTTTTTGACCTATATTGTAGATATTTGACCTGTATTTTTCATTTCTTCGTTTGAAATTTTAGAGTTTTTGCCCGAAATTTTCTTTATTTTGGTTAAACTTTTTGATTTTTTTTTGTTGAAATTTTCGGATTTTTGGTCTGCATATTTTTAACCGCCAATTTTTGATATTTGTCTAAATTTTCGATTGTTTGTGCTTATATTTTAGTTTTTTACCTTAATTAAGAGCTAATTCTGCAAGTGATTGTTTTTTTTACGGTTTTTCAAAACATTGAGTGCAATTTTGAGTCAATTCCTGTTGTTTTCAGTAGCAATATTGCAAATTTTTTTACAAGTAAAAGCACACTCTTTCTGCATAGTTTTAGTAATTTTGGAGTTCATCCTACAAGTGATTAATTTTTTACAATTTTTTAAAACATTGAGTACAAATTTCCTTCACTACAGGGCCAATTTTGAGTTTATTCCCTTGTTTTCTGCAGGAGCATGTCGTTGTTTTCAGGAAATTAAAAGTAGACTATTTTTGAATAATTGTAGTTTATTTGAAGCGAAACTTTCAAGTAATAAATTTTTAAAAATTTTCAAATCATCGAGTGCAAATTTCCTTTGCTACAGAGCAAATTTTGAGTTTTTTCCTGGGGCTAATCACCCCGAGTGCTGAAAATGGTTTTCATTTTTTATCGTTAAGCCCGGATTTTGATATTTTGGCCTAAATTTTTAATCTTTTAGCCTTATTTTTTTTCTAAATTTTCGATTTGTTTGTTAAAATTTTCGATTTTTTTGGTACGCTGTTTCATTTTTAGGATCGAAGTTTTGAATTTTTTATCCTATATTTTGGATTTTTTTAACCTAAATGATTTTTATACGCGACTTTTTTTATGTATTTGCTGACATTTTCAAGTTTTTTTGATGATTTTTGATTTCTTGCCCTTGATTTTAGATTTTTTAACTTGAATTATTATTTTTTATGGGTGATTTTTTTTTACTAAAATCGATTAAATTAAATTTTTTTTCAAAAACATTTTTTGTTTTTTTTTTTTCAAGACTGAGACCATTCTTGGTTTTTGTGGGTCTTCCAGGAACTGAGGTTTTCAAGTTTCTGGTCGGCAACTTATTTTGAGCTATAGAGTTATTTTGGGGGCTGAAAATGGCAAATTATTTTCGTTTTCCATGATTTTTCAATTGTTTGGTTTGAATTTTTTATTTTTAGACCAACATTTGCCAAAAAATGCATCAAGTATTCCACAAACACTAGAAGTACGTTTTTTTTATTATTAGTTATCATTAATATAACTATTTGCGTTATTTCGCAACGATTTCGTGTAAAAACAATAAACCGGTGTAAATTATTATCGTCGAATTTAATTAAAAACGTGATGTCACATTCGTATAAATAAAATTCACTACGAAACTTCAAGGTTTCGCATGTTGATTGTTTCGAGCGATACCCGACGCCATATCATTAAATTTCTACAATAGCGTTTCCCACATTTGTGCAAGCCGATTGTTGCACAACACCTACGATCGATGTTGTATGTAATCACATTATGTTTGGGATTGTTCACTACATGATTTATTTCATTTTTAGAATACACTAATTATCGTGTTACTGGAATTATAAACGATATAATCTATAATAGTTATTTGTTTGCAGGTGTGATGTTTGCAATAGATTCCAATAGATTTTGAATAATCTTAAATTCCATTAAAACTGCATAATTAGGTTTTAAGACAACCCCTACTAGTCCTCAGATTTAAATTTTGTAAATTCAGGTTTTTACAGTAATACTAAAAAAAAATAGCGGACACTAAAGAGATTGTTTTTATTATTTATAATAATAGTAATAGTAGTCAATGGCAATTTGTAGCTCTTTGCAAATTGAGTTTCAATAAATTGTATTACTACTACTAGTAATAAAACACTGCCATTGGCCTAAATGACTTCATAACACCATGCTGAATGACAGCTGACACATTTTTTTCGTCATTCGGAACAGCTTTTTTTTTTATTTACACCGACATTTCCTTTGGGCCTATTCTCGGAGGCGGTTTAATCGCCGGGTATTTTCGGAACGGAATCCGAATAGGAGGGTGACATGTCTTCATCATCAATGGGAGTATATTAGCAGCGTTATATATCATTGGAACGGCCTAGGGGAAGCATTAAAACGTTGAGAAACGTGGAAAAGCTGGATCCGAGGATAAATGGAGAGCTATTTCGGACACAAAGAGTTTTTCTCCCAAACATACGAAAATTCGTGGTTATTTTTGGACGAGGACGTTAATCGAATCGTATTGACGGATCGATCGCTCCAAACAGTGTTATGAGTGAATTTTTGAAGTATAAATCAGTTGCCAGCTCGAAATAAATGCTTTGTTTTGATTCTAGTAGGATGGGATTAAAGGTCTAAAGGATTAAAAAGATGAACTTAATAATATTTGATACAAGATTCTTTTTTTTTCATAAAAATACTATAATGTGAGATTTTCAAAAACTCTTATGGACGGTGTAAAAATTTTAGTACAATAGTTAGTTCATTAAAACACAAGTAATAGCGGAAGGTTTTATGGTACGAGTTCAACTTTACAATACGAGCTGCTGCGAGAAATGAGATAAAATGACTTAATGAGTATTATATACTACTGGATCATTCCTTATAATATTTGGTAATAAAACTGATCCTTTGCTAAATGAAACTCTAGAATGTGCTTACATTTTCAATCACACTGGTATTAAAATGTTTGCCGCTTCTCATTACGTTTTGTAGCAATCTCCAACTATCAAAATTACTTGAATTTTATCTGCAACAAGTCTAGTCTAACGTTTGATATTTATCATGAATTGTTTCGTTAAAAAAAAAAAAAACTCTAGGTGGCCATGACTCTGAATTTAGATATATTTAACCATAACCTAAGCATAAGCACCTATCGTCAAAATCCTGTGTGTGAGTAAAATGAAACTGGTTGAGTGCCGCTGGAATCACAAGATTCGCGCCTGCGCGTTTACGTGTGGTACAATATCTGGGATCTAGCCACATATTGTTTTATAATAAAAAATAACAGTACTAATCTTTTTGATACATTTGCGATGTTCTTGTTTTTTGACCTCCATATGTTTGTTATCCCAAATCTCAGATTCAGAGAGATAATTTATTTATTAAAAAACATTAAATTACATTAACGAATTCAGCCATCCCAAATTTTCTTTTTACTGAATACTAAACATTTTATAAATAATTACGTTTTTAAAGAAGACACTTCAAAGTTTTTCGCCCTCAAAGATTAATCCCAATCGATTGAAAATACGCCGAGTTATGGCGGTTTGAAAATGGTGGAAAATTCACGAATTTCAAGTGTCAAAATCACAGTTCGCTACTGTTACTAATAGGCGAATTTCACTGTTACTTAAAATCACTGCTACTTCTGTGATTACTTCTTAAAACGTGATTGCTCCTTAAAATCATACTATTACCTAGACACTGATTGCTACTTAAACTGTGACTGTTACTTAAAACGTGATTGCAAGACAATTATTTGGGATTTTATAAGAACGAAAAAATGATCTTGCACAGCGTGGAATCGAAACACAAAGTTGCTGTGATCGAAAATAATCTTATAATTAAAATGATTATTTTCTTCCTGTGAGGTGAAAAAAAACTGTAGAAGGAAAAATTGTTACTTTCATATAAATATAAGTTCAAATGTATACATAAAAGTTCTAACATAGCATATGTTTGCCAGCCGTGAATCACAGTCACAGTTTAAAATGACAGGTATTAAAAAGTATCAATCACAAATAGCAACGTGATTTAAAAGTAGCAGTTTTGCCTATCTCTATTACAGTTATTTTTTTTTCCTTACTGGCTGCCACGGAGCCACACGGACGGCAAATAATATTTTTCCCATAAACTTTCAACCTCCGTAACTTGATTTACGGCAAAAATATTTTTTATGGAGTCATAATTCGGTTATATTAACTAAAACAGTCATACAGAACTGAAATGGTGGGTGATATTTTTTTTTGGTGAATTGTTGTGGAATGGTCGCTACTATTTAATTTATTTATAAATGATGTAGGGAATTGCGTGCATCACACTGAATGTCTTATTTTCACTGACGATAGCAAAATATTCAAATGAATTGCAGAAATTTCTTCAGAATCTGGATAAATTTGTTGGCTGGTGCCGTTACAATTTTATGAGGCATGAAATCGCATTTTCGAAAAAGAGATTAATATTATTTCCTCACAAAAAATTTACAACAATGATCTAGTGTCCACTATTAGATCTAGGACTCATCATCTCAAATAAATTGAGTTGTCTCTGCGATATCGAAAGCTTATCGAGTTCTTGGATAAATAAAATGAAAACTTATCGAGTTTTTGAATAAATAAAACGAAGTAGTAGGACCGATGTGAAGATAGCCACGGATTTCCCGGCGCATTCACCACCAGAAAAAAATTCTTCAATAATAATAATTTATGATAAATCAAACGCTAAGAATGTAATGAACATAAGCCTATAGATGTACAGTCAATCCACAGTTGAATTATTGTTTCTAGAGTCCACGCGAACCCCCTTTTAAAATGACAAGAATTCAAAGTCTAATATGGCACTGTTTGACGCGTTTTAAATTTAATTTTTTAACAACAACGTGTAGATAAGATTCTACTTAAACGATTTATTGCATGAAATTTTGGGTAAAATTGTTTATAACTTTTTTATGAATTTTTTTTCTCGGGTCCACCCAAACTAAATAGATGATATGGCAAACTTTCAAAGTCCAATATGGCACTGTTTGACGCATTTTAAATTTAATTTTTTAACAACAACGTGTAGATAAGATTCTACTTAAACGATTTAACGCATTAAATTTTGGGTAAAATTGTTTATAATTTTTTTATGAATTTTTTTTCTCGGGTCCACCCAAACTAAATAGATGATATGGCAAACTTTCAAAGTCCAATATGGCACTGTTTGACGCGTTTCAAATTTAATTTTTTAACAACAACGTGTAGATAAGATTCTACTTAAACGATTTAACGCCTTAAATTTTGGGTAAAATTATTTATAACTTTTTTATGAATTTTTTTTCTCGGATCCACCCAAACTAAATAGATGATATGGCAAACTTTAAAAGTTCAATATGGCACTGTTTGACGCGTTTTAAATTTAATTTTTTAACAACAACGTGTAGATAAGATTCTACTTAAACGATTTATTGCATGAAATTTTGGGTAAAATTGTTTATAACTTTTTTATGAATTTTTTTTCTCGGGTCCACCCAAACTAAATAGATAATATAGCAAAACTTTCAAAGTTCAAAATGGCACTGTTTGACGCGTTTTAAATTTAATTTTTTAACAACAACGTGTAGATAAGATTCTACTTAAACGATTTAACGCCTTAAATTTTGGGTAAAATTGTTTATAACTTTTTTATGAATTTTTTTTCTCGGGTCCACCCAAACTAAATAGATGATATGGCAAACTTTCAAAGTCCAATATGGCACTGTTTGACGCGTTTCAAATTTAATTTTTTAACAACAACGTGTAGATAAGATTCTACTTAAACGATTTACCGCCTTAAATTTTGGGTAAAATTATTTATAACTTTTTTATGAATTTTTTTTCTCGGATCCACCCAAACTAAATAGATGATATGGCAAACTTTAAAAGTTCAATATGGCACTGTTTGACGCGTTTTAAATTTAATTTTTTAACAACAACGTGTAGATAAGATTCTACTTAAACGATTTATTGCATGAAATTTTGGGTAAAATTGTTTATAACTTTTTTATGAATTTTTTTTCTCGGGTCCACCCAAACTAAATAGATAATATAGCAAAACTTTCAAAGTTCAAAATGGCACTGTTTGACGCGTTTTAAATTTAATTTTTTAACAACAACGTGTAGATAAGATTCTACTTAAACGATTTAACGCATTAAATTTTGGGTAAAATTGTTTATAACTTTTTTATGAATTTTTTTTCTCGGGTCCACCCAAACGAAATAGATAATATAGCAAACTTTCAAAGTCCAATATGGCACTGTTTGACGCGTTTTAAATTTAATTTTTTAAAAACAACGTGTAGATAAGATTCTACTTAAACGATTTAACGCATTAAATTTTGGGTAAAATTGTTTATAACTTTTTTATGAATTTTTTTTCTCGGGTCCACCCAAACTAAATAGATGATATGGCAAACTTTCAAAGTCCAATATGGCACTGTTTGACGCGTTTCAAATTTAATTTTTTAACAACAACGTATAGATAAGAGTCTACTTAAACGATTAAAATGATGACATTTTGGGGTGAAATTGTTTATAATTTTTTATCCATCCAAACAGGGTGGAAACTTTATCTGGAACAAATTCGGTATTTATGAAATGAGAAGTTCCAGAAAAAAAATCCTCGGACACGTCGATTTTTGTTTTTTTATTGTACACTTTTAGCGTCTTTAAAAATAGTATGACGTCACTAGTCTTTCACGTATGACGTCATAGACATTTTTTTAAAATGGAAACCATTTTTTTATTTCACTAAATTTGTAGCCTTTTAATTCTCATTACGACTGTGTAAAAATATTCTGTTCTTTTTTGTGTTTTTATTTTAGAAATTGAAAAAAAAATATAGTATAGTATATACAAATATAGCATATGATCGAGTTCTCTTATCCTCTGGAGGGCCATGATTTTTTACTTAACTTAAATTGGTGATCAAATGCCAGTTTTGATTAAATCAATTTTACAGAGTGCTTAATACCAAATTTCTTTCTGGAAATGGCGTAAGGTTGGAAAATGCGTGGAACTCACTTTGAACATATGCTGTAGTCACTTTTGATATTGAAATTTAATCAACAGGAATGTAACCTTAAGCAGTCACATGTAAATGCCGATATCACTTTTACTACCAACATCAATTTAAAAATATAAATAATTTCATAGCCTTCTAGTGAATAAAAGAATTCGATCACATGTACATGAATTCCACTTGCTTTACCTTTCTTATTAATGTATTGTTATGTAACGGGTGAACGGATAAATATATACATTTCAGATTTTTCGTAAAATACAATTATACTAGGCTATGATGGAAACAAAACGGAGTTGGGAAATCAAAAATTGCATTCGACGGTTTTGAGCAATTGTAAAAAACAATTAATCGAGGAATTTGCTTCAAAAGTTTAAGATCAAATGATTTGTAATTTCACCTCAACAGCCTCTTAAAAGGTTTGGATAGTTTTTGTAATGAACAGATATCGAAAACTGTCGTTTAAACAATCTGTAATTTCCTTCACACGTGAACAATTAACGCTTCGTCCGTAATTTCGAATCGGCAAACACAATTATCTAGTTCTAGGCAAACAATTCGCACATCACCTTGTGCCTAATCATCCCACTCCGATCGATGGAACGAATACCTGGAAGGGAACCAGTGACGCAATTAGTCACACCAGCAGAGCGGCCGGTTTCTTGTCGTGTTTCTAGGTTACACTAAAAGTAAATAACATGCAAAAAAGGTAAATAAAAATGTAGACATTCTAAATATAGAAAACACGTCACGGCGGTAATAGATCCGTTTCAATGCCAAAGTGCTCTGGCGTGAAAAGTAAAGGTTTCAAGCTGGAACAGTTAATTGTGAACGAGCGAATTGTTTGAGAAGTAATAATGTACGCTTATACAAAAATTAGCAACGCTTACGGAAATGTTTGCAATTATTTTAGTACGTGGTCGACATTGTGTGACTTTTCTTTGTAAACATGTGCAATATTGAGGTGAAAGTGTCAAAAAATGGGTCAAAAACAACTTTAGAGTATGATATTATACATTTTGCACGATTGTTATAATAAGCTGTAAAATTCCTAAGGTTCTGCGAGGAAGATTAATTTTGGAGAAATAACGAAGCAAGTGAGTGCGAGGAGAGTTGCCTAGCCAAGTTTTCTCCGTCTCCTTTTTTATCTTTTACTAAACTAGAAGTTATGCTTGCCTTACCTTAATTCGTCGAAAAATTTCTTGCAAATCCATTATTCTAATCTACTTCAGAATGTGAGAACACCTATTTACTTGATATTTGCTTTATCAAAAACTAGAGACTATATCGCCAAAATCAGGGGTGGCTCGTTATGTAGAGCCGAGGAGCCATGGCACTACCACTAATTGCAAGCTCAGCAAGGATTTTAAAATCATTCCAAACACTTTTCGCCTTCATTTGATTTATCTAATGCTTCTGTAAAGGCTTTCGATTTCAATTAACTTTCGGTTCTCTTCCTCAAAAAGTGGCTCTACCATCAAAATTTTCCACCAGCCGCCACTGGCCAAAACTATGCAAATATATGAAATTGTCGAAATATTTCCTTCAAATCCTCTTTTAATCTACTTCAAAAAGTGAGAACATCTATTAATTAAATAAATAATAAACGAAGATTCTCCGTATATAGCTGAATCAAAAGTGTGAACATGCCTCCGACAGGGATCGAACCTGCAACCTCAAGATCTCCGGTCTGGGATGCTACCAGTAGTACCACAGAGGCCACACAGTTTCTATTAACTTGATCTTTGCTTTAGTCTATAATGCAAAAACTATGCATGAGCACAGCATCTCATCTTGACCTCGTTTTAGGGACTAAACGGACAAAATTATTAATTTAATTTAAAGAGAACTCAAGGGCGTTTCCAACCAACAAGTCGAGGGGGGGTAATAAAAAAAGATAAATAAACTGGTGCTTCCGCTCTCATACACCCAGTGGCTAAAAACTATTTATTACTCGTTTTTTAGTCGATCTAAACACTATTTACGACCAAAGTCATTTAGCATATCTTCGTTCCTAGAAGTCCCACAAAAAAATGTTATATGCAAAAAAAAACTCTTGAACGCATCACCAGATTTTGAAAATTCATGGTGCAATGTGTTGTTCACTCATCCAATAGATGCAGATAAAAACAAAAAATAAATTCGTCGTTCAATTGTTTTTAAAAATTCATCCAGCAAAGTGTTACCCGTCGTTCTTTTTTTGAGGATAACTCATGTAACGGATAATCTGATTTTGAAAATTCTCCCGGCAAACTATTGTGCTCACTGAATTGATGCAGATAAGATAAAACATTAAATTCGTCGTTCATTTCTTTGCGGTTTCGAAAGCATAACATTTGAACAAAATGGCAGATATTAAAAATTCTTTCAGAAAAGTGTCTTTTTTTACAGTTGGAAATTGTGGTTTTTGGCAGTTGAACATTGCCATTTTTAGCAGTTGAAAATACAAGTGTTTAGTTGTTGAAAATGATCCATTTTGGCATTTCAAGATTGTAGTTTTTGGGGGTTGAAAATTGTCATTTTTGGTAGCTCAAATTATTTTTGGCAGTTGAAAATAGCCAAAAAATTGTCATTTCTGCCAGTAAGCAGATAAAAATTACAGTTTTTGACAGTTAAAACGGTAATTGATTGCAGTTGAAAATTTGTCATTTTTAACAGTTGGGAATTGTGGTTTTCGGCAGTTGAAAATTGCCATTTTTAGCATTTAAAAATATAAGTTTTTGGTTGTTGAAAATGATCAATTTTGACATTTCAAGATTGTAGTTTTTGGAGGTTGAAAATTGTCGTTTTTTGTAGATTTAAACACGTCAAAATGTGGCAAATTTAGTGTAATGTTAAAACGGATCACAAAACATTTTCGTGAAATTAACACAAAATGCAAAAATCTCACTTTTTAAAATCGTAATTTAGATTTTTTAAATTGCACACCTGCCGAACGCGTTGTCCGATTATAATTATTTAAATTTCAAAATATGTCGAATTTAGTGTTATTTTAAAATGCATTCATATATTTTCTCGCGAAATTAACGCAAAATGTAAAAAAAATGCATTTTTTTTAAATTTCCAGAATTTAAAAAACGCGATTTTAATTTTTGGAATTGTACACCTGCCGCATGCGTAGTCCGATTTTAATTATTTAAACGTCAAAATATGGCGAATTTACTGTTATTTTAAAACGGGTTACAATATTTTCTCGTGAAATTAACACGAAATGCAAAATTGCAGTTTTTAAATTTCCAAGATTTTGATTTTTTTTAATTGCACTACTGCCGCACGCATTGTTTAATTGTGATGATTTAAACTTCAAAATATGGCAAACTTTATGTAATTTTATTACGGGTTACGAAATTTTCTCTTGAAAAAATTGCATTTTTTTAATTTTCAATGTTTTAACTTTTGAACCGAGGACGAGATTTGTAAAATTCTTTCGGCAAAGTCTTATATTCATCCGGAAGATGTAGAAAAAATGTCTCGACTGATGGAAAAAGAATATTACTCAGAAGAGGATTATATCAATTGCAAATGATTTTGTTCTTGTTTTCTGTGACGTATTCAATAAGCTGTAGATTTTGATTTTGTTGTGATGTACTTTGTTATAATTTGTCATGTACTGTATCTAAATTTGAATAAAATTTTAAAAAAGAACCAAAAAATTAAATTTGTTCAATTGGTTTTCGGGTTTCACAGGATAACTCTTCAACGTATGACCAAATTTAGCAAATTCTTCCAGAAAAGTGTTGTACTCGTCGAATGGATGCAGATAAGACCAAAAAATTAAATGTTTCCTTCAATTGATTTCTGATTTTTGAGGATAACTCTTGAACGGATGATCGAAATTGGAAAATTCTTCCAGCAAAGTCGAATAGATGCAGTTAAAACGAAAAAATTAAATTTGTCATATAATTGTTTTCTGATCTTTAAGGACAACTCTTGAACGGATAAACATATATTGAAAAATCTTTCAGCAAAGTATGTGTATAAAAAAAATTAATTGATCAATAGTTCTGTGGTTTTGAGAAGATAGCTCTTGAACAAAATGGCCGATTTTAAAAATTCCTCCTGAAAAGTATTTCTACTCATCGAATAAATGTACAGGACCAAAATAATCATTTATTTAAGATAACTTGTGAACGGATGACCAAATTTGGAAAATTCTTTCAGCAAAGTGTTGTACTCGCCGAATAGATGCAAATAAGACAGAAAAAGATACATTTGTAGTTTTTTGAGGATAATTGAACGAAAGGAAAGATTTTGCAAATTCTTTAAGATAAGACAAGAGTTGGTCTTTTGCATTGTATTTACAATGTGAGACACGTCAAAATAAAGAGTAACTTAGGTCAACTAACAAACCATTACACAAAATAAAATAACTTAAAAATAACTTACCACAACTCAACGTTTTAAATCTTCTAATTTTTCATTTTTTTCCTTTCGGTAGTCATTAAAGAGATATAGATCAGATAAAAAATAATTTTCCGTTTTTTAACCAAAAACAAGTTTTAAATTCTTAAAGTATTACACTATGCGCCACTATAGTGGCTTTCGCGGATGCGATTTTCAAATTGAACTCTGCCGTACAGAGAAACAGCCCCGTACAAAATTCAGCCTAAGAGGTTAAGGAGATATAGATAAAGTTACAAAATACAATTCGTCGTTTGATTGATTTCCGCGGGCGAAGAACGGTATTACAAATTTAATACGGGCTATTTTTCGTCTTTTTTTGTGCTTCTGCAACAAGTGAAGGTTTTTAATGATCGATTTTTCTTTCCTCAAAAATGGGATGGTGAGATATATTGTGTGCTAAGTGCCTCTGCCGTCAAAATTTTTCTAGAGCCGCCACTGCTCCGGGCACAAGTTTAAGTATTATTTTTTTAGAGCAAAAGTACTTCATCTTATCTGTAAAAATTGGGCTTTTCACTGTTATATTAATTATTTTAAAATACTAATAGCTCACGAAGATATAACAGTAGAAAACTATTTGTACCGTTTTTTTTTGGCCCACTGTGCATTATTATATTATATGTTAAGTGGCTCTACCATCCAAATGTTCCACGAGCCGCCACTGCATACACCTGTTCCATGAAATCTCCCTATCCTTTTCCAACGTTTTAAAGCGTTGGAAAAATTAACCGGTTATATTATTTGTTTGGAATATCGGTAATTTTTAACAATAAAAATTGTTAAGCGAAAAATTCTTAGGGGGGTAATTACCCGATTACCCCCCCCCCCCCCCCTTGAAACCGCCACTGAGAGAACTATGTATTCAAAAATAAGGTAGAATTAAAAAAAATTATCCTCCAACTTCACGCCCACCAAGAAATGAGAATAACGAAAAACATTTGGTCCTCTTTGTTATTAGTAATAGATTTTTGCCACAAACAAATTGCAAAAGATCACTTATACTTCTTGGATGATTTTTCATGGTGAATATACCCGTAAAATTGAATTTACATCCATTTATAAATACCAACAATACTCCAAACATCATCTCGAGAGTAATTCAATCAATTTCGAACATCGTAAACCACTCCGCACGCACATTATGAAATGCATAGCTAGCTAGGAATCGTACGCATCGAAATTAGAACGGATCATCCATAAATAAACCAGTATATCTGGAACCATCTATCAAAAACCGAGCCACGATCCCATCCAGAAAACTCCTATATTTACGCGCGTGATTTAATTGCGTCACGTTTTAAATCAAAACTTATCGAACAATGATCTATTTCTGGCGCCCAACATCAAACATGTAACTCACCGGCTCCTGCTCCTTTCACTCTTACGGATTACCGTAATCTATTCAAGCCGCTCGTATCTCTGGATCGGATCTAATCGTCCTCTTAATTCCCACTAATGATTGTTTTCCTTATTAAGGTGTCCAATTCGGTGTATTATGTAGTGGTTGAGTCATCTCTGGCGAAATGCTTTAATTGGATCGAGGCACGAGTTTTTCTCGAGGTGCATTAATGTGTCGTAATTTAATGACGGTCATGTTTCCAGGTATCTCGAGAATTAATTGGAGTATCGAAGATTGTGAGATAAAATGAATTAATTCGAAGTTTTCTTTCTATTGGAAGATGTTGATGTGTGTTGAGGTGATCGAGTTGAGTGTTCAAGGTTTCTGCTCGTGCGTAGATATTTACATAATTGCACTTATTGATAGCTAATATTGAATTATCGGAAATCAAACTATTTATAAGGTGTGAGTCACAGAATTTTGTTTCTGAGTTGCTCATGCCTGAGAGAGAGAAATATAGCAGTCATGTCTGAGATTAATTTATTTTTTTAAATCTAATTCAATAGAACTAATCTAGTCTCATGACCTCATTTATCTCACAGCCAACTCTGAAACAAAATTTTGTGGCTCATACGATATATTCTACAAGTATTGAAATAGTGAACTAGCAAGTTAAAACCAGCCTTGAGAATGGTAAATCTGAACCAACGAGAAGTTTCCAGCCACGGATTTTGGCGCATCCACCATCACCCGAATTATGACCAATCTCAATGAAATTTTAATTACAGTCGTTAGGGTGTAATCCCAGTCCAAATGTTTAACAATTAAAAATAATCCGTTTGAAATTTTCGTCAAAACTCGGGATGGAATGAATTTTTAAAATTAACCCAAATCAAGTGGGATTTGGGAGGTGGATTCTCAACGAGCCCTCGAACCTGCACCTTTTTGCTAATTTGACAATATCTCTATCTCTTCAAATGCAGAAGTTGTCCATGTTGCCCCTACGAAATCCGGGCACCCTGTATATCCGATATATTGATATTTATATAAATATCGGATATTTTCCGAACCCTGGCCTCAGGTGACCGACCTCCACGGCTCAGGTACGGTATTGCTGGTCCAAATTCTGATTCGGACGTGAATGTTGTATTTGACCATCATCGATAAATCAAAAATGAAAATTTCGTGAGTGGCTGTTTTAGGTGCGAATAATAAACTCGACTAAATTACTTTATTTTAGATTTCGGGCAAGCTATATTTAACAATTGGAGTAAATTGCGTTTATGCGAGGAGCTTTTATGGATCTTTCAGTGGGGTGTGGTTATTTTTAAAACTATTTGCAGACCCACATCTGCGTTGTATGAAACTATTTTTAGGTGACTTCAGTTTCACCCTAATAACAAGACACACGACATGTTCTACATCTTGCAGATTGTTTACCAACGGTAAACATCTTCCAAATTCAGTATTTACATTAATAATAAAAAAAAATCCTCTTGAAAATGTCCGCATGAGGCGAAACTAGTCAAGAATTTTAAATATTCTGACCTTCCACTGTTTTTTTTTTCAGAGCATTACTGATTTTTTCATACTATAATTCTTAATAAGAAAACAGTATAAAATACTAGTTTCATAAGTTACAACAAATTTGTAGTTAAAAAATATGACTTTGTTTTTTATTTTTGGTATTTAAATAAAGCTAGCACAACCATTGTTTTTTTAATGACTGGAACTACAATACAGGGAAGAGAACAACAAATTAGCAATAAATAAATGAGTACTCTGAAAATTTGGCTTTATTTTCTTTTACATTTTTTTTTGTATTTTCAATGATTGTTTTTTATTGGGGATTTTTTACTTTTTGGCCACTATTTTGGAGTTTTTAGCCGGCAACTTATTTTAAGGTAAAAGGTTTAAAAAAAATCGAAAATTTTGACGAACACATTTTCGATTTTTTGGTCCAAATTTTTGAGTTTAAGGCAGGGGTGTGGAGTCGGAGTCGGAAGAGGTGGAGTCAGTGAATATTTGGGGTCGGAGTCGGAGCCGGAGTCTGGAGGCTGCAAATTTGAGGGGTCGGAGTCGGAACAAAAAAATTCAGGAATCGGAGCCGCAGTCGGAGTCGAAACAAAAAAAAAATAAGTAGCCGGAGCCGGAGTCGCTACATTTTTGTCACAACTCTACACCCCTGATTACAAGTTAGAAGATTCTATTACGCATTCAATTGTCGAACTGCTCACACAACTTGCATTAGCGAAAATAAAAATATTCAGAAATTCGACGATGCAAATATTCGACAGAGAATGGTGCTTCCCCTTGTTTTTTTATATAAGCAAAATGAATGTTGATTGTTATTCTAATACGACGTTGTTAGCGTCGGAGTCGGAGCCGGAGCCGGTTTCGAAACCGGAGCTGGAGTCGGAGTCGTAGCCGGAGTCGAAGTTGGAGTCGGAATAAAAAAAATGAGGAATCGGAGACGGAGTCGAAAAAAAAACGCTACATTTTTGTCACGACTCCCCTGGTTTAAGGTCCGAATTTTTGGTCTATTTTTTAAATTTTTTTCCCTATATTTTAGATTTAAACTGAATTGTTGATTTGTATGCACAAATTTTGATTTTTTTGCGTTTCATTTTAGATTTTTTAACCTCAATGATTGTTTTTTTACGATTTCTTTTACTTTTTGGCCACTATTTTCGAGTTTTTCGTCGGTAACTTATTTGAAGGTATTATTTGTTATTTTTGAGGCTGAAAATGGGAAATGATTTTTCTTTTGCTTGAATTTTCAATTATTTACTCTTTTAGGCCAGCATTTTTCATTTTATGGTCTATATTCTAGATCTTTGGCCTGAGTTTTGTTTAAACATTCTTTATCTTATCCAAAATTTTCGATTTGTTCGTTAAAATTTTTAATGTTGGTCCATATTTTTGATTTTAGGTCCGAATTTTTAATGTTTTGACCTACATTTTAAATTTAAACTGTAATATTGATTTATTGTTTTTTTTTACTTTTTGGCCGCTATTTTCGAGTTTTTTGTCGGCAACTTATTTTATGGTCAAGAGTTATTTTTCTGGCTGAAAATGGCAAATTTTTTTCTATTGCTTGAATTTTCAATTATTTGGTAGGCATTCTTTTTAAATTTTTTAGACCACCTTTTTTTATTTTTTGGTATATATTTTAGATCTTTGGCCTGCTTTTTCGATTTCTTTGTACCAAATTGTTTGCCTAAATATTCTTCATTTTGGCCAAAATTTTCGATTTTTCTGTTGAAATTTTCGTGTTTTTGATCTGCATTTTTTATTTTTAGCTTCGAGTTATCGATTTAACTTTGAATTAAACAACTTTCGACGTTTTTTTTTCTACCTGACAATGGACTACCACATAATAACGGTCGCAACAATCATCTTCACTAAATTTTCAAGTTTCTTGGCGTATATTTTAGTATTTCTATCTAAATTATTCATTTTAAAGTCATGCATGCAAACTTAAGCGTAACCCCTTCCGCCCCCTGTGAAAAAATGTTTTTTTTTTCATGAAACCATTCTGAGCAGAATAAAACCATTATGAGCAGAATGAAACCACCGCCTAAAAATATTTAAAAAAATCCTGTCTATATTTAAGGCCTTATTCAATTAGTTAGTGACTATCCGTTAGGTTTTTTTTTGTTTCAAATACTTAATTTTTGTTTGTAAAAATATATTAAAAAGACTCAAGATGACGTCGTAAAAATTAAATATTTTACAGAATTGTTACTGGATTTTCATACACAGTCATTGAAGGGTACCGGTTTCCGAAAAAAAAAAGATTTTGATTGAACATCTTAGTTCACATTGCATAAATACTTTATTTTGTCATTTATAAAAAAAGAGTTTACATTTTCGCCCATTTTGCAAATTCTCTCTCAAATTCAAAATTTTAAAACTTCGACGTACTGTCCTAAGCTGTTCAACAATGCTGGTACTCATACAAAGTACTAGAAGAAGAAAAAACCGCGCAATACTTTTTACTGGAGTAACTGTGGAGGCTTTCACTTTGCGGTACATTTTTATAAATCAAAAACGCAAGTAACTTTGTCAATATCACATGCAATTAAATTCAGGTGAAAGTGGACGTATACGGCTGCCAAAGAAATTAAAATTGGATTTTTCGGTTTGAACCACATTTCCGCACAATTTTTTTTCTTTGAAAAACACGCAAACACTCGCTTATTGATTATTAGTAACTATAGTTTGAAAACAATTAAGTCTTGTTATTCTCCAATTAACAGCATGTGATATTATCAAAGCAGGTCATGAACAAAAAGCAGCAGGTCTTCTTAGTTTCTAAATTTGCAAATAATTATTGCCACTGACAAAACCAAACAAGAAGGACCTACACATACACGAAACTGAGGTATTACATATTGATGTAAATACTGAAAAAATGTGTAAATAAACAGTTTTTGCTCATTAAAAACTTGAAGTTTGCAGTTTTTTTAATAACCAAAAAAAGAAATGCGGCTTTTTGTTCATGACCTGCTTTGACTATTATTTTTTCGATCTCACGGTAGTATTTCATCAAAACGATTTTTCGATCTCAACGCAATAGTCTTCCAAGAATTACTTCTTAAATTACAAGCAATTGCGTATCAATGGATTCATTGAAACCCTTAAATAAACGCATAGTCACCTACGTAGATAAACTGCACATGAATAAATTGTAACATCATCAAATATCACACCATATCTCACCGGAGTAAATTAGCCAACATAAATATTTGAACTCACACTACTCACAATTATTTGCGCACTTATAGCACTTTCGGTTGTTTTTTTTTTGGAATCTCTTTGGAGCACCAGCACTTTTGACGAACGGTTCGGAACCAACGAGACTCGTCACGATCGGCAACGCGTCGATGACTAAACCTGACTTCGAGGTTCGCGATCTCGCGTCCTCGCTCCTCGGTGAGTGATGGAGGAGGAGGTGGGGGTTGCGAACATGGAGCAATGTTTGTTTTTCTGCTTGATATCTGATGTGAATTGGAATGTTCGGATAAGGTATAACATGTGTGGTTTGAAATAATTAATGAAATACGAATAAAGGACCACATTGTTGATAGCCAGTCAAAATGTCAATGAATTGTCTGAATGATTTGAGAAAATAAAATTTCCTTTTTTATTCAATAGGTATAGTTAATGAAATATTTGTAAGAACCACCAGTCAAAATATAAATGAATCGTCTGAACGATTCCAGAAAATCAAAATTCCTTTTTTATTCAGCCAATTAGCAGTATTGAAATTATTATTGAGCTCTCTATTGTTACCAGTGACGGTTCGCGAGGTTTTTTCTGGTACGGCCGAGGAACAAGTCTCTGCAACTGACCCTACCCATCTGTATTACCACCTCTTGTTCCTCGGCCGTACCAGAAAAAAACCCCGCGAACCGTCACTGATTGTTACTCTTCTATAATTCGAATTATACAGCTGCTTATTTTGGTTTCCGATTAATCGAGAGGTGTATAAAAATATACCTGAGAACGGAAGGGTGCATCTGCAGTATCTAGGGTATCGTGAGAATTTATACATTTACATTTAGAACACAGATGGCAGCTGGCAGGTTTTAAAAGGGAAGAATCGTTAAGCTAAGAAGACACGCTGGTAAAGTAAAATACATAGCAGCTATTCTATTTAATTAATTACAAGTTCAAAACCATAAGATGACAGAAAAAATAAGATAAAATAATAAAATTGAAAATTGTTGAAACTAGGATATAACAATATACAAAATAAGACATCATCGAGTAGAGAATATAATGGTTAGTGCCGGCCGATTTGTTTTTAGAATGTCAAATGTGACTATCGTGGGAAAGTTGTGACTTGAGTCAGAGCCCTGCAGAAGCGGGTTTTTGAAAGCCCGGCCCGGCCCGGCCCGACAGTAAAACTTTAAAACCCGGCCCGGCCCGGCCCGATGAAACGAAAATATGTTGCTAGCCTGGCCCGGCCCGGAGCTGAATATTCAAAGCCCGGCCCGCCCGTCCCGAAAAATGTTGAATGAAATAAATAAAATTACTGGACCCATGTACTCCTTAAAATTCCTAAAATACATTGAATTCATGTAAATAATATTTTTTTCAATTATAATAAAATTAAATGTATCCAAGCCCGGCCCTGCCCGGCCCGTGTTAAATTATTCATCGGAAAGCCTGGCCCGAAGTTTGAAAAATATGGCCCGGCCCGGCCCTACGTCGGGGCCTCTGACTTGAGTCCCTTACAAGCAAAATTTAAAAAAATATAGGTATCTAAATAATGGCGCCTATTTTTTAAATTATAATTAAAAAAAAATAACCCAGGCAGTTATAAATCGAATATTTATATAGATGACTATGAAAAATTATTAACATATTTAAAATTTTAGCCGGGCCTCACTCCTGTCTGACAAAAATTTTGAGTTAAAATTTAACGTTGTTTTGTGTAACTCGACAGCAATACCTCGAAAAATTATTTCTTTATATAAAAAACGGTCGGATTTTTCCCTTTATTGTGCGGTTTATTTTTATACGGTTTTAAAGTTACGATACATACCGGGTGACCCAGAGTTCTGTAAAAGCCCCATAACTTATTTGCCATTTGAGATATCGACTTCTAGTTTTCTTGGACTGGTTCCGACACTTATTCTACATATTTTAAAAATATGTATGTTTTTGTACAGGGTGTCCCAATATACATAACAGAACAAAGTTATGTTTTTTTAAATGGAACACCCTATATTTTATACTTTATTTTCAACCCTCTTGAGAAGCTGATAAAAATAGTATAAGATAGTGTGGGTCTATTATGGACGATTCGTTAGTTATGGGCAAATTTGAGGCAAAAACAAGGACACGTTGAAAAAGTTGCAGAAGCGCTCCTAGCAATGCTAGCGTCGTTTTTTATACACTAAAGAATTTTCCACATCATGAAGAATAATACAAAGCGGCTTTGGTTCTGTTTTGTTCATACTGCTATACAGGGTGTCAACATACGCAAAATAATGGATAACTATTTTTTTTCAAATGGAACACCCTATATATCTTGCAACCAATGCATGGAATTTTTAATAAGCTTTCCAATGATGTACAATTTGTATAATGGAATATTAAGGATTCTTAAGATTTATCCATAAAAACATTTTTCTTTTGTCACCTCCTGCTCATTTTTGGATTTTCAGTCAAAACTATGCATTTTCTGAAAAAATAATAAGAGACCAAAGTTGTAGAGCGGAAAATTTTCGATCGATATAGGTCTTTCGACTTTTCCAATAATGCGTGCATTGCCCGCCAGAGTGCGCAAAATCGTGACCGTATATGCATTTTAGCGTTTTTCTCAAATTTTTTGTTAATTAATTGCACTATACTTTATTTTCCACGTCCTCTAGCAGAAAAACGGGTAATTATACAAATATTCAAATGGCCTACATCGATTGAAAATATTCCGCTCTACAACTCTCAAAAGAAGCAATTTTTGCCCAAAATGCATAGTTTTCGCTAAAAATGCAAAAAACCATTGCAAAAATTGATATATACATTTTTAATTTGCATTTTTAGGGAAAACTATGCATTTTTGGCAAAAATTGCTTCTATTAAGAGTTGTACAGCGGAACATTTTCAATCGATGTGGACCATTTTAATTTTCCTATAATTTCCCGTTTTTCCGCTAGAGGGTGCGGAAAATAAAGTATAGTGCAATTTATTAATAAAAAATTTGAAAAGAAAACGCTAAATGCATATACGGTCATTATTTTGCGCGCTGTGGCGGGCATGCACGCATTATCTTAAAAGTTTAAAGACCTATGTCGACCGGAAATTTTTCGCTCTACAACTTTGATCTCTTATAATTTTTCCTGAAAATGCATATTTTTGGCTAAAAATCCAAAAAACAGCAGAAAGTGACAAAAGAAATATGTTTTTATTGATTAATCTCAAGAATCCTTCATATTTTGTTAAACAAACTATATATCATTGGAAAGCTTATTAAAAATGCCATAGATTGGTGGCAAATTATATAGGGTGTTCCATTTGAAAAAAAATTGTTATCCATTGTTTTGCGTATATCGACACCCTGTATAGCACAATGAATAAAAGAGAACCAAAGCCAATGTGTATTATTCTTTATGATGTGGGAAATTTTCTAGTGTATAAATAATGATGCTATCTTTGCTAGGAACGCGTCTGCAATGTTTTCAATGTGTACATGTTTTTGCCACAAATTTGCCCATAACTAACCAACCGTCCATAATAGACCCATACTATCTTATACTATTTTTATCAGCTTGTCAAGAGGTTTGAAAATAATGTATAAAATATAGGGTGTTCCATTTAAAAAAACATAACTTTGTTCTCTTATGTATATTGGGACACCCTGTACAAAAACATACATATTTTTAAAATATGTAGAAAAAGTGTGGGTACCAGTTCAAGGAAACTAAAAGTCGATATCTCAAATAGCAAATAAGTTATGGGGCTTTTACAGAACCCTGGGTCACCCGGTATTTCATTTTTTCGGAGGTTCCCCGTTGTATACACGGGGAGATATTATGTTTCGGTGGTTCCCCGGACTATGCGATGTGTTGCAGTATTTGTTTTGATGCAGTTGCTCATAATATTAGGCTCGCAGTGTGTGTTAATGCTACGCGCACACTTGTCGGAATCGGACGGACGGCACGCATCGGCAAAAATTGCCTAACACAGTTGTAGACAAGTCAACTCACATTTATCGGTACGGCATGGAACGGATAAATGTGCGTTGACTCGTTTACAACTGTGTTAAGCAATTTTATCCCCTGCGTGCCGTCCATCCGATTCCGACAAGTGTGCGCGTAACTTAATAGTACATTACATACCGAGTCGGGAAACACTGTATTACAGATTGTAAACCGAGGCGCTTCGTATTTTTTTTGATATTTTTTTTCACTTAAAATTTAATTGAAGGTCTCAGCAATAGAGGGTGCTTTGGGATTTTAAAATAAAATAAAACGCAAACAATGTTGCGAGGCCAAAATATTTTCTTTGTATTCAAAAGATCAACTATTTACAATTATGTTTTGAAAATATTATCGATCAAATGTGCACCACAGCTTTGAAGACAATAGCGTATTCTATAAGACGCTTTATCATTACGTTTTCACACATTTGGGCAGATATCTCACGAATAATATTTCTGCTGTTCTCAATTGTTCTTGGATTGTTAGCGTAGACCTTCGACTTCACATAACCTCACAGGAAGAAGTCACACGGCGTCAAATCACAAGATTTTGTTGGATACTTCACAGGACTATTTCTTGAAATCACTTTCTCACCAAACTTGGAATAACGCCATGGTTTCATTGGCAGTATGGTACGTTGCGCCGTCCTGTTGGAACCAGAGTTCCTCCAGTTGGTTTTCAATAACAACTGGGATGAAATAATCGTTCAACGTAGCCCGATAACGAACTCCGCTTACGGTGACACGCTCTTCTTGAGTATTCTCGAAAAAATAATGTCCAATGATACCACGGGATCAGTTACACATTACAGTAAGATCAAAAAACTGACCTTCCGTCAAATGTTGGATCGCTCAAGCAGCAAAATCTCGGCGCCAACGATGATTATTAGGCTTTAGTTCTTGAACCAGTTGAATTTTGTATGGATGCAAATCTAAATCCTTCCAAAAAAATCCTCCAGGCTGAACCTAAGTCCAATTGCCGACAAAGGACCCCGCACAAACCTTATGGAAAATGGGTCTCGGTGGATTTGGCTGAAATTTTGGGAATTTGTAGTTTACGTCGTCCTGATGAAAAGTTCTCATGGTTGCAACTTGATTCGTTGAGCCGTATGAGCACTAAAAACATTCAAAAGTAAAAAATAGACAACTGCCGCTGCCACTCTGTAGGCACTTAAACATCTGTTAATTCATCTCTCCCCTGACTTGACCTTTCTCCCCCCCCCCCCCTTCCCTTCCATTTCTTCTGTTCTTCGACTAGTTTTCGTTTGTGGAATACGCATGCTATCTCCGATGCTGCGAATAGGCCACCACAAGAAAATCTTGATAATATACCAGATGTTATTGACCTTTGAATATTTGTTGGGTATGCGCTATATACCTTTGTAAATAGAAGATAATAAATGCGATAATTTAATAAGTAAGAAAAAACGTAAAATAAAAGATTCAGTATTCATTTTCTTTCCATCACCGTGCGTGATTCCACAAAGGAAAACTAGTCGAAAAAGAGAAGAAATGGAGGGGGGAGAAAGGTCAAGTCAGGATAGAGGAGGGATAGGGAAGGGTTGAATTAACAGATGTATAAGTGCCTACATAGTGGCAGCGGCAGTTGTCTATTTTTTTACCTTCGACTGTTTTTAGTGCTCATACGGCTCAACGAATCAAGTTGCAACCATGAGAACTTTTCATGAGGATGACGTAAACTACAAATTCCCAAAATTTCGGCCAAATCCACCGAGACTCATTTTCCATAAGGTTTGTGCGGGTCCTTTGGATAATCTCGAACACTTTGTCTTACAGCTTCAACATTGTCTGCATTTCTCACATTTCTGACACGATTTGTCAGCGTAAACTCATTCACAAATTTCTTTACATTACGAATTGTTTGTTCACTCATGTGTCTTTAATCCGCACCAAGGTGCCTTCTTAGAGCTTTGGTTTCGATTATAATTTTTTAATAATTTCGTAATGTTATTGTGGTGATTAACACGTTCATTGTCATTCACGCGATATCGCGTATTGCGGCCCCTCACCAAACGGCCGTTCACGCGACATCGCGTGGTCGTCGCTACGAGACGTATGTACAAAAATTATTTATCAAGTGTGAAAAAATGTTATTCAGTGAATGTAACGTGTTTTCACATTTTTTCACAAGTGAAAAAATATAATTTATAATAAAAATATATGATTTTTCATTAAGATTATTTGACCCAAATTTTCAATATTTAGGAATATTATTCTTATTTTAACAAAAAAATGTATTACGTGTGCGAAATCGGTGTACTTTTGCGCATTCGAGTGCCATTTTTTAACAGGTCGAAAAATTGCTAAATCGCTAAGGAAACCCATTTTTCAGACGTAATTTGGTGTTTATTCATTGTTTGTCGTGTTTTTGGTACAATTACTTCTGCTGTTTATTTGGTGGTGAATCATACCTCCAGGACAATTAGCATTCACACTCGTCGTGTAGTTATTTTAAGTGGATTATAATTAAATTAATAGGTCAATTGATAACTGAATGCGGTCATTATTAGAATGGTCTTTGTTTTTGTTTGAAAAGAAAACATCACTTATTCTGGTCACGAGATTTCCAGCGTACTCATTTCGGAATGATAAGTATTTACTTGGCATGACAGAGTAAACACTTTTTATTTTTTTTTAACGCTAGTAATAAATTAAACAAGAAAACAAAAATTATTCTCAAGCAAGTGTTTTAATTTATATTTCAAGAACTATTGGGAGTAGTTTTAATCGGTGGTAAGCAGGGCCGCGCCAAGGTATGTTGCCGCCGGGGTGCGAGGCAAAAATTGCCGCCCCCTTTCAATGTGAAAAGGGGAATAGAGAAAATGAATACCACCATTGATCGGCGCGTCTCTAAATTATTTAGAAAGAAAGGATTTCGATATAAACAAAGAGAGCGCCGATTTTAAATAAATTGTTTGCAAATTGTAAAAAACTAATTAGATTTGGTGGGCGCCAAGTTAAGAGGACTCTTAGCATCGATGCTTCGGGCTAATGACCGGCGCCTCTTTAGGCCTGCCGCCCCCAAAACCTGCCGCCCGGGTGCTAGGCACCCCTAACACCAACGCTTGGCGGCCCTGGTGGTAAGTAGTATTGAGGTCAGAATTTTACAGGATAAATTTTATTTAGCCATACTAATCCATACAAATTTCACGAATTAATTGAGATGGAAATTTTTTTTTCGCAATTCATTCATGCCAAAAAATGACTTTCCTAGATATGTTGATGATTCTTGGCAAAACTAGATGATTAACGTTGTTGTGTGTTCTAGGAAATAAAATCAATCATTTTAAAATAGATTTGTTTAGATAAATGAATGCCTTTTCGAAATTTAAGCGCTGAAAATTGACATTCTTGAATTCGACATTGCGATGAAATGGCAAAAAAATATATGTATTTAATGAATAAAGCAACTATAATAAGCTGAAATCGTTCAGATCATTGTTATTGCGAAGGTAGATCAAATCTTTATCCGCTTGAAAAACAAGTTCCTCGGCTATTTTAAATGCCCAATTATCATATATAAGTTAAATTATTCGAGTAATTAACTTTTTTCCTGAAAATTCTAGCCACGACCTGGTGACCCAGGGATCTGTAAAAGCCCCATAACTTATTTGCTATTTGAGATATCGACTTCTAGTTTTCTTGAACTGGTACCTACACTTATTCTGCATATTTTAAAAATATGTATGTTTTTGTACAGGGTGTCCCAATATACATAACAGAACAAAGTTATGTTTTTTTAAATGGAACACCCCATATTTTATACTTTATTTTCAACCCTCTTGAGAAGCTGATAAAAATAGTATAAGATACTATGGGTCTGTTATGGACGGTTGGTTAGTTATGGGCAAATTTGTGGTAAAAACATGTACACATTGAAAACATTGCAGATGCGTTCCTAGCAAAGATAGCATCATTATTTATACACTAGAAAATTTCCCACATCATAAAGAATAATACACATCGGCTTTGGTTCTCTTTTATTCATGGCGCTATACAGGGTGTTAACATACGCAAAACAATGGATAACTATTTTTTTTTAAATGGAACACCCTATATAAGTTGCCACCAATCTATGACATTTTTAATAAGCTTTCCAATGATATACAATTTGTATAACAAAATATTAAGGATTCTTGAGATTTATCAACAAAAACATATTTGGTTTGTCACCTTCTGCTGATTTTGGATTTTCAGCCTAAACTATGCATTTTCAGGAAAAATTATAAGAGACCAAAGTTGTAGAGAGGAAAATTTCCGATCGACATAGGTCTTTCAACTTTTAAGATAATGCGTGCATTGCCCGCCAGAGTGCGCAAAATCGTGACCGTATATGCCTTTTAGCGTTTTTCTAAAAAAATGAACAAATTGCGCTATACTTTATTTTCCGCACCCTCTAGCGGAAAAACAGGAAATTAAAGGGAAATTAAAATGGCCCATATCGATTGAAAATGTTCCGCTCTACAACTCTTAATAGAAGCAATTTTTGCCAAAAATGCATAGTTTTCCCTAAAAATGCAAATTGAAAATGTATATATCAATTTTTACGTTTTTAATGGTTTTTTGCATTTTTTAGCGAAAACTATGCATTTTGGGCAAACATGCTTCTTTTAAGAGTTGTAGAGCAGAATATTTTCAATCGATGTAGTCATTTGAATAATTCTATAATTACCCGTTTTTCTGCTAGAGGACGTGGAAAATAAAGTATAGTGCAATTAATTAACAAACAATTTGAGAAAAACGCTAAAATGCATATACGGTCACGATTTTGCGCACTCTGGCGGGCAATGCACGCATTATTGGAAAAGTCGAAAGACCTATATCGATCGAAAATTTTCCGCTCTACAACTTTGGTTTCTTATTATTTTTTCAGAAAATGTATAGTTTTCTGAAAATCCAAAAATGAGCAGGTGGTGACAAAAGAAAAATGTTTTTATGGATAAATCTCAAGAATCCTTAATATTTCATTATACAAATTGTACATCATTGGAAAGCTTATTAAAAATTTCATGTATTGGTGGCAAGATATATAGGGTGTTCCATTTGAAAAAAAAAACAGTTATCTATTATAACGAAAAGTAACCAAAGCTGATTTGCGTTATTCTTCATGATGTGGACAATTCTTTAGTGTATAAAAAACGACGTTAGCTTTGCTAGGAGCGCTTCTGCAACTTTTTCAATGAGTCCTTGTTTTTGTCACGAATTTGCCCATAATAACCGTCCATTATAGACCCATGGTATCTTATACTATTTTTATCAGCTTCTCAAGAGGGTTGAAAATAAAGTATAAAATATAGGGTTTTCCATTAAAAAAAACATAACTTTGTTCAGTAATGTATACTGGGACACTCTGTACAAAAACATATATATTTTTAAAATATGCAGAATAAGTGTGGGTACCAGTTCAAGAAAACTAGAAGTCGATTTCTCAAATAGCAAATAAGTTATGGGGCTTTTACAGATCGCTGGGTCACCCGGTATGTTAAATTTTTAGGCTGCCAAAATTGTTAATCAATTTAAATTCGCAGAATACATTGTTACCGCCTGACTATTCTTCTGAGAGACAACATTTTTACATTAGGTTACTTTAATATTAGTTCGAATGGGAATTAAGATTTAATGAAAAATCCCGAGCAACGCTGATAATTCTATTTTAATAGCATTGCGTCTCCTGAAACGTGTTCCCATCACTGATGGTAACAAGTAGGCAGAAACGGGTCTACAGTTGTTATTCATGGGAAACAAAATGTATTCTCTTGTTGGTTGAAAAAATAATGTTATCATATAATTACGACTTGTTTCATGGGAGAAGTTTTTCATCCTTACAAATTCGCAGGTTATCTCAGCAATAAATCAATTGCCTTATAAAGTGTGTAACACTGGGTGTGAAACTCATTGGGTAACTGGGTATGTCTGTATAAATGAAGGCGCTTGCTCAAGAATTTTCCCAGCATATTGTATATCATTTGCAGTTACAGTTCATTACACCTCATATAAATTTCATGCATTCCCCGCATAAAGCTATCTCGTATAGATTAATCTCAACTATTCGAAATTTTGTTCTAAATATTTTTACTTTCTCCGTTACGAAGTACGGGAAAGCAGTGTGATCGTGAAAATGCAATTTTTAATAGAATTTTCCGCTAGTGGCTATTTCAACGATTTCTAGAAAAAAATGTGTGTAAAACACATTCAGATTCAGCACACATTGTATTGTTATTTAAGAAAATAAAATTGGAAAAATCCAAATCAACTCCAAATCTCAGATCACAGTGGGATAAATCTTTGAATATATCAATGTGCGTCATCACCCATAAAAAAGTTAGCAACAAATATTGATTCAGAATACATTAAACTATTATTTAAATAAATTTAATTCGGGACACCGAGTTTCCATCATAGAAAAATGAATTTATTTTTAAATCACCTCCAATACTCAGATCGTGCTCGGATAAATCTCAAAATATATCAATGTGCGCCATCACCCATAAAAAAGTTGGCAACAAATATTGATTCCGAATACATTAAACTATTATTTAAACACATGTAATTCGGATCATCAAGATTTCATCATAAAAAAATCAAATTATTTTTAAATCATCTCCAATAGTCCGATCGCGTAAAAATGTTAGCAACACATATGGATTCAGCATACACTAAACAAGTGGCGGCTCGTAGAACATGTTGACGGTAGAGCCACTTATACCCTGCGTTCAACATTGTTTGATAGGCATTTGAATTTGGCGCGTTGTTTTTCATATTGCAATGTTGGTACGTTCGAGCGAGAGTGTCAACTCGATCATTAGCGCCCGCAGAATTAACTGTCAGTGCGATCTTGTGTGCGTGTGCTTTATAGATATTTAGTTTTACATTTACGTTTTATACCATCTCATCTTACTGCAGATATTTTATTGGTAAGTTAAAAAATAACCAAATTAACACATGCAAATCTTAATTATGAAATGTGATTTTAGGTTAAGAATGCCGTTCGAAGATCACCACAACAGGTTCATCCTTGAAGCATATTTTCGAACAGGGACACGCAACGCAAAAGGGAGTTGGAGTTATTCCTATCAAAATTGCGAGGAACAATTTCATAAGCAGTTTCCTGATGTTGAGTTTGGTCACAATTACTTTGTGCAACATATTGTTACCAGATTCCATGAAACCAGCAGCGTTTCCAAAGGAAAATCTACAAGCCGACCTACTGTTCTTACGGAAGCAGTCGTTGCAGATATTCAACAAAGACTAGATGTGAGTCCGAAGAAATCGCTCCGATGTTTGTCTGCTCAGACAAATTTATCGCTCGGTACATGTCAGAAGGCTTGCAAACAAATTTTACATTTACATCCGTACAAGGTAACTGCAACTCAACAGTTGCTGCCGCCTGATAATCCTCGCCGAGTGCAGTATTGCAATTGGTTTAACGAGTTCCTGAATGATGACGATTTGTTAGATTTAACGTTCTACAGTGACGAAGCTTGGTTTCACCTTAGCGGCTATGTGAACTCGCAAAACCATAGAGTGTGGGTTGCAGAAAACCCCCATATATTTGTTGAGGTTCCGTTACATCCTCAGAAGGTGTCCCGAAGGAGAATCTATGGCCCTTTTTTTTAATGACAATATTAACGCAGCTCGCTATCGGGAATTACTCTTAAATCCTTTTATCGAACAACTTCATGATGATGAATTGCAGCAAGGATACTTTCTGCAGGACGGAGCTACTGCGCATACTGCAAATACAACGTTAAACCACCTGCGGCAGTTCTTCGGAGATAGGTTAATTAGCAAAGATCTATGGCCACCTCGCTCACCAGATTTGACACCGCTGGACTATTTTATGTTCGGATATTTAAAAAATAAAGTGTATACTGATCGACTCCACACTTTACAAGAATTGCGCAATACAAAAACAGAAGCGGTGCTCAATGTTACACCTGAAATTTTACAAAATGTCTTCAACAACATGAAACGCCGGGTAAATTTGTGTTTGGATCAAAATGGGCAACACTTTGAACATCTGTTATAGTTTAGTTCAAAATAAATTCCCTAATAGTCCTGCCACTGGTAAGTACCAACATTAGAAGTTTTTTTAGGAGCGGGAAATTCAAGCAGCTATCAAACAATAATGAACACACGGTACAATATAAATTTGTATCTTTGTTAAATGATCCAAGTGTGAGGCTGATTCTCATGATTCACGTTTCGGGGATGTACAAACGTGCGTCGTAATCTGTGCACTTCTTTCTCAATAGTTAAAAAATCTTGCTTAGCTTGAAACTACAGGTAGTGTCATGCCCCTGCATTACACTACTACCTTAACAATTTTAATAAAATAAATAAATTGATACAAACGAAAAATCCATATTTCGAATTCAAAAAGTTATTTAAATCATCTCAATATAAATAATTTCATTTTGAAAAATCTTCAAATTGGAAGATTGTCATCTGACGTTCGGTGAACAATACCCCCTCACATTATCTTCATATCCAGTCGGCAAACTTCCTTATGAATATTATCATTAAATTCATTAAGTCGGAGGAGGATGTTGGAAATTCCTAACCTGAATGCATCAAGACGATGCGTGTAATGAACGGTTAGACATTTGACAATTTAAATTGCTTCTAGGTGGCCTCGGGTCCTGTTCTTCCTCCATTTCGTGCCGGCGTTTTCTTGTTATGCACCATTAACTCCTCAGCGCGATTACAGGATTATGACTGTGTTTATGTGCAGAACACCTAAGATTTTCTAGGCCATTTCTGGCCGTGTAATGCTCTCGGTAATTTGGTGTCGTCTTTTTCCAAGCCAATTGTTTGAAGTGCTATTTGGCGTGCGCTTGCCTGCGTGCTTCGCAATTTTAATGCAATTATAATACGTTTATGGCACGGAGGAGAGTGCATTGTTCCTTTTACTACGGCAAACGCATTTTTTTTTCAATTTCGTTATAATCCTTTCGTCGATATTTTTCCGACGATTGAGCTATTATTTCTTAAGACATCTGTACCGTTATCAAATAAGGCAGCGGATCGCACAAAACTTATTTTTTTATGTTGTTGAATATACAGGGCTTTTATTTTAACTCTGAAAATCCAAATTTTGCAAGCGTGCAACTTCTGAATCCTTTGGCGGATTTTTGCAATTGAAACGTCAAAATCTAGCGAAATTTACGTTCTCTAAAAAAGCAATAGCAATTTTTTATGAAAGTGTTGAAATTACAGTTTTTTCGCTGAACTATACTGGTTTGAATGAAAAATGCAACACCAAGAAAAACAGCCAGAATTTATTTAATTTTTCTACAATTGATGGCTTTCGGTATAAAAAGTAACTCATTAACATTTCAATAAAACACTCCTTCATCAAACCTCTTTTTAGGATGATTTTATATACGAAAAATAGCAATATCAAATGGTGTTTTTATAAACATGGAACAATTTGGATTAGTTTTCTCGTGATAATAGTGCGAAGAACATCATTTAAAATGCCCAGAGTTCGTAACCGTCGAAATTTTGTACAACTAAGTGATTTCGAGCGAGGTCGTATTATTGGCATGAGAGAGGGTGGTCTTTCGTTTAGAGAAATTGCCAATAGAATGGAACGTGATGCAACCACAGTAATGAGGTGCTGGCGAAGATGGTCTCAGGAAGGTTTTCATGGACGTCGGAGAGGATCTGGACCACAGTGAAGAACGACAGACCGCGAAGAACGCAGGTTGAGACTTTTGGCGATGAGAGAAAGATTATCCACAACGCGGGCCATTGGAAACACTTGGAGGGATACATTAAATGTTAGAATCTCAATGGCATCGACATGTCATCGAATACGGAGTTTTGAAATACGTAGTTATCGTCCTTTTTGTTGCCTTCCCCTGACTCCACGTCATAGAGCTTCTAGGTTGGAATGGTGTAGAGAACGAGTGAATTGGAGACGAGAATGGCAACAAATTGTGTTCACTGACGAATCCAGATTTTGTTTGTGGGCCAACGATGGACGTAGACGTGTCAGACGTTTCCGCGGGGAACGCAGAAATATGGACTTCGCGCTTCCTCGGCATACTGCTCTCACGCAGGGGGTGATGATTTGGGGTGCCATCACGTATGGTGTTAGGTCCCCTCTAGTTATTATTCCTGGCACCCTAAATGCTTGGCGCTGCGTACGGACTATTCTAGAGCCCGTTGCACTGCCGTACTTACAAGGGTTGCAAAACCCTATCTTTCAGCAAGATAATGCTCACCCACGTACAGCAAGGGTAACAATAGAGTGTTTAGAAGAAGCTAACGTTGTAGTGCTTCCATGGCCTTCTCGTTCACCAGACCTTTCGCCCATCGAACATGTTTGGGATATGATAGGCGTCAGACTAGGAAATTTACCCCGTGCCCCAGACACTTTGGACGAACTTCGTTTGCGGATTCAGGAAGCTTGGGATGAGCTACCCCAAGAAGATATTGATCACCTCATTCAAAGCATGCCGAACCGCGTGAATGAGTGCATTAGAAACAACGGAACACCGACTCATTATTAAAAAAAAATGCTTGTGTAAGTAAGTTTTTGAACTGAAATTTTGATCGTTTACTTGAGACTTCAAACACAACTTCTGTAAAATTTTCATTAAAATCTGACCATAACGTCTTGGTGTTGCACTTTTCATTCAAACCAGTATATTTTTTAAAATCCAAATTTTACAAGCGTTTCCCACTTTTCGGTGAAATTTTATCTCAGGAAGGGTTCACGATATTTTGTTCAGGTATTTTTTTTTATTTGTAAGATACTATTTTTCTTATTAATATGACAACGTTCGTTTAGAAATATGTTTTCTTTCTGTAGCTAAAACTTCGCTCAGGTAATGAGTAGATCATCAGAAAGGGATTATTATATTTAGGTGCAAACAAATTGTTTATTGGGAAAAATTTCCAAGGCAATAAAATATAATTATTTATAATTTAGAAAGTAGTCAATTTTGATTAGGATGAAAAAAATTCTATGATTGGAATTTAGGTGTGAAATTGTACGTGAATGTATGTAGTTTTTTTTGGTGAATTAATGCATATCCTAGCGAACAAACCGTGTCTGAGGCGGAGTGCGGAGTCAATTGTGCGAACGCAATTTTTTTAAAGTTAATTTCACTTAGAAAGGCATGGACAATTTTCTACCGGGAAGATATGTGGCTATAATCTTTAATTCAGAATGAAATGCTGATTATTAGCAGTAAAGGGAAATATAGGTACTTTTATCAGAAACTCAGATTTTCAGATAAATGCTATGAATTTAAACCCCAGAAAATGTTACCAGGCGTTTTTTCGCTTAAGGGGTTGGGGTTCTGTGAATTTAAATTGATTAACAATTTTGGCAGCTTATAAATTTTGATTCGTCCATCTTAAGACATATTTAGCCGTGGCTGGAATTGTCAGGTAAAGACGGTAATCCGATCATTTAACTCATGTATAAAATTGCGCATTTAAAATGGCCGAGGAACCGATTTTGCAAGCGGATACAAATTTTATCCACTTGCAAAATTGTATTTACCTTTACCATGACAATGATCTGAACGATTTGAGCTTATATATATATTTGCTCCATTCGTTACTCATCGATATAATTTTTTTTTACTTTCTTCGTTACGAAGTACGAGAAAGTATTGTGATGGTGTTTTTTTTTTCAAAAAATTTCTTTTACGGAAATATCCGTTTTGGTGTCCCTAGATGCCATTTCAACAATTTCAACAATTTCTGGAAAAAAAAATTGTGTCTGTGTGTGTCTGTGTGTGACTGTCTGTGTGTGTCTCAAAAACTAATAGAGCAATTGATATGAAACTTTGAACATAAGTCTTATTTGATAATCTAAAAAACTGAAAAGCTTTTGGTAAAATTTCGTACACCGGAAGTGGGTGTTTACCTTAACTGTTTTTTGTTTTTTGCCAATATTTTCTTAAATATGAAAAATATCACAAAAGCATTTAAACAAATATTAAAGACAACAAATAGATGAACATCTTTTATTGGAAAATATTTTTCATAAAATCATTTTTATTCGAGAAAAAAATTTATTTGGTTTTTTATAATTTGAGTTTATAATTATGAAATGATAATAGTTAGAGCAAATTTATGTTAATAATAATTGTAGAGAATGCAAAAATGAACAACTTCTAAAGAATAAGTTTTTTTTCGAAATCTCTATAGTTTTTGAGTAAACTGAATTTTTTTAATTTGAAGTATAATTTTTCCGTCTTTCATAATTTTGAAAATAAACCATGAAAGCGTAAATATAAATGATACCATGAAGTCGGAGAAAGTAACATGATGGACACATCAGCATTTTTTTCGGTCTTTTTCAGAATATTCTTCATGACTTTTTTTGCATGACCTTTTTTGGACATTTTATCAGGACTTTTTCACATATTTTTAGCATTTTTTTTTTCAAGACTATTTTCAAAACTTTTTATTTCAGGAATTTTATTAAGGACTTATATTAGGCCTTTTTGCAAGACTTTTTTCGACTCTTTTTGGGATTTCTTTTTCAGGACAATTTCTTCAAATCTTTTTAAGTACCTTTTTAAAGACTTTTTACAATGCTCTTTTTTTCAGAATTTTTTTTGTTTATTTTTCAAAGATGTTATTTTCAGGGCAATATTTCAAGACTGTTTTTACAGGACTTTTTTTTAATGATATTTCATCGGGACTCTTTTTCTGAACTTCCTTCAGGACTTATTTTAGGACCTTCTTTCAGGACTTGTTAGGACTTTTTTGGAACATTTATTTCTGGAATTTTGTTAGAAGACTATTTTAAGGACTTTTTCAGGACTTTCTTTCACGGCTTAGGACTCTTTTTAGGGACATTTATTTCTGGTATTTTGCATGAAGACTGTTTTCAGGACTTTTTTTCACGGCTTTTATCAGGACTCTTTTTTCAATACTTTATTTCCAGGACTGTTCCTCCAGGACTTTTTTCCGGACTTTTTCGAGACTTTCTTAAGAACCTCTTGTTCAGGACTTCTTTTCAGGATTCTTTCCAGAATTTTCCTTATTACATTTTTTCAGAATTATTTTTTGGGGAATTTTTTTCAAGCCTTCTTCTGAACTTCTTTTCAACGCCCGTTGTATGCCATGTGTTCTCGTTTTTCTGTCTTATTTAAATGTAGTGATTACGTTCTATCCATAAATCAGCCTTTTTCAATTACAATTAATTAGGAAGTGGTAAATAGTTAGATTTTGTGGGTTAAAGTAGAAAGATTTATATTTCCGGTACAGAACTAAAATGTGAAAAGTGTGAATCAAGCTTTTTATAACGTCTCGACAAACTATCACGAGGACACAGGGTGAACGCAACGTGACCATACCACCTATTCGGTGCGTCGAGTATAGTAGATAGTCAACTTTACCGTATGGTATGCGCTGTAGGAGCCAGTGCATATCACAAAGATAAAGTTGACGAAAGAAGAAACATCGGAAGAAGAAGAATCGCATGGCTGAAAAACCTAAACAGTTGGTTCTCCACGACAATCACAGGTCTCTTCCAGGCAGCTGTGAATAAACTAAACATTGCCAATATAATAGGATAGGCAACTGCAGAAGAAAAGGCTTCCTCTAGGGGAAATTTTAAGCGTATTTATAGAGCGGATCCTGAGTTTTTGTGAGGGGGCCAAACTTTGAAAATAATATTTAATTATTAACGAATTTGTCTTTCAGGCCAACATATCTACATTTTCTCCTATCGGTGGTGCATCATGCCTACACGCCTAATTTAACCTGAGCACCATCATCATCGGTCAGACATGTTATCAAAGTTTAATTAAAATTTTCGATGCCAAATCGCCTTTTAATTGCATGCAATTACAGAACAAGATAAGTGCACACATTCTGCCCGACGACTTCCTCTCCACGATTAGAATTATGCAGATGACAGATATTTCTGTACCAGTCGCCGCGTCTCACTCTGAAAAATACTCGCATCCTGATCAATTAGCTCTAATTACCAAACAAAAATATCAATGAAGTTCATCGTCTAACTAATTATCCCAATTAAATAATCGATTGAAACAAGCCGGAGTTCTATCAATGAGTGAATTTGGCGTTCTACTCTAAAAAAAAATTTAACCATTTTTTTTCAAATTTAAAAATCCAGGGCTGAAAGGGTTAAAGAAAAAGAACATTTTCTGTATAAAGGAACAATAAATAAAATTTTAAACTACAATAACAAATTTTTTCATGAATAATGTCGTTGGTATTTTCGTCCAAAGATGAGCGTGCGTAGACTGCACGACTTCGCGTGCTTCAGGATTGAGTCTCGTTATGAAAAACAAGAGAACGACATGGGTTTTCAAAGGTTATTAAATTTCTGGAGCCTTGAACCTATATTCATTGAAATTGATTTAGAGGATTTAAAAATCGATCCGAGATATTTGCATTTTTGCAGCTTTAAAACATTGATGTTTGGTAAGTGTTACAATTTGACAAATTGTATGTGAGTGCAAGTTTGACAAAGCACGAACCGGCAATTTGTAATTGTAACATGAATTGAACATGTTTTTTTCTATTTCGTGAATAATTATTACATGAGGGGCTTAAGGCGCATCGACATCTATGGCCATTCGCGCCTATGAGGCATGATACAACATTTTTGCATCGGAATTTTCTACTCAGAATTTTAGAATGAATATCGCTACGTGAAGATTATCCGCCAATTTATACACACCCGATATAATGACATTGCATGTCAGGTTATGGCAGTATCACTTAGGAAAAGGCAAGGTACATGCATCGTAGCCTTGAGCGTAGTGTGAATTGTTTGAGGCGGATGTTGGCTCCAATTTTCATCCAGTTCCTCTTGTGACTCACTAGCAAGCACGTGTCTGTTAACGCGTGTTATTAAATTTTAAATTATATAAAAAAATAATCTCCAATATTATAATATCTTCAGTGTAGCAAATGTCACTGTATATAATTTGCCTCCGACCATAAAGTCAACAAGTAATTTCAATGCTTGTACATAAATGTTCACATCCACCGACGACACTTCCAACGCAGACCATAAATTCTCCTGACATTTTCAATGCGTCTATATAACTCCCAACTGTTGCTATTCCCTAATTGACATTTACAAATGGTTCACGGTGTAATGTTTACATTTGGGTCATGAAGTAATATATTGTACCTGTTACATTTTTTTTCGGTAAACAGAAATGATCGCATTATTGCGTCTACTCGAAAAAAGGAACGTGCCATTCAGTCAGAGAGACCAACTCGTAATTATTTGGATAATTAATCATGTCCGATGTGGCCGGCTGGGTGAGTCATAATAAATGAAACTGCTTCTTTTGGCAGCCTTGACAAACAAGTTGAGTTGCCGGAGCGGATAATTGTTTATTTTCTTGTATTCGCTTATGTAATTGATATAAAGGAATGCTTTTTGCTTAAGGTGACACTGTTGCGACTTAAAGAGGATTTCATATACGCGTGTTGGTGACATTAGTGTCAATGCATTCCAGCGATGATCCTGAATATACTGTAAGGTAAAATATTTATATGTCAGCTTTTCCTGGACAAATAATTATAAGAAGATATGATATAACATCTCAAAAGACAGCTCAATGCTTACTTATATACAATTCGGGACCAAAGATAAAAAAAATAGAACATTTTAGCAAATAAATCGAAAATTTTGGCCAAAATGAAGAAAATTTAGGACAGAGGATCAAAAATTTAGACCAAAAAAATGGTGACGTTTGAAACGTCAAAATTATGAAAGACAAATTATACTTCAAATTCTAATAGTCAGTTTACTTAAAAACTAAAGGGATTTCGAAAAAAAACTTATTCCTCATAAGTTGTTCATTTTGGTATTCTCTACAATTATTATTAACAAAAAATTAACAATTTTATTCAGATTCTAAGCCATCTTAAGGATTAACACTACAAGACAATCTTTAAAGTATCAAGTAAAAATTAGTTTTAACAAGAGCTAGGATAGTCTTCCAAAAAGTTTAGTTCATCTTCTATCCTCACCATTGGTAATATTTTAAAATCATGGTATTCTGCCAGAAGATTCTTCGTTTATGTAGATGTTCAGAACTTTAAATATGAAGTTAATTCAAAACTTAGCTTAGTTAATATGTACAGTCAAAGTTAGTTCCCTTCAGTTTTATAAGTACCAATCTCGTAGATTGTTTATCGCAACATCGTTGCAGGTTTAAAATTTCTAAAGTCAGTACTTATATCATTGCAGAGAATAACAACCAGAACAATACCTAATAAAACTCTTCACTTGCAAAACACCAATTTTCCATTCATCGATTGCCAACAATCGCGATTCGCAATTCTAAAAACCCGCAATTTACCGGCAAACCGCCCACGGCGAACCTCGCCTTCCAATTCCCATTGATTCGAAACAATGTTACAAAAGAAGTCTTCCTAAAAAGATTATATCACGCCGCGATCAAGGCCGCCTTTGGAAAAAAGGCGACCACAATCACCGTCGAATCCCATTCAGGTGTGAAATGGGCTCTGGTGAACTTGAACCGCGCCAGATCGAACCGGAGCCAATTTTTCTCCATTTAGAACGCGTTAAATTGGACCTTCAACTTGCACCGAGAACTGGGCTATCATTTAATCTCGGCGACGGTCTATTACGAGCGCACGTAATGGTTCCGATTGGACGGAATGAGAGGATGCTTTTTGAGCAACATCCGCGTACAAAAAAAAAATATTCTGGGTTAAAAGTCTTTCGAAATTAAACAATTGGGATTTTAGTCCCTCTTGTAGTCTTGATTGAATATGAATGAAATTATTTTCTAACTTACTGTTTGCTTTGCTTTAACACTTTGGAAGCTGGACTCACCTGAAACAAAACAAAAAAGAACAATAATACAAATCATTCCTTACAAAAGTTATTCAAAGTGTGGGTGTGAAATAAGTACTTTAACAATGTCTGTAACTAGTAAAAAATGGTGATGTGGCCATCATGTTACTTTCTCCCAATTGATAATACGTCATGCAAAAACCTTCGAAAAGGTCCAACGCAGCAAATCAAATCAGAATTGGTCGCATACCAAAAGGAAAAGGTAACAATTAACGAAAGAAAAATAACCTACCCTTGATAAAAATTCACCGCGCTTGAAACCCTGGTGCACCGATATATTAACCCTTTGACCTACAACCACGAGTACTCCTCGTGTTTAAATGTTCGGGCCAAACACAACGACCACGAGCATATCTCGTGGCGCGCCGCTTGGACTAATCGCATCGAGCACGAGCTCAACTCGTGGCGCAGCGCTTGCGCTAGTAGTGCTGCACAATGAATGCATTTTCTAGCGAAACAGAATTTTTTGAAGTCCATATTTTACGTTTTCAGTTGTGCCATGAAAAAGCATGAATTTGTGCCCAAACAATTGGGCACGCCTCAGTGGGACTTGTTCCTGCTGATATTCCGTCGCGTCTGTATGGGTTGAATCGGTACGCGTACGTCGCGACTGGAGCGCTAATAAAAGTGCACGCATTCGGACGTAAGGAAAGTAGGCCAAAGGGTTAATTTCGATTTTTTTCAGTCAATAATAAATGCTGATAATAGCTCCATCAATAGATTCAGAATGCTCTATGTATATTAACAATAAAATACAAAAATAAGAACCCTAAAGATCCTTAATAAGTGAAAAAGTTGATTAAAATTAATCACCGCGCTCGAAATCCTGATGCATCGATTTATTCATTTCTCCATTTTTTAAAGTCACTAACTCTGATAAAAAAAGTTAGCTATAGCAATCGATTCAGAATACTCTATATTAACAATAAAATAAAAAAAATAACCCTCACTAGCATAGATGACAAAAAACACGACAATTTCTCTTTACCACGCTCGGAACTAAGTAGCACCTATTTTTCTATTTGGATTTATTTTATGTTCGCCAACTTCTATGAAAAAAGTTAGCTTCAACAATCGTTTTAGAATGCTCTATGTTAACAATGGGTGAAAAGAAATTACCTCAACTACCCTTGATGACAGAAAAAAAAAATATTTTCTTCACGCCGCGCTCGGAAGTTGCATCTATAGATTAATTTAGATTTTTCTTAAACTTAATCAACTCCCATAAAAAAAAAACCTTAGCTATAGCAAACGATTCAGAATGCTCTACATTAGCAATAAAAAAAATAAAAATAAACTGCTCTACGCTTGATGATAAAAAATGTAAAAAATGCGTTCGGATTTCAGACCCTTCAGTTGATTTATTTAGATTTTCTTTAAAGGTCGATGTCCCCACTTTAAACTTAGCTCTAGCAATCGATTTAGAACGGTCTACATTTACAACTAAAGAAATAAAAGAAACCCTTTAATACCTAAATAAACATATTTGTTATGTAGGAAGCTTTTACTTTGTTATACATGCTTTTTATATAGAATAAAACACTTTTTTACTTTGTTTGTATAACACTTTTGTTTTTTAAATAAACAATTCATTTGTTCCTGCTGAGCTCGGAATTCGGGTGTAGCGATATATATTTTTTTAAGTTCAATAACTCCATTAAAAATGTGCGCTATAATGATCGATTCAAAATGCTCTATATTAACAATAAAACTCAGAAAAATCCTAGCTACCCATAATGACTGAAAAATGTTAATCACTGCGCACGAAATTTGAAAATAGGAGTTATTTCAAAATTAAATAACTGCTATAAAAAAGGAGCTATCGCAATCGATTCAGAATGCTCTATTTTAATAAGACAAAAAAGAAGAACCCAACTACCCTAATTGATTGGAAAAAGTTCAATTCTCCTTACCACGCTCGGTTGCGCGGATTTCTTGATTTATATTCATTTAAAGTTGTATAAAAAAGTTTGCTATGGTAATCGATTTAGATTGGAGAAAAAAATAACCTCAGCTACCGTTGCTGACAGAAAAAACTTTTTTTTTAAGTTCACCCAGTGGCGGCTCGTGGAACTTGTTGATGGTAGAGCCACTTATATAATATCCCCCCTCCTTTTTTGAAGAAACAAAGAACCATTTATCTTCCTAGATCAATCGAATATTTTGCAAAAAAATAAAAAGACCAAAAAATTGAAAATACAAGTAAAAGAAAAATAATTTGCCATTTTCAGCCCCAAAAATAACTCGTTTTATTTTTAGCTTAAAATAAGTTCCAAAGAGAAATTCGAAAATAATAGCAAATATAAAAATTTAACAAAAGTCGCACAATAAAATCAATAATTCAAATTAAGAAAATCTAAAATATGGGACAAAAATAAAAAATTAAGACCAAAAATCAAAAATTCGTACCCAAAAATTAAAGTGGTGGACCAAAAAATCAAAATTTTAAACAAACGAATCGAAAATGTACGTCAAAATAAAGGAAACTTCGGCCAAATCCCAAAGCCAATCAAATATTTTGAAATTGAAAAAAAATGGAACAAAAAAAAATCGAAAATACAGAAATCTAAAATATGGGCCAAAGAATCAAGAATCCTTTTCTAAAAATTAAAAACGTAGACAAAAAATCGAAAACAGGTAGAAGCAAAATAATTTGCCACTTTCATCCGCCAAAAATAAGTTTCTGACCAGAAATTCGAAAGCAATAGCAAAAAATAAAAAAAAAATTCACGAAATAAAATCAATAATCCAAGTTAAAAAATCTAAAATATGGGATAAAAATAGACCGAAAATCTAAAATATACGATAAAAAATTAAGACCAAAAATCTAAAATTATGGCCTAAAAATTAAAGTTGTGGACCAAGGAAAGAAAAATTTTAACAGACAAATAAAAAAAAAGAGAAAATTTTAGGGCAAAAGATTTTAAAAAACTCGGCCCTAAAGGTAATAAATGCAGACTAAACGGAAAATCAAAGATGAGCACCAAAAAATCGAAAATTTTAACAATAAAATCGAAAAGTTAGGTCAAAATAAAGAAAAATTTAGGTTAAAAGATTTTAAAAAAATAATAAAAATCTGTAATGTTGGCTAGAAAGTCGAAAGTTTAAACAGTACATCGAAAGATAATAAATGCAGACTAAAAAATTAAAAAGTTGAACAAACAGAACTCGAAAATACCGGAAAAATAAAATAAATCCGATAGCCGTTTAGCAGAAATAATTTTGTAAATTTTAAATGTATTATATTTGTTTAATATTGTACTGTCTGCAAATAAAGATATTGTATATATAAAATAAATCTCGCATATAAATGAATAATTTAGGTTATAGATATTTTAACCAAAATCAAAACAAAAATTTGGAACTGGAATTAAAAATTCGGCCTGAGAAAATGTGGACCGAAAAATTTTAACATTTTAACAATTAAATCGAAAATTTAGGTCAAAATAAAAAATATTTATAGATGATAAAAAATTTAGACCAAAAAAAATCGAAAATACAGTTCAAAAATTCGGCACGAAAAATCAAAAATACGGACAAAAAAAACGAAAATTTTAATAATTAAATCGAAAATTTATGTCAAAATTAAGAATATTTAGATCAACAGATCGAAAATGTAGTCCCAAAAGAATCGAACATATAGGTCAAAAATCTAAAAATCTAAATTTCGGCGGGAAAATCAAAAATGCGGGCCAAAAAGTCGAAAATTTAAACAATTAAATCGCAAAAGGTCAAAATAAAGGATATTTAGGCTAAAAGTTAAAATATTTTGACCAAAAATATCGAAAATACAGGTCAAAAATTTAAAAACTAAAAATTCGTCAGGAGAAATAAAAAATGCGGACCAAATAGTCGAAAATTTAAACTATGAAATCGAAAATTTAGATCAAAATAAAGAATATTTGGGCCAAATGATCTAAAAATTTAGACAAAAAAAATCGAAAATACAGTCTTAATAATAAAAAAATACAGAATATTCTAGTAACAAAATGATTTAAATTTGTCTCAAAAATCTCTTTATTCAAAATAAAGGAACAGCCGAAGATCTAAAATATCGGCCAAAAAAATCAAAAATCCTGTTTTAAAAATAAAAATGCAGACCAAAAAATTGAAAATACAAGCAAAAGAAAAATAATTTGCCATTTTCAGCCCCAAAAATAACTCGTTTTATTTTTAGCTTAAAATAAGTTCCAACGAGAAATTCGAAAATAATAGCAAATATAAAAATTTAACAAAAGTCGCACAATAAAATCAATAATTCAAGTTAAGAAAATCTAAAATATGGGACAAAAATAAAAAATTAAGACCAAAAATCAAAAATTCGTACCCAAAAATTAAAGTGGTGGGCCAAAAAATCAAAATTTTTAACAAACGAATCGAAAATTTACGTCAAAATAAAGGAAATTTCGGCCAAATCCCAAAGCCAATCAAATATTTTGAAATTAAAAAAAAAAATGGAACAAAAAAATCGAAAATACAGAAATCTAAAATATGGGCCAAAGAATCAAGAATCCTTTTCTAAAAATTAAAAACGTAGACAAAAAAAAATCGAAAACAGGTAGAAGCAAAATAATTTGCCACTTTCATCCGCCAAAAATAAGTTTCTGACCAGAAATTCGAAAATAATAGTAAAAAATAAAAAAGAAACACGAAATAAAATCAACAATCCAAGTTAAAAAATCTAAAATATAGGATAAAGAATAGACCGAAAATCTAAAATATACGATAAAAAATTAAGACCTAAAATCTAAAATTATGGCCTAAAAATTAAAGTTGTGGAGCAAGGAAAGAAAAATTTTAACAGACAAATAAAAAAATGGAGAAAAATTTAGGGCAAAAGATTTAAAAAAAATCCACACTGTTGGTCAAAAGGGTCGAAAATTTATACAAAACATCAAAAACTCGGCCCTAAAGGTAATAAATGCAGACTAAACGGAAAATCAAAGATGAGAACCAAAAAATCGAAAATTTTAACAATAAAATCGAAAAGTTAGGTCAAAATAAAGAAAAATTTATGTTAAAAGATTAAAAAAAAAATAATAAAAATCTGTAATGTTGGCTAGAAAGTCGAAAGTTTAAACAGTACATCGAAAGATAATAAATGCAGACTAAAAAATTAAAAAGTTCAACAAACAGAACTCAAAAATACCGGAAACATAAAATAAATCTCGCATATAAATGAATAATTTAGGTTATAGATATTTTAACCAAAATCAAATTAAAAATTTGGAACTAGAATTAAAAATTCGGCCTGAGAAATCGAAAATGTGGACCGAAAAATCACACATTTTAACAATTAAATCGAAAATTTAGGTCAAAATAAAGAATATTTAGAGCAGATGATCGAAAATACAGTTCAAAAATTCGGCTCGAAAAATCAAAAATATGGACCAAAAAAAGCGAAAATTTTAATAATTAAATCGAAAGTTTATGTCAAAATTAAGAATATTTAGATCAACAGATCGAAAATGTAGTCCCAAAAGAATCGAAACATAGGTCAAAAATCTAAAAATCAAAATTTCGGCGGGAAAATCAAAAATGCGGGCCAAAAAGTCGAAAATTTAAACAATTAAATCGCAAAAGGTCAAAATAAAGGATATTTAGGCTAAAAGTTAAAATATTTTGACCAAAAATATCGAAAATACAGGTCAAAAATTTAAAAACTTAAAATTCGTCGGAAGAAATAAAAAATGCGGACCAAATAGTCGAAAATTTAAACTATGAAATCGAAAATTTAGATCAAAATAAAGAATATTTGGGCCTAATGATCTAAAAATTTAGACAAAAAAAAATCGAAAATACAGTCTTAATAATAAAAAAATGCAGAATATTCTAGTAACCAAATGGTTTAAATTAGTCTCAAAAATCTCTTTATTCAAAATAATTTTCCAATTTTTTTTTAATAGGAAAATATTTTTTTCGTCTTCGCTTTAATCGTCCAAAAAAGTGAAACTAATTTGAAAAAGAATTCAAATAAAACCATTAACTTTGTTGGGATTAGCTTATTGTTTCACCTTTTGTGTCGGCAGTTTCGACAACTTAGTAGATTTAGTAGATACATTTTAAATAATTCAAATAAAACAATTCACTTGGTTAGTATGACTCTCAGTAGCGGCTCGTGGAACATGTTGCTGGTACTTTTACAATATGGGGAGGCCCTCGCCTCATTTCTTTGAAGAGAGAAAGAAAGAAAGAACGATTAATCTTCATAGTCCAAGATTATTTTGAGTTCTAAAGTAAAGGTTCATAATTTCAAACAGCCGAACAAGCTGAAAATATGATTTATGTATACTTTCGATTTATCGTTCGTTTACATTTTGTTCCAGACATGCACTAAATCTGTAACACCATTCTTCGTCCGCGTAACCTCACCATCAAACAAAGAGAATTTTAAGATTTAATTAAAAAGTCTTGCTGAGCTCAAAACTAGAGGTAGTGCCATGGCTCATTGGCTCTATATAACGAGCCGCCACTGAGTTCACCGACTCTTATAAAAAAAGTTAGCTGTAGCAATCAATTCAAATTGCTCTATACCAGCGGTTATCAGAGTGGGCTACATGCCACCTCTCCTGGGGGCCACACAGTATTTCTCAAAGAAAACGTAATATTGGAGGGGCCACAGAGAATTCGGAATGGGCCACGAAAATTCGCTTCAGATATCTTAAAAATATAAAAATTACGTTATTAAAAAAAATCTAGTGTGTAGAGTTTCGATGGTACTGGATAGTACCACCAAAAGTTTTTCTATATATCGAGTAGATTCGCAGAAAAAAAAATTAAAGTCGATTAAACAGGATTTCATGAATATTGTAATTAAACCTAGTCTGAATTATAGTACCATTATAGTACCAGTAAGTCAAGCTTTTTACATAACTGGGATAGTTTGCGGAAAACTTTAAAAAGCCCATTCAACCACTAGTCTTCGATTTGAGAGAAATAAAAATATCCAGTCTAGACAAATCTATAGCAAATATGATTGTATAAATTGGTCAGTTTAGAAAAAAAAAATACACAAATTTAGCAGTAACGAATTCTGTGTAATCGGTGGCCTATTTCATTTTTTTAAACTGTGGCGGTTTTATTTTAATCGATACTATAGAATTCTGCGATCAAAGAAATTTGAAAATATTTTAATGGCTTGAAAAAAATACAAAAACACTTGTCTTGAAGTTGTCCAGAATCACCCAAAATTCATTCAGAATTATGATTCTGCAAAAACCTCCAAACACCATTTGTTTTCAGGAGAAATCTCCGCAAAGAATGTGTGGTGTGTAAAAAACTTTAGAACCTCTATTGGCTTGTAAAAAAATCAAAAACAATTGCTAAGGACTTAACTTTTTTAAATATACTAAAAATTCATTTATAAATAAGATTCCGCATAAAATTTCGAATACTCTTACCTAGATTTCGAAATAACCTCACGTGAACAGGGCGTAAGGTTGAAATTACTTAACAACATTTTGATGGCTTGAAAAAAATGTAAAAATAATTGCCATCGACGTGGAACTTTTAAAAAATTTTCAAAACGCATTTATAATTATTTTCCAGCAAAAATCTACAAACACGCTATCCCTAGATTTCGAGATAATCCCTTGCCAACAAAACATAACATTGTAGGAATTTTGAAACATTTATATGGCCCGAAAAAAAAAAATGAAAACAATTGCTATTGACTTGGAACTTTTCAAATTTCGTCAAAATGCAGTCATAATTATTTTTCTGCAAAAATCTACAAACACCCTATCCCTAGATTTCGAGATAATCCCTTGCGAATTTAAAAATATTTTTTTCTACGTCCGTTAAACACCGTACATAAAATGTACAGTTTTTTTTGATTAATTTGGGTTCATAAAATATATGATCCCTGAACCCTACAAATAGCGTGAAAAAAAGCGCCATAACGGTTCATTTTTTCACTCTTTTGAGTGAAAAAAAGTGTCGTAGCGGTTCATTTTTTAACGCTACTATAAAATTGTTTGCGCAAAGTCTGTCATGAACGCTTCGCAACACGCTGCGAGTTCCGCCATTAAATGTCAAACATTCGTTTCCGATCAAGAAAACTTGATGATTATTTTGTTCATTTAAAAAAAGTATTATTACTTAAAAAAATTGATTAAGGTTTTATCGAATTTATTTAAAGTTACGGACGTAGAAATTTTTTTGTATGAAACTCGAGAGTAAAGCAACTTTTTTCACTTGTATGAATCTTTCCTACTCGTAAAAAAAGTATTACTTTACTCACTTGTTGCATAAATAACTATTATGACATGAAAAAATATAAAAACAATTGCCATCGACAAAAATCTACACCGGCTTATTTCGAAATATTCCCAACGTAAGGTTGAATACAAAATAAATATTTTTTTTGCCAAGAAAAATATAAATACAATTGCTAGTAAATTGAAAGTTTCAAAACACTATTGTTTTTCTGCAAAACTGTTCGATTTATACAAAAACTTTTGATGATACTATCCAGTACCGTCTAAATTCTACACAGTGGGTATTTTATTTTCTAAAATAATGTATTAAAAAAATGGTTTAATTAATTTTTGTTGAGATGTAATGAACTTGTTTTTGGGGGCCATGAGTGAAAAAATGTTAAGAAACACTGCCCTATACTATAAATTAGAGAAATAACAGGAACCTGCACTATCCTTGATGACTATTAAACAAAATTAATTGATTTATTCGCTAACACCCGATAAAAATATAGATTTCAAGACAAGATTCACCATTACAAAACCGCCTCAGGAGGAGTCAGGTCAAATTTGAAAAGAAATATTGTAATTCAAGCGATAACAACGATTTGGAGATATAATTTGTATCCAAGTTATATATAATTTATTTTGAAGTCGAAAATTTGACCAACCTACTGGAAAACGACAGAGGGGGAATATTTATTTTTCGCATCTTATTAAATAATATAAACGTTGTTAAATCGTTTTTGATTGAGAAAGTTGTCCATTATTCGGCCGAATCATTTTCTCCACAGGTGACGTCGAATCATTTTCTCCACAGGTGACAATCAAATGATTGCGGTTTTATTGCCCAACAGGTTTCAGCCAATGGTATGATGACGATTTTACTTTCTCAACAATTTAGTTGTTACTATGGTTACGATTTGTTTTTTGTCAGCAAACTGCCGCAATTTCCACATAGAAAAGTATTCGTTATAATTTAATATAAACAGAAAAATCTTTAGGTAATTATTTCAAATGATGCGAAAAAGTATAGTATTCAACTCGTGAGTAAGTTGGCCATTGCCACTCGGGTGAATTGCAACACGAGCCGTAGACTTCACCCTCGTAGCAATGGCCAACTTTCTCACTCGTTTAATAATATACTATTATCTACTTTTAAGTTACTGTGTTATTGATGCCATGACTTTTTTTTGTCTTTTATTTCTGCAAATAAAGCAATTTATTATTATTATTATTTTAGAGAGATAAAATGACGCACTAGGCACACCATGTAATATTTCCACCATTTGCACGCATAGCCGTTTCTAGAATATTTAAAAACTTCAATGAGCGGAACAACGCACATAATTATTAATAATAAAATATGTCCTCATTTCACCGCACGTATCTCACTATCAAGTAGCTCCAAGGCTTCAAAAATTTTCAAGCGTAGGCCCGGACACGAAATCAATTAGAGCTTTTTAGCTTCACACTCGATCGAGCTCAGTTGTAGGTTAATTACGCACGTTCCACGCTTGTGCCCAACTAGACCATCCCACTTTTTGACATCGCATGCGACCAAATTCCCGGACGAGTCCTCGATGCTTAATCAAGTCCTTTTCCGACCCCGGGGATTCACCTTAACGGTAAGCTCTCAATCAAGACATCGAAGGAAGTTAGTTAATTGCCGGGGTGAGCACGACCTCAAGAGTTAATTATGTTATGGCTAATCAAATAGGTGATGCCATGCCGAATGCGACACTTAACAGATGACATCATTGAACTCCCAACTGAAACAACCTTGCATTCCTTGGAAACTTTCCTGATTTATTAACTGCAATCAATTTCCATTTAATCCGCTAACGGTTAAAAATTCTATTAACTTTTTCTCGTTAGGGGGCTGGATCTAATCAAGAATCTCACACATCACGTGTAACCCGTGTAATTTTGATTTACTTTCGCTACGCTTTAACGTTTGGAATTATTGATGTTTTATTACCAACTGCAAAATTCGATACACCTACTTAAGCATGCTGAAAGCTCAAATAAAATTCCTTATTTATTACCCAATTCTATTTTTAAACTCTGGCGAAATCCATTAACCTTTAACACTGGAAGATAATGAAATTAATAAAACATCGCGACGGCGTTGAACATGCGAAAACGTGAATGATTCAACGACGTGTTAATTTACATCTAAATGTGAATTTTCCGCTGTGACATTGTGGCCCAATCCAGAACGAGGAGACTTGTATTCAGACTACGTTGCGGCAATAAATTTTCGAGTTTGGGCGTTTGGTCATTAAGCTTGCAGTTGCTTGAATTTGCATGAACGGTAAAAATAGAAGTGACTGTATCATTCGCTTCACCGCAATTCTTCGATAAATATTAGCCTTTGTAAAACGAATGTGGGCCGTACATTCGTTTTATTGATATTTTCAAAGAAAAATTGCAAAATTTATATTTTCTGAAATCATTGTGTTTCTATACATATTTTTATTGATGCAGATAGTGTTATTTCCATTGGATAAAACAAAAGGGAATAACCAGTAACATCGTAATTATCCAATTTTACTTAAAAAAGTTTAAGCATTGAACACGTTTTGTTAGGGTTAGATAATAGCGGTTATTTCTAGCGCAGTTAAGAATATTCTAAAATGTTTGTATAGTGGTATCACCAAGCTTACAACTTTATTATTTATTAAGTTATGGTGTGGATTTCTGCGGCTTACGGAGAAATTATTTTTTTCTGGGTTGAAGGAGTGCCCGTAACGTTTTTTGACTGTTGATTATGAAAGTACCTTTATTAGTGATAAGAATAAGATTTTTTATTTAGTTATGGCTGATTGCAAACTTTGTCAAAAATGAAGATTAATATCGCGAAATGTGGATTTCTGCGACTTACGGAGAAATTATTTTTTTCTAGGTTGAAGGAGTGGCCGTAACGTTTTTTGACTTTTGATTATGAAAGTACATTTATTAGTGATAAGAATACGAATTTTTATTTAGTTATGGCTAATTGTAAACTTTGTCAAAAATGGAGATTAATATTGCGAAATGTGGATTTCTACGACTAGCGGAGAATTTTTTTTTCTGGGTTGAAGAAGTGCCCGTAACGTTTTTTTGACTTTTGATTATGAAAGTACCTTTATTAGTGATAAGAATAAGAATTTTTATTTAGTTATGGCTGATTGCAAACTTTGTCAAAAATGGAGATTAATATCGCGAAATGTGCATTTCTACGACTTGCGGAGAATTTTTTTATTTCTGGGCTGAAGAAGTGCCCGTAACGTTTTTTTGACTTTTGATTATGAAAGTGCCTTTATTAGTGATAAGAATAAGAATTTTTATTTAGTTATGGCTGATTGCAAACTTTGTCAAAAATTGAGATTAATATCGCGAAATGTGGATTTTTCCGTGACTTACGGAGAAATTATTTTTTTCTAGGTTGAAGGAGTGCCCGTAACGTTTTTTCGACTGCTGATTATGAAAGTACCTTTATTAGTGATAAGAATAAGAATTTTTATTTAGTTATGGCTGATTGCAAACTTTGTCAAAAATGGAGATTAATATCGCGAAATGTGGATTTATTCGACTTGCGGAGAATTTTTTTATTTCTGGGCTGAAGAAGTGCCCGTAACGTTTTTTTGACTTTTGATTATGAAAGTACCTTTATTAGTGATAAGAATAAGAATTTTTATTTAGTTATGGCTGATTGCAAACTTTGTCAAAAATGGAGATTAATATCGCGAAATGTGGATTTCTACGACTTGCGGAGAATTTTTTTTTCTGGGTTGAAGAAGTGCCCGTAACGTTTTTTTGACTTTTGATTATGAAAGTACCTTTATTAGTGATAAGAATAAGAATTTTTATTTAGTTATGGCTGATTGCAAACTTTGTCAAAAATGGAGATTAATATCGCGAAATGTGGATTTCTACGACTTGCGGAGAATTTTTTTTTCTGGGTTGAAGAAGTGCCCGTAACGTTTTTTTGACTTTTGATTATGAAAGTACCTTTATTAGTGATAAGAATAAGAATTTTTATTTAGTTATGGCTGATTGCAAACTTTGTCAAAAATGGAGATTAATATCGCGAAATGTGGATTTCTACGACTTGCGGAGAATTTTTTTTTCTGGGTTGAAGAAGTGCCCGTAACGTTTTTTTGACTTTTGATTATGAAAGTACCTTTATTAGTGATAAGAATAAGAATTTTTATTTAGTTACGGCTGATTGCAAACTTTGTCAAAAATCGAGATTTATATCGCGAGGTGTGGATTTCTGCGACTTACGGAGAATTTTTTTTTGTTGAAAGAGTGCCCGTAACGTTTTTTTGACTCTTGATTATTAAAGTACTTGTATTAGTGATGAGAATAAGCATTTTTATTTATTTATGGCAGATTGCAAACTTAAAAACCAAACCAAACACTTTTTTGAAAGGGGTGAAAAAATATAAAGGGTTAAAATTAAGTGTTGATTCTTTTTGTGTTATTAATTTAGACCCTCCCTAATGGTATGGTTCACTTTTTTTTCGAATTGTTTTTGTTTTCTCCGAGATATGAATTTTTAAAATCGATTGCTGGATCTATTGCTAACTTCACACCCGTTGTGTTAAGTTCAAAAAATTTGCTTTTGGGAAGAAGAAATCGAATTGATGGGAATGGAAAATTTCCCAAAATTGATTTATCCCAAAATAAGTACCAGATTAGAAGTTAATAAAACCGCCTGTTTCTTCAAACAACTAAGCAAAAACATGTATTTGTTGCCTATTTCTGTAGGTATACCCATTATAAATTTATTTAAAATTTATAAATCAAATTTAACATCTCCAAGAGAGTTTAAGTTTTGACAAAACTGAAATCGGTTGCTCATTTTGCGATTATTTAGGTTTCAATATATGATTTCATATTCAAATATTCAGTTTCCTGACACGTGTCAGGAAACTAAATATACGAATATGAAACCAAACAAGTGTTTTAATTTACCTAATATTACAATTTAGTTTCATCAAGAGTGCAGTGAACAAAGTATTTACCGTATTTAGGTTTCATTTAAATAATCGATCCGGTATTTGCAAGAAATTACGAAAATCGCAGATTTATGGGCAGAAAGATCGATGGCCGATAGCACAGACTAACACATTTTTACTTTCTCCGTTACGAAGTACGAGAAAGTATTGTGATCGTGAATTTTTTTTCAAATTTTTTTAACTGAAATATCCGTTTTGGGGTTCCTAGATGCCATTTCAACAATTTCTGAAAAAAAAAAATTTGTGTCTGTGTGTGTGTTTGTGTGTCTGTACGTGTGTGTGTCTGTATGTGTGTGTATCTGTGCGCGCTATATCTCAAAAACGAATAGAGCAATTGATATGAAACTTTGAACATACGTCTTATTTGATAATCTGAAGAACTGAAAAGCTTTTGATAAAATTTCGTACACCGGAAGTGGGTTTTTACCTTAACTGTTTTTTGTTTTTTGCCAATATTTTCTTAAATATGAAAAATATCACAAAAACATTTAAACAAACATTGAAGACAACAAAGAAATTAACATATTTTGCTTGAAAACATTTTTCATAAAATCATTTTTATTCGAGAAAAAAATTTATTTATTTTTTTTTATTTTTGGTTTATAATTATAAAATCATAATAGTTACAGCCAATTTATGTGAATTATATTTGTAGAGAATGCTAAAATGAACAACTTATAAAGAATAAGTTTTTTTCGATATCCCTTTAGTTTTTGAGTAAATTGAGTTTTTAAATTTGAAGTATAATTTTTCCATCTTTCATAATTTTGACGTTTTAAATGTCAGTTTCATCCGAGTTTACACAACGCTCGATGTACATTTAAAACATGATTTAATTGAAAATAATCCATGAAAGTGTCAATATAAATAAGTATACCATCAAGTCGGAGAAAGTAACATGACCATTTTTTAAAATTCATGTCCGTTTTGTATTTTTGTAAATGTATTGTCTGAATAAAGATCTTATATATCATAGATTTATAACAGCAGGTACGAAACATATAACCACAAAATTACAATTATTTACGCATATGTGAAAACTATTTAAGTTCTGAATAGCAAATGATTTAAAACGGATCTTGGAAAGTCTAGGAGTTAATGGACCAAATCAATACAAATTTCCGCCCAAATAGAAAGTAACAGCTTGATATATCGGAGAGCGAGATAGTAAATTAAAATTGCTCATGATTGCGTTCGACAAGTGAAAAATTGTACTATGTATACTAGATTAATTTCGGTGTCAAGGTTTTTTTTAACGCTCAAATGGAACGACAAATTATTGCCGCGATAGGATAATCTATCTTCAAATGGAAACGTTTCACATTCTTTCGGCATTTTTTCTACGGTTATGTTAGCAGATTCTTGAAAGATTGTAATTTGATTAAAGTTAAATTTGGATATTCATTTTAATTGCAATATACAATGAGATCAAAAAGGAGAAAATGTCTATTTCCTACATTTTGATCTCTGGCAGATTCTTGAAAGATTTTAATTTTATTAATGTTAAATTAGAATATTTATTTTAATTCTAATATACAATGAGGTCAAAAAGTAGAAAATGTATTCATGTATTTTCAAACAGTTTAGAGTATTCAAATTGAACATTTAATAAAATTGCAATCTTTCAAGTAGGAAATTAAGGTAACTAACAGAAGAATAAAAATTTTGAAACGGAAAACCTGCAATTTAAATAAAAACAACTAGAAAATAAAGCTTAAATTCATTATTGAATTGTAATAAATGCTCAAAACGCAAACCATTATTTTTCAGAACAAACCTCAAAAAATCACAGGATGTTAAAATAAACGCTGCACTCGCTAATTCCATGCAATCAATTTGATATTATTTGAATTATTATAGGAATTTTAACAATAAAAAATGTGCTGCCTGCTATTTACTCATGGTATTTCTGTAAATACAAGTAAATCGTGTCAACAATAATTTTAAAAAAATATTTACATTATTCTGTCAATAACTGCATATTGTCATAAAAAAACCTTCTAACAACCAAAAAGACTTTTGAAGAGGATGGTTGCGATCTCTTGATACATAATTAAATTTAAAAACTAATATTTGTAAAAAATATGTAACGTGAGAAGACAATTATATGAATCTAAACAAATATTCACGACTAGACTTTTGACGTGTTTCGGGGATTTACCTGTACAAACAATTATCGACTCAGTTACAGTTGTACGAACGATTTACGTCAAAAGAAATTTTGCTTGTCTCTGTTTCTGTAAGTCTCACAAATAATTTTTATGAACAAATAGTGTTCAGATTGGGATTCTAGATTTGAAAAAATACAAAAATAAATTTTTGCAGAAAAATTAAATTTAATCGTTTTTCGGCGTTTCCAGCAGTTATATGAACGATCCACGTCAAAGAAATGTTGCTTGTGTCGGTTCCTGTAAGTTTCACAAATAATTTTCATGAACAAAATTAAATCAAATTTAATCGTTTTTCGGCATTTCCAGTCGATGTGAGAGCGATCCACGTTAAAAGAAATTTTGCTTGTCTCAGTTTCTGTAAGTCTCACAAATAATTTTTATTAACAAATAGTGTTCAGAATGGGATTCTAGACTTGAAAAAATACAAAAATACATTTTTGAAGAAAAAGACATTTCATAAAAATGCAAACACCGGAATATTAAATAGACAGGTTAATATGATTTATCCACAACTATTACATTATATAGCTTTTTTTTTATTTCTTAATTTACCTCCTCGTGTGGACTACATTAAACCGGATCTAAATTAATGCGAGATTAAGTGGCAATAAAGTTTGTAGATGCCAGTTTGATGTCTCAATAAATCTGCCAAATCGCGAAACGAGTAAATTAATTTGGCGCAATATACCATCTGTCTGGTGAAGGGCCATCAAATATTTTCTCCAATTAATGAGTCGCAAGGTTAATAAAAAAAGTAATGGCTTCCACCATCAACCAAGTTATTGAAGATTTTTTTTTGCAAATTAAGCTTTTTAGTCGGTGGAAGATGAGCATTGTGGCGAATAAATTTGCAATGAATTAAATGAAAATTATAATAAGATTTCAAGGATTTATGTACAGGCAAACCAAAACCTGGCGTCACCTGGGGGTAAAGTTTGCGCAGAGTGAGAAAGTATTTGGTGAAAACGTGATAAACATATCTCCGCGTGGCCGCACCACCGAATTGAATATGAATCATCACTACGACGATTCTGTGTCTATATTTACATTATATTCACGCGGTGCTCGCTGAATAATTTCCGGCCTCCTCTCTTAACCCTTTGCACTCATATTTATTAGTGATAATACGTATTGTGTCGACAATAAGTTGACATACGAGTGCAAAGGGTTAAAATTTAAGATGGTCACTGCGCAACGTGACGCCAGGTTTTGGTTTGCTCGTAGCTTCCGAAATATTTGCACGTGTGACAGCTTCATGCCGAAGGATATTTTTCCGTGTCTTAGCATTCAACAAACGTTTTAATAAATAGATTTTATGAAACATTTACTATAGGCTTCTTTCCCGATAAAATTCTGCTGAAACTTAAACAAACAAAACATTTGTTTAGAACTGAATACAAAAGTGCAACCACCTCACAGCCAAAGATTTATCAATTTTAAATTGGTGGCGTTTAAAAAGACCATACATCTATAAGGTATAATATTAAAAAAAGATGTTTATTGCAAAATTAACGATTTTTAACCAATTATATTGGGTATTACAAATTTTGTGCAATCGTTTGTGACTCGCAGTGGCGAGAATAGACTTTAATTACTCTTAAAAAATTATCTCCATAGAAACACTGAATAAAACACTTACTATGTTTTTTACCACAATTTATTTGATGTATGTACAAATATTACATATACATACATACATATCACGACTTAAGTTTCGACGTTTTACTGTCATTATCAAGTGAAACAATTAATGTAACTTCTTCCATTAATTGTTTCACTTGATAATGACAGTAAAACGTCGAAACTTAAGTCGTGATATGTATGTATACGTAATATTTGTACATACATCAAATAAATTGTGGTAAAAAACTTAGTAAGTGTTTTATTCAGTGTTTCCATAATAAATTACCACGTAGTAACGGTCACAACCATCACCATGATATTATCTCCATATACCAGGTGTTCAATAAAGTGTTCTTTGGGTAAATACGACATAATTCCTTGCTACAATTTCCTGAGAAGTAAAATTCGATACTTGCATTTCGCTAAAAAAATATTTTGTTAACTGGTAATCAGGTAAATAGAATACTGCAGTTTTGATGTAACAAGGGAGCGCTGGCGTGGGAGATATTTTCCACAAACCGCTCCGTTTCCCCATCAGCAACTAACTACACCGATGAGACCTGAAAGGTCGAAACCGGTCTGTAGGTGTTCTGATGGGGGAACAATATTTAATGTTTACATTATTATTGTTTTATTTGTCGCCGCTGGCAATGTCCATATCTTGTCGGTGTTAAAGCCACCCGGATTTGGTTCAGTACAGCATTCAGGCACTAGATTCCGCCACTTTGGCGTTTGTACCTTTAACGGTGTTTGGAATACTTATATTCCAATAGTAATCTCCGTTTCCCCATCAGCAACTATCTACACTGATGAGACCTGAAAGGTCGAAACCGGTCTGTAGGTGTTCTGATGGGGGAACAATATTTAACGCTTTGTATTATTTATTTGTAAAACAAGATTAATAATATTTATTCGATTGTTATTTTTATTTATTTTGAAGCAAAACATATGGGTGATTACGAAAGATAACAGGAGAAACTACTACGATTATGGCAAGAAGATGAAGATAAAGAAGAGTAGGTGGAGTTGAAGATGTCCTAGAGGAAGAGTAGGTGGAGTTGAAGATGACCTAGAGGAAGAGTAGGTGGAGTTGAAGATGACCTAGAGGAAGAGTCGGACATTGAGGAAAATTTCGATACAGATACCGACAAAAGCGGAGAAGAAAAGTCAAATAGTAGCAGTTCAGACGACGATGTGCCACTAGCTAATCATTTGTTCTTAGCAGGGGCGGCTCGTTATATAGAGCCAAGGAGCCATGGCACTACCTGTAGTTTCAAGCTCAACAAAAATTTGTAATTAATTCTTAAAACACTTTTTCGCTAGTTACTTTGATCTTGGAAGATAAATCGTTCTTTTTTTCTTCATGCTGATGATGCTACCATCAACATGGTCCACGAGCCGCCACTGGAATTAAGTACAGTTTTTGAAAATCCACGAGGTGTGAATTTTTGAAAATTTTAGTTGTCGATTTATGTGATATTCGCGCAAAAAAATTTAAAAAAATATAAACCGTGCCGACAAAATGCAATTTTATGCAATTATGTGCAAGTTTTTGAAAATCCACCAATTATTTCGCGAGTTGTGAGTTTTTGAAAATTTTAATTTTCGAATTGTGCAATAGCAAAAAAAAAATTAAAAACGTGTCGACTAGATTCTACAAAAATTAAATTGGATTTGCAAATCATAGTTTTATTAAACTAAATAGAGTATTTGAAAATCCACCAATTATTTCGCGAGTTGTGAATTTTTGAAAATTTTAGTTTTCTAATTGTGTACTACTCGAGTGAAAATTAAAAAAAAATATATGTATATATAACAGGTGTCGACTAAATTCTACAAAAATTAAATTGGATTTGGAAATCATCGTTTTATCAAACTAAATGGAGTATTTTAAAAGCCACCGATTATTTCGCGAGTTGTGAATTTTTGAAAATTTTAGTTTTCGAATTGTGTAATACTCGAGCAAAAAAAATAAAAAATATATAAAACATGTCGACGAAATTCTACAAAAATTAAATTAGATTTGCAAATCATCATTTTATCAAATTAAATAGACTTTTTGAAAATCCGCCAATTATTTCGCAAGAAGCCATGGCACTACCTGTAGTTTGAAGCTCAGCAAGAATTTTTAAAACACTTTCGCCAGTTACTTTGGTCCAGGAAGATAAATTGCTCTTTCTTTCTTAAAAAAAAGGGGGGTTTGGGGTGATATATTGTATAAGTGGCTCTATCATCAACATGTTCCACGAGCCGCCACTGCTTCTTAGGCCGGAATATAGAAACAAATCTGTACCATCTCAGAATGTACGTACCTGAGCAGTGATGGAATTTTTTCGGGGAAAACCTTCGAAGATCGAAGTTTCGAATTTTTTAAGTTACGAAAGTTTTGGAAACTTTTGACTCGACACGGGAATCATGGCGGCCGTCTTGAGTAGCTGCTTGGCGTCAGCAAATATGTATGTGCCCGACAAAAAGTACGTTTGTTTTGTATACTTTGTAATGTCGGAATTATTGGTTCAAAGTGCGAAATACAAACGAAAATATTTAAAAAAATAGTGTACTAAACGTTTTTAGTTTTATTTGAAGATATTATTGTATAACTTTATTTAAAATGTATTGTATCATTTCGCGAATATTGGCAAATGAAAAAGTTAATTTATATCAAATTATTTCAAAATTAATAAAAAAACAATTAATTTTGCAAGATATGTTACTGTTTTTTACCTTGCTAATACATTAATTTTATGTTAATTAATTATTACAGCAACTCAGCATGCGCATATTAAGTTTCATCATTGGTTTTCGAGGTTAATATGTTGAAATTACATAAAAGTTCAAATTCAAACTGTTTGGGGTTTCGGGATTGAAAAATTCGAAAACTTGGAAACTTCACAACTTTAAAATATTAAAAAAATTAGAAACTTCACAACGTTAAAAAATTAAAAAACTTCGAAACTTTGCAACTTCGATTCTTTGAATCTTCAAAAAATTCTAAAACTTCGATATTCGAAGTTCTCAGATTCTTCGAAGTTGCGAAGCTTTGAATTATTAGGACCGCTAGTCATAGGGCATGCGAGATTAGCTACTACTCCATTTGAGGATTGGAATTATTTAATTTCAAATGAAATCATGAAAAAAATTGTACATTACACGAATATATTTATTCTGTCAATCCCAAACAATTATAGCCGGCAAAGGAATGCTGCCCAAACTTTATTGAAATAAATGCTCTAATTGGATTACTAATTTTACCCGACGTCTTGAACTCTTCGCACATTAAAACTTTGGTCCAAAGATGTCTCATCTGGAATTGAAATTATTCCGTGTGATGTCCCAACAGAGATTTTTATTTCTAATGAGGTGTCTTAGATTTGATGACATCCATACTCGAGATCAGAGAAAGGAGCTTAACCAATTAGAAATATTTGAGGATTTTGTTACAAACAAAAAAATGTTATTCCTTGTGGGAATATGTTACAATAGATAAGAAATTGCAAGCTTTTCGTGGCAGGTGTATGTTTCGCCAGTAAATACATTAGGGTGGTCCTTATTTTCGAACTTTACATATTTTTATGTAGGACCCCATCAAATTGTTTCTTTACACAAATAATTAATTCTTGTAAAATTTAGGACCAATAAGTAAATATGAACCCATGTCCCACGGGACTTAAAATAAAAAAATAATAATAACAGGTTTTATTATTTTATTTGATATAAACATATTTTCCCCAAAAATACAAATTTTAACTTGTTCTATTCATATCGGGCTAATTGACGTATATTTAATACTTTCGAAAAAAAAATCGTTTAGCAATTCAAGACCGTTCGGACTGCATCAAAAAGTACAAGAAGCTATATGAAAACTAATGTAAGTTTGGAGAGGCATAAAACTCGAAAAACTGAGTTATGTAGACAAAAAGAGAATGAATTTGAAGAAAGATTAAATGATCTCTTTGATATAGTGTATACTAATCTATGAATATAAGAGGCAAAGAATGTTTACTTCTGCAAAGAAAGAAAGTACGTCCTGGGTGTACGCGAAGAAGAGGAACTGAATGTACATAAGTATGGGGCACATTATAATTTAGAACTCTTCATGATTAAGAGTCACTTCGCCCATCTCTGGTAGAAATATAATAAAACCATTCTATTGCACTTTATATTTCGGAACACGATTATTTGTATTCTTTCCTGGATTCTTCTAACGGTTCTGAATACACACTTACAGCCTACTCGGCACATCGCAAAGTGAGGAATATACAGAAACGAAAATAGAAAAGTACACTTCTTCGAAGTTTAAGCTGTCAAAACCGAAGAGCCAGAAAATGTACTTCAGCTCTAAACAAATGTAAAAGTCGCTAATTTAAATCCAAATGAGTTCGTCATTAATCAAACATTAAGGGAGGTCGAGAAAGTTTTCGTGAACAGATTTCAGTAAATGTCATGTCAAAATTTTGAATTTAAGCTTTGTGGTTATTTATTGTGATACCGAAAAAACTCTCAGACATGACTGTAAGGAATTAAACTACATTGCATGCTCGTACATTGCTAGTGGTACTCACATGCAAAACGAAGCTTTCAACTATTAACTAGCCAATACTGTATTTCTGTTTAGTGAATACAAAATACGCTTTTCTGAATTATCGAACGACATTGTTATTCATAAAGAATAATAATGTTTGATAAAACATTATTTGTAATACTTTCAATACTCATGACATGGAAATCTACGCTGGAGAGCAGCCCGTTGAGCCCTCCAAGTTGAGCAATTCACCAGACGAAGTACTAAAGATGGTAATTAAGTCAATCTTCAAAAGTAGACGTAATGATAACTAGTTCACTAGTGTCCCTCTTGCTGAAAATGTTTTGAAGGAAGGGACATAAGCTAACTTTGGTGGGGACACACAAAGAGCAAAAAAGAGGTACCACCAGAATTTGTTGAAACTGAAAAGAAAAAAATTAAGTCAAGAATGTCTGGATTTAAAACTGACACTATGGTAGTTTTGTATTAACCCAAAAAGGGAAAAGTTGTACAATGCACCACAATAAAACTAGATGCAAAGACTGGAATATATAAAAAATAAAACAGAAATGGTGACGCTTACTTCACCAAGGGCGGAGTGGATGTTGCCGATGAAATGTGCGCCTCATATTCAGTAGCGCGTAAGAGTAGACATAAATGGTCAAGTTATATTCCACTAAAACAACAAGAATAAAAACATGATTTCTCAGGAGCTACAGAGCTAATAGAAGAAATTTAGAAAATTCAGGCCACATTAAAAACTTTGCCAAGGGAGCTCAAAGCCAAAATTAAGACGTATATAGAGTCCCCTGCAGCTCTAGAAACGTCTAGGAATAAAAGGTATCACCTATGCCCACGCCTCCTAGACAAGAAAGACACCAACAAATGCAGCAAATGCAAACAAGTAATTTACAAAAAAAAAACATCTACATCTAATTTCGATATTCAATTTCAGAAAACTATAGAAATGAATTGAATTCTATTAACAAAATTTGAAAACAATTTGACGCAATTGTTTAACAATTTCAATAAAAAATAGCTTATGAATATAAATCCTTACTTACAGATTTTTTCATTGATTATTTGAAGACAATCGTATTGACCATAAGATTCTGTACCATTTGTAAAAGAGCTATTGACCTGGCGTTACTCATGTCGTTAGAAATTTCTAACTGAATAGAAAAATTCCCAATACAATAAAGTTTAATTAATTCCACTTACCAACATCCATAACCAATAATTAAAACAATTTTCGTGAATCCAATTATCAATATTCTGCACACTAAAACACGCGAACACTTCCTCGGTGGAAGATAAACTACCGATCAAACGAATTTCAATTATTAGAAACAGGTGTATTTGCATCTTTGTCTATCGTATGTATAAATTGAAATGAATATAATTCGAATCGGAGCTGCGTTTATGCATCGTAGATAAGCGTTGATAACAGGCGAAGAAAGAATGTGTCTACACCGAAGGCTAATTGCCTCGGGGGCAAAGGCCAGATGATTAGGCTAATCGCACCTGGAGATGTTTTCCAGTTCCATCAGTGAGTTCGGTGTTTTGGATTTTAACGGCGAAAGAGTGTTGTTTTTGAATTCTCATTTCTGAAATAAGGGGCGGTTGTCGTCTTATAGACATTATTTTAGGAAAGTAATGGGAAATTTAAAATTCATTGGAACATTTTTTTATTTTGCCAAACGATTAGTATTCGATTGTTTTTCTAAAGAGATTTAAAGTAACGATTTATGAAATCATTGTTAACAGTTAAAATTTGATTTATTTCTGTGTATTTCGGTTTCAAAAGATGAACCAGAGCCATGTATATGGTTTAGGTAAGATGGCTTACCGCAGTGGCGGCTGGTGGAACATTTTGATGGTATAGCCACTTAGCCTACAACATATGCCTTCTTTTTGAGGAAAAAAAAAACGAACGATAATTAAAATTGAAAACCTTTACAGAAGCATTCAATAAATTAAATAAAGACGAAAAGTGCTCCTCGGCTCCACTGTTAATTTTGCTCCTGCAGTTATAATAAAACATTTCAGAAGAAGTGTAATAATGTTACATTCTTGTTTCGAAAATGTACAAATTGGTCATTTTTTTTAGTTAAGAATATGCTAAAGCGGTGTACCAAATACAATTTTCAATAAAATAATAAACCATACAGTATCTGCAGTTTGTTGTTATGCTGTGCCTGTATTTCAGCTGATCATCATGATGGCGCGAATAATACCGTGCAAATTGCACGTTTAATTGGCCATTACGTGTTACGTAACGTGCAGGGGCCACACATGCGGTTTGTTGTTCGAGCAGATTAACAATAAACTGGTGAACTTCTAAAGGACGCCCACGCCTCCGTTCGCCACATTGTCAACTCCCGAAGGATTTATTTCTATTTACAAATATTGACCCAGATATTTCCAACTGTGAATTACTACACTCATTGATCAATTTTAATGGTGGTCAACGTCAACCCATGATTCACGCATTAGGTCGACACAATGAATGGATCTGTTCTGTTGAAACAGATGTCAAGTCGGGTCACAAAGAATAATTGGTATTGTCTTGGGATAAGCGGCGAATTAATTGCGGTGTTGTGTTCGTAACTTCCTACCGACAAATGGGTTAGAAACAATGACGTAAGTTTAAATGAGAAGTCTAGAGTAGTTTAATTCTAGGGCGCCCCCTCCCTCACCCATTGGTATATCGGCCATTCCATAAATATATGCACACTTTTTGGGGGTACATCAGGGATTTTAGCGAATTTCACATATATTATAAAAGCTATCAAGACATGACTTTTGGTCTTTACTAGAGGTTCAGAAAATCATTGTGTCAAAAGTTATAACAATATAAACTTTTATTTTGAACTCAAAACTATCGTAAACCGTTACGCATACGAAGAAAGTTATTCTATACTTTTTTATGCTTAAATGTTTAAAGTTTGCAATAAATTTTTTTCCAAAACAAAAAAACTTTATTTAGATAGTTTGTTTTTAATAAATAAAATATATCTCAAAAAATAATCAATTACTTATACTTTAATTTTCTTAAAAATAATATATGTTATACCCTGATCCTTGCTAAGAATTTTTCTTTTTACAAAAGTATGGGCACTTTTTATTTATGGAATGGCCGATATAACAAAAAAAAACCTGAATAAACACTACCAAAAAGAAACTTGCACTTTCTTGAACGTCACAAAATTCTACAAGAAAGTGTCTTGATGTTTGAATTTTCAAAATTAGTGTACGCATTCGAGCTCTATGAAGCTTGGAAAGAAAGAAATTTACGAATTTGAAGATTCAAAAATTGCACCCAAAGCGATTAAAAGTTAACGGGTACTAACGCACTGTGTGATGTTCTTTAACCAATACAAAAAAATGTTAAATTTCAATCAGTCTATAAATTTGTAGTTTTTAACACTTTTCACCCAAAGCGTTTAAAAATGACTAGGATGGGCTGTTAGATGATTTTTAACCAATAAAAGCATTCAAGCGCTATGAATATTTAAAATAAATATTTTACTGATTTGAAGATCCAAAATCTGCAGCTTCTAAAACTCTTGCTCGAAACCTTAAAAAATCATCGAAACACTCACGTGCTGAGGTGTGATGTTCTTTGCTTTAACCAATACAAAAAATGTAAAAATCCAATTACTCTCTACATTTTACACACTTTTTCACAAATGCAAAAAAAATTGATACATTCTAGAGCTTGAATGATCAAAATTATCTAACGTATCTAGAAGATATAAGATTACCAAAACACAAAATGTTACTATGTAAACTAAAAGCTGTGGGGTTTAATGATGTTACTATGTCACGGTTACAATAATTCCTGGCGAATCGTCGACTTAGTGTGAAATGAACACATTGCGTGCCAGGGAATTAACGCTGTGGGCCAAACTGTCATTTTACATTATTTGTATGTAATTTGTACTGAAACAAACTATTTTTGGTCTTTTTGTATTTAACTAATTCTCTAGTTATTATTTTTGATTTTTTTGGAGTCACTTGCAGGAAAGAAATTGTATTTTTTCTCCCTGAGGTCTTTCAAATACATATGTATAATGTATTTTATGCATTGTTTTCTCTTTTGTTGCAGGTTTTGCTAACTGAATATTAAAATACTATTGTGAAACGAATCTTCTAAATTATGTCCAAACGTAGTCGAATTTTAACCCAGGCGGAACTGGAGAAGATTTAATCTGAAACTGACCTCTACAACGATCAAATTGGTGGGTTAGAATTTGATTCTTATTACTGCAAATGCTTACTGAATATATGGCACCACGAATACATGACCTCCAACCAACCATAATTTTCTAGCAAGATGGTGCACCACATTGGGTACTGCAGGTTCGTGGGTTCCTAAATCAAACATTTCCAAACAGGTGGATTGGAGGTGATGGCCCAATTTCCCAATTTATACGGGGTTATGTTAAAGACGTCGTGCATCGAAAATCACTGACCTAAAAGGAAAATATCACTGATTCCATTACCACTATTGGCGAGACTTTACTACATAAAACATGAAAAGAAATCGAGTACCATCTTGATGTGCTTCGTGTAACTAACGGCGCCCATATAAGGGTACAAAAAAAATACTTCCAGATCCCCATTTCACCCTACTCAATTGAATCATCTGATGAAGAGGTAAAACCTTATGAAAACATTGAAGACGTTCTTCAAGATTTAGAATTGGAAGAGGATGAAGGTGATGAACAAAATGAATAAGATGTAGAAATGTCAGTTTTGCCAATTGCTTGGAGTGAATATGTTGGCAGATACAAGCACTTTCTTTTTACTAGATCTAGTGACCCACAAAAAGTTATGACACCACTTGATGCATTTTTCTTCCTCGACTTACGGAGAAATTATTTTTTTCTGGGTTGAAGGAGTGCCCATAACGTTTTTTTGATTTTTGATTATGGAAGAACCTTTATTAGTGGTAAGAATAAGAATTTTTATTTAGTTATGGCTGATTGCAAACTTTGTCAAAAATCGAGATTAAAATCGCGAAATGTGGATATCTGCGACTTACGGGAAATTATTTTTTTCTGGTTTGAAGGAGTGCCCGTAACGTTTTTTTGACTTTTGATTATGAAAGTACCTTTATTAGTGATAAGAATAAGAATTTTTATTTAGTTATGGCTGATTGCAAACTTTGTCAAAAATGGAGATTAATATCGCGAGGTATGGATTTCTGCGACTTTTTTTTTTGGGTTGAAGGAGTGCCCGTAACGTTTTTTTGACTTTTGTTTATGAAAGTACCTTTATTAGTGATAAGAATAAGAATTTTTATTTAGTTATGACTAATTGCAAACTTTGTCAAAAATCGAGATTTATATCGCGAGGTATGGATTTCTGCGACTTACGGAGAATTTTTTTTTTTAGGTTGAAGGAGTGCCCGTAACGTTTTTTTGACTTTTGTTTATGAAAGTACCTTTATTAGTGATAAGAATAAGAATTTTTATTTAGTTATGACTAATTGCAAACTTTGTCAAAAATGGAGATTAATATCGCGAGGAATGGATTTCTGCGACTTACGGAGAAATTATTTTTTTCTGGTTTGAAGGAGTGCCCGTAACGTTTTTTTGACTTTTGATTATGAAAGTACCTTTATTAGTGATAAGAATAAGAATTTTTATTTAGTTACGGCTGATTGCAAACTTTGTCAAAAATCGGGATTTATATCGTGAAATGTGGATTTCTGCGACTTACGGAGAAATTATTATTTTTTTGGGTTGAAGGAGTGCCCGTAACGTTTCTTTGACTTTTGTTTATGAAAGTACCTTTACTAGTGATGAGAATAAGAATTTTTATTTAGTTATGGCTGATTGGAAACTTTGTCAAAAATGGAGATTAATATCGCGAAATGTGGATTTCTGCGACTTACGGAGAAATTATTTTTTTCTGGGTTGAAGAAGTGCCCGTAACGTTTTTTTTTTTATTTTTGATTATCAAAGCACCTTTATTAGTGATAAGAATAAGAATTTTTATTTAGTTATGGCTGATTGCAAACTTTTTCAAAAATGGAGATTAATATCGCGAAATGTGGATTTCTGCGATTTACCGAGAATTTTTTTTGTTGAAGGAGTGCCCGTAACGTTTGTTCAACTCTTGATTATTAAAGTACTTGTATTAGTGATAAGAATAAGCATTTTTTTTTATTTATTGCAGATAGCAAACTTAAAAAAAAAAACTTTTTTGAAAGGGGTGAAAAAATATGTGTAAAAATTAAGTGTTATTAATTTAGACGTTGTTCCCTAATGGTATGGTTTACTTTTTTTCGAATTGCTTTTCTTTTCTCCGAGATATGAATTTTAAAAATCTATTGCTGGATCTATTGCTATCTTCACACCCGTGACTTGCAAGGCGTCGCTGATGGGAGTAAGGTGAGTGTTACAAATTTCAAAAATTGTCCCTCTTCTAATAGAAATTGGCGTGTCTTAGGGATTTTTTCACCTTAGCTTTTAAGATAAAAAAATCACCCCGTAAATATTTTGGCGAGTATTACCATGAAACAATATTTCGCAATTGGCGTTTATATTCTTGCACGCCCATCTGGAACCGTAAAAGACCACGGCTGAACACAATACCTCATTTCGCGTTTATTGCCAGTAGTAAACCTGTAATATACATCAAGCCAATAAATCACGCGAGTAATTAAGCTGCACCTGCCCCAAAACATAAACCCATTAAAGCAAAAAAAAATACCAAAAACACAAAGCAGGAAAAATACACACTTTGGACGACCACACGTACGGCTAGCTGTTCCAAATTAGGGTCAAGAATTTTATATGAAAAACCGAGTTACGTGCGTACATCTGTGGCCGTGCATAAAAATAACAAGGCGGACAATGCATTTCGCATTCCGCACACGGAACATCAACAAACTATTTTAAAAATCCGCCCGAGATATCGGAATTAGAACGAAGTCCAATAACATTAGAATTCCCATTAGCATACCGAACACTGGATGCATTATGAAGGAGGCAAATGACCCATCTGGAAAATACGGGGTGTGCTTCAAAATACAATCACTTTCATGAAGCACACACACGTTCGAAAAATGTGTTCACGCGACCGTTTTTTCAATCATTGTTACGATGTTAATGGTTTTAGAAAGTGATGACTCACGGGAATGGAATTGGATCTGGTAAAGAGGAAATGATCTCACGCAAAAAGGCCGATGTTTAGTTATGTAACAAAAAGCACACACGTTGTTATTCTTTTAGGATTAATAGTGCGACTGGTCGCCAAACCAAATATTACCTTTGAATCCCCAACATGACCAAACTGAAATCATACAAAGGCGATTATTATCAATGATACAGCGTTATTTCGTGTTCTAATTAAAATGTTTAATTAAAGGCGTACGTAATTGCGGATTGTTGAGATGTAAATGCGTGTGCAGTGGGAGTGTAGATTTTTGTCCGATTACCAGATCGGAGAGATTGGATGTGCCAATTAACATACAAGTAAGTGGTTTGATGCGGATGGATTTGAACGGTTTATTAACATTTAACTGTTCAATGTGAAATACCAAAGGTGAGGTTGTAAATCATTTCAATTAGTGGTAACACGTTAATAATTGCATGAGGTGCCGCTGACCAATTTTGATAGCATCTACATTTTGGCGCAAAGGTTTTGTGTTTATCAATAGTGTCCCCAATATTCGGTTTCGACCTAATAGACGTGTATTTGAACGCAGACTGCGTTTATCACATCAAAAAAATGACATCAGTCAGTGGCGGCTCGTGGAAAATTTGTATGGTAGAGCCACTTAGCATGCACAATATATCTCACCGCCTCCTCATTGAAGAAAGAAAAATGTATCATTAAAAACGTTTACTTGTTGCAGAAGCATTAAAAAAATAAATAAACACGAAAAATAGCCTGCATTAAATCTGTAATACCGTTGTTCACCCGCGGAAATCAATTAAACGACGAATTGTATTTTGTAACTTTATCTACTACATCTCCTTAATAAGTGCAATACTTGAAATTTGAAACTTATTTTTGGTTAAAAAACGGAAAATGATTCGTCGATCTTATCTACAACTCTTTAATTAGTGATGAGCGTTATTTTCACTAACTGCTACTTTGCAACCGTTACTAAGAAATAATAACGGTAACCGTTATTGAAAAATCCCACTAACGGTGATTTTCTCAAAAGTTATTTTATAAAAGGAACTCGATTAAATAACGAATCACTTCTTAGTAACAGTAACTCTTATAACCGATTCAATAATAAATCACTTCTTAGTAACAGAAATCGATTCAATAACGAATCACGTCTAACAAAAATTCGAACAAATATTAAAAAAAATTTGATGTAAAATTGACAAACACAAAATAGGCCAGTGATTTCACGAGAAAATGTAATCCGTTTTCAAATTACAAGAAATTCTTCAAACTTTGACATTTAAATCCATAAAAGCCATTTTCTGACTTGTGTAAACTCCTGGTATTGCCACTAATAAACTATTATTATTATTATTATAAATCATCAAAATCGAAGAACGCATTCGGCAGTTGTAAAATTTCAAAAATCAAAGTCGCGAAAATCTTGGAAATTTAAAAACTGCTATTTTTGCATTAATTTCAAGAGAAAATTTGGAAATCCGTTTTAAAATGACATTAAATATTCACCATATTTTGACATTTGTATCATCAAAATCGGTTAAGCAATTTAAAAATCAAAATTGCAATTAAAATCTTTGGTCTTCTTCGTAATTTTGGCGTTTTGCGTTAATTTTTGACATTTTCGACGACCGACAAGAAACCTAGACTCAAGGAAGAGATTATTTTCCCCTCCATAGGATCCGCCAGTGATGAACCGTTTTGAATAATACTAAATTCGCCATATATTGACATTTAAATCATCAAAATCGGACAAATCATTCAGTAGTTGTACAATTTCAAAAATCAAAGTCGCGATTTTAAAATTTTGGATTACAATTTTTGCATTTTGTGTTAATTTCAAGAGAAAATTTTCCATATTTTGACGTTTGAATCATCAAAATCAAAGAATTCGGTAGTTGTGCAATTTCAAAAATATAAATCACGATTTTACAATATCTGAACTAAAAAAAGTAAGATTTTTGCATCTTGTGTTAATTTCGCGGAAGTATTTCGTAATCCGTTGTAAAAGTACACTAAATTTTCCGTATTTTGACTTTCGAATCGTCAAAATCTAATAATGCATTCGGCAGTTGTGTTTTTAAAAATCAATATTCAATTTTCTATTTTCGAAGTTTTAAAACGTGCGATTTTGGAATTTTGCGTTGATTTCCTGAAAAAAAAAACTAATCCGGATGAAATTCGCCACAATTTTGACATTAGAATCACCAAAATCACAACGTGTTTGTGCAATTTCAAAAATCAAAATCGTAATTTTAATCTTCGTGGAATTTTTACGGTTTGCGTGTTTCACAAAAAAAGGTTATTAAACTGTTTTTAAATTGCATTAACTTCTCGAGATGGTTACGTTAGAATCATCAAAATCGGACAACGCGTTTAGAAGTTGTACAATTTAAAAAAACAAAATCACAATTTTAAAATATTCTTGAAAAAATAACTTGAATAGTACGATTTTTACATTTTGTGTTAATTGACCCCTAAGATGACTTTGTTACAAACGGTTACTGAGTAAAATTATTTTAAGTAACGGTTACTAAATATCTAGTTATTTTGTGGTAACAGTAACTTACTTAAATAACTGTTTAAATAACTAGTTATTTGTAGTAACAGTAACTGTTATAACCGTTAATGGAAAATAACCGTTTATCTCATCACTAATGAGTACCGAAAGAATTTACTAAATCTGTTCTTTCGCTCAAGAGTTATCTTTAAAAAAAACAGAAAACAATTAAACTGCAAATTTAATTTTTTGCATCTATTCGGCGAATACAACAGAATTTGCCAAATTTGGTTATCCGTTCACAAGTTAACCTTAAAAAAACAATTGAAGACACATGATTTTTTGGTCCTGTACTCGATGAGTACAATACTTTTCAGAAGCAATTTTTAAAATCGACCATTTTATTCAAGAGTTAACGTCTCAAAACCACAAAACAATTGAGCGGTTAATTGACTTTTTTTTATATTTTATACGTCCACACGGTGAGTGCAATACTTTCCTGGAAGAATGTTCAATATGTGTTTATCCGTTTAAGAGTTATCCTCAAAGACCAGAAAACAATTAAACGGCAAATTAAATTTTTTGGCCTTTTCGGAAGAATTTGCTAAATTTGGTCATCTCTTCAAGAGTTATCCTCTGAAACCCCTTAAAACAAATGAACAACAAATTTATTTTTTTGGTTCTATCTGCATCTTTGGGATGAGTCTTACAAATCTGGTCGTCAGTTGAAAAGTTATATTTAAAACACCACAAATTAATTTAACGACAAATTTAATATTTCTTTACTTGAATTTGAACTCTGTCTTTTCGTTAAACAATATTAGAAAATGATTTATTTTTTAATCTCATCTACATCTGTCCAATGGGTACGACACTGTGCCGAAAGAATATATAAAAAAAAATATATTCATTTGTAACATAACTACATAAAGCTAATTAATTTTACTTATTGTTAGTTCAACGAATAAATTTACCGATATTCCTAATTTGTATGGTCTCATTGTATACCAATCATTACACATTACATCCTGTCGTAGTAAATTCCAAAGGTAATAAAACACATTATTATCGAACCGTAATAAACCTACGTAAAAAGTGAAAGTAATGCCAAAATTGAGCCATCGGCGGTTGAGTGAAACACTTTATTTACATTTATGTAATTAGCGTGTGTTACACAATGACGAAGAGCATTTGGGTCAGAGCTAATGTTATATTTTTTGGGTGTTTCAGATCATCTATGCCGCCATACTGTGCTACGACGGATTTTGTTTTTATTGAAATCCATAGGGCTATGAAAATAACAAGTGACAAAGCTTTCTATGATATTTAACGGTTTACTTAACCCTTTCGACCCTGGTGGTGGCAATTGCCACCGCAACATTTACATGTCTCTACTCACTATGACAATCCATATTTTTTTCTGTTTATCACTAGATGTCACTTCAACAAAGCCTCATTAATTAATTCCTATACTAATTAATCAAATCAGTTCAAATTTGGTATTTATGGTCTTAAGAAGCTCCCCAACAATAATAATTAACAATTTTTTTTTTTTTAATTCAAAACCCTGAAAGGGTTAACACATATCGGAAAAACCATTGTAATTTCTGAAGAGGTTTAAGTGCAATAAAACGAGTAAAGTGAAGCGCGTTGAAAATTTTTTAACAAAAGGGTGAAATTGACGTTATCCGTGAAAGGATCATTAGTATATGTATGGAGCATATGTTGCACAATAAAAATTTGGTGTAAGCAATTTCGATGGAGAAGGGAATCAATCCAAGCGGGAGGTCAGAGCAAGCGCGAACAAAGGAAAACATAAAAATAGTTAAAGTTTTGGTTTTGACAGATCGAAAGATAAGGGTTTCAATAATTGCCAATTCAGTGCCAACAACCTTACAAATTTTGCATGAAGATTTGGGCATGAATAAAGTCACTGCACATTGGATTCCAAAATTGCTCACACCACAATAGAGGTGGACGAAATGACGCTTTTTGGTGAGTTACCTCAGCGAAAAGAGTCGACCGGAAGTTGATCCCGGAGGTCTGCTCATGACTTATAGAAAGTGAAAAGTATGACTGGAAAAAAGTAATGAGACTCAAACTGAGCTGCAAATTTCCACAGGAGTCACATGACTCCGTGACTGACTTCGAGCAGTTTCCTCTTTGAGTCGACTCGCTCATGAGTTGTCTACCTCTACTCCGAAGGACTTCTTTTCGAAAATTATAACTGGTGATGATACGTAGGTATACCATTGGCAACCAAGCAAGAATCTATGTAGTGGATACACAAGGAAATTCCACCTTCAAGAAGGCAAGGAAAACTGATGGCTACAATATTTTGGGATGCTGAGGGAATCTTGTTGGTTGAATACTTGAAGAAAGGTACTACATTTACATCAGATTGATGTAATGATAGCATTAACCATTTAAAAGCAGCAATAAAAAGACGGAAGATTAAATTGTTGCATGAAGATTTGGGCATAACAACAGTCTCTGCATTGGATTCCAAAATTGCTCACTCCAGAGCAAAAGTTGTATGGGCGAGACATTTACGGAGAAAACTTGAAGGCTTTAGCAGATGACGAGTACTTCTTTTCAAAAAAAATAACTGGTGAAGAGACTCACCAACTACGCAAGAATCTCTGCAAAGGGTACACAAGGGATTTCCACCTTTAAGAAAGCAAGGAAAACTACAATATTTTGTGATGCTGAGGGAATCTTGTTGGTTGAATAGTTAAACTATTACAATTACAGCAGATTTATGTAACGACACAATTAACCATTAAAAAGATAATGAATTAAACTGGTCTATGCATACAGCTCGAAGGTCTAGGAAGTAGACTTTCTAAAGATGAGAAATCTACCCTAGAGTCCGGACTTGGCACCGAACGTCAAAAAAATTCAAATGCTTGCACATCATGCGACAAACGAGCACTTTTCTCACTTTGTAGCAAATAACTATTCCTATGATGAGCTGAAAGAAGCTGTGGAGGAGTTTTTTTTTTGCAGACCTACTAAAAGAATTTTTATTCGAGAGTACAGCGTTAGTGGAGAAACTTTGGAGTAAATATATAAATGTCGAAGGAATCTAGTTATGTTGAAAAAAGATATTACTTTACATTCAATTGTTTTCCTTCATAGCTAGGCAGATTAGACAAAAATCATTGTATTTTTAATAACAACGAAATATAGCCTAAATATACAGGGCTTTTATTTTAAGTCAACATAGGATTATTAATGCCTATGTTCAATCATAAAATAATCACATGAACGCCTGGCATGTAATTGAAATTGAGGAACAAAAGATTCTCTTTGGTCGCCTTGTGATAACTCAAAAATTGACAAAAATACCTTTAGAGCATATTTTAAAAACTCTCTACTTCCGGTTCCTTGGAGGTACAAAGGGACAAACGATTGTGTTTCGATTCTCTTTGGTAGCTTTTTGATAACTCAAAAATTGACAAAAATACCTTTAGAGCATATTTTAAAAACTCTCTACTTCCGGTTCCTTGGAGGTACAAAGGGACAAACGATTGTGTTTCGATTCTCTTTGGTAGCTTTTTGATAACTCAAAAATTGACAAAAATACCTTTTGGGCATATTTTAAAAAGTCTCTACTTCCGGTTCCTTTGAGGTACAAAGGGTTGCTAACGATTCTCTTTCGATTCTCTTTGGTCGCTTTGTGATAACTCAAAAATTGACAAAAATACCTTTAGAGCATATTTTAAAAACTCTCTACTTCCGGTTCCTTGGAGGTAAAAGGGGTACAAACGATTGTCTTTCGATTCTCTTTGGGCGCTTTGTGATAACTGAAAAATTGGCAAAAATACCTTTTGAGCATATTTTAAAAAGCCTCTACTTCCGGTTCCTTTAAGGTACAGTCAGAGAAAATACAAATGCGAAACTCACTCGGCGAGGGAATGCTGCCGCATGTCGGTGCTTAGTTCGGTCGAAACCAGTCAGTCCCTGCTTAAAATCCATTTATGAGGTAATAAAATTTGGACGATTTAAATCAAATTATCTCGAAATCTAGAAGAGGGGTGTTTCTGGATTTTTACATAATTACGTTCTAGTATGTATTATAAACAACTTTGGAAAGTTTCACGCATCTGGCAGTTGTTTTTCTATTTTTTCACCGACTTTGAAAATGGATGATTTTAAAATGTCCACATGGACGATTTAAATCAAATTATCTCGAAATCTAGAAAAGGGGTGTTTCTGGATTTTTACAGAATTACGTTCTAGTATGTATTCTAAATAACTTTTGAAAGTTTTACGCATCTGGCAATTGTTTTTCTATTTTTTCACCGACTTTGAAAATGGATGATTTTAAAATGTCCACTTGGACGATTTAAATCAAATTATCTCGAAATCTAGAAAAGGGGTGTTTCTGGATTTTTACATAATTACGTTCTAGTATGTATTATAAACAACTTTGGAAAGTTTCACGCATCTGGCAATTATTTTTCTATTTTTTTACCGACTTTGAAAATGGATGATTTTAAAATGTCCACTTGGACGATTTAAATCAAATTATCTCGAAATCTAGAAAAGGGGTGTTTCTGGATTTTTACAGAATTACGTTCTAGTATGTATTCTAAACAACTTTGGAAAGTTTCACGCATCTGACAATTGTTTTTCTATTTTTCACCGACTTTGAAAATGGATGATTTTAAAATGTCCACTTGGACGATTTAAATCAAATTATCTCGAAATCTAGAAAAGGGGTGTTTCTGGATTTTTACAGAATTACGTTCTAGTATGTATTCTAAACAACTTTGGAAAGTTTCACGCATCTGGCAATTATTTTTCTATTTTTTCATCGACTTTGAAAATGGATGATTTTAAAATGTCCACTTGGACGATTTAAATCAAATTATCTCGAAATCTAGAATAGCGGTGTTTCTGGATTTTTACAGAATTACGTTCTAGTATGTATTCTAAACAACTTAGGAAAGTTTCACGCATCTGGCAATGATTTTTCTATTTTTTCATCGACTTTGAAAATGGATGATTTTAAAATGTCCACTTGGACGATTTAAATCAAAGTATCTCGAAATCTAGAATAGCGGTGTTTCTGGATTTTTACAGAATTACGTTCTAGTATGTATTCTAAACAACTTTGGAAAGTTTCACGCATCTGGCAATCGTTTTTCTATTTTTTCACCGACTTTGAAAATGGATGATTTTAAAATGTCCACTTGGACGATTTAAATCAAATTATCTCGAAATCTAGAATAGCGGTGTTTCTGGATTTTTACAGAATTACGTTCTAGTATGTATTCTAAACAACTTAGGAAAGTTTCACGCATCTGGCAATTGTTTTTCTATTTTTTCATCGACTTTGAAAATGGATGATTTTAAAATGTCCACTTGGACGATTTAAATCAAATTATCTCGAAATCTAGAAAAGGGGTGTTTCTGGATTTTTACATAATTACGTTCTAGTATGTATTCTAAACAACTTTGGAAAGTTTCACGCATCTGACAATTGTTTTTCTATTTTTCACCGACTTTGAAAATGGATGATTTTAAAATGTCCACTTGGACGATTTAAATCAAATTATCTCGAAATCTAGAAAAGGGGTGTTTCTGGATTTTTACAGAATTACGTTCTAGTATGTATTCTAAACAACTTTGGAAAGTTTCACGCATCTGGCAATTATTTTTCTATTTTTTCATCGACTTTGAAAATGGATGATTTTAAAATGTCCACTTGGACGATTTAAATCAAATTATCTCGAAATCTAGAATAGCGGTGTTTCTGGATTTTTACAGAATTACGTTCTAGTATGTATTCTAAACAACTTTGGAAAGTTTCACGCATCTGGCAATCGTTTTTCTATTTTTTCACCGACTTTGAAAATGGATGATTTTAAAATGTCCACTTGGACGATTTAAATCAAATTATCTCGAAATCTAGAATAGCGGTGTTTCTGGATTTTTACAGAATTACGTTCTAGTATGTATTCTAAACAACTTAGGAAAGTTTCACGCATCTGGCAATTATTTTTCTATTTTTTTCATCGACTTTGAAAATGGATGATTTTAAAATGTCCACTTGGACGATTTAAATCAAATTATCTCGAAATCTAGAAAAGGGGTGTTTCTGGATTTTTACAGAATTACGTTCTAGTATGTATTCTAAACAACTTTGGAAAGTTTCACGCGTCTGACAATTGTTTTTCTATTTTTTCACCGACTTTGAAAATGGATGATTTTAAAATGTCCACTTGGACGATTTAAATCAAATTATCTCGAAATCTAGAAAAGGGGTGTTTCTGCATTTTTACAGAATTACGTTCTAGTATGTATTCTAAACAACTTTGGAAAGTTTCACGCATCTGGCAATTATTTTTCTATTTTTTCATCGACTTTGAAAATGGATGATTTTAAAATGTCCACTTGGACGATTTAAATCAAATTATCTCGAAATCTAGAAAAGGGGTGTTTCTGGATTTTACACAAATGTACAAACAAACGATTATCTTTCAATTCCCCTTGGCTGCTTTGTGATATCTTAAAAATTGGCAAAATCACCTCTTGCGCATCTTTAAAAAAGTTTTTTTGTAGTTTCGGTTTCTTTGAAGTAGACACAATTTAAAAAAGTACAAATAACTACAAACGATTCTCTTTCGCATGGCATAACCCAAATGTTTAAGTAGGCGCTGGCCATTTTTTATTGTTTAATAACTTTTTGAGGTACAAACGACATTAATAGCGGTACAAACGAACGATCTTCAATTTCCCTTTATAATGTATGTGTTAAATTATTTTCTTTTCACATTAAATTCAAAACTACATTCAAAAGGGAAATTCAAGTAATTTGAATGATTGGATTTTTTTTTTAAATTTGCTCCAACGAGTCGGACGGAAACCATTCCAGCCTTTTCACTTCCCTAAATTATTTATATCGGGTGCGTGCCCGGAGATTGCATCAAACAAACGTCGCCCCCCTTTATTCGTTTCCGCCGAAAATAACTCCCCCAAGGGAAATCGGGAGTAGACTTGGCGAGATCGTAAAAAGTTGAGCGTCGTTCGATAGCTGCTCAGAATTTCTGTCTGGAAGAGTAATGTCCCAAAATAGTTCCCGAAGTGGGAATATTGGAATGTTTCCATCAGGAAACGCTGAATTTCAGCACGTTCCGTGCGGTTCTACAGTATTTTCGAAAATATTCTTCTTTCGCGTCCATTCGCCAAATGTGATGATGGGCGAAGCCAACGGCTGCACTAAATCCTGAAAATTAACGCGGTGGTCAAAGTCAGTGGCGGACTGGTAACATTTATCGGCCCGGGCAAATTTCTACTTTCGGCCCTCTAGACTAAAGTTTTTTTACAAAGTTCAGATATTAAAAATTGCGATTTAGTTTTTTCTTTATTGTACAACTGCTAATCACGTCTGATTTTAATAATTCTAACGTCAGAAAATGTGGCAAATATAGTGCAATTTAAAATTTTTTCGTAAAATTGACACAAAACGTCAAAATTGCACATTTACTAAGAACAAAGATTAAAAAAGTTTTCAAGTCCAGGAGACCATTTTGGACACTATTTGTTCATGAAAATTATTTGTGAGATTTACAGGAACCGAGACAAGAAAAATTTCTTTTTACGTGGATCGTTCTTACATCGGCTGGAAATGCCGAAAAACGATTGAAACGATTATTTAAAAAAATTATTTTTGTTTTTTTTTTCAAGTCCAGGAGACCATTCTGGACAGTATTGGAAATGCCGAAAAACGATTCTGTTAAGAAAAACGTTTGAATATTAGGCAGGAATTGTGTAGCTTTATGCAGAGTATCCCAAATTAAGAGGGATAGTATGGGTAACTTTCTTACTATTTCGTCATTTATTTATTTACGGAAATCTCCATTTTACACAAAACATTTTACTTAAAATTTAACTTAATACTAATACTATAATGATAAAGATTAAAAAAGTAACTTGAGACAGTTATTATTTGATAAAAGTAATTTTATTTTCCGTCTTTATTACTTTGATAAGGATTAAATAGGCACAGTTTTATGTGCTTACTCAGATTCCTAAACTTTGAAAAGTTATTTAGAAAAAAGTAAAAATTGTTCGTTATGATTTGCATCAAGTATTTCTCCATTTATGAATATTTCCGTGTACTTAAAATATAATAACAAAATATTTCTCCATGAATTTATTATGAATTTGGATAAGGCGCACCAAGAGCTAAGGTCATTCGCGCATATTTGTTGTTTGTTATTTGCACGTTTACAAGTGCGAAAAAGTCAAGGCTCTGCCAAAAAAAAAACGCGAGTGATTCAAAATCCTAAATTACTAAGTCATCAAGCACAAGGTCTTGCGTTCCAATGTTTTGCGGATATCAAATGTTTGCCTTCGTAATTGCAATACCATTAAAACGAAATCTTGCCGAAAATGTAATTGTATTACGGTGTAGCATTTTATTTTTATAATCATATTGTCAAATTTATGCAGGATCATTTATTTATGTTGGCATCACTTTTGATTGGTTTCATAGAATAGTGTGTTTTATCTATCTATACATTGGTGGAAAAAAATGAAACACTTGAAATGTGTGAAATTTCGAAATTATTTTTCTTTATTTACATGTGCTGCAGTTTTTCAAGAAGAGTGCTTACTAAAATTTTGCCATTCTTTATGCCATATCAACACTTTTTTTGATTTTTAGGGTCTATATTTTGGATATTTTAAACTGAACTATTGATTATATTGCGTGCATTTTTTATTTTTTGCCGGTATTTTCGAGTTTTTTGGTATGAATTTTTGTTTTTTGTCCTTTATTTTAGATTTTTTCACCTGAATATTGTTCTTTATGCATGCATTTTTAAATTTTTTGGCAATTATTTCCGAGTTTATAATAATATTATTCATACCATTACCAAACGGTTCACACAAGTCACAAAAATCGTACAATGAGATGCAATGTAGTGCTAAATAATATGTTACATAATAACACAATATAAATATATACGGGTCGAAAACTTATTTTAGGCTAAAAATTTAATTTTTTGAATTTTCAATTTTTTTGGTCTGTATTTTTTATTTCTGGATTTTTTGCTCTGTTTGGGCTCGAATTTTTGATTTTTGGCCCTATATTTTGGACCTGAATGATTAATTGTTTTGCACGTTTTTTTTTATTTTTTGTTGATATTTCTGAGTTTTTTGGTCTAAATTTTTGATTTTTTGCCCTTTAACCTGCATATTGTTCTTTCTTCGTATTTTGTTTATTTTGTGGCGGGTTTCGAGTGTCCGGTCAAAAACTTATTTTGGACCAAAGAGTTATTTTTGGGGCTACAAATTTTTCTTTTACTTCAATTTTCAATTTTTTTGGCTCATATTTAAGATCTTTGGCCTGTTTTTTTTTTCGATTTTTGACTATTTTTTTTGTCTTTTGTGATCATTCGCCCAAATATTCTTTATTTTGGCCTATATTTTCGATTTGTTTGTTAGAATTTACGATTTTTTTGTCGATATTTTTTATTTTTAAGTTCGAATTTCTTATTTTTGGTCCTAAATTTTGAATTTTACCCTGAATGATTGATTATTGTGTCTGCATTTTTTATTTTTAAACCCGGATTTTCGATTTTTGATTTCTTGGTTCCGATTGTGGATTTTTTTAGTATATATTTTAGATTTTTGAGCTGTATTTTCGATTTTGTAGATTAAATTCTGTCTTACATTTCCTTTATTTTGACAGAAATTTTTGATTTGTGTGTTGAAATTTTCGGTTTTTTTGGTCTGAATTTTGTTATTTTTATGCCCGATTTTGGGTCAAAATGTTTTAATTTTAGATTTTTTACTTGCATTTTCGACTTTGCGGTCTAAATTTTTGATCTTCTGTCCTAAGTTTTCTTTATTTTGGCCGAAATATTGTTCAATTTCTGAATCTACGTTTTTGATGTTCAGACCCGAATATTCGATTTTTGGTCTAAATTTATGATTTTCTGTCATATTTTTGATTTTGTTGTGTGACCTTTGTTTATTTTTTGGCTATTATTTTCGAGTTTCTGGTCGGAAACTTACTTTGAGCTAAGGGTGAAAATGGCAAATGAATTTTACTTCACTTGAATTCTCAATCTGCATTTTTTACTTTTAGTCCAGGGTTTTTGATTTTGTGGCCGATATTTTAGATCTTTGGCCTGTAATTTCGTTTTTTGTTCCGAAGTTTTGATTTTGATCAAATAAAGTTCATCTGCAGATAGGGTTCTTTCACTCATTTTGAAAGTAATGTTAATTTCGTTTCAAAATGCCACCGAAAACATCAAACCAGAGGTCACAAGAAAATTACCCCTCTACTCTCTTGCGGACTGTGGCGCAGACTAAAACCTCTGCATCAAACTAATATTACCAAAAGATAAAGCAATTCCAATTTCAATTAATAGAGGGGCGTTAAAACTTTGTCAATTTTAGTCCAATTTCAACAAATAAACACGTCTTGGATTCACATGAACGTCCTCTTTGGGCATAATATATAATTTGGCCATTAGGGTGGATCGTTTAATATTAGGGTGGACCAAAATGAAAAAAAGGGAATAAACCGACTTTTTCAAATTTTAGAGGGCTAGGGCCTGGTTACGCAATGTTCGATATGGCTCAAAATTTACAGTTATTAGTTTTTACTTTCTCCGTTACGAAGTACGAGAAAGTATTGTGATCGTGATTTTTTTTTCAAAATTTTTTTTTACGGAAATATCCGTTTTGGGGTCCCTAGATGCCATTTCAACAATTTCTGGAAAAAAAAAATTTGTGTTTGTGTGTGTGTGTGTGTGTGTGTGTGTGTCTGTCTGTCTGTGTCTGTGTGTGTGTGTGTGTGTGTGTGTGTGTGTGTGTGTGTGTGTGTGTGTGTGTGTGTGTGTGTCTGTCTGTGTGCGCTGTATCTCAAAAACTAATAGAGCAATTGAAATGAAACTTTCAACATACGTCTTATTTGATAATCTGAAGAACTGAAAAGCTTTTGGTAAAATTTCGTACACCGGAAGTGGGTGTTTACCTCAACTGTTTTTTGTTTTTTGCCAATATTTTCTTAAATATGAAAAATATCACAAAAACATTTAAACAAACATTGAAGACAACAAAGAAATGAACATCTTTTGCTTGAAAATATTTTTCATAAAATCATTGCTATTCGAGAAAAAAATTTATTAATTTTTTTTAACTTTTGGTTTATAATTATGAAACGATGATAGTTACAGCAAATTTGTGTGAATAATAATTGTAGAGAATAACAAAATGAACAACTTCTAAAGAATAAGTTTTTTTCGAAATCTCGTTAGTTTTTGAGTAAACCGAGTTTTTGAATTTGAAGTATATTTTTTCCGTTTCATAATTTTGACGTTTTAAACGTCAGTTTCATCCAAGATTACGCAACGCTCGATGTACATTTAAAATATGATTTAAATTGAAAATGAACCATGAAAACGTAAATATAAATGATACCATCAAGTCGGAGAAAGTAACATGATGGCCACATCACCATTTTTTACTTTCTCCGTTACGAAGTACGAGAAAGTATTGTGATCGTGATTTTTTTTTCAAATTTTTTTTTACGGAAATATCCGTTTTGGGGTCCCTAGATACCATTTCAACAATTTCTGGAAAAAAAAATTTTGGGTCTGTGTGTGTGTGTGTGTCTGACTGTGTGCGCTGTATCTCAAAAACTAATAGAGCAATTGATATGAAACTTTGAATATACGTCTTATTTCATAATCCGAAGAACTGAAAAGCTTTTGGTAAAATTTCGTACACCGGAAGTGGGTGTTTACCTTGACTGTTTTTTGTTTTTTGTCAATATTTTCTTAAATATGAAAAATATCGAAAAACTTTTAAACAAACATCGAAGACAACAAAGAAATGAACATCTTTTCCTTGAAAATATTTTTTATAAAATCATTTTTATTCGAGAAAAAAATTTATTAATTGTTTTTAATTTTTGGTTTATAATTATGAAACGATAGTAGTTACAGCAAATTTATGTGAATAATAATTGTAGAAAATACCAAAATGAACAACTTCTAAAGAATAAGTTTTTTTCGAAATCTCGTTAGTTTTTGAGTAAACCGAGTTTTTGAATTTGAAGTATAATTTTTCCATCTTTTATGATTTTGACGTTTTAAATGTCAGTTTCATCCGAGTTTACGCAACGCTCGATGTACATTTAAAATATGATTTCAATTGAAAATAAACCCCTGAAAACGTTAATATAAAGTCGGAGAAAGTAACATGATGGCCACATCACCATTTTTGTCTATACGAACAAGTTTCCGGGTTGTACCGTTGATTTTCACATACTTCTAAAATAAGAACCACTCTATTGGACATGGTTTCCTGAAAAAACATTTTTTTTACAGGAGTGCTAGTGTTTAATTTTTTTCCACCAGTATATTTTGGCGGTAACTAGCTAGATGATTTAAATATTTGAAGAACTGAAGAATAGATATTAAAAATGCACGTGTTAAACGAGAACCAAATTTAAGAAATTTGAAGAATGTTTGTTTACCGCATATTCCATGATATGAGACGCATTTTGTAACTTCATCTACAAATAAAAGTAATCACAACTGAATATTAAAAGATTACTAGCGAATTTAAAATGTTTTGTTCGTTCAAATGTTATAGATTTAATAAAAATCTACTCTCGAAATTATATGTAATATACATCAAATTTTTGTGCTTTTAGGTTTAGTTTTATATTTTAATGCATGTAATCGAATGATTTGTGTAAAACTTCTGTTAGAACATCAATAAATTGAATTGAAAAGTGGTTCCATAATTATGACAAAATTACTTTGGAGTGGATTGTTTTTTCATACAGAAAGAGATGGAATTAGAATCCGTCATTGTCAGACTATTAAAACTCCAATATAATACTTATCTCGGCAATGCCTATTGCTCTTAATTTCATTTTTTTTGTCTAAATTAATTATCCATATTCGTAGTATAAGCCTAAAAACTAATCGCAATGTCAGTTTTTGCAACATTTTATTAGCCAAAAACAAATATAATAGTAATTTACGTAACAAGTTCCGAAAGTGATATTTTACGGGATGAGTAGGAAGTTGGAATTCTGCGAGTGCCGTACTTTTGGAACGAGTTACGTACAATATTTTTTCTGCAGCCGTTTTTTATGTTAAAAAAGCAAAAACATACACGAACGTTATATGACAAGCGCTGTCATAATTTTTGTCAAGGCCACCTACATATATACGCAAAATCGTCCCAAAAGTAACAAAAAGCGTCCCGAAAGTATAGAAATCGTTCCGAAAGTGAAACAGAAAATAACTACTTTCGGTACGATTTATGTAAAGTGGTACTTTCGATTTAATAAATCATACCGAAAGTTTTATTTTCGGGCTGCAGAAAAAATAATTCACATTTGAAACCCTCACTTGATGCAGGCGCATTAAATAAGTTAAAATATAAACTATACATAGAGCACTAACAAATGCTAGTAGATCTCGCTGCGTCATTACTGAAATAGTCTTTTAATTGAACCAAGAGCCATTTTGGAAAACAATTCAATTACGTACGGGCCATTAATCATAATTTTCATTAAATTGCCATGAATCGTGGAGTTAAGGCAGGTGCTGAAAATGCACCATCAAGATAAGTGTTTCCGCTGGTGCCGTGGCGCCCGGATGTTAGAAGTAATGAAAAATTGTTGTTAATTGTGGAGAAAAAATAAAATTGTTTGAAAAATTTAATGGCTGTTTTACTGCACAGATGATCGTTAAGGATTCCACGATGATGTTTCCTGTACACCGTTTCGTTTTCTTTTGGTCTGTTTTCACATCTAACTAATCGCAATGCCAGTTTTTGGAACATTTTATAAGCAAGATTAGTCAAGAATAATTATACATTTGTTTCAGGCGTATTATAGCTATTAAAATATAACGAGAATATTACGCGATTCATAATAATCGAGTGACGATTATCGATTTAGTATATAAGCGGTAATTGTAAAATGTAAAACCATAATTTTTCATTTACCTGATGAAGCCACTGTGTGGTGAAACAATTGTCGTAGAACAATAAAGTTAATTTGAAACCATACACTGTGTTAGTGTTTTATTAAATGATACCATGGAGTTTCAACAAGTAACAGCCTCATCCATCCAATAGATAAAAAAAACGCCCGAGATTATTACAAATCGCAAATATTTGAGTTACATTCATGTCTGACATGTAAAAATATAACATAAACGAAGGGGTTATTAAAATGAACAAGTTGTTACTGAAGTTTGAAAACTGGATAACGAAAAACCATTTAATAATTAATACAGATAAAAAGAAAATTTTGTCTCAGTTACAGGTCTCAAGTGTGTTTACTGGGTGAAGCGCTTGAAATGTTCGTGAAATTAAATATCCTGGTTGACAATAGACAACAAACTAAACTTGTAAAATATTTACCGTGTTCAAAGCTCAGCTTTATTTGAGTACAAAAAATTCATCTATAGGAGAGTAGCAAGTGCTTCCGAAGGTTTTGTAGTATTTCCGGTGTTTAAAATCGTAACACTATAAAGCTCAGCTCAATTAAAAGTGGTGTCTAAAGCTCAAATTTTGGGGAATTTCTCACTAGTCACAGAATATTTATTGTGCTGCAAATTTTCCACGGATGAAGCAGATATAGGTATTTAGAGACTTTTATCAGGTTACTTTGATCAAGTGAGAGGCGGTAAGACAAGTTTGCATTAAAGTTTATCTCTAAACTTTAACGGTATACCTATTATTTCACTTCGTTGATGTATTTTTGACCCTCGATTTGATGCTCAAATATATTGCAAGGTGTCGTTGTTTGAAATAAAAATATTGAAATTGACGGGTGTGAAGTTAGCAAGAGATTTAAAAAAATAATTTTCGGAGAAAATGAAAGTAAATCGTAAAAGAAGTGAACCATACAATTTGGAAAGGTCTAAATGAATACTACAAAAAAATCAACCTTTTCTTACCCCTAAAAAACATATTTTTACTTTCTCCGTTACGAAATTTTTCAAAATTTCTTTTTACGGAAATATCCGTTTTGAGGTCCCTAGATGCGCAGTATCTCAAAAACTAAGAGAACAATTGATATGAAACTTTGAACATAAATCGTATTTGATAATCCGAAGAACTGAAAAACATTTGATAATATTTCGTACATTTTGTTTTTTGCCAATATTTTCTTAAATAAGAAAAATATCGCAAAAATATTTTTAAAAATATTGAAGACAACAAAGAAATGAATATCTTTTGTTGTAAATATTTTTCATAAAATCATTGTTATTCGAGAAAAAAATGTACATTTTTATAAAAATTTTGTTTTATAATTATGAAAGGATAATAGTTACAGTAAATTTATGTTAATAATAATTATAGAGAATGCCAAAATGAACAACTAATAAAGTTTTTTCGAAATCTCTTTGGTTTTTGAATTTGAAGTATAATTTTTCCATCTATCATAATTTTGACGTTTTAAACGTCAGTTTCATCCAAGTCTACAAAACGCTCGATGTACATTTAAAATATGATTTAAATTGAAAAGAAACCATGAAAGCTTAAATATAAATGATACCATCAGTCGGAGAAAGTAACATGATGGCCACATCACCATTTTTTTTTAAATATTATATAGGACATATTCGTGTTTTACTTTCCAAATAAACATTGAGCTCTTGAATCCTTCCCTATTTACTACAAATGAGGCGTTGATTTCATAAACAGCATTTATCCAAAAATGATGTTTTGAGAAAATCGAAAAACTGTTATTAAAACTTCTATTTTCACAATTATTTTTATTACTTATCATAGATAACTGATGGTGTTAAGTGACTAATCATTTAGTCCATTTACTTGTATTAAGAAAAAAACAAAAAAGGCAATTGGACATTTTGCAATAAACAATCAAATGAATAGAATTTAAAGCGTTGTAACTTTGTACGCGTGTGGTTTTAAAATGAACTATGTCCACCTTCGCTTGCAAAATACTCTACCAGATGTCGCAAAAATGTCGATTGCTACATTTTTGGACATATGCTGATAACGAAATCAACGCCTCAAATGTTCATGTTCTGTTTGGCATCAAGTTATCCTTACCCAATCGCAATAATATTTATTTTTTGAGTTTTTGAGATCGAATAGAAAAAAAAAATAATACCGTCCTTGGATGTATACAACGAACCGTCCCTGGTTATAACCCATAAAAAAATTATTGGAATTTAAGAAGTTACTTATATTCTTAAAATATAATTATTTTGAAGTTGCATACAATTATTTCAGAATTTTTAAGCAATTTCTACCATTTCTTATCTATTTTAGAAAATGTTTAACTACGAACAGTTATAACTCATTAAAAAATTATTGGAATTTAGGAAGTTGATTATATTCTCAAAATATAGTGATTTGAGAGTTGCTTGGAATTATTTCAGAATTTTTAAACAATTTCTACTACTTTTTATTTATTTTAGAAAAAGCTCAATTTTGAACGCAATTAAAAAATGCATGTTTAACTACGAACAGCTATAATCCATTAAAAAATTATTGAAATTTAGGAAGTTGATTCTATTCTCAAAATATAGTAATTTGAGAGTTGCTTGGAATTATTTCAGAATTTTTAAACAATTTCTACTATTTTTTGTTTATTTTAGAAAATGGTTAATTTTGAACGCAATTAAAAAATGCATGTTTAACTACGAACAGTTATAACTCATTAAAAAATTATTGGAATTTAGGAAGTTGATTATGTTCTCAAAATATAGTGATTTGAGAGTTGCTTGGAATTATTTCAGAATTTTTAAACAATTTCTACTATTTTTTATTTATTTTGGAAAATGCTCATTTTTGAACGCAATTAAAAATGCATGTTTAACTACGAACAGTTATAACTCATTAAAAAATCATTGTAATTTAGGAAGTTGATTATATTCTCAAAATATAGTAATTTGAGAGTTGCTTGGAATTATTTCAGAATTTTTAAACAATTTCTACTATTTTTTGTTTATTTTAGAAAATGGTTAATTTTGAACGCAATTAAAAAATGCATGTTTAACTACGAACAGTTATAACTCATTAAAAAATTATTGGAATTTAGGAAGTTGATTATATTCTCAAAATATAGTAATTTGAGAGTTGCTTGGAATTATTTCAGAATTTTTAAACAATTTCTACTATTTTTTATTTATTTTAGAAAATGGTCAATTTTGAACGCAATTAAAAAATGCATGTTTAACTACGAACAGTTATAACTCATTAAAAAATTATTGGAATTTAGGAAGTTGATTATATTCTCAAAATATAGTAATTTGGGAGTTGTTTGGAATTATTTCAGAATTTTTAAACAATTTCTACTATTTTTTATTTATTTTAGAAAATGCTCAATTTTGAACGCAATTAAAAAATGCACGTTTAACCAAGAACAGTTATAACCCATTAAAAAATTATTGAAATTTAAGAAGTTGATTATGTTCTCAAAATACAGTAATTTAGGAGTTGCTTGGAATTATTTCAGAATTTTTAAACAATTTCTACTATTTTTTATTTATTTTAGAAAATGCTCAATTTTGAACGCAATTAAAAAATGCATGTTTAACTACGAACAGTTATAACTCATTAAAAAATTATTGGAATTTAGGAAATTGATTATATTCTCAAAATATAGTAATTTGAGAGTTGTTTGGAATTATTTCAGAATTTTTAAACAATTTCTACTATTTTTTATTTATTTTAGAAAATGCTCAATTTTAAACGCAATTAAAAAATGCATGTTTAACTACGAACAGTTATAACTCATTAAAAAATTATTGGAATTTAGGAAGTTGATTATATTCTCAAAATATAGTGATTTGAGAGTTGCTTGGAATTATTTCAGAATTTTTAAACAATTTCTACTATTTTTTATTTATTTTAGAAAATGCTCATTTTTGAATGCAATTAAAAATGCATGTTTAACTACGAACAGTTATAACTCATTAAAAAATCATTGTAATTTAGGAAGTTGATTATATTCTCAAAATATAGTAATTTGAGAGTTGTTTGGAATTATTTCAGAATTTTTAAACAATTTCTACTATTTTTTATTTATTTTAGAAAATGCTCAATTTTGAACGCAATTAAAAAATGCACGTTTAACCAAGAACAGTTATAACCCATTAAAAAATTATTGAAATTTAAGAAGTTGATTATGTTCTCAAAATACAGTAATTTAGGAGTTGCTTGGAATTATTTCAGAATTTTTAAACAATTTCTACTATTTTTTATTTATTTTAGAAAATGATCAATTTTGAACGCAATTAAAAAATGCACGTTTAACCAAGAACAGTTATAACCCATTAAAAAATTATTGAAATTTAAGAAGTTGATTCTATTCTCAAAATATAGTAATTTGAGAGTTGCTTGGAATTATTTCAGAATTTTTAAACAATTTCTACTATTTTTTGTTTATTTTAGAAAATGGTTAATTTTGAACGCAATTAAAAAATGCATGTTTAACTACGAACAGTTATAACTCATTAAAAAATTATTGGAATTTAGGAAGTTGATTATGTTCTCAAAAAATAGTGATTTGAGAGTTGCTTGGAATTATTTCAGAATTTTTAAACAATTTCTACTATTTTTTATTTATTTTAGAAAATGCTCAATTTTGAACGCAATTAAAAAATGCATGTTTAACTACGAACAGTTATAACTTATTAAAAAATTATTGGAATTTAGGAAGTTGATTATATTCTCAAAATATAGTGATTTGAGAGTTGCTTGGAATTATTTCAGAATTTTTAAACAATTTCTACTATTTTTTATTTATTTTAGAAAATGCTCAATTTTGAACGCAATTAAAAAATGCATGTTTAACTACGAACAGCTATAATCCATTAAAAAATTATTGGAATTTAGGAAGTTGATTCTATTCTCAAAATATAGTAATTTGAGAGTTGCTTGTAATTATTTCAGAATTTTTAAACAATTTCTACTATTTTTTGTTTATTTTAGAAAATGGTTAATTTTGAACGCAATTAAAAAATGCATGTTTAACTACGAACAGTTATAACCCATTAAAAAATTATTGAAATTTAAGAAGTTGATTATATTCTCAAAATATAGTAATTTGAGAGTTGTTTGGAGTTATTTCAGAATTTTTAAACAATCTCTACTATTTTTTTATTTGTTTTAGAAAATGCTCAATTTTGAACGCAATTAAAAAAATGCATGTTTAACTACGAACAGTTATAACCAGTGGTGGCTCGTGGAAAATGTTGTTGGTAGAGCCCCTTAAACAATATACCCCACCTCCTCCATTTCTGAAGAAAGAAAGAACTATTTATATGCCTAGTAACTGGCGAAAAAGTGCTAAGAATTATTTAAAAATTCTTGCTGAGTTTGAAGCTACAGGTAGTGCCATGGCTCCTTGGCTCTATATAACGAGCCGCCCCTGCCAACATATATTCGTTTTTATTAGAACTATTCAACATGTATCTACATCGTTTTTTTTGTTTCGTGGTTCCCATTCTAACATTCTTTATTTTTTTGACTATGCCTTTTACTTTAATTTCTTGTAGCAGTTCGAAATTCATTTGCGTTTACTTTTATGGGCCCTAGAACTGTCCTTAAAATCCATCTATAATCCTCAAACTTCTGTTGTGATTCTGGTCTTTTATCGTGCCATATATCTTCATTTTAGTTCCTTTCCCTTTTTTGTTGGCTGTTTGTAATAATATTTTTTCCTTTATTTCATATTACTATCCTTAATCAAATGAACCACCAATACAATTAATTACAAATCTCCATTAGTTTTCGAGAAAAAGTACCCACAGACCCATGCATAGGCATTTTTCAAATATGGTCAGAATCGTCTAGTTTTGAGGTCCCAAAACAGAAACGAAAGCAATACTTTTTAAATTACGAATAAAATCCATCTTGTAAGAATAGATAATTTGTGAAATACTTCCTTTGTTCGAACCGAAGACAAAAAATATGCTCTTCCTTTCTTCTCCTCCTTCGCGTAACAATAAAGAACTTAATGCCCATACAATTTTTATAGTAATAAAACGAATCATCGAACATCGATCCACAACGTCGAAGACCGACGGACACGTTAATAACAGAGCACTTATGCAGATCATCCGCCCATCTAAGGAGAACAAGACCAACAAGCACCACTGGAATGAATCATTACGGTCCATCGCGGAAAACAATGAGTATCGATAAATCAACCATTAGAGCGTAAAAAGCCGATCCGACAAAAATGTTAATAAGTAGGATGTAATGGCTTAATAACGAAAAAGTCCGCTGTAGATTTTTCCTTTGGGTCCGAGCAGGTCTTTCACCCAGGAAGCCTCGGCCATGTACAGGTAGAAAGTAATTTTACAATCAACCGAACGCCATGCCAGCTGTGAGCGTACAACAAACGCGGTGAGCAGTATTCCTCGAAAGTGAAACTGATTGTTACACTCCTGCGGAACCATTAATTATGTAATAACTACATCGAAATTATTCAATTTTATCATTCGGAGATGTTAAGTGGAGACCATATTTTTTGGCGCGTTGAGGATAGCTTCTTGATTAATATTCCAAGCAAGCGTTAGCGCGGTCACGCGAACATAAATATGATTGAAGTACTATTAATGAAGTACATTTATTATTTTAATATGGTTCCAGATGATGTAATAATTGGTCAATAAATTATACAAGTTTCTATTGAGGATTGTTGTTCTCAAGTGCAGAAATAAATGGTAAATAGTATTGGCCAAAATTGGTGAAATATTGAATCAACCTAAATAATTTAGCTTAGGATGATTCTACAATTGAAGGGGTCGACGGAAAAAAATGATAACCCTAATTTTTACTTTCTCCGTAAGTACGAGAAAAGATTGTGATCGTGATTTTTTTTTCAAATTTTTTTTTTACGGAAATATTCGTTTCGGGGTCGCTAGATGCCATTTCAACAATTTCTGGAAAAAAAAAATTGTGTCTGTGTGTGTGTGTCTGTATGTGTGTGTGTCTGTATGTGTGTGTGTGTCTGTGCGCGCTGTATCTCAAAAACTAATAAAGCAATTGATATGAAACTTTGAACATACGTCTTATTTGATAATCCGAAGAACTGAAAAGCTTTTGGTAAAATTTCGTACACCAGAAGTGGGTGTTTACCTTAACTGTTTTTTGTTTTTTGAAAATATTTTCTTAAATATGAAAAATATCACAAAAATATTTAAACAAATATTGAAGACAACAAGGAAATGAACTTATTTTGTTTGAAAACATTTTTCATAAAATCATTGTTATTCGAGAAAAAAATTTATTTACTTTATTTCATTTTTGGATTATAATTATGAAATGATATCAATTACAGCAAATTTATGTTATTAATAATTGTAGAGAATGCCAAAATGAACAACTTATAAAGTATACGGTTTTTGCGAAATCTCTTTAGTTTTTGAGTAAACTGAGTTTTTGAATTTCAAGGATAATTTTTCTATCTTTTACAATTTTGACGTTTTAAACGTCAGTTTCATACGAGTCTACAAAACGCGCGATGTACATTTAAAATATGATTTAAATAGAAAATAAACCATGAAAGTGTAAATATAAATGACGATACCATCAAGTCGGAGAAAGTAACATGATGGCCACATCACCATTTTTTTCAAATCAGACTGACTGGTTTGTTGCCTTTTTTGTATGACTGCATGTAGCTCCGCTAGAAAGCGCTAGACACTGTATGTATTTGCTTGACCAGTTGTGTTATTTCAAAACAGTCCTAACCTCACATTTCAGCATGTTTACTTTCTCCGATACAAACTACGAAAAAGTATTATGATTGTGAAATTTTTCTCAAAGTCTCTAGAGTCTAGAGACTGAGAAAAATTTCTAGAGTCTAGACCATTTTTTTTTAAACGTGATTGAAATACAAAAAAACTGTTTTGATGTCATAAAATCGGAAGATTTTTTTTTAATCTTGTTAGATTAGGTTTTCTCTAAATTTGAAAAATATTAATATTACATTTTATTATATTTGACGATAATGATTACTTCAAAATGGTATACGTCATTTTAAAGCAAACTTAAAACAGCATTAGGTTTGATATTGTAACGAATCAAAGGGGGTCATAATATTTTTTTTTACTTTCTCCGTTACGAAGTACGAGAAAGTATTGTGACCGTGAAAATTTTTTCAATTTTTTTTTGCGGAAATATCCGTTTTGAGGTCTCTAGAGGCGATTTCAAAGATTCCTTTCTTTGTGTCTGTCTGTCTGTGCACGTTGTACCTCAAAAGCTACCAAAGCAATTAACATAAAACTTTTCTTTCGTCAAAAATTAAAATCAGAGATTTTTAATTTTTGACGAAAACATGAAAAAATACACAAGTATTGGAAATTTTGTTAAAAAATACAACTTTTTTAATAGTCATCGTAGATCATTGAAGTATACTTTCTTTTTTATCAAAAAATTTCAGCTATCTTCAATAGCAACAAAATTAGCTAGACACCATGAACATTTTAAAAAATTTTAAAAAATAATTGATTTTTCAGACTTTGATCAGCCGTAGCAGCTAAACGAAAACTCCAAATTGAACGCAGTTTACAAATCTGAGCTCCTCGTACGTCAATTAGTCGGATTAGACATTTTTATTTTTTGATGAAATCGTGAAAAAAAACATGACTAACCCCCTTGGAAATTTTGTTAAAAAATGCAACTTTCTTAAAAAATCATCGTAGACTATTGAATTTAACTTTATTTTCATCAGAAAGACAAGAGAAATCGATTGCCGTTAAAAAATTTCAGCTAACTTCAATAGCAAAAAAATTAGTCAGTCACCATGAGGATTTTGGAAAATTTACGAAAATAATTGATTTTTCAGACTTTGATCGGCCGTAGCGGCCAAACGAAAACTCCAAATTGAACGCGGTTTGCAAATCTGAGCTCCTCGTACGTCAATTAGTCGGATTAGAGATTTTTAATTTTTGACGAAAACATGAAAAAATACACGAGTAAACCCCTTGGAACTTTTGTTAAAAAATGCAACTTTCTTAATAATCACCGTAGACTATTTTCATCAGAAAAACGAGAGAAATTAATTGCCGTTAAAAAATTTCAGCTATCTTCAATAGCAAAAAAATTAGCTAGTCACCATGAACATTTTAAAAAATTTAAAAAAATAATTGATTTTTCAGACTTTGATCGGCCGTAGCGGCTAAACGAAATCTCCAAATTGAACGCCGTTTGCAAATCTGTAATCTTTTAATTTTTGACGAAATATACTCAAGTACACCCCTTGGAACTTCTGTTAAAAAATAGTGATGCGGCCATCATGTTTCTTTCTTCGACTTGATGGTATCATTTATATTTATGCTTTTATGGTTTATTTTCAATTTAAATCGTATTTTAAATATACATCGATCGTTTTGTAGACTCAGATGAAATGTTCAAGTCGGAGAAAGTAACATGATGCCTACATCGCCATTTTGTTTAGACCAGAATTAATTAATTGTTGGACTATATTTTAAATCTTTGACCTGTTTTTTGAATTTTTTTTTGAATTTTTTAAATTTTCATTTTTACACACACACACAAATCATCTTTATTCAGACTGAGTATGTGTGTACAGTAGAAATAACCATAACATTACATTAAAAATGGGTGTTAGGATGTCCGGGCTGTCGACCTTTTCGTCTTTCTGTCCAAGTTTTATTATTACATACATCAAGATCTTTATTCAAACAAATAATCATACATAACATTTTAATACATAAATGGCTGAAGGGTGTTAGTCTGTCTGGGCTATCGACCATCGGTCTTTCTGTCCTTTTATTGTTATTTTCTTTATTTTGGCCTAAATTTCGATTTGTTTCTTTTTTTTACAATGTCAGAATGCCCCAAAATTTTTAGTACGCATTTTTTATCTTTAGACCAGAGTTTTCGATGTTTTGTCTAAATTTTCGACTTTTTGGCCAATATTGTTGATTTTTTGTCTAAACTTTTGATTTTTACGTGTAATTTCGATTTTTCTAATCTAAATTTTTGACCCTCTAACCTAAATTTTCTATATTTTTAACTATTTTTTTATTTATTTGTTAAAATTTGCGATTTGGTCCGCATTTTTTAAGCGAGAATTTTTGATTTTAGGTCTATATTTTATACGTTTTAACCTGTATTATTGATTTATATACGGGAATTTTATTTTTTTCTGGTATTTTCGAGTTCTTTGGTCGAAGGTTTTGAAATTTTGCTCTTTAGTTTAGGTGAGAGCCGGAATGATTGTATTTTATGAGTGGTTTTTTTAAATTGTTTTGCAATTATTTTCGAATTTCAACTCGGAAACTTCTTTTGAGTTATTTTTTGGGAGGAAATGGAAAATTATTTTTCTTTGACTTGAAATTTTCATTTTTTTGCTTGAGATAGAAAATAGTTGGCTACATATTTTAAAACATCCCTGCAGTAATTCAAATAATATACAAGCAGAAAATAGTACGGGAAGTATGGTGATCGTGAAAAATTTTCAATTTTTCGAATTTCAAGTCGGAAACTCATTTTGAGTTATTTTTTGGGAGTAAATGGAAAATTATTTCTCTTTGACTTGAAATTTTCATTTTTTTGCTAGAGATAGAAAATAGTTGGCTACATATTTTAAAACATCGCTGCAGTAATTCAAATAATATACAAGCAGAAAATAGTACGGGAAGTATAGTGATCGTGAAAAATTTTCAATTTTTTTTTCGTGAAATTATTAATAATAATAAACTTTTATTGCTCGGCAGATTAAAAATAATCCTATTACAGGGAAAATTTACAACTTGTAATATAGAATTAGTGTAAAATACATAAATAAATAAAATATATAATCAAGATTTTACGTTATTTGGCGTACAGGTAAAAAATAATAAGGGTACGACTAATGAGATATGAAAAATATTTATAATAAGCGATCAAGTGATTTTTGAAACATATTTAAACTATTAAACTAAGATATCAATCGTATAATGCAGGGGATTATATAATGTTATAAAACTTTTCAGTGGGGAATGTGTAACCGTATGAAATTGTTTGCGTTTGAACAAAATGCATAAATAATTGCACTTAAGTTCGTTTTTAAAACTGCCAAACGCATTATTCGATTATTAATTGTTCGAGAACATTTCCAATTACTCGGCTCTGTGCACTTACCTTCATAAAATAATGTCTATAAAACGACAACTGTTCCTCCTCCATCCTTCAAAAATTTAACTCAAAAATGTTCATCCAAAAACAACACTCCACCACATTATTTAACTCTCTTAACACCGAACTCGCGCACTCAACTGGAAATTTTCGACAGGTACTAACAGGCTTATCATCTTTTGGCCCGGGGCCAATTCGTGTCCGGCGGAGATATCGCGAACCGCATTCTTTCTTCGCCTGTTATCAGTGTTTATCTACGCAGCTCCGATTCGAATCAAATTCATTTCAATCTGCACACAAGATAGACAAAGATGCACTGATAATACCGGTTTTTAATCATTGAAAATCGGGCAGTTTGTCTTGCGGCGAGTGAGTGTTGAGGTGTTTTAGTGTTGTGCAGATTGTGGAAAATTGGATTAACGAAAATCGATTTCAATTATCAGTTATGAAGATGGACTGTTGGTAAGTGATTAAATGAAATTGGTTTAATTTTATTGAATGCATTTTTCAATTCAGTTTAATATCTCTCAACACAAGTAACGAGTAAGTGGAATGACCAATCAGTTCGATAGCCATTTTACAGATGGTACAGAATGTTGTAGTCAATTGTAGTCAATATAGTCAATATGGTCTTACAATAATATATACTAATTTAATTAAGATATTGTATAAAGTGCGGAATAAATTAATTTAACAATTAATTGCTTCCTCGGACAGATCGATTTTTATTTATCAAAATACAGAATTTGGGGATAGGGTGTTTACAGATTTTAATGGAATTGTAATCCCGAATGTTTTTTTCATAAATTTGTAAAATTTTAAGTCGATGGCAACTGTTTTTATATTTTTTTTTCAAGACTCAGAAATTTTTGTATTTTCCAATTTCACGTTCCGTTCGAATGAGATTATTTCGAAATTTTGGGATGTGGTGTTTACAAATTTCCTTGTATGGTGCTTAGTTGGGCAAACTGCCTAACAAATACCATTACTACTACTACGCCGACTTGTTCACTTTTACTTCATTATTGAAATGAATGCGTTATATTTCCACTAAATCATTCGCGGACATTATAATTTATTTGCCATGCAAGGTTAAATTAAAAATAAACAATAAGTTGCGAAAAAACCCGTGTTTTTTTTTAATTTATGCATTCGAAGAAATGTGACACCGATATTTGAGGATATTGGTAAAAAAAAAAAACAAATAACTGCGTTTAAAAAAAATACCCTTGGTTGGGTTTTCCCAACAATTGAATGTGTTTACCTTCACCTATTTGTTTCAAATTTCAAAATCCTGCTTTACAGACACTTATTATTCAAGTACTATTTTTTCGATTCTTAAAAAGGATTCAGGAAATCTAAATATTGCATCATGACTTTAAAAAAAATCAGCATTGAAATTGGAGACACTCACTTGTGGAAGATGCCTTAAATACATTTTATAAAAACCTGCTAAAACTTGAATATATGAATATTCGCCCTTTTCGTAGATCTACAAAGACCAAAAAAGAAAAATTTATTGAAACAACAATTTATTTATTTAGTAGTCTTTGTAAGATGCATATTGTAGGTTATAGTTCTTTTTACTTTCTCCGTTACGAAGTACGAGAAAGTAGTGATCGTGAAAATTTTTATTTGACAATCCAAAGAACTGAAGCTTTTGGTAAAATTTTGTACACCAAAAGTTACCCGTTTTTTGGTTCTTTCCAATATTTTTTTTTTTAAATTAAAATATTACAAAAACATTTACACAAATATTAAAGGCAACGAAAAAGTGAACATCTTTTGTTTGAAAATATTTATCATATTTTTTTTTTGAAAACAAAAAATGAAATCTTTTGTCATTTTTGGTTTATAATTATAAAACGATAACTGATTTATATTAACAGTAATTGTAGAGAATGTCGAAATGAACAACTCATAAAGATTTTAATCTCTTTAGTTTTTGAGTAAACTGGCGGTAAAAATTATTAAAATTTGAATTATAATTTGTCATTTTCATCTTTAATAATTTTGACGTTTTAAACGTCGGTATCATAGGATCCTGCAAATCGCTCGATGTACATTTAAAATATAATTTAAATTAAAAATAAAAATAAACCACGAAATCGCGCTTGAACCAACTTTGCCGCATTTCCAGGTTACATATTCTTTAAGATGATAAATAAAATAGAAAAACAACTGCTATAAACTTTTAAAATTTACTTAGAAGCAATTCTACTTTATGATTATGTCAAAATCTGCGAAGACTTATTTCCGAAATTTTGAAATAATCACACCTAAACAAGCCGTATCGTATTTTCAGCTTGCACATTTTTTAAAAACATTGAAAAACAATCGCCATAAATTTGAAACTTTCAAAATTTATTCAAAATCAATTCTATTTTATGATTCTATGAGAATATGGAATGGCTAATTTCCAAAATTTAAAAAAAATCGCACTTCAACAAACCATGTCTCATTTTCAAGTCGGTAAAAATATGTTACTTTCTCCGATTTTATGGTAAAATAATTATTTGTATTTATACTTTAACGGTTGATAATTGTTTTCATATTTATTTTGAGTCTCCAAAATTGGTTTAAATTTTTACAATTTTACACACTGAGCATATAAAAATTTCCAAAAAATCTAAAAATGGCGTGAATATAGTTTTCCAAGTAAGAAATCAATTTGGAATTCATTTTGAGTAATTTTGGAAAGTTTCAAGTCGGTAGCAATTGTTTTCATATTTATTTTGAGTCTCCAAAATTGGTTCAATTTTTTACAATTTTACACACTGAGCATATCAAAATTTCCAAAAAATCTAGAAATGGCGTGAATATAGTTTTCTAAGTAAGAAATCGATTTAGAATTCATTTTGAGTAATTTTGGAAAGTTTCAAGTCGATAGCAATTGTTTTCATATTTATTTTGAGTCTCCAAAATTGGTTCAAATTTTTACAATTTTACACACCGAGCATATAAAGATTTCCAAAGAATCTAGAAATGGCGTGAATATAGTTTTCTAAGTAAGAAATCAATTTGGAATTAATTTTGAGTAATTTTGGAAAGTTTCAAGTCGATAGCAGTTGTTTTCATATTTATTTTGAGTCTCCAAAATTGATTCAAATTTTTACAATTTTACACACTGAGCATATCAAAATTTCCAAAAAATCTAGAAATGGCGTGAATATAGTTTTCTAAGTAAGAAATCAATTTGGAATTAATTTTGAGTAATTTTGGAAAGTTTCAAGTCGACAGCAATTGTTTTCATATTTATTTTGAGTCTCCAAAATTGGTTCAAATTTTTACAATTTTACACACCGAGCATATAAAGATTTCCAAAGAATCTAGAAATGGCGTGAATATAGTTTTCTAAGTAAGAAATCAATTTGGAATTAATTTTGAGTAATTTTGGAAAGTTTCAAGTCGACAGCAATTGTTTTCATATTTATTTTGAGTCTCCAAAATTGGTTCAAATTTTTACAATTTTACACACCGAGCATATAAAGATTTCCAAAGAATCTAGAAATGGCGTGAATATAGTTTTCTAAGTAAGAAATCAATTTGGAATTAATTTTGAGTAATTTTGGAAAGTTTCAAGTCGACAGCAATTGTTTTCATATTTATTTTGAGTCTCCAAAATTGATTCAAATTTTTACAATTTTACACACTGAGCATATAAAAATTTCCAAAAAATCTAAAAATGGCGTGAATATAGTTTTCCAAGTAAGAAATCAATTTGGAATTCATTTTGAGTAATTTTGGAAAGTTTCAAGTCGGTAGCAATTGTTTTCATATTTATTTTGAGTCTCCAAAATTGGTTCAATTTTTTACAATTTTACACACTGAGCATATCAAAATTTCCAAAAAATCTAGAAATGGCGTGAATATAGTTTTCTAAGTAAGAAATCGATTTAGAATTCATTTTGAGTAATTTTGGAAAGTTTCAAGTCGATAGCAATTGTTTTCATATTTATTTTGAGTCTCCAAAATTGGTTCAAATTTTTACAATTTTACACACCGAGCATATAAAGATTTCCAAAGAATCTAGAAATGGCGTGAATATAGTTTTCTAAGTAAGAAATCAATTTGGAATTAATTTTGAGTAATTTTGGAAAGTTTCAAGTCGATAGCAGTTGTTTTCATATTTATTTTGAGTCTCCAAAATTGATTCAAATTTTTACAATTTTACACACTGAGCATATCAAAATTTCCAAAAAATCTAGAAATGGCGTGAATATAGTTTTCTAAGTAAGAAATCAATTTGGAATTAATTTTGAGTAATTTTGGAAAGTTTCAAGTCGACAGCAATTGTTTTCATATTTATTTTGAGTCTCCAAAATTGGTTCAAATTTTTACAATTTTACACACCGAGCATATAAAGATTTCCAAAGAATCTAGAAATGGCGTGAATATAGTTTTCTAAGTAAGAAATCAATTTGGAATTAATTTTGAGTAATTTTGGAAAGTTTCAAGTCGACAGCAATTGTTTTCATATTTATTTTGAGTCTCCAAAATTGGTTCAAATTTTTACAATTTTACACACCGAGCATATAAAGATTTCCAAAGAATCTAGAAATGGCGTGAATATAGTTTTCTAAGTAAGAAATCAATTTGGAATTAATTTTGAGTAATTTTGGAAAGTTTCAAGTCGACAGCAATTGTTTTCATATTTATTTTGAGTCTCCAAAATTGATTCAAATTTTTACAATTTTACACACTGAGCATATCAAAATTTCCAAAAAATCTAGAAATGGCGTGAATATAGTTTTCTAAGTAAGAAATCAATTTGGAATTCATTTTGAGTAATTTTGGAAAGTTTCAAGTCGACAGCAATTGTTTTCATATTTATTTTGAGTCTCCAAAATTGGTTCAAATTTTTACAATTTTACACACCGAGCATATAAAGATTTCCAAAGAATCTAGAAATGGCGTGAATATAGTTTTCTAAGTAAGAAATCAATTTGGAATTAATTTTGAGTAATTTTGGAAAGTTTCAAGTCGATAGTAATTGTTTTCATATTTATTATGAGTCTCCAAAATTGGTTCAAATTTTTACAATTTTACACACTGAGCATATAAAAATTTCCAAAAAATCTAGAAATGGCGTGAATATAGTTTTCTGAGTAAGAAATCAATTTGGAATTCATTTGGAGTAATTTTGGAAAGTTTTAGGTCGATAGCAATTGTTTTCATATTTATTTTGAGTCTCCAAAATTGGTTCAAATTTTTACAATTTTACACACTGAGCATATAAAAATTTCCAAAAAATCTAGAAATGGCGTGAATATACTTTTCTAAGTAATAAATCAATTTGGAATTCATTTTGAGTAATTTTGGAAAGTTTCAAGTAAATAGCAATTGTTTTCATATTTATTTTGAGTCTCCAAAATTGGTTCAATTTTTTACAATTTTACACACTGAGCATATCAAAATTTCCAAAAAATCTAGAAATGGCGTGAATATAGTTTTCTAAGTAAGAAATCAATTTGGAATTAATTTTGAGTAATTTTGGAAAGTTTCAAGTCGATAGTAATTGTTTTCATATTTATTTTGAGTCTCCAAAATTGGTTCAAATTTTTACAATTTTACACACTGAGCATATCAAAATTTCCAAAAAATCTAGAAATGGCGTGAATATAGTTTTCTAAGTAAGAAATCAATTTGGAATTAATTTTGAGTAATTTTGGAAAGTTTCAAGTCGATAGCAATTGTTTTCATATTTATTTTGAGTGTCCAAAATTGGTTTAAATTTTTACAATTTTACACACTGAGCATATAAAAATTTCCAAAAAATCTAAAAATGGCGTGAATATAGTTTTCCAAGTAAGAAATCAATTTGGAATTCATTTTGAGTAATTTTGGAAAGTTTCAAGTCGATAGCAATTGTTTTTATGTTTATTTTGAGTCTCCAAAATTGGTTCAAATTTTTACAATTTTATACACTGAGTATATCAAAATTTCCAAAAAATCTAGAAATGGCGTGAATATAGTTTTCTGAGTAAGAAATCAATTTGGAATTCATTTGGAGTATTTTTGGAAAGTTTTAGGTCGATAGCAATTGTTTTCATATTTATTTTGAGTCTCCAAAATTGGTTTAAATTTTTACAATTTTACACACTGAGCATATCAAAATTTCCAAAAAATCTAGAAATGGCGTGAAGATAGTTTTCTAAGTAATAAATCAATTTGGAATTCATTTTGAGTAATTTTGGAAAGTTTCAAGTCGATAGTAATTGTTTTCATATTTATTTTGAGTCTCCAAAATTGGTTCAAATTTTTACAATTTTACACACTGAGCATATCAAAATTTCCAAAAAATCTAGATATGGTGTGAATATAGTTTTCTAAGTAATAAATCAATTTGGAATTCATTTTGAGTAATTTTGGAAAGTTTCAAGTCGACAGCAATTGTTTTCATATTTATTTTGAGTCTCCAAAATTGGTTTAAATTTTTACAATTTTACACACTGAGCATATCAAAATTTGTAAAAATCTAGAAAGTGCGAATAGCTTTTTTTTAACGAAATCAATTTGGAATAAATTTGGAGTAATTTTTCAAAGTTTCAAGTCGATTGCAATTTTTTTTAAATTTATTTTGTCTTCAAAATTGGTTCAATTTTTTTTTCAATTTTACACATTGGCCACAGCAAAATTTCAAAAAATCTAGAAATGGTGCGAATACATTTTGAGTAATTTTGAAAAAGTTTCATGTCGATAGCAATTGTTTTTATATTTATTTTGGGTGTCCAAAATCAGGGGCGCACCCAGGGGGGGTGGCTATCGGGCTTGAGTCCTACCGCCCCCCCCCCCAACACCTTAATATACCGAATGTTAACCACCAAACCTAGCCATAGTAAAATAGTGCTTTTTGGAATTTTATTTATTTTTTATTCACAATTTTCAGTTTACACACATGTTTGTATTTGAGTTATTATATGAGTGAACCCCCCCACAAGTCGCGCGCCTGACACAGTATATCTCTTCTGTTATTAAACAGGTAAAAGTTGTATATTATTGAGAATTACCGTAACTATAAATTCATGCACTCTTAGTGGATTACACAAAGGTGGTGATAAATATAACACTGGCTTAAATTGACATAACTCTGGTATTACATTTTCGGCTGTGTAAACGATCTTTCAAATGGTAAACGGAATACATAATAAGTTCTGCGATTACATTACACATATTTTAAATGATATTTACTCTCACAATGTTTATTAACCAATTCTTTTCCATTTCGAAGTATCTTACCTTAAATCCTGTTCGAAGGCTCCATTTATAATTTAAACAATAACGATTCAAAAATATATTCGGTGACAGACAATGGCGCATAAAGATCATTTACACAGCTGAAAATATAATACCGGCTTACGAAAAACCTGGCTTAAATGAATGTTTGAGTGTTAAATAACAACTGGAACACTGTACAATTCGATGCTGTAGCAAGAAATGAAAATAAATTAATTAGATGAACTTTTGTTTTCACCGACACGGTTTCCAACCTCGACTTACGGAATATGCAAATTTGTAACCATTAAGACTTATATAAACCAATTAGTGGACTCTTTTTAGGAAGACATTATGGTAAACAGAAAGAATGTTATTTACGCGAACATCGCCGCTCGACTTGTGGAAACCGTGTAATCAGGTTAGATTTGTCGTCGGCGTTCACTTATTTTCGTATACGTTGTTCTGGAAATAGACCAGGGACCGGATTTGAATCAGCCGAAAGACAATTTCGTAGTCGTTTTCTCGTTTTCGCACTCAATGAGGGAATACAGGCGGCAATTGCGACACAACGGAGTCAAGGTCTGTTCCTCTTTTTTTTCCTCGAGCGAGAGAGCGTTACACAACTCGGCAATCCGTGCATGACGGGCGGCTTCCAAGGGGGTACACCCCCTCGGGTAATTGGGTAATAAAAAGAAAAACGGGGCGACGCTTATGGTCGTTGGTATCGATTTTGGGGTGTATGTAGGTTACCCGAGTGGGTTTCTCGGATTACTTAATTGGGGATTACACTCCTGTCAGGTGAATGTTTAAAGGGATGAGGGATTCCTACACGCCCCGTCGTCCCATTTTTCGCAAGCGCCGTTTTGTAACATTGCGACGTTAGATAAAAGTTCAAAGGGCACCGATTATTGGACGTCCGCTCGTTCAAAATAATTATAACCAAATCGTGCCGGCTTCGTATCTTACCCATTTTGAATGAAGACCACCGTGAACTCTCTTGCGAACACTTTACGGAGCACTGCACACAACTACACGAACATAATCACGTTTGGCGTACTGCGGGAATTTGTTAAATTGGTTTATATTATTTTAATAACGTCAAAAAGGGAGAAAGATGGGCGAGCCTAAATATACTCCACTAATTACATGCTGCACTAACCTGGTGGCAGCACTGAGCACTACTGCTCGCCGACAGGGCCGGAGCGGGCTTATTTTCAAGGGCCTAGGGCAAGGGCTTCTTCTGATTTTCATTTGTTTTCTCGACTCACATTTGTTTAATTATTGAACATAATTGATGAGTTCGTAACATAATATTAAATAAATAGTAGAATATTTTTAGGTTCTCATTTAGCACTTTTTGAAGCATATTGTAACTTCTAATAATGATTATCGTTACATAACTTTGAATTAAACAACTTTCGACGTTTTCTTACCACTATTTATTTTATTTATTATAATAAATAGTGGTAAAAAACGTCGAAAGTTGTTTAATTAAAAGTTACCTGACAATGGACTACCACAAAGTAACGGTCGCAACCATCATCCTCATATAATTATCGTTACGTTAATAATACTATATTAGGCTTAATTCCAGTTTAGGTACCCACCGCAAACGTGCAGGCACGAATTTTGTGATTCCAGTAGCTTCGAAATGTTTTCTCTCTCGTATAATAATAATAATAATTTTATTCGATGTTATCAACATACAAAAATGTTTTACATTAATAGCGCGCTGTAACTTTAAAATCGAATGAGTTAATTAATCACAAAAAAGTTCAATCTCCGTCTCGGGTTTAACCAGTGACGGTTCGCGGGGTTTTTTCTGGTACGGCCGAGGAACAAGAGGTGGTAATACAGATAGGTGCGGTCACGCAGCCAGCCGTCTCTGCAACTGACCCTACCTATCTGCATTACCACCCCTTGTTCCTTGGCCGTACCAGAAAAAAACCCGCGAACCGTCACTGGGTTTAACAGTTTGGATTTGGAATATAAGAATACCGGTACGGTTTTCTTAAACAATGAAGGACCTGCTGGAAAGTACTGATGTTAACGTTCAACAATCAAATTAGCAACAATTGGTACCAATTGTTTACCAGATGAAGAATAGTTTCTAAACTGTGGTTACAAAGGAATGCAGACGCAATTAGCAATAATTAAAGTGAATATTTTCATAATTGAAACGTTAAATCACCTCCAAATGTTTAATCCTTATAAACGTTGGGTAAAAATCGCAAAATAATAAATATTGCCGAATTGACTTTAATGATAAATAACGGTAATTTATAAAGGAATTAATGGTTTAACAAGAAACAATAAAGTAAGGTTCGTTAATGTTGGAAAATCTGCGTTAAAAATTTAAACAAATAATTTTAGTAATTCCGGCCATGACGGCGCCATCTGTTAAACGAGAGGTGAACTATTCAGTAGTGCAAGTGGCGCCAAAACCCTGTAACTTTAAACTTATAATAATCAAAATATAAAAATCCAATAATTAGCTATACATTAAAAGATAAAATATTTCATTCTGAATCGAATTATTTGTGAAGTAGCTAAGAAAACTTGGCGGTTTTTCAGTAATTTTCAAATTTAAATTTAGCACGACCACCTGCCGGTAATTCAGGTTACTGTAAAGCTTACAATTTAAATTTAGAACGTTTATTACTAACTTTACGATTCCTGCACAAGTTTTCGTTTGAATGAATAACATTAGGTCACGAGTTAAGGAATTATTCAAAATATAACAACCCAACAGAGGCATACTTCCAACACCAACATCTATAATTTACAGCACATGTAAGTAAACTGATTTAAACTGTAATTAAACGTTTCAAAGATGATTAAAATCATCTGACTGTTTAATGAGCCCATGGTGATTATTAACTTACTACAATAAATTCATGAATAGAATTGCGGGTAAAGAATATGATGCCACCAATTATAGCTATTCGCGAACCTAGATGATGCAACGAGGAAGGTAACAACGCACCTCCATAACAATACTGCACTACTTATTCTTGTAGAGGACTCAGAATTTTTACGAGCCACCAGTGGTCTCAACAAGTATAACTTGTCTGTTCTTAGTTAATTACCTATCAAAATATGTCTACGGGTAGATTTACAGCTGTTGGCAACAATTTTCCGAGTGTCTTAAAAAGCTGGTATAGTATTCCAGTATTCCATGGTGCTTTGAGATATTTCTTTAAACCATTTTTCTGATTTAAATTGTAATTAAACGTTTCAATGATCATTAAAATCATCTGACTTTTTTATGAGCCTGTGGTGATTATTAACTTACCCCAATAAATTCATGAATGGAATTGCGGGAAAAGGAGGGTCGCCGACTGAATTTGATATGAAGCCACCAGTGGTCTCAATAAGTATAGCTATTCGCGAACCTAGATGCAACGAGGAAGGTAACAACACGCCTCCATAACAACCGCTTATACTGCACTACTTATTCTTGTAGAGGACGCAACTCAGAATTTTTACGAGCCACCAGTGGTCTCAACAAGTATAACTTGTCTGTTCTTAGTTAATTACCTATCAAAATATGTCTACGGGTAGATTTACAGCTGTTGGCAACAATTTTCCGAGTGTCTTAAAAAGCTGGTATAGTAGTCCAATATTTCCATGGTGCTTTGAGATATTTCTTTAAGCCGTCTTTCTGATTTAAACTGTAATTAAACGTTTCAATGATCATTAAAATCATCTGACTGTTTTATGAGCCCGTGGTGATTATTAACTTACCACCATAAATTCATGAATAGAATTGTGGGATAAGGAGGGTCGCCGACCGAATTAGATATGAAGCCACCAGTGGTCTCAACAAGTACAACTTGTCTGTTCTTAGTTAATTACGTCATCAAAATATGTCTATGGGTAGATTTACAGCTGTTGGTAACAATTTTCCGAGTGTCTTAAAAAGCTGGTATAGTATTCCAATATTTCCATGGTGCTTTGAAAAATTTCTTTAAGCCGTTTTTCAAGTGGATTAGGACCGCACCTCAATAAAACAACTAAGAGATTGGCCGTTTTGCTGATTTACGAGGATTTGTCAGTTACTATCATATATCAGCAAAATATATGCAGGATGTAGTGGAACAAAACGGAACATAGGATTTTCAATGTTAATTTGTTTATACTGGAATATTATCTTCCCTGATCATTTTAGAAGAAACATGTAAAAAAATGTTTTGTAGAGTAAAAGTTCCTGCATGCAGTCATACTATTATTTATTTTTTAGCGTTCATAAAAACCCTAAAAAATGATCATTTTCACGAAAATAATAGTTGCCATGAAATTAAACAAAAACGGTGTGCTGTTGATTTGTTGGCTTCTATCAAACGTATTGAACACTTCATAATTGTTTACAAGTCTTTTCATTAAAAATGTATTCTATTCACGAAAAAGTTCAAATTGTGAAGTGGTGCTATGCTAGTAGCAGTTTCGTGAAGTGCGGGTTATCACGTTGTAATATTTCTTGGTGGCACAATTGCACAATTGTCAGCAATTTGTCTTAAGCTTATATTTGGATCTTCTACTACAGAAGCTAATACCATAAACTCGCCATCCTTCTCATTTATTGGTAAACTATTCTGCTCTGCATTTGATGTCCTCTTGAAATTCCGTAATATTGAGCCAGTCGTTTCAAATTTATGAGTCAACCTTTAGATCATTGCATTGGAGGGTCGGGATAGTTGACGGCAAACATATCCCCCACTTCACGAAAACTGCTACCAGCATAGCACCAATTCACAATTTGCACTTTTTCTTGAATAGAATACATTTTTAATGAAAAAACTTATGAAATATTCAATAAATTTGACAGAAGCCAACAAATCAACAGTGCACCGTTTTTGTTTAATTTCATGGCAACCATTACTTTCGTGAAAATTATCATTTTTTAGGATTTTTATGAATGCTAAAATAGCTATTATTACAACCAGGGAAATATGAATAGTATATTTCCCAAGGTTGGCTAGTTACATCCCGAGGGCGGAGCCCGAGGGATGTATAGACAACCAAGGGAAATGTATTCATATTTCCCTTGTTGTAATCAATAGTTTTTTTTTGATTGAAGAATATTGTTCTGTAAATGGGAAAATATTGGATTGTAAATTTTTGAATTTATCGGATTTATAACATTGCTAAGGGCCTTGTTTGTAAATATCATGGTTGGCTTGTTTTGGTATTTGCGTTGTTTCATAAATTGGTGAAATGTCAAACTATGAGTTAACTCAAGCGACGAAAGACCGTGAATGTTTGGTTCCCGTAAAATCCATAAAGGATACCTTCCTAAGAAATGGGAGATGTTGTCCTGAGAGCAATTAAAAGAATTCTTGCGAGAAGCTCGTAATGACAATTGTTTGATGTCTATATATAAGAAATATAAGTGTGTTATGACATATCGTAACTAAGGCAATATCACTCAATATTGTTTCAATCAGAAAAAAAATAAATAATAGCATGACTGCATGCAGGAATTTTTACTCTATAAAACATTTATTTACATGTTTTATCATGTTTGATTAGAGAAGATAATATTCCAGTATAAAGGAATTAACATTGAAAATCCTATGTTCCCTTATAGCATTGACATGTTTCACATGAATGTTTTTATTCATCACGAAATAAATTATTTGATTTTGAAAACGGCCAATCTCTTAGGTGTGGTTCTAATCCACTTGAAAAGCGGCTTAAAGAAATAACTCAAATCACCATGGAAATATTGGAATACTATATCCAGTATTTGAACCATCATCATGGCATCTTGGTTCAACTTAGTTGTGGTTAAAACATAGAGTGATTTAAAAGTAGAGATAAGAAGCAAAACAAAATACAACATAACCATTTATTACCAACATCATCAACCGAAAAGCACAAAAATACTGGAAATGGAAACGAGCAAATTTCTTGAACGCTTTATTCTAGATTCTTTTATAACACACTGTGTTAACAATATAATATATTTAATATATTGTAATTAATAAAATTTAAAGTTCTACATCTCTCTTTCACTATCCGATAAGTTTTTTTTTTTGGTCTAAAACCCTTTACAAATAATTTGACTGACGAAATTTCGTTAATGCAGCTCTTTCAAAAATGGATGCGTTAAACCTAAGTATTCGTTTCATTTAAAATTCAATTACAATTTTTTTGCACATTTTCTTTTTTGATTTCAATACCTAGTAGATAGTACACATAAAACGGAACCGATTAACAAGTAAAATCCTCAACGAACAACAACGGGGAAAGTAAAGTCTACAGTGGAAGCGTGCTCAATTCTTATAACAAAATAAATAATATATCCTCTTTAAAATTAAATGTAAAATAACATCATTTCCTTAAAATACTTTACAATTGATTAGAAAATATATGTATATATAGCGATTTATACAGCGAAATTTAAGAATTACAGAAAGACACTTTTTTTATGTAATTTTAATGGTTGGGAATGCTCCCAAAAAGGCAGCCACTTAGCAACAGTGTCGCATTAACATCAAGACGTGTTCCAAATTCGTCCCGAGTAATTAGAATCACGCACTGTTAATAAATTTTTGCACAAACATCTGTAATAAATTGGCAGCCATCTTTTTTTCTTTGTACAGATTTATAGAGAACACAGATGATTACATAATATACATTCTCGTTAGTAAACGTAATCGAAATTTACACCGTAAAAATAACAATTTCGCAAATTTATTTGTACTATAGAATCCCTAAAGCTATGAAAAATAAATAAGCCTACCCAGAAGTAAAGACAATTAATTTACACGATAACGTATACGCTTATGGTCTTATTAGAGGTAAGTAAAACTCTTTGAAAAATAACAATATATCGACAGCTATTATTTCAATATTACTGGGAAATTATTAGATTAGCGCTATAATTAAACTAAACCGTAATTCTTTATTTGCTGTAAGTATAGTACTGGATGACTGTGTAAAGCTGCCTCCTTTCTCTTTTTAATAAATTTGTTGCCTATTTAAGAATTGAAACTACTCACAATGAAATTAGGTACTAGAAATCTATGCGGGCGATTTTCACTACCGTGCGTGATGGGGCACGTGCTTCTGTTTTCGTTATTCGTCATCAGTGTCTCCCTCGCTGGAATAGTCCTGAATTGGAATAGGTCTTACAAATGGTGCTGATGTCATTTGACTGCAACAGGTAATAATTATATTAAAGCAAAATAAAAGGGAGTTTTTTTTTTATAAGCAACACAAAATTATTTTCATTCTCTAGTTATGGTATAAAACAACAATAACAATTCCATTTCGTTTTTAGTTCCTTAACAAAGTTGTTATGTATGATTGTAAAAACTATTGTTTTGTTTTGTGATAACCTTCTTGATGAATAATTATTTTTTAAATGAGCTCCGCTATATCGCTATCGAATCGATTTTAAGAGCAAAGTATCAAAAAATTAACCATGAATTGAAAACATCTTGTAGACCCTGAATGGATTATACTTACATAAATAAAGTATGTTCATTAAAAAAAAACCTAAAGTGTGCCATGATTTTTTAATTTTAAAAATTTAAGTTGGTAACACATATTGAGGTTATGTTACTTGCGGCATGTTCCTACCGATAAATTCATTTGCTGTGATAAACGACGCAGGGAAGACGTAGATTCACCTTCCAAAATTCCTTGGGCTGTGTTAATAGTATCCTAAGTACGTTTGACTGGTCTGCCACTTCCTGGTTTACGGAGAATATCACCCGTTTCACGAAATAATGCAACAGATCGTGATAAGGTATTTTTAAATTCATCATAAATAATGGGCACGATAGGAAATTCTTCCCGAAACTCTGCCAAAGGTGTGTTGAATGAATACACCCAATTTCCGTCCACTTTAGTCCCATTTCAGAAATAACTTTCAATTAGAAACGTTTTTTGCTGGTTGTTAAACCATTGTGAGCACGGAATAATTGTGACTTCTAGAAAGATCTGACGTTTATATGTCAATTCCTAACAAGTGTGCCAACTTACATTTTTAAAACGAAAAAGTCATGGCACACTTGAGTTTTTTTTTAATGAACATATGATATAACCCACATGTAAACAAACAAGTTCAGATAGCAATCAGTCACTTTACATACTTTTAAGGAAGGACAAAAGACAAGGAGAAAACTCAACCTATGCGGAAAACCAAAAATTATAAAGAACCAAAATAGGTAACTACATTAACTATCTTGACTTTCCTGCACTATTCAGTTTAGCATTTAATATACCGGTTTTATTTATTATTATCATTAGTTGAAATTATTATTGATGTTAAGTCGAAAATACACTTGAATACTCGATCGCTGTTGCCAAAATACCATCTATATCACTCTCCTTACTCTCTAGATTTAGCCCCTTGTGACTTCTTTTTGTTCCCGAAATGCAAATGGGTCAAGCGGGGTTGGCACCGGTATGACGTGGAGATTATAAAATGTGATGAGGCAGCTGTAGAGTTTCATTTGTATGGGAATGTTACTTTAACACGTTAAGCCCGAGCATGGAGTATAAAATTTTGGGTCACCGGGACCAAATTTGTTGTTCTATGCATAACAAAAAGAAAATCAGCTGACAAAATGTGGGCGCAAGAGCATGAAATGGTCCCTGGGATGACTGCATATCGTACGCTATACAGGGTATTTCAGAGCTCTGGGAACGGTCAATCACGTGCTTATGCTTCAAATAATGCTTCAAATGAAATACAGCGAAAGTTGCAGAGGATCATTTAGACGTGAGAATATTCTAACTTGTGTCGGAGTTTATATATATGAATGTATAAAATTCTTGTGGCAACATAGGGATCTATTTCATCAACATGTGTTTAATAATACCCACAATACTAGACATGGTATCGAGTACGTTTATCCACACCATAAATTAAGTTTATTTGAAAAGGGCCCACACTATTCATGTCTTAAAATTTATAATCGTCTTCCGAAACATATAAAAGAATCTGTAACATTGAATGCTCTAAAGCAGTCATTAAGGGAGTTTTTGGTTCAATTAGAACCATATAATATGCAAGAGTACTATTCATTTAATATTTAATATTACTTTATTATTGTTTATTTGTTATTGACACTTTTTCATGTGATTGTAATATTTTGTACATGCTCTGTATTGTATAATTTATTGTATGACCCCCGAAATAAACGAAAATTATTATTATTATTATTATTATTATTTTTCAAAATTTCGAAAAATGTTTTATACAAAAGTTGTGTATAATAATGAGCTGCACGCCCTTAAAATATTTAAATTTATACAGGGTGTCTCAGAACAGAGTTACAGACCAAACTTATGTTTTTTTAAATGGAACACCCTGTATGTTTTGTCATTTTTGAATTATATGGAGCAAATAAAGGTGAGTTACTTCAATACTCCCTATACCTATTGTTTGCCGTTTTCAAAATATTTGAAGATTTGTTGAAATGCATGGTCTGGGTGAAATTTTATTTCTGCCCCAGTGATTGACGTTGAACGATTAGAATCATTTCTATTATTTGGTTGAAGGTTCGAACTATAAAGCCAACCATGATTTCATGCAAAAAATTATACAGGGTGATAAAAAAAACCCGGTAGAAAAACCCAACTTATAAAGTTGAATAACTTCGTTTTTTCAAATGGCACACCCTGTATTTAGTAACGTATTCTTAAGTAGAATCCAATTATATTTCAGATTGTATAAGGGTTCCCTGTGCCTAATCTCAATAGTTTTCTTGTATTCGGCGATTATCATATCAGGAATTATAATCTGAAAGATAATTGGATTCTATTCGAGTATACGTTACTAAATACAGGGTGTGCCATTTGAAAAAACGAAGTTATTCAACTTTATAAGTTGGGTTTTTCTACCGCATTTTTTTTATCACCCTGTATAATTTTTTGTATGAAATCATGGTTGGCTCTGTAGTTCGAACCTTCAAGCAAATAATTAAAATGATTTTAATCGTTCAACGTCAATCACTGGGGCAAAAATAAAATTTCACCCAGACCTTGCATTTCAACAAATCTTCAAATATTTCGAAAACGGCAAACAATAGGTATAGGGAGTATTGAAGTAACTCACCTTTATTTGCTCCATATAATTCAAAAATGACAAAAAATACAGGGTGTTCCATTTAAAAAAACATAAGTTTGGTCTGTAACTTTGTTATGAGACACCCTGTATAAATTTAAATATTTTTAGCGCGTGCAGCTCACTATTATACACAACTTTTGTATAAAACATTTTTCGAAATTTTAAAAAATAAGCAAGTGATTGACCGTTCCCAGAGCTCTGAAACACCCTGTATATTTAGCATTAGAGAGTGACTCTAGGCGACACGCCATCAGAATATACTAAACTAGCGTGACACTGCATCCATGGCATGCCGTCCAGAGGTCCGGTGAAAGTGAGACCAAGTGACACACCACGTAGATACCTCGTCGTGCTTAATGTGTCAAAGATATATTTATTTTTAAGGATCATTGACAACTTTTCTATTTAAATCATCAGTTTTTTTCATTGCATCGTGTTTAATGTGTCAAAGATATATTTATTTGTAAAGATCATTGACAACTTTTCTATTAAAATCATTCTAATAATCTCTATGCTTAAAGTTTCTTTCATTGCAAACATTGATTTTTAAAAAGGCAAAAAGCATTAGTCACAAAATATTTAACCAACACAAAATGATCATTTTTCAAAAGCAAACTATTCCATTTTTCGGTGAAAAAGATGCTTCCCTTTTGAAAAATGGCTCCGCATTTTGTACATATTTCAGATGGCACCTCAACCGGTTTTAAGAATTTCAAAAATGTCTTACCCAAAGTTTATATTCTAGGAAAGGAAAGACTACTATAAATGATCTTACACTAGTCTTCTGTAGTGATTAAGCCACTCCTCGACCATTTGAGCAACTAGCAGAGGTCGCTTATGCAAAAGTTGCTGAGCCACTAATATTCCCCCCTCCGTCTCACACACGTCCAACCACTGCCTTAAGATTGTCTCTTCACGTCCAAGCTGAAATATTAATTAATTAATTAATGAAGTGTTAAGAAAAACAGTTTTTTTGTTATTTAAATAATACATTTCTTACAGGGTGACTTATAAACGGAAATATTGATATTAGGAAACTAAGTTAACACTAGAAACAAGTCACAACTCACCTTACGAGAAAATTATGTTTACACATGCATCATTTATTTTGTTGTATCAAAATTTAGGAAATGAACTCTTTAACGACCAAAGAGTTTATCTGGTTTAATAACTGAGCACTGCCGAACTTATCATTCCCCAAACAATACGTTTTTTCTATGAATAATAAAAGAACTCAAAATAAGAAGAGCCAATAGAAAATAGAATAACAGAGTGAGCCTTCAAATTTCGGCCATCAGCAAATTTTTATTTGGACCCCTTCAGGTAAATTATGATTAACAAAGTGACCTTAGCAAATAAACATGGGGGCCTCCACTGTATTTTATCGTAAAGCCTCCCTGTATTGCAAAGTTTCACACGCACTAGATATGTCACTGGAGAGTGTTTTAAACATGAATTCAAATTTTATCAGAAATTTTACACAAAATTAAAAAATTAGATTGATTGTTGTAGATTGTTAGAGTACGTTTGAATATAGAAGAGCCCAAGGTTGCGCGAGATTTCAACGGTCGCTTGTGCCAGTGGCATGCACAATTTAAGTAAATATATTTGGGAGGGCAGAAAATAATACGTGAAAATCCCAATATAGGTGCCGCCTTCAAAAGGATCTATATTGCTTCATATTCCATAAACTCTGTACAGATAAATTCAATTGAGAGTGAATTACTTGTCCACGTTTCCCCAACAAAGACTTCCTTCGGCGGCCATCGGAATGCAGCGATAAACGATTTAATCAAAAATGAAACAACTAATATAAACCATTATCGTACAGTTCACTAACTGATAAGTTCTGAAAAAAACTGATTTTTATAAACACTGGAAAAACGAATCAAAGCAAAACAATGAACAATAAAAAGTAGAATGATACTCGGAACTCGGAAGCAACTACGCTAATGAAACACTGCCATACCCTATTCTGCATAATAGAGTCGACAAACAGCTAAAAACCAGTTTTCGTTCGTGCGCAAGGTTCTTCTCTACTCAAACTTACTCTACTAAATTGCTATCCATAATTGAAAATATTAAATGTTATTACACATATACTGCCAACAATAAGTATTATGAATTTTGTGGGGTGGTAGATATACTGAATAAACTGGACCCTAAACTTTAATGCAACAATCGCCATGTTATATTATTCTCTCTCTTCTCTCTCTCTCTCTCTCTTGCACACATTGCACCGGCAAGTGGTGGCATCTGACGAACAACTAATTCTCTATACAATTCTTGACGATAAGAAATATTACAAAAAGAAAATCACTTACTAAGTTCTGAATTGAATAATGAAATCTAAAAAATATCAAAAACGTATGTTCAATTTAACTATCAATAAGTGTTCATGCACAAGCTGGTATTGTATTTTACCTATCATAGGTAAAATAGAAAGAAACTGTAGAGTTTAACGCAAACCTCTGTAAAATGTAAACAAGGTTGATGCACCGATACAAAAAAGATGCTCAAGGAAAAACTGAAACTCTCTGAATATATAGTGTCACTTTTAATCAAGTAATTTTATGCACGCTGGATTTTATACCACTGGTAGTTCCTATTTTGTTCATAAGGTATCCGACTGTCAGACCCTCCACTAGCGGTGGGTCGAGTTGTGGTAGGCTGCAGAACTTATCAAGAAAAGTTTTCCGATTAGTTATTTTATGAACCCTGAAAATTGTTGAGGTAAATATTTACCGACTCTTATTTATAAAAAAAGTCGTCAGACCCTTGTACGGGGGTCGAATGTCCATCAGTTACGTGGTAAACTGTGAAAATGAAGTCATTGTAATCAGGTTGGAATTCATTCAGGTGACGGTTTGTGGTTCACATAACATGAAAATAATCGTCAGACGTCACCAGAATAGTGGACAGACCGTCAGTTGGCCTCCGAAGTGAAGAGCAGCATTAAGCGCGTATCTTTTGCGGTCCAGCTGAAGGACTTTCTACCACTCTGATGCCGACTGACGATTATTGTTAAGTCGAATAAACTATAAACTTAATTATTTTCATGTTATGTGAACCACAAACCGTCACCTGAATGAATTTCAACCTGAATACTATGACTTCATTTTCACAGTTTACCGCGTAACTGACGGACATTCCACCCCCAGACAAGGGTCCGACGAGTTTAAAAAAAAAAAAAAAACTTTTTTTTGGCATATCTAACAATAAATATTCCATCAACCAAAAATACAATTATAATAACAATAATTCTCGAGCTCACTCTCTCCTACATTCTTTTTTTTTTTAATTATAGTTAGTAAATATTTACCTCAATAATTTTCAGCGTGCATAAAATAATTAATCGGAAAACTTTTCTTGACAAGTTCTGCAGCCTGCCACAACTCTATCCATTGCTAGTGGAGGGTCTGACGGTCGGATACCTTATGAACAAAATAGGAACTACCAGTGGTATAAATTCCGGCTTGCATAAAATTACTTGATTAAAAGTGACACTACCTCCCGGACTAATAATACAAACAGGTAAAAAAATAAATAAATTTTTTCAGCGACCTTTTAAAAGTCAAATTGGTTGATTTGATTTGAATTGACCCTTGATGAAAAATATGTGTATGTTTCCTTACCTCTGATTCTGTTAAAAAATGAATCGGTAACAGTTTTCGGTCCCTGTCCATAAGTGGCAAGAAGGTGCTTTGGTCTGCTTGCTGCGTCGTCGGCCGGGTGTCCAGTCGGCTGTACGGCTCCAAAGGTACTAACGCGGAAAAGTGCCCCCTAGTGTATCCTAAAGCTATCGGAGTGCGTATGCAAAAGCTTTGCTCCCACAGCAGAGGAAGGTAGACACCTGAATTACATGAAATCAACATCATACCGCAAACATTTTCAGAGTCTTACCCTCAAACCTAGCATAACCTAAAGCTTCTCCGCGGAAACTCTTTACGTACTTAACTCCGTAGACAATGATCGGTCTCCGAAGTATATGCGCTAGGGCGAATACATGTAACTGTTCTAAACTAGTACCTGGTTGACTGGCAAGCGTCAACAAACTGCTCCAATCTTCCTCCCATTGGCCCTCGTCTAATGAATACTGTAAAAAAGAGGCGTGACTAGCCTCATATTCTTTCCACCTGGGATAGAATCTAAGAAAAAAACGTGAATAACGACATGTAATTCCATATTATAGTTTATCCAAAAGTTACTGATATTAACTGAGAAAATCCACAGTTTCTACAGGGTTATCCAAAAAGATGTTACCACTTATATGGGATTGACTTTTATTTTAATAACATAACACAAATGGGTCGACCCCCTCTGCCTGAAAATTTAAAATGCCCGCAAATTACGTCCATCAGGCAAAAAGCCACTTATAAACCCTTAAATCCAATGAGTCATAAGTCTAAACCATTACAGCATATTTGGGTCTTAAATTTAACTGATTATTTTTGAATTAATAGTCTTCGAGTTCATCTGCCCGAAACTAACTTTCCTTGCCATGCCGAGGAGTAAAAATATTTTTCGAACACACACTATGTACACTGAACACAAGCAGTGTACAAATGATGGTAATGCACTTCTTCGATGGATGTGTGAAGTCTTTTCACCATATAGGCCGTAGCTTGATCACAGATTTCCGTAGATATAGAGCGGACAACGGTTCTTATGCATTCTTTATTAAGCTCATAAATGTCAGCAGGTTTTGTAGCAAACAAGTGTTCTTTTGCCATTTCCCATAGTCAAAAATCACATGGAGTCAAGTCTGGTGACCGTGCTAGCCAAGCAAAAGGTTCAGCTCTTCCAATCCAGTGTCTACCAAATGTTCTATCCAGGTAATGTCAAACCGTTAACGAATAATGCAGTGGTGCATCATCTTGCTGAAAGTAACTAGATATGGTTACTTTCAGCACATGGAGTCGACGGATAGCTAAACGATTTGGAGGATCCTTCTGAAACCATTGCTGAAATTTTTTTCTTACTATTGAGGATGACCCAAACACTTCCATCCAAGTTGGTACCTTCCTTTTCTTTTCCGAAGTAAGCCATATTTAGTTTACAACAAAAGAAAATGAAAAATTACGTAGTACCTTATGAATGGTAACATCTTTTCGGACAACACTGTATAATTGTGCATAATTTATAACTGCATTGCAGATATGGTTCATGCTGTGACTATTGGATCAGGTTTAGTTTTCTATTATAGTTCATTACAAATTTCTGCAAAACATATAAGAACCAGGAGTGGTTTGTGAAGGGGGCCCAATAACGGGTGCGCCATCTGTTGCGATAGCATTTGAAACTTGAATAACTTTTGATGTGGACAACTTTTTCTATTTCTTTTTTTTACACAAACTTTATTTGTTCCTTTCTATTTTATTTCCATCATGTTTTGAATATAATATCCAACAAATGGCCGCCTTTATTTTTGATGCAAAAAGATGCCCTTTTTCGTGCATGTTGCATCACATTTTTCAGCGTCTCGGTGGTAATAAGCGATATTTCTCGGCGAATATTGGCTTTGAGCTGAGCTATGGTCTGCGGCTTGTCGATGTAAACTTTGCTCTTCAAATACCCCCCACAAAAAGAAGTCAGGCGGCGTCAAATCGGGTGAGCGCAGCGGCCAGTCGATTTGACGCGTCGGTCGAACATCGTGCGGGGTAGCGTCATTGAATCGCGGCTAGTGTGTGCTGTGGCTCCGTCCTGTTGGAACCAGAAGTAGGCCATGCCATTTTCAGTCATTTCCGGAAACACAAAGTCACGTAGCATCGCTCTGTAGCCCGCGCCATTGATCGTAACGGCGTTGGCAGCCTCGTTCTCGAAAAAATACGGTCCGATGATCTTTTTGGCCGATACGCCGCACCAAACGGTCACTTTTTGATCATGGAGAGGCTCCTCGAATATCTCACAAGGATTTTCGTCGGCCCAAAAGCGGCGGTTTTGCCTATTAACCGCGCCATTCAATGTGAAATGAGCTTCATCGCTCATGATGATTTTGGACCAAAACTCACCATCACCATGGAGCATGTTTTCGACGAAATGAGCGTACACAGACGTCGCGGCTTGTCTTGCGGCAACAAACGTCGTGTAATTTGCACTTTGTAAGGGAAAAGATGCAAGTCGTCCTTCAAAATGCGCCGCAATGTCGTTGCAGACAAGCCCAACTGCAATGCACGGCGTCGATACGATGTGTTTGGGTTTTCACGAACATCGGCTTCTACGGCAGCGATATTTTCATTTGAGCGCTTTGGTTTCGGTCTTCTGGGTTGCCAATTGGTCGCACAACTGCCGGTGGCCATACATTTTTCCACCAAATTGCGAATTGTTGTGTGTGAAAGTCGTGTTTCACGCGGATATAAACGTTTGTAGGCACGTTGGAGGACCCATTTTCAAAATGCAATTTGACGATTTCTGCTCGTTGTATCGGTGTTAGTTGATTCATGGTACAAAATAGACTGAAATGACGCGCCGAACAAGCCACTATATATGTCAATACGTCAGAAAATGGCGGAACTATTCAAGTTTCAAATGCTATCGCAACAGATGGCGCACCCGTTACTTGTTTCCTCTACAAAAATTCACGTAAAATTTTATATAATTTTTTTTTTGGCTGAGGTGGTGAACAGATCAGAATAAACTATCTATTACCATAACCAACCCAAATGTTACATTATCAGCCAAATTTGCTGCACAGCAATAATTACAGTGAAAGTTGATTGATGGTAACTTACATATGGCTGCCTTGGCTTAAACTCTCAGCCAGGGCACGTCGGAGAGTATTGTCCCTGTCGAAGACCCCCCATGTTGCCTGCATAACGGAGTCCAGCAGGCAGTCGCCCGCCGACCGGTTCCAGAGAGCGTACAGTCTGGATCCCAGCCTTACTGTTAATTCTAGAGACCAATTAATCACGGCAGGGTCACTTTCTAACTGCTCTTGAGCATCCTTGTCTAACAGTTCAGTGAACAGCTGCTCCTGGACGGTCCCCGGTAACTCGTCCACTTCTACACACAGAATTATGTACACTTGTAATTAAGAAAACCAACAAATTAAAATTTTTGTAAATGTTTAACCTCACCAGTTATGCATACCGGTAGTATGACTAGTAGGGTTATAGTAATTTACGATACAAGTAACGTTATGAAGGTGTTTACATTACGAGAGAAAAGTTTGAAAACACGAGCGACACAGGAGCAAGTGCTTTTAAATTCTCGAGTAATGTAAAAACAAATAACGTTACGTGTGTCGTAACACAGTTTATTTTATCCTATTTCTATTTTTTTTATTTGAAAAATGTTTAACCTCTTCATGCCCAGGTTCTCCACATGTGGCAACAAGCAAAAAATGAAAACAAAAACATTGTACAAAAAAATTACTTCTTTAGCGCTATCTATGGAATATTTTTTCATATTTTTTTGCATAAACGGGAAAGTTTGTGACAGTGAAATCATATTTCGTAGAAAAAGTTAACCCCTTTCTGCATACCGTGCCATATATGGCACAAAGCATTTTGCATATATTTTTAGCTTTATTTAGTGGCGAGTGGTAAAAATTTATATTTAGATATATTTTAGAGACTAATAGGGTTGCCTTGAAGAAAATAACTAGTTTTCATAGGCATCTGGAAATAAGAGATTTTTGGTTATATGTACTGACAGTCGTTAAACCGCAAATTTTGTGGTCTATTTTGTAGGCCGATGTGTCACAGTTTGCCTAAATTTGGTGGTTCAAATTGTAGTCCCGTATGCAGCAAAGGGTTAAATAAAGACAGAAATTGTTTTCTATTATGTCATACGAAATAAAGTTCCGTTACTGCATTGCGTGCCAGATATGGCACACCCTGTATTTTTGTAGAAAATAAGTATTAAATTTTTTAAATATTTTTCCCAATTACAGTATCACCAAAGGTATTCATAATTATTTTTGTTTCATAAAAATAAAAAATCATGCAGTAAGGGGTTAACAACAACAAAAATGTAATTTTTCATCAAACCTGGAATTAAATCAAAGCAGCATGGGCGCGAAGTGGTTAATGAAAACCGTCAAAAAGCGAAGTCATGTTTGTTTACCAATACTTCCATAGCAACGAGTTGCGTTAAGATAATATAACAACACTAGTGTTGTTAAGAATTTAGTATTGTTAAAGGTACCTTAACGTTACTCGTTGCTAAGGTGTTATTGACATGATAACAGTATAGGATAAAATAAAATATTAAACATACAAATTATAGCTAGGAAAACCCCAGCCACTTTTCTTGCGGAGGTCAAGAGATGGTGCTTTATTAAAAAAAATAAAGCAGGACGTTGTTGGAGATTTATATTCATATCTGCTGCGATGTCAGTTTGACAGATAAATTTTGAAATCAGCATAGCTCAAAACCAGAACATGGTAAAAAACAGTGACACCTGGTGTTAATAGTTGGAAAAGTGGCCAGGGTTTTCGTAGCCACATTGTAGAAAATTAGAAAATAGAAAACATTTTAGGTAAACCAGCCTGTGAAATGTTAATTGCCAAAAACAGAGTATATCTTAAATAGGAACCCCTATTTTTTATTGCCAATATGGATTCTATACTAAAATATCAGGCTTTCGCCCTCGGGATACAAATTTGCACCTCGGGAAAAATCACGCATTTCTCTCCCTTAATATACCGTGTGTTCGATAAAAAAACGCCCAACGCCATAACTCTGTTATTTATTGACCGATTTGAATGAACTAAAAAATAAAGTCAATGGCCGTTAAATACTATAAAATGTCGGTAATTATATGTTTTTTCAAAATCAACTTCATTGCAAACTGATAGTCAACTTTTAATTTTTAAATGGCTACATAGACTTTCCTAATTTTATAATATTAGACATTGTTTTTCTGAATCCAATTATGCCCATTATATTGGTTTTGAGTTAATATTTATGCCAGAAAAAGATAATAATAAATCTTTTTTTGGTAATAAATGTAGTGTGCCTTGGAAAAAATTCGAATTGACACATGTCATTTATTATATAAGTAATGTCAACCATTTGTTATTGGTGTGTGTTTCAGACATAATCATGAACAATAGTGAATTAACAGACATGTTACAAATTTATTTTCTATGTAATAGAAATCAAAGAGCTGCGGCACGAATTTATCATCCACGGTTTCCGGAGCGGCGAATACCAGAACCTAAATTTAGAAGGTTAGAAGGAAATCATCCATCACCATAGTGATAATACTCATTTTTTAAACCTCATTAATTTCGCAATTCCACGCCTTACCAGTCGTAATCATTTAACATTTATGTACAACACACCACGGACTACCCATCATTCTTTTTCGCGATTACTTGTTATGATAAAACGGTATCATGAAGTTCAATACGGAGTGGACATATTTTCTAATAATAAAAATGAATTTGTTAATAATTTAAAATCGTGTTTGTTATAAGTTTATTTGTTCATTTCGTATAACTTATTACTTAGGTATTATAAGTTTGTTGATAGTATTATATTTATTTTTTATTTTTATTTTCACTTTTATTTTTATCTTTATTTTTATTTTTATATAGAATCATCCTCTTTGCTTTGTATTTTTCCTTTGTAATTAGGCTTCGGCCTGTTAAGGAAATAAATATTATTGTTATTAAATTTGAGATATGGAGCCTTTAAAAAAATCGAAGACAGTGGATCGACAATTTCGTGGACTTGCAGAGTTCGACGTTCCACTTAGTATTTACAATAATCACAGAACATCTAAATCGCAAGTGAATTAATACTTGCACTACTCATTTATTCTATTCTACATTCAGTTGTAACATAGGTACTTATTTATTAGGTCCTTATTATTCATGTTCGACATAACCTTGCAACAAATGACATTTGTCATTTTTTTCCAAGGCACGCTAATTATAATTTTTTTAAAATGTAATTTTAGATGAGATTTATTTAAATTTTTTTCGAACAAAATATTGAACGAAAAACAACATATTGGGCATTATTGGATTCAGAAAAATAATGTCGAATGTAAAAAAATTAATACATTATATGCTGTCATTTAAAAATTTTAAGTTGGCTATCATTTGACAAAGGAGTTATTATTGAAAAAAATATTGATGTAATTTTTTAGTATTTAAACTACCATTGACTTTATTTTTTAATTCATTCAAAGCGGTCAATAAATAACAAAGTTATGGCGTTGGGCGTTTTTTATCAAACACACGGTATAATCTACTATTCTCTCACAATTTCGACAGATGTCAACTTGAATTTCTCCCCCATTTATGAAAAAATTATTCTTATAATCCACAGAATTATTAATATCTGAATATGAAAATAATAATAAAATAAAGACATAGTTAGTAATCTAATCGGTTGATGACACTACTATCACATTTCTTAATTTCCTATTGGAAGTACTAACCTGCTGGTAGAGCAAACGTGGGCAATTCGGTCACAAAATTGCAGGCAAAATGTCCTTTGCGTTGTCTTATTGTTGATGCAAAATGCCTTCTAATATCAGCGGCTAAATCTGGAGCCACATAACTTGGAACCCGCTTCACCCCTGACCCAGATCCTTCTATTTGAGATAATAATATTGCCAATAAATCCTCTCTTTGAAATCTACAAACAAAACATAAATGATGTCACACTATGCACATTTTTAGTCACGATTTCGCTGGTTAAAATCTAAAATAATAATAATAACGGAACTTTATTTCCAAGAAATGTTAACAAAAACAAAAATGAAATTGTGTCAAAACATAAAATAATAATTAACTATAATCTCAATGTTCAAGTTAAAATAATCATTAATGGAGTACAGTTCCGCGTTAAACAATAACTGATATACGGCTCTCTTATACAGGGTGTATTTGAAATAACGAACAGGCATTTAAGGGCACATACACAAAATATTTGTGAACCCATTTTCGTCAAAATTTATTCGAATTTTTTTTTTATTTTCCTAATTTTTCGAGGTTTTTTAAACATTTTGAGAACCGATGCTTTTCTCATTTAATTAGGTCTGCATGGAATGTGTGTTTGTTTATTTAAAACGCGAGATACGATTTCTTGCCTCCGAAATTTGAAGTGTTATCGCAACGTTTTTTTTTGTAAAAGATAAACAGTCCGCAAGTTCATTGACGCTTAAAGAGCACTCAGATATTTCCTACGCGCTTGTTGTAATTCGATATCTAAAGCCGATGCCGTTTAAAAATTAGGTCACATTACCACCTCCCCCAAATATGTTGCGTATTTTCACTCATTAACTTTAATAATTAATTGTGGGCTTTTTGTTACAGTTATAAACAAAATAATTGCGAATATTGTTTAAAAATAATATAATCTCTTTGTGGTTACAAGCCTGTTCGTTATTTCAAATACACCCTGTATTGGCTAAATGACGTTAGTTGTCGTATTTTATTTGGTAACTCATTGTAAATTTTTTTGCATCTATACGACGCATTCTGTTCAGTGAGTGTTAATTTATTATGAAGGTATACACCTTACCTTATAGCTAAGTGTACTAAAGTATGTCCAACATCGAAAGCGGAAGATCTATTAAGTATCGCGACTTCGGACGCTGTTAAGGTACGGGCTGGATCGCCACCCGAAGACAGGTAGGCCTCGACCGGATTCGGATCCCCCTCGATAATGCCTATGCAGGCATTCAGCCAGTTCCAATCGGCCTTCCTCCTCAGGTGCCTTAATTTACGTTCGTATTCACAATTATTCGGACTTTGAGAAATCGACGATTCTGCAATCACACATTTTACAATTGAAGCTTTAAAGCGCCCACGCGCTCGTTCTAATCACCGATAATATTGGACGAGGTCCTAATTCTATCATCCTTCGAAGTGGTATCAATATCTCTGTCGGGTGAAGACATAATTAGACTAGAAGCTTGGGATCGGAGAGATTTATTGGGTGCGCTTCCGCACATCGCGCACTTGACGGATTTCGGCCAGTTTTCATAAGTACATACCTGAAATGAAATTTGTCTACAACGGTGCTTGTTACAGACAGGGTTATCCTAACCGTCTAACAATCACAAGATCCTTCACCACTTGATTATATGTAAAAGTTGTGTGTGTAAATGAGTTTGTTACGTCAGAGTATCCTCACTCCGTTTTAGATTGAAAAATGTATAACAGCAGCTGTCATTAGTTTATTTTACACCTTGAACAATAATCGGTATTAAATTATGTAGCATTGATACCAGTTCGCACCGAAATCCTCGAATTATTATGTGTTAAATTTCGATAGAGTTAAGATAAAGTTTGATCACACATTATTTTCCTGGTTTTGCCGTGGCGGAAAACATGCTTTACCTGTTTAGTATACCGGGTGTAACTGAATTATGGTATACCCCAAATATCTCTTTTATTTTTACATATATCTTTTTGAAATTCAGTTTGGCGTTTTTAGAGAATGAAGTGTGTCAACGAGGGGAATTTTAATAAAAATTCCAATTCCACTTTAACAGGAAATGTGCTTAACCCTTAAGCCCTGGTGGTGGCAATTGCCACCGCAACATTTACATGTCTCTACTTACTATAACAATCCATATTTTTGCTGTTTATTACTAGATCACTTCAACAAAGTCTCACTAATTAATTCCTATACTAATTATGCAAATGAGTTCAAATTTGGTACTTATTGGCCTTAAGAAGCTCCCCATCAATAATAATTAACAAACATTTTTTTTTTCCAATTTAAAAATCCAGGGCTGAAAGGGTTAACTCTATTTCAAATGGAACATCCTAAATATTTTTTATATAATTTAATTCAACTCTAAATTCTTAGTTCAGAGATGTATGATAAGTGACCTTTTGGTTGTTAGTTTTTGTTTAAATTCAATTTAAATTTGTTTTTTGTGTAAATTTAATGTAAATTGAAACAAAAATCTAACAACCAAAGAGTCACTTATGATACATCTCTAAACTCAGAATTCAGAGATAATTAAATTATATAAAAATATACAGGGTGTTCTATTTGTAATAGAAAAGATAAACCGGAAATTACATTTTTAATCAAAGTCTATATATTGACACACTTTATTCCCTAAAAATACTATACTAAATTTCATAAAGATATATGTAGAAATTCAAATGATATTTGAGGTCTACCTGAATTCAATTACACCCGGTATATCAAGGGATAGAAATGCGTGATTTTTTCCTGAGGTGCAAATTTATATTCCGAGGGTAAAAGCCCGAGAAATATAACATACAGAGGGAAAAATAGCATTCTCTCCCTAGATATATATACGGGTGTGAAGTTAGCCATAGATTTTAAAAATTCATATCTCGGAGAAAAAAAAAAATCAATTCGAAAAAAAGTTAACCATACCATTAGGAAAGGTCTAAATTAATAACACAAAAAGAATCAACCCTTAATTTTAACCCTTTATATTTTTTCACCTTTTTCAAAAAAGTTTTTTCTTTTAAGTTTGCAATCTGCCATAAATAAATAAAAATGCTTATTCTTATCACTAATAAAGGTACTTTCATAAACAAAAGTCAAAAAACGTTACGGGCCCTTCCTTCAACCCAGAAAAAAATAATTTCTCCGTAAGTCGCAGAAATCCACATTTTGCGATATGAATCTCCATTTTTAACAAAGTTTGCAATCAGCCACAACTAAATAAAAATTCTTATTCATATCACTAATAAAGGTACTTTCATAAACAAAAGTCAAAAAACTTTACGGGCCTTCCTTCAACCCAGAAAAAAATAATTTCTCCGTAAGTCGCAGAAATCCACATTTCGCGATATGAATCTCCATTTTTAACAAAGTTTGCAATCAGCCATAACTAAATGAAAATTCTTATTCTTATCGCTAATAAAGGTACTTTCATAAACAAAAGTCAAAAAAACGTTACGGGCACTCCTTCAACCCGGAAAAAATCATTTCTCTGTAAGTCGCAGAAATCCACATTTCGCGATATGAATCTCCATTTTCAACAAAGTTTGCAATCAGCCACAACTAAATAAAAATTCTTATTCGTATCACTAATAAAGGTACTTTCATAAACAAGTCAAAAAAACGTTACGGGCATTCCTTCAACCCGGAAAAAAATAATTTCTCCGTAAGTCGCAGAAATCCACATTTCGCGATATGAATCTTCATTATTACCAAAGTTTGCAATCAGCCACAACTAAATAAAAATTCTTATTCCTATCACTAAAAAAAAAAAAAAAAAAAAAAGAACCTTTATTGGCATAACCATATACAAAACAAAAAAACAAATTAATTCCTTACATCCCTCACCCCCCCCTTCCACCCCTCCCCTCCCTCCCTCTCCCCTCTTTCTCCCATCCCACCTTCTCCAGCGTCTTCACTCCTGCCCCATCCTCTCTCATCCATTCCGTCACCCTTCTATTCCCTCTCACTCCTACCCATTCTTCTTTCACCCCCTCACATTCTTCCGCCAAGTGCTTCCATGTATCCTTCCCCCACTCGCACAGCCCACATCTCATATAATCCTCCCCCATCCACCTCTTCCTCCCTTTCTCTCCTGACCCACATCTCGCCCTCGCCAACCTCACCCTCTCCTCCCTACTCCATCCTTCTTCCCCCCAATACTCTGGTATTCTCCCGTACACCTGCCACCTCCCATACATATCATTATATTCACTCCTTTCTATCCGCCCCTGTCTCTCCTGCATATCCACCTCTCTCATTTTTTCCTTCACCCATCCCGCCACCTTCACCCCCCTCCCCATCCACTCTATCACCTTTGCCTCCGATAACCCCACCCTCTCATACATCTTCCTTCTCTCCCTTCTCCATTTCCCCTCTTCCCCATTCACACACCATAAAGTTAACCATACCATTAGGAAAGGTCTAAATTAATAACACAAAAAGAATCAACCCTTAATTTTAACCCTTTATATTTTTTCACCTTTTTCAAAAAAGTTTTTTCTTTTAAGTTTGCAATCTGCCATAAATAAATAAAAATGCTTATTCTTATCACTAATAAAGGTACTTTCATAAACAAAAGTCAAAAAACGTTACGGGCCCTTCCTTCAACCCAGAAAAAAATAATTTCTCCGTAAGTCGCAGAAATCCACATTTTGCGATATGAATCTCCATTTTTAACAAAGTTTGCAATCAGCCACAACTAAATAAAAATTCTTATTCATATCACTAATAAAGGTACTTTCATAAACAAAAGTCAAAAAAACGTTACGGGCACTCCTTCAACCCAGAAAAAAATCATTTCTCCGTAAGTTGCAGAAATCCACATTTCGCGATATGAATCTCCATTTTTAACAAAGTTTGCAATCAGCCACAACTAAATAAAAATTCTTATTCGTATCACTAATAAAGGTACTTTCATAAACAAAAGTCAAAAAAACGTTACGGGCACTCCTTCAACCCAGAAAAAATAATTTCTCCGTAAGTCGCAGAAATCCACATTTCGCGATATGAATCTCCATATTTGACAAAGTTTGCAATCAGCCACAACTAAATAAAAATTCTTATTCGTATCACTAATAAAGGTACTTTCATAAACAAAAGTCAAAAAAACGTTACGGGCACTCCTTCAACCCAGAAAAAAATCATTTCTCCATAAGTCGTAGAAATCCACATTTCACGATATAAATCTCGATTTTTGACAAAGTTTGCAATTAGCCATAACTAAATAAAAATTCTTATTCATATCGCTAATAAAGGTACTTTCATAAATAAAAGTCAAAAAAACGTTATGGGCACTCGTTCAACCCGGAAAAAAATAATTTTCACAATGTGGATTTCTGCGACATACGGAGAATTTCTTTTTTGTTGAAGGAGTGCCTGTAACGTTTTTTTGACTCTTGATTATTAAAGTACTTGTATTAGTGATAAGAATAAGCATTTTTATTTATTAATGGCAGATTGCAAACTTAAAAAAAAAAAAAAACTTTTTTGAAAGGGGTGAAAAAATATAAAGGGTTAAAATTAAGGGTTGATTATTTTTGTGTTATTAATTTAGACCTTCCCTAATGGTATGGTGAACTTTTTTTTTGAATTGCTTTTATTTTCTCCGAGATATGAATTTTTAAAATCTATTGCTGGATCTATTGCTAACTTCACACCCGTGATATATATATACTATTTTTTCAAAAACGGGATATTTTAAGAGTAAAATGTTCATTTCTAAAACCCAACCTATACAAAAACGTTGTCAACCGTGACAGTTAAAATAAATAATGGAACCACGTAGGAAGAGGAATTATTACTTCTCTTCCAAGAGAGAGAAATAATAATTTCTCTCCCTTGGGCAAAATTTTTTATTTCTTTCACGATTTTGACAGCTGGGCTCCCGTTTGTGAAAAAACAAATTTTCTTTCCTTGAAAAAGGGCAGCGGTTTAGCACCTTCAACCATTGTGAGCGCTGTGGGTTCGAGCCATTATACTGGGCGGATGTTTCTATTAAGGAAATCTTACTGTTTGAGTCAATGGTTGTTTATTATAAATTTTGAAATAAAAATAAGCCAGATGCTTAAGCTTGTATCATCCATTCCCTTAAAACACCCTTTCTTGAAAAAGACGAAAATATGCGCTGAATGCCTTCAGCTTGGCTCGAAAAACAAAAAAGCTTGGACAAACTAAATCAAATTAACAAGCATGTAAATAACAACATGAATAAATAATGAGCTAAATCACTTTTGGTACTTTTTACAGTGACCTCATTAACCTCCCTTTTATCCCTATCCCTGAATGGTTGAATCTTTTACTGTGCCCAATATTTAAAATGTGTTTCCATATTTTCTGGGTAAATTGTAAGCTATATGCATTCACATTGTCATGAATAACTTTTTGTTATGTGAACAACAATTATGAAAAAATGTTTTAATGATGGTTCAAACTTAACATTCTGAAGCACTGTTATTGTGAAACTCATGCGTAAGAAATTGATCAAATTGGTCAAATATTAAAAGAGCCATATTGCCTTAAAACATTCCTTAAGATTTGATCTATTACTACAACTAGTGTATCTGTTTAGTTAATAAGTAAAATACTTCATTATTTTTATGATTACATTACATTTTACTTGGTTCATTTTCATGTAAACTGTTGAATAACACATGTTTTGTTTCATCTAACATCCAAGGCAATTCATTATACGTATTTACAGGTGTATTTATAAATAAACAGCTGCTTACATAACAATTCCATTTCATTTCCTTCGTTCTCCTGCTGTTCTCGAGGTTGGTGATGCTGGCAGGAGGACTGTTGTTTCGAGATCGCGACAGACTCTGGGCCACGTCCGAGTGCTGCGAGATCTTCAGCGGCTGGATGTGCTCGTGCAGATTGTTCGCGACCGTGGGCGCCGCGCCCCCGCACTGCGCGCACACCTTATCGTTCAGGTTGTTGAGATAGGTGCACGCCTCGCAGGTCCACTTGTTCGTCGGCTTGTTCTCGCACGAGCCCGCCGCCGTGTTGTTGCTCTCGTTATCATTGTACAGCCCGAATATGTCCTCGCTCTGAAACGGCTTCGGGCCCCTGCACATGGTGCACTTGATGGCCGACGGGAAGTTCTCGTATGTACAATAATCGCAGGTCCATTTCGGTTCCGCTTTCTCGCTCATTATAAACGCGCGTGTGTGTATTTGATTGCAAGATTTGTTTCTTTACAGTGTTTCCGTTGTTTTAGATTATTTTCGCTTTTGTCATGAGTTTATCATGTTTGGATTTGTGTTGGTCAATATGTCCCTTACTCTGCAATACTTTTAATCATTCCTGAAATAGATCTGGAACAAGGAAAAGATATGTTTAGCGTCACACTATAACGGTTTGATGCACGCCGGTTATTGTGTTGCAAAACACACTCCACACAATGAGATGATTTCATTTAAATGTAATTATTTATATTCATTGGCAAATATCATGCATTTGGCAAGAACTGACGGAATGGTGGCCCGGAAATGTGCATCCAATGCCAATGTCAAGAATGATTGTGATATGTATGTGTGTGTATATACGTATGATTCTGAATTGTTTACAAATAATCTTCAATGCTGTGCTTTACGGTCGTTCTCGGGAAAAGAATAAAATGTGTGTGGAAATGTGGAACGAGCCGTGTAAATATTTGTCCTCTCACCTTCAAAAATAGGGTCAAAATATTGTTATTGTAGTTAAAGGCACAATGAGTAATGTTATGTGTGAATATATAAACAAATAATTTAGATACCATTGGTACGTTAATCGATAAGCCAGTTGTCAATTATCGCTTCTATTTTGCGCTAAACGTCAAAATTATATTTTTGGTAAATGTTTGTCACCTGTCAGACTGACATTTTGTGTTGGTATTGGGTTACCTAACTTACCGACGGAGATTAAATAAACGATCAATCTTAGCAATAGGTGGCATAATGTGGTTAACATTCAACATATCGATTTCTATATTTGAATCCTTAATTCAAATTATATTTAATAATAGCATCAATTTGCTTTTACTTTAAAATCCATGATTTAAGTATTTCAAGGACCAAAGCGTCCATTTGTACTTTTCATAGAGTGCACATTATAAGAGAGCCCAACGGCATGTTAACATATTGTTCGCATTCTATTGTGGAATTAAATGGGCGGGAATTTTTTGATAAAATCATTTAAATAATATAGCTTTAAAAACAAATCTATTTTTAATTAGAGATTGATGAACATCACCGAATCGGTTCATTCTTTTCTTATATATTTTCATTTATTAGAAGTTTGAGGTAGAGGTGGGCGAAAGTTGACTCATTGTGAAGAAAAAGGTCCTCACTTCGAATATTTTGCAATTTACCCGGAAAACATAGTGAAGAGAAAAAACCTCTAGTTGCAAGTAAATGCAAGCCATTATTAATTTTACCTTAACCTGCATATAATAGTATATTGTACAAGCATATAATGATGGCTATTAATCACGGGAACGATATTTGCGGAATGAGCCGTAGGCGAGTGGAGAAAATCGTTTGAGTAGTTTGAATAGCCATTATATGCAAGTTGTAGACTATACTTTGTTCACAAAAATTAAAATTATAATCAAAATTTAAATTAAAATCAATATCAAAATTAAAGTTGTAATTACTATAACAATTGAAAATAAATTAAAATCTGTATTAAACAGGATAAACAAAATAGATTGTACTTTGTTAACACGTTAAGCCCCGGCGTACGTATTTTTTTTTTGATTCCTCGGACCGGGTATTTATTTCTCGTTTTTTCGGTTCTATAAATATATACAGTAACATCAAGTTTGTACTGAATTACAAGCTTGGTATTAAAGTAATGCCTCATCAAATAACTGAAATAAGTTCCATAAGGTAAGTATTGAATCGTGAGATGGCGTCGTGTACACGCCGCCTGAAAAAAATATATACAGGGTGGCATTACATTGATACCTCATGGTCCCAACGTCATATGTTATTGAGGCATCAGGTTGATGCCTCGCGGAGCTTAACCTGTTAATACACAATAAACACTGAATGAAACACATGTTTTAAAACAAAGTATGCTATTGGCCCACTTTAGAGGTATTGGTTTTTTTTAAGTTGAGTAGATAAAAAATGTGTAAATAAAACGACTCATGACGGGAAACTATTTTGATTAACTTAATTGATACACATCCTACATGCATCTACAAATAAATCTTTATGTTTAAATACAAAACAAAAGCCATCATATTATTAATAAAACATTTGTTATAAAGGAACACTGAATTTTTATACTACAAATGTGGATATTTACAAATTTCACGGAACGATTATAACAAATGAATGGTTACTGACTGATCAACATACTGAAAACTCTAAACATTAAAAAAAATAAATCACAGGTTGTTCAACCAATTTTACAAAATTTATACACGTTATTTATTCTCAGTGGACTCCGTCCTTGGCGTTGTTCGCTTCCTTATCGGCAGATCCTTCTCGTACGCCCGTTGGCGCTTCAAAAGTCTTTCACTCTCCGAATCTTCCGAGACTTTCCGGTTGGTCCGTAAGTGCCGTTCGGGTACAGAGCTGGTTAGTATGATTTCAGGTGTGGTTACGCTGTTTGCCAATACGTTCATGTTTTTGTGCGACTCGTGCAATTTGATCCGCTTACGTGCCGGGTACTTCTTTTTGAGCCGGCGTCCCCGCTTCTTCTTATCAGAAGATTCGTTTTGGTCGAAACTGTCATCGAGGGTATCGTCTAGCTTGGTGACGGAGCTATTCTCCGAGTAATTGTCCAACAACTCCTCCGTTTCTTCATGGGTTGTGGAGGTAACGTCTGATTCTTCTGTGGGTGTAGAGGGATTTCGTGGTTTTTTAATGATGTTGGTTGATATTTCCTGCTGCTCCTTTGTCTGAAAGGTGGTGTTAGTACGGAGGCTTATACTTGTTGTGGATTTATACTTACGGGGTCATGTTCTGTGCATATGAATCCCAGGAGTTTGTCGTGTCTTACGTTTCCTTCCGAGTGCACAGGGCAGTAGGAGTTTATGCATTTGACACAGCATCGTATCGTTCTTTTTGAGCAGAGGTTGCAATTGTGCCAGGGGCAAGACCATTTACCTATAGCAAAATTCAATTGTAATGTTTCAAAGTTACAGTTTATATCTACAGTTGCAATAAAGCTATGAAAAAAAAAAACAATAATTACATGGTATAAAATAGATCTCTAGCACCATCTGCAGTTAATATAAGGGTCAAAATGGACTGCAAAATGAAGGAATATCCAGAAATAGAAAAACTAAATACACATTTATCGGGGGTTGCTGGTAATTTTGTTAGCAGAAGGAAATAAAATGTGTTGTAGCAATCTTGCAATTGTAGGAAAAATTTTGTATGTATCATGAGCACAAATTCATATTAGGTATTTGTCTCAAGCTTATTACATCATTATTGACCCTTGACTTACAAATAAATAACTGTTTTAAGTTTGTAGAAAGGCACCTATTTATAAAATTATCTCTACTTAAAACTGTTGATAGAATGTCAACCTACTCACCATCCGGCTTTGTTTCCAATTTAACACATTTCAGGTGATAATACTTTGTACAGATCTTGTTATGACACGGAAATGTTTCCCCTTCTTCACCGCACAAAAAGCAGGGCTCTGTGCTTACAACAGGAATAACAGGTGTTGGAGATCGTTTCTTCCTAATTTTGTTTGGCAGCTTCTTCATCTTTTTCTCATCCTATTAAAGAATAACCATGTTTTGAGTCAGTTAATATAACTACTATTATGAATACAGTATGTCTAATATATCGAACAAAAATATATTAAGTCGATTTCTGCCATAAATAGAATAGTAATATTCACAACAGTCTCTGATTATCTTGATGTGGAGCTAATATCAACCAACAAAAGCTCATTGCTAGTAGTTTTATTTAGCTCCCAAAAATACAGTCTAAAATAAATACGACTTAATAATTTTAATGAGGCTCACTTTATGCTTACTTAATTTTACACTGTTGCTAGTTGGCAAACTTATTACATGTACAATTCTCAAAATTGAATTAACCGAGATATGACATCATATCACGCAGAAAAAAAATTCCGGTATTAATAGAATGCTCCAAGCCTTCAGTAAAATTCACAATCAGTTCAGTCTCCGGTATAAATCGCTTGTACAGTTTCACGGCGTCATTTAAACCTTATTTCAGTTCTTGAAATTGGCTGCAGATACCAAAATTAACTGAGTTATGACAAAATATTGCTAAAAAGTAACAACCTTTAAAATTATGTTATTTACATTTTCAATAGATATGACGACACTTTATACGACCTCTAAATGACTCGCTCATACATATGTTTGTTCACTGATGAGTCAAGATAATTGCGCATAGCTAATGAAGGTCATAGCAAAAAAATTGATGCTAAAATTTGACCCTTGGCTGGTCCCCATAGGACCCCTGCACTTTTTTCGGTGGCCTTTAAATATCGAAAATCGCACAGGTGTCGTTATACGGTGTTAGTAAAACTATCGAACTATATGACTGCACACATTAGAACATACGGCGTGCGTCAGTCAAGTTTTGGCGATCACCGAGTTAGACCTCCTATTTTTACAGGTGCAGCCAAGGGTTAAGGGGGTTCTGCAGTAATACAAATCAGAGTGAAACAAACAGTTTGAGGATATAGTCAGACATTTTTGTTTAGTCTTTAAATTTATAAAAATTGACAAGAGAGGTTTTGTAGGAAACCATTACAACAATGTACACCCAACAGTGACGGTTCGCGGGGTTTTTTCTGGTACGGCCGAGGTAGCAGAAGTGCTAATACAGATATATACGGCCAGCAAGCCAACTGTCTCTGCAACCGACCCTACCTATCTGTATTGCCACCCCTGCTACCTCGGCTGTACCAGAAAAAACCCCGCGAACCGTCACTGACACCCAAACAGTCTGAGAACAGAAATTTGTTGAAGCCAAGTGTGTAATAGTAATTTACGATACAGGTAACGTTATGGAGGTTTTTACATTACGAGAGAAAAGTTTAAAAGCACGAGCGAGTGCTTTTAAATTCTCAAGTAATGTAAAACAAATAACGTGACGTGTGTCATAACACGGTTTATTTTATCCCATCTCTTTTTTTATTATTTAAAAAAAATGTTTAATGACACGTTAAAAAACGATAATGTTTGTATGCCAATATCTCCATAGCAACGAGTTGTGTTAAGATACATATAACAACACTAGTGTTCTTAAGAATTTCTTAACAATACTAGTGTTGTTAAAGGTACCTTAACGTTACTCGTTGCTAAGGAGTTATTGGCAACATTATGAGATAAAATAAATAAATAAAAATTACATGGAAGAGATTTACTTAAGTCACATGTTGAATCAAGGACAAATAAATCACATCCTAAGAGTGATATCATCAGAGTATTTCGTTTAAAATTCCTAAAGCATATAATATATTGGTAAATTTGTTAAAACGTCGTTATGCATGTTAATAATAAACACAGCTGTAATGCGAGGTTTCAAAAATATAATTCGTCCACGCAATGAAGTCACTGCGAGGTGAAAAAATTGCTGTGGAATAGATAATTTTTTTTAATTCACTCTGTGAACCATAATGACCATTAAAAATTAAAACTCTTAACACCGGGTTGTTTCACAAATATATTGTTTATGATTCTAGCAGGTTTCAATTTCACGACCATTATCGAGGAGTACAGTCGTGAGACTGAAACATATCGGAATTATAAACGGTATATCTGCGAAGAAAAAACTGATTTTAACTTTACATCTCACACTTCATCAATATTTTACACATACACTACAGGGTGTTTCAGAGATTAGGAACGGGGAACCTTTATACAATCTGAAAGATAATTGGATTCTACTTGAGAATACGTTACTAAATACAGGGTGTGCCATTTGAAAAAACGAAGTTATTTAACTTTATAAGTTCAGTTTTTCTACCGCATTTTTTTATTATCACCCTGTATAATTTTTTGTATGAAATCATGGTTGGCTCTATAGTTCGAACCTTTAAGCAAATAATTGAAATGATTTTAATCGTTCAACGTCAATCACTGGGGCAAAAATAAAATTTCACCCAGACCATGCATTTCAACAAATCTTCAAATATTTCGAAAACGGCAAACAATAGGTATAGGGAGTATTGAAGTAACTCACCTTTATTTGCTCCATATAATTCAAAAATGACAAAAAATACAGGGTGTTCCATTTAAAAAAACATAAGTTTGGTCTGTAACTTTGTTATGAGACACCCTGTATAAATTTAAATATTTTTAGGGCGTGCAGCTCACTATTATACACAACTTTTGTATAAAACATTTTTCGAAATTTTGAAAAATAAGCACGTGATTGACCGTTCCCAGAGCTCTGAAACAGCCTGTATATAAATACATATTTTTTTTTTGTAAAAATGAGAACATTATGATTACTTACATTTCCATTTTTAACTTTAACTCCAATAAACCCGCTACATGACTCCGCCCCACACATGCATATCTTCTTCTCCTCGCCAGCAGATTCAAGGTTATAGTTAAAAGTCACTTCTGTATTTTCGGGGATGTCCACTTTTGCAAACAGGCCGACACGTGTATCACCTTTTACAGTCCATTTCTGTGTTTCGCAGTTCGGTTCACAGCAGTGATTCATAAACCGAGCCACATTTCCTGAAATCAGAAAATTGCATGATAAGAAATATAAGATAGATAACATACTTAATGTAAACACTGCTTCGAAGAAACTGTTTGTGTTTGAAAAAAGATATTTAACTATAACAATTATGTATTTGCTCTGCTTTGCCTAAATGGTTATCATCTATGTCAGTGCTTCTCAAACTTTCGATCTATACACCCCTTTTATAATTGTCGTGCCACTGAGTATCCCTCCCCCACAAAATGTTCAAGGGCAGACGTGTTTAAATTGAAAGTTAAAATTACATTGGTTCAAAATCTTTGTCCTCGTAAAAAAAAATGCACATATTTTAACCTGCCAATGGTGACGCCGGTCTCACGCACCGGGGTTTTCAAATGAAGATTTTTCGAAACGTGTTACTAACAGTTGATGTTTTTTTTTTAAATTTATGCTCTTTGACAGTAAAACAAAGATACTTAATCAATTTAAGCTCTGAAATGCAGCAGCTACTCGAAATTGCAACAAAAAACAATAGCGGAGAATAAAGTTATTCGACACACCCGGTCTCACAGACCATAGGGTCACCATTGGCGGGTTAATAACAACCAAAATGTGCTTATTTTTACCTTTCTTAGTACTTAAAATAACAATAAACGAAAAATAAAATTCATTCATAATAAATTAAATAAAAGCTATAATATAATAACATTCATTACAATCAATGAGAAGGATGAAATTGTGTATGTTGAGACAGATCATCATAATTTAGTTCAATGGTTGGTAATTTTAATCCGAGATGTGGTACCACATCCAAAAACCCCTTCCTTTTTTGCAGCAGCAGCCAAACGTACCTCCAGCAAACTCTTCCCGTACCCCAGGGAGTACGCGTACCACACTTTGAGAAACCCTGATCTATGTAGAAACATAATTGCAATAAAACTTAAGACTAGATCCCAGATATTGTACTACTCGCAAATGCACATACAGGATTTTGATGATAGGTTAGGGTTAAGTACATATGGGTACCGAGTCTCGAAAGGGTAAAAAAAGACATGAGTAATTGTGCTCAATACCTTTGGGTCCAGCATCGATCATCCTATCTTTATCAATCGTTAAAAAATAGTAATTATCGTCCTTTTGTTCGTGCATTTTCGTCATTCGCCTTTGGTATTCTTGGTCGTCAATCACTTCTCCGACGTACTCTATTACAAACTCGCCCTTCTTGATCGGGACAAGTGTTCTCAAGCCCCAACCACGACCTTTGGTTTTATATGGCACTAACGGGGGGTACTGGCGCTTCTCGATCCTTTGATTTTGGCACTTCTCTCGGGCCGGACACACTTCTGGATCACACTCGGTCATTAATAATCTAAAATTCAAAAGCAAAATATGAAACGACTTCAAGAGCAATAACTCAATACCGATTCTCTTCTCTAAGGGGTGAGAACTCTATAAACCTGATTTAGGCCAGGGCGAATGAGAGCGGGTCCTGCCCGGCTGTAGTGTCATGGCTTGGAGTTTGCACTAGGGCTAACGATGTCATGTTCCATATTCACCGATAGATTAGACTTTTTTTACATCTTTAGTGAAAAAACACTAGAAAGTGAAAAGTAAAGTCTGGCCGCGCTATGAAGGCATCTGAGGTGCTATCTGTAACCTTTTAAAAACCACTGATGTATGAAGAGAATCGGATAGTGGCACCAATAGCTAGCAAGTAAACTGTAAACATCTGTGAGTGTGAAGTAACAAAATCCAATTACTTCAGATGCGGGCGACCCTTCCGACCCTTCGTTAATCACCTCAGACGCCTTCATAGCGCAGCAAGAGTATACCAACACTGCTATGAAAAGAATGTAATTGTGCATCATGTTGGTTGGCTCCGGTCGCCAACAGACACATTATTGATAGTTTGTTATATTCCTATATGCATCATTTCACCTGAAGGGAACCAGTGAGAAAAATTGCAATTCTTGCACCCAGCAATGCTACACAAGCTTACGCCCTTTGCCCCGTAACCCGCCGATTGCTACACCATTACTTACCGGTGGCCCTGGGGCTGAACGAAAAACGCGATAAATGTTGTGTACATAGAGTCGCGTATCTATGTTTGCCGCTGTACGTGGTCATGTCTCGTGGGTGATAAGTTTCGAGCATCGTGGCTTCATCACCCGGAGCAATGTGGAAAGGAAACCACATAAAACAAACACCTCAATCCAAGGTGGAACAGCCTAGGCTGAAGGATTCATGGCTAAGGAGGAACTTACGTCTTATCTATACAGTCTCTGGGTACCAAGCGACCCTCAGATTGGATAGCCTTATTATAGCATGCAGGGCTCTGCTATTATGGACGTTTCTCTTTCCCTAGCTACTCATGGGACGTATATGGACCAAAGAATGACACCCCTAAAGGCAAAAAAGTCCATAGCAAAACACTCGAGTGCTGGTGACAGTGGGGTATACTAACTAACTAATTTAATAGCGGGCATGAAGAAGGTATAATGAGTACACTGAGATTGTACTGAAGTAGCGTATGCCACAGAATAGGGCACTCGAATTTCTTTACCTTATTACACCAAAATTCCTACAAACAAAGTCGGATGTATTGTGATTTGAAGTGGTTATTCAAAATAGTCTGAATCGAGTCAAAAAACTCAAATCTGTATTCTGGTATACAGATGCATTCAAAACAGTGGTGGGTATCGGCATGGGCATAAATGGGCCTAAATGTACAGTTCTTCTCGGACAAGGCCCTACCGTTTTATAGGCAGAAACAATAACCTTAGAGAGATGTGCCCAGATGTGCAAGGAAAAAGGCTACAAAGGAGTCCACATCAATCTAATCTCAGATAGCCAAGCTGCCCATAACCACTTTGCGCCCATGCTGCTTTGATTTAATGCCAGAGTTAATGAAAAATTACTTCTTTGTTGTTGTTACCTTTCTCTACGAAATATTATTTCACTGTTACAAACTTACCCATTTATTCAAAAAAATATGAAAAAAATATTCCATAGATGGCGCTAAATGAGTCATTTTTTGTACAATGTTTTTATTTTCTTTTTTTGCTTGTTGCCACATGTGGCAACCTGGGCGTGAAGAGGTTAAGAACTTAAAAGTATATAGCTTTAATTCCAAGACTACTTATTGTAAACAAGTGGCAAAGAGCAACAAGGTCTAAATCAAATGGCAGAAGGCAACAAGCTTACTCTATTGTGGGTACTCGGCCAAGCAAGTATAGAAGACAACGAATATGCCGAAGTACTTACAAACGAAGGAGCTTCGACTACTATCACTTGAAGCCATCGTATAGGCTACAGAAAGCATATATATGGTAAAGGAATGGAGAAGAAATGCAAGAGAGTTTACTGGAAAAATGTACCAGATCAAAGACAATCCAAAACATTTATTGACTTCTCACTAAATGTAAGCCTAAGTTGTTCTTCGTTCCAAAAACAATCATAAAACATGTTGTAAAATAAGTATGAGCAAAAGTTTAAAGAAATATTTATACTACTAATTGAAATGAGAAAATAAAAATGGTAAAGCTAAACATGAACAACCAGAATTTGATTTTGCGGCAGAATGAAAGCTGGGAGGAAATAAAGGTGGAGATGTCACAGATAGGTTAAAGGAAGGCAGACAATACTTTTTTATCGAAAGATACACATAATGTAGAAATTATCGAGCTAATTTAACATACCTATTAATACAATAGCTATCGGGTCCACAGGGACTTTCGGATTTTGGATTGCAATTACAAGGGGTCGTGTTGCTGATGTTGCCATCAAACTGCTTCACATTCCCTACTGGTTTATTTACTTTTATCCTTATGTAAGGTGGTGGTTTATCACACACTTTCATGGAATCCTCCATATTTTTCTTGAATTCTAAAACAGAAATAGTTAGCGATAAGCAACTGTTAATTAAAAACAACTGTCTAAATAAAAATTGAACGGCAATTACTTTTAGTGTTTAAATCGTCAATATTAACTATACAGGGTGGCCGATTTAACTGAAGACATTGAAATATCTCGAAAACTACGCATCAGATCAAAAAAAGTTCTGAATAAAATTTAAATTAACTTGAGACAACCTAAAAACAACAAATAAAATTTGTTTGCTGGGAAGAGGATCATCCAGTGATACCAAAGTCAAACGCTCAGCCTGGGGTGTGGTTGGAGGCAACTTTGAAATCTTAAATGGGAACCCCCATTTTTTATTGCAGATTGCAGAAATTTCCTGCAACATCAACTTCAACCTCTACTTGAGGATGCTACGTTACCTGTTTGACAAACAATGTGGTTTCAGCATGATGGATGCGTTACTTGTTCGACAAACTATGTGGTTTCAGCATGACGGTTGCCTATCGCATTACTCAATAACAGCACGCGAAGTATTGAACCATGATTTCAATGGCCAATCGAGCGGCAGAGGATTTTTTTCTGTGGAGTTATCTAGAAGATAAAGTTTTTCAACAAGTACAACTCGTAAAACATGATGCAGCGCATAAGAAACTCCTCTCCTTTGTACAATTATTCGAAGAAAGAATAAATAAGTGTCTAGAACAAGGGTCTTCAAACCGCGGCCCGCCGATATATTTTCTGCGGCCCGCCAACAGCACTCTCAATAACGACTACAATTAAGTAATAAAAAGTACCTTTAGGTTGCTGAAATTAGTGAAAACTGCACAGCTGTGTTTTTAAATGTTTTCTACTTATCTACTTGTTTAATCATCCTGACCATTGCCAATAAAAAAATCCTTATAAAAATACCTACGGTGCGGCCCGCTGTGCAGAAAAAAAAATGTTTGGCCCTTGATTTGTAACACGTTGAAGACCGCTGGTCTAGAAGTTCAACGTCACAATTTCGGATGTTTAATCTAATTTATTGAACAGTGAGAGGGCAAGGGACTCACCTAAAACAAGCACCCCGATGGGAACAAACTACTACGTCCACGTCGTTGCTCCTGGATAACGCTAAAATGCTTTCGATTAAAATTTAATATCAACAATAAAGTCAAATCAATCGATTTTGTTTCGGAATGCCCGGATTTGCTATAAAAAATTGGGTTTCAGAAAAAATGTTTCAGATAAAAGGGACTTATGGGGAATCCGAATCTGCAATAAAAAATCTGGGTTCCTATTTAAGATTTCAAAGTTGAGGTGGGTATTGTTGGATGACCCTCTTTCAGGCGGACACTTTCTTGATCCGATGCGTAGTTTTCGAGATATTTCAATGTCTTTAGATAAATTTCTTTTGAGTGAATATAATCAATTGACAAGATAAAGGAAGATTGGGAAAGGGAGAAAAACTGTTTCACGAGACAAAATACAATACATAATGAGCAATTTAGTAAACACAGAAATTACTTTGCATAAATGAGGCCAGTTCATATATTTTTGTTTTTAATTATCATATTCCTCAACCCTTTCAGCCCTGGTGGTGGCAATTGCCACCGCAACATTTACATGTCTCTACTTACTATGACAATCCATATTTTTTCTGTTTATTACTAGATGTCATTTCAACAAAGCAGTGACGGTTCGCGGGGTTTTTTCTGGTACGGCCAAGGAACAAGAGGTGGTAATACAGATAGGTGCGGTCACGCAGCCAGCCGTCTCTGCAACTGACCCTACCTATCTGTATTACCACCTCTTGTTCCTCGGCCGTATCAGAAAAAACCCCGCGAACCGTCACTGCAACAAACCATCACTAATTAATTCCTATACTAATTAAGCAAATTAATTCAAATTTGGTATTTATTGTCTTAAGAAGCTCCCCATCAATAATAATTAACAAAATTTTTTTTTTCAAATTAGAAAATCCAGGGTTGAAAGGGTTAATAAGTTTGTATTGTTGCGATATAAATAATAAATTTCTTGCAGTTCTAACTGATTTTCCTAATATCTGAC